>OY720451.1:8765162-10127662 GCA_963082715.1 Harpalus rubripes
TATATATAATATTTGCAATGAATGCGAATGATATATTATGTGATGAAGTGGGGGATGTAATAATTCTTACAAAATTACCGATTAAAGTATCAAATTTTATAAATTTCCTAGAAGATTATGAGGAACAGATGTATAAGAACATAACTTTTCATCAGATATCTTCTACTAATATGAAAAATTCTTTTAGGTATATATATTTTGTCATTGTAAAAGATAATTATCGTATGAATAAAATTCCAACAATGGTCGTCTGATTGCAATAATGAATTATATAAAAATATGTTTCTTAAGTTAATATTTGAACAAGATATAATACAAGTAGCAGAAAATTGTCTTAAAATTGTATAATACTTGCAGTTGTATGAAATAGAAGTATATATTTGACATAATTCGTCTATTTATTATAGATTTTGTACATGTAATGTTAAAGATAGAAATTCACATGGTTCGTATTTTTCGTGTATTTTCTTTTCCGAGCTTGTGCAACTGATTCCACTTAGAGCCTGGTATATTTCCAATGAAAAATCTTCACCATTTATTGCGAATATAAAAGAAAGATGCTAACATCATAAACTGATATCGTGATATGTAGAAATTATATTCTTTCCAATCATTCAAGTTTTCCAACTTTTTAATCTCAATTTCTATGTATTGTGCATCTTGTAACATTTAACTCATATTATAAATTATAATATAAATTTAAATATGATAAAATGGTTTACAGAAATCACACATATTATAAGAAAAATTATATTTTCTGCCACAGTACCTTCGCTGGTATTTTGACTTTTTTGATTGTCACATCACATATATAGCATTTTAAATATTTTCTTTATTCATTTCAATATACTATGATATATAATATTCATACACAATAGCAATAACTCAAAATAAAATTGTAAATTGTATTACTTTCTCGAAATGTCAAAGTTCATTCGGTAACCAAAAATGCCAAAGTAGCCGTTAGAGGCGCTCACGCTCAAAATGTGAACATCGCCTATAGAATTGACAGAAAGTAATGTGCTGGCCACATCAGATTTTTTTAAATGGGATGCTATATATATTTTTTAAGCTCATTCGATAAAGTATTTTTTTCAATTCAACCATGTATACATTTTATATCCTTGCATTAGAAAATTATTGAGTAATTTAAATAAATTTTATTTTTATAGTTATATTTCAGTAGGCTATGTATAAAAAACAAAACTGCTGTCTGTCAATTTGAATTATTTAGTGCATAATTCCTAATCTTGCTATTTATAAAGATTTCGTTTTAATTTATGTTAAATTTTTTTCATGCATAGCCTACTGAAATGTAATTATAAAAAAAATATATTAAAATTTGAATTACATTTTTCTCAATATTTTTGTAATGTAAGAATAAAAAATGATAACATTATTGAATTCAGAAAAAAATACTGTATCGAATGAGCCTAAAAATATATACTATCCCATTTAAAAAATATAACTATATGTTATAGTTTGAGAACCACTGGTTAAAAAATATTTTCTTCAATAAGTGAATTTTACAACTACAACTTTTATTTGAATGATTTTCTTGTATTTCCAATAATAAAGAAAATAATCGGGGTGTCCCATATCCGAAAAACACCATGTATGCAGGTACTTCTGTAAAACTACTTATATAATATTAAATATATATTTATATAAAAAGGATATACGAATTATGTACGCATACGAAATTATGCTAATGAGAAATTATAATATTTATAACGGCTGATCCTACTTGTAAAAGTAATCTCATCGTAAGGGCTTAAGGGTAAGGGTATAAAATAATTGCACCCTAAAATTCTGATATAGAGAATTCCTTAGCAAACAGTGAATTATTAGCATCGGAATCCGGCATCGGAGCACATGAAAGACGGATCATAAGTCCGTAATCCTTCCATGCAACCGCGCCGGGCGCTTTGCGAACGTTTGCATTTCATTAAAAAGTATCTCCTTACGTAGGGCGCGCAGCGCACACATCGAGGTAACGAGCAAGGCCCGAGCGCGGTGTATAAAGAATCCATTAACGATATGCAGCCGACTGTAAAAAGTATCAAGTTTTTAATGCACGACGGGAAGTAGGTGAAGACATCAGTATCAGAGATAACAGAGCCAGAAACGACGCAAACGACGACTAGCGTCAGCGCCGTTGTTGCGAAGATATTCACTCGCTATAGTAGATTTTTTGCTTTTATGATACGAGATATTTGTCAAATGTGCACTTTAACTGATATGAGTTTACGAGAGATGGGGACATAACATTATATTGAGTTTGAAGAAGACTTAAGTTGTTCATTCGCTACTAACTACGTTCAAAAGTTTTAGGTGTTCCATTTTCCATATGAGAATGTCAAATATTTTGTCGCAAAACAACTCGTATCATAAATCCACACTTCTATGCAATTAGTAAAACTTAGATCCCAGTTCGAATAATCTTCAATCGATTACCAGTCACATCGAAATTCCTTTTTACCTTCCGTCACCTTTAGGTAAGGAAGGTATTGTCTTTGGTCAAAAAATTCGGTGGTGAGTTTTTGATGAATAAGCACGTTTTAGGGTCCCTAGAATACGATTTTACTATTTTTACGATGATGTCTGTATGTGTGTGTGTGTGTGTAGGTATGTATGTATGTATGTATGTATGTGTGTCCGTGTGTGTGTGTGTGTGTAACAAAATTTTCGTCTACGATAACTTCCATACTACAATTCTAAAAATTATAATTCTTTCGTATTTCTCTTCGTTACATCCATGCGAAGAGCTGATTAGATTTTGGTTAGAATTGGTCAACCGGAAGTACCTTCATTTGAAGATTTTAACAGTTTTTCTTGAAAAAACTATGTTAAATATCATTTTTTCACATTTAATGTTATTATAAATATTAAAGAATATTTTATTTTCTATACGATTTGATTGCATTTCATACCTAATATTAAATGGATATAGAGTTAAAAAATTATAAAGAAATTAAATTTCATAAAGTAGCCATAGCTGTGGAAACAGCTACTATATTAAGAAAATTTTGATTGAAAGATGTCAGTGTCAAGTGAAATGGACATAGTGTGTTTGTCTTATAATTTTACTGGAAATGGATATAGGATCTTTTGCTTTCTGTATGGAATTTGTATAAAATACATACAACTGCTTTAAGGTAATGTACAAGAAATAATAATAATAATAAATCTTTTATTTCTGCAGATACATTAGACTGTATATAGAAAACGTCACAAAATAATAATTTTCTGTATGAAATTTGCATAAAATACATGCAACTGCCGGAAGGTCATGTACAAGAAATAGAATATTTAATTTAGCAAGGAACTTTCCGTATGAAATTTGTACAAAATACATAGACCTGACGGAAGGTAATGTGCTGGCCACATCAGATTTTTTTACATTATATTTTTACTAGAAACTACCTTTTTACTTTTACTTCCTTGTACGAAGTAAAGGAAGTATTGTAATCGCGAAAAATTTCGGTTTTGAGATTTCAACGGAAATATCCATTTTGACCATCCCTGAATCCATTTTGACTAAATTCGTCGTGACGTCTGTACGTACGTATGTATCTCGCATAACTCAAAAACGGTAAGCCGTAGAAAGTTGAAATTTTCTATTTAGGACTGCTATAACATCTAGTTGTGCACCTCCCTTTTTGGTCATTACATAATTTCTAGAAATGTTACTTTATTTGAAGCCTATAATAGATATTAATGAAAAAGTATCTTAAAATATAATCTAACACTTTTCAAATTTGGTATATAAGACTTTTATGTCAATTGAAATAACATAGTGGATTTTGGTTAAAACAGGCTAACCGGAAGTAGCATATTACCTGAAGGTGTTAACAGTTTTTCTTCAATAAAATGGTTTCATTTTGATTTTAGAAATAAATGCTTCAAATAAAATTTTTAGAGAATTAAATTCTGTGTCTAGCACATCAAGTATTATTAAATTAGCCCTTTGTATAAGCGAGATATGTATATTTAAAACTTATATAATTTTTGGTTTTTGTAATGAAGCTTGCTATAGATTAGGACAAAAAATAACAAAAAAATAAAAAATAGATGCTAATGTCAAATTACGTCAAATACATGCAATTTTATACTTGGGTCTATACTTCATATTGGTCTTGTGTACAAGGAAGTCGTGTGGTGTCCACATCAGATTTTTTGATAATAAAATGAAAATTAAATTTTAAATACTGGGATAGAATAGAATTCACTAATCCAAAAATAAGGATTAGCTTAAACTTTTTTGCGAATCGTTATTTATTATTAATATTAATCTAAATACATATCTACATATTTACTTATGCTGTTAACTGTATTGATTTCCTTTCCTATTGTTCTATTTACTTTTTTCTTTCTAAAACGTTACTATTATTAATTTGATATGACTAGTTCTTTATTGACAGTGACATTTATCTGTCAGTTACATGAATAACTGCGACACCAAGAAGTTTTGTTTGTTTAAAGCCTAGGCTCCGGGATTTAAATGATAGATAATTTTATAAATTTATCCATAATATATGTAGAAAAAGTATTAATGCAAATCTGTAGGGAATTTAATAATCTTTACACCAAAATCTCATGGGCTCTTTCTATAATAGAAAAAGCTCGAAATACAAGGTTATAAAATTTTCTGAATGATAGTATTTGAGTTAGAGTGCAGGATCCATACATACATACACACATATACAGACACATACACACACATACATACACACATACGCACATGCTCACATGCACACATACACAAGGACATCATCGTAAAAATGTTAAAATTGGATTCAAGGGACTTTAAAACGTATTCATTTTTTGGTAAATATGCGATATGCGATTTTTAGCACGATCCCTATACCTCCCTTACCAAGAGTAGTGGGAGGCAGTTTAAATATAGTGACGAGTACCGAAATTGATGCCAAAATTTGAGCACTATAACATATGTATAAATACTTTTTGACAGTGTGAATATTTTTACAGAGTTTTCATTAAATGGTTATTAGTTTAGTTGTAAAGTTTCTGAAGCAGTGAATTTTGCTAATTGGAAGGTTTTATTGGATAAAAAGCTTCAATTGTTGTTTAAAGTTGTTTATTATTATAACAACCAAAAGACGACGTTTCGGCACATGGTTATGGCCATTTTCAAGTCACATAAAGTGAAATTTACATTCAGTCACGTTTTATTGAAATTTAAGTTACATTATAAAACGAGTTTAATAAAAAAAAAAAAATTACAACCCATAATTGAGTTTGATATTTTGACAACCGCCTGCGCAGGTCGGTGAGTCAACAGTCGTCTTTTGTTTGTTATAATAATAAACAACTTTAAACAACAATTGAAGCTTTTTATCCAATAAAACCTTCCAATTAGGTTATTGGTTTAGTTCAATATAATATAAGTCGGTTGGTATAGTATGACTAGCGAATGAAAGTTGAAGTTTGGATTATTTAATAGATGTGGTTTCTTTTGAAAACATTTCCCTATATTTGATTTGAAAGGAACCTGTCCCTTATGTATTTCGTTACAGAAGATTGGAATTGTAATTAAGACAAGGAGGCATTTAAAATTACCTTAGCAACAGGATTCAGGGATGTATTTAAAAAATTTAATACAGTTAATTCTAATTCGTTCGTCTCAGGTGTAAGCAACTCTCGAGTCGGAATTACTGTTAAAGGAAATTAAACATAATCCTATTTCATAGAATTGCCAAACTAAATAGTCTAAAGATCAAAATATTTTCTCATAATCAACATAAACGAAAAATGTTTAATATATTACAAACGCACCCCTGTTTTGATATTCAGTTACTCTAGTCGGCCATCTATTCTCAGCCAGACACAGTAATGTATTTCTGTGCTTTCCTAGTCCAGTATTTAAATGGGTTCATGCAAAAATTTCGTACCTAAATATTTCGTACATTTCTATTCTTCTCTAGGGTTTCAAAAGAAACTACATGTATAAAATAATTTAAACGTCAACTTTCATTCGCTAGTCATACCATACTCTCTCTGCATTACGAAAACTAGGGAACTGAGATGAGCTGGTCAGTTCATCCAAATGGGGGAAGTATCTCATTTTTCACATTTTATGAGTTACGTCATTTCGTGATATTGACAACGAAATGTCCAAATTACAATCATCCTAGTATCATCACTTCCGTGACTGGAGACGTTATCCTGATATCATTGAATGAGTAATTATCAGAGTGAATATGAAACAAATAAAAAATGTTGCTCCTTTCTTCACGACGGAGTTAAAGAAGCTGAACAAAGGCGTGAAAAGGAAAACAACACAAATGCAAGTGGCAAGTGTGTAAAAACAGAGCATCCAGCCTGCTTGGATTATCGATTGAGTTGGATTGGAATTCGCATTCGCGTTCGCGTTCGTGGTATTGGGCTCGTTCTTGGGGGGTGAGAGAAAGGATCTAAGATGGCTGAGGGCTCATTTCCTTCACGCACTCCCACGCATCTCCGACTCCCATACGCACACACACGACGCCGGAAGAAGACCTGCGCCAGCGCCAGCGCGGAGCACAAATTATATTCTAACTCCTCCCTCTGTTAGTTTTCTTGCGAGATGCGTGGCCTGAATTCGCCGCTGGCTTTATGAATTTCTTTATTGGTTTCCGGACTTTCTCCACACTCACTAATCAAATTTTTCTTTCGTACGTTTCACGTTTCTCGCAACGCAAGAAGAGTTTGTCTTGCCCCGAGAGTTTGGCCTCAGAGACGAATTCTCGCAACGAATTACATTAGCTCTTTTCTTTACAACTTATTAAATTTCTATCAAAATACAACAATAACAGAGATAATTACATATTTTCCCTCACATTTTTCACTCGTTGAAATTGATGTTTCACAACAAGAATAACATAATTTACCGGTTTCACACTTTTCAAAAAGTATTTGAAATGAAAGTTTATGCAGTAAATAATAATAACAATAATTTATTGTTATTGGCGCTAATTCATTAATTGTAAAATATGTAATGGATAATTCGTGATAATTTCAAATTTGAGGTTATATAAAGAATTTTTTAAAATAGGTACTATACCACAGTCAAATTTTAACAATCTTAGATAATGCGAAAATATACATAAATTAATGATAATTTTGTTATATATTAGGATGGAGTGACGTATCAAGTCTTAGCAATTTGATTGCTTGCCTGATTTTAAAAGCGAGACTCGCGTGCTTATTTTGCCCGCCTACCGTGAAATCATTAATGGAAAAACACTGGCGCCATCCGCCGCCATAGGTTATACATAACACAATATTTCAAACAATGGTCAAACTGTTTCAATGTTCTTTAATTTATTAGGAAAAATATCTGATGTGGCCAGCACATTATCTTCCGTCAGTTATATGAGGCATTTACGAAAATTCTACCGGTGAACTGTTACCGGTATATATCGGTAGACTGCTGTTTATCAGGTTATAGCTACCGGAATCGATATTTGAAGAACGCAAGTGGTAAACAGGTAGATCCATAATCTACGAAAAAATTTGAAAATTTGAAACATTAGAAATTTGACATAGTTAACAAACTGAGCAGAGCCCTACTTTGAACACATTTCCACTTTTAACGCGTGCGCTTCGCTTTGCATCACTACCTTTTTTTGAGATTAGATTCTTCATGAATCCGGTATAGATATTGTACAATTTTCGAACACGGTAACTTTTTACCACTCGTGTTTTCGAACACAGTCGGTAGATACGATATCTACCGGCAGAATTTTCGTAAATGCGTATGTATTTTCTATAAAATCCATACAGAAAGTTCCTTGCAAAAGATTCTAAATTTCTTGTATGTATATTACCTTTCGACAGTTGTATGTATTTTATACAAATTCCATACAGAAAGTTTCGAGCAAAATTATAACACAAGTATACTACGAATATGTCAATTGCACTTGACACCGACATCTTTCAATCAGAATTTACTTAATATAGCATAGCCAGCTAATTTATGATATTTAATATCTTTATAATTTTATAACTCTATATCCATTTAATATGAAGTATAAAATGCAGTCAAATCGTATAGAGAATACAATGTTCTTTAATATTTATAATAACATTAATTGTGAAAAAATGATATTTAACATCGTTTTTCCAAGAAAAATTGTTAAAAACTTCAAATGAGGGTACTTCCGGTTGACCATACACACATACAGATATTATCGTAAAAATAGTAAAATCGTATTCTAGGGACCTTAAAACGTGCTTATTCATTAAAAACTCACCACCGAATTTTTTGACCAAAGACAATACCTTCATTGCCGAAAGGTGACGGAAGGTAAAAATGCGATTTATTTATGTTATTTTCTCTTATTAATAATTTCTTCGTGGATATAACGTACATATAAGATTATATATAAATATTTTAGCCATGCGAACATGAAACATTTATACTCTCTAGAACTGACAGTTTGTCGACCACTGGTGAAGACTTGCTGTCATGTATCAAATTCTTAACTTTAAAAATTAATATTTTGCTTATTACGTAAAATTTTTAAGTCGCGTTTGCACTAATATTCTTAGTTCATGCCATTATTCTAGAAAAAAAATCTGATGTGGCCAGCACATAACCTCTCACCAGATATTTTACTTAGTTGTAAGCATAAAACGAAAAATATTTTTAAATACAAATAGGTACATGTATTCACGTCTCACTACAAAATAATTCTCAATATATTTGCAAAATCTTTGGGATATTTTAATATAAATTATCTACAATATATACATTTTCTTTATATTCAATATCCTGAAATTTTCTTTTTCTAGTTTCCTTTTCTTTTTCTTTATATTCGTAATTTTTTCGCAAATTCCTTTTATATTCTTTTTTACGTATATTCTTTTTTTTATTTTCATAATCTTCATAATGATGTACAAATATTGTTGACAGTGGCATACAAATATTTTTGACAGTGACATTTATTTGTCAGTTACAAACATTTGAATTTCTTGCCTTGTAGTAGTTTGATCTGAGATTTTTTACATCTAATTATTTTATATGCATTTCTTTATCTCTAAATCTATAGAAGATATAATAATGAATTTATATTTATCGAATAATGAATTTAACGTTCTTTAATATAAATATTTACATAAATTTTCGATAAATAATATTTAGATGATTTTTTTCTTGTAACTACTACTTCCGGTTGTCCAATTGTTATCAAAACTTAATCAACTCTTCCCATTATTGTTAGATTGAGGAATCCGTAGTTAAAAATGTCTTAAGTCTTATAGTATTTGAGAAATCGTGGATCCAACATCCACACACACACACACGGAGATCATCGTAAAAATGTTATAATCGGATTCTAAGGATCTTAAAACGTGCTTATTCACTAAAATCTGGATATGTGATTTTTAGCATGAATCCAATACTTTTCTTAGCGAAAGATAAAAATTGATATAGGACTTCATTTAATGCTCAGAGCGTTAGAGCAGATATATAAGGTACATTCTATCGGTGTCAGAAATCTGCCTACTTCTTCTACTAGAACCTCAGTGATCGTTCTTTTGCGTCAAAAAAATCTGAATATTCCTTCGAATCATTCCAACTTCAGAGCTGGAAGCGCTGGTAGGAAGATATATAGAGTGGAGATAAATTCAAAATGTTACTAGCCGACTGTCGCGCGTACCTTTCTGTTACATTTGTGAATGTTCCGATTAGACTGTGCTCAACAAAAATACCTCGTTTACATTTATAATTATAATCTCTGTAATATTTGCATCACTACATTTTGAAGATCCAAAATAAATATACAAAGTTATCTTTAGTTGTTAACTAACAATAACACATAACTACTGCCACTTTTATATCGTATTTATTTTTTACTTGACAGTTATTTGCTACTGAGCGTTCTATTGCTTTAAGAATATTCTTATTCTAGTAGGAATATTTCTGACACCGACAGAACGTACTTATAAAAATTGATGTAATAGCTTTATTGTATGTATAAGTACATTCTTTTATCTGCAGGTCTCCATAATGTTTAATAGAAAATACATGGTTTAGAAACACATCCTTAATTGATTATTTGTTGGAATTGAAAAAATCCATCCCAATCTATTTGAGTCCGAAGCACCCAATTATGTCTGCGAGCGATTTCTTCCCTAATATCCATACAATTTCCTGGAGCACGGTTGGAGTTAGTCTGAAAAATAAATCACTCGATCTGAAGGTTCTTGCACCTCGGATGTATATGAACAGCGATCATCATTATCTCGAAGCACAAGTGCCTGTGCCTGTGCCGTGTGCCTTGCCTGATATACTACGCACTCAACGGGGGCACATAAATCTACAGCCCACCGCGTTTGCTTTTTCCAAAATGGTGGATGAGATGCCAGATATACAACAGGGAAGACGTGTGCGAAATAAAGATGCGAGGGAGAGAGATAGCTATATAGGTTCTATGGATTTTTGTTAAATTGTTTTTTCAAGAATAAAGTTTTTCCAAGTCCATAATACATGATGAATAAAATATAATACACTTTGTATTTTAGTATGGGGTCTCGTGGACGCGTGCCTGAGTGTCTCGTCGCGAATATAAAAACGCGGTTTCGATTCCAACCGACGCCAAAAATTTTTAAATTTTAAATGCCATAAAAGTGAACCCTGTGGTGCTCTTTCAACGTCAACAGTGAATACCCATGTGGTGACCCCTGATAAACGCCCGCACGGGCGGGACGAATATGTCATCACTATTACCAATATCTTTGTATGAAGCAGATTGACACACCCAGCAATGGCATAATATGCCGTGAAGATTTATTTTTTGCACGATCGGGTTTTTTTAATGTTTACCGAAAGAGTTTCTAAGGCAATAAGCTTTATTTACAAATTACTAATCTGTAAGCGAATTACTTACCTATCAGGAGGCGGAGGCGGTACGTAAATAAAACAACGATCATAGCTTAATTTAAAAAACTGGTGTGGCCAACATAATACCTCACGCCATTTACAGCCCGAGTCATAAAAAAGATTAAGTTAATCCTTATTTTTGGATTAGCAAATTTTACTCTAATTTCGACAGTTTATTTCTTAAAATATAGTCTAATCCAAGTAATTACCTTTTTTTAAACCCCTCAACAGGATTAAATCCCAATTACACAGTAGGTTCACATTCACACACATCCATGCCTTAGTTAGATTCGAACACAGAGCCCCGAGGGCACTCATAACATGAGGCGTTGCTCTAACCATTGAGTCACCGGAGCTATAATAAAATGAAGATTAAATTTTAAATACCGGGATAGAATAGAATTCACTAATCCAAAAATGAGGATTAGCTTAAACATTTTTGTGAATCTTTAATTTTTATTAATCTCTATTGAATTCCTTTTCTATTGTTCTATTTTCTATTTACTTTTTCCTTTTTAAAACGTTACTAATATTATATTGAAATGATTAGTTCTTTGATAGTGACATTTATCTGTCAGTTACATACATCTATAGAAAATTTAATAATCTTTAATTTTTATAATAACCTTAATCTCGAAAAAATAACATTTAAAAGTATTTTTCGAAGAAAAACTATTTTCAGCTTCTAGTAAAGTGCCATGAAAAAGTTCAAAATACATACAAGGTTTCAAAATCCACACACACATACACACAGACATCATCATGAAAATGTTAAAATTTGATTCTAGGGTAAAAATGACAATCAAAAAATTTTAATGTCAAAATAATTTTGAAATATTTTTTTTAATTTTGTGCGTCGCTCTTTCAAAGATACTAGAGCTTCGGTCAAGACTAAGATTAGTCTTGATCTTGGTCATGGTCTTGGCAAAATCAAGTCTTGCAATCCTCTTGACTCAAAATGTATTGGGTGCTTTTAAACGGATTATATTGCCCTAATATGCTAAGAAATATTGTAGATGACCTTGGACATTACCAACTTTCCCATAGCAACTGTAACTATGCTAATAATTCATACCTTAATTTAATACAATCCACTGAATACCACCGATATGTAAAAGGACGGGCTGGAGCCCCAAACGCGGGACCGTGTTCGAAAAACTAAAATCCCGAAGATGAATGGCGGACCAATTAAATCACGATAATGAGTGGTTTAGTACTAGAAATGTGCGGGACTGAAAAACCCGAACGTGGGACCATTGTTGAACACCTTATTTAGCTTGTAGATATATGTCTCTAAAATAACAACAAAAACCTATACCTAACGCACAAAACTCTGCCTTAGTTTTCCAAGCATGACTTTTTTGTTAGGTTATAATAGTTCGACCGATATTTTAAGGTTCATCTTCTAGTCCAGATTTAGTTTCTACCGAGACCTTGTACTTTTGGCACAATTAAAAACAACTTCGTAAAAATTCAGCGCGTTCAGTAAAATGTAAAATCTACCTTATAAGACATATGGGACAATACTCACAGGAAAATGTGCAAGACTTAGGCCCAGATGCTAGAAACGCAGTGGTTTCTATGTGTTACTTAACTGCCTGGTACCTCCTAACATGTTGGTACCTTTCTACGGCGTGCTAGAAACGAATGTTGGCTGTTGCTTCGTAACAGATCGGTACCAGTTACTAATGGCACAAACCAATGAAATATGATGTGTTCTTCCACAATTCACTAGATGGAAATACTATCTAAATGTCAAATATGTCAAAAAATATACATTTTGAGGTTACATTCAAGCGAAAAAATTATTTCGTTGTTCTCTGCTTATAAATATTAAATCATACTTATTTTAAAGTATAAGAGAAAACTAAAGAAAGGAATGTCACGTCATTCGAGAAAAATCATTTAATAAATATAATTTTAAGATATAAAGACAAATTGGTTATTTCTGGTAAAATTATTTTGATTATTCGGTTCACAGTTCTTCGAACGATCCGCAAATCATCTGCCACCATTATTTGAAAAATCCTCAAATAAAACGCACTGAACAAAAAATGAAAACCTGTATCCAAGAATTGTATATAATATAAGCAATATTTTTGTAATTCTGGTAAAATTGATTTACTTTTCATAGTTACTGGATTTAAGTTATCCTCTTGTTCTGTAACTAAATTTCTGGCAGTTTTTTTCGAAATCTTGTAACCTTTCTTAAAATCCACTTCAAATATCAAGGTTATTTCGTTTTCTGAAATTTGTAGATCGAAATGTGCGAATTATATTATTAATATTATTGTTTGATGATTTTAAGAAGACATTCTGAACATCAAAATTACATACGAGCAAAATATTATCAATATGACAGGTTAACAGTACGTAACAGTCAGGTAACTGGCCGTGAAATCGCTGTTATAATGTAACACAGCTTTCACGATGCATTTTAGGGTAACATATTTTCTAGCACGTCAAATCGTCAGGTACCTGTCTGTTACATGTAACTGCGTGATATCTGATGTTCTAGCACTCGGGCCTTAGGATCCAATGCCTAATAGCTGGTATTACTAATAAATGCGATATAACCTAATATTATGGCGGAATTCTTGAATCACAAATTCTATTTTTGTAAGTTTAAAATCTATATTTTAAACTAGTCGAAAGAAATTCCTAGAAATTTGTCACCATATGCGTAGGTTTTATAATTTTTTGTTGAAAATGTTAACCGGCCCAACGAATATGAGTTTGGGCTCATATATTATTTTTACATTTAATAATTATATAATTCATTCTTCTCTTATTTCTATCTTATATGAACCATTCTGATTATTGTCATTTTGATTATGATGACATGTTCAGTTTATACATACACAAATTTTTATTTACGATTTGCGGTTGCCGGTTGAAAATAATAATATAAAGAAAAATCGCATTTCATGCCACCACGACATATGGCCTGCAATGATGATGCAAATTCTTACACAATGGTTATTTCTTTCTTCGATTACTCCGAACATGCACTTACTGTCCTTTGTAATAACATACAATTTCGTGTCGTATACACACAAATTTAGATATCGACTTGAAATGCAGACACCAAGATTATTATAATTTTGCGAATTGAAATGTTGACATTTTTATCAAACGGTTGCTGCTTTTCAATTGAGTAACCCTTCTTTTGAAGTTCTTGAGAAATTCGCTCAGCAAAACGACAGAAAAATCGTTATTGCTGGTTTGCAATATTTATAAATATTATAAATAACATGCTAGGTAAACTGTCTATAAAAATGGACGATAGAATATTATAAGGAATATTTTATTTTACAATTGTATGTAATTTTGTAATATACCGGGTGTTTTATTTAAGATGTAGTATATAGAAGACATGGGTGCTCTTTTTTTGGAAACTATTGTTCTCCGTTTTGACTGACAACAATAGTTGTGGTATCAATAGAAAGATAAACAAATTCTACATCAAATGACACCAAAATCACGGTACGAATATATCATCATCATCATCACCATCATCAGTATGCCGTGATGATATATATTTTTTTTAATTATTTATATACAGTAGCTTATTTTAAGAACATACAATAAAATAAATTACATTTTATTTGTTTTAATAAAAAAAATGGAATGATTCAAAAAATTTGTTTTAAAATTCATACTTTATTTTCTAAACATGACAAAGTATTTGACCAATTAAAAAAGTAGAAATGAAAAGAACTTCAATTAAAATGTTCACGTCAGATGATATTGAAAGAAGTTTTAAAATACGTAAGTATAGGTATATTCTTTAATTTACATATAATAAAAAATATATATTTCAAATTCTCCCTATACCAAAAACAGCACATTACCTACCTTCCGTCGGTTATATGAGGCATTTACGAAAATTCTACCGGTGAACTGTTACCGGTAAACAGCTGTTTATCAGGTTTAGCTACCGGAATCGATATTTTAAGAAAGCAAGTGGTAAACAGGGTAGATCCATAACCTATAAAAATTGAAAATTTGAAACAGGTTAGAAATTTGATGTAGTTAACAAACTGAGCAGAGTCCTACTTTGAACACATTTCCACTTTTAACGCGCGCGCTTCGCTTTGCATCACTACCTTTTTATGAGGTTAGATTCTTCATGAATCTGGTAGACAATGTACAATTTTCGAACACGGTAACTTTTTACCACTCGTGTTTTCCAACACAGTCGGTAGATGCGTTATCAACCTGTAGAATTTTCGTAAATGCCTATATATTTTCTATAAAATCTATACAGAAAGTTCCTTGCAAAAGATTCTAAATTTCTTGTATGTATATTACCTTTCGACAGTTGTATGTATTTTATACAAATTCCATGAAGAAAGTTTCGAGCAAAAAGATCCTATATTTCGAGTAAAATTATAACAAAATATACTACGAATATGTCAATTGACACTGACATCTTTCAATCAGAATTTTCTTAATATAGTAGCTGTTTCCATAGTTATGACTTTTTTCTTTATAATTTTTACCTTCCGTCACCTTTAGGTAAGGAAGGTATTGTCTTTGGTCAAAAAATTCGGTGGTGAGTTTTTGATGAATAAGCACGTTTTAGGGTCCCTAGAATACGATTTTACTATTTTTACGATGATGTCTGTATGTGTGTGTGTGTATGTGTGTGTGTGTGTGTGTGTGTGTGTGTGTGTGTGTGTGTGTGTGTGTGTGTCTGTGTGTGACAAAATTTTCTAATGCGATAACTCTAATACCACAATTCCAAAAATTATAATTCTTTCGTATTCCTCTTCGTTACATCCATGTGAAGAGCTGATTAGATTTTGGTTATAATTGGTCAACCGGAAGTACCCTCATTTGAAGATTTTAACAGTTTTTCTTGAAAAAACGATGTTTAATATAATTTTTTTACATTTAATGTTATTATAAATATTAAAGAATTATTTATTCTCTATACGATTTGAATGCATTTTATACTTCATATTAAATGGACATAGAGTTAAAAAATTATAAAGAAATTAAATACCATATATATTAGTCAGCTTTGCTATAACTCTGGAAACAGCTGCTACATTAAGAAAATTCTGATTGAAAGGTGTCATTGTGAAGTGCAGTTGACAGTATGTTTATGTTATAATTTTACTGGAAATATAGGACCTTTTGTTAGAAACTTTCTGTATGGAATTTGTATAAAATACATACAACCGCCTTAAGGTAATGTACAAGAAATATAATCTTTTGCAAGGAACTTTCTGTATGACATTTATACAAAATACATAGAACTGACGGAAGGTAATGTGCTGGCCACATCAGATTTTTTAACTCTATATTCATTTAATATGAAGTATAAAATGCAGTCAAATCGTATAGAGAATACAATGTTCTTTAATATTTATAATAACATTATAATAACGTTAAATGATATTTAACATCGTTTTTTTCAAGAAAAACTGTTAAAATCTTCAAATAAGGCACTTCCGGTTGAGCAATTATAACCAAAATCTAATCAGCTCTTCATATGGATGCATGGAAGAGGAATATGAAAGAATTATAATTTTTGGAATTGTAGTATTAGAGTTATAGTAGACGAAAATTTTGTTATACACACACACGCACACACACACGCACACACACACACACACACACACACACACACACACACACACACACACACATACATACAGACATCATCGTAAAAATAGTAAAATCGTATTCTAGGGACCTTAAAACGTGCTAATTCATTAGAAACTCACCACTGATTTTTTTGACCAAAGACAATACCTTCCTTACCTAAAGGTGGCGGAAGGTAATAAAGAAGTCTAAGGTTAAATTATAACTAAAATTAATAATATTACCCCTTAACTTTAAAATTAATAAAAACTAAATACATATTTCGAGAACTAAGTTCTCATCATCAATAGTACAAAATTAAACAGAGTAGGTAGCCAAGATTACTCAACATATCAACCATGCCAGAGGTCCTAACAACTCTGAAGGAGAGTTGTTAGGACCATTGGCATCTTTTCCTAATTTTGGACTACTGATGATGAGAACTTAGTTATCGAAATAAGTATTTAGTTTTTATTACAGCTTTTCTAAAAATTACATCAATATCAAAAGACCGGAAAATTTGGAAGAATAATTTAGAACTCCAAGTATTTAACATGGTGATTCTAAATTTTGAAACCTTAATCCACCATAATATATTTCCTTAAAATTAAAGTGAAAACTTCAT
The DNA here is from genome assembly GCA_963082715.1 of Harpalus rubripes. Classification (NCBI taxonomy): domain Eukaryota; kingdom Metazoa; phylum Arthropoda; class Insecta; order Coleoptera; family Carabidae; genus Harpalus; species Harpalus rubripes. Next base: position 8,782,271 of record OY720451.1, read on the forward strand.
AAATTTCCTTTTAGTATAAAAAAGAAGAAATCCTTTAAAATTTAATAAAAGTTTGTGAAGTTTCGTTCATCAACAGGTAAGGTAGGTTCCTTCTCTGTGTAAAATATCTCCCATCCCAATTGGGCGATAATTAAGTGCTGGTTGGCGTCTCGCCTTGGCCTTCGTCGTGAAAGAAACGTTCCCTTTAAACGTTTAATTACTTCCACAGACATTAAAGAGGAGCTGTAGTTAGTGAATGTGAATGGGCGAGTGCTCAAGTGCACAATCAGCGAGGTCATCGAATTCTTGGGGTAGGTTGCGAACGCAACTCCCAAGATGAGAAAGAGAACCTGACAACTATTGTGTAATAGGAGATGGTATGAAGATCATCATTGATTTAGATGAGAAAGCATAAGATGCTAAGTGGAGGATCAGATGTTTTGAAGTAAAATGAACGAGATAAAATAGCAAAGGCGTTTGGTTTGCATCTTTCGTCACAAATATTTGATTTTATAGAAGATTTCATTAATATTACTGATTTAAATTTTGCACTAATACAACAAATGCTATAAGTTCTAACATTTTTATCTTTCGCCACCATAGATACGAGATTACGAGAATGAATTGAGCGGCCAAACAATGAGAGGGCAACACTAGACACACAATTATTTGTTGTGGGTTTACGTAAACTGTCATTAGTGTATCTGTGAAGTTTACGTTAATCCACTAAATTTTATTTACATGTATTTTTTAAATTAACGTATGGCATTGACTTTTTATCTAAGAGAGGTATTGAATTCATATCCAAATTTTAGTGAATAAGCACGTTTTAAGGTCCCTAAAATCCGATTATAACATTTTTACGATGATGTCCGTTTGTGTGTGTTGATGTGTGGATGTTGAATCCACGATTTCTCAAATACTATAAGACTTGAGACATTTTTAACTACGGATTCCTCAATCTAACAATAATGGGAAGAGTTGATTAAATTTTGGTAACAATTGGACAACCGGAAATAGTAGTTACAAGAAAAAAATCATCTAAATATTATTTATCGAAAATTTATGTAAATACTTATATTAAAGAACGTTAAATTCTTTATTCGATAAATATAAATTCATTATTATATCTTCTATAGATTTAGAGATGAAAAATGTATATAAAATAATTTGATGTAAAAAATCTCAGATCAAACTACTTCAATGTTTGTAATTGACACATAAATGTCACTGTCAAAAATATTTGTATGCCACTGTCAAAATTATTTGTACATCATTATAAAGATTATGAAAATAAAAAAAGTCAGCAACGCAAAAGAATATACGTAAAAAAGAATATAAAAGGAATTTGCGAAAAAATGGCGACTATAAAGAAAAAGAAAAGGAAAGTAGAAAAAGAAAATTTTAGGTTATTGAATATAAAGAAAATGTATGTATTTTCTTATATTAAAATATCCCATAGATTTTGCAAATATATGTGGGAATTATTTTGTAGTGAGACATGAATATATGTATTTGTTAAATATATAAACGAAGACATATGTATTTGTATTTAAAAATATTTTTTGTTTTATGCGTACAACCAGATAAAATATCTGGCGAGAGGTTATGTGCTGGCCACATCAGATTTTTTAGTATGCGGTCAACTTCTATACTTCCATTGTTTTGATAGTTAGTTTCATTCAGACTGATAATAGGTTTGTTCGCACAACATTCAAAAACAATCACAAATAATTCTGAGCATGCGGTTCTGTTTAAAAGTGTTCGCACAAAATAAATTTTAAATCTACGACACTGAATACGTAATATACCTTATATAGGTATATTTAGGGGGGCGCCGTCACAGGGTGCGATGTGTGCGTCGCACACGGGAGACACTTAGGAGTGACACGGCAAGCAAAATTGTAATAAGACTTAAGTTTTTTAATTTAATATGTCCGTTTTTCGAGGCTCAAATTGAGATCTCGTAAACTATAAGAGATACGAAGTCGATTAAATTTGGGCAAAGTTGCCGCATTAGTAGACTATTTTAATGATGGTTTTGTTTTTCCCGAAAAATGCATATACAAATAGTTACTGTACAAAACTCCAAATGGCGTGATTTAGCCACTCGTTCTCGTTTAGTACTTGAAACGTCCAACAGACATGTCTTAACATTCGGGACCGTTGTTAAAAATTCAAATCCCGGCACGAACGCGGTACCGTTGTTGAATAGCTTACTAAGGTTACTTTTATATTACTCTAAAGAGAACAACAATAACCTCACCTAACGCATAATATTTGACCCGCGTTTTCCAAGCCTGAGTTTGGGCGTTAGGTTGGGTAATGTTGGGGTATATTTAGAGAAATTGCGAAAACCATGTCAATTTGAGGTCTTAATTTTTTGAACACGGTCCCGCGTTCGGTACTCTAGCCACTTCCTTTTATATTCACAAATAACTTCCAAATATAAAATTATATGGAATTTTGGTTTGCACGTCTTTAAGGATCCTTTTTATTTTCCTTCAAACGACAATTTTTTATCACTATTAGATTTCAAACAATGGAGTCCAATTTATAATTTCCATAGTCGCAAAATTATACCATAGAAACAGAGTTTATTTTAGATTTCCAACGATGTATCTATGTTTCAAGCAGAAAATGCAAGAATTCTTAATTTTATAGGGTAAAAGCAATTATTTTGGTTTATTTAAAACATAAGGTAACTATGAATAAGTACACAGGCTGTTCATATTAACGTGTTTACATAATTGTTGCCCCATTAGAAGACCATTTAGTGGTGTCGTTATTTAGAGAAAATCCGTAGTTTGCTAGATATAGGCAAAAATGTAAATTTTGCAGTTTTTTGAATACATTACTTTCCAAAAATGAAATAGTACTAGATTTTAGTTTGCACATTTTCAGGCCACTTTTATATGTTATTTCGAATGGTGATGCTTATTTTTTATAACTGTTGAATTTTGGGGGGAAGGGGCGTTAAGATGAGCATTGGCACACGGGCGACACAATGGTACGGCGCGCCGCTGGGTATATTACGTATTCAGTGTCTACGATTAAAAGTCATCTGTTCGTTCAGCAAAATATTTCTGTTCCTGATCAGTTTCCAACGGTCAGAACAGTCCGCGGATTATAAAGAAATTTTTGGTTTGTGACATTCGTAGTGGAACTTCTGGCTATTAGGGAGTATTGTTGCACTAGTATAGAGATTCACGGGCTTGGCTTGAAGCTTGAAAGCTTGGCTTGGCTTGGTTTGAAAAAGCTTGAAAAATCAAGCCAAGCCTGTCGTTCAAAAAAGCTTGACTTTTCAAGCCAAGCCAAGCTTCTGTTCCACCAAGCCCAAGCCAAACCAAGCCTAACATTTAAAAAAGCTTGAATTTTCAAGCCAAACCAAGCCTTCGACTGTCAAGTAGCTTGGTCGGAAACAAGCTTTTTCAAGCTTTTCTTAAGAAATGTTTTCGAGGCCGACAAAACCGTAATTTTATGGTGGTAACGTACTTTCTAATTGCTTCGGCACATTTTTGCGAACTTCTAAGAATTGGAGTTCCCAGTAGGACCAGCCTTCATTACCTGTCAGGCTAGTAAGCTTCAAAAATTTGTAAATAGGAAACTATACCCTTCATCATTCTTATTATGCAAAGACCACTTATTTTCTCCATCTGAACCTAGAAATCGCACATTGTAGTTCGCGCACAGAATCAAGTATACAAAATAAATAAAATGTTGAAAAAGTTTTAAATACATAATGATAAATGATAATATAATTTTATTGTTTTATCCTTTACCTACATTAATATAAAATGTACGATGAAAAATGATAATACAAAATTTATTGCAAATGTCAATTATTACATATTTAACTATTTAATTTTTTTAAATACTTATTATTGTCAAGTTAAACGTATTTTGTATAAAAATTAATTAATTAAATACTTAAATTTTTAAGTAACTGGAATTAATTATAAGTTATGTGGTCTCGTGGCCACGTGTCTGAGTGTCAGGTCGCGAATCTGGGTAACCAGGTTCGATCCCGACCGACGCCAAATATTTCTAATTTTAAATGGCACAAAATTAACCCCTGCGGTGCACTCTCCACGCCAGCAATGAGTGACCGTGAGGTGACGCCTGGTAAGCGCCCGCACGGTGCAAATATTTCATTATTACCGATAAAGCAGATTGGCACACCCAGCAATGGGTAATAATCCGTGATGATATATTTATTTATTTTATTTAATTATAAGCTCAAAGCTTCACGAAATTAGATTTGATTATCAAACAAAAAAAATTATTAAATTTATCTGATTACATTTCACATAAACCTACACTCTATGTGTTTTAACTATAGAGTCGTGGGGAGATAGGTGTAGTTTGGTCTTGTTGTTTGATTGGGTAATTGCAATAATAATTATTGCATTTTAAAGTTGCATTATATACAATGTTTTGTTATTCTGGTATTTCCGAATCATAGAGACGAGACAATTTCTGTTTGTGGATATGTATATTTATATTCAAATATTTTCAATGCTATTTTTAGCTCTACCCCTAATGTATCCCTAATAAACCGCTCTTGTCTGTGACAGGTATAATAGACAATATCAATGTACCGACAAAGAGAGCATTCTCTTTTAAATATTACCTTGATAATCACGGCTTATTACCTAGTTCTGGGGGTTCTTAATTTTCTTTTATCGTTGAGGGTATTTATTTTTGTGCTATTTGAATTTGGACATAATTATTGTAATTATATTTATGTATTTAACTTACATGATTCTGTACTCAAAAATCAGTAGAAATTTCATAAGAAGAGGCGAGTAGGTATTTATGTCACGAACAAACAAAATTTCGGGGAAATTTCCGTCTGTAGGATTTTATGATTTCCAGATGTATTTGAAGTAGGTATAAAAGAATAAAAGATCATTCTCAGGTAATTTTCATCCCATTGTACATTCCAAAATATTTATGTATTTATTTGAACACTGTTCTTGCGTGTTTGGAGCTTGAGTTGTTTATTTATACAGGGTGAATATGAACTATATAGTATGAGAAACTCTAACAGTTTGTTGGAAGGTCATTTCGAGTAAAAATAACATTATGAACTTAAGTCCTATTCATTTCAATTATTAAAATACAATAAAGTCTAACTAATGCATATGCCTACTTGAATGAATGCAGTCAACGAAAATAATAAAATAAACATAAAAATTGAAGGGTAAATATTTAATAAAAGATAATAAATTTATGTTTATTGTATACTCTCAAAAATAAAATAAATGATTGAAATATAAATTTCAATATTTTTATATTTTAATAATTACAAAGAAAAAAACACTTGGTGTAAGTAGCATAAATTTTATTTCATCGTTTTGTTTATCTTTGCGCATAAGAAGATATTTTTCAATTGTACCACAATAAATTTATGTAAAACAAAACGTGATTTATACATCGTTACGATACAATGAAACATCGACATAACATATCAATATATGGATACATCAATATTCCAATACATCGATATATATCGGATTTATCGGTATTTCGATATATTTAATTTAATTCACATCGAATATTTATATTAAAATCTTGATACCGAACAGCTACTACGGGTTTTCAAGACCCATATACCTACTGTGCGTATGAGCATTTATAAAGCTTGAAAGCTTGAAAAAGCTTGAAATAGCTTGAAAAAACTTGAAAAAGCTTGATAAAGCTTGAAAATCAAGCCAAGCCTAAAATATTCAAAGCTTGAAGTTTTCAAGCCAAGCCAAGCTTTGTCTCCATCAAGCCCAAGCCAAGCCAAGCCTAACATTAAAAAAAGCTTGAAGTTTCAAGCCAAGCCAAGCTTTTTTATTTCAAGCCAAGTAGCTTGGCTTGGTGAATCCCTACACTAGTACGGTGTGCGTCTAGTGCCGTCTTTGTTTCACAAACTTTTCAATCCCCTCTCCTCTCATATATTTATTAATGTTTACCATCTGTTGTTGTGCAAGTAAATCTCTCCTAAAGGTTGCTTTGTAAAATGGAAAAGCATTTGCTTGTTTTATTGTGGAAGAAATGGAGTTGTAATTAAATTAAAACGTATTTAAAGTATTAGAGAAGCTTGTTCCGTGTCGAAATCCACATTGAGGAGAGATGAAAAACATTGTATGAAGGTACCTAACCTATAGCGGAATGTAATCTTGTGTCGATTCGATTGATGAAGAAATGCTGCATGAGTTTCTGTAATTCGGAAGTTGGAATTACGCTTTGGAGCGATTTCCATCGCATCGATAGGAATTGTTCGGCATGGAGAGAAGAAAGATTCTATTTACGTTTGCTCGCGTCGCGTATGCGCCCGGCACACACAATGTCTCTGGAAAATGGAGCCGGCACCAGCCCCGGATGGAAAATGTAAATGTGAAATGCAGAGAGCAAAAAAAGTGGAAAAAATAAAATAAAACGATGAACATATCCAATAAGGTTTTAACCTGCAGGGAACCGAGTTGCCATGGAAACGCGGAGCTAACCTCGGCTCTCACATTATAGAGAGACGCAGGGGGACAGGACCGCATCCGGGAAATTTCGCCCTAATCTCACGGGGAGGAAAATTGTTTCAACCCCTCCACAAAACATAGTAAACTACAATAATTTACATAATTATAAATAGAACTACTGAAGTACATGAATTTTCCTTCATTTCATTACTACATGTTACCAACTTAACTATACTCTGACTACATAATAGTTATTTATGATATAAGTGTTAAAATTGACATTTTATTTTGTGAGAAGGAAGTTTGGAACACGACGCGAAGCGGAGTGATCCAAACCTTCGAACAAAATAAAATGTCAATTTTAACACTTATATCATACACTATTTTTTCTACAAACACTATTTTTTAATTTAAATTTATATTTCTAATAATTTTTTGACATTCGCTTTTAACACTAGTGTCAAAAGTAACAATGATCTGTCACTTTTAACACTAGTGTCACAAAATGACCTTTTTCACGCTAAAAACAAACATTAAAAAGCCCACTTTTAATAGATTTGTAGAAAAAGTTATTTTTCTACAGTTAGTATATAAAATAGGCATTGGCACTTACATTCGTTAACGTAAAATATCAATTTGCTGCTCATGCGCAACAAAATAGAAAAAAACGCTGACTCTCTCTCTCTGAACTTTAAACTATAAATCAAACATTCATTGAACAAGTTACAGTAATTATACAATTTTCATTTTTTTACCTCCCGCTACGCTTGGTAAGGGAGGTATACGGATCGTGCTAAAAATCGCATATCGAGATTTTGGTAAATGACCACGTTTTTAGGTCCCTAGAATCAAATTTTAACATTTTCACTATTATCTCTCTCTCTCTCTCTCTCTCTCTCTCTCTCTCTCTCTGTGTGTGTGTGTGTGTAACAAAATTTTCGTCTACGATAACTCTAATACTACAATTCCAAAAATTATAATTCTTTCGTATTCCTCTTCGTTGCATCCACATGAAGAGCTGATTAGATTTTGGTTATAATTGGTCAACCGGAAGTACCCTCATTTGCAGATTTTAACGGTTTTTCTTGAAAAAGGGATGTTAAATATAATTTTTTCACATTTAATATTATTATAAATATTAAAAAGGATTGTATTCTCTACACGATTTGACTGCGTTTTATACTTCATATTAAATGGATATAGAGTTATAAAATTATAAAGAAATTAAATTTCATAAATTAGCGAGCTATGCTAGAAACAGCTACTATATTAAGAAAATTCTGATTGAAAGATGTCAGTGTCAAGTGCAATGACATACTCGTAGTATATTTGTGTTAGAATCTTTTTGCTCGAAATTTTCTGTATGAAATTTGTATAATATACATACAACTTTCAGAAAGGTAATGTACCTACATAAAAGAAATTTATAATGTTTCGCAAGGAACTTTATGTATGGATTTTATAGAAAATACATACGCATTTACGAAAATTCTACCGGTAGATACCGCTTCTACCGACTGTGTTCGAAAACACGAGTGGTAAAAAGTTACCGTGTTCGAAAATTGTTCAATATCTACCAAATCCATCTACTGGATTCATGAAGAATCTAATCTCAAAAAAAGGCAGTGATGCAAAGCGAAGCGTGCGCGGTAAAAGTGGAAATGTGTTCAAAGTAGTACTCTGCTCATTTTGTTAACTACGTTAAATTTCTAACCTGTTTTAAATTTTCAAATTTTTTCGTAGGTTATGGATCTACCTTGTTTACCACTTGCGTTCTTATAATATCGATTCCGGTAGCTATAAACTGATAAAAGCTGTTTACCGGTAACAGTTCACCGGTAGAATTTTCGTAAATACCTCATATAACTGACGGAAGTTAATGTGCTGGCCACATCAGATTTTTTCAAATCAAATCAATCTTGATCGTACAAATGGCAATAGACTGATCAATTAGTTTGCAATAACTGTCGACCTATGCACACTATGTATATTTATATCCAATTAATTATTTACTTTCTAATCCCTTCATTCCCGATTGAATTCCCCTGAGTCCGCCCCTGTGCAACACCACGCGTCGCATCAAGACACTGCTGCTCTCGTGTCCTACGCGTCTTGTCCTGCTCCTGCCATTGTTCCTTGCTGGAAATAATGACGAACTCCAGCCGAGCCCATGCTCTTAAGATGCTCGCCATGCACTTCAGACAAAATCCTCTGCTGCTTGCTACCCCAAGGACTATAACATGACGAGACTTCCCGGAAAATGTAACGCACAGCCTGAATATGAGAATGAAGAATGGGTGAGCCCGAATGAAAAGATGTGTGGGGAAATAGGAAATACTTCAGAAAGGATTTTCAGAATATGAACACTGAAATAGAACTTGAGGTTTTTGTAAAAGTGACTTCTATAATATAACAACATGTATGAATAATGAATGGGGAAGTTTAGTCATGTTGAAATATAATGATTTTTCCACATTAATGTAATACTATACATGCAATATTACTATTAATGCAATAAAAGTAATAAAATATAGCGTATTTTTACCTTCCGTCACCTTTAGGTAATGAAGGTATTGTCTTTGGACCAAAAAATTCTGTGGTGAGTTTTTAACGGATAATCACGTTTTAAGGTCCCTAGAATACGATTTTACTATTTTTACGATGATGTCTGTATTAGGGATCGACCGATATGATTTTTTGTGGCCGATACCGATATCGGCCGATACCGATATACTCATCCGATATCGGCCATAAAATTTTATCGTAAATTTTTTGCTGTATAAAGGAGGTAAAAGTGATTTATAATGATATACTGTTACCGTTACACGCATTAACCATAAATAAATCACAAAAAAATGCAGAGCAAATGCAAAAAATACATTTTTTTTTCAAACGTCGTAGAAATGGCATTTTTGTGACTTAATTCACAAGGTAGAAGCTTTATTTCTACGCCGTTGGAAATTAAATAAATAAATATCCATAGAAACTACATAGAATTAGCGAATAAAAAGAAAAGTAGTGCGTTTGAAAAAAATATTTAATGTGTCATTCGGAATAAAAGTGTCTTTGTCTGCCTCGCATGCAATTGTCGCTCGTGCAAACTTCCATGCTCGCCACACAAAGTATATCACTTTTACTCCTAATAACACAATATACTATTTTCCATTGATGTACAAAGTTGCAATAATATATATAGCACCACCGCCAAGTAGTGTTGCTAGTGAACAGCTATTTTCTTCAGCTAGAAATGTTTATGAAAGCACAAGAAATCGTCTAACTAAGGAAAGAGCAGAAAGCTTAATTTTGTTACATTACAACTTGCCAAAACTTAACTTTAAATAATAATTCGTTTAACTAAGTGTGTAACTTTACTTCTACATTTTTAATGACTTTTTTGCTAAATTTTGAATAAGAATAAATTTGGTTTGTTTTTTATTTAGTATTTCTGTTTTAATTTTCTTTAAAAAATCCTTAGCAACTGAAATATTAAGCAATTTATATTTTTTTAGGCCGATACCGATATAGGCCTATATCGTGGTTTACATATCGGCCGATACCGATATCGGCCAAGAAGACCGATATGGCTGATATACCGATACCGATATCGGTATCGGTCGATCCCTAGTCTGTATGTATATATATATATATATATATATATATATATATATATATATATATATATATATATATATATATATATATGTGTGTGTGTGTGTGTGTGTGTGTGTGTGTGTGTATGCATGTGTGTCAGTGTGTGTGTGCGTGTGTAACAAAATTTTCGTCTACGATAACTCTAATACTACAATTCCAAAAATTATAATTCTTTCGTATTCCTCATCGTTGCATCCATGAGCTGATTAGATTTTGGTTATAATTGGTCAACCGGAAGATTTTAACAGTTTTTCTTGAAAAAACGATGTTAAATATCATTTAACGTGTAAAACCGATTTGGGAAAGAATGAAATATATTATTGTAAAAATCAACAAATTTTGTAAAATTTTACAAATTGTAAATAATATAAATGTAAATGTGGTAAAAATTGTACTGTGCTAAAATAGTACATTAAAGAACGTATTTTATAAGACATGTTTTTTTCGCACGTGTCAAAATTTAGAAAACGAGCGTTAGCGACTTTTTTAATTGACAAGTACGAAAGAAAGTCTTATAAAATGAGTTCTTTATACTATTTTTTATATTTTGCGCCTCCTACAATAACATTTACTTACTCAATTTGTGATTATATTTGTAACCATTTGTACATTTTCATGTAAATAATCTTCCCTAAATAAAAAAAAAATAATAATTTCGACATTATGTTATTAAAATTAATTGTCAATTAACTAAAAATAAATTAGGTAAAAATGGGTTAAAGAAACGTCATCTAGTACCAACCGTCTAAAACAGATAATTGCGTAACGAAATGAAGGTCATTACGATACGCAATTGCGTATTGTAATGACTTCATTATGAACGCAAAATATAAAAATATAATTCATAAAATCTTACAGTTTTTATAATAAGTTTTTAAAGAAATTTTATTCTACCTTATGATCGGTGCTATCGTGTTCTTAATGAAACAAGTTAAAAGTTGCAAGGTGGCAGTTTGTTGTTATATCTTGAAGTGGGTGGACGTATGTATATTTCTGTGTATTAAATGATGATGTATAAACAAACATTTAAAGTGAAATATAAAATTTTGTGTAAATGTGTTTTCCTAAACGAAGGTATCATGTATGAAAATGTTCCATTATCGTAACGCATTAACCAGTAAGTACCATCATTTAATCCAAGTATATACAACGCTTTCTGTATAGAAGATGATAAGGCTTTAGCTTCATATTTCTCTTTGAACATATTGTTACATACCCAAAATAGTTCGTGTTATATTACGAAATACACTTATTCAATAATTGTGAACCAATTTAACCTGAGCTTGTATTCAATGGCGTTCCCTGGATTTTGGTCTAGGGGGGGAGGGCGATATAGGGAAAATTAATATATAATTTTTGTGTATGTACTTATCGCGAATTTTTTAAATGTATACATTAAGTTGTACCTTAAAAGAGGTCAAGTTGAGTTTTATTCGGACCGCTCCCTAAACTGGTTCCAAATAAATAAAAATAAAATGCGCAAGCAATGATTCCGCTTAATAATATTGTTTGACCGTACCTAAATGCACTTAATTTTTCCCCATTTAAATAACATTGGGTTTTGACACATAGAAATTCTAGTTGCAATTTCTTTTTTATTGCGAACTATACTTAATACAGATTAACTTGAGGGGCCATTATTAGAAGAAATTTCAAGATAAATGAACAAAACTTAGAACAATTTTATGACAATTGTTACAACTAACTCGAAATATCACTGATATAAAAAAATATGTGTAGGTCTAGGGGGGTACACCACTACTTGTATTACACTACCAAATCTGTAAGTGGTTATAAATTTACACACCATCGTGCTCGAATATATCTATTTATTTTTTATATATAATATATTTTCAAGATTATTGAAAATATTTTATATGCATACTCCTTAAAGAAAGTTCTCCCAATAAAACGTTGATCATTAAAGTCGTACAACAATTCAAACACTCTTCCACACATCCAAACATCTTTCCAACATTTGTTATAAAGTTTCTTTGATATTCGCTGAAAATGAAAATAAACTCGGTACGTTTTGTGAGATACACAAGGAGTGTTGAGATGAAAATATACGTACGTAGAGAAGTAAAAATTTATTTAAGGGGATTTACTGGCGTATTGAAGTTGGGGAAGAGAAGAAACTTTCAACACCTTGGCACAAAGCGAAACGAGAGATGCTGTCGAATGCGAGAGAATTCAAACAGACATACGCTCAAGCTGAAGCTGAAGCAGAAGCTTCGACTTTGCCGACATTACAGACATTCCATGAATAAAATTGCTTCCTTTATATATCACTCGATTCTCGAGTTTTGATTACTTTCCTACGAGACATTCTCTTCCAATACTCTTTCAAATGTATGGAATTCATTAGGCGCCTTCCAAAAACATATTTCTATATTAAAACATCAATTTTGATATTATAGAGGATAAAAACAAAAAATTATTTGTTATGCAAAATTAAGTATCATTCACAACAAAAAAATTACGGTAGCGGTAGAATTAGTGGCAGTGGTAGTGGCCTGGGTAAAAGATTGAATGCGTATACCAAACGTATTTGTTCACATCCAAAAATTAAGAAAATTAGTAGTAGCGCAGTGGCAACGGTAGCGGTAGGAGTTTGCAAACTCCAAACTTCTACGTTGACACTACGCTACCGCTTAATTTTTTTGACAGTTTTGACGTTTATTGACATCTGATTTCATCAGATAAAATGAGCATTAGAAAAAGGATTATTTTGGGGTGTGCCTCAGACGTTGCGCTATATAAACAAACAGACTTATTAATAAACTTTGCACAATTAAAAGTGAACACGTAACTTACCATTTTTGCTTATTTCAAAGACAATTTCCTTAATCTCTTCTCTTACCTCACACAATGGAGTGCTTGTGGATAAGTGTAATTAATAAGTCATCATCCATGTCAGTTGCTTTTTGTGCAAAAATAAAATTACAGCTATAACTGTCAACCTTGCACCCTAGTAATTTATAATAAAAAATTCCTAGAAACTATAATTTCAATAATTTTTCATTGTGAACGGAAATAATGTTTACTATAAATTTCTTACGCTACCGATGCCACTAATTCCAGCACTTCCGTTAATTTTTTTATTCTGAATGGGCCTTTATGCTATGTAACTTTTTATCTCCCGTCATACCGTAGGTAAGGGAGGTAATGTTATCGGTCCAAAAATTCGATGGTGAGTTTTCAGTAAACAAGCACAAATTAGGGTCCCCACAACACGTTTTTAATATTTTAACTATGGTGTGTGTGTGTGTGACGATTTTTTCATCCGAACTTTCAAATATTTCTATTTTACGTATTTAAAGCTTTCTGCATTCATATAAAGAGATTTCGTGAAAAATATAATAAGTTATATTGCAAAACTTGTTAAATTTAGTATTTAAGACTTTTATATGAAGGGGAGCAACACATTAGATTTTGGATAAAATTGATATACCGGAATTGATAAACAGCTACCATGACAACGGCCGCGAAATTCATGGTTTTATAAAGTATGCCTTTATTTAATACATGAAACGCTACGGCATTTTTTTTCATGCTCCCATTGCAGACGTAAAAAAAAATTGTATGCAACTCGTGAGTATATATCTTTTTTTCACTCGAAGGATATGCACACCTTCGACTCGTTCGGCAAATTTTCCATCTCGTGAAAAAAAAATATACTTTCTTCACTTGGTATTTCTACAAATCTAGTAAAAGTAGACTTTTTAATGTACGTTTTTAGGATTAAAAGTAACATTTTATGACAGCAGTGTTAAAAAGTGACAGGTCATAGTTACTTTTAATACTAGTCTGAAAAGTAAATTAGGTACCTTGGTAATGACAAATTATTAGATATACAAATTAAAATGATAAAATAGTGTTTGTAGAAAAAATAGTGTATGATATAATGTTAAAAAGTGATATTATTTTGCTCGAAGGTTTGAACCACTCCGCTTCGCATCGTATTTCAAACTTCCTTCTCACAAAATAAAATGTCACTTATAACACTTAACTATTTTGAAAAATATAAAAGCAGCTCATTCTCATTCTGAACAGGTTTTGCATTTAAACTTTCCTCTAAAATAAATAGATGTAAGAAACTACCGAGAAAAAAACTTCGTATTCCCTATATCTTTAACAGAATTCAAATAGACATCCGTATGAAAATTTAGCGTGTTTTAACCAATTTCACAATTTAATTTTAATCAAAATTTTATATTGGTTATTCTTGCATTGAGCCACACATATGAGTACAGGGCATGCGGACTTTTATTTTATCTTAAAAGAAATTAATAAAAGTTAACACCTTTATTATACAGTAAAAACAAATCATTTTCAGCAATTCGTGACATTTTTAATAAAATATATTGAACGAATTCTTCAAGAAATTATGTATTGTAAAACCGTCTTGTGTCTTAAAAATTTAATTTCATGATGAAATTTCATAAACATATGTTGGAGGACGAAATAACAATGCATGATATTTGTTTTTAATTTCTTAGAAGTTTCGCAAACTAAGAAGAAATTTCATAAATCCTTAGACGGGTTCAACGCGGGCAAGCTCTCTTGTCTTTGTCCCGCGCGCCCTCTGTCTCTCTTCCGGCATTATAAACTTACGTGATTCTTATCCTTCGTCGCTTTAGTTTTTAATATCATACAGTGCAACCCTCAGGGTTCGTTCAGACGTGAAATTTTTGCTCTGGTCCTTCCAACGTTTTTAATCTGACTGCGGAAGTTTATGTTGCGAGACTCAACATTCCAAATATTTGTTTGTGACTGACGTCCATCATATTAAAAATATTTTGAAATATAGGGAAATTAAAATATTGACCAAGAAAAATTAAATACGAGGGTCACGCTAGAATTATTGAGAATAAAACACATGGTTCATATTTATTTGAATTTTATTTTTAATTTGTTTAAATTAGTTCCGTTCAACAATAATACATTTAACTATACTTACATTCCTCTTCAATCTTTGTACTTATCCTGCAAAACTTACAAATTGTTAAACAAATTAATTTCAAATTGTCTTAAGAACTGTCAAAGGTACCATATTATAAATCACGATTTGAAAATGCTCTTTCCATATTATGGGCTTATATGTTTAGTTGCACCAACTAGGCTTATGCGACCCATAACAAAAAAATCTGGTGTGGCCAACACAATACCTCCCGCCATTTACAACCCGAGTCACAAAAAAGATTAAGTTTTTTGGATTAGCGAATTTTACTCTAATTTTGTCAGATTATTTCTTAAAATATAGTCTAATCTAATCCAAGTAACTACCTTTTTTAAATCCTTCAACAGGATTAAATCCCAATTATAGAGTGGGTTCACATTCACACTCATCCATGCCTTAGTGGGATTCGAACCTAGAGCCCCGAGGGCACTCATGACATGAGGCGTTACCATTGAGCCACCAGAACTATAAAAAAAGGAAGATTAAATTTTAAATACCGGGATAGAATAGAATTCACTAATCCAAAATGATGATTAGCTTAAATATTTCTGTGAATCGTTAATTTTTATTAATCTAAATACATACCTACATATTTACTTATGTTTATTTTGAAATGATTAGTTCTTTGATAGTGACATTTATCTGTCAGTTACATACATTTGAATAACTGCGTTTTGTAGGTTTAAAGGTAGGCTCTGGGATTTAAATTATAGATAATTTTATAAATTTATCCATAAAATATATAGAAAAAGTATTAATGCAAATCTATAGAAAATTTAATAATCTTTAATTTTTATAATAACATTAATCTCAAAAAAATAAAATTTAAAGGTATTTTTCGAAGAAAAACTATTTTGAGCTTGTAGTAAAGTGTCATTTCCGGTTATCCGATTTTCACCAAAATCTACAGAAAATGTTAGAAATACAATATTTCAAAATTTTCTGAATGATAGTATTTGAGTTAGAGTGGAGGATCCACACACACACATATACATACATACTCACAGACATCATCGTGAAAATGTTAAAATTGGATTCTAGGGACCTTAAAACGTGGTCATTTAGCAAAATCTCGATATGAGATTTTTAGCACGATCCCTATACCTCCCTTACCAAGGGTAGCGGGAGGTAAAAAATTACATCGAAATTTTGACAGCAATGCATAATAATTTTTTTCTTCAAGCGTATTATAATATGCATATTATGCTACTGTACACACGCTGTAGAAGATATTCATTGTCTTACTAGTACAAAAATGTTGTTATTGTTGTACTAGTAAAAAAATGTTAGTTTCTTAGTTCACCGCTGGCGGCGGCAGTAGCCACAGCAACACAAATCATATTGAAAATTGTTATTTGACAGTTGAATCGTTTGTGTTTTGCAGTGTACACAGCCAGCTTTGACTAAAATTGCAAATTTTACAAACAAAAAAATTCCAAAAAAATGTCAAAAAAATTATTTGAAACACTTGAAGAAAAAATAGTATATGTCATTCGGAGTAGAACGCACTTTTTGTGTTTTACCCAGCTTGCCAGGCCTCGGCTAGCGCCTTGGCCGCAATAGCTGGGTTCAACACAAAAAGACCGCTTTCTACTCCTAATAACATAATATACTATTTTTCTACAAACACTATTAAAAGTAGGCCTTTTAGCGTTTGTTTTTAGCGTTAAAAATGTTATTTTATGACACCAGTGTTAAAAGTGACAGATCATTGTTACTTTTGACACTGGTGTTAACAGTGAATGTCAAAAAATTATTAGAAAGACAAATTTAAATTTAAAAATATTTGTAGAAAAAATAGTGTATGGTATACGTGTAGAAAGTAAATAAATAAATAAACACTTATATCATAATAGTTATTTGTATATCAAGTCCGCGAAATCACTCTTTAGCGTACTGAGAGAAAAATTGTCGCCGAGGCCGCTTGCGGCCGAGGCAAGACAATCTCGAGGGCGCTAAAGGATTTCGCGGACAAGGTGTACACAATATTTTTTTGCAACCGTTGAAATGATTAGTTCTTTGACAGTGACATTTATCTGTCAGTTGCATACATTTGTGATGTGAACTGTGTATCCAAGGTGTTTTGCTTATTTATAGCGGAGGCTCCAGGATTTAAATTATAGATAATTTTATAAATTTATCCATAAAATATATAGAAAAAGTATTTATGCAAATTTGTAGTAAATTTAATAATCTTTAATTTTTATAACACAAATCTCGAAAAAACCTAGAGTATTGATTTAATACCATGTCATACATATAAAAAATAATAATCCTTGCAATAATAACCAGTAAAATCTTGAATGAAAATTAAAGAAATTATATTTAAATGAATTTGATTCAATACATATTGTAGAAATTAGCAAAATGCGTATTGTTCGCTGTAAAGTTAACAAATATGTATATTGTGTAGTGTAAACCTGGCTTAATAAAAAAGAAACGAACAATAGTATATTAAAGAACGTGTTTTATAAGACATGTTTTTTTCGCACGCGTCAAAATTTAGAAAACGAGCGTCAGCGAGTTTTCTAATTGACAAGTGCGAAAAAAGTCTTATAAAATGAGTTCTTTATACTATTTTTTATATTTTGCACCTTCTACAAACTAAAATATTTTAAAAAAACTGTAAATATTAAACCGAGTTGATTTAGGGAAATTTGTAAGTGAAATGTTGTAGTTGGTAACATTGAATTGACTACATTCAATTATTATTTGAAAGTTCATGTCATTTCAATATTTACGAACAAATTTAAGTGAATTTAGTGTAATCATGGAAGATGAAATCAGTTGCACTCCGCCTGAGCTACGTAATATAGCTCAGACTACAGGAAATAATCTACTTCCTAAAAAATCGCGCGAGATTTATGAGCAAAAATTTGCAAATTTTGACACATGGTGTAAAGAAAATAATGCCAAAGGCGTAACAGAGAATGTTTTGATTGCTTATTTTGAAATGCAAAGTAAGACGAAAATATGTATTATTATTATATTCAGTAAATAAAGTGATTAATTAAGTAAAAGAAATTTTGAGGTTATATTGAAATTTCTTATCTTCCAGCTTTGACGTTTGACAATTTAACCCTTTCAGCCTCAGTGTACAGGAAATTTTTATTTTTTCTTATATTTGAATTAAAACTTGCTTTAAAATTAATTAAAAATAATTTTCTATCGTACAAAGGTTCAATCTACAAATTTTTAGTACTACTAGGTCCATCTATGTGGACTAATTCGAACATTATATTAACATTTACTTACTCAATTTGTGATTATATTTGTACATTTTCATGTAAATAATCTTCCCTAAATAAAAAATAATAATAATAATAACGACATTATATTATTAAAATGAATTGTCAATTAACTAAAAATAAATTAGGTAAAAATGGGTTAAAGAAACGTCATCTAGTACCAACCGTCTAAAACAAAAAATTGCGTATCGAAATGAATGTCATTACGATACGCAATTGCGTATCGTAATGACTTCATTATGAACGCAAAATATAAAAATATTTTTTGAGTATCTTGAAGGAATTTATTAAATTTTAATATTATATTATTACACAAAAAGTATTACAGGGTCT
The DNA here is from genome assembly GCA_963082715.1 of Harpalus rubripes. Taxonomy (NCBI): domain Eukaryota; kingdom Metazoa; phylum Arthropoda; class Insecta; order Coleoptera; family Carabidae; genus Harpalus; species Harpalus rubripes. Next base: position 8,800,909 of record OY720451.1, read on the forward strand.
TAATGAAAATATAAAGGCAGGCAGATAAAATATAAAAAATCCATCGAAGCGTACATTTTGCTTTTCATCATCAGATACCTGTCGTGTCGAAATAAAAACGAAAGATATAAACACAGATATGATATTTCCAATTTACATTCTTTTTAAATTTGCAGCCGACAATATTTCTCATAAAACAAGAATTGTACGCTCGGCAACCAATCAAAACTCGGCGTAGAGATGTTTTGTTTCTCGCTGACATGTGTCTCAACAAATGAAACAGTAATATTCTAACATTTCATTCCATGCGTCGTCTAGGTAACAGATTTCCACCAGCGGACAAACACGATCAATTTAATGCGGAGATATTGTTTTCCAGAATAACAAGAATAATATTTTCATATACAGAAGACGCACTTTTCTTAAGACAATAACAATAATAGAACTTAAATATCCTTATAAAAATAATATTTGTTTTACAAAGTTTGCTTCACTAAATTTGTGTTATTTGTTTCTTCAAAGATTAAATTTATTTTCAGTTGCATATTAATTTCATTTATCTTAAAGAATATAAATTAATCGTGTAGGTACATACAATTATTACTCAATATTTATTTGTACCACTAGTCTCGAAACTGATTAAGCTGCATTTCTGCCAACCTAACAGCCTATTGCTTAGCTTTTAAAAGAAATTTTATAAAATACAAAATTTGGTAACTTAGTCCAAGAGCCAAACACATATCTATCATTTTATGTAGTTGTCAAAGCTCACATAACAATACTGCAATTAGATTTTTTATAAAACAAAAATTGCATCTAACTGTAAAGCATTTATTTTTAAGTTGATAACCAATAGGTTCCGTAAGTCAACCAAAAAAAAAAAAGTCTTAATTTCAGGCACACCATGTGGTTCCGGAATATTTTCATCTATTTCGGGACAGATTGACATTTAATTCTATGATATTTAAAATAGACAAAAATAAAAACTAACAACGAAATTGACCATTTTATTACATTTAATACCAATAATAATAACACAACCAACAATATAATAAATATGAATAATGTTTTCATACTTACATCTATAATAATTACTAGTAATATCACTAATGCGGTTTAGAAATTTGATATTGACGTATATTGTTTAATTTTGTTATGATGATGTTTGAAAGTATCTGTAGTGGGGATAAAAATACCAGAGAAACCAGGATTATTTCGTCGTTGCCTTGGTCCGACCGGTTGCGTTACGGAACATACTATGTGTATGTTTTTAATAATTATTTTGATATAAAAATAAATTAAAGCGAAATAGGAAAAATAGTACCTACTAATGTAAATCAAGTTTTACAATAAGTGTTATTGTAGCACTTATTTTCTTTAAATATAATCGGTTTTGTATTGTAAGTTTAATTATAATTACAATTAAATTTAAATACAATTCAAACATTAGTAATTTAGTCGTGGAAAATGCTCAAAAATTGACAGTACACAGAACAGTGATGCCAACTTATAACCATACAAAGTCCCTAATTTTTGCCGCATTGGTTCGGTAACAAATTGTTTGTGAACGATTTAGAGATACGCAAATCAAACCTACCGGACTGAGACATCCTTTAGCGCCCTCGAGATTGTCTTGCCTCGGCCGCAAGCGTCCTCGGCGACAATTTTTCTCTCGGTACACTAAAGAGTGATTTTAAACAGTTTCAGTGTAAATAGAAAGATAGCTTTGAAGGTGTCTATGGGATTAACATTTGATAAACAAAACATTGAAATTCTCAAGTGTCAAAGTGATTGTTTAGCTAATTTCGCTGCCGCTACCATGACAACGGTCACGAAAATTAATTTCACGGCCTGTATTGCGGCTGCGAAATGCTTATTTCGCGTCCGGTTGCACAAAAAGTATCTTAAATTTTCAACTGAGTAAGTAAGAAGAAAATTTCTTCAAGTAACAAATTAAACAAAATAAAAAATAAAATACATCATCACGGCTTATTACCCATTGCTGGGTGTGCCAATCTGCTTTGTACGCAGATGTCGGTAAAGATATGATATATTTGCACCGTGCGGGCGCTTACCAGGCGTCACCTCACCGTCACTCATTGCTGGCGTGGAGAGTGCACCACAGGGGTCAATTTTGTGCCATTTAAAATTGGAAATTAAACAAAAAAAAATATTTTCAACTACTACAACTAGAACAATTTAGCTATTTGAAATTAAAGCTCATACGTTTAAACAATAGGAAAATACATAATATATATATATATATATATATATATATATATATATATATATATATATATATATATATATATATATAAAGTATATGTATCTGGTTGAAAGAGTTGGTAAAATATTTAATGAGAGATATTTTTGGCATTGAAGAAATAATCCACTTAAAGTGAGAAGTTGATCTTGAAGAACAGTGTCTGTTGGTAATTCCCTTAAAGCGAGCAAAGTGATTAAAAAGTTGTCTGTGTCTGGAAGACGTCCGGAATGAGAAATCAGGTGCAGTGGGCGCCGGCGAACGATTAGGGAACCACTTAAAGGGATCTGTGATCATCAACATGCAAATATCATTATCTCCTTGAATACTCATTCAATTGTCGGAAGAAGAATACCGCAGAATAAAGCATCCTCGAAATGGCCACAAGCTCCAGTGCGTTGCCATGGCAGCCGCAGTGGCGAATGAAAGGGTAGCGCCCTCGATCAATCTTTTGCCTCTTTTGTTGCACGTCTGTCTCGGGAGCAAGAGCAACGCGCTATTGTCCGCCAACTCGCGTGTTCCACAGATATCAAACACCGTACATGAGAGAACAAATCTTTTCTTTTCAAATATTGCGGACTTCTATTCCCGATTCGGATTCGGAGCAAATAAATCGTTTTATTACTAGTGAAGATAATATTTAGCTCTAGTCCAATGCTACAGTAAAGCTTTATTAGCGTCTACACATAATTCTTATATTTTGTTGTTCATTAAGGCTGGTTCATGTAAGCTGTAAACTTAAGACTTTACTTTAGCATTATAGCTGGTTTATAATGGATTTAATTTACAAATTTAGATTTACGATTTACATTTATAAATATAAACTGTACATATCTGCATCTACTGATTCATGATGAATTTAAGAAATTTATGATTTAGAATTTACATTTAAAATATCAACATATTTTATATTCTAATGGCTGGTTTATGATGGATTTAATTTACAAATTTAGATTTATGAATTTAAATTTATAAATATAAATTGTACATATTTGCCTTTACTGGTTCATGATGAATTTAAGAAATTTATGATTTAGAATTTACATTTAAAATATCACCATATTTTATATTCTAAATGTAAATTTGTAAATGTGTCTAATCATTTCACAGTATTTCAAACAATGATTTTGGTGGGGAAAATGACAGTTTCAAGTGACAGTTGAAACATTTTAATTTTGATTTGAGAAATGGATTCCGAAAATATGTATATATTATTAATATTATCTCTAAAACAATTCAGATTAATTATGATGTGACAAATATCATATAACTGTCATTGCATTTGTGTCAAACCACGTGACCAATATAAGTTGATTGGACACATTTCATATCTTTAAATTCACTATAAACCAACAAGGTAAATCGTAAATTTTAAATCTAAATTTGTAAATCTTAATTTATAAATTAAATCCATCATAAACCTGCCATTAGCATTATGACTTTGCATTAATAATTCGAGTATGGACAAATGCGTTCTACGGTATATGTAACTGTAACCTTAACCTTAGCATTATGTCGTAACCCTAGAATACGCCAATTTCTAAATTATTAAGTCAGACTGCATGTGCCGACCACATGTGCCAGGGAACGCAATGTAAAGTTTAATGCAAAGTCATAATGCTAATGCTAAGTCTTAAGTTTACAGCTTACATGAACCAGCTTTTACACAATAAGACAAACAAAATTCAGATTGTATCGTTAAATTTCTTATATAACTAAAAAATATCAATAGCAATTTATAGGTAAATACAGGCTAACTATTAAAAACCGAATCCCTTTTTAACTTCCGTCACCTTTAGGTAAGGAAGGTATTGTCTTTGGTCAAAAAATTCGATGATGCGTTTTTAATGAATACGCACGTTTTAGGGTCCATAGAATACGATTTTACTATTTTTACGATGATGTCTGTATGACCGACAAACGTTTGTCTGTGTCTGTCTGTACGTATGCATGTATGTATGTAAGTATGTATGTATGGATGTATATATATATATATATATATATATATATATATATATATATATATATATATATATGTGTGTGTGTGTGTGTGTGTGTGTGTGCGTGTGTGTGTGTGTGTGTGTGTATGTGTGAATGTGTGTGTGTGTGTGTGCCGATTCTTTCGGATCGCATAACTCCAACACCACCTTTCCAAAAATTATAATTTTTGCGTATTCCTCTTCTTTGCATTCATATGAAGAGCTGATTCGATTTTGGTTATAATTGGTCAACCGGAAGATTTTAACAGTTTTTCTTGAAAAAACGCTGTTAAATATCATTTTTTCATATTTAATGTTATTATAGATATTAAAGAATATTTTATTCTCTATACGATTTAATTACATTCTATACTTTATATTCAATGGATACAGAGTTAAAAAATTATAAAGAAATTAAATTTCATAAAACAGCCAGCTGTGCTGTAAACATGGAAACATCTACTATATTCAGAAAATTCTGATTCACAGATGTCAGTGTCAAGTGTAGTATGTTTGTGTTATAATTTTACTGGAAATTACTGAGTTTACATGCAGTTTTCAAACCGTTTTCAAAACGTTTCTAGTTTTGAAAACGCCATGTATACAGTGCTAAAACTGTTTTGAGTTATCTCAAACCAAAACTAAAATACATGGGTTTGACTTGAAAACTAGTTTCAAAACTACTCATGTAAACACTTAAAATTCAGTTTCGATATTGCGCATGCGTACATAGCATAACGATTCTATCGCTGTGTGTTACTTCGTATTACTAACCTACAAATAAACTGAGAGATGTGTAATATTAGTGCGTAGTGGTACAAAGTAGAAAAAATAATTGGAATAATAGCAAAACGAAGAATTTGGAGTGAACAGAGTTTGTCACATATCAGCCAAATGCGCATGCGCCGAAACTGTTTTCAAATCAATCTGTAAACCTGTTTTGAAAATTACGTGTAAACAGTTTCGCGTAATTTTGACTGAAAACTGAAACCATTTTCAAAACTGCATGTAAACGTAGTATAGAAATTTTCTGTATAGAATTTGTATAAAATACATAGAACTGACTTTTTGTGACTCGTGTTATTTTACATGATTTGTCAATATTGTCAAAAGAAAACTATCGAAAAGGACTAGAATAATGGTCTTGTCTGTACGTATGTTTTTTTTTATGCAGTAAGTTTTATTTTAGCTGCTATTTTGGCTAACTTCGCAGCATAATTTTTTGGAGTCATTTCGTCCAAATATATTTATAATAAAATATTTGACTCGAGTAATCCCTTGTCTTATTTCATCTTACGAAATGGAGATTGATGTAAAATTCCTATATGATGATAAATGAAAGTCCTACTAAATTTTATTCGCTAATCATTCCTCCAAATCCTATCAGTAAGTCTTGCTGGGGTTTAAATCCTCATCCCTATATTGATTCGACGATAAAGAACCAGAGAAGATCGCTAGGCCGGACCGGTCTCCATCTCCAACGCCAACTATTCTACATCCTGAAAATGGAAGAGAATGCAATAAAATCTGTCTGTCGGTGACTTATGAGACACACAAGAGGCGGCGAAATTGGACGGCAGCCCTGAGCCGGTACTGCGGGAATCAATCAGAGAGCAAAGAAATCCTCGAACTGTAATTGAAAGAATTCCCTTCAGAAATCACGGCAAAGAGAAGCGACAGCACAGCGACGAATCGCTGATTTTTATTTAATTTTTCTAATCGAAACACGATTTTAATCATGATAAATATTGCTGGAATGCGAACTACATTTGCCAACATTCACAAATTGGAAAATTTATTTCTTCTTACCATATTCCCGGAAAATTGTTCAGTAGTTCATTTTATTTTATTACATCCATTTTTATTTCGCATTAATTTTTTATTTACATAAAATCTTCACGCCTTTTACTCAATGCTAGGGTCAACTAATCCGTTTTGAACAGGTTTTGGTAATAACAACACATATTTTTTTACACGTATGGTTTAATATACTTATTAAGTATGTATCATCTGTACTTGAATGACACTCATTTAGTTGCAACTCATGTATAATGACAACTCGCCATGGGTCGTATCGTAAACTTCGTGCTCGGGTAATAATAGCTTTCATTATATACTCGTTGCATTAAGAAAACTTTCTAGAGTAACTAAGACCTTAGAGATTCATAAACATAAAATCATGTACACATAAATACATTCATTTTATATTTAAAAATCTATAAGATCTTACTTACCCAGAAGAAAGGAAGTGTAAATACTAAGGTAGAAACGTCGGTTTTGTATAAATAAATTTTTTCTTCAGGCGTATTATAATATTCATATTATGCTACTGTACACACACTATAGAAGATATTCATTGTCTTACTAGTACAAAAATGTTGTTATTGTTGTAATAGTAAAAAAATGTTAGTGTCTTAGTTCACCGCTGGCGGCGGCAGTCGTCACAGCAACACAGATTATATTGAAAATTGTTATTTGACAGTTGTATCGTTTTTAATATTTAAAACACTTGAAGAAAAAATAGTATATGTCATTCGGAGTAGAACGCCGCTTTCTACTCCTAATAACATAATATACTATTGTGTGACAGATTTCGACTATTTTTAGATTGTTAAGAAACAGCATATCCATCGTTAATTATGTTTTGCTTGTTATTATATTTACCTCCCGCTATCCTTGGTAAGGGAGGTATAGCGATCGTGGTACAATAGCATTTCAAAATTTTGGTAAATAATCACGTTTTAAGGTTCCTAAAATCCACTATTAATATTTTCGATGATGCCTATTTATATGTATATGTGTATGTATGGATCCCCCACTTAAATGCTATCATTCAGATTCAGAAAATTTTGAAACATTGTATTTCTACCTTTTTCTAATATAGGAAGAAGCCATTAGATTTTGGTGTAAATCAGATAACCGGAAATGGTACTGTACTTGAAGCTCAAAATAGTTTTTCTTCGAAAAATACATTCAAATGTTATTTTTTCGAGATTATTAAATCTTCTACAGATTTGCATTAATACCTTTTTTAATATATTTTATGGATAAATTTATGAAATTATCTATAATTTAAATCCCGGATCCCACGCTTTAAACAAGCAAAACTCCTTGGTTACACAGTTTATATCTCAAATGTATGTAACTGACAGATAAATGTCACTGTCAAAGAACTAATCATTTCAAATTAATAATAGTAACGTTTTAAAAGGAAAATAGTAAATAAAACCGTAGTTATATGGAATGGATCTTAATACAACTTCCAGCATAACTAAATATGTATATATATATATATATATATATATATATATATATATATATATATATATATATATTAAATTAATAAAAATTAAATAGCGGGCGGTATCGTGTTGGCCACATCAGATTTTTTGGTTGTAGCAATCTGCCTTTTTTATTATTGATTTTTATTTTTTTCAGCAATGATTATATATTTGTGAAATTTCAAAATCTGTCGCGTAGAGAGTTCTCTCTACTACTGCAGGACTTACTTTTTTGCTACTTGAAAATTAGTATGAAATAGGTTGGTTGTAAACCTACGTCGTCCGAAGCACAATCGGTCACTTCACATGAATAATCGTAATAATAAATATATTTATCCAACACCGACTCATAATATACTTGTTAACTATGGTTATTTCAAATAACTAATGTACAACATTAGTCACTCCGTGAGAGAATATTTTAGAAGTCACGGAGAAATTATTACTGATTTTTGTGTTTTTTTATATAAATAAAAAACAATTTTACAAAATTATTTTATTATTAAATTCAAAGGTGCTGGTTGTGCTTCTAAGGCTTGATTTACATTAGCGGTACAATGGCGGTACGATGACTGTACAGATACTTCTTGTTCCAATGTATTTTAATAGACCCATTTACATCTACGTTTACGGTACAATGACGGTACGATGACGACCCATTGATATTTACTGATTTACATACCGTCACTGTACCGTCATCGTACCGTCATTGTACCGCTAATGTAAATCAAGCCTAAGTGGATACGTTTTAAAGGAAGGTCCTCACTTTCACCCATTTTAATATATTTTTGTTTCAAATAATTTCCAATGACAGACAATAATTATTACAGCAAATTTTTTTTCAATAACAATATAACAAAACCATTCAATAGCTATTTTGTAATTTAAATTCTGCATCAAATGACTTGTCAGTGTCAAACGATGAATGAAAACTAAAAATGATTTAAGAAGTTTTTAAAAAAGTGTTGGATAAAACGTTGTATTACACTCATGTGGAATGTATATTAGTCACTAAAGAAAATTAACCACTCGCCTTTTTCTTTCGTGGCTAATATGATACATTCCACACTCATATAATAAATAACTTAACCTACTTGATTCCATGGTGCCGAACTAAACCTTAACCACAACTTCACTATATGTGCTGTCTTAATTTGCAGTCGTGGAAAAAGTATAGTATGTTATATATCTCTTTAGTCATTCGTTTATAAAATTTTCTAACATTAAAAGACAACAATCACAACTCCACAGTTATTAAGGCATACATGATACACGACTTACCATTTACTTAAACCCACAAAATTTAGACAAAATTTCAATTTCACTAAGTATCCCTACAACTTTCATTATCATCTCGTCGTTGTGTTTCGCATCTGCAGCATCGCTCCGTTTAGGCATCGCATGGATAGGGTACCTTTATAACCAGGGTATGGCCATGGGCCAAGATCGCCGCCATTGTCGGTAATTGATTTTCCTATTTATTTGTAATAAATGTGATATTATATTATAAAATAATATTAAATTATCACACTGTAAATTTAGAAAGGTAAGAAAAATTGATTTATTTAAGAGATACACAATTATTATTAAGATATACATTTAGAGGTTATGTAGAATATATGACATGGGTTGTTATTATCACATCGAATTTAATATCTGTAGTTCTTATTTACATAATAATTGTATATTCTAAACTTACCTTTTAAAAATTTAAATGATTGTGCTTAATATTGGTAATTTTTAGTTGTTTTCAGTGACAGTAATCGTGATGGGTATCTTAACAAACTACACAAGTAAATAAGATAAAATATATTACTTACACTTTAAATACATATTAAAATGATAATTAAATGTGTTTTTCATTAAAATAAAACAAATATCCACGAAAATACATAATAATTTGCGCAAGAACAACACATATAACAGATGTCCCGGTAATGGCGGACGAAACGTGAGCCACGCCATGGCCATACCCTGGTTATAAAGGTACCCTACGCATGGAAGCTTCGTGGCGCGTGTCTTCGTTAACGGTCGGGAATTAATTCCTTGTCTAGAAAGACGCGACCGCGACGCCAGCGTCTCATTTCCGCGCATGCCCAATCAAGGCCATTACCGCGACGATTCAATTAGCGGCCACACTGGGTCAACCGGTCAACGCAAAAGGCAGAAGGACGAAGATTACGGCGAAAGATAATACAAAGTATAAAGATAGGAGAGGACAAGTTGTTTGACGATATTCAGGTTACTCTGGGTGTAACGTCAAAAGGATCATTCACATAATAATGTATAATTTTCATCATCCCCATCCAGTCAAGGAGTTTTCCAGCCAATATAATTTTTTACCTCTCGCTAAAGGCCTGTGTCCAAGGAAGGTATTGTCTTTGGTCAAAAAATTCGATGATGAGTTTTTAATCAATAAGAACGTTTTAGGGTCCCTAGAATACGAATTTACTATTTTTACGATGATGTGTGTGTGTGTGCGTGTGTGTGTGTGTGTGTGTGTGTGTGTGTGTGTGTACATTTACAAAAATTATGATTTTTTCGTATACTTCTTCGTTACATCCATATGAAGAGCTGATTAGATTTTGGTTACAATTGGTCAACCGGAAGTACCATCATCTGAAGATTTGAACAGTTTTTCTTGAAAAAACTATGTTAAATATGATTTTTTCACATTTGATGTTATTATAAATATTAAAGAATATTTTATTCTCTATACGATTTGACTGCATTTTATACTTAATATTAAATGGATAGAGTTAAAAAATTATAAAGAAATTAAATTTCATAAAGTAGCCATAACTATGGAAACAGCTACTATATAAAGAAAATTCTGATTGAAAGATGTCAGTGTCAAGTGAAATTGACATAGTGTGTTTAACTTATAATTTTACTGTAAATATATGATCTTTTGCTTTCTGTATGGAATTTGTATAAAATACATACAACTGCGTTAAGGTAATGTACAAGAAATAATAATAATAATAAATCTTTTATTTCTGCAGATACATTACACTGTATATAGAAAACGTCACAAAATAATAATTTTCTATATGAAATTTGCATAAAATACATGCAACTGCCGGAAGGTAATGTACAAGAAATAGAATATTTAATTTAGCAAGGAACTTTCCGTATGAAATTTGTACAAAATACATAGAACTGACGGAAGGTAATGTGCTGGCCACATCAGATTTTTTGATCATAAATATTGAACTTGTATGACTACAGATGTCGGGTTGGTCGAATTTATGAAGTTAGTTTCAACCATTTCTACCAATACTAAAAACTAATAAAACATAACCAAAAAAATTATTCCGGCAGTAAGTAAATTAAATTTTTACAACGAATATATTAATTTGTTTATAAGTAATTATTTATAATCAATATCAAAAATGAGTAAAATTAGTTAATATTTTATAACTTTATCATTTTCAAGTTTATCAAACATCAAATGTCAACATTTTAAATTGGTAACATTTAAATGAAATTAGCAACTAGTACGAAAAAATGGGACAGAACGAATTATTCCATTCTAGTTTTCTATTCGATTTTTGCGTCCGAGTTGGTAGTGTCCACGATCCGAGATATCGAATTACGGCCTATATCCGAGAACTCGGATCGATTTCTAGGATCGTGGACACATGCCATAAGAGAGGTATTGTATTCATGCTAAAAATCGCATATCCAGATTTTAGTGAATAAGCACGTTTTAAGGTCCCTAGAATCCGATTATAACATTTTTACGATGATGTCCGTATGTGTTTGTGTGTGTGTGTGTGTGTGTGTGTGTGTGTGTGTGTGTGTGTGTGTGTGTGTATGTGTGTGTGGATGTATGGATGTTGGATTCACGATTTCTCAAATACTATAATACTTAAGACATTTTTAAATGCGGATTCTTCTATCTAACAATAATGGGAAGAGTTGATTAAGTTTTGGTAACAATTGGACAACCCGAAGTAGTAGTTACAAGAAAAAAATCATCTAAATATTATTTATCGAAAATTTATATAAATACTTATATTAAAGAACGTTAAATTCCTTATTCGATAAATATAAATTCATTATTATATCTTATATAGATTTAGAGATAAAGAAATGCATATAAAATAATTTGATGTAAAAAATCTCAGATCAAACTACTACAAGGCAAGAAATTCAAATGTTTGTAATTGACACATAAATGTCACCGTTAAAAATATTTGTATGCCACTGTCGAAAATATTTGTACATTATTATGAAGATTATGAAAATAAAAAAAAGTCAACGACGCAAAAGAATATACGTAAAAAAGAATATAAAAGGAATTTGCGAAAAAATGACGAATATAAAGAAAAAGAAAATAGAAAAAGAAAATTTCAAGATATTGAATATAAAGAAAACGTATGTATTGTACATAATTTATATTAAAATATCCCATAGATTTTGCAAATATATGTGAGAATTATTTTGTAGTGAGACATGAATATATGTATTTGTATTTAAAAATATTTTTCGTTTTATGCATACAACCAGGGAAAATATCTGGCGAGAGGTTATGTGCTGGCCACATCAGATTTTTTATTATGAATAAACCATATGAGTAATAAAAAAATATTTTAGTGCTGAGGTATACCTTAAATATTTTTCGAAATCGACACAATATCACTCCACGTCCACGAAGTTAGGCGAAATAGTAGCTAAAATAAAACTTTACAAACTTGTGTCAATATTTAACTTTACGTACTCATATGCCATTCAATTTTGACAGGTGAGTACGTACAGTACATTAGGATTTTTTTTTGTATAATTTCGATGTGAATTTTATTGGATTAAAGAACACATGTACCGATTAATAATGGAAAAGAATGTCATTCAAATGATTCCCTTTTGATGAAGTGTTCAATGACTTTTTGATAGAGATGTGGCTTAATTTCATTAATAACACGTTAGATTTCGGTATTGGTCAAATCACAAGAACTTATCCAATTGATGTTTGGAAACTGTTGAGGCAACAAATCAGTTGTTTTTCGCCACATGTCACTGAGAACCATACCAACCATCTGATGCCAGAAGAATCAATGACAATAGGTTTGTTCGTTACGCTGCCTTGCGTCTACGGTTTACTGCCGCGCCCATATATTTACTTTGTATAGAGGCGGCAGTAAACCGTAGACGCAAAGTAGCCAAGCGAACAGACCTAATAACATTTTAGCAGTTGCAAAGGGACATTCAGCCTACCGGAATATGTTCCAGCACTAGACAATTTTTTTTTATCTGTTTCGGCTTTCATTTATATTATTTCTTTAGAAAATGGTTGACAATTTCCATTAAAAGGCATGGAGCCCCTGCGTAATAGATATGAAGCGAAAATTCAAATAAATTGTTCCTATACAAGAACTATTAAGATTTTAAAAAATTCAACCTTAGACGAAAATACTTCTGACATGAACCTGCATTTAAAAAAAGTCTTATTGAAATCTATTAGTATCTGACTTTGATTTTTTGAGGAAAACGGCATTTCTCGTTTTTCCTACAAAATCAAGGTCAAATACTAATAGATTTCAATAATACTTTTTTATATTTTGCGTTCATAATAAACTCATTACGATACGCAATTGCGTATCGTAATGACCTACATTTCGATACGCAATTTTTTGTTTTAGACGGTTGGTACTAGATGACGTTTCTTTAACCCATTTTACCCAATTTATTTTTAGTTAATTGACAATTCATTTTAATAATATAATGTCGAAATTATTATTTTTTTTATTTAGGGACAATTTTAAGGAATGTTTTATAATTAATGTATCCGCTGGAATATTTTGATGAAAATTGCTATACTTATGTTTTTTGGTACGAGGAATTTACTGGTGAGGTCGTTGAAGGTGTATCACACACCAATTTTTGGGTATAAGGATGGTGTGGTTCAAAAAGGGTGGAAATTTATAAAAAATTAAAAATTCTGATAATTTGTATTTAAGTAGTTTCAAGGGCGTAGATTTAAGATTTTAAAACCACAGGTCGATATCTCTTTTCGTGTCCGAGATATTCGGCCTCAAAACTTTGCTCAAAAATGCCCATTTTTGGGTCATATCCCAAAAATGGTCGATTATACACCGCTGGCGATATCACCATTAGATTCTACGAGCAAAATTACATAAGCATACCAATTTTCATCATTTTTGAACAACTATTACAATCTCCAGAAGGAAAAGTCTAAAAATGACCAAAAATCGCAAAAAATCTAAGGTGTACCCCTTGCGATTTTTTCAGTTTTTGACAATTTTAAGGAATGTTTAATAATTAATGTATCCGTTGGAATATTTTGATGAAAATTGGTATACTTATGTTTTTTGATACGAGAAATTTACTGGTGAAGTCGTTGAATGTGTACCACACACCCATTTTTGGGTATGAGGATGATGTGGTTTAAAAAGGGTGGAAATTTTTAAAAAAATAAAAATTCTGAAAATTTGTTTTTAAGTAGTTTGAAGGGTGTAGATTTAAGATTTTAAAACCGCAGATCGATATCTCTTTTCGTGTCCGAGATATTATTTTATTATTTTTTATTTAGGGAAGATTATTTACATGAAAATGTACAAATGGTTGCAAATATAAACACAAATTGAGTAAGTAAATGTTATTGTAGAAGGCGCAAAATATAAAAAATAGTATAAAGAACTCATTTTATAAGACTTTCTTTCGCACTTGTCAATTAGAAAACTCGCTAACGCTCGTTTTCTAAATTTTGACGTGTGCGAAAAAAACATGTCTTACAAAACACGTTCTTTAATATACTATTTTTTTAAATTGTAGGTTCATATTAGAAGTATGTTCGACTAATTTTGAATTTTTTAATATATTAATAGTTCTAGTACAGGAACAATTTATTTGAATTTTCGCTTCATATCTAATACGCAGAGGTTCCATTCCTTTTAAAGGATTTTTCTCTCCATTGCTTAGATATGTATTTAACCCAGTCATACCAATCCCAAATAATAATATATCACCAAAAATCGTTTACAATACTCATTGTAACATCAGTAAGTGTGCTTGAATATAGCATTTTAATTTCGAAACTTAAAAAAAATTCTGCTAGTAAACAATGGCTCACTTCCCAATTGTTTTGATAAATACAACCGCATATATTACTAACCGACTGTGAATAAACATTATTTACATACTGTAACCAGTAGTCCATTTAACATTAAACAAAAATGTGGAATATCCCGATTACTGAATATTTAGCAAAAAAAAATCTTACCAGTGTATCACTGCACAAATTTATAAACTAAGTCTTTCACTACCTTATGTCAACTGTCTTACAAATATAACTACCGATTTGACTTTAAAGCACACCTCTCGACTTTAGCTTCCCAACTACCCTACCAATACCGAATACAATCATCCCTTCTTAAAAACCTCATTTCCTCTCCTGATAAACATTCAAATTTCAATTCTGCTCTTGAGAAGGAGAAAATAATCTTTTGTGTGGCATCACATGTGTTCGATTGTGACTGTCGACTGTCGGCAGTTGAACCGCGAATGTAAATAACGCACGGAACAAAAGAACATCTCGTGAGCAGGTAGTCCGCCGATGAGTGCGTATGTAAATAACCTACTTCCGATCTGACTGAATCAGGTTAGGTAAATATGCAAGTTAGATGTGATGTAAATGTCTAAAGAAAGCAAGGGTTAAGACTCAGGGCAGGTAGACGTAGGAGCAAGACAGAGCCGGCTCGTTAAAGGATAACTCCGTTTTTTAATAAATTTGAGATCGACTAAAATGACTTTTTCTATTCTGGTTCCTTAATACGTACTTTATGAAACCCATTTGGATGTCATAAAGTACTACTTTATGACATCCAAATGAGTTTCATAAAGTAAGAATGACGCATGCGCTAAAATCATGTCTTATGAAACTTGTATCTTAATGTACTATTTTATATTTTGCGTTCATAATGAAGTCATTACGATACGCAATTTTTTGTTTTAAACGGTTGGTACTAGATGACGTTTCTTTAACCCATTTTTATCTAATTTATTTTTAGTTAATTAACAATTCATTTCAATAATATAATGTCGAAATTATTATTATTTTTTTTATTTAGGGAAGATTATTTACATAAAAATGTACAAATGGTTACAAATTTAATCACAAATTGAGTAAGTAAATGTTATTGTAGAAGGCGCAAAATATAAAAAATAGTATAAAGAACTCAGTTTATAAGACTTTCTTTCGCACTTCAAAAATCATGTCTTATAAAACACGTTCTTTAAAATACTATTTTTCTACAAATCTATTAAAAGTAGGTTATTTAATGTTGGTTTTAGAGTTAAAAACGTGATTTTATGACACCAGTGTTAAAAGTGGCAGATCAATGTTACTTTAAGACTAGTGTTTGTAGAAAAAATAGTGTATAATATACGAGATGTTAAAAGTAATTTTATTTTGTTTTAAAGTTTGGACCACTTCGCTTCACGTCGTGTTCCAAACTTCCTTCCCACAAAATAAAATATCACTTCTAACACTTATATCATAAATAACTATTTTTGATTTCGAAACAATTTTATTTGCATTTTGTTGTTTTTGGCTTAAAAATACGAATGGATTGTGAACGACGATGCGTTATCGTATGCAAAATCCAAAAGTTATTTGCCCACAGTTCTTTTCGAATAAGCCATATAAAACACTAACTTTCTCAGCAACTTCCTTTAAAGAGATCCGGTGATTACTAAACACAATACTTTCAATTTCTGCCACATTTTCTTCGTTGGTTGATATTGTTAGGCTTAGGACTCTTAAGGTGCATTCACAAATGAAAATAAGGTTTATGGTTTTTGTTTAGGTTTAGGTTTAAGTAAGTCAATCATAAATATAAGTTTAAATTACATAAAAATTAGTTTTGATATGTACAGACATCTGCGTAAATGCTTCAAAAACAATATTAAAATATTGGTAGATGAAGACACCTGTGCGCCGTGAAACTGTCATTCTGTTGGCATTATTTGTTATATTTCAGCAATTAAGTTATGACAGTCTCCATGTTCTTCTTGCATTTGTTTAAAAAGCCGAATCCACCAAGTGAATATTAAATAAATATGGGTGTATATATCTAAATCATTTCAGACTCGTTCTCATTGGTAAAGTTTGTGACGTCAAACTAAATCATAAACCTAAAGTTTGGACCTTGCAATATTTAGCTTTATGATTAGGATTTAGAGACCCTAAATTCTGAAGTGTGAATGGAGTCATTACATAATATGCGACCAAAGTCTTTAAATCTAAAGTATAAACCATAAATCTAATTTTCATTTGTGAATGCACCTTAGGCTCTCTTCTCAACTTCCTGGTCTTTAAAGCCATCTTGAAATCGTTTGTGCCGTTTTTAAACCCTTGGTTTCAACATAGATTTCTCGTCAAAAGCGTTCTCCAACATCGTTATACTTATCAATCTTAAAAAAAAGACATTTAGAGTAGATTCCAACATTTTTAGTGTCAAATGAACTTCACAGACCGTTGTACCAATGTGATAAAAATGAGCTCAATCCAAAACGAATAACACTAAATTCAAAAATTCATGTTACTATTTGGTCAAACCTCATATGCTCGTATTTAAAGTAAGTAACGAAACATGATGAGAATTTACGGAAATTTCTATTATTTTTAATTCTTTTGGGATGTACCTGAGAGCTACCGAAAGTTTCCACGTGAGCTACCGGTAGCTCGCGATCGCAGGGTTTGCGACCCCAGATGTAACATGTGGGAGCTTTTACTCAAAACTCCTGTCAAAAAAGTAGTGACTAAAACGACGTTTATAAAACGGGTTAAATAATATACAATTTGAAAATTCAATATTTATTAATCAGTTTAGCACTAACTAACCTCCCCTTATTAAAAATGTGTCAGGTCCGTCACTGGTCGGAAGTGGTACTCGTGGGATAGGAAGCCGGCTACGCAGGTGGTCGTGATATAAAATACTTCCTTATACAGAGCATTTGAATAACGAGCATACACATTCCATAAATCAAGGCAAAGGTCGTAAAGAGAGCGCAGCGCGGAAGGCCTAGGCCCAGGCGGCCACACACCCTTCAACCCTTCACTACCTATGCAGATTCGAAATTCAAGACAGATGTAACAGGGACGCACTAGGAGGGACACAAAGCTACGAATAATAGAGAATGGATTATTTTCATACATACGAGACATACAACGAAATATTCATATGTCCAGCTAATTCAAATTGATTTGTGCTCTCTCTCTCTCTCTCTCTCTCTCTCTCTCTCTTCAATAGCTTTAACAGTCCGTCAGATCTGGGGACGCCTCGATTATTGTACTAAATAAATATAAAATAGCTACAATATTCGGTCACCAGATGTCAAGTAATGGAGAAAAACATTTTACCTCCCGCTACCCTTGGTAAGGGAGGTATAGGGATCGTGCTAAAAATCGCACATCGAGATTTTGGTAAATGAGCACGTTTTAAGGTCCCTATAACCCAATTTTAACATTTTCACGATGATGTCTGTGTGTATATGTGTTCAGAAAATTTTGAAACCTTGTATTTCGAACTTTTTCTGTATTGGAAAGAGCCCATTAGATTTTGGTGAAAATCGGATAACCTGAAATGGCACTTTACTAGAAGCTCAAAATAGTTTTTCTTCGAAAAATACCTTTAAATGTTATTTTTCGAGATTAATGTTATTATAAAAATTAAAGATTATTAAATTTTCTATAGATTTGCATTAATACTTTTTCTATATATTTTATGGATAAATTTATAAAATTATCTATAATTTAAAACTCAGAGCCTATGCTTTAAACAAACAAAACGCAGTTATTCAAATGTATGTAACTGACAGATAAATGTCACTATCAAAGAACTGAGCATTTCAAAATAATATTAGTAACGTTTTAAAAAGAAAATAGTAAATAGAACAATAGGAAAGGAATTCAATACAGGTTCCAGCATAAGTAGGTATGTATTTAGATTAATAAAAATTAACGATTCGCAAAAATATTTAAGCTAATCCTCATTTTTGGATTAGTGAATTCTATTCTATCCCGGTATTTCAAATTTAATCTTCATTTTATTATAGTTCCGGTGGCTCATATCATGAGTTCCTTCGAGGCTCTGGGTTCGAATCCCACTAAGGCATGGATGTATGTGAATGTGAACCCACTCTCTAATTGGGATTTAAGCCTGTTGAGGGGTTTAAAAAAGGTAGCTACTTCGATTAGGTTAGACTATATTTTAAGAAATAAACTGTCAAAATTAGAGTAAAATTCGCTAATCCAAAAAACTTAATCTTTTTTGTGACTCGAACTGTAAATGAGGAGGTATTGTGTTGGCCACACCAGATTTTTTAACTTATTTCTACTGAAATGGTTAGTGTTAGTGAAATCCAATAATATCTTTCAAAAGTGTCGTCACTTTAGGTGTATGTAACAAGAATACAAATGCTCTAAGGTGATATTTGGTAAATGGGCACCCAACACAAGCAGTGATGATATATTTTATTTATATAATGACGTAGTGAACTTGAACACATCAGTTTTACCTACTCTATGTTTAACGTACATACGAGTGTACAGTGTGTTCAAAAAAATCCTAGCTCGGACTAGGCTAAGAACATAGAAACGTATGTCAATGAGGACTTATGATTTTAGAATATTACTGTTGCCATCTACTGGGTTCTGAAATAACCTTTACGACAAAGACGACTAGCTCGAAGAAAGAGACACCAAAATACTACCATAACCTCTTAGATAGAATCTAAAACAGTGTTTTGGGTTTCGGTATGATTACTCAGAAGATACGTCAAACACCACTGCAAAATAAAACAGCAAATATCAAATCGGATTAGGACAATACGTTGAGAAGAGAAGAGAGCCCTTGGTAATACTTAACTATCTCTATCTTCGAGCCTGTCGTCTTTTCCCAAAGTCATGAAGTACTGGAAGAGAGAATATGTGTTGTGTCCCCTTTTAAAAGTATTTAATTAAATACCATTTTGACATGAGATATTGTCAAAAATTTTATCTAAAAAAATCAAAGGCGTTTTTTCTTGAATCTTATTTTAGAACTTGAAATAAATTAGAAAACGACGAATGGTAATATACTGTTTATTATCTTTGCTCATTAAAATTACATTTCAAGATTAATTGTACCAATTTGACTTTTGAATTGAATAATGGTCAAACATACGTTTCTCTGTTCATAACCTACTCTGAGTTAGAATTTTTCTGAACACACTGTATATTGAAATAAGTTAACATTTTTCTCAATTTCTAATAATAACCAAGTTATTAGAAAATCACATATTGACCAAGGTTGCCATAACATTTAACTTAGTACAATGGACCTTTTCAATTTAACGGCTATCTCTTTCTATCGCTGCAAATAGTAAGAAAATGGCGCGAACAACTGCCACTTGGGCTGTCAAACGAAACGTCAAAAATATTGCAGTCATTAAAATACCTATATTCTCCGGGAAAATTTGCATCGTTAGACATTTTAACTTCAATAAAAGCTTTTGTAACTTATTTCAATAAGTTTTTTTAAAGTTATCTGAGATATTCTCACATTTTACGTCTAAATTTTTTAGAAACAAACGCTATTGATCTCAGTTGTTCTTACTATGCGCAGATCCCCATTGCGCATATCTTCTATCTCTTTAAATTGAAAATGTCTATTATTTGATTTTAAAAAAACAAAAGCACATCTATGTTGACCTCTGAAAGGTAAACAAAAAGTCTTATTTAGTCGAAGTCGTAACTCTTATAGTTTTCGAGATAGCAGGGGTAAATCCCATAAAAACTCATTTTTCACTGCCTTATATCTCGGAAACTATTGAAGATCGGACCCATGTTGATTCAGCCTTTTTTACTCATTTTGGTCAGTGCTATATGCCCTTTCATTTTTTCCCGAAATATAATTAAACCATATGCAGGCTGTAAATGAAATAAGTCCATTAAATTTAACCAGTAATGTAACTCGACGAGAGCAACAATATTTCTTAATAACTTTTTCTCGAAATCGCATATTTTTTAGCATTTTTACCACCTCGTAAATTGACGAGTCGTTCCACGTATTTTTCTAATAATTGAATGCAGTAGCAATAGCTATGAAAAATTTTGTTTTAGCAATTGACAGTTTTGTCAGTTATTGCAATTAAATTTTGACATTAGTAATAAACTTGTTTATTAGGTAAAATTCTGTCAAAATGCTACGTTTACAAATAGCGAGTACACAGATATTGTAATTACTTACCTATGGTTTATTTATTTATTTGTATCTTTACTACATTTTAATTTGTGGTTGATATAAAGACAGTATTATAAAGTTGCCAACGCATTGAGACGGAGTGTTTCCAAATCATACTGTTTCTAATATTCGCACATTTGTTAATCTTGTACATCTTTATCACCATACGAAGTGTCACATATGACAATTTTAAATAAAGCAACAGTTGTATCCATATCATGTGCAAAAAGATCAATGGTTTCAGCAGACTTCGATTTTGGGAATGGCTCATAATGTTCATTAATGAGACTGAATTTACTTGGGAACGTGTATTTATTATGCACAATACACATTTCAACAGACGAAAATGCTGTAAAAATTTTCATTAAAAAATGTTTGAGCGGGAACAATAAATGGACGACTAATTATTGGTACTCATGTATATTCTCATTACCAAAATCTGCGAATGGTAGTAGATGGTCACACTTGATGAAAAATTGATTTCAGTTGCGAAGCCGTACCTGGAGACTTCGACTTCCCATCAAGTTATGCGTATGGTCTTACGCAGTCATCTGATTCCATAGCAAAGCAAGTCGAAGTCGATTGTAATTTGACAAACGCGCCGTTTGCTGGATTCCCACGCGCAACACGGCCGCTTTTGGTAAACGCCGCAATTATTATGCGCATTTATTAATGTTATTTGCTGGTTTGCATAATGCCGATTGTCAAACGCGCTGATCTATTGTTGCGAACATGTAAAAATACATGTAAACCAACAAATTATTATACCCACGACTAGTGGCTTATATAGAAACAACCGTTTTATATCGGAAGATAATTATGCGCGAACCTTTCGCTTTTGGTATATACATATGTGAAAAATTTCTATTACAATGCAATTTATGGAAAATTTATTTTAATTCTCGATTACTTTATCTCGTGTTTAGCATATGCAATATTGTAAATAAATTACTATTTACATATACAGGAAATTTGATTTATTACCTTAGCGCGAAATTTTAATCAATAATAATTATGTGGCGATAATTTCTGTGAACACACCTGACGATTTTCTGGCGGATATGAAAGTTTTGCAACTTAATTCTCTCGCAGATTGCTGCAATAACATTTTAATTTTAACGCAATTAACGAAAAATATTCATACAATAATATTTATACAATATCAATATACGGTATTGCATATATTATTCTTTATACGATATTAAATATTCATTGACTTTCTCTTCAACTTTTCAATCATACAGAAACATTTATCATCTTTAATGTTTTTCTTTTAAACATTAAAAAAACTTTACTGCAATATAACACATTTTTGCACGGCTTTTTTCAAAGTGAAACAAATGACACTCTGGAACAACTCCAGCCATCTAGCGGTAACACTCTGAAGTTGTATTACGTAAGGATCCCAGTAGGTTATTCAACTGCAGCTACTGGCAAGGGTGTACAAAATTTCAAGCGACATTATAGTTACCCAACGGAATGATGTACATGAATTGGAAACATAATTTTTACTTGAAGAAGAAACGCTACAAGGATTTAATATTTATTGTAATGTTTTGCAGGACAAATGTTACTGTATCCGTGTGGTTCATCAGCAACTATAAATTGTAGTTTACTTGTTCTGCCTGTACCATAAAAATAGAAACAAAATACGAAAATAAAATATGTATATGTACAATTAAAATTTCATGAATAGTTGTTAATTTTTTTTAATTTGCTTCGTGAACATGTGTCTAAATTAGATTATGAATTTTATTAAATTTATTTGTATTATACAAAAAAATACCACTTTTTTAATAAGTACGAATTAATAAAAATGCAAACCTGGACACACAGTGTTTCTATACGAGTATACCGTTAACGGTTATCCATTCAAATATAAACCCGCTTACCTTTGCTGCTAAAGAAATTATGTTTGTAGCACACTGTGATTTTGATTTTTGCAAAATACACATACCGGTAAAATTAGGGGAACACCAAAAAAACATTTTATTTAAAAAAGTATAAACCCTCTGGTAGGTATATACCAAAATTAGATTTTGTCTAAAATTGATGAACCGGAAATGATATTTTAATTGAAGCTCTGAACAGATTTTCGTGAAAAATATTTTATGATATATACCAAAATTTTTAAAATTTGGTATTTAAAACATTTATATTAATAAGGACATATTAGATTTTTTCTAAAATTGATAAACCGGAAGTGATACTTTACTTGAAGCTCTGAACAGATTTTCGTGAAAAATATATTGATATATTCCAAAACTAGTCAAATTTGGTATTTAAGACTTTTATATGAAGGGGAGCAACATATTATATTTTGGCTAAAATTGATAAACCGGAAGTAATACTTCATATAAAATTCTGAACATATTTTAAATTTCCTATTTAAGACTTTTATATTAAGGAGAACGGCATATTAGATTTTTTTATAAAATTGATAAACCGGAAGTAGCACTTTACAGAAAGCTATAAGCAGATTTTCTTGAAAAATATATTAATTATTATCGTACTAAAAATCGCATATCAACATTTTGAAAAATTAGCACATTTTAAGGTCTCTAGAATCCAATTTTAATATTTTCACGACGATGTCTATGTGTATGTGTGGATCTTCCACTCTAACTCAAATACTATCATTCAGCTAATTTTGAAACCTTGTATTTCGAACTTTTTCTGTAATGGAAAGAGCCCATTAGATTTTGGTGAAAATCGGGTAACCGGAAATGGCACTTTACTAGAAGCTGTAAATAGTTTTTCTTCGGAAAATACCTTTAAATGTTATTTTTTCGAGATTAATGTTATTATAAAAATTAAAGATTATTAAATTTTCTAAAGACTTGCATTAATACTTTTTCTATATATTTTATGGATAAATTTATAAAATTATCTATAATGTAAAACCGAGAGCCCTGGCTTTAAACAAACAAAACGCAGTTATTCATATGTATGTAACTGACAGATAAATATCACTATCAAAAAACTGATCATTTCAAAATAATATTAGTAACGTTTTAAAAAGAAAATAGTAAATAGAACAAGAGGAAAGGAATTCAATACAGTTTCCAACATAAGTAAATATGCAGGTATGTATTTAGATTAATAAAAATTAACGATTCACATAAAAGTTTAACCTAATCGTCATCTTTGGATTAGTGAATTCTCTTCTATCCCGGTATTTAAAATTTAATCTTCATTTTATTATATCTCCGGTGGCTCTTATGTTTAGAGCAACGCCTCATAAGTCATGAGTGCGCTCGGGGCTCTGGGTTCGAATCCCACTAAGGCATGGATGTGTGTGAATGTGAGCCTACTGTGTAATTGGAATTTAATCCTGCTGAGAGGTTTAAAAAAAATGTAGTTACTCGGATTAGATTAGACTATATTTTAAGAAATAAACTCAAAATTAGAGTAAAATTCGCTAATCTAAAAATAAGGATAAGGCGGGAGGTATTGTGTTGGCTACACCAGATTTTTTGAATTAATCACATCGCATATATAGAATTTTAAATATTTTCTATATTCATTTCGATGTATAATATTCATATACAGCAGGGG
The DNA here is from genome assembly GCA_963082715.1 of Harpalus rubripes. Classification (NCBI taxonomy): domain Eukaryota; kingdom Metazoa; phylum Arthropoda; class Insecta; order Coleoptera; family Carabidae; genus Harpalus; species Harpalus rubripes. The sequence continues at coordinate 8,825,219 of OY720451.1, forward strand.
CGTCACTAGGTATTTTTAACAGGGAGGGCGCAACGGGGCGCACCTTTAGAACGAAATAATTTTTGACAGTCTGATTCTGCATTAAATTTTTTCGTGTTTAAAACATAAAAATATTTCTTTTGGAAGATTTTCAGATGTAATGAAGCGAACACAAATACTTATCTGTTCTTCTGCAGTGATGTCCCGAGGATCATCTACTATTATTGCAAAATAATCACAATTATTAATTTCCGGAGTTACTTTGCGTATTATACATTTTGCACTACTCTCTATAACATGATTTTGTGACGTAGGTGAACAATAATGTGCATTTTGAGGTACATTGTAATTCTGGAGAAAAGGATCAAATTTATTAATAACTAGAATCTATAAAATTGGCCTTATTTGTTGAATTTTTTGTTTCATTATGTCCTTGCAATGGGATAGCGTTAAATAATTTTGTCTCTTTTATAGCCTGAATGGTGCATCATTTTGATTTCTTACAGTACCTTTTTAAGAGGAAAGATTACCCCTGTACTAAAATATGAAGCGAAAATTCAATTAATTGTTTCTATACTAGAACTATTAACATTTTAAAAAACTCAACATACGACACGCACACATCTGATATTAAACTGAATTAAAAAAAATATATATTGAAATCTATTAGTATTTGACTTTGACTTTAATGGCAAAACGAGAAAAATCCAGTATTAATAGATTTCAATAATTTTTATTTTAAAATGCAGGTTAGTATCGGAAGGATGCTTGTCATGTATTGAATTTTTTAATGCGTTAATTGTTCTAATACAGGAATAATTTATTTGAATTTTTGCTTCATATTTTAGAGCAGCGGTAACCTTTCCTCTTCGGCTAAAGTCGTAGGTACATATTCGTCTCGCTGCTTATTGCAGATAAATAAGTGCATAATAAAATAGTAAAAAAACCATTGATTTTTAATAATTTATTTAAATAAAAACACGGAAAGGGGGCGCAAAATTAAACAGGGAGGGCGCAAGCCCCCTCCGAAATGGTCTATCGACGCCACTGATATACAGTAGCAACAACTCAAAATAAAATTGTAAATTGTATCACTTTCTCGAAATGTCAAAATTAATTCGGTAATCAAAAATGCCAATGTAGCCGTTAGAGGCGCTGACGCAAAAATATCTCCGCAGTGCACGTGTTAAGTATCATGTATCTATTCAGAATTCATGTATTATAATATGTAATGAAAAAAAAAATATAATAGTTCATTATAAAATCTATTTAAGGAAGGCAAAAGTACATAAACTCCTACATACAAAGTTATTAAATTATGTTTTGCAATATCATAAAAGTAGTAGTATGTAATTTACTTAAGATCTGACCATAAACGTGCAATTAATTTTTTGACACAGTAAGTCTGTTGTTTTTTCTATGTCGACTCAGATTATAAACGCTATTAACGTACTTATACGGCTGACATAAACTTGATAAAATATACATACTACCCAGACCTCACACTGGCAATGTAGTATGTGTTAGTATTCACATTACACAGTTATAAAACAGACTGCGCCAACCATACTGTTATATTTATTAAAACAGTTGTAAATTTTCATGCATTTTACATACTTCACTTCCTTATTATTTATTTATTCCCGTCTTTGTATTCCGCGGATAAAATAGAAACATCACATCGTACAAACATACGAGAGAAACAGTTGCAAGAAAAAATAAACATGAAGGAAACAAAGGAACGTTGCAAAGATTGCTTGATATAAATACTGAATATTTCATACTGAGAGTGGTCGCAAAATACGCATTTTATGAGCAGTGGACACGAGACATCAAAAAGATTGCCGCAAGATTTTTTTGCTTTGAATTTATTGTTTTGTTGCATGTCCTAAAATGTAAAGCTATTTATTTAATGTAAAGTAAAAATAACATCTTGTTTACATATATATTTGGGAGAGGACACGAGACATAAAAAATACTGTCAGTAATAATTTTTTTACCTTTTGCTAATTGAAGGTATAATGACAAAGACGATAAAAAGATGAAGATTTGTAAATAGTTATTTATTTAACTAATAAGTAAAGCGTATTTTTTTACGAGAAGGAATATTTGACAAAATTCTCCAAGAAAAAACAAAAAAAACTTTACTAACGATTTGCTTAATAGTATATTGTGTTATTCGGAGTAAAAGTGATACTTTGTGTAGCGAGCATGGAAGTTTGCACGACGAGAGAAGCGAGTCGGACAATTGCATGCGAGGCACACAAAGCCACTTTTATTCCGAATGACACATTAAATTTTTTTTTCAAACGCACTACTTTTGTTTTTATTCGCTGATTCTATGTAGTTTCTATGGATATTTGTTTATTTTATTTCTACGCCGCCGGCGTAGAAATTTCCAGCAGCGTAGAATTGAAACTTCTACCTTGTGAATCAAGTCACAAAAAGTGCCATTTCTACGACGTTTGAAAAAAAAGCTTTTTTCTACATCTACAGTATAAACGAGAAAATAAATGCCTTAGAGTTTCATTTCATTCATTTTTCACTCATTAGGTTGAAAAAATGTTGGTTATTGTATAAAAAAATAAATACTTTAAAAATATATTTTATCCGCAACTGTCAAATAATATACCCATAATTCAACAGATTTTCATTAATTAACCTTCATTACACCAGTTTTGTCATTTTTCAGACTTTTATTTTCTTCTTAAACTTGAATGGGGCCCGGTACTAAAAACAAAGTTGCATATATTTTGTCATGTTATGAAAATATGACTAATTTTAAATGATTTTGTACCAAAATATTTTTAAAATATAAAATTTTTCATTCATAATTTTAATAAAAACGATTAGCACTATAACGATATGACGTCACAACTGTATTTTTGTATAAGTATACCAAGCGAAAGAATATAATTTTGTATTATTCATAATTTGTGAAATAAAATCCATATATTTATATGTAGTTATATGTTACATGAAAATGTATGAAACATTTATCATTTTTATTAAAATAAAACATATTTATTTAAAATCTTTATAACAATAGATTTTTCCTTTGACAAGATACTATAGTTTTCTTAAAGTGACAGCTGTCACTAGTTAACCCTCCTTGACATCAATTTTTGGCAGAATTAATGACATTGACAGATATAAACAACTTTAGTCAGCAGGCGAAGTAAAATTGCAGATATGACGTTACATAAAATGAATTAAATTTAAAAAAATTATATTTGAAAAACTATACACATTTGGAAAGTGTAACAAACGCTAAAATTCATCATTTTATTAAATCTTTCAGAAAAAATAGATTGAAAAATGAGTACCGGACCGCATTGTAGCTGAATAGTCAGTTTTCAGATTTTCTGTTAAATGTCAAATCACTTCATAATTTTGTTACAACAACAACGATAACTAGATTTGTCTATGTAAATAAAAATATTTTTGCATCTGTCAGTGAAAAATTCTAATTATATGTCAATACAAATATGTCACTGGTATGTTATTATTTGACTTCCACAGTTATCCCGGTATACCAGTAACTTCCCGACTCGCCGTTACTGTCGTTGTACATTATAGCTTCTCAATACTCGTCAACACTACCGAGTATTCATATCCACAGCTATCCCAGTTAACCAGTAACTTGCCGAGTCCTCCACTCGACACTATACTGCATACGCTCACCACGATACTGCTGTGCTTCACTCTATGTGAATGTTTCTATATGTCTCTCCATGTAACTACCTAACTAACTCCCGAGCATAGCTGCTTCCCTTTTATACAGTTGCCATTAACTTCCAGAGAGCTCTAGAATGTTCGACCGCATAATAACAATGAAGACAAAAGGTTCAGGCGACCGGAAGTAATTACAAGTCGCGGCTTGTTTGTTTACATAGCCCGGCTGCTAGCGCGATTGCGTCATCGCTATAAATAGACGCTTGTTCAGTGTCGCAACGGGGCTCACATGTTACAATATTTAAAATATTGTAACGTGAAACGCCCGCCGTCGCCGCCACTGTAAGCGAGTGTCTATTTATAGCGGTGATGTAATCGCGCTAGGAGCCGGGCGATGTAAACAAACAGGTCGCGACGTGTTTAATTACTTGCGGTCGCCTGAACCTTTTGTGTTCATTGTTATTATGCGGTCGAATATTCTAGGGCTTTTCTAGAAAATAATGACAGCTGTATAAGGCAGTAAGGTATAAGGGACGTAGCTATGCTCGGGACACAGTTAGCTCAGGGGAGTCCCTGATCACACAGCATTAGTTATGTGATCGGGGGTTGACTTATATAGACACTTACATTAGTGCAGACAGTTAGTGACATACAGAGTCATAGAGACACATGGAGTGTCAGAGTGTAAAGTGTTAGTGAAAAGCACAGCAGTATCGTAGTGAGCGTATGAAGTTGGTGTCGAGTAGGTACTCGGGAAGTTACTGGTATATTGGGATAGCTGTGAATGTGAATACTCGGTAGTGTTGACGAGTATTGGGAAGCTATAGTGTGCAAGGACAGTAACGGCGAGTCGGGAAGTTACTGGTATCCTGGCATAGCTGTTAAAGAGAATACTCGGTAGTGTTGAAGAGTATTGGGAAGCTAGGTATACGGGGACAGTAACGACAAGAGGAAGTAAATACTCGGCAGTGGTGTTGAAGAATTGTGGCATACGGAGAGTCGGTGATACTGAGGCTGTGGAAGTTAGAGAGTTACATAAATAGACAGATAGTGTTGTGAAAGAGGTGACTTCTGTCCGAGCAGTTGAATATACAGACGCTGTTGAGTCAGTTGAGTATATAGACGCTGTGGAGGTCGGTAGGCGGACAGTTGAACGTGATATAAGTATATAGTGATATAAATATCGCGTAAACAGTCTACAAGAGTTTGCAACAGACCGGCAGTCTTAGATTGAAACGCGTAGTGAAATAAATAATTAGTAATATCGTGGAAATAAATAGTAGTGTCAATTGGTTAAATAAATGAATAGTGTTAGTGTTATCTAGTTAATTATAGTTTTAGTCTGAATTAGTTTTTAATAATTGATTAATATTAGTAATAGTTACTTCCAATATAGTTTAATAAACCTTAATTTTAATTAATAATAATTCTCTTGTATTTACACTTCACCCAAATAAATATAAAAACGTTAGAATATAATATTAACCATTTGTATTATTCTCAATATTTATAGCATGACCCCTGCATTTAATGAGGAATACTTTGAAAGGGGCAATATTAATATTGATAAATTAAATAATACTTTTTTAAATATAATAAAAATTCTCGTTATTTTTTTACGAAACCTCGAATTATATTCTTTTTTACTATATAGAAATTCTTTTGTTGTCTAGTGTCCAATTATCTCGGTCGCGATATACGTCCAGCAAGAAGTTGAAACGCTGAACTATATGTGGAAAGGTCACAAAGACAATTTGCAGTTGATTTTATGAAGATAAGTTAATAAGATGTAAGCCGTTCTTGTTAAACTCTTACCAACGCTGCTGACATGCAAAAAAGAGTTATTAAGTGTAAACTATAGCGAAAAAAGATACATTTACAATGACATAATAATTTTACTAAGAAAATGCACTATGCACTTGCTTTATAACAACTAAAAAAAGAAGAAAAATACTGAGATAACATCAGAGAATTAAAAAAGAAGCTATTTATATTATAATTATGGCTAAAGATAAGTTCATTTCTTATTTTAATACTTACATTAGAACAAATATAATGATTATATTAATAGAAGAAACTTTTAGTTTTAGTAATACCAAGATTATCTGTCTATGAAACTTCACAATATGCACTATTAATATTGATTATAAATGGCACTAATTATGTGACATAGGGCCCATTCTGTAACAAAGTGGTTAATTTTTAACAAGTGGTTAAAAAATTCATCCAATATTTTGTTATATCAACATACTTGATTGGTTATTTTTTTAACCAGTAGTTAAAATTAACCACCGAGTTACAGAATAGGCCCGTTAAATTTTCCATTTTACTAAAACCCAACAAGATTTTTCAACATTAGTTATGATTGCTATATCTAAGTATTTATTTTTGTTTTATGATATGACATTATTTTCCATCTTTATGTACATTAATTTAAATACTTTCTGTTTTATATTTTAACAGAATATTTAGGAGGCCTTATACTTTTATTTCCAGTATATAAATTGGGGTAACCTGCAGTAGGGATAGAGTAGTACATTATTTTTCATCTTTATGTACATTAATTTAAATACTTTCTGTTTCATATTTTAATTGAATATTTAGGAGCCCATATATTTTGATTTCCAGTATATAAATTGGGGTGACCTGTAGTATTTTAACATCATTAGTTTTATTATAGGCAAAAAAAATTAGATGAATTTTGAAGCAAGTGTTACATTTTTGTGTATTGGTAAGATTAGTTAAGTCGTTTTATTTTAGGTCCACCAGTACGTTGTTGTGGTACATAGCGTTGACGTTTAAATTATTTTATAGATGTGGTTTCTTCTGAAACCCTAGAGAAGAATCGAATTGTACGAAATATTCAGGTATGAAATGAACCCTTTTAAATACTGGACTAGGAAAGCACAGAAATACATTACTATGTCTGGTTGAAAATAGATGGCCGACTAGCGTAAGTGAACATCGAAACAGGGGTGTGTTTAAAATATGTTAAACATTTTCCGTTTATGTTTATTATAACAAAATATTTTGATCTTTAAAATATTTAGTTTGGCAATTCTATGAAATAGGATTATTTTTAGTTTCCTCTACCAGTAATTCCGACTCGAGGGTTGCTTACACCTGAGATGAACGAACTAGAATTTGCGGTATTAATTTTTTTAAATACATCCCTGAATCCTGTTGCTAAGATCATTTTAAATGCCTCCTGGTATTGAGTACATTTCTAATATTCTGTAATGGCATACATAAGGGTTAGTTTTTTTCAAATCAAAAAATCTGATGTGGCCAACACATAACCTCTCGCCAGATATTTTACCTGGTTGTACGCATAAAACGAAAAATATTTTTAATTACAAATACACATAGGCATGTCTCACTACAAAATAATTCTCACATATATTTGTAAAATCTATGGGATATTTTAATACAAATTATGTACAATAGGTACATACATATTCTTTATATTCAATATCCTGAAAATTTCTTTTTCTACTTTCCTTTTCTTTTTCTTTATATTTGTCATTTTTTCGCAAATTCCTTTTATATTCTTTTTTACGTATATTCTTTTGCGTTGTTGACTTTTTTTTTATTTTCATAATCTTCATAATGATAAGATGTACAAATATTTTTGACAGAGGCATACAAATATTTTTGACAGTGACATTTATGTGTTAATTACAAACATTTGAATTTCTTGCCTTGAAGTAGTTTGATCTGAGAATTTTTACATCAAATTATTTTATATGCATTTCTTTATCTCTAAATCTATAGAAGCTATAATAATGAATTTATATTTATCGAATAAAGAATTTAACGTTCTTTACTATAATTATTTACATAAATTTTCGATAAATAATATTTAGATGATTTTTTTCTTGTAACTACTACTTCCGGTTGTCCAATTGTTACCAAAACTTAATCAACTCTTCCCATTATTGTTAGATTGAGGAATCCGTAGTTATTAATGTCTTAGGTTTTATAGTATTTGAGAAATCGTGGATCCTACATCCACACACACACATCCATACACACACGTACGGGCATCATCGTAAAAATGTTATAATCGGATTCTAGGGACCTTAAAACGTGCTTATTCACTAAAATCTGAATATGCGATTTTTAGCATGAATTCAATACCTCTCTTAGCGAGAGGTAAGGGAAAAGTTTTCAAAAGAAACCACAGCTATTAAATAATTTAAACGTCAACTTTCATTCGCTAGTCATACTATACGCTATCTTAGTTTAAGAAAGTATACCACAATACACATAGATAGCTGTTTGAACTTCTTTCAGCAGTTATGAAAGCTTTGTTAGTAAATCATCATCTTTGCTGAGTTATAAAAAAATTGATTAGTCTCTGAAATCGATCTATTTCCTTATAAAGTCCGCATCACTCTCATGTTAACTCGAAGAATACCGCGCGCTGGTTCGTGAAATGTGAATAAAATAAGAAAATTTAACGTTTTAACGTCTCCGTTCGGCTATAAAAATGATGGTTTATGTCGGAGGTTCACCTCACCGTAGCCTATGCCGTATGATGATATTGATATTAGGCAGTGTAGTACCTTTTACGGTACTCAGTCCCGCGTGTCTCACAACGCATGCGCAAATGCATGAAATACAACCGCTTCCATAAAAGGCGAGATTTATTTGTAGGTTAGCCGCTTTAATAAGAGGCAATTAACTATTTTCAGAGATAGTTGGCTTTAGAAACGTCATGACTCTTGAATAGTCATTTTTTCATCCTATTCTTTTTTGTTCAGCAACAATATTGTTTTGAAATTTATTGTTAAAGATGCGCTCGATGTTATTAAAGTAATTTATAAATGCCGTTATTATATTTCATGCTTTATTAAATGTTTTTCTCACATTTTTTCTGTATCTACATAACAAACTCCAAAAGAGAAAAAGAGAAAACAAATATTATTACAAACTCTATTACAGAATTTAAAAGGGAAAAAACAACGAACAGTAAAATTTTTGAAAGATGTCCGATCACATATTTGTTTTTACATTTGCTAATAAAGTTACCAGTTCACTTAGTTTTGAATTTTGAATGCTTTTACTGTAACAAATATTTTTAAATAATAAAATAATAGTAAACGACACTACGGAATGTGGCAGAACAAAATCTTAATTCATACAATTCGTAGATGACATTAATCTGACATCTTTCAAAAATTTTACTCTACATATACATATTTAAAAAATTTATCTTTGCAGCCGAATTTTAAGAAAATAATTATATTTAGGGCTTAATGCAAGAACAACCAATGTAGTTATTTACATGCCATTTGAAATTGAATTGCAAAAATTAAGTTAGAACGTAGTTAACCAATTTTTACCTTTCGTCACCTTTAGGTAAGGAAGGTAGTCTTTGGTCAAAAAAATTCGGTTGTGAGTTTTTGATGAATAAGCATGTTTTAGAGTCCCTGGAATCAGATTTTACTATTTTTACGATGATGTCTGTATGTTATATATATGTATATATATATATATATATATATATATATATATATATATATATATATATATATATATATATATATATATATATATATATACACCCATATATATATATATATATATATATATATATATATATATATATATATATATATATGGGTGTGTTTGTGTGTGTGTGTGTGTGTGTGTGTGTGTGTGTGTGTGTGTATGTGTGTGTGTGTGTGTGTGTGTGTGACGATTTTTTCGGATCCGATAACTCAAATACAATTCAAACAAATATAATTCTTCTTCCTTTTCTTTACATCCATGTAAAAATATCATTTTTCCATATTTAGGTAATGTTATTATAAATATTAAAGAATATTTTATTCTCTGTACGAATTGATTACATTTTATACTTCATATTCAATGGATATAGAGAGAGAATTATAACGAAATTAAATTTCGTAAAGCAGCTAGCTATGCTAGAACCATGGAAATAACCGTTACTGTATTAAGAAAATACTGATTGACAGATGTCAGTGTCAAGTGCAATTGACATGTTTGTGTTATAATTTTACAGGATATATAAAATCTCTTAGGTACATGAAACTTTCTGTACGGAATTTATACAAAACACATAGAACTGACAGAAGGTAATATACTTGAAATATGGAATCTTGTGCAGGAAACTTTCTGTTTGGAATTTGTACAAAATATATGGAACTGACTAAAGGTAATGTGCTGACCACATCATTTTTTTTTAATATTGTTCTGGTTGAAATTATGGAATTAACCAGGGAACATTTTCTTCAGTTTTTGTCGAAAGGCAATATAAAAGTAATAAAACGCCCGTCATACCTTATTTGGCAATGTGTGACATTAAAAATTATAGAATTGATGGTTTTTGCCTGACGATTAAACTGACGCTATCTACGAGTATTATATTACTATTATTATTATTATTATTAATGTTATTATTATTATTATTATTATTATTATTATTATTATTATTATTATTATTATTATTATTATTATTATTATTATTATTATTATTATTATTATTATTATTATTATTATTATTATTATTATTATTTTAGTTGACGGCTTTAATCCCTAACCACTTTTGTCACTGCGACCTGTAAGATCTGTTGTAAAATGGCCGTATCTTAGTTTTCTGGAAGTAGTAGAGATAAAACCAGTTACTGATCCAGAAACCTTTTACCTAGTCATAGTACTAATGTCCTTTTTACTGACAGCTAATAGATCTTTGGCGTATGTCGACGACGGTGAATAAATCTCTTCTACTGACTAAGACCCGGAATCAATATGTACAATTCATGATAATTTTGAAAACTTTCCAAAAGAAGATAAGTTGTAAGCTTTTAAAAAGGTACCTACTTCGATTATATTTTAACAAAAATCGAAAAATTAATCTCTGAAGTATTAAAAAAAAAATGCCGAGGAAAACATTTGGAATGTTGGCGCCATTAAAACTCTCCTTCCTGTCATCCGTCCGGAAATTATTTCGTTATTTGAAGCGCGTTCGGCGACTGTTAATGAGCTGTTAATTGATAATTTAAGTAAAAAGGTTAAAACGCGTGGGTTTTTATATACGTGAAGTTGCTTCTCCATGAATATTTATGCCATTGAGATATTAAGTAATAAATATGTAAACTGATTGTACGGATGATACTACTCGTAGTTTAATAGAAGATGATATGGATATGGGTATCAGATGACAGCTACACACGCTTCAAAATATGATAGTCGTTATGTCGAGTGATAGTGTTTTTTAAATGAATTTTAAGTAGATGCTGTCACTAATTAATAAAAGGCTGGAGAAAGGAATATGAAACAAAAACTTTTAAGATAATATGTATAATATATAATACTTGTGCATCGTACAATTTAAATAAATTTGATATTTTCTGTATTTTATTTCTCATTCATTACCATTATATTCAGGATTGAAATAAAGTAATGTAAAGTATAGAAAACTAAATTGTTCTAAAAAGTATTTGGAGAGTTTTGTGAAGTGATCGATATGGATTCCTATTGGTCGTTTCCGCCTGGTTTCCGATTATCCGATTTATTCTGTTGTTGAAAGTAAACTGATATGTATGCGCTTTTTAAGAATTTTAGTTGAAAAACTGAATGCAGAAACGAATGTATTTTATTTTATGTACATGAGAGTAGGATGCGCGCGGCTGATGCCGCTGAGCGAAACTGTGTAAACAAACCGTTGACATAAGGTTAATAACTCGCGGTCATCTGATCTTTTGTATCCGATGACATGCAGCCATCTAGAAACGATGCAGAAACATATATTAACTTAGGCGTCCCTGCGCGAGTAAGTTAAGTAACAATAAGCAACCGACCGGCAGTCTGAGTTTGGTACTAGTGATATAAATGAATATCGCGTAGATAGTCTACAACAGCCTACAGTCGACAGGCAGTCTGTGATTGGAACGCATAGTGAAGTAAATAGTTAGCGATATAAATATAGTGAAATAAATATCATGCAAGATAAATAGTGCGTTGTGTTGATTGTTTAAATAATCTAAGTTTTTAAGTGTTTAATAATATTCTTAGTATTTAGTTAGTGTTATTTCTCGTTTAATACGCAATACTAAGTAAATTTTTGTAAAATCTTGTAAGAGTATTAATGTCCATGTTATTGTTGTATGTACTATATTATTTTTTGAATGTTTATTAACCCAGATGCAGGTATAGATATGACAGAATTCGAATAATCTATACTACAGTTGAAAAATTTCATACATTTAAATAGTAGTTCCTGATTTATTCTTACTAAAGCATCTACTCGTATATAAAAATCTCATATAACCTCTCGCCAGATATTTTACCTGGTTGTACGCATAAAACAAAAAATATTTTTAAATACAAATACATATATGCATGTCTCACTACAAAATAATTCTCACATATATTTGCTAAATCTATGGGATATTTTGATACAAATTATGTACAATACATACATTTTCTTTATATTCAATATCCTGAAATTTTCTTTTTCTACTTTCCTTTTCTTTTTCTTTATATTCGCAAATTCCTTTTATATTCTTTTTTACGTATATTCTTTTGCGTTGTTGACTTTCTTTTATTTTCATAATCTTCATAATGGTGTACAAATAGTTTTGACAGTGGCATGCAAATATTTTTGACAGTGACATTTGTGTCAATTACAAACATTTGAACTTCTTGCCTTGAAGTAGTTTGATCTGAGATTTTTTACATCAAATTATTTTATATGCATTTCTTTATCTCCAAATCTATAGAAGATATAATAATGAATTTATATTTATCGAATAAAGAAATTAACGTTCTTTAATTAAGTATTTAGATAAATTTTCGGTAAATAATATTTAGATGATTTTTTTCTTGCAACTGCTACTTCCGGTTGTCCAATTGTTACCAAAACTTAATCATCTCTTCTCATTATTGTTAGATTGAGGAATCCGTAGTTAAAAAGTCTATATTCCTATAGTATTTGAGAAATCGTGGATCCAACATCTACACACACACACACACGTACACGCAATCACACACACCCACACATACACACACACACACACACACACACACACACACACACACACACACACACATCATCGTAAAAATGTTATAATCGGATTCTAGGGACCTTAAAACGTGCTTATTCACTAAAATCTGGATATGCGATTTTGAGCATGAATTCAATACCTTTCTTAGCGAGAGATAAAAATGGCGGACGATAATATTTGCTACGCAAATTAAAATTTGAATTGATATTAATTACTGTTCATATCTTCTATAACGCCTATTGGTCATATATAAATTTTCTAGAATAAAACAACTATTCCCCCCATCTTAATAAATTTAACATGGAGAATCTGACTAGCTTCCTTTGAGGTTATGTGCGTTTGAATGCTCGCCAACTTCACATTCGTGCAGGTTATATATGAATGCAGCTACAAGCCATGGTCGGTGGCGGTGGCAGAGATTGTGGCAGTGGCAGTTTATGAGAATGTAGAAAAAATAACCGTAACTCGATTAACGTGAGTCGCTTGCTACTTTATATGTTTTTGATAATGTCGCACAGAAATATAGGGTTTAATCATGAACTAGGCTTATGTGCGTGTTTAGTGGAATCAAAATGCAATAGCAAGAACTACTTCGTTAGTTTCACATGGGTGAAGGCAAAAAGGAGAAAACGTAAATAGAAGAAATGTAATTAGACATGCAGTCAAATGCTTCAAATAATTTTATACGTATATGGGGTGCATGGAACATGGTTGAACGCATAATGAGACTGGTTGTACTTATAACAATTCGAGTTCATTCTTTATTGCGCAAAACAACATAAAATTTATTTGAAGAATAAAAAAATCATTATAATTCTTTGAAAAAAAAAAGAAAACCGACTTTGAAGTTAATATTGCATAGTCTTAAATTTAAATTTAACATAATACAAATTATACAAAATTAAAATTACATCTTATAATACATACGTTAAAAAATTTACGACGTGTACCACCGGTGGTACATGTCGGCCCTGACTAAAGTACGTCGGGTACCTACGTTGGAGCGAACGTGTTAAAATATATCTTTCTCATTTTACTTTTTACCTTCCGTCACGTTTAGATAAGGAAGGTATTGTCTTTGGTCAAAAAATTCGGTGGTGAGTTTTTGATGAATAAGCACGTTTTAGGGTCCCTAGAATACGATTTGGCTAGATTGCAGTTTATCCAGAATAGTAGAAATTGCATTTTTTTTCGAACGCGGAAACAGATTTTTTTTTTGAAAAAATAAATTTAAAAAATATCCTCACAAAATCAATACGTAACGCACAGTAATGTTTTAAGAATTTTTTTTTAAATCCTGACAAAAACAATACCTAACACGTATTTTTTAAGAAATTTTAAAAAAATCCTGACAAAAACAATACCTAACGCACACCAAACACACACATTCGACATCGCTCGGCCCACTATCTTCATGTTAGTTTACAATAGTTTGACAGATGAACGCAAAATGATAAATAAAAAATGTTATAAAACGTAGGGTAAGAAGGAAAATATGACATAATTTTGCAAATATACATTAATTGAAACAGTATTATTGTATGAAAGCGTAAGTACCTACTTAAACATGGAAATATATGTAGTTCATCTAACCTAATTTCTTTTAGAAAAAATGCCAAAATGTCTATAAATATAGCTTTCCGCACCCAATTTTTAGCGGTATTTAGTGTTTTTAATGGTTTACCAAGTATATATAACCATTAATATAAAATTCTTGAATTCTGGATAAACTGCAATTTAGCCTACGATTTTACTATTTTTACGATGATGTCTGCATGTGTATATATATATATATATATATATATATATATATATATATATATATATATGTGTGTGTGTGTGTGTGTGTGTGTGTGTGTGTGTGTGTGTGTGTGTGTGTGTGCGTGTGTGTGTATGTGTGTGTATGTGTGTGTGGATGTGTGTGTGTGTGTGTGTGTGTGTGTGTGTGTGTGTGTGTGTGTAACAAAATTTTCGTCTACAATAACTCTAATACTACAATTTCAAAAAATTATAATTATTTCGTATTCCTCTTCGTTGCATCCATATGAAAAGCTGATTAGATTTTGGTTATAATTGGTCAACCGGAAGTACCCTCATTTGAAGATTTTAACAGTTTTTCTTAAAAAACGATTTAAAATATTATTTTTTTACATTTAATGTTATTATAAATATTAAAGAATATTTTAATCTCTATACGATTTGAATGCATTTTATACTTCATATTAAATGGATACAGAGTTAAAAAATTATAAAGGATATTAAATATTATATATTAGCCAGCTATGCTATAACTCTGGAAACAGCTGCTATATGAAGAAAATTCTGATTGAAATGTGTCAGTGTCAAGTCAGTTGACAGTATGTTTGTGTTATAATTTTACTGGAAATATATGATCTTTGCTAGAAACTTTATGTATGGAATTTGTATAAAATACATACAACTGCCTTAGATAATGTACAAGAAATATTATCTTTTGCAAGGAACTTTCTGTATGACATTTATACAAAATACATAGAAAACTGACGGAAGGTAATGTGCTGACCACATCAGACTTTTAATTAATAGGTTTGTTTTTATCTATATATTTAACGAATCGTCAAATCATTTTCGGGATTAAAAGTTTTATTACTTGTTTTGATAAATGTAACTACCTACGTGAAATAAAATTTAAATTGCATTTTCGATTAAAATTTCCACCATAACCTAAAAATATTTGACTATATCTTCCATTTAATAACAAATCCCGATATGTTTACGACAATTTTGACCGTTATCCACACAATATTTTGTGAAAACGATATCTTTGGATATTAAAGTCGTCCTCCGTAGAGTTTCTTGCATATTATAATGCAAATTGTTTAAATATTGTTAGTGGATTTTAATGCAAATGACTGCATTAAGTAGGTTCTTTATTATGAGATATGGGAGGCTATGCATAGTTGTTATAAAGTTAAATGAGAAATAACTGCACGGGGAACGCTCGTATATTGCTTTATATTATTTATCGTGATTTTAATGTAGTATTTTTACTGGTAAATGTACAGTGCAGTACTAAAAATATAATACAGTCTTCAGGGTAAACTATCACATCTGAATGTGTACTTGAAATCGTATATGCATATAAGAAATATATAGTAATTTTTTTAAAGATTTCCGATCAAGGTCATTTTTTACGCGATATGTATGAATTATGATTTTGTTCTGTTGAATTCAGTAGTAACGTTTTCTAGTTTTTATGAAGGTACATAAGATACTATTGTTATTTTATTATTATAAAAATATATGTGACAAATAAAATACACATTTTCAGTGTCAGTGACACAAAAAAAATAATGTTATTCGCACGGCTATGAATCAAGGAAATATATGTTACGTTATACTGAATAGTAAACGTGTTATTACAGAGCTCTGTCTCTAGTGGAAAAAAAATACGGGCTGTTAAAACTATAGTAAAATGTATACAGATGTATTTATTCATTATTTCGCTTCCCCATATGTTTCCAAAGACTATTTCGATCAAATAGTTTAAAGTTTAATGTATTGTGTTTCCAAAGACTATTTCGGTCAAATAGTTTAATTTATTGTTTAGTAGGTTCCAATATTTTTTTTACCTTCCGTCAGCTTTAGGTAAGGAAGGTATTGTCTTTGGTCAAAAAATTCGGTGGTGAGTTTTTAATGAATAAGCACGTTTTAAGGTCCCTAGAATACGATTTTACTGTTTTTACGATGATGTCTGTATGTGTGTGTGTGCGTGTGTATGTGTGTGCGTGGATGTATGTGTGTGACAAAATTTTCGCCTGCGGTAACTCTAATACTACAATTCCAAAAATTATAATTCTTTCGTATTCCTCTTGCATCCATATGAAGAGCTGATTAGATTTTGGTTATAATTGGTCAACCGGAAGTACCCTCATTTGAAGATTTTAACAGTTTTTCTTGAAAAAACGATGGTAAATATCATTTTTTCACATTTAATGTTATTATATTAAAGAACATTGTATTCTCTATACGATTTGACTGCATTTTATACTTCATTAAATGGATATAGAGTTATAAAATTATAAAGAAATTAAATTTCATAAATTAGCCAGCTATGCTAGAAACAGCTACTATATTAAGAAAATTCAGATTGAAAGATGTCGGTGTCAAGTGCAATTGACATATTCGTAGTATATTTGTGTTAGGATCGTTTTGCTCGAAATTTTCTGTATGGAATTAGTATAAAATACATACAACTGTCGAAAGGTAATGTACATACAAGAAATTTAGAATCTTTTGCAAGGAACTTTCTGTACGGATTTTATAGAAAATACATACGCATTTACGAAAATTCTACCGGTAGATACCACATATACCGATTGTGTTCGAAAAAACGCGTGGTAAAAAGTTACCGTGTTCGAAAATTGTTCAATATCTACCAGATTTATCTACCGGATTGATGAAGAATCTAATCTCAAAAAAAGGTAGTGATGCAAAGCGAAGCGTATGCGGTAAAAGTGGAAATGTGTTCAAAGTAGGACTCTGCTCAGTTTGTTAACTACGTCAAATTTCTAACCTGTTTTAAATTATCAAATTTTTTCATAGGTTATGGATTTACCTTGTTTACCACTTGCGTTCTTAAAATATCGATTCCGATATAAAACTGTTTACCGGTAACAGTTCACCGGTAGAATTTTTGTAAATACCTCATATAACTGACGGAAGGTAATGTGCTGGCCACATCAGATTTTTAAAATTATTTACAATTCAGTATATAAAACAAACAATGCTCAACCGTTACCCGAAATTTACGTGCTCGCACGGATAACAAGCTCGCTTCGCTCGCTCGTTAGGTACCGTGCATTTATAGTTCCGTGAAACTCTGAAATATGCTGTAAATTACAAATTTTATTTTGCGTTCTGTACTATAAAGTGCTTTGTTTCATTGAATTTCGCAAAGCCTATAGCTTACCGACCTGTACTATTAAAATAAAAGTGCAATTTTTTAATAAACAAGTTGTATGTCTGCCCCTTGTTCTAAAAAGTGTAGTTTTAGATTATATTTCAAGCATTTAGAATATTTATAAATAAGTTTCCGAAACAGAATACAGATGGCATGTTGTTAATTTAATTATATGTTGAGTTTTAATTAAGAAACATTTATAGTTAGTGACATATTTTTGGCACTAGACATGCAGTTATCAGCCAAACACCATAGCAACTATAATAAATATTCTATAAATATACTACAGAATATAGACCACACACTAATTCTTACTTTAAATTTTTAAAGGAGAATTTAAACTGAATTTAATTATGCTGTACACGTTTATATTTATAAACACGGAAAATATTAAGCATAAAATTTATTCTGACGGTTGTGCGGTAAGGAGAATTTTATTTCTTAAATAAATCATACATTTCGAAATATGATAGTTTTCATTTTGAAATAATTAATTTTAAGTGCATTATGTTAATTTCATAGTTATTTATGGTAGAAATGAGTAAAGACATATTTTATCCATAAGTGGAAAGCTTACGCCTCACGCACCTTTGAGGTCTTTTTCGATTAAAATGAAACATGACATTAGACATGTATATTTAATTTTCATAGTTATCAAGACTAATTTTGTTGGTTCCATCAGAATAGACATACAAGGTGTTCCAAAAAGTGTTAAACATCATTAATTAGTCCTGCGTAAACTATTATTTAAATGCTCCCCAGAGAATAAAACCGAGAAGTATTGATTGAAGGACGGAATTTTCAGCAAATAGGGCTGGTGCAAGAATTTATATATGTCTTCTAAGTATCTACTTTTAAAAGATATTGTTCTTTAAAGAGCCTCAAAATTGGAAATATCACGAAATATCCATTAGATATTTTGCAATTAATTAATGAAATTTGTATTATATTTTAAAAGTCACGTGGTCTGAAACAGATTGTGACGTTAGAGCACAAACATTTTAACATGTGACAAATTATCGCCTACTTTTATTTATATAAATAACATAAACTGTTTTCCTATTGGCTATGAATGACGTACTGTATGTGCTCCGACGTCACAGGAGTGGGGGGTTGTCTTTCTTGACTATTTCTGGCGCCAATCTTTTTATTTAATTATTTACGAAAATAACAATAATATTATTTTATATATTATTATGAAAAATATTATATAAACTTTCATGTAAAATACTTTTTAAAATATGTGAAACCGGCTCATTTTCGTTTTGTAAGAAAATATTGTAATATTGTCTTGTTTTTTAATTCAAATTTGAAAATATCACAAAATATCCATTCGATATTTTACAGTTAATTATGAAGTCACTTGATTTGAAACATAATGTGACCTCATAGTTCATACTAAACATGCGACAAACAATCGGTTTCCTATGAATGACGTGCTGTATGTAATTTGACGTCATAGGAGTGGGAGTGGGGTATTGTATTTCATTAGTATTTTTGGCGTTAATCTTCTTATTTAATTATTTGGGAAAAAACAACAAATTATTATTATTATTATTATTATTATTATTATTATTATTATTGTTATTATTATTATTATTATTATTATTATTACTATTATTTTTGATTACAATGAAAAATATTGCATAAAATTACAATTAATATACTTGTTAAATAATGTGATACTGACTCATTATTAACACCTAACACCTAATTTAAGTTGTTTAATATATAAATTGGGAACACCTGTATATTTATTTTAAGTTGCTTATCCATTTTTCATTAAAGTGTTAGTGTTGCTTTAGTAACAAGATGCTAATAGATAAAGTGTCACTTTAAAATAGATTTTGAATAATTATTGATTATTATTTATACATATTGAATAAATTAATAAAATTTCTACTCCAAGAAAAAAGCAAATAAATCAAAACCATATTCACTGTCAGGTGTACCTATCTTTAAAAAATTCCTCGTCATCTTCAATATTATTTTGAATTTCACGGTATAAAATTTTTAATTTATTATTAATTTATTTCTAAAGATAATTTTTCTGAAAACCGTAACACATTATCTGTTTCTAATTAAAAATATGGCAAATAATAGCGGAAATAATTAATTTTTAATATGGACAAATTCTCATATGAATTAATTACCATATATAAAAAGTAGTTAGCAATGTTTGAAACTCATTTTATCGCATATAACTTAGCGAAGAGACAACTTGTAATTTGTCGTTGACACAGAAAATTTATGTGGTAGATTATATTCTATAGGGACCCTAAAACGGCCTTATTCATTAAAAACACTATCGAATTTTTAAGCAAAACGAATATCACCTACAATACATACAGTTTTATTTTGAACTAAAATTTAATCTCATATTTCTTTAACTAATTATTTTTTAAAAAGAAAAAATGGAACTCACCTATATGTATTTGACATCGACCAAAGAATGGAAGCAATTACTAACCTGTAACAAATAATAAATATTACAAAATTAATACAATAATAATAATTATTGATAGTAAGAAAATCAGGCAGGCAGTGGAAAACTAAATTTGCATTACCATTTTAAGCAGGTATTTATCTATCATTTGAAATTAAGTTGCGGCGACAATCGTGAGTAGCATTCGCACGTTCGTCCTCATAAAGCCGGCCCCACACTACTCGTACTAGTAATTTTAATACCACACCACTCATCATTGTCGATACTTGTCAATACTTGCGAGTAGTGTGAGGCCGCCTTAACGCGAATGAGCGTTTCACACTCGCCGAGTTTTAAGACTGAGTTAGCCTCGTCGCAAGGCGAGGAACGAGGCGAATGACGAGTGAACTAACTACACATTTGCTCCGTCACTCGCCTTGCAATTTGACTTGCCATTCGTCCGAATGTGTAGATGCGTCTTGAGAATCACACGCATGCGCAGTTTCATTTTAGTTGCTCGCGGTACGACTCTGACTGAAATTTTTTTATTTGTGGGACACCGTAGACTGATACATGATTGGTCAAAGGCGCATCTACACATTTGCACCCATGTTTTGCCTCGTCATTCGCCGAAATTTGCGAGTGGCATTCGCATGTTCGTCCCCACAACGCGAATGGCCGTTTTCATACTCGCCGAAGCCTCATCTACACCTTGGGCCAACCAACGCCAATAAACCAATATAAACAATTACAGGCGAGCCAAAGCAAGGCTAGTCGGCGCAACTATTTTACGTCTACACGTTGGCGAGTATTTAGCGCAGACCACCAGGCCAGTGTCACACGTTGCTCGTTTTTTTGATTCCAAAAACCAACACAGAGGCGAGCGTTGGCAAAAGGCGAGTGACCAATGCGAGTCGCTACGAATTAGACCAAAAGCCTTTCCACACGTTGGTGTAAACTCAGCGTTGGTTTTCATTCTCTTAACCTCAGCCAATGTGTAGATAAGGCATAAAGACGCATCGCTACAAGCCTTTTGCTCGCCCCAAAAACCGCTCCTGAGGCGTGCGCTACGAGCTGCGAGGCGAGGAACGAGGCGATTCATGCGAATGTGTAGATGCGTTGTTATTAATCAGGCCAATCCGAAGATTGAACCAACTATAGGTCTAATTAGTGTACCTACATGAATTAGTACGGAAAGAGTTTGGAATCCTTCAGAGATTGTAACAGCGAACAAACCTATTATTGAATGGAACTGCTTACAACATACATATTTAAAATAAAATTCTAATAAATATAAATCATGAAATTATTCTCAATAATTCTAGCGTGACTCTCTTTCAAAGAACAGTTGTTATGCCGTTGTTAAATAAACCAGAGGAGATTTTTTAAAAATTTAAAATCACTAAACAATTTTTCTAGATTAAATGTTTATAACAATGCAATGTGTTCAAGAAGTATGCTATGGACGAAGAAACGTGTGTCTTAATTTTTTTTAAATTAAATTAAATTAAAAAAGCTTTTTTTCTTTAATATTATTTTAGAAATGGAAATAAATTAGAAAACGGCGGACGGCAATATACTGTATCCTTATTTATTATCCTTCTGCTTAAAATTACCTTTAAGATCAATTTTGACAACTTGACTTCTAAATTGAATAATGATCAGATATACCACAAATATACGTTCGTCTGTTCATAGCCTACTCTGAGTTAGGATTTTTTTGAACATAGTGTATTTTATTATTAACATCAAATGTGGGAAATTTTTCGATTGTGGTACGGATTATGTATTAATAATTCCTCGAAATCTCAGTCAAACAGTAAATATTCTCTTACAACATCGACGTTTCGATGCACTCTTGTATAGTATGACTAGCGAATGAAAGTTGACGTTTAATAGATGTGGTTTCTTTTGAAAACATTTCCCTATATTTAATTTGAAAGGAAACTAACGGAAGATTAGAATTGTACTCAATACCAGGAGGCATTTAAAATGACCTTTAGAACAAGATTTAGGGATGTTATTAAATAAATTTAATACCGCAAATTCTAGTTCGTTCGTCTCAGGCGTAAGCAACCCTCGAGTCGGAATTACTGTTAGAGGAAATTAAAAATAATCCTATTCCATAGAATTGCCAAACTAAATAGTTTATTTTATTATAATCAACATAAACGAAAAATGTTTAAAATATTTTAAACGCACCCCTGTTTTGATAATCAGTTACCGTAGTCGGCCATCTATTTTCAGCCATAGTAATGTATTTCTTTACATCCAATTTTACAACATCATTTAAAGGTGCATTCACAAATGAAAATTAGGTTTATGGTTTTTGTTTAGGTATAAGTAAGTCATTCATAAATGTAAATTTAAATTAACTGTAATTTAGTTTTGATATGTACAAACATCTATATAAATGCTTCAAAAATAAGATTAACATATCGGTAGAGCAGTACTCAACAAGACACCGTGAAACTGTCATTCGCTTGGCATTTTTGGTTATAGGGCGCGAGCAGACACGTGACTCGAGCGACTTGACGTGCTTGGAATCAGCTGATTTGTCTGATTTGTGTGCGCATGTCATTTTGACAAGCACAATGTCACGTTGACAATACTAATGTTTTGATTTTGAGCAGCTTTAATGTTATTATTTTACAATTTTAAAGCAGTAAAACATATGAAATTATAAATAATAACATTTTAGCAGTTAAAAATCAAAATAAATCAAAACATTGGTCTTGTCAACGTAACATTGTTCTTGACAAAATGACATGCGCACACAAATCAGCTGATTCCAAGCACGTCAGTGTCGCTTGAGTCACGTGTCTGCTCGCGCCCTATATTTCAGCAATTAATTCATGACAGTCTCCATGGAATTCTCGCATTTGTTTAAAAATCCGAATCCAGCAAGTGGATACTAAATAAAGATGGGTGTATATATCTATATCGTTTCACATTCGTTCTCATTGGTGAAGTTTGTGACGTCAAACTAAATCATAAACCTAAAGTTTGGACCTTGCAATGTTTAGCTTTATGATTTGGATTTAGAGACCTTAAATTCTGAAGTGTGAATGGAGTCATTACATAATATGCGGCCAAAGTCTTTAAATCTAAAGTATAAACCATAAATCTAAACCTAATTTTCATTTGTGAATGCACCTTAAAAATTTATAAAGATCACATACACACACGTCCTGATACTTCCGCATTATACTCAGGTTAGTGTATTTCTCCATTAGTTTGACAACTGCTGACACAAATCAACCAGCCACTTGCTTGGCTTCATTAACATCATTTAGATATCTAAAACGTTTTTCGATCAACAGTACATTTCAATTAAAGCGAGTGTTGTTTCTCTGTCCCAGAACATATGACCTGTACTTCCTACACTGGTCCGTTAAGCGCTCTTTGCTGTTTACACGACGGCCTATTAACAAACCCGTGTAGCCGTGTACTAACCATACATACACACTTTTATTGTTATGAATATTATCTCTTCAGATTTGTGTCGTCTGATAAAGAACTCTTTAAGGACTTGGAGTATAATAAATGAAGAAGTGGATAGTGTTTCATGTTAGAAAGAAGCGTAGGAGAATAGATTATTGTTTTGGAGGAAGATAGTGGCATAAACTAATGATTGTGATGATGTATATTAAGAAGAAATGATTTCATAAATGTCAAAAGTGTTGATAAATTTATATTCACGAAAATAATTAATTTTATAAAACGTGGGTGATAAAATTGTAATAAACTATAGCTTTCAATATAACGTAAATAAATCATTTGACAAATAATTAGTTTATAGTTGATAAATGAAATTGATAATTTCTTTAAGTATTTTTGGTATCTTTTTATTACTATTTCTTTCTTTCTTTTATTACCTAATTTCATTGTATAAACTCGTATACAGGCTGTCTCACAACTCGCGCCCCAGAGCGAATGAGGAAACACGAGACTGCACTCGAATGTGTAATTTCGAAGAAAAAAATCTAGCTTAAAAGATATTCGAGAAAAGACGTCTTAAAATTGACCAATCAGAGACCTACACCATTACGTTACTAGGATTTTATATAAATCAAATCTTCTTTAAAATGTGTGGGCGACTGTAGTTTTCGAACAATGTCAGTGTCAAATTAAATTTGACAAGGTGAATAAAAAAGGCAAATTCTTACCATGTATTCAGCCGCTGATTACTTAGGAATCATTATAATATTCGGAGAATGTGGACGTAACGCCAGAGAGGCAGCACGAGTCTATTCGGAACGTTTTCCGGATAGAAATCTTGTGGATCATAAAGTGATATTGAGAGCCGTCACAAGGACGCATGACCGGTCAAGTTATGCCAGATCGAAAAGAAACTGGTGGTGGTGTATAAATTGCATTACAATAAAAACTGTACGATATAAATGATGATCTCGGATGACACCTTCGCTAACCTAAATTTGTTGACAGTGAAAAGTCAACTCTAAAGTGTCAAAATTACAGCAAAATTAAGTCAAACAAATTTTGTAACTCACTAGTAGTATTTTTAAAACCTAGCAACCAGTTTTATTTTGTAATAATATCATCACTCCTCACGATATCCTTCCGGGATTGGTGGATTAAAAAGTCTTGTAACTCCGTTATGCAAGCAGCCGCAAATTATTTTCTTCTATTTGTTGGCAACCTATTGTCGTCGGCAAGTGTCAGATTCGTCTGGGGCGCGAGTTGTGAGACATCCCTGTATATGTCGCAGCCAAAATGTAAAATCCATCTTTTTGAAATGCTTAGTAGTTTTACAAAACGCGGTCAGATTGTCAAACCTTCATTGACTGTACGATGTTTTATCTACAATCTAGCAGAGTTGTATAGACGTTTTAGGACCGTCGCGCACGAAGCGCGGGTATAGAGAACTTTTTTTGAATAATCTTAATGGGTGGATGATAATGGTCTCAAAATTAATCCAGATAAATCAACTTTGTTAATGGAAATTGTGACGCTCCTGACATATTGCTGGATGAAATAAAATTGCATCCTGAGAAAGTTTGCAAAAGTTTAGGGATGTTATTGGATAAAGAACTAAATTTTCATTTCCATCTTCAATCTAAATTGAGGGCAGCAATAATTAAATTAAAACATTTATACCAATTCCGTAATATTTTATCTTCTGATGTAAAGCTACGTTTAATTAATTCTCTAATCCTACCATTGTTTGACTATTGCGCATGTGTGTATGTACCATATTTGTCTCAAGCCGATAAACATAGAATAAAAATGATTCAGAACTCTTGCTTACGTTATGTATATAATGTGCGTAAATATGATCATATTTCAAGTTACAGAGAAATAGCAAAATTGGAAGATATAGAATCTCGTACCAAAAAATTATACCTGTCTTTGGTACATAAAACCTTAGTAACTCGTACACCTTCATATTTGGTTAACAAACTTATTCCCAGACAATATAACTATAGTTTACGTGTCAAGGATTTATACATATATTGTGCCTTCTTTCAAAAAAATTAAGTTTAAGTGTTCATTTTCATACTTAGCACCTAGTCTTTACAACACTATACAATCCGACATGAAATCTCTGTCCGTCAATTCTTTTAAGCATCATTTAAAAAATCTTTAATTATTAACTAGACATATACTTGTACGATCTACTGAAAACTTGTTCCTTGCTGACTTAAAATTTTGTATTTAATAATTTATATTTTGTTTTTGAATGTTCTCTTTGTTTTTTAACATATACACATATGTATTATTTTTCAAGAGTAACGCAATGTATTTTCGTGTTTATGTACCTACATGTATGTATTGGGTTGGGTTGAAAAGCAGCCTCTGGCTGAACCCCCGCCTTTGATTAAATCAATAAAGTTATTATTATTATTATTATTATTAATTTCATATAACATACAAACAACTGTTTACAATTTGATTTTCCACGGTCTACCTGATGTTTTTACTCAATAAATCTAGCGTAACCTAATCTAACTCTCGTGTACTTTGTTATAAATTCTTTGTCTTGATTTCCAAGTCAAGTCAAGAATTAGCTGAGCAAGACAATAAAAATCTCAAAGAATATGGTCTTAAATCTTGATTAGATAATATACTTAAATATTATTGCTATAGAGTAAATGTGTAATCTTCTCATTTCGCCATTACGTTTAATAAAGATAATAGTCCTTCAATTAAATATAAATCAGGTGTACTAGAACTAGATAATCTACCTTGTTGCATAACTGCAAATCCATTTAAGGGAAATGACGTAAGAGTATGTTTAATATTTTGCAAGCAAGTGCAAGATTTAGATACTACTAGAGCGGTGTCCTTGCTCGCTGGAATCGTGGTGGATTTTTTACGGCATGGTTGATTGATGCATATGTTTATATTCGCCATTAAATTACTAAGTTATGAGCGAGCAGCTAAAAATACAGCCAAGAAGAATAATGTAACTCATGATTAATGTATCGTACTTGAATTCACACACATTGTTAGTGAAGGCGCATAGAACGGATTAACGGTAAAATATAGCCGAAAATAATCGGTAATTACAGCCAGATGAAGCAGATTAACACTTATTAACCAATTGTAATCGCTGATCACAAATCACTAAGACGTTTGGGGTTTAAATCATTTAATTGAAGGGTCCGATCGAGGCAGGACTTTGAGTACTATAATGATCCAAGTAATAGCGGACGTGAAAATGTTTTCCCAACGTATATATTATATTGGAAAACTTTTTTTTCGATCGGACGAAAACTGACACGTTTCCGGTGTGTTTTCGAACCGAAAAGTGCATTGTTCCGGTATTTTAGTGTAGTTGCTAGGCAACGAAAAATAACAGTCCGGGCATATTTTCCCGGCGCGTAACAAAGTATTCCTGGACAGTACGCGGTCAAATATATTTTGACTTTTATGAAAATAAATAAACAAACCAGAGTTACGCTATCATCAGATATTTTTATCAAAACAACTCAATAATCTTATGTCTTGTTTGTTGTCTGATATTTACAAATGAAATATAAAATAACAAATTATTCAATATAAACCGATCGAAAAAAAAATGTATGTGTACCACGTAGGAAAAGTGACTCCCCGGACTCCTGGTGTTGCTGGCCTCGCCTACGGCTCATCCCACCATCGTCCGGGATTATAACAATTTACCTACTAGATACATAATATACTATTTCATTATAAAATAATAGTAATACATAGTGAAGTACTCAGAACTGCAAAAAGCTAAAGCTGTCCTTGGCCCGAGTTTTGGGAGCGTGAGTTTTGTGCATTAGGTTTTAGGTTATGTTTGGATATATGTTTATAGAAATTAGGGATTATAGGGATTTTCTCGATTTTAAGTTTTTTACCTCCCGCTACCCTTGGTAAGGGAGGTATAGGGGTCGTGCTAAAAATCGCGTTTCGAGATTTGGTAAATGACCACGTTTTAAGGTCCCTAGAATCCAATTTTAACATTTTCACGATGATGTCTGTGTGTATGTATGTGTGTATGTATGTATGTGTGTATGTATGTATGTATGTGTGTGTGGATCCTTTACTTTAACTCAAATACTATCATTCAGAAAATTTTGAAACCTTACATTTCGAACTTTTTCTGTAATGGAAAGAGCCCATTAGATTTTGGTGTAAATCGGATTACCGGAAATGGGAATTTACTAGAAGCTCAAAATAGCTTTTCTTCAAAAAATACCTTTAGATGTTATTTTTTCGAGATTAATGTTATTATAAAAATTAAAGATTATTAAATTTTCTACAGATTTGTATTAATACTTTTTCTATATATTTTATGGATAAATTCATAAAATTATCTATAAATTTAATCTCGAAACCTACGCTTTAAACAAGCAATCTCCTTGGTTACACAGTTCATATCTTTGTATGTAACTGACAGATAAATGTCACTGTCAAAGAACTAATCATTTCAAATTAATAACAGTAACCTTTTAAAAAGAAAATACTGAATAGAACCCTAGTTATATGGAATGGATCTTAATACAGTTTCCGCAATAACTAAATATGTAAGTATATATATTTAAATTAATAAAAACTAAATAGCGGGAGGTTTGGTGTTGGCCACATAAGATTTTTCTATATAGTTTTTGGATAAATTTATAAAGTTATCTATAATATAAATCCCGGAGCCTTCGCTTTAAACAAATACATCTCTTTGGTTACACAGTTCATATCACAAATGTGTGTAAGTGACAGATAAATGTCGCTGTCAAAGAACTAATCATTTCAAAATAATAACAGTAACGTTTTAAAAAGAAAATAGTTAATAAAACCATAGTTAAGTATATGGAATGGATCTTAATACAGTTTCCAGTATAACTAAATATGTAAGTATGTATATTTCTATTAATAAAAATTAAATAGCGGGAGGTATTGTGTTGGTCACATCAGATTTTTTTCTTTTGCATTTTGAGGGTCACTGTTTCTCGAGAGTGGGAGTCCACCTGGTGTATAAAAACACCTGCACCATCATCCATCTCTCTCTTAAGTAATTGTCCTCCTCATTCGCATATTTGTCAATCCACGAGGTCGTCTTCTTGGCCATCTAGCGCCCACTTGCAAACTATCGGATTGCATATCGCGCGGTAATAACTGATTATTAACATCTGGCTTGAATGGACCTCTCTTCTCTTCCGAGAGCGTGTACCCGACGCCTACGCAACCAGAGCTGGTGTAATTTGCCCCATGTGGAGAGCGAATTGACTCGATGTTGTGATGAAAACGAAGAGGTTTTGTTCTCTTTGCTTGTTTTCTTGTTTTGAGTTACTGTTTATTATCCCATAGCCACTGCGATGAATATGCAGTCTAATGGTGTTGTTTCATACATCAAAACCTGCATATTTTCTTTATAGATGTCTTTATATGCAAAACTATTTATTGTTTTCATTACACAGGGTGTCTCCAATAAAGTACTCTTAATGGGGATGTTGATAAATATGAGTGTCACGCTAGAATTATTGAGATTGAGAAAATTCAGAGAACATTTTCGAATCATGTTCAAATTTGACGGCTTTGAAAATTTTTCATTCAGCCAGAAACAAATTAGAAAGTTTTTAAGACACCAGCATTTAATTTTACAGCTTTGACAGATTTTAAGCCTTCCAGGAATTAGTTTTACATGTCGACACCAAATTTTGTAGACATGTTCTTTCAGCTTCCAGACGTGTCGTAGAATTTGTTAGCGTTCAAAATTTTGTATAGTTTGACAACTAATTTTAAAAGTTTACGAGAGAGGCCAAGAGCGGCGCTAGCGTTGCTAACGATCGGGATTCGGGAGTAGTGCGTGCAGAATGAACTAAATAATTCCGATGAAGAAGTTTGAGTTAATTTTGAATGTTCTTTTCAATAACTTCAATGTCCTAGAACCGAAATTAGCAACATTCAGTGTCAGACTGGAAGATATGTAAACATAACCTAAAAAAATAAATATTCTTTTCATATTCAGTCAGCTAGTCTGCCTCAATCACTTTTGCTGACTTTCACAGCAGGCAATGTCTTAAAATGGGGTCTCGTGGCCGTGTGCCTGAGTGTCTGGTCGCGAATCTAGGGAACCGGGTTCGATCGCGACCGACGCTAAATATTCCGAATTTTAATTGGCACTAAATTGACCCCTGTGGTGCACTCTCCACACCAGCAATGAGTGCCCTTGAGGTGAACGCCCGCACGGTACAAATATGTCATCATCATTACCGATATCTGCGTACAAAGCAGATTGGCACACCCAGTAATGGGTAATATGCCGTGGTGATATATTTATATTTATTTATTTATTTCAATGTCACAAAAAGTTTATGAATTTATTTGAAAAAAATCTGATGTTGCCAGCACATTACCTTTCGTCAGTTCTATGTATTTTGTATAAATGTCATACAGAAAGTTCCTTGCAAAAGATTCTTTTTCTTGTACATTACCTTAAGGCAGTTGTATGTATTTTATACAAATTCCATACAGAAAGTTTCTAGCAAAAGATCCTATATTTCCAGCAAAATTATAACACAAACATACTGTCAACTGCACTTCAATCACAATTTTCTTAATATAGCAGCTGTTATAGCATATTTAATTTCTTTATAATTTTTAACTCTATATCCATTATGAAGTATAAAATGCATTCAAATCATTTAGAGAATAAAATATTCTTCAATATTTATAATGACATTAAATGTGAAAAAATGATAATTAACATTGTTTTTTCAGCTCTTCATATGGATGTAACGAAGAGGAATACTAAAGAATTATAATTTTTGGAATTGTAGTATTAGAGTTATCGCATTAGAAAATTTTGTTTCCACACACACACACACACACACACACACACACACACACACACACACACACACACACACACGCACGCACACGCACATATACACATACACACATACAGACATCATCGTAAAAATAGTAAAATCGTATTCTAGGGCCCCTAAAACGTGCTTATTCATCAAAAACTCACCACCGAATTTTTTGACCAAAGACAATACCTTCCTTACCTAAAGGCGACAGAAGGTAAAAATGCATTACACTATACAAGCAAAATGTGTAAATTATTTTTTCAGATAACTTCCAAGTATAAAATAATATTGGGTTCAGACTTCAGGCCACTTTTCTAGATTTTTACGCTTTTCGAACGGCGATTCACAAATTCTTTTATCTCTATTGGGTTCCAAGTTTCAAGTAACAAAGTTAAAGTTATAATTTTTTGCTTTCCAACGATTTATCAATGAATTTTTTTCAAACAGGAAAAAATGCAACACATTAATTAATACTTACTGTTAGGACTAATAAAAAACTAGACGTTAGTTTATGGTATTAAACATTTATCAAACTTTCGAACAAACTAATACAATATTATATTAATCATCTTTTTTGAATAAGGCTTTTGTTTTATATTTTTTGTGCTTTGTAATCTCAAGTACAAATGAATGTCATTTTTCAGCAGTCGAATACAACAAAACAACTGATGTATTATTGCCTGTGACCAATGAAAGTACAGACTTCAGTAGCATGTGTTAACAATTCCAAGACATATTTTATTACTTACTGCTACCGTGTAATTGACTTGTACTTTTCCTTTTATAAATATGTTTCACATTTTTCTTAACTATTGTTACAACACTATTAGTATTAGTTTCTGTCTATTTCAGAAAAGACGATGTAGAAAATAAAAATCCTACCAGACAAATTGTATTTTTAGAATCTTATGAATAATAAACATGATGTTTAGGCAGTTAATATTTATTTATGATACAAGAAAGATATTTTTTTATTCACAAGCGGAAAGATTAGCATTACAAAATCAAATTTTAAGAATTTAAAGTTTGTAACAAATTCGACTGACATATTTGACAATGGACCTTTTCAATTTAAAGAGATAGAAGATATGCGCCATGGGGATCTGCGCGTAGTAAGAACAACTGAGACCTATGGCGTTTGTTTCTAAAAAAAATTAGACCTAAATTGTGAGAATATCTCAGATAACTCTAAAAAGTCTTATCGAAATAAATTACAAACGCTTTTATTGAAGTTAAAATGTCTAGAGATGCAAATTTTCACCGAGAATACAGGTATTTTAATGACGGCAATATTTTTGACGTTTCGTTTGACAGCCCAACTAGAAGTTGTTAGCGCCATTTTCTTACTATTTGCAGCGATAGAAAGAGATAGCCGTTAAATTGAAAAGGTCCATTCTATGACACAAAGAAATTAATAGATACTCTTTCATATATCAAAACCTGCATATTTTCTTTATAGATGTCTTTATATGCAAAACTATTTATTGTTTTTATTACACAGGGTGTCTCCAATAAAGTACTCTTAATGGGGATGTTGTTAAATTTGAGGGTCACGCTAGAATTATTGAGATTGAGAAAATCCAGAGAGCATTTTCTAATCATGTTCATAATTTGACGGGTTTGACATTTTTTCATTCAGCCAAAAAAGAACATTTTTTATTAACAAGCTGAAAGATTAGCATTACAAAATCAAATTTTAAGAATTAAAAGTTTGTAACAAATTCGACTGACGTATTTGACAATTCAATGAAATAAAGAAATTAGTAGATACTCTTTGAGATCCACATCTTGACAACACAGACTTTTAATTCCTACTGTCAACTGGGTACTACTTTACATTGCTAATTTGAATATTATATCTGAACTTATTTAGACTCAAACCGTACATACATATAAGGACTAAAACCGCACATATTTAATTTAAATTGAATACATGGAACATAAAGTTATGTATATATATATATATATATATATATATATATATATATATATATATATATATATATATATATATATATATATATATATATATATATATATTTACTAGCAAGTGTAAAATACTATTTACAAGTTGGGAACTAGTGTTTACTAGTGTATTCGACAAAAAATACTAGTATTTTGTTTCTCAAAATATTTGAGTTGCCTGTCAGACTAGTAATTTACTAGAGAAAAGCTACAAGTGTCAAAAGTCTTGTAAATTTTGAATACAAATTTTACTAGACGTATTATTTTACAGTTAATGTGTTTTTTTTCTGTTTCGTATGTAATTCAATGGTTCTTTCTTAGTGTTAATTCAGATTCATGTAGTGCCTGTCGTTGTTTAGTGTTAATATATTTTTTTAAATAATATAGTAATGTGATCTAGTGACTCTGAATCTAGTGATGAAGAAGTAGTGCGCCGTCAAAAACTAATTAAAGCAAGAATAAATTATGTCCATGCAGAAACCCCATATGAATGAAAGGTTACTCATGGCAAATAAGTTAAAAACATTAATTAATTTATTGGGACCTATATAGATATGAACAAAAACCATGCATTATCCGCAAAAAAACAACTTTTTTAAGTTAGGCCAAAATGTGTCCCTGATGTATTTGTAGTCTTTGTGTTGCCTATTCAACCCGAAGCGTGACAAGTTTAACAGATTTTTGTCCATCCATTGAATTTAACTGCTTTAGACAATTTATTTAGAGAATGCTCCAAATAGAGTACATTTAGCATCTCGAATCATCCCCAAAATGGTTAATTTCGTATCCAGTGTAGACATTTTTATTGAAAAATAATTTAATTTCAAATCAAAACACTTGAAATTGTCAACGTCAGTCAGAAAATTAACTCACTTGATTTAAAGAATATTAGATTAAATACTAGTATTTATTTAAAAAAAAACTACTAGACTATTGAAAATGTTTCAGAAACACTATTTTATTTAACTAATAAAATTTCACTTGTAACTATTAACTTGTGAACTAGTAACTTGTAAACTACGAGTGGTAAAATACTTTTCAGTAACACAATTTACTAGAGTACTATTAAAAATTTCACTTGTAACTAGTAACTTGTAAACTAGTATTTTTTGAGAAACAGGCCCCAGGTGTCATTTTTGACAATCAAGACAAACAATACAAATAAAACAAATACACACAAATTTAAAGATAACGTGACCTAAGTTAAATATACATGTTTTGAATGGGCTACTTGCGTGCCATTTTTTTATTTAATATTTTCGAAGAGACGATAAAAACTTGCTACCCATATTTTTTTTTTGGCAAAATTTTCAATAATTGGCCAGAAAAAAATTAATAAAATTTTAATATTTAAATTACCGCCATGTATGACGTAGAATTACGCCGAACCAATGAATGGCCATGAAGCAATAACATCGGTACGTCCAATAGCAACAGCATGTGCGGGTAATTTAAACATGACAGATAATCGGTTTCACGCTTGAATAATAGTTTGGAGGTTAATATTTTCGATTGTCATTTTAATCTTGTACGAGTATAAGCTAAGTTAAAATCCTTCAAATCCTGCATAACAAATCAAAATACGTAATAAAAGTAACAGAAACCATGCAAATTGTAAATAATAAAGAAGAAAGATAGTGACAGAAAAATGAACTAATGTCAAAATCAAATTAAAACTCGCACTCGCTCGCCATCTACAGATTACATTCTTAAATATGCATCCTTTTCTCCAGTACCAAATAATGACGTCAAATAAAATCTTCTTTCTTAATTTATTAAAAAAACATATATTTTTTTAATAGAATTTATATTTTTACATACGTTTTCAACTTTACTTTAGGTATTTACTGACAGATATCAGATTTTCACGCAAGTAACCTATTACCGCCTGGAGCCGGCACTGTTCTTGATGACGAATTTTAGTAGGCAAGTTAAGTATATTTAGTAAAACTGCGTCCAGGCCAATTTGTAACACCCGGTATAATTAAAATTGAGGGTTCTTCTATGTGAATGGCCTCATTATTCAAAAATTTATCAGTACCTATATAATAAGCGTATGAAGAAATTGTTCATGTATCAGATGAATGCTATGCAGCAAAGTCTTCGTCTTCGTTTGTAACGCTGCATTTTTTCGTTTGGCCAGTTCCAGGTTATTGTTCTCCGATTCCCACGAGTCGCTGGGCGCCATATACAAAAACGGATTTATTAAAACACGCATAGCTATTATTTAAGTTTGTTTAGCATTACCACCTATGCGTACAGCGTATTCTCTAACTCCGCCCATTTATAATGGCGGTTGACGTGAAGTGATAACATCAGTAATTTATCAACATCCGTGATATTCACACTACTTTACTTCCTCAACGTTTTTAATAAAATTTCCAAATATAGAAGTATTATTAATGCATTGTTTGCCCTATCTACATCTACATCTATCTGTCCGCCAGTGCGCCGCACTAAATTTATTTCCATTTGTGTATTTTTAATCATGCCATTATTTATTTTCACTGACGCATGCGATAAGTGCTCTACAGAAGTACCTGTACTTCACAGCACACTTTTTTTGCCAGTGCTAGGAGGTTCTCATTTTCCACTTAGATTTTGAACAATGGGCATAAATTACGCGCTTTAAACGACAAAAACACACTATTATTTAATTAGTACCAAAGCTTGTATATCTAAACATAAATCAGAACATATTATGGGCAGAATAATGAAGAATAGAATTAAACGAACAAAATTCTTCAAGCACGTTAATCCGAATTGTGACGTAACAAGTATCACAAAATACGCACATGCTTTCAGGTAAGAATACTTTTCTTTTAGCCGGGTCTACATTGTTTCCTAACATTTTTCGTTGGCGAACAAATGTTCGGCAACATAGTTCGTTAACAATTGTTGGTAAGAAAGTTAGTTAAAGGCCTTTTCGCACTAGTCATATACTCTTTTTCGCTGACTTACTTTGTATGACAACTCTATCACAGTATCACACTGAAATTTCGAACAACCGTTTTCTCTGACTTTTAGTGGATTTTCATACTTGAAGTTGGCAGATGGCAGCTGTATAAAAGGGACGGAGCTATGCTCGGGAGTTAGTTAGTTACATACAGAGTTACATAGTTACAATTTGACTGTTAAAATGCAACTGACAGATAACCTCTAACGATAGTGAATCATACATGTACTTCGATCGGGTTGAGCGTTTATCCCGTAAAGTCAATCCGGTGGAATAAGCTCAACCAATTTGTATTTTAAAGTCGAGTTGAAAAATTCAATCCGGTTGTAAATGCGTTTATTCCGATTATTTCAACTTGCTAACTTCAATCGGGTCGATTCAACCCATTTTCAAGCGGGTTGAAACTATTGGGATAAAGTAGGTAAATGTATCAAGGTAATATATCTGAATTAATAATAGTACAGTAAAACACAAGTATCATACGACAATCTGTTAACGTACGAGTCCAAGTTTGGAATACGAGCCGCCAGGCGAGTTTTACAAAGGGCGAGTGCGTCAACAGGCCTTATGATACATGTTTTTTATATTATTTTTTCTATTGAGGTAATTTTACAATTAGATTTTTTAAAAAAGGACTTGTCAAAAATATGTGTTGGTGTCTTTTTTATCAGTTATGTTGGTAGCATTATGCAATTATGAAAGAGGAAAACCAATGCATACAATGAACTCGAAGGTTTATTAATGAACCATCCTGATTTGACATATCGGTAGTTCGTGTTGGTTAATATCATAAATAAAACTTGAATATAGGATTGAAGGACGTTACGTGGACCATCATGCCTTTTTATTGAGAAAACAACATATGTATAAAACTATTTAAATAATGAAATAGTTTAATGAACAATTTATTGATTTAGACTTTTACTTTCCAGCATTTTCATTTTGTCAACACTCACTACTCAGTTGCACAGATAACGGCAACAGCTGTTCTTTCAATTTTTAATACAAAACATAATATGGCATATATTCGATAGTTCGCCATAACGTGGAACTGGAAATCATGGATTAAAACGTCAATTTTTCATATTTGTTTGCTAGTAGCCGCCACAAATTGAGTAGACAGTGTCAACATTTTAAAGTAACGTGCATCATACATTTCGTAACCTGCCTGGAATAACAATACATTCAATTCAAAATTGCATTATCATAAATTTAAATTGTAATAAATAAAACTTACCGTTTTAATTATTTTGACAAAGTAAACCTGAGCGCATTGTTTCTTGTTTCATAATTTTTTTGTTGAAATTTTAACTTCACAGATTCTTATTCTTTCTTAACTAACACAGCTATAGCTATAAATTTATTTTCTTTCTAGTCCTATCACCTAGAGAAAGGATAAAAATCCACAATTGGAAATAATATTTCAACACAAATAATATACCATTTTGAGGTTATCTGTCAGTTATGAAAACATGACTACCACCTCTAGAACATGAAAGGCGCCAAAAACAGTACGTTTATAGATTTTCTAATCGTCGTGTTTTGTGATAAACAGTGCTTTTATAGAAACATAAGAACACCGAAATAGAAAAAGAAACTTACGTTACAGCGAAGTTATTGTAAACAATGAGCATCATTATATCCAACCTTATCGCTTACGCTTCTACTCATTGCATATGAGAGAGGTATGAAGATACAGATGACCTTGATCGAACTTTGAAAATTTTTACTGCAAATAGGTAACTAATTTGAAGTGAAATCAGTAAAGTATAACTTTCATATTAAAAAAATATCTAGAAAATGAGTTATTGAACAGTGTTCCCTGAAAAAAATATGTATTACTGTATTCATATACTACCCGTATTAAATATTTTACAAAATATACCCCTTCGTAAAAAAACCAAATTAACATCATTTATCAACTTTAAGTACCACCCATTATTCGATAAGTTATAATCTTTCCATTACTCCACTTCTTATTAATACCTGCATATTCGAAACACCGTCTTTCTCGTGTACATTTGAACCTGCATATTCATACGGAAGGTAAAAAAGTGGACTGGCATGGTTTACGTGCGAGCAACGTCATAACGTGCAAGTGGATGTCGTGCGTGAAACATTCGACGATATTTATACCGTAACACGAATGACACGCGGAGAAATAGAGGGTGAAAAAAAGAGCAGTAAATTGGAGAAAAATGGTAGAAAGAAGTTTTTTACTTCTTACACTACCACGTTTAGAAAATACTTATAAATCAATAGTAGAGTTATAAAGGTAATTATAAAAAATAGTTTGGTTAGCACTTTAAATTAAATGTCATGCTTTGATGTTTATTTTGTGTATATAGTTCTGTACCAAATGGTTTCAACTTATCCTCTAGTGGATATTTGTTAATCGAACTGAAATCCGTGGTTCAAGTGACAAAGAAGTTTAGATTTGAATGCCACA
Organism: Harpalus rubripes; assembly: GCA_963082715.1. NCBI lineage: Eukaryota > Metazoa > Arthropoda > Insecta > Coleoptera > Carabidae > Harpalus > Harpalus rubripes. The sequence continues at coordinate 8,862,946 of OY720451.1, forward strand.
ATACTTTTTAAAGAAAGAAAAATCATCGAGTAGACCTAGGGTATCTAATGAGACATTTGGGATAGATCAAGTGAAAGATTCTGTTAAAAACCTTTGTCCATTATTTTGAATCTACTTTCATTAACTTTAACAATTTTTGTTATTCTATTTAACTCAAGTTCATGATTAAATATTGGAAAATGGATGTTAAATGTAAGAGAAATACAATGATGAGGAATTATCTATTTATTAGTATCTTTTTTAGGATATTGGTAGCTTTTGTAAGAAACTGATAATTTATAAAATTAATATATTCAGCTGTAGGCACTAGGTAAAACATTATAAAATAATTAAAAACACACTTGATGGAAGTTTTAGAAATAAGTTTTTTATATTTTGCGTTCATAATGAAGTCATTATGATACGCAATTGCGTATCGTAATGACCTTCATTTCGATACGCAATTTTTTGTTTTAGACGGTTGGTACTAGATGACGTTTCTTTAACCCATTTTTACCTAATTTATTTTTAGTTAATTGACAACTCATTTTAATAATATAATGTCGAAATTATTATTATTTTTTTTATTTAGGGACAATTTAAGGAATGTTTAATAATTAATGTATCCGTTGGAATATTTTGATGAAAGTTGGTATACTTATGTTTTTTGGTACGAGGAATTTACTGGTGAAGTCGTTGAAGGTGTACCGCACACCTGTTTTTGGGTATGAGGATGGTGTGGTTTAAAAAAAGAGTCGAAATTTTTTAAAAAATTAAAAATTCTGAAAATTTGTATTTAAGTAGTTTGAAGGGTGTAGATTTAAGATTTTAAAACCACAGGTCGATATCTCTTTTCGTGTCTGAGATATTCGGCCTCAAAACTTTGCTCAAAAATGCCCATTTTTGGGTCATATCCCAAAAATGGTCAATTATACACCGCTGGCGATATCACCATTAGATTCTACGAGCAAAATTACATAAGCATACCAATTTTCATAATTTTTGAACAACTATTACAATCTCCAGAAGGAAAAGTCTGAAAATGGCCAAAAATCGCAAAAAATCAAAGGTGTACCCCTTGCGATTTTTTCAGTTTTTGACAATTTTAAGGAATGTTTAATAATTAATGTATCAGTTGGAATATTTTGATGAAAATTGGTATACTTATGTTTTTTGGTACGAGGAATTTACTGGTGAAGTCGTTGAAGGTGTACCGCTCACCTATTTTTGGGTATGAGGATGGTGTGGTTTAAAAAAGAGTCGAAATTTTTTAAAAAATTAAAAATTCTGAAATTTTTTATTTAAGTAGTTTGAAGGGTGTAAATTTAAGATTTTAAAACCACAGGTCGAAATCTCTTTTCGTGTCCGAGATATTCGGCCTCAAAACTTTGCTCAAAAATGCCCATTTTTGGGTCATATCCCAAAAATGGTCAATTATACACCGCTGGCGATATCACCATTAGATTCTACGAGCAAAATTACATAAGCATACCAATTTTCATAATTTTTGAACAACTATTACAATCTCCAGAAGGAAAAGTCTGAAAATGGCCAAAAATCGCAAAAAATCAAAGGTGTACCCCTTGCGATTTTTTCAGTTTTTGACAATTTTAAGGAATGTTTAATAATTAATGTATCAGTTGGAATATTTTGATGAAAATTGGTATACTTATGTTTTTTGGTACGAGGAATTTACTGGTGAAGTCGTTGAAGGTGTACCGCTCACCTATTTTTGGGTATGAGGATGGTGTGGTTTAAAAAAGAGTCGAAATTTTTTAAAAAATTAAAAATTCTGAAATTTTTTATTTAAGTAGTTTGAAGGGTGTAAATTTAAGATTTTAAAACCACAGGTCGAAATCTCTTTTCGTGTCCGAGATATTCGGCCTCAAAACTTTGCTCAAAAATGCCCATTTTTGGGTCATATCCCAAAAATGGTCAATTATACACCGCTGGCGATATCACCATTAGATTCTACGAGCAAAATTACATAAGCATACCAATTTTCATAATTTTTGAACAACTATTACAATCTCCAGAAGGAAAAGTCTGAAAATGGCCAAAAATCGCAAAAAATCTAAGGTCTTTTTTCAGTTTTTGACAATTTTAAGGAATGTTTAATAATTAATGTATCCGTTGGAATATTTTGATGAAAATTGGTATACTTATGTTTTTTGGTACGAGGAATTTACTGGTGAAGTCGTTGAAGGTGTACCGCACACCTGTTTTTGGGTATGAGGATGGTGTGGTTTAAAAAAAAAGTCGAAATTTTTTAAAAAATTAAAAATTCTGAAAATTTGTATTTAAGTAGTTTGAAGGGTGTAGATTAGGATTTTAAAACCACAGGTCGATATCTCTTTTTGTGTCCGAGATATTATTTTATTATTATTTTTTTTTTATTTAGGGAAGACTATTTACATGAAAATGTACAAATGGTTACAAATATAATCACAAATTGAGTAAGTAGATGTTATTGTAGAAGGCGCAAAATATAAAAAATAGTATAAAGAACTCATTTTATAAGACTTTCTTTCGCACTTGTCAATTAGAAAACTCGCTAACGCTCGTTTTCTAAATTTTGACGCGTACGAAAAGAACATGTCTTATAAAACACGTTCTTTAATATACTATTATTGAATACTTAATCTATTTCGACTTCTTAGGCCTTCTTCAGCAGATGTACTGGATTACACTACATACAAGAATTGTTACATGTTCTTAAGTACTATATTAAGATCTCCTGACAATAACAGGATTAGTTGGACAATTCTTCAACTGATAACTTGCAAACAGGAAAATCAATGGACAAATTCTTTTATTGAAAGTTAAATTTATTATACCAAATTAGTGTACAAGTTTCCTGCACCGGGATTTAGTTTGTTTTTGTAGAACACTGAAACTTTACAAGGCAATAACTTATAACTAATAGTAAGTTCCGTAACGCAACCGATTCGATCAGGTTTACGGTTTTGTGTTCCGTAAGTCCTGAAATTATTTACCGGTTTCTATTTGGAATGCGATTCCTGAAAAAAGTTAGTAAAAAGTCGACAACGGCAACCACGAAATAATCTTGGTTTCTCTGGTATTTTTAACCCCACTACCGCTACTTTCATACATCATCATAGGCGATTTCGTGCGACATACCCGTTCACTTCTTAGGATCAGTTACGGTCACTTGCGGTATGTTATGGTCAGTGGTGGCGCCAAAAATCAATGGTTCACTTGTTGACACCGTGCTTGGAGGTTATGTATATTCTGCGACATTTAATACTGTCAAAAATAGTGTCTGACAATTAAAATGCATTAACGGAGAAAGATAGTTTTTTCTATATTTGTCCAAAAAAGAGTCAACGAAAATAATGTCACTCTGTTTGACATAAGACCACGACTCCGACTGTTTTGACTTTTGACATTTCAAAAAAATACATGATAAAAAGAGATAGAAATAGTGAACAGAGAGCTGACCCGACTAGCAGACCCGTTCAGCTGTGAGCACTGATCCAAGCTTACCGGGTATGTTGTTCCTAGCGCCCGAATGTGTGAACGCACCTGAACGCAACATACCGCAAGTGAACGGTTGTCGCCCGAAATCGCCTCATAACAAAATCAAACGAAATACGTCAATCTCAAATTTCTAAACCGGATTAGTGGTATTACTAATAATTATTATAGATGTAAGTATGAAAACATTATTTATATTTGATATATTGTTGGTTGTGTTAATATAATTGGCATTAAATATAATAGAATGTTCAATTTGGTTGACATATTCAACGTTATCATTGATTTGGTTAATTTTTATTTTTGTTAGGTTGTGTCAATTGTAAATGTCATATGATTCAATGTCAATCTGTCCCGAAATGGATGAAAATATTCAGGAACCTTGGTGTACCTGCATTCAAGATAATAATTTTTCCTTCCGTCACCTTTAGGTAAGGAAGGTATTGTCTTTGGTCAAAAAATTCGGTGGTGAGTTTTTGATGAATAAGCACGTTTTAGGGTCCCTAGAATACGATTTTACTATTTTTACGATGATGTCTGTATGTGTGTGTGTGTGTGCGTGTGTGTGTATGTGTGTGTGTGTGTGTGTGTGTGTGTGTGTGTGTGTGTGTGTGTGTGTATGTAACAAAATTTTCGTCTGCGATAACTTCCATACTACAATTCTAAAAATTATAATTCTTTCGTATTTCTTTTCGTTACATCCATGTGAAGAGCTGATTAGATTTTGGTTAGAATTGGACAACCGGAAGTACCTTCAATTGAAGATTTTAACAGTTTTTCTTGAAAAAACTATGTTAAATATCATTTTTTGACGTTTAATGTTATTATAAATATTAAAGAATATTTTATTCTCTATACGATTTGACTACATTTTATACTTAATAATAAATGGATATAGAGTTAAAAAATTATAAAGAAATTAAATTTCATAAAGTAGCCATAGCTATGAAAACAGCTACTATATTAAGAAAATTTTGATTGAAAGATGTCAGTGTCAAGTGAAATTGACATAGTGTGTCGTATAATTTTACTGGAAATATAGGATCTTTTGCTATAAATTTTCTGTATGGAATTTGCATAAAATACATGCAACTGCCGGAAGGTAAAGTACAAGAAATATAATCTTTAGCAAGGAACTTTCTGTATGAAATTTGTACAAAATACATAGAACTGACGGAAGGTAATGTGCTGGCCACATCAGATTTTTTTTGGTTGACTTACGAACATAATATAAGTTCTAGGATACTTTTTGAGAGAAACAGTTTAACCCAACTGTTAGGCATATTTGAAAGTAAATGTCGTTGTATATAACTCAAATTTACAAAATTTGGGCTATGGTTGCTTTTGCCAGATGCTCCTCAGTTGTACTCCATGTCATGCGAAAGAGATTGAAGCTTCACTGAAACCATTCATGTGAAATAAAATAAGAATATAGGTAACCTAAAAGGTGCAATAATGCAAATTTAGTAATCATTAGGTATAAATGTTTTGTTTTCAAAAATATCTTGATTTATTTTAAAAAACTTTGATTTCTTGTATTTTGATACCTAAAAGGAATAGGACATATGTAAATACATCTTTTATTCAAAATTACCTGAAGAATAAGCTGTTAATGTTTGTTACTCGTTTTATAAATCAGCCTGTATGTACGAATGAAAAAAAATTCTTGATTATATTTCGATTGAGTTGTAGGCGTATGCTACTGCAGCTGCATATAACAATGCAACATGACGATGCTGTACGTCAACTTACACACCCGCGTACTTTTGTCCCTATACAGAAATAGGTCAGCATGAATCGTGGCAATACTCAATCTAGCGTGAAACGGACGTAAGACGTAAGAGCTATAGAACTGAACCTAACCGTACTTCATAGGTACTCGTACTTATAGGTCAAATGGCTATCAGTAAATGAAACTGATAAAGAATGGGGTCCTCTATTAATACCTGAATGTGAAAAAAAAACTACATCTATAAAATAATTTAAACGTCAACTTTCATTCACTAGTTATAATATATCAGGGAAAACGTGGGTAAGTAAAATAAGAGATGAGGTATAAAAAAAAACCTATAAAATACAAAATATTAGAAAGTAAATTATGATGGTTTAGTCATATCAATAGAATGCAAGAGAAATAGAATAGCAAAGAAGAAAAATATTTAGGAAAATCTATTAAAACATTGACTCAAAAAGTAAAAGATGCAGCAAAAGTTTGAAATGAAGACTGGAAAATTGTCAACAGACATGGGCGCTTATAAATTATAAAGTGCCCCCTCTTGCCCCCTCCCCTAGATTTTCTCTAATTTTAAGAATTTTAAAAGCAAAGTTACCATTTTTAATTGTTTTACCACGGCTACTTATGTCGCATCCTAATGTCCTTACATCGCCCTGTTGTTTTATTCTTTCGTTTTGTTTCCTAACGTTCAAATCTTCATCATGAAGTTAGCGTATATAAGCTTCGCGCGCACACAATTTAAAAGATACATCCGCAGTACAAATTATAAATAAAAATATTACCAATACCATAGCTGAAGTTAATCGTGCTACTAGATTAGGAGCTCAACAACTATCAAGTGCTACTGTTGAGAGCTATTTTATTGTTTCCCTTAAAATAATTTCTAAATATTCGGCACTTCTGGAACCCGTAACAAATATTTTGCAGGGTATTTCTGTTGATATGCTAGCTGTACAAAAACATATTAATCACTTATTGGATATATTTAATAAACATATGTACTCTGATTTAGAAATAATTTTTACTGAACTATTTAATAGCGCTGAAGAAGTTGCACAAAATTTTGATCTTGAATTAAAAATGCCGAGAGTCGCTAGTGGTGGAAGACAAATTCACTGTGCAAACTACGAAGCTAATTCTGTTCGAGAATATTTTAAAAAAGCAATTTTTATAAATTACTTAGATTTCTTAATTAGTTCTTTAAATTCTCGGTTCTCGAAAGATAATAATGTTGCCTTTTTGCTCTATAATTTGCATCCGATTAATTTAAAACAAATAAACTATAATAATTTTACTAAACTAGCTCAAGAGATTCATTCATATTATAAAATTAACAATTTTTTTGAAGAAGCTTTAGCATGGAACGAATATTGGGTTTCAAATAAAGAAATGATTATTACTAAAGAAACTCCTGTAACAGAATTTTTACAACATTGTACATTTTACCCAGCAATCTCCAAAGCTTTAGAAATTTTAATTTATCTTCGTCCAACTACATGCCCTGTGGAAAGATCTTTTAGCACTCTAAGAAGAGTGAAAACATGGATTAGATCTACTATTAGCGAAGATCGGCTAGACGGTTTATATATGATGAGCCTCCATCGCGAATATATAAGCGAAAATAAACAAAAATATATAGACTTAGTTCTAAATGAATTTGCCAAAGATGCAAGGAATTTAAAATTGCATTTTCGGAAAAAGGATAAGTAGGTAATGTTGTTTATTCACAATCAGTCGGTAATATAACGATTTCTGACTTTTAAAAAGTTGGGAAGTTAGTTATTGTTAACCTTCGCGCCTTGGTCAGCTATCTTCGCCCTCCACAGTAATGAAACACTTTCCACCTCGGTTAGTAATGTACTATTACTGTATTGTATTTTTTTTCATAAATATTTATGTTGTTTTATATTTTTAAGAATATACTTATTTTTAGTATATTATATTTTTGTATTCTTGACTTTGACACATCCCGCCCCCCCTGAACAACATTGTATGGGCGCCCATGTCAACAGACCTACTACGAATAGATGAAAGGAAATGTAGAAGAACTTACCAGGATAAAAAACCAATCCAAGCCTATAAGTCTGACACCATAAGCATCCATAAGGTATAAAGACACTGGATTAAGAAATATTTGAATCACTTCTTTTAATAATATGTAGCAACTTAAATTTATTTGGTGCATCTGAACAACTCCATAGACTTAAGGTGCATTCACAAATGAAAATTAAGTTTGTGGTTTTTGTTTAGATTTAAGTAAGTCATTCATAAATTCAAGTTTAATTTAACTCTAATTTAGTTTTGATTGTACTGACATCTATGAAATGCTTCAAAAACAAGATTAATATATCGGTAGAGCAATACTTAATAGATTCCCATGCGCCGTGAAACAGTCATTCGCTTGGCATTATTGGTTATATTTCAGCAATTAAGGTTTGCCAGTCTCCTTGTTCTTCTCGCATGTGGCCGAATCTACCAAGTGAATAGTAAATAAAGATAGATGTATATTTCTATATCGTTTTAGACTCGTTCTCATTGGTGAAGTTTGTGACGTCAAACTAAATCATAAAACTAAAGTTTGGATCTTGCAATGTTTACCTTTCATTCGCAAATGAAAATTAGGTTTAGATTTATGGTTTATACTTTAGATTTAAAGACTTTGGCCGCATATTCCATTCCATTCACACTTCAGAATTTAGTGTCTCTAAATCCAAATCATAAAGCTAAACATTGCAAGGTCCAAACTTTAGATTTATGATTTAGTTTGACGTCACAAACTTCACCAATGACGAGTATGAAATGATATAGATATATACACCCATCTTTATTTAGTATCCATTTGGTGGATTCGGTTTTTTAAACAAATGCGAGAAGAACATGGAGACTGTCATAAATTAATTGCTGAAATATAACCAATAATGCCAAGCGAACGACAGTTTCACGGTGCACAGGTGTCTTGTTGAGTACTTCCCTACGCTCTACCGATATTTTAATCTTGTTTTTGAAGGATTTACACAGATGTCTGTACATATCAAAACTAATTTGCAGGTAATTTAAACTTGAATGACTTAAGGTACACTCACAAATGGAAATTATGTTTATGGTTTTTGTTTAAGTTTAAGTATGTCATTTATAAATGTAAGTTTAAATTAACTGTAATTTAGTTTTGGTATGTACAAACATCTATGTGTATGCTTCAAAAACAAGATTAAAATATCGGTAGACCAGTACTTAACAGATACCCGTGCGCCGTAAAACTGTCATTCGCTTGGCATTATTGGTTATATTTCAGCAATTAAGTTTTGACAGTCTCCATGTTCTTCTCGTATTTATTTTAAAAGCCGAATCCACCAAGTGAATACCAATATCAGTAAAGATAGATGTATATATCTATATCGTTTCAGACTCATTCTCATTGGTTAAGTTTGCGACGTCAAACTAAATCATAAACCTAAAGTTTGGACCTTGCAATGGGCGCGTTTAGCGAACACATTCGTTGTAACTCATCTTACAACACGTTTACTACTGATTAGTATCAACACTTGCATATTCGCTGAACGGACTTATAAGGTGTTCGTGTTCGATTTTAATATGAATAACATAATTCAAGTAGTTATTGCTGAAAATATTATTCCGGATAGAATAATGCCAGTACATAATCAAGGATATTTGGAAAATATTGTACCTAATTATAGTTTAGATGAATTTAAAAATCATTTTAGAATGACCCGCGCTAACGAAGAAGAATTATTATTTATTACAACCACATTTACTAGAGCGACATTTATATATTTCACTAGAAACAAAAGTTTTGTTTTCATTATGGGTTATATCGAAGCAAGAAAGTTTTTTGGTAGTTTGGGCAGGTACTGATAGATTTGTATTTTCTAAAAGTACCGGACATTACATTTTTATAAAAATTATATCTGCGATTATAGAACTAAAAGATCAGTTTATTCAGTGGCCAAATCCAAGATCTTGTAGTGAAATAGCCTCTAGGATTTTGCTCTATAATTATATTTTCGCCAAGTCCAGGTTCTTCTTCATTCGCTTGATCTACTTTTTAATTTACAAATTTACTAATTATGCATCAATTCAAAGCTTTATATAAAATAATATGTACTTATAGAATATGTAGAAATTAGTTGATTATTCATAAGAACATAATCATTTAAAAATATTATGTTTGAATTATTCGATATATTTAGCTGTTAACTTCAAACTTTTTAAGTTATTAATATTACGCTGACTGCATACAGCGTAAAAATTCACTGCTTACAATGCTGACAAACAGCTGAGAAACAGCGAATACTCAGCGGTAACGTTCAGCGAAAAATCAGTTTCCGCTGTGACAACTGCGGCGTTCGCTAAACGCGCCCAATGTTTAGCTTTATGACTTGGATTAGGGACACTAAATTCTAAAGTGTGAATGGAGTCATAACATAATCTGCGGCCAAGGTATTTAAATCTGAAGTGTAAACCATAAATCTAAACCAAATTTTTATTTGTGAATGTACCTTTACTTAAACCTAAACAAAAACCATAAACCTAATTTTCATTTGTGAATGCACCTTTATAAATAACAATGGAACCGAAAGTACACTTTCTTGTTTCTCTCTGTTGTTGTTGTCGCGAACAATCCTCAACGTTTTGCATCTTGCATCCTGCAGTTGCTGTGCACGCGTATGCTAATGATCTGTTGGAGAACAGAGACAAATTACCTCCTGGGAGAGAAGGCCCTCGACAAAAGCGAAAGTCTCTTCGTTCGCGACATCTGGAGGACTTGATTTGACACACTTTAAGGAGTTATTTGTAAGTCAGCAGCAGGTTGCTGTGACATACTTACAACCGCTTTAATAAGGGTGTTCTCTTTTGCCAAATTGTAGCTTTTAGAGAAGAATTTATAAATTGAAAAGATTGGATAATTGCAGAGGTTGTGTTTCTCCTAAGGGGTATGGTTTTCAAAATTGGGAAATTGCTATTGTTGGAAATAATATATGAGCATTATTTCGTGGTTAGCTTCTGTGTTTTGACTGCTTCATCTATCTTTTGTTGATATGCGTCAACTGGGCGATACACATTGGACGATGGTCAACTGGACGACATAAGTGTTTAAATAGATGAATTTAGGTAACTCCAATAATTGTTACCGAAGTCTACTGTTTGAGAACAAAATGAGCTTCAGATCTACATCATAGAATATTTAAAATAATATTACGGCTTAATGAATAACAATTAATACATTCTATAACTTATCACTTTCATGCTAGATTGAAAATGATGAATGAAAAAGAATAGATATAGATACTCGTATAAATTATTGTTCAAATCTATTTAGTATTTCATCGTTCCGATGTCATTTCATGGCTATCTGATTTTTGACGAAAATTTCATGTTTTATTTTGTAAATATCTAGTGCTACAGATATTCTATTGCATTAAATTAAGACTTTTTAAAGGTAGAAATTAATTTTAAACAAATTTTAATTCTTGTACTTTTGTTCCAAAATGTACAGAAGGAGGAAGTCCTATGTTCCGCGTTTCGTTGCACACCCTGTGTGTGTGTGTGTGTGTGTGTGTGTGTGTGTGTGTGTGTGTGTGTGAGAGAGAGAGAGAATGAGTATGAGTGTGTGCGTGTGTGTGTATGCGCGTGTGTCTGTATATATATATATATATATATATATATATATATATATATATATATATATATATATATATATATATATATATATATATATATTTCGATCAAAATGTTATCATGCACCATCATTTATATGAATGATAGTGTGCTATCGGCTTTAGATTTTCATACCTATCATATATGCGCGATTGACGCTGGCGCAAAACTAAAGAATTATAAAATTAAACTAGAAAGAAAATAGCCAACTTTCATTAGTTTAGTTTACGTTTAGTTGTATAAACGTTCAAGTGTTTCCACTTGTTTAATTTAATTTTACTATTTAATTTCTAGGGTGTTTCAAAAATACTGCAAAAAATGAGTAAAAAAGCTTAAACAACATAGGTCCGATCTTCCATAGGTTCCGAGATTTGAGGCAATGAAAAATGAGTTTTTACGATGTTTACGTCTGCTATCTCGAAAACTATAAGAGTTACGACTTTGATTAAATGGGATTTTTTGTTTACCTTTCAGAGATCATCTTAGATGTGTTGTTTTTTCCAAATAATTGTACTATGTTAAATGTTGTGGCGACCTTGGCCAATATTTTATTTTCAAATAACTTCGTAACTATTAGAAATTGATAAAAACGTTCCATATAAAATTTTATTGTTTTTTTAATAGTCTATTTACTGACATAGACAAAATTTTGTTCGAACACTATCTTTTTCAGTTTTTTTCGATTTTTCGCTATTCTCGAAAACAGTTGAAGATCAGTCTTATGTTAATTAATCTTTTTTACTTATTTTGCCCTTAAATATAGGCTGTTTCAAAAATACTGTAATATATATATATATATATATATATATATATATATATATATATATATATATATGTCGTATGGTAAAACAAAAGTAAAACAACATTAAAAATAACAAGAATAAGAATGGGTTGATAAATATTGCCTGCATAAACCCAGCATAAATTTAAATTAAGTTTCATAGAACATTTAAAAAATAGACTCTATTTCAATTGCGACCTCGCCCATTTTTATTTCTAATTTTCCATCTAATTATTATATATAAATTTGCGATTACAGTGACGCCTTTCGCTGAATGAATATAAAAATATGATTGTATTAGTTATGCGCGACCCTTATTGGGAAACGATAATGTCATATTTATTTTACGAGCAACCATAAATTTAAACCGCGTAATATTTTCAGAAATATGGAAAAGCTGTTATGTAAGAAAAACTAGATTACTTATCACACTTCTGATTTATCAACAATGCACTGAATCTGTTGGTTTCTCCGTACACATAATTGTGTTTAGTGTTACATATCGTTAAACTGTCACTACTACTCAATAAAACTATAAGATATGGCTCAAGTACGTTCACCACTTACAAGGACGATATAAAATAACTATTTTACCTTCCGTCACCTTTAGGTAAGGAAGGTATTGTCTTTGGTCAAAAAATTCGGTGGTGAGTTTTTGATGAATAAGCACGTTTTAGGGTCCCTAGAATACGATTTTACTATTTTTACGGTGATGTCTGTATGTATGTGTGTGTGTGTGTGTGTATGTATGTATGTATGTATGTGTGTCCGTGTGTGTGTGTGTGTGTGTGTGTGTGTGTGTGTGTGTGTGTGTGTGTGTGTGTGTATGTGTGTGGATGTGTGTGTGTGTGGATGTGTGTGTGTGTGGATGTGTGTGTGTGTGTGTGTATGTGTGTGTGTGTGTGTGTGTGTGGATGTGTGTGTGCGCGCGCGCGCGTGTTTGTGTGTGTGCAACAAAATTTTCGTCTACAATAACTCTAATACTACAATTCCAAAAATAAAATTTCATAAATTAGCCAGTTATGCTAGAAACAGCTACTATATTAAGAAAATTCTGATTGAAAGATGTCAGTGTCAAGTGCAATTGACATATTCGTAGTATATTTGTGTTAGGTTTTTGCTCGAAATTTTCTGTATGAAATTTGTATAAAATACAATAAATACATACAACTGTCGAAAGGTAATGTACATACAAGAAATTTAGAATCTTTTGCAAGGAACTTTCTCTATGGATTTTATAGAAAATACATACGCATTTACGAAAATTCTACCGGTAGATACCGCATCTACTCACTGTGTTCGAAAACACGAGTGGTAAAAAGTTACCGTATTCGAAAATTATGTTCAATATTTACCAAATCCATCTACCGGATTCATGAAGAATCTAATCTCAAAAAAAGGTAATGATGCAAAGCGAAGCATGCGCGGTAAAAGTGGAAATGTGTTCAAAGTAGGACTGCTCATTTTGTTAACTACGTCAAATTTCTAACCTGTTTTAAATTTTCAAATTTTTCGTAAGTTAAGGATCTACCCTGTTTACCACTTGCGTTCTTAAAATATCGATTCCGGTAGCTATAACCTGATAAAAAGCTGTTTACTGGTAACAGTTGGTAGAATTTTCGTAAATACGTCATATAACTGACGGAAGGTAATGTGCTGGCCACATCAGATTTTTTTTTATAGTTGCTCTAATATTAGTGAAATTAATTGTACCTCACATTCGTGGCCATGTTTGATGCATCTTGGGTAAAAATACCGTAAAGCAAGCGTGTTCCGACTCCAAATATGTAAATGCATTCGGCAGCTAGACAAAGTCGAGTACCCTAGTGCTGGTGTGTGACTATATAGCGTAAATCACGCTTAGCTCGTATACAAGTCAGCGAATGGTCGACTGCCACATAGTTTTGGTGAGGAATGTTAAGGGTTATGGTAATATTCGGGTAACGAACACAGTAGTAGAAGTAGCCTAATAATAAATATGTAAATTCAAACGAAAACTTCTCAAAGAAAACACTCTTTAGGGTTTAAATTTTACAATGCACATCTAAAATTTGTTACAACTAAAATTAAATTTTATTATCGACTCTGATTTTAATTACTTAACATACTCGTAACTTTTATCATAACGATTATATCTTTCTACATAAAAATTCTATAAACGTATCTGCATTCATAATTTTTGAGTAAAATACTTTTAATAATTTTCAATTTCTACTTTAATACACGACCCTTTGGCAATCATTATAATTCAAACAAGTTCAGATGTCGTTAATTGTAATTTATCATAGTCTATTTCTTTTCATAAAGCGTTAAATGTAATTCAAAATAGTCAGTTTCATTTAATAAGCATAACTTGTTATTCAGGAAAAAAAATAATTTCAGAAAGTATTCAGTACGCTTGGTTTTATTAGAAATACAATTGTATATTTTTGAAATACATTGACGCATTTTGAAATAAAATTGACTATTCTCAATAACATTTGATGCTTTTTTTAAATTAAAATGAACAATTCTGAATAAAATTTGATGCTTTTTGAATTAAAATTGACTGTTTAGAATTACAAGTGATACTTACTTCAAATACTCGTATAGGGAGATTAATTTGGTTCTTTCATGATATGCTTGGTTTTTGACAAAATTTGTAGCTCACAATATATCACGACCGGAATCGGACGATATGGTGCCCTAAACTGGAAACTCCAATAAATGGACTATTTCGACTTCTCTGGGATACCCTTAAATTGCAAAAAGTGTAGACTATTAATTTATGTGTATTCTGATAAGACCTTAGTAATCCGTGGTATTTGTTTTCTATTTTATTTGTCGTAATTTACATTTATAAAGACGTTTATTGTGGATACAATCACTATCAGTTACATAAAATTGAATAGTAATACATTTTGTTATTATTAATTAAAAAGTTATATAAATTTTACAATAAGAAATCTGATGTGGACACCAAACGACTTTCTTGTATGCAAGACCAACATGAAGTATAGACCCAATTATAAAATTGCACGTATTTGACGTAATTTGACATTAACATTGATTTTTACCTTCCGTCACCTTTAGGTAAGGAAGGTATTGTCTTTGGTCAAAAAAATCGGTGGTGAGTTTTTGATGAATAAGCACGTTTTAGGGTCCCTAGAATACGATTTTACTATTTTTACGATGATGTCTGTATGTGTGTGTGTGTGTGTGTATGTATGTATGTGTGTGTGTGTGTGTGTGTGTGTGTGTGTGTGTGTGTGTTTGTGTGTCTGTGTGTGACAAAATTTTCTAATGCGATAACTCTAATACTACAATTCCAAAAATTATAATTCTTTCGTATTCCTCTTCGTTACATCCATGTGAAGAGCTGATTAGATTTTGGTTATAATTGGTCAACCGGAAGTACCCTCGTTTAAAGATTTTAACAGTTTTTCTTGAAAAAACGATGTTAAATATCATTTTTTCACATTTAATGTTATTATAAATATTAAAGAATTATTTATTCTCTATACGATTTGAATGCATTTTATACTTCATATTAAATAGACATAGAGTTAAAAAATTATAAAGAAATTAAATATCATATATATTAGTCAGCTTTTCTAGAATTTTGGAAACAGCTGCTACATTAGGAAAATTCTGATTGAAAGGTGTCAGTGTCAGTGCAGTTGACAGTATGTTTCTGTTATAATTTTACTGGAAATATAGGATCTTTTGTATGGAATTTGTATAAAATACATACAACTGCCTTAAGGTAATGTACAAGAAATATAATCTTTTGCAAGGAACTTTCTGTATGACATTTATACAAAATACCTACATAGAACTGACGGAAGGTAATGTGCTGGCCACATCAGATTTTTTTTGTTATTTTTCGTCCTAATCCATAGCAAATTTTATTACAAAAACCAAAAAGTATATAATTTTTAAATTTACATATCTCTCGTATACAAAGGTCTAATTTAATCATATTTGATGTGCTAGACGTAGAATTTAATTTTTTTAAACTTATTTGAAGTATTATTTTTAAGATCAAAATAAAACCATTTTATTCAAGAAAAACTGTTAACAACTACAGGTAATATATCACTTCGGGTTAGCTTATTTTAACTAAAATTTATTCCCATTGACATGGAAGTCTTATATACCAAATTTGAAAAGTTTTGGATTATATTTTAAAATAGTTTTTCATTAAAATCTATTATAGGCTTCAAGTACCATTTCTGGAAATTATGTAATGACCAAAAAGGGACGTGCACAACTAGATGTTATAGCAGTCCTAAATAGAAATTTTAACTTTCTACGGCTTACCGTTTTTGAGTTATGCGAGATACGTACGTACGTACGTACATTTGTACGTACAGACGTCACGACGAAATTAGTTAAAATGGATTCAAGGATGGTGAAAATGGATATTTCCGTTGAAATCTGAAAACCGAAATTTTTTGCGATTATAATACTTTCTTTTAGCGTGAACAAGGAAATAAAAACCGACAAAGACAACACATTTTATTTGATGCCATCGCTTTATCATCTTGAAACATAATTGCCTTACCCGAACACTTATTATATATTCAGGATCCAAAGAACATTTAAGATAAACTATTAGGGCCGGTATTTCAATCTTCAGATAAAGTGCTGAATAACTTATCTGTCAGAACAATAACGCATCAAAAAATGACATTCAATATAATTTACCTCATTTATGCTCTTATTTCGATGCGATATTTTATCATTTATCTGACGGATAGTTATCCTGAACTTTATCCGGAGATGGAAATACCGGCCCTTAATCGAATTTCCCGTTTACTTTTCAGATTTGAAATTGTGATCAATTTAAAATGCACCAGCTAAATATTTCTGCTATATTATCCTATTTTTATAAAAATTAGGAGCCTACTTTACATATTTACACATTTAGAATAATTATTACTTATAGTGGTATATAAATTCTTTAAGATATTATCTTGTCGAACGAAGGCAGGTCGGGCAGTTTAATCCCATGTAGTGGTCTAATCTTCACTGTCCATACATCAAACTTTATGTAAATATAAGATCACAGTAGGCGGTCAACCGCTTCCCTTATTAACACAAGTCAAATCCACCTTCGTATATCAAAAATAATGAACTAATAACAATATCGCTTGATATAGTCTCATGCATTCGCGTACGCGTTATTACCAACGTAATTGGGACTATAACATCGTACAACCGACTATTACACGGTAGGAAAATATCTGTAATTTAATTAATGGTTATATAGGTATGCAGGAAAAGTTTTATTTTGTGGTCATTGTCTGTTAATGTTTAAAAAATCGGCGATAATTCGTACCTGTGGTTTATGCGCAGGATGAAGATGAAGACCTAAATGAGCAGTTCCAAGAGTGCAGGAATTTAATAACACCTTTGGGGTATTCACCGCCCGCTGTTAGGGAATGTTGTTAGTTATGTCGTTAGATTGCAGTTGTTTAAAAGCTAATGCCATGCGATTGTCTATTTAATTGAGATGAAAAAGGTTATGCCTATGATTTCGTAGCACTTTAAAAATGTTAATTCAATGTTATGCACTGTAAATTTGATGTATTATGGAAATATGTGCTACTGCACTAATATCATGTTTCAGGATAAAAATGTATGAGAATTATTCAAGGATTGCTGTTGTTTTATGAAAAATTCTAGACATTATGTGGTTTCAACATTAATAACATAATAAATAACATTTAAACTTTTGAAAATTTTCAAGAACAGCAATTTTGTTTACTGTATATGTGATACTCTACTCGAATATATTGCTCTAAGAGTGTATGGTAATGGAATATTATACTTAGAAATGGATTGATCGGTAACAGGTACGATATATCGATATCGCATCGATACATTTTTATAAAGCATTATATTGATACAAAAAAATATGTAATGATGCATATCAACATATCGATTTCATTTTTATTTTTACATTCCGTCACCTTTAAGTAAGGAAGGTATTGTCTTTGGTCAAAAAATCGGTTTTTAATAAATAAGCACATTTTGGTCCCTAGAATACGATTTTACTATTTTTACGATGATGTCTGTATGTGTGTGTGTGAATGTGCGTGCGCGCGTTTGTGTGTGTATGTGTGTGTGTGTGTGTGTATGTGTGTGTGTGTGTGTGTGTGTGTGTGTGTGTGTGTGTGTGTGTGTAACAAAATTTTCGTCTACGATAACTCTAAGACTACAATTCCAAATATTATAATTCTTTCGTATCCCTCTTCATTGCATCCATATGAAGAGCTAATTAGATTTTGGTTATAATTAGTCAACCGGAAGTACCCTCATTTGCAGATTTTAACAGTTTTTCTTGAAAAAACGATGTTAAATATCATTTTTCCACATTTAATGTTATTATAAATATTAAAGAACTTTGTATTCTCTATACGATTTGACTGCATTTTATACTTCATATTAAATGAATATCGAGTTATAAAATTATAAAGAAATTAAACTTTATAAATTAGCCAGCTATGCTAGAAACAGCAACTATATTAAGAAAATTCTGATTGAAAGATGTCAATGTCAAGTGCAATTGACATATTCGTAGTATATTTGTGTTATAAGCTGTATTCTTTTTGACCCAATTGTAACTCAGCTCAGTACATAACTGAGTTGAGCTGAAGTGAGTTGTGATGTGTTCAAAAAGAACAAGTTTTATTTAATTTTATCATATTGTTCATTACCGATAGCATTTGCTGTACCAGCTGCCAAATTTATTGACATTTTTCTGATCTAAACGAAAAATGGATAATGTTGAAAATATATTATTGTAAGTATGTCTGTATATGTGAATATGTGTCAAAAAGAACAACGATTTCCTTAGTTTATCTGAAGTGATTTGAGATGAGCTGAGGTTTTGTCCAAAAAGAATACAGCTAATATTTTACTCGAAATATAGGATCTTTTTGCTGGAAACTTTCTGTATGGAATTTGTATAAAATACATACAACTGTCGAAAGGTAATATACATACAAGAAATTTAGAATCTTTGGAAGGAACTTTCTGTATGGATTTTGTAGAAAATACATAGGCAATTACGAAAATTCTACCAGTAGATACCGCATCTACCGACTGCGTTCGAAAAAACGAGTGGTAAATAGTTACCGTGTTCGTATATTGTACAATATCTACCAGATCCATTTACTGGATTCATTGAAGAATCTAATCTCAAAAAAAGCGAAGCGCGAGCGTTAAAAGTGGAAATGTGTTCAAAGTAGGACCCTGCTCAGTTTGTTAACTACGTCAAATTTCTAATCTGTTTCAAATTTTCAAAATTTTCCATAGATTATGGATCTACACTGTTTACCACTTGCGTTCTTAAAATATCGATTCCGTTAGCTAACACTTGATAAACAGCTGTTTACCGATATATACCGGTAACAGTTCACCGGTAGAATTTTCGTAAATGCCTCATATAACTGACGGAAGGTAATGTGCCGGCCACATTAGATTTTTTTTAGTAGTTGTCCAAAGAATATTGTAGAAATTTCTTTCCATTTGTGTAAATCTTATAATTTGTTAAAAATAATAGCCGATCGAACTATAATGGACATGGGCTCATATATATCTATCTTACTTGTAAACATATCTACTGAAGAAGATCGTTCTTATTTGTATATGAGCTATCGAACAGCGTTCCTCTCAGAAATGTATAACTTGTTGCAGTATCGTATTTCTTGTCGTGTCCATTCTTCAATAAGTTACACAGCTCGTAGGTTATCCCTGGAGGATTTATCGGTGCGTGGCTTGTGCAAGTCTCGGATTCCATGGAGATAAAGTACCTTGGACGCGGCAGACGCCGGCGTGCGAACCATTATAAGCCGCCAAACGCATACAAGAAGACATGTGTAACCATACATCCATGCTTTATACCACTGTCGTTCTGTCGAGATGCAACATACGAAGAAATTACTCGAGAAATCAAAGAAGAATTTAAACAGGCTTGAATTTCACGATGGGGAAGTTATAGATCAAGCTAAAGAACATATTTCACTTAGCGATGAGGTGTTAGTTAAATGTGTTTAAATTTCTCGATTGTGGTGAAGATTAGGAGTAAATGTTTCGGTTTGCACCAATATCTTCTTCAGGATTAATAAAATCATGCATACATTAATCATCATCATCATTATGTAAATTCTTTCCTTCTACAGATCTCAACGGAAATGTCTCCAAGCAAATCTGTCCTGCGCGTCCATCCGCAGCCTCTCGTAATTTTGTTCGTACTTAATTTCCGTTAACATTTCTAATTTTCTTCGTCCTATTACCCTTCTTCCATGTATTTTCTGTATTTCATCCCGCCTTAAAATATGTCCAATCCAGTTAGCTTTCCTCTTTCTTATTTCTTTCAAAGTCTTCTTTCTTCTCTTATTATTCTCAACACCTCCTCGTTTCTGACTCTTTCCTTCCAACTAATCTTCTTCAACTGTCGCCACAACCACATCTCAAAACTTTCTAAGTACTTTTTGTCTTCTTTCGCATGATCCACGCTTCGCAGCCATACACTACTACTCGTATACTCCAAATTAGATATTTTGCAAATATTTTTCGCAATTCAATATTAATGCGTCTGGCTGTTAGTATAAGTCTTATATGTTATTGTGTAATGGCTTTCCTTGTCCAATTCTGCTTCTAATTTCTTCCTTGCAGCTTCCATTCCAGTTTATCATGTTTCCCAAGTATTTGCATGAACTAACTTGCTCTATTCTATCTCCGTTCAACCATATCTGTACAGGCCCCTCTTTTTTCGCTCTCCTCATTACTTTTGATTTTTGTATACTTATTTTCATTCCATATTCTTCACATTTAACCAATCTTTTATTCAATATCCTCTGAAGTTCTTGTTCATTTTCGTCAGCATATTTGATGCATTTCATTCTCTACCACACAACAATTATCCTACCTGTACCTTCCAATGCTTTCTCCATCAATTTATCTGCATACACGTTGAAAAGACTTGGTGACATGCAACAACCTTGCCTGACTCCCCTCCCTATTGTTGTTTCTCCTTTTTATTTTTAATATTCATAAATACTCGGAGAAGGCTATGAACAAAGAAACGTATGTCAATTTAAAAATATTTAATTAAATATCAATTTGACATCAAAAAAAATTTTTTTCTTGAATCTCATTTTAGAAATGGAAACAAATTAGAAAACGGTGGATATCAATATACTGTATACTTCTATATTGTTTTTACCTCCCGCTACCCTTGGTAAGGGAGGCATAGGGTTTATGCTAAAAGTCGCATATCGAGATTTTGGTAAATGACCACGTTTTAAGGTCCCTAGAATCCAATTTTAACATTTTCACGATGATGTCTGTGTATATGTGTGTGTGGATCCTCCACTATAACTCAAATACTATTATTCAGAAAATTTTGAAACCTTGTATTTCGAACTTTTTCTGTAATGAAAAGAGCCCATTAGATTTTGGTGAAAATTGGATAAGCGGAAATGGCACTTTACTAGAAGCTCAAAATAGTTTTTCTTCGAAAAATACCTTTAAATGTTGTTTTTTCGAGCTTAATGTTATTATAAAAATTAAAGATTATTAAATTTTCTACAGATTTGCATTAATACTTTTTTATATATTTTATGGATAAATTATAGATAATTTTAAACAAACAAAACGCAGTTATTCAAATGTATGTAACTGACAGATAAATGTCTATTAAAGAACTAATCATTTCAAAATAATATTAGTAACGTTTTAAAAAGAAAAAATTAAATAGAACAAGAGAAAAGGAATTCAATACAGTTTCCAGCATAAGTAAATATGTAGGTACTTATCTATTTAGATTAATAAAAATTAACGATTCACAAAAATGATTAAGCTAAACCTCATTTTTGGATTAGTGAATTCTATTCTATCCCGGTATTTAAAATTTAATCTTCATTTTATTATATTTCCGGTGTCCAATGGTTAGAGCATCGCCTCATGTCATGAGTGCCCTCGGGGCTCTGGGTTCGAATCCAACTAAGGCATGGATGTGTGTGAATGTGTACCCACTCTGTAATTGGGATTTAATCCTGTTGAGGGGTTTAAAAAAGGGTAGTTCCTTGGATTAGATTAGACTATATTTTAAATTTTAAGAACTAAACTATCAAAATTAGAGTAAAATTCACTAATCCAAAAATAAGGATTAACTTAATCTTTTTTGACTCAGGCTGAAAATGGCGGGAAGTATTGTGTTGGCCACACCAAATTTTTTCTCTTTAAAACTACATTTCAAGATCAATCTTGACATCTTTGGGGTTTCGTGGCCGCGTGCCTGAGTGTCAGGTCGCGAATCTGGGGAACCGGGTTCGATCCCGACCGACGCTAAATATTTCCAACTTTAAATGACACAAAATTGATCCCTGTGGTGCACTCCCCACGCCAGCAATGAGTGCCCGTAAGGTGACGGCTGGTAAGCGCCCGCACGGTGCAAATATTTCATCATTACCGATATCTGTGTACAAAGCAGATTGGCAGACCCAGCAATGGGTAATAAGCCGTGATGATATATTTATTTTATTTATTTATTTTGACATCTTGACTTTTGAATTGAATGATGGTCAGACTTACGTTTCTTTGTTCATAGCTTACTCCAAGTTAGGAATTTTATTGAACACACTGTACAATTCAGTTTTTCAATATAGAAGAAAAATTCGCAAAAAGCCCATACAAATTTATTCGCTCTTAAAATCGACAACGGAATACAAACCCGAAAAAAACACTGTGAGTATTGTGCCTCAGATTAGGTTATGTTTACAAAAGATGAAAGCTAAAAATGTGGGAATATTGAGAAAAATAAAATCTTGCACAACATTCTTGACAAATTTGATATGGTTCCTTCGCTATTTGACCTACATCTAATAATGACCGGGCTAACCTCGATTAGCCTATATATGGTTGTCTTTTTGAGGTTTTCCCGAGCACATCGCCATTTTATTTCATTTCAGCTCTTGTATGTATATACGCCAGTCATAATATACATAAAAACAATAGTTATTTGTATCACTAGACCAGAAACTGAACATTTGCGAGACCGAGCTGAAAGCGAGGCCTGCAAATATGATATCTCAAAACAGTTTCTGGGCGTGTGATACACAAGATTTTTTGTACCGACTTCTCCATAAATTCTTCGTATATTTCTCTACTAGTTACATAACAAACTAGTCCTAAAGTTGGAACTTATAATTAATCTATACGAGATGTCAGTAATGACAGCATATTATTATTTTCATGACAAAATTTAATTATTTAAGTTACAACAATTAAAGATTTAGCCCTAAAATATGTAAACATTTTGCTAATTCTTGTGTTGAAAATAATCTCAAAATGACATATCACGAGAACAGTAATGCCAACTCCTTTTGCCGGTCTAGGTCAGCAACAGCACATTTCTGGACGATTTTGAGTTCTGTAATTCTAGTCAAAATGGACGGAGGTACGAAAAATAATTGACTGATTGCAGCTAACTAAATATTAGTCCTTTGAAAATTTCGGAAAATTCATTTTCCTGTCCACTTCCAATTTTTATCGACGAAGTGTGAAACCATCAATAAAACCTCTGCGGACCTTTTTCTGGTGAACGGTCAAAAGATTTGTGCCTTCACCCTCTTCTGCTTGAGCAAGTAAAGCTTCCAGCTTTGCTATCTGCTTCCGAGTGAGTGGGTTTCGTTGCGAAAGACTGACACCCGCCGCAATGTCGTCATCTGTCCATAACAGTGAACACATCGTAGCAAGCCGCGGCTTCGCGTTACGTGGTCACTTCTGTCCAATTAACATGAGCGCCAGCTGTCTCATTACCAGCCGTCTCACCTGTCTGCCCGCGCCGCCATCGCCACCACCGCCCCCTACGAGACAAAATACAAGCGAGGAGGTGGGAATTCGACCCAAGAAGATTTCACACAAGAAGAAAACTGGATTTTATTTGCTATTAAACAATTCTCCTGATATAATATAATTCCATAGATATTTCCTTAATATAGTTAGGCTGTGTCTGGTCGCGAATCTGCTAACTCGGGTCTATTTCCGACCGACACCAAAATTATATCGAATTTTAAATGGCACCGATATTTGTGTACAGGGTGTCTCATTTTCGATGTTTTTTTAAGGTATCTCGGGTAATATTAATGATAGAGCGAAACCGTTTACACATTGCAGGGTCAACTTTTCGAGAAAAGTTTAATAGTCACCACACGAATTTTCGATCTTCTTTTGTTTCTGAGCTACAGGCAAAAACTCGATTTTCGCTCATTTTGAAAATATATCATATCTTATTTATTATGATAGTTAGAGAAAAAATGTTTTCACAAAAATTTTACGGTTTTTTAAATGGAATATAATGGCGTAATTAGATTTTTTGAAAACTTAATAATTCTTGAGATATAACATAAACTTATGATTTTTTAAATGGTAACCTATGTTGAAAATAGTCTCGTCTTTTTGCTTATTTTATAAGCTTTTCAATGATATATAACAAGTCTACATTCTTTTGTTTTAAACATTAATAAAAGACGAATTATTAATTTATTGGGGTGAAAATATTGAAAATTATTAAGAAAATTATAAAGAAATGAAAAAATTTATTACAAATCATCTTTTGTTTATTTTGATTCAATATCTATTAATTTTGTTCTCAAAATTATTCTTAACAAATTATTTTCGAGTTACTTAAATTACTATTTATCGACGTTACAATTGGCTTTCACACAATCCGAACAAAATGGTTTAATATGCTTATGAAGTAAATAAATTAGCTAAACTGAAACAAATACTATTAGAAATATGCAAATGATGATCTGGAATAGATTTTTTCATTTGTTTCTTAATAATTTCCAATATTTTCACCCCAATAAATTAATAATTCGTCTTTTATTAATGTTTAAAACAAAAGAATGTAGACTTGTTATATATCATTGAAAAGCTTATTAAATAAGCAAAAAGACAATACTATTTTCAACATAGGTTCCCATTTAAAAAATCATATGTTTGTGTATCTCGAGAATTATAAAGTTTTCAAAAAATCTAATTACGCCATTTTATTCTATTTAAACAACGGTAAATTTTTTGTAAAAACATTTTTCCTCTATCATAATACATAAGATATGAGAAATTTTCAAAATGAGCGAAAAACGAGTTCTTGCCTGTAGCTCAGAAACAAAAGAAGATCGAAAATTCCTGTGGTGACTATTAAACATTTCTGGAAAAGTTGCAAATGGTTTTGCTCTATCATTAATATTACCCGAGATACCTTAAAAAAACATCGAAAATGAGACACCCTGTACATAGTGTTCCAAGCATATTGGCACATTCTGCAATTGGAAATATGCCGTGATAATATATTTATTTATTTAATCTTCATGATGCGACCCTAATACAATAAAACCCGATATTTCATTCGAAGAAATCAATTTTCAAAACATTTTTTCCATGTTCGTAGAGGTATGCCATTTATTTATCTTTTGAAAAACTCAACAGCTTCTTTCATATTGGTCGACAAATATTCGTGGCAGCTTAATCAACGCTTCAAATTAATGTAAATTACAGTTCGGAAAATATACTTTCTTTCTACTTTTTAAAAGCTCCCAATCAATCTTCTTAAGGAATGTTCTCATACTAATTTCTGGGAAACTTAAAAACTGTCAAACTGTAAATCATGATTCGAAAATAGGTACTCTATGGTTAATTCCATATTCTCACTCAAAACGATACTTTAAAAAATTGATTAACGCAGTTCTATACTTCGTTTCCCGTAAGAAAATATCGTTGGTTTAGATAGGAATATAAATGCTGCCATTGTTGCCCTTTGATTGATCAGAATGCAAATCTAGTTCACAAAAAAGAAAAAAACATCACCTGTCAGTTGTCAATTGTCAAATAAAATCTACAGAATTAAGTGGTGTTTGACTATGTTTTGTTATAATATTTAATATTCAGGTCTTGTACATTTTTACAGATAAAAATATTTTATAAAGTTTGATTTCACGAATTTAAATTATTTATTTAGTGCATGTAAAACGGTTGGCTCAAAACGCCATCTACTATTTTCTTACGTGAAATAAAATATAACAAATTTAGTTATCCCAACTTAATTTCAAATGATAGGTAATAGTTATTTATGCTACAATAGATATAGATACCATTTACTAATCGAGGACGATTTTGCGCCCGAGCGACAGCAAGGGCTAGCAAATAAGTTCGAGAGTGGTCAAATGTACCTACATCTCGTGTTGCATATAAGATTTTTTCCACTCCCAATGATTTATTTTTTACCCATTCATTTTCCCTGCCAGATGTGTCAAGGAATACAATTGAATATTGATACATTAAAAAAAGAATCTAAGTATTCCATGGAAAATTTAAGAAGAAAAATGATGTCACCTGTCACATTTGTCACGTCAACGGTAACTTTTGAATGGAAATATTTATTAAATAAGGACAATTTGATAGATATTAAATTCAAAATTATAAATTATAAGAATGAATAAATATTTGACACAAGTTTAAAATATATCTAACTGTTGGTATTTCAGAAAGAGGGAGGTAAGTTCGGCTGTAGGGAAGTAAGGACAATCCTTACTTCCCGTCGCTAATAGAAACCGATATCTTGACAGTAAAATAAACATACATCCCTACAAACAATGTCCTAATAGCCTACTTACGATATTAGGAGTGGGAAAATAACTATTTAAAATTATAGTGCAAATGTTGTTTTCCTCGGCCTACTTGATCTGATTTTCTTGGTTTATCTTCCATAACTCATTCCAGTTTTCAGAAACGTTCATCAATTATTCGACTAGTTAACAGATCATCAAAATGAATAAATTCGAATCATTTTCCTTGTTCTTATAACATTTAAATCATTGCAGTCAAAAATCGCGTTACATTCACTGAGTTTACATGCAGTTTTCAAACAAAAAACGTTTTGAAAACGCCATTTATACAGTGTCAAAACAGTATTGAGTTCTCACAAACCGAAACTAAATTTCATAGGTTTGACTTGAAAACTAGTTTCAAAACTACTCATGTAAACACTTAAAATTCAGTTTCGATATTGCGCTTGCGTACATAGCATAACGTTTCTGTCGCTTTGTGTTAATTGGTGTTAAATAAACTGACAGTTGTGTAGTTTTAGTGTGCAGTGGTACAAAGTAAAAAAAAAAATAATTGGAAAAATGGCAAACCGAAGAATTTGGGGCGAAGAGGATCTGTCACTTACATCAGTCCAATGCGAAGGCACCGAAACTGTTTTAATTAATCTATAAACCCGTTTTGAAAATTGCATGTAAACAGTTTCGCGTAATTTTGACTGAAAACTGAAACCATTTTCAAAACTGCTTGTAAACAGTAATTGATGATCAAATCAAACAAATGATGAACGTTTCTTCAACCTGTCATTAGTAAAGGAAACAATTTGCAGATATTTTATTTTACTATTTATTTATTTTGGAAACTATTTTATAAAGTGGGATATAATTGACTTTATTATTCTTTTCTGGGTAGGACAAATTGGCCTGGGACAAATTAAAAAGTCGTGATGAGCGACACGCGTAGCTAACGGGTTCTTGCCCAAATTGCTTAATTGAGGGATGAGTACTTGTTGTACTTGTTGTTATTTCCGGGACAACAACTCATTATTCGGTTCACGATGTATTTCTTTTATTTATGGACACGCATTCTAAATATTTATGTCCTGCCTGCTGCTAGATTCAATTTACAACTTTTAAATGAGTGTCGGGTCCAAGAAATATTACTACTGTCTGAGAAACAGTTTTCCTTTCAAAAGAACATTTTATGTGATTAATTAATTTAAATTTGATTAAGACTGTTTTCATGAGTATAACATACTGTCGAAAATATTATTAAATTTAATATGGAAGAGACTGAATTAAAAACTACATAAGAATAATTTATTTGACGTCTGTGACTAAATTTATGTAAGTATGAATTGATGTGTAAATGAACCTCCCCTTGAAAGGTTATGGCTTACATATTCTTCATGGGCTCTGCTACAATATCCTGGTGATTTTGTCTGTTAAGGTGCATTCAGGCCTGGATTACCCATAAGGCCAACCTAGGCCATGGCCTAGGGTGCAGGCACGGAGGGGGCGCACATCGAGTAGTTGGATAAATCGGAAAACGGAAAGAGAGAAGTGCCTGAAGTTACTATACGACGTAAACAGTCACATTTGCTTTAATTATACAAAATCTGTTAACCCACGAGTCCAACTTTGAAAAACGAGCCGCTTCGCGGTGAGTTTAACAATAGGCGAGTGCGATCACAGTTCTTATGAAACATGTTTTATATTATTTTTTCTTTTGCGGTAATTTTGTAATTCTATTAGATTTTTAATAAATGCGACTTGTAAAATCAGGTACGTTGGTAGCACTTCTCGCTAACAAATTGAACTTCAGGGATGAAAATTCTTTGTTGACTGACAACAATTTGATGTTGATATGTCATTTATGTATAAGTTTTAAAAGCAGTAAGTCATACCACCTCTAGAAAACGAAAATCTCCACAAACAGTACGTTTATAGATCTTCTTAACATGTTTTCAGTGCGTATATAGACTCATAAAGGCACCGATATAGAACAAGAATTTAATGAAATCAAGCATGATTAAAACTCGGTATATATTGAAAGGGAGAGGGGGAAGGAAAGGTGCAGTCCTGAATTTTGGCCTAGGGGGTAAAGAAATGCTAATCCGGGCCTGGGTGCATTCACAAATGAAAATTAGGTTTAGATTTATGGTTTATACTTTAGATTTAAAGACTTTGGCCACATATTATGTAATGGCTCCATTCACACTTCAGAATTTAGGGTCTCTAAATCCAAAGCATAAAGCTAAACATTGCAAGGTCGCCCGGAAGTACCCTAATTTGAAGATTTTAACAGTTTTTCTTGAAAAAATGCTGTTAAATATCGCTTTCTCACAATTAATGTTATTATAAATATTAAAGAATATTTTATTCTCTATACGATTTAATTACATTTTGTACTTCATATTCAATGGCTATAGAGTTAAAAATCTGGTGTGGCCAACACAATACCTCTCGCCATGTACCGCCCGAGTCATAAAAAAGATTAAGCTAATCCTTACTTTTGGATTAGCGAATTTTACTGTAATTTTGGCAGTTTATTTCTTAAAATATAGTCTAGTCTAATCCAAGTAACTACCTTTTTGATAATAACATGAAGATAAAAATTTAAATACCGGCATAAAATAGAATTCACTAATCTAAAAATGAAAATTAGCTTGACCCTTTTTGCGAATCGTCAATTTTTATTAATCTGAATACCTACATATTTACATATGCTGTATTGATTTCCTTTCCTATTGTTCTATTTACTTTAAAAAAAAAAACGTTACTATTATTAATTTGAAATGATTAGTTCTTTGACAGTGACATTTATCTATCAGTTACATACATTTGAATAACTACGCAACCAAGGAGTTTTGTTTGTTTAAAGCGTACGCTCCGGAATGTAAATTATAGATAATTTTATAAATTTATCCATAAAATATGTACAAAAAGTATTAATGGAAATCTGTAGAAAATTTAATCATTAATTTCTATAATAACATTAATCTCGAAAAAATAATATTTAAAGGTATTTTTCGAAGAAAAACTCTTTTGAGCTTCTAGTAAAGTGTCATTTCCGGTTATCCGATTTACACCAAAATCTAATGGGCTCTTTTACCATTTACCAAAATCTCGATAGCACGATCCCTATACCTCTCTTACCAAGGGTAGCGGGAGGTAAAAATTATAAACAAATTAAATTTCACAAAGCAGCCAGCTGTGCTATAAACATGGAAACATCTACTACATTAAGAAAATTCTGATTGACAAATGTGCAATTTACATAATATGTTTGTTATAATTTTACTGGAAATATATAGAAACCCTTACAAGAAACTTTCTGTATGTAATTTGTACAAAATACTACATAGAACTGACTGTAGTTAATGTACTGGAAATATGGAATCATTTGCAAAAAAAACTTTGCACAAAATATATAGAACTGATGGAAATGCTG
Source organism: Harpalus rubripes (assembly GCA_963082715.1). Taxonomy (NCBI): domain Eukaryota; kingdom Metazoa; phylum Arthropoda; class Insecta; order Coleoptera; family Carabidae; genus Harpalus; species Harpalus rubripes. Next base: position 8,892,669 of record OY720451.1, read on the forward strand.
GCCACATCAGATTTTTTATTGTGCACTGTCAAAAGCAGCAATTACTTCTCTCATGGCTAGGTAAATAACATGCTAAATCATTTACTCTCATAATTTAAATTCAAAGATGATAAATCTCTTTCAAGAACCAAGTGTGCTATACAGAAACTATAATAACAAATCTGAAAAATTACATCAGTTTATTATACGCTTCTATTCTCTGTACAAAACATCTCTATGTATCTCCCTATATATCTTAGAATAAATTCCCCTTTGAATAAACATAAAAATCTTCGTAGAATAGACATTGTGCAACCTTCCATTCATTGTACACATCTGCAAAGTATCTCTTCTCATATCTAGTAGCGACTTGCCGGCTATTTGCACTTGCAATCAACTTGAAAAGGTTTCCGAGAAGCAAGAAGCTCTTGCAAGGTGCGAATAATAAACGCACATCTCTTGCAGTGATATCACAATCAAGCCAAATATAAATAATTCCTATGTTGCAACTGCATTCGCGTTGCATAGAATGCAATGCAGAGGTGCGGCAGAAGCAATGCATAGCTATCAGATGGGAATGTGAGTAGCTGGATGCCTGCTGGGAACATTGGCGTTTAAGATTTAATTTGAAAGGTGTTACAGTATTTATACAAGAGGCAGTCAATTAAGAAGATAAATACCGATAGATCAAGAAATGATTAAATAAAAACTACGGTACTTTCAAAACCGCAAATTTCTTATAATTGAAGTACTTATGTTGAAAAGGTTCTAAGCAGTGGCGGATTTCCGCACAGGCGCAGAAAGCGCGCGCTTGGGGCCTCTTAAATCAAGGGGCCTCAAATTTCAAATCTTAATATAAAAATCTGATGTGGCCAGCACATTACCTTCCGTCAGTTATATGACGTATTTACAAAAATTCTACCGGCGATCTGTTACCAGTAAACAGCTTTTTATCAGGTTATAGCTACCGGAATCGATATTTTAAGAACGCAACTGGTAAATAGGGTAGATTTATAACCTATGAAAAAATATGAAAATTTAAAACAGGTTGGAAATTTGACGTAGTTAACAAACTGAGCAGAACCCTACTTTGAACACATTTCCACTTTTACCGCACCGCTTCGCTTTGCATCACTACCTATTGAACAATTTTCGAACACGGTAACATTTTACCACTCATGCTTTCGAACACAGTCGGTAGATGCGGTATCTACCGGTAGAATTTTCGTAAATGCGTATATATTTTCTATAAAATCCATACAGAAAGTTCCTTGCAAAAGATTCTAAATTTCTTGTATGTACATTACCTTTCGACAGTTGTATGTATTTTATACTAATTCCATACAGATAATTTCGAGCAAAATGATCCTAACACAAATATACTACGAATATGTCAATTGCACTTGACACTGACATCTTTCAATCAGAATTTTCTTAATATAGTATCTGTTTCTAGCATAGCTGGCTAATTTATGAAGTTTAATTTCTTTATAATTTTATAACTCTATATCTATTTAATATGAAGTATAAAATGCAGTCAAATCGAATAGAGAATACAATGTTCTTTAATATTTATAATAACATTAAATGTGAAAAAATTATATTTAACATCGTTTTTTCAAGAAAAACTGTTAAAATCTTCAAATGAGAGCACTTCCGGTTGACCAATTATAACCAAAATCTAATCAGCTCTTCATATGGATGCAACGAAGAGGAATACGAAAGAATTATAATTTTTGGAATTGTAGTATTAGAGTTATCGCAGACGAAAATTTTGTTACATACACACACACACACACACACACACACACACACACACACACACACACACACACACACACACACGGACACACATACATACACACACACACACACACATACAGACATCATCGTAAAAATAGTAAAATCGTATTCTAGGGACCTTAAAACGTGCTTATTCATTAAAAACTCACCACCGAATTTTTTGACCAAAGACAATACCTTCCTTACCTAAAGGTGACGGAAGGTAAAAAATTGTTTTATTTTATTATTATTTTCTAATGCCCAGTTTTATAAAAGATGGATCAGTAAATTACATTACTAGCAAGGTAAAATTTACTCTTAAATGCCCAGTTTTATAAAAGATGGATAAGTAAATTACTAGAACATACAGAATACAATATTATTAAAACAATCTGCGGCACATTGCTTGGAATAGATCCTCTTCAGTTAGAGATTAACATTATCGTCAGTAGTGGTTTAAAGGGATACCGTCTAGTAATGTTTTATTCTGGTTTTATCAATCTGTCTTATGCTCCAGTAGTGGAAAGATTAGCCGGTATAAGAAACCGTAGCCTGAGTGTACTACGGTATTCACACACTCTTCATGGAGGTTCTTTTCCTTGTCCCCAGTTAAAATTGTAGTTGCAAATTCATAAAAAAACAATATTAAATATATATAATTATAGAAAATATTAAAATATTTATATGCAAAAATCACAAAAGAATGACAAATGTCACGTCTCTGTCGGTAAATCACTAGGATAAAATATTTACTCTGCAGGTAGTTATTTTACTCTGTAACTAGTTTTATAAAACAGACATTTTTATTTACTCGTCGATTAAATTTACTTTCAAAGTAATAACTCAGCACTTTATTCGATGTTTATAAAACCGGGCAAAAGTAAAATAGTTTATTCCAGAGGTTTTCGTTTTATAAAGCAAGAATAAAAATACTAGCTAAGTAAATCTACAGAATAAATTACTCCACCGATTTTCGAGGAAGTAAATTTTATTCAGTAGAATAAATTTGACATATCAACATTAATTAAATTAAATTCATTATAAATTTCATCTCTTGCATTATTATTACATTTATTTATTTATATCCAATATTTTTGCGTTGTCTATTTCTGTGTAATTTTTTCCCCGTTCTCTGTTTTTTCCATGTTAGTTGACACCTGGCTTTTTATGACACGCTTTATTTTCTATTTTGACTTTTGGATTTATTTCGTGTCAGGAACATACAGAATACAATATTATTAAAACATTCTGCGGAACAAGGTTTGGAATAGATCCTCTTCAGTTGGAGATTAACATTATCGTCAGTAGTGGTTTTAAGGGATACCGTTTAGTAATGTTATATCCTAGTTTTATCAATCTCTCTTATGCTCCAGTAGTGGAAAGATTAGCCGGTATAAGAAACCGTAGCCTGAGTGTACTACGGAATTCACACACTCTTCATGGAGGCTCTTTTCCTAGTCCCAAGTTAAAATTGTAGTTGCAAATTCATAAAAAAAATTTTATTACCACTCTGGCCAATAGGTTCTTAATATAGCGAAAAATAATATTAAATGTATATAATTATAGAAAATATTAAAATATTTATATGCAAAAATCACAAAATAATGACAGATGTCATGTCTCTGTCGATAAATCACTAGGATAAAATATTTACTCTGCAAGTAGTTATTTTACTCTGTAACTTGTTTTATAAAACAGACATTTTTATTTACTCATCGATTAAATTTACTTTCAAAGTAATAACTCAGCAGTTTATTCGATGTTTATAAAACCGGGCATAAATCGTAGAAATGGGCTTTAGGCTCCAGGATTTATTTAAACGAAGAAAGAGCCTTCCAATAGTTAGTCGGACGCTCTACCAATTGAGCTAATGTAAGGCTCTGGGTTCATAACTTTGTTGCCTATGCAGATGACGTAACTATTTTATTATCGGATGCTAACGAAATATCAAAAATAGCCAAGTTTGTCGTCTTGGTTTGCTTTTATAAATTTATCGTTAACTATTAGTAAATCTTCTGTTATGAGTTTCTCAAACAGAAAGAAAGATGAATAAATGTAAATTTTTTGTAATGGTCAACCGTTACCTCAAGTACCAAGTACTTGTTGGGCCTTAATATCCACGAAAATTTATTATGGAATCAGTATATTTATATCATGTGTAATACTCTTGTCTCATGTTATCTTACTAAGAGACAAGGCTACGTTCTGATGTATTTTACTATAAAAACTTTTTGTAATGTAAGATTCTGAAGCTATGGAAGTTTATTTGTAGGATATTTTCCTGGATTCAAAGCTTCAATTGGTTATATTTATTTAATTCTTTATTGTTAAAAAACAGGATTTGACAACGTTTCGGTCTTGAATAAGGCCATTCTCAAGTCAAAACAATTGTGGTTTACAATAATAAAGTTTTCTCAAATATATATATATATATATATATAAATAAATAATATGGTGTAGGTTTATATTTGAATTTTGTTAAAACCATATTTGAGTTAAAAAATTATAAATTACATTTTTCATAGATTGCGCAGGCTGCGGAGTCAAGTTAACTGAACAATAAAGGATTAAATAAAAGTAACCAATTGAAGCTTTGAATCCAAGAAAATATCCTACAAGTAAAAACTTTTATTATGGTAAATTTCATTCGATTGTAAGTTATGATATAATTTTCTGGGGGTGCTCTCTCATGGAAAAACGCATTTTTAAACTACAAAAAACAGCAGTACGTAACATATATCAACTTGACATAAGAGCATCTTGTAAAGATATTTTTAAAAATGAAAATATTATAAACATAGCTTGCCTTTATATTTACATTGTTATCTTATATATTTACAATAACAAAATAATTTCACGATACATAGTGATATACACAATCATGATACTCGCGGTAAAACAAACTTCACCGTTCCCAATATAAAATTAAACAAAACAAGAAATAAATCCAATTACTTCGGATTAAAATTTTACAATATTCGGCTGCAACAAGTAAAAGGCATTAAATCGAAATTACAGTTTAAGCAAGGTTTAAATAGTATATTATATACTCAGCGACTAAAGTGCATATTCAATCCTGTGGGTGAAGTTTATTTCCCGAGCCGAAGGTGAGGGAAATTATAACCTGAGGGATTGAATGCACCTTAGTCCTGTGGTATATACTCTATTTTTCGCACTCCCGTATCAAATGGAACCATATTAGTGTAAAAGAAATTAATCTTACAATTTGACAATACAAATGTCAAAAATTTTGTTCAAATTTAAACTCAACGCCTGCTCAAAATGTAGTGCAGATACGAATAAATAAACCATAGTAACTATATAGTGTTATGGAAACATCTTTTTTTTATTTTTACTTTAGTCCACCAGGGATTTTTTTCATATATAATAGTGGTAAATTTTTGCCGGAAAAATTTTCAGATTGTTACGAGAGCCGGTTGCCTAGCAATTTATTGAGTAACGAGTGATTTTTGATCAATGTTCAATTCATCCTGTTGAATAATAAAGATTATTATTATTATTATTATTATTAATGTCACGAGTAAAGCAATCGGAAAATTTTTCCAGGATAAAATTTAACCACGAATGGTATTCGGATGACTATTTCAAAAATAAAAATCAGGTAATCATTTATGAATTCTTTTCTTGACAAAAATCTAATTTTTATTGTGTTTTGATGTGTTAAATTTAAGTTTGCTTTTTCAACGTTTTAAATAGATTCCTGTCCGAATGGACTCGTTTTTAATAAAAACTGATAACACTGGAAATATATACACTTTGACAGGTATGTAAACAATATGTTTCTAAAACGTCGAAAAATTTTCGCTTATCAAAACTCACTTGTAAAAATACGACATTTTATTGGCTTAAAGGGTGCGATAAAATTTTTGTGACGGTGTTTTGTCGAAATGGAACTTGGTAACCATGTAGAATCCTGAATTTGGATTGGCTTATAAATTTATGAGTGAAATATTCATATTTAATCCCTCTGGGCCTGAATTTGAACTTTAGTCCCTGAAATGAGTGATTAGAATCGCTCTTTAGTCCCGGGAGTGCAAAAAACCCATTTTCTTAATAATTGTGACTATAATATAGACGAGTTTCTAAATATTGTATTTTTTATGTAATATATGACTTTTCCTTTGCCATGTAGGTACTTATTTTGGTCTCTGGAATAAATATTATTATTACTATTTATGTATTTTCTCTGAAGAAAGCAGCAGTTTATGTTGCCGAAACATCGGGTATTTAATAAAAATAAAGAATTACCTAAAAAGGTTGTATTATTCTTGGATATAATTATCTTTTTTTCAAATTCTTTATACCAGCGGCAAATTGTAACCCAAAAACAAGAATGGCTACTAGGAATAAATCCATTAGATCAAAATAGAAAATTATGTGTTAGATGCATTATTGCATGATAGTTATTGTCGTACCAATATGCTAATATAATTGTGTGACTATCAAATAAAAATTACGTGTCACCTGTAATTAAATTTTATTATCAAAAATAACATTAAATCGTTATAGTGTGCATAAACTACAAGTATGAAAGTCTATAAAAATTCGAATATGGCGCCGAATGATTACCCATAACTTTACAATTCAAATTGTAGTTGAAACAAGGAGAGAAACAAGCAATTCAAATTATATTTCATAGCATAGCAATCCACTACGGTTGGTAAACATAAACAGTAATAAATAAATAAACAACGAGGAAACAGCGAACAATAAATAATTTCGCAGGTTGTGAGTTATGTGACACGATGAATAAACTTTCGTGGTAATAAAATAAAGTATTTGCAAATATAATTCGCTCGGTAATGAAAAAGTGGTGTGTGTAACGCTGATGATCCACGTGATATCCGGTGAGCGACGGATACACGGGCAGGAAATGTTCTGTAGTGCATTTCATTGCATTGCGAAATGCACATGTATGCTTTACGAGGCGATACCACAATGCTGCATCCGCCATTCGCCTCAATAACACACAAAATGTTCGCAAACCAAATTTATAGAGATGAAACAACCAAGTCATATTTTTTAAAAATTATAAAATTACCTCAACAAAAAAAAATCTGATGTGGCCAGCACATAACCTCTCGCCAGATATTTTACCTGGTTGTACGCATTAAACGAAAAATATTTTTAAATACAAATACATATGTATAGACATTCATGTCTCACTACAAAATAATTCTCACATATATTTGCAAAATCTATGGGATATTTTAATATAAATTATGTACAATACATACATTTTCTTTATATTCAATATCCTGAAATTTTCTTTTCCTACTTTCCTTTTCTTTTTCTTTATATTCGTCATTTTTTCGCAAATTCTTTTTATATTCTTTTTTACGTATATTCTTTTGCGTTCTTGACTTTTTTATTTTCATAATTTTCATAATGATGTACAAATATTTTTAACAGTGACATACAAATATTTTTGACACTGACATTTATGTGTCAATTACAAACATTTGAATTTCTTGCCTTGAAGTAGTTTGATCTGAGAATTGTTACATCAAATTATTTTATATGTATTTCTTTATCTCTAAAATAAAGAATTTAACGTTCTTTAATATAAGTCTTTACATAAATTTTCGACAAATAATATTTAGATGATTTTTTTCTTGTAACTACTACTTCCGGTTGTCCAATTGTTAGAAAAACTTAATCAACTCTTCCCATTATTGTTAGATTGAGGAATCCGTCTTATAGTATTTGAGAAATAGTGAATCTAACTTATACACACACATCCACACATACGGACATCGTAAAAATGTTATAATCGGATTATAGGGACCTTAAAACGTGCTTATTCACCAAAATCTAGATATGCGATTTTTAGCATGAATACAATACCTCTCTTAGCGAGAGGTAAAAATAGTATAAAAAAATATTGTGTGGCCAACACAATACCTCCCGCCATTTACAGCCCGAGTCACAAAAAACGAGAGGAAGAGCAAAAGTATAGTTATTAGGTTATGAGATGATTATTTATCGTCGACAAATCATAATAGTTTAAATACGTTATTCAAAAAATGTAAGTACAAACTTTTGTCCATTTAAAAGAGGTACATGAGTACCAATAATTAGTCGTCCATTTATTGTTCCCCAAACATTTTTTAATGAAAATTTTCGTCTGTCGAGATGTGTATTGTGCATAATAAATACACCTTCCCAAGTAAATTCAGTCTCATTAATGAACATTATGAGCCATTCCCAAAATTGAAGTCTGTTATGTGCTGAAAACATAGAACTTTTTGCACTTGCTATGGATATAACTGTTGCTTTTTTTAAATTGTCATATGTGACACTCCGTATTGTGATGTGATAAAGATGTACAAGATTAACAAATGTGCGAATATTAAGAACAGAATGATTTGGTGATGATTTGGAAACGCTCCGTGTAAATGCGTTGGCAATTCCATGACACTGTCTTTATGTCAACCGTGATGTCAAGTAAAATATAATACAAATACGTGTAAAAAAATAAATAAATAAACCATAGGTAAGTAATTACAATGTCAGTGTACTCGCATTTTGACAGAATTTGACCTTATAAACAAGTATATTACTAATGTCAAATTTAATTGCAACAATTGACAGGACTGTCAATTGCTAAAACAAAATTTTTCATAGCTATTGCTACTGTATTCAATTATCACAAAAATATTTGGAACGACTCGTCAATTTACGGGGTGGTAAAAATGCTAAAAAAATATGCGATATCGAGAAAAAGTTATGAAAAAATATTGTTGCTCTCGATGAGTTATATTACTGGTTAAATTTAATGCACTTATTTCATTTACACCCTATGTATATATATATATATATATATATATATATATATATATATATATATATATATATATATATATATATATATATATATATATACATTTATTGAACAAAAGTTATCTGCTTACAAAAACGTGAAATATACACTACAGATTATTACAGAAAGTACATAAAAAATAGTATCGTTTTGTAAAATTTTCTGGATTATCTTCATTTTCTTATTCTTTTTCGTCTTCTTCTTCTTTGACAAGAGTAAAGACAGTTATAGCCCAGTGGGTATTTGAGAAATTTTTAAACATTGCACGATATTTTCTACTCTTGATAGAAACCTGACATATGCACCACAAACTGTCATAATACATAAAAGACAAAACTATATTGTCATTGTATTTTATTATGTTCGTACCATCGTGGTACCGTCTAATGTAAATGCCTCGTGTAATTGACATACCATCATTGTACCGTTATTGTACCGTCATCGTGCCGTCATTGTACTGCTAATGTAAATCAAGCCTTAGAGTGAATGATTAGGTACTTTATCATTATCTGCAATTTGAATTGACAAAACCGACATTTCTGTTCATTTAATCTAGTTGGTTGTAATTATTTCTCAACAAATAGTTGAAAGTGAAGTATTTATAATAAAAAATGAGGAAACATAAATAACAAAATAGCAACTAGTGACAAATGTGCACGGTTATCCATTATACCGAGTTAATCTGCTATCTATGAGACATTTCGCGTGTGATTTATCTCGTTAGGAATGGTGTGAAATGCTGCGAACATTGGTCTGTCTCTCTGGCCGCCGACTTACAATAAGTCGTAAATAACTTATCCTGTGATATTTATGTGTCATATAATAACAATAAATGAAATAAGCCAACTCGTTTGCATGCAGACATTTTGATCGAGAGTTCAGCGTTTATGGTTAATAAGTTATAGGGGTTTCAACATACAACAGAGTCAACTCTGACCAGATCAAATCGAATATATACTTTAAAGTTGGATTGAAAAGTTCCTGACATAACACAGAGACAACAGCACTAGACACTAAACGCAAAAATATTTTTTGTGAAGTTATGTGAATTGTCATTAGTGTCTGCAAAGTTTTACTTTAATGTGCTAATTTGTGACAATCGGATTTGTTTGAATTAGCGCATGCATCGACTTTTATTAAATTGGAAAATATAGAACACCGTGTACTTATCAAATACCTAAACATAAAGGATTTTACTTGGAATATTCTTTGGGAACCTCTTTGGGATTTATTGTCGAATGAATTGTAGGTCTTACTGTTCCAATTTTTATTAATAAACACTATGCGTACATGGACGTTTCGGGCATTAATTAGCCCATCATCAGCTATAATTTTTTTTACAATGTTACAATCAAAATATGAAATTAAAAATACATAGTTTTCATCTCACCAAAAAGAAGTGAAGAAACCTTAATGTAAACCAATGAACAGCAAATTTGATTTTACATTATGAAAAAGTATAAAATTACAGTTTATATTTCAATTCAAATCCAGGATCTATTGATAAACGTAGCAGGAAACTTTTTTATAATGTAAAACCAAATTTGCTGTTTGTTGGTTTACATTAAAGTTTCTTCACTTCTTTTTGGTGAGTTGAAACTTAATTACATATTTTGATTATAACCTTGTTAAAACTTTTTATAGCTGATGATGGGCTAATTAATGCCCGAGACGTCCATGTACACATAGTGTTTATTAATAAAAATTGGAACAGTAAGACCTACAATTCATTCGATGAACATAAACGACTTAACTTAAGTAAAGTGCCAGTTGGAAAAAAAATTATGAAGACATTTCAAATACTTGGGGGAATATCTCGTTTTTCATACACAATGGAAAAAAAGCAGCTTCATTTAAACGCTGAACGGAAAACTTTGAAGATGATCCTCGCTGTTAGTATTGATGACAACATCAATTTGATTCACGATATATAGTCATGGCAGATCGGCGTATCAAGGTTCGAGAAATAGCAAACAGATTTAAAAAATTCGGACCAATGAGTTAGGAATGACAAAAATTTCTTGGAGAGGTGTTTCTCCAGGCTTCTGGCGGTTATTCAGAAACAAATATTCGTTTCAATAACGTTATAGATAATAGACGTTTTTATAGACATTGATTAATTGTTGCTCCATTAAGAAACTGATCCGGATATGTTTATGGAAAGATTTGTAACTACCGGTGAGAGATGGGTTCACGACTATCTGCCTGAATTAAAGCAACAGTCGAAACACTAGAAGCATAGAGGTTCACCACCTCCCAAAAAAGTCAATACAATCAAAAAAAATCCAATTAAGTTACAAGTTGACGGCTGAACGTAAAACTTCACAAGGATAATAATGACAGTTCACATAACCTCACCAAAATTTGCATTTACTACTGCCATCTCTGTATTAAGCCAACAACTTTTCAATAAATCTCCCCGTATGATCAAAGTCATTAAAATTAACCTATGACAGTGATCATGGGTTGATGGAGTTATCTTGAGAGAACGAATGACAAAAGATCTGTGAAGGAGATTTGGAAAAAAATAGAAGAAAAGAGAAGACAAGAAAGCCTAGGATAGCTATTTGTGTATTAATAGCGCAAAATGGGACATTGTCAATTAAGAGCATTCTTTGGAATGACTTCAAGATGTTTTGGCTTTCGTTTTTTCAAAAAATTAATGCCAATTTTGTAATGAATATAAGTTTTTTGTATAATTTGTTTCAAGTACATTGAACTAATGCAGTGAAAAAGTGGATGTCCATTGGAAGCATTCAAGCCAAACTTTTGCAGGTAACAGCACATTTTATACTTTCGTTTTTGTAAATAAATGCCGTATTTTATTTTCACGGCAGTGCGGCATTTTGTTTGGTTATTTAATATACCGACAGAGCAGTTATATGTCAGATTGACTTGTGAAGGTGGTAAATGTGTGACAACTGTGCCATTTGTTCCTGACTAAACGTTTCTATTAAGAATGTAGAGAAGTGATATTTCTCAACATTGTATAGTTAGAAATTTGGACAGCGAGTGTTTTTTCTTTGTCGCGCATGAGTGGCAAAGTGACATTTTGCGTTGACAAAAGAGAGCGCAAATGGATACTTCGTTTATAGGCTGTAGAACAACAAGATAATAATATTAAATGCTAAAGCAGTAAATTGGAGTAGGTCTATTTGTTTCTGTACATTGCGTCTACGGTTTGCTGTCGCGTTCATACAAAATGCGCGGACGTCCGAGTAAACCATAACGAAGAGACCAAGTATTTTAAATGTGTGATATTTAAATAATATCTCCTAAGTATTCAATGCCATTCCAACATTTAATTAAGTATATGTCTTAATTTAAAACATCTTATATTAGTTAGATGATGATACCCCTAAAATAAAAGAATATAGAGGACTCTTGATTCTTTCTTTAGCTGGTTGATATGTTGGTGGGTTGAATTGTCTTAGGTCAATTTGTGAATAAACCTTTCATGCCCCCACGATTTGCAGATAAGTTCTCTTGCGAAGATAACGATTTCATTACTCATTGTAATTATCTACAGAGACTTTGCAGCGAGCAAACGCGGAATATTAGGAAATTAACAGCTTGATTTATTTACCGTGATGTGAAAACGTGAGCACGTCGCTATTTTGTTCAGGAAGGTAATTAGAAAATTGATTCAACTTCCTTAAAAGACTTGAAAAGAATCACCGACGTTTTTCTACACAAACCTGTTATTTATTTAATTATTTAGTTTCTATTCCTGGAATAAAAATGGAGAGTTAATTGTGTGCAGTTTTATGGGATGTAAAAAGAACATACCACGTAGAGATAATAAAAAATCTATTTATAGGTTCTTGCATAAAAATCACATCTATTAGCTATTTTACAAGTGGGTTGCTTTGCTACGAGTATTACAATAATGGACAATTTACTTTTCATATATACATATTCTTTACTCTATACTGTACGAGGGGCACATTAGAATTACTGAGAAATTGAAAATCATATGATGTGTAAAACAAATTTATTTTATGCCATACTGATTTTTTAAAGAAAGTTTTTTGGATTATTTATAAAACAAAAAGTGAAACTTTAGTCCTAGCAACTTTACGTCCTAGAATTGAAATGTCATTTTAAATTCCTAGGTCTTTAAAATTTTATATTCATACTGAATCTTTTATTTATGTGGCATTAAATTGTCTTTCATCTAAACAGTTTCATCAAAAATGTCTCGAATATATTTTTTTTTTCAAAACTAGAAAAATTCAATCTGTCAATTTTTTTATTATTTACTGGCGAGCTAGCTTTGCTTAGGAGTTCCGAACAATTGAGATAAATTACTTTGACTTATATATATATATATATATATATATATATATATATATATATATATATATATATATATATATATATATATATATATATATATATATATATATATATAGTCAAAAGTTATATTGCTACGAATTGCTGTAAATGTCAAAAATTTAAAAGTTAAGCTTCATTCACAGCTACTTTTTTAATACATTACAATAATACATAATGCTAATAGATAATGCGTAACGAAGTTTGCTGTATGGCAACGCACAGGATCATTCACAGCTAGTTTTAATATTAATGCATAATTCACAAACACAATGCATAGAAACAAATGTTTGAAAACTCCAAACTTTTATGTATTACGCATTATGTATTAAGTAAATTTGTGACAGCTGTCAAAATAAATTTGCGAGAAATCTTAAAATCTTCAATTTCGAAGAAAACAAATAGCTGCATCTACTGCTACATTTGTAATACAATATGCTCAAATAAAAGTAAACAAGGAAATACGCTTCAGCAATCCTTTCCTGACATGATAAACTTCAATTTTGACAGGTAATTTGAATAAATACAGATGTCAACTATCAATTAAAATTTGTTGCAGAAAATGCTATGTCTTATGCATTATCATTACGCATTAAAAAAAGTAGCTGTGAATGTAGCTTTATACAAATTAAATAAAAAAAACCTGATGTGCCTAACACAATACCTCCCGCCATTTAATTATTATTATTATTTATTTATTTATATATATATACAGAGTGGTGACTTGGACGACGCAGCATAAGGGTTTCAATGGTAAAACCTTAATGTGCAGTTATTTGCTTCCTTAATTATTTTAGAGCAAAATTGTGTTTAGGTTATTGCTACAGAAAAAAATATTGCACCCGAAGATGCTATTGTTTATAATTTTTCAATTTCGGGAACCGGAAAAATAGTCGAAAACAGTAATAACATTTTTGCAAAAATCATTGATGCCATGGAATAATATTTAAACAAAAACGCAAACATGTGTCACATATTCTTCACCTTTAAACTTTCAAAAATCTCAAATTTCGGTCTCATAAAATTACATTGTTGTTATCAACTACAATAAAAGTGTTTTAATTTGCCACGTTTTGAAAATAAGTTTAAACGTTAAGAATCTACGACAGATTCCAGGATCCGAACCAAGTCATCATCGACTAATAAGAATGACTTGGTTCGGATCCCGGGTTAGTTCCAATTGCTCTCGTTTCGGACTGTCGTAATAAGTGCTTCCTACCAGTTGAGGATGATTTTGGAGATCTCGACTTATCCGATACCCGTAGAAGAGCACTTACTGACCGCTATACTTATTATGTTTTATGTAAATAGTTATTTAAGCATTAAGATCAGTAAGTTCTTCCTACCGGTTGAGGATGAGGAGCCGGAAGCGGTAAGTAAATAAAAACAACGATCAAAGATTACTATAAAAATGACAGCTAAAATTTTTTAATGTCACAATAATTTTCAAATCTGATTTATTTTAATTTTATGCGTTGATCGTGCAAAATACCTAATAAGTCATTTTTAAAGTAAGCTTTGTTCGTTATTTTTATGTACATACTTATTGTCTCCGCCTCCTGATCGGTAACTGATGTGAATTCGTAATAGCTATTAACATACCGAGGAATGTTATAATTAATAACATCCGTGGTTTGTTCAATAGTTTATCGGTTTCAGAAAATTAAGACATTATTGATAAATATCATTATTTGAAATTCTCTCATTAATGCTACTTTCAGATTGCCATGGTTAACAGAACAAGTATTCTGACATATGTCAATATGACAAATATTCAAATTATATGCTTTGTTCCGTATGTTTATTACTTTAGAATAAAGTAGACCGTATTTAGAACGATAGGCTAACGTTAACTGTATGTATTAATGAAGAGCATTATATTTTCATTTTATTTTATATTCATTTTGTAGACCGTTGTTGACAAGTCAGTATGGTAATAATATTACCATACAGATACAGTTATTACTTAGTTACCAGCCTACTTTTGTACATGTAAACAATGGAATAATATCCTGAAACCGGTAAATAAAATTTACTACCTTGGAAACCCTATTCGTAAACATTAAAAAAACCGATCGTGCAAAAATACTATTACTGTTGTACTACTGTAGGCTGTATGTAGTGTATGTTCATACTAAAATTATATATATAATTAATAAAAATCTCAGATGATACGAGTATATTTATGTCTATTTATATTGGTTATTTATCAAACATACTATTTTGTCATACTCAGAAATAGTTCAAAGAAATATAACAACAACCACTGTCTAACAGTATAATATAAAAATCACTTTATCATTTTAAAAATTGCTTAGTAAAAATGTTTAATTGCTCAATTAATTTATCACAAATAAACATTCTCGATAAGCAACATTGTAACACTTCTGCGAAGCTATTTATGTCTGCAAGTAATCAATCAAGTAATACATTAACAAATGCAATAATAAGCAAATCTAATTATAGTCCAATCGAACAAAGTACACAATCACTTAAGCTATCGACTTCTGCAAGTCTACGACGTTAAGGCGTGTTGTTCATTACGTAGTATATTGAACAAGAAATTGCACAAGATATAAGCACAAACCATTGTAAATTATACAGGTTGTTTCACAACTTCGCGTACAAACTTTAAGGGAATATAATACTGACCAAAATGAGTAAAAACATTTTCGTCGCACATCTATTCCAAATTTTTATTACTTTCAAGCCTTCAGCTGCCACCTTTTTGAAATTCGAAATCTATTTTCAAGTTAACCAAATAATACTTGTTTTATGTTATGATATCATGCCAGATAGAAACCATATATTAAAGTTAATGATGTGCATGTTCAATGACATAGGCTGCCAGTGGCAATCAAAATATATACTATAATATACGAGTATTTATATAGTTTTTGTTATTAATTATTTTATTAAACTACTTATTATTCACGAATATTTCCAATTTTTGACCACGAAACCACGAAAGTTATTTAAACATATGTATTGGAATAGATCAATTTATGTAACTCAAATTACTCATAATAGTTCAATCAGTTTACATTTTTAACAAATTATAAAATGTATACACAAATTGGTTACAAATTTCAACAAAATGCTTTCGACTAATAAAAATATAGATTTAAATGACGGGCGATAATAGTTCGTCCGGCATTTTAAAAATCATCTAGTCCAAATTTAGTTTTTACCGAGACTCTTTACTTTGGCACAATGAAAAACGTCATAAAAATCTAGTGCGTACAGTAAAACTTACCTAGCATCTTGCAACTCATATACTCTGTCAAAAATGTGCAGCGTTTAGGGATTGGTACTATTTCTAATATAATTAAAGCTGGTACATATTATTAATAAAGGCAGAGCATGGAACCGAATATTAATAACATACTCAGTTTTTGTAAATTTACAATCTATATTTTAAACTAGTCAAAAGAAATTTCTAGTAATTTCTCCCATAAGAGGGTGGAGCCAAAAATTTTCGGCCTGATATAGATCCAAGTATTACAGCAAGTCAATATGTTGATAACACGTCAGTTCAAGTCTTATTAGCCTGGGAAAAAACAAAAATGAATTTCTACGCCCGATTTCAGAAAAGTTCATTAAAATCTTAATCAATGATTAAATTTTAACCGCCTTGTTAAATACGATATTTTATTTCATGACAGTTGATTAGCTTTCGGAGTGTTAAAACGCCGGTTAATTTAATCAGTAAAATTGGCCGGTTAAATTTTGACTAAGTCAATTAATTGCACATTGAATAGGGGTTTCCACTATTTTTCAATTTTTTTATGTTATTCCTCATGAAAACTTATATGTATTACAATAAATAAAACATTTTTATCATAACAGGTTTTCTGCAAAAAAAATATTGAAAACAGTATTTTTTGCAACTCGTTTGAACGGCCAATTTTTACCGCCACGACAGCGCGTAAAAGGCCGGCTAATGTAGCTAATGCTCAACAGATGGTGCATGAGTCTCTAGTGGTGTCATCTGTCAATTGATGGTGTACTAACACTCTTCTATTACAGTTTTCTTGAACTAACGCATAGGGGTAAGGATAGGAGTTTTCACTGAACTACAAACAAATGTTTTATTTCAAACTGAGTTTGTTTGTGACCTTACAATTCTTAGAATTAAAGAACTGAACTTCGAATCTTTCGAGTACGACGTCAAGATAATAAGACTTACAAAATATTTGGAGAGATAAATTATATCATACATAATTTATAATTTAATTTGTTACGAATCCTAATCAAAAATTCCAAATCCCTCGTCAACTGAACATCTGGGTGGAATGTTTGTATCCTGGTTTTTCCACAAATATTCTTTTACGGGTGTTTCGACTTGTAAATAATTATAGGCAAAGGCATAACTTCTGGTAATCTCTTGAATTCGTTGCTGGAGATTTACCAAATACTTTACAAATATTTAATCCACGAAATACAATAATCTATAAAACACGTATACCTTAGAAAATGCTTTATCAATATAACATACGGCAAATAATAATAATAATTGTATTGTATTCACATTTTTAACTAGTTTATAATACCTACTTCATTATTTATATATAACGGGTTGGCCATATTCGACGAAAAGATCGGGCAACACTGTAACTTCTGACAGAGATGCTAGAGCGACTAACAACATACCGCGTTTGAAGCGTCAGTCTAAGGAGATTTTCGTCATGGAATAGTACACGCCACGTGAACGCTCTAAGATTGTTGAAATTTACATTCAACGAAACAAGTCAATTCTGAAAACGCAACGTGCATGGAGGAAAATTAATAAAGTAAAAATTGCGCCTTCTGCAACCACATTGTATTGTTTGTATGATATATTTACAACTGGTGCGGCACTTACTAATCCCAAGCGTCCAAATAAACACCGACCAAAGCGATCAGATGATAATATCGCACTCGTACAGGCCAGTGTTGACAGGTCTCCAACAACATCTCAAAAACGTTATCGGACAATGATAACAGATTTTTTGATGCCAATTGTGCCTGATAATGGTATAGGTGACTACTGGTTTCAACAAGACGTTGCCCCACCGCACACTGCTCGAGCTACAATGGATTTATTGAAGACATTGTTCCCAAGCCGTTTGATGTTTAAAAATGCTGATTTTGACTGGCCTAGGCGTTCACCGGATTTAACGCCTGCAGACTTTTTTCTGTGGGGCTATTTGAAATTAAAGGTTTATATCAACAAGCCATGGTCCCTAGAAGAGATTGAAGAACAACATTCGCTAGGGAATAGCCGCCATTTCGGCCGAAATGTTGACTGAAACCATGGAAAATGCTGCCAAACGGGCTCAAAACGCCGTAGACGCTCAAGGCGGCCATTTACGAGATATCATATTCCAAAAGTGATGTAAACAAATCTCCTTCAATCCAATTAAATGATTTTTAACATGAACAGCAAAAAATGTGTTTTTCCATGATTTTTTTTTAAAAAACATCTTTTCGTCGAATATGGCCAACCCCATATATATATATATATATATATATATATATATATATATATATATATATATATATATATATATATATATATATAAATACCAAAAATTTGTACACCGAATGCCGATTTCGGCATTATTTGCTTAAAAATGCGAAAATTCCGAAATCGGCATTCGGTGTACAAATTTTTGGTTGGTGGATGACCCCTCGAATACGCCTTACACGGGATTTATTAACTACTTTTTCTGGATTTTCGGCAGAAAATACATCAGCAGTTTGCTGTAGGCTATTACCAATGTGAAATAATTTCACAATACGAATTTTATCTTTTGTAGTTAAATCCATATTATTTAAATAACACTAGCAACAAATAAAGATAGTACAATACAAATCTGCATTTGACGTTTGATTATTCAAATCAAATGTTCTCGTTTTTTTGTTTTCGTCAGGGCTAACTATAATTTGAAGAAATTTAATTTATAGTAAACCAATAAAGCAAATAATAAAATATTTTTTAAATAAATAAATCTTGTTACGTACAATGTATCCACTTTATTAAATTAAATATTAATAAAAGATTAAAAACATACTAATAATAAAAATTATTTTGAAAAGAAAAAATTAAAAAATAAATATTGCTGTCGGTTGGTTTCGAACCCGACTCTCTAAATTGTGAAGCGCGCACGTTACCCCTACTCTATCAGAGCTGTTGCTTAGATACTATTATTTTCAAGATATGAATAACATTCATGGTACTTCTACAATTTTTCTTAATTTATTCTAATATTACACTTGTAAATTGACTGATTTGAATTGAAATCCATAGAAATAGTATCCCCGGATAAGCATGCAAAATTTCATCTTAATATCTTGCACTGGGGAGATACTATTCACAATTAACTAATTTTACATGTTAATCGCCCATGTGTCGGTCGGCCTAAGACACCCGGTATATATATATATATATATATATATATATATATATATATATATATATATATATATATATATATATATATATATTGACGGATAACATAGAAACTAAAATCGATCCGGCATGTGACGTCACTGGCTGGCAGCGTTACAAATGTAGTAAATTGTTTTCATTCATTTTTAAAAAATGGAAACATATTTAACCATTTAAGTAGTGTTTTCAGAAATGTTTTATGATATATTTTAGTGTAATAGTGTTATTTTTCAATATTTTGATTACGGTGGAAACCCCCATTACCTATTATATAAAATATAAAAAGTAAATTTAGTTAATTTCATGAAATACACAAGTACTTTAATCAGTGATTAGAGTTAACAAGGCAATTAGTAAATCATTGATTTAACATTTTCATGAAACCGGGCATAAGTCAATTATTTTTCTAATAACTGTCACTCGTTTATCACAATGTCTGAAGTCACGAAAATTGAGTATCGAGCTGTTATCAAATTCTTTACCCGAGAAGGTCTGTCTTCTTAATGTGTCAAAGATCGGCTGGATGGAGTTGATGGGAAAAATTCACCGTCTTATTCTGTGGTAAAAGATTGGTCGAAACGGTTTCGATTTTCGCATAATGCTACGAGACGAGAGCGAGAACGAGATAGCAGTGTAAAATTCGAACCTGCGAGAAGTGAGAAATCTCGCAACATTCTCGCGAAAGTCTCGCAATAAAAAGTATTTGTAACTTTATAGCTTTGATTCATAAATTCAATGACAAATGCACCGTACAAGGTGTGGAGTCAACGCTAATTCATGCGAAGAATACGAGACTGTGAAAATTATATGAATTCACTATATTATTGAGACTATTTAAAGTCGATTGGTATCGGTCCCAGAGCGAGGAAATGCAATATAAAAACAAAATCTGTTTTGCATTCAATAGAAGTAGTTTTCTCCAATATTTCAGTCCTGAATTTACCCCAATTAAAACCACGGTAAACATTTTCTTGCCGCCCGTAAAAAGTAATGGATATTATATTAAGCGTCGATGGGAGCCAAAACGGAGAGAAGTTGAGTTATTGGTTGCCGGCGATTTACAAAGTTACAAAAAAGAATTGTTTAATGTTTTAATTTGTTTTACCGATGACAGAATGTATTAACAGATGTTTGTATTGAAATAGTTTAGAGATCACTATTTGTTGATAAACTGGATATTTTACAGGTAAATTAAATTATTTACCAACTTATTACATTTTCTGTTAATGAATAAACATTATGCTCGTATTGAAATAATTTAGTGACCAGAATTTAGTGTTTCGTCTCTTTATTATATTGATACTTATACGACTGCAAATACACGGAAGACGGTGCGATTGGTGCGAACTTGTCTCTTGTAGTTAAACTGTTACGTAAATACGTAGTGCGCAAGCGCTTATTTCTATAGCGAGACTCTCGCGAGACTCCCGTGCTAGAACGAGACGAGACCCAAAAAATTGCGAGAACGAGAGCGAGATTACAGATCCGAAAACGAGACGAGGTCGATATTTTATATTTCTCGTCTCGTCTCGCCTCGCGTGCTTCACTAGAAGTGAAGTATAAGTATGTGAACATATAATGAGCAAACCGATAATTTTTTCGGTACACAGTTTTCGGTTCAATTTCGGTTCGAAGCCCTGCATAAAATATTAAAAAAATATTAGGGTTTAATAAATAACAAGACTTTCTAGAATTACATATCGGTTTCAATATAGATAAAGTAAATAAAAGAAATTTAAAAATATAGTAGTGAGTGATGGACATTATTGTACTTAATCAATATTAATGTAGCAGAATGTCATTCCCAAAATTAACGAAATGTTGACGTAGGTTGTTCTTGAATTAAGCCACAAAACTTTCATTTATACCTTGCTAAATATATTGTGCAGTATGAAATTTGCTAAAATATATGACTGTATTTTACATTTAACGTACTATTTAAAACTTAGAAACATTTCATTTCAAAGTAGATAATCTATTAGACACTAATAATATATTTCAAATGAGTTAGTTATATTATTATTTCTCAATAAACATGCCCACTTGTAATTGGTAGTACCGAGCAGCTGCCTACACAAACACCAACATTAGAATATGAAAATAACTGTTGCCACCAGTCAACTAGAGCAAGCAGAATGCTTATAATTGTAGACGAGCTACTATACATGTGTTCATTTGCTTATAACTCATTATTCTCTAACCACTCAGTGGTAATAGATATTTAATTGCAAAGTAATGTACACGAGAACAAAAAGTAGTTCAAATAGTCGGAACGCACAGTGTTTTTTAACTTTTATTACTGGTATTATAAGATGTTTAAAAGTATGTTTGAAGTTTAAATGACTATTAAAGTAATTGACATTTATGAGCCATTATTTATTTTATTTATACTTTGTTAATAGTAACTCACGTATTTCATTTAAGTTTTTACTATTGTTAAACCTTGATTTGTTAATTAAATTATTTTTATACAAACTATAAACTTAATAGGGTACCTATAATAAAGAAGGTTTATCTAAATAATTCAATAACATTTTTTCCGCAAAATTCCAATTTTACAACTACACTTTCATGATGAGAAAGTAAACAAAAATCAATAGCAAATAATAAAATATGCATTGATAAATATAAAAAATTATGAGTCAATTTATCGAATGTGGTGTAAATTAAGTGTTAACAATTATTGGAAATGTATCAAACAGCATTTTTTACTTCCTTGTACATAGTAAAGGAAGTATTGTAATAGCGAAAAAATTTGGTTTTCAGATTTCAACGGAAATATCCATTTTGACCATCCCTGAATCCATTTTGACTAATTTCGTCGTGACGTCTGTACGTACGTACGTATCTCGCATAACTCAAAAGCGGTAAACCGTAGAAAGTTGAAAATTTGTATTTAGGACTGCTATAACATCTAGTTGCGCACCTCCCTTTTTGGTCATTACATAATTTCCAAAAATTGTACTTTATTTGAAGCCTATGATAGATTTTAATGAAAAACTATTTTTAAAATATAATCCAAAACGTTTAAAATTTGGTCTATAAGACTTGTATGTCAATTGGAATAACATAGTAGATTTTGGTTAAAATAGGCTAGCCGGAAGTGATATATTACCTGAAGTTGTTAACAGTTTTTCTTGAATAAAATAGTTTCATTTTGATTTTAGAAATAAATGCTTCAAATAAGAGTTTTAGAGAATTAAATTCAACGTCTAGCACAGTATTATTAAATTAGCCCTTTGTATAAGCGAGATATGTAAATTTAAAACATATACTTTTTGGTTTATATAATGAAGCTTGCTATGGATTAAGACAAAAAAAAAAAAAAATGATGTTAATGTCAAATACGTTCAATTTTATAGTTGTGTCTATACTTCATATTGGTCTTGCGTACAAGGAAGTCGTGTGGTGTCCACATCAGATTTTTTACTTTCTTGTACTCGTACATAGTAAAGGAAGTATTGTAATCGCGAAAAATTTCGGTTTTCAGATTTCAACAGAAATATCCATTTTGACCATCCCTGAATCCATTTTGACTAATTTCGTCGTGACGTCTGTACGTACGTATGTACGTACATACGTATCTCGCATAACTCAAAAACGTTAAGCCGTAGAAAGTTGAAATTTTGTATTTAGGACTGCTATAACATCTAGTTGTGCACCTCCCTGTTTGGTCATTACATAATTTCCAGAAGTGGTACTTTACTTAAAGCCTATAATAGATTTTAATGAAAAACTATTTTAAAATATAATCCAAGACTTTTCAAATTTTGTATATGACTTTTATGTCAATGGGAATAACATAGTAGATTTTGGTTAAAATAAAAATCATGTAATCATTTATATTTTTTTTCTTGACAAAAATCTTCTAATTTTTATTGTGTTTTGAGGTGTTATATTTAAGTTTGCTTTTTCAACGTTTTAAATAGATTCCTGTCCGAATCGACTCGTTTTCAATAAAAATTGAGAACACAGAAAATATACACACTTTGACAGGTATATAAACAATATTTTTGTAAAACGTCAAAAGAATTTCGCTTATCAAAACTGACTTGTAAAAATGCGACATCTTATTGGCTTAAAGGCTGCGATAAAATTTTTGTGACGGTGTTTTGTCGAAATTAAACTTGGTAACTAGGTAGAATCCTGAATTTGGATTGGCTTATAAATTTATGAGTGAAATAGTCAGTATATACTGTTCCCATTGGTTAAATTTTCAAGTGTTTTACAGAATGAGTGGTTAAAAACTAGTCTTTGGAATTTATTAATTCACGAGGGGTATATGTCATTTCATTCGTTTGTTTTTTTTTATTTGTCAAAAAAGGCAAAAAAATTATAAATAAAATTTGCATGAATTGAATAATTCGGCATGTTTAAAATATAGAACATCAGTAAAGGTAAAAAACATGTAAATATCTTGCTTCTGCAACTAATCATCTGGCTAAATATTCCTTCAAAATGTTCAAAATTTGCATAAAAGCTAGCTTCAATTTAATCGCTGTTAAAAAGCTAGGTGCTATTTTATCACTTATTTAAAATGCACAACAATGGAAAATGAGTGGTAAATTAGATGTTGTACTTTTTAAATTAATTGTATACAATAAGAAAATATGAGAAAAAAATATTATTAAGTACAGTCTGTGAACATATTGTTGACATATTTGATTGACAAGCATATAATAAGATAGTATTTATAATGGAAAATTGTTATGTAATTATCGGTACTTATAAAAGTAATAAAGTGTATATTAAAAATATGAAATAATAATAATACAATATGAAATGCTATTTTAGAAATACATAAAAATATTGTTTATTATATAATAATATATTATATAATATGAAACATTTTCGAGATAGCAGAGATAAACCCCGTAAAAACTAATTTTTCACTGCCTTATATTTCGGAAACTGTTGAATATCGGACCCATGTTGATTAAACCTTTTTACCTCCCGCTACCTTTGGTAACGAAGGTAAAGGGGTCGTGCTAAAAATCGCATATCGGGATTTTGGTAAATGACCACGTTTTAAGGTCTCTAGAATCCAATTTTAACATTTTCACGATGATGCCTGTGTATATGTGTGTGTGGATCCTCCACTCTAACTCAAATACTATCATTCAGAAAATTTTGAAACCTTGTATTGCGAACTTTTTCTGCAATGGAAAGAGCCCATTAGATTTTGGTGAAAATCAGATAACAGGAAATGGCACTTTACTAGAAGCTCAAAATCCTTTTTCTTCGAAAATTACCCTTAAATGTTATTTTTTCGAGATTAATCTTATAATAAAAATTAGAGATTATTAAATTTTCTATAGATTCGCATTAATACTTTTTCTATATATTTTGTGGATAATAAACACAACGCAGTTATTCAAACGTAGGTATGTAACTGACAGATAAATGTCACTATCAAAGAACTAATCATCTCAAAATAATATTAGTAACGTTTAAAAAGAAAAAAGTAAATAGAACAATAGAAAAGGAATTTAATACAGTTTCCAGCATAAGTAAATATGTAGATATGTATTTAGATTAATAAAAATGAACGATTCACAAAAATGATTAAGCTAATCCTCATTTTTGGATTAGTGAATTCTATTTTATCCCGGTATATAAAATTTAATCTTCATTTTATTATAGGTCCGGTGGCTCAATGGTTATAGCAACACCTCATGTCATGATTGCCCTCGAGGTTCGATCCCACTAAGGCATGTGAATGTGAACCCACTCTGTAATTGGGATGTTATCCTGTTGAGGGGTTTTAATAAAATCTGATGTAGACACCACACGACTTCCTTGTACGCAAGAGTAATATGAAGTATAGACTCAATTATAAAATTGCACGTATTTGACATAATTTGACATTTACATCTATTTTTTATTTTTTTGTTATTTTTTGTCCTAATCCATAGCAAGCTTCATTACAAAAACCAAAAAGTATATAAGTTTTAAATTTACATATCTCGCTTATACAAAGGGCTAATTTAATTCTCTAAAACTCTTATTTGAAGCATTTATTTCTAAAATTAAAATGAAACCATTTTATTCAAGAAAAACTCTTAACAACTTCAGGTAATATATCACTTCCGGTTAGCCTGTTTTAACCAAAATCTAGTATGTTATTCCAATTGACATAAAAGTCTTATATACCAAATTTGAAAAGTTTTGGATTATATTTTAATATAGTTTTTCATTAAAATCTATTATAGGCTTCAAATAAAGTACCATTTCTGGAAATTATATAATAACCAAAAAAGGAGGTGCACAACTAGATATTATAGCCGTCCTAAATACAAAATTTCAACTTTATACAGCTTACCGTTTTTGAGTTATGCGAGATACGTACGTACGTACAGACGTCACGACGAAATTAGTCAGAATGGATTCAGGGATGGTCAAAATGAATATTTCCGTTGAAATCTGAAAACCGAAATTTTTCGCGATTACAATACTTCCTTTACTTTGTACAAGGAAGTAAAAAGGTAGTTACTTGAATTAGATTAGACTATATTTTAAGAAATAAACTGTCAAAATTAGAGTAAAATTCGCTAAGCCAAAAATAAGGATTAACAATCTTTTTCTTGACTCGGGCTGTAAATGGCGGGAAGTGTTATGTTTGCCACACCACATTTTTTACACATTTTGGTCAGTACTATATGCCCTTTCATTTTTTTCGAGAAGTATGATAACAGCCTATATTTATTAAATTACTTCTACTAGAGTTGATTCTGTATAAAAACATTCAATTTCTGTTTGTAAAGGCCTGTGTCCACCATCCTAGAAATCGATCCGAGTTCTCGGATATAGGCCCTAATTCGATATCTCGGATCGTGGACACTACCAACTCGGACGCAAAAATCGAATAGAAAACTAGAATGGAAAAATGCGTTCTGTCCCATTTTTTCGTACAAGTTACTAATTTCATTTAAATGTTACCAATTTAAAATCTTGACGTTTGATGTTTGATAAGCTTGAAAATGATAAGGTTATAAAATATTACCTAATTCTACTCATTTTTGTATTGATTATAAAAAAGTACTTATAAACAAATTAATATATTCGTTGTAAAATTTTTATTTACTTACTGCCGGGATAATTTCTTGGTTATGTTTTATTAGTTTCTAGAATTGGTAGAAATGGCTGAAACTAACTTCATAAATTCGACCAACCCGACATCTGTAGTCATACAAGTTCAATGTTTATGATCAAAAAATGTGATCGAGAACTCGGAACGATTTCTAGCATCGTGGACACAGACCTTACGCTTATAATATAGGATAATTGAATGTTTTTTTATCGATCAACTTTGCTTGTAGTAATTCTAGCTTCATATACATATACATACGCCTACATAAATTATTTCAAACTGTCATGTCGTGGAATGAACGTTAAAAATTGCATATTTCTTTGGATCCCTCACTTTCGAAGGTACTCATACATACATTTCATTACAACCGTGCCGTGTAAGCTATTAAATTATGCATGTTGTAATTCCTGCATTATCATACGTCTCGGATGAGTTCCCGCCGCCATTTTTACACCGCACAATTATAATTGTATTATTTGTAGTAATGAGATATGAACCAGGCATAGGAATGTTCATTTGCTTCGTGAAATACATGTTATTATACTCTTTTAACTATTAATAAGATAAAATCGCGAATTTCAATGAGATACGTTTTTATCTTAGACCAATTCTCATGTTTTACTAGCTCCAAATTAATTTAACTGCAATAAATCTACGAATTACATCACGAAATCAAGAGTGCGGTACATTAAACGTGATTTATTTCTCTAAAAAATTAATTTACTACTAGTTTTTCCTTCAAAGTTGGAATTTTTTATTACAGGGTTATTTTACGTTGTTTACACAGACGATAAAATATTACTAGGTAATTATCAAATAAAACACCTGTTTATTTTTTTATAATACCGTAAAACATATTTTTATGAGAATAATCCATAAATATACAATAAATTTAGATAATTAGTGTTCGACGTGATATTCCTCAGCAGAGTTATTTTCTAGGAAAATTGTTTACTACATATGACTTAGTGCAGTTAAAGACGTCATGCCCGGTACTAGTTGTAATTACTACACATACGTAATGCATTTTAAATAAAATATGCTCCAAAAGTCCAGTGCAATGAATACCACAACTAGGGATCGACCGATATGATTTTTTGTGGCCGATACCGATATCGGCCGATACCGATATACTCATATCCGATATCGGCCGATACCGATATATCGGCCATAAAATTTTGTCGTAAATTTTTTGCTGTATAAATGAGGTAAAAGTGATTTATAATGATATACTGTTACCGTTACACGCATTAACCATAAAGAAATCACAAAAAAAATGCAGAGCAAATGCAAAAAAAGACATTTTTTTTCAAACGTCGTAGAAATGGCCTTTTTGTGACTTAATTCATAAGGTAGAAGCTTTATTTCTACGCCGTTGGAAATTTTTACGCCGGCGGCGTAGAAATAAAATAAATAAATATACATAGAAACTACATAGAATTAGCGAATAAAAAGAAAAGTAGTGCGTTTGAAAAAAAAATTTAATGTGTCATTCGGAATAATAGTATATTATACGCCAAGGTTGAGAAGATAATCATTATTGACCCAGCGCCAAGATTGTAACACGAGGGCGAAGCCCGAGTGATACAAGGCGCCTGGTCAATAATGATCTTCTCAACCGTGGTTTATATACTATTTTTTTCACTACTAGCTCCTAAATTCTATTTAACGAATTTTATATTAATAATAACAAGAATTTTGACATTAATATTTATTAATATCTATAAAAACTAAGTAGGCAGAAATAAAATTATTTTGTTTTTAATATTGTTTTTAATATCTGACATTTCATTTTGGTAACAATAAGTAAACATGTTTGAAGAAAGTAATACGGAAAATTGTACTCCTCCGGAAATTAAAGAAGCGGCACAAAATGTGCAGTTTGATACATTGCTGCCAGAAAAATCTAAACCGATATATATGAAAGTGTATACAAGTTTTAAAGAATGGTGTCTAACGAAAAAGGTGACTAAAATCTCGGAAAATGTACTCCTAGTATATTTCCAGGAGCAAGCACACAATAAAAAGGCTTCAAGTTTATGGGCCATATTTTCCATGCTGAAATCGACTATTTCATTAAAAGAAAATATAAACATTTCAAAATATTTTAAGTTACTTGCATTTTTAAAGCGCCAAAATGCTACATATAAGCCAAAAAAGTCACTTGTATTTTCTAAAGAAGAAATTAATAAATTTCTCATAGAAGCGCCAGATGAAGTCTTCCTATCAACAAAGGTATCCTGTTGTGGTAATAAAATTCCAAAAACTTACTAATTCATACTTTCTTAGGCTATTTTTGTGATTGGAGATGTCGACGTTCGGGATGACATCATCGTCATAAATATAACGAAAAGCAAAAATGGATCCTCGAGAAAATTTGTCTTGGTAGAAACTTTCTGGGTTGAAATAGTTGAGGCCCACTCCTGACATGACAAAGGTGTTCATTACAAGCCCCATACCTCAATCAATGATGCCAGAAATTCAAAATGCGACAATAAATATAGGAAACACTCAAACCTCATTGAATACGGGTTCTGCAGCAATAAATTTGACTTGTCACAATTGCACTATCAATTTCAACTATAAATAGCAAATCATTGTTACCTGTTTTGTGTTTTTACATAGAAATGTAATTATAACCCTAAAAAAATGTACAATGTAAGATAATTGAAATAATGTTACAATAAGCACTTACCTTTTCATATATTTAACAATAAATAAATACCTAAATTAACATTTCGCATTGTAAATATAATGTGAACGCATGAAAAATTTGATAAGAAATAAGATCGTAGAATATTAACATTTTTAATCTGAAATTTAACTATTGCCAACTTGAAATTAGGCGGCAAATTTAAATATAATGTTTTCTTTGCGTTTAATAAGTTAAATAAATTCAGAAGCTTGAATTTCTTTAAAAAGTGACAGTTCGCATAATTAACCATGGTCAATAATAATTCATTATTGACCGTTGTTAAGCGTTGCTAAGGAAGCGGTAGAGAAAAACAATTTCACAACTCAATAACAAGTCAATAATGGTATGTTTGTAGGCTAGTAGTGAAAAAAAGTGTTTTTGTGTGCCTCGCATGCATGCAATTGTCCGACTCGCTTCGCTCGTCGTGCAAACTTCCATACTCGCCACACAAAGTATAACTTTTACTTCTAATAACACAATATATTATTTTCCATTGATGTACAAAGTTGCAATAATATATTTAGCATCACTGGCAAGTAGTGTTGCTAGTGAACAGTTATTTTCTTCAGCTGGAAATGTTTATGAAAGCGCAAGAAATCGTCTAACTCCGGAAAGAGCAGAAAGCTTAATTTTGTTACATTACAACTTGCCAAAATTTAACTTTAAATATTAATTTGTTTAACTAAGTGGGTAACTTTACTTCTACAATTTTAATGACTTTTTTGCTAAATTTTGAATAAGAATAAACTTGATTTGTTTTTTATTTAGTATTTCTGTTTTAATATCCTTTAAAAAATCCTTAGCAACTGAAATATTAAGCAATTTATATTTTTTTAGGCCGATACCGATATCGGCCAAGAAGACCGATATGGCCGATATACCGATACCGATATCGGTATCGGTCGATCCCTAACCACAACTACACAAGATTCGGACAATGAAGACTTATTTTTTACATCCATTATACTTACATGGATACTTTTTACAATTCAAATATACAGGCTGTCTCACAACTCGCGCCCCAGAGCGAATGAGGAAACACGAGACAGCAATCGGATGTGTAATTTAGAAGAAAAAAAAATCTAGCTTAAAAGATATTGGAGAAAAGACGTCTTAAAATTGACCTACACCTTTAACGTGTGTTTGCGGTAATTTTACGTTACTAGGGTTTTATACAAATCAAATCTTCTTTAAAATGTGTGGGCGACTGTAGTTTTCGAAAAGTGTCAGTGTCAAATTAAAATTGACAAAGTGAATAAAAAAGGCAAATTTTTACCATGTATTCAGCCACTGATTACTTAAAAATGATTATAATTTTCTGAGAATGTGGACGTAACGCCAGAGAGGCAGCACGAGACTATTCAGAACGTTTTCCGGATAGAAATCTTGTGGATCATAAAGTGATATTGAGAGCCATCGCAAGGACGCATGAGCCCGGTCAAGTTATGCCAGATCGAAAAGTAACTGGTGGTGCTCCCAGAATCACTCGTACAGTTGAGAACGAACAACCATTTGTTGTTTTAATGTCAAAGAACTGAAATGACAATATTTTCGTTTAACACATTTTACACAGCTGCTACAACACGTTGCACTGTACGATATAAATGATGATCTCGGATGACACCATCGCTAACCTAAATTTATTGACAGTGACAAGTCAACTCTAAAGTGTCAAAATTACAGTAAGTCAATCAAATTTTGTAACTCACTAGTAGTATTTTTAAAACCTAGCAACCAGTTTTATTTTGTAATAATATCACACACCTCAAGATATCCTTCCGGGATTGGTGGATTAAAAAGTCTCGTAACTCCGTTATGCAAGCAGCCGCAAATTATTTTCTTCTATTTGTTGGCAACCTATTGTCGTCGGCAAGTGTCAGTTTCGTCTGGGGCACGAGTTGTGAGACAACCTGTATATACTTGTATACGAGGTCTGTTAGAAAAGTATCCGACCTTATTTTTTTGCGAAAACCTGATGGATTTGAATCAAGCGCACTTACATGAGCCGACCTTAAACCTTCGTGCGCATGCGTAAATTTTTTCCCGCCTGTCGATAGCGTCTGTTAATGTGAGAAATTTCTCGACTTTGGTCACAGTATAAAAAGTATTATACAGTAGCGAAACTCGTGATTCTCTGTCAGCGCGCATACGTCAATCAGCGCAACAAGAACATGGCGTCCCTTTAATTAGGAACATGAGCGTAGACTTTAACTTGTATCATAATTAAAATATTCAATACAATTATTTATTTGTACATAAAATATATTGAACGGTCATATATTTTAAATTTATAACAATTTTGCTAAATTTCAGTATATTTTGTACATAATATAAGGCTCAAGAAATATGCATCCATGTCTGCTTGTTGATATCGTCGCCTATGGCATTCTTTTCAATGATTCTGACAGAAGGCAAGAATATAATAGTTTTGAACGATAATAAAATCGCAGACAAAAATTTGTGTATAACTTGTAAAAAGACATCATGTTGTATACTGTTATTATACTAAAACCATGTAAAATACTTTTTATTTGTATTGTATAACTGGTTGTGGTATAATACGATATTATACTTTGCGGTACCATTTGAATTGGCGCCACTACGCGCAACAGAAACATGGCAGCTTCAGTCAAGGTCACCCAGGTTGGTATCAAAAGTTCAAACTTGCCGACACAGTTTCGCTACTGTATATGTTGTGTATACTGTGCTTTGGTATGGATTATGTGTTAACAATTACTCGATATCAGTCCAATAGCATTCATTCTTACAATACCGACTTTTCGGTGCACACTTTTACCTTCTCTACCCTGAAGAATGTAATAAACAAGTGAATTTAAATAAAAGATTGTAATATTTGAGCTTGGCTTAAATGCATCATTTATTGAATATAACACATAATGTTAACTTCATGTAATGTGTCGTTCAGAAATTCCATTTCTCTTTATGATTTACTACTCGTTTTAATTTCAAAATTATGAATTATTCTTTGCCGATACAAATATGCATCTGATAACATACGATTGACATAATTCTTAATTCAACATCATAAATTACTACACTGTTCACAGAAGTTAATAAATATGACATTTGGCATTAATATATCAACATCAACCAAAAAAATTGTCTCTATGATTAATATAGCACAATATTTCAAACTGCTCAACCGAATAATAAGATATGATGCCTACAAAAAATACTATAAATTGAACTTTGGAACGAATGAAAGGAAATAATTGTTAGATATTTATGGATCTTGCTGTAAAATAAACATTATAAAGATATTAATTTGTAATTTACTGCAGAAAAATTCAAATCTTTGACTGGGGCTATTACTTTTATTATGTTTTTACATAAATTGCATGATAAATGTAATTACAAAATGTAAAATATGATTAAGCATAAAAGAATAATAGTGGCATTCACAAATAAAGAAAAATATTTACATTAATTTTAAAAAAATACCATTCCATATTGAAAATCATATTTTCAAATATTGCTTCGAAGATTAATAAGATTTTTAGTTTTCTAAACACTGTTCAATATCCTTTATCCAACACCGACTCATAATATAGGGTAAGGGCGGGTAAGAGTACGCAGTATCAATATCTTGGAATAGAAAATATCATTCAGCTGGTGTAACAGTCAAAACAAGACGTATTTATGTGTCCATCTTGAGTACAAAAAATCTTCTTTCTAAGGTAAGACAATTATAAAGTAGACAAGAAACAAAAATTTCGTGTTCTATATTGTTATTTTGGGTTACTTATACAGTAATGTCGATTAAATTCAGCTTGACATATTCATTATTTTACTTATTGAGAGGTTAGTTTTATCATTGTAGTTTAAGAATACGCAGAAGCGATTGCAGAGGCATCTAACGTGTTATAGTAAAATTAATATTTAATAAAATATATGTAAAATCCAAGAGTACGCTGAAAATTAAAACTAAGAGTACGCATATATGCGTACCCTTAGTTTAAATAAAATATTATTTTGTTATCCTGCATTTTGATTTTTTTGCACTATAGATGGGCAATTATAAACAAAAAAGCAATCGACAATTAAAATTTAATGCAGGAAAAAAAATCGAATTAGTAAAGGTGAATCTAAAAGACATATTGCATCATCACTAGATTTACATGAAGCTACTTTAAGAAAGCGCTTAAAAGGAGACTCAATTCCAGAATCTCTAGGTAGGTATGTCTGTTTTCAATCAAGATATGGAAAAGAAGCTTGCAGAACATGTTAAAATGCTTGACAATTTACAGTACAAGGATCCCCCAGAAATGGACTGGATACAGTGCAAATTATGCAAACTTTGGTGGCATGAAATTTGCACCACATATTCTGGCCAAAAAATATTTAAATGCGACAAATGTGTACCAGAATATTATGCATACTCTTTGGCTTAATAGTTGCGTACTCTTAGATTCATGTACGTCTAAGAGTACGCATTTTCATTAATATTAATAATATAAATAAATGAATCCACTTAGAATAATTTTAATTTTGTTGCCAAATGTACAAACAATATAGATTTTCATAAATGATAAGTACTTTTTTCAAAATAATTTTTTTTTGGCCAATAAAGAAAATGTGCGTACTCTTACCCGCCTTTACCCTACTTGTTACTATGGTTATTTGAAATAACTAATGTACAACATTAGACGGAATGTCTAATGTTGTACATACGGAGTGTAAGAGAATATTTTAGAAGTCGCGGAGGAATTATTACTCATTTTTGTGTTTTTTACTTCCTTGTACAAAGTAAAGGAAGTATTGTATTCGCGAAAAATTTCGGTTTCCAGATTTCAACGGAAATATCCATTTTGGCCATCCCTGAATCCATTTTGACTAATTTCGCCGTGACGTCTGTACGTACGTATCTCGCATAACTCAAAAACGCTAAGCCGTAGAAAGTTGAAATTTTGTATTTAGGACTTCTATAACATCTAGTTGTGTACCTCCCTTTTTGGTCATTACATAATTTCCAGAAAAGGTACTTTATTTGAAGCCTATAATAGATTTTAATGAAAAACTATATTAAAATATAATCCAAAACTTTTCAAATTTAGTATATAAGACTTTTATATCAATTGGAATAACATAGCAGAATTTGGTTAAAACAGGCTAACCGGAAGTGATATATTACCTGAAGTTGTTAACAGTTTTTCTTGAATAAAATGGTTTCATTTTGATTTTAGCAATAAATGCTTCAAATAAGAGTTTTAGAGGATTAAAGTCTGCGTCTAGCACATCAAGTATTATTAAATTAGCCTTTTGTATAAGCGAGATATGTAAATTTAAAACTTATATACTTTTTGGTTTTTGTAATGAAGCTTGCTATGGATTAGGACAAAAAATAACAAAAAAAAAAATAGATGTTAATGTCAAATTACGTCAAATACGTGCAATTTTATAATTGAGTCTATACTTCATATTAGTCTTGCGTACAAGGATGTCGTGTGGTGTCCACATCAGATTTTTTTTAATATAAATAAAAAACAATGGACCTTTTCCACACACACATACATACACACATACATACACACAGCCATCATCGTGATAATGTTAAAATTGGATTCTAGGGACTGTAAAACGTGGTCATTTAACAAAATCTCGATATGCGATTTTTAGCACGATCCGTATACCTCCCTTACCAAGGGTAGCGGGAGGTAAAAAACATAGCAATTTGAGCGACTATTCCCAATAATCAAAATAAAAATTACCAAATGTGACAAGTATTATGGATAGAGCTAATATAATTTATAATTTAGTATCTCTGCTTGTTAAAGTTTATTAGTATTATCGTACATTTGACGTACATGTAATGACTATAGTATGTGCTAATTCATTTTATAGAGTTTATTTTCTAAATATTATTCCTAAGCGTTTCAATTAAAATGCTAGGCAATCGTTAGTGAAGAACAAATTACATCAATTTCTTATCCTTATAACGATTACACTAAATTATATTCATTTTACCTTCATACTTTTATTATCTTATGATAGCTGTAGTAAAGAATACCACCGGCCATTATCGCAGGCGTGCGGCAAACATGAACTAGCACGGAATAAGTGCAAATTACGATATTAATCTGTTCGTATCTGGGCAATTAGCGATAAGGCGCAGGCGCGCGCAGGCAGAGCCATCTTTCTGTTAATGACGAGTGTGCTATCTTGACTGGTTTATATCTTCCTTCCGGTGGATCGAAGGCCTAATTAAATCCTCCACGACTTAGACACTGCTGCGGAGAATTTTTTTAATTTTTCTTTAACGATTGTAAAGTTTTTTCCCGAGAAATTGTACAATGGAAAAATACGTTATTAGCATTAATTAACATCTTATTGACTTACTAAGAATGCAGTTTTGCAGTTAGAGTATTATATCTAGAATGAATACATTAGTTTCAAATAAATTGGAAAAAAATGTAAGTAGTGTTTAATTATTAATACAATAATTAGAATAACATGTTATTGTTCACAATGTAACAGTCATTATAATTAGAGGCGATGACATGATTTATCTAAATATATGTATTTTTATTGTTTTTTACCTAATAAAAATGCGCAATTGATAGGGCCCGATTAAAGAGGAAGGAAGATATGGCCTAACGCCCAAGGGCCTCCACAAATTAGGGGCTTCCACAAATCAGGGGGCTTGCACAAATAATTATACCAGACAACAAAAATGAAATAACAAATACAATTCTGGGAATTGAGTAGCTTTCGTTAAACAACCTTGGTCCATTTTTACCTTCCGTCATACCTTTGGGTAAGGAAGTTATTATTTTCGGTCAAAAAATTCGATGGTGAGTTTTTAATGAATAAGCACGTTGTAGAGTCCCTAGAATACGATTTTACTATTTTTGCGATGATGTCTGTATGTTTGTGAGTATGTATGTATATCTGTGTGTGTGTGTGTGTGTGTGTGTGTGTGTGTGTGTGTGTGTGTGTGTGCGTGCGTGTGTATGCACTGATTTTTTCTCCGTCGATAACTCCAACACTACAATTCTAAAAATTATAATTCTTTCGTATTCCTCTTCGTTACATCCATATAAAGAGCTGATTAGATTTTGGTTATAATTGGTCGACCGGAAGTACCCTCTTTGAAGATTTGAACTGTTTTTCTTGAAAAAGCGCTATTAAATATTATTTTTTCACATTTAATGTTATTCTAAATATTAAAGTATATTTTATTCTCTGTACGATTTTCAATAAGGAAATTAAAATTCATAAAGCAGCCAGCTATGCAATAACACTGGAAACAGCTAATATAAATTTAAAAAATTCTGATAGACAGATGTCAATGTCAAGTGCGATTAACAGAATACGTTTATCTCGACAACTTAAGCGGCTTCAAGTATATTATGACTTGAAAAATCCTATTGGTTTATCTCAGCGGATTGAAATTAGGATTGACTTATTTTCAATCTTCTTTAAATTCATATCGACTAAAAAAAGATAGTTAAATAGTAAATTATGCAGACAGACAGGAAGAAGTATATGATTTAATTTCATGCTGCATATGTAATCTTAAAATCTTAAAATTGTTATGTTGTTATTTGGCTTCTCTTTCAAGAACATTAAAAAATATTTGTTTTTTCATCACTTGAAATATTTCGCTTTTGGTCAATTTTATTAAGTTTTATGTCGCGACTATTATAAAATGAGGTAAAATGCAAATAACCAAATAATATGAATTTATTAACACTCCAATATGTTGCGAATGTGCGCATGCGTAGTTCCATGATTGAAGCTTTACTGTTTATTTCGACAGAAGTCAAGCCGGTTCGTAAGTCCAAGCCTGTTATTTTATAGGCTTGACTTGACATTTTCCACCGGGCTGAAATATTAATCTCGATCGTTTATTTCGAAGATTGAAAAGGGATTTACTAAATTAAAGCGGCTTCAAACGTCGAGATAAACGTAGTCATTGTATGAAAAGGTTGTTGATAGTCGACTGATGGGATATGAAGGTTGAAAAAAAATATTCGGAACTGCAGTCAATTATTTTTTTATTTTCAACTACGCCGACGTTTCGATAGTACTACTATCTTCTTCAGGGCTAGTTGAAGTCATATATAAATATTGATAAAATGGACATCACACAAAATATAATCAAAAGTAAGAAATAAATATAACATTAGATTAATAAAATAATTATAATCAGTCACAAATTTATAAAAAGTCTAGCTGGAGCTATGGTTTGAGGGTGATGAATTGTTGAAATGCATTTCAACAATTCATCACCCTCTAATGTTATATTTATTTCTTACTTTTGATTATATTTTGTGTGATGTCCATTTTATCAATATTTATATATGACTTCAACTAGCCCTGAAGAAGATAGTAGTACTATCGAAACGTCGGCGTAGTTGAAAATAAAAAAATAATTGACTGCAGTTCCGAATATTTTTTTTCAAGTAGTCATTGTATGTTTATGTTATAATTTTACTGAAATTATGGAATAAATTCTAAAAAAATTTCTGTATGGAATTTGTACAAAATAATGTACTAGAAATATAGTCTTTCGCAAGAAACTGTCTGTATGGAATTTTTATAAAATACATAGAACTGATGGAAGGTAATATGCTGGCCACGTCAGATTTTTTTAAATTTGAGATAATAAAAGAAAAAGGGGCCTCCGCAGGTCAAGGGCTTTCCCAAATAATTATACCAGAAAGAAAAAGATGAGGTAACAAATAATTCTAGCAATTGAGAAGTTTTTGATAAAAACAACCTGTCAAGTTCTGAATTTGAGATAATGAAAGAAAAATTTGTAGCTTCCTTATTGTTAAAATTGTCTGTAACGTAATTTACCTCAGGATCATGTTTAAATATTAGAAAATTATTTATCACATGTTAATTAATTGAAAAATAAACATTGATGAACAATTACATAATAATTAAACAGCTGTGGTTCATGCCAAGAGTTTTTCAATTTATAAAATATAATTTGCTTGAAAATAAAGCTATACTTAATAATTTGTAAATTTCTTCATTTTACCTAATATGGTTGACTCTAAAATAGGTTCTGACAGGTTAATATATTTGTTTGTGATTCTGTTTCAATTCCATGGGTAGCACTAATGTCCAATTGCAGAAACGTTCGGCAACGCTGTTTAATTAACGGACCATCAAAATGAACAAATTCGAATCAGTTTCCGTTTTCTTGTGACATTTAAATCATTGCTGTCCAAAAGTCGAGTTGCATTTGTTCATTTTGATGATCCGCTAATTAAACAAAGCGTTGATTAACGTCTTTGCAACCGCGCATATAGGTAAACAAGTATAAAATTTTAAATTCAATATGCTCGGTTGCAAAACCTGCGAAATAAAATGTAATTATTGAATTTGAAAAGAATTTAATTCTCTACGATATGTATTGGTAGCATTATTGTCTAAAATTAATATGATACTTTTGCGTCACTATAAACTTCCATGTAAACTTATATGGCTCGCTTTTGTGTTTACCGATCATCCTGTATATTATGTGCTGATTGGGTGGACGAACAGCATTGGTCAATAATAATTACTTATTTTTATTTCTTCTGAGAAATGCAATTTCTGCATTTTACGTTTTCCGCAATTTCAACCTCTTGTAAAATTCTTGAACAATTACGTATAAACAAATAAATCACTAATTTTTTATCCATCTCTCCATAATTCTCCCCGTGATGTGAAATCTCAATGGTTGTTGAATAAATCAACCATACTTCTCATACACATTCATTTCTGTTCGTTAGGCCTCATCAATTAGCAACGCAAGATTCTGATTTTTCCTTGAATCTTCACACGTATTAAATTACCCGCCGTTTAGAGAAAGAGAAGAAGAAGAAACTGCAAATTAATGCTGATAAGAAAATACATAAATTTTATTTGTTAATTTGTATGATACCAATTAGGAAAATTTAAATGATGGCGAAAAATAAAAATGATAAAGTAATTTAATACAATTTGGATTTCGTATTTCTTTCCTGAAATGAATGGACTTTTTCAGCATTCTTTAATAGAAGAAACAAATACCCATCTAAATTCATAAATATTCATGAACAAAGTCACATACTATACTACTTATACTGTTTCTACGACTGAAAATTAATACACTGTTTGAACGTTAAAATTATTATTTCTTTACCCACCTACTTTTGTTTCTCAAGCTAGTTTACCTCTTTAATGTAATTGGGTTCTGCCTGTTGTATAGAGTATGTAATAATAATAATAATAATAATAATAATAATAATAATAATAATAATAATAATAATAATAATAATAATAATAATAATAATAATAATAATAATAATAAATTTAAGTATCGTGCAAAGTGAAGAAAGGCGCCAAGTGGTAACTGGAGTCGAAGCCCATTTAGTTTGGAGGCAAAAAAATTTACATGGAAGGTATCCGAACTCCCTAAGTAAGCAAGAGATTGACAAACCATCATCTTTACGTTAGCTACATGACGGGTATCTACATCCTGAGACTGAAGGATTCATCATGGCTATTCAGGATCAACTAATGAGGACAAGAAACTATGAAAAACACATAATGAAATTAGCTACCACTGTGGACGTTTGTAGAATTTGTAATAAACCAGGCGAATCGATTGACCATATCACTGCTGGATGTTTAGAGTTAGCTAACACTGCATACCTCAGCAGACACAATGAAGTTGCCAAAATTATTCATCGCCAGCTAGCTTTAAATCATAAATTAATAAATAACCCTCCACCTTTCTACAAATAATTGCCTGCACCGGTATTAGGATCAAAAAATATTATATTGTATTGGGATAGACTTATGTTAACGGATAGAACAGTTGATTACAATAGACCTGACATCATCATAATTAACAAATACAATAAAACAGGAATTATATTGGACATTGGATGCCTACTTACAAATAATTTGCGAAAAACCGAAATTACAAAAATTACTAAGTATGAAAATCTTTCCAGAGAACTAAAACACGTATGGCAACTCAATAATGTTCACGTTGTACCTATCATTAGATCTGTAACAGGAGTAATAACTAGCAATTTTTTAAGGAATCTGGAATTATTAAGTCTAAAACCAAACCTTCTTACAATAATCCAAAAAACAGCTATACTGCAAACTTGCCGCATTGTGCGTAAGTTTTTAAATGCTTAATGGATCAAGATGAAGTTCTTCTCCAGAAAAGTCATGGCAGACCGAAAATATATAAATTGTATAAACTATTGTATCTTTATCGAGAAAATAAATATGAAAATAATAATAATAAATTTATTGGTTACTTGACTGTTAGTATGATGTTAGGGATGATGAGAAATAATTGGAAATGCAGACGTGGTAAACAGTGTTTATTTAATAGTAATTTGATTAATTTTCCTACGTTTCGATTCCAAACGAATCATCATCAGAGATCTGGAATACATTTTTTTTTCAAACGTCGTAGAAATGGCATTTTTTGTGACTTGATTTACAAGGTAGAAGCTTTATTTCTACGCCGCTGGAAATTTCTACGCCACCGGAGTAGAAATAGCTTATTTCTAAGCCGCCGGAGTAGAAATAGCTAATTTTACGCCGGCGGCGTAGAAATAAGATAAATAAATATCCATAGCAACTACATAGAATTAGCGAATAAAAAGAAAAGAAGTGCATTTGAAAAAAAAATTTAATGTGTCATTCGGAATAAAAGTGTCTTTGTGTGCCTCGCATGCAATTGTCCGACTCGCTTCGCTCGTCGTGCAAACTACCATGCTCGCCACACAAAGTATCACTTTTACTCCTAATTTTATACAGAATACAAAATCCACGAAAAAATGTTTTACAAAACTTTGCTGACATTACTTGTAGTTAAATTGCAGTGGGAAAATAAGATCATTACATTATAAAATCAATAATATAAGGATGAAAATGTCAAATAATAATAAAATTCGTGCATACATCAGAAACAACTAAAGATAACTAATGTATATTGTTGCAGAAAAC
Organism: Harpalus rubripes; assembly: GCA_963082715.1. Lineage (NCBI taxonomy): Eukaryota > Metazoa > Arthropoda > Insecta > Coleoptera > Carabidae > Harpalus > Harpalus rubripes. The sequence continues at coordinate 8,933,800 of OY720451.1, forward strand.
GTTGCAAGCTGCATCTAGTTGGTCCATGTTGTTCAAAATAGGGGAAAAACTGGTTTTAATATTATTATAATTCCGTAATTTTAAAATCTTTTTTATCTTTATATTATTTTATTTATAATTTTTATTTGGGGTCTCGTGGCCGAGTGCCTGAGTGTCTGGTCGCGAATTTGGAGAACCAGGTTCGATCCCGACCGACGCCAAATATTTCGAAGTTTAAATGGCATAAAAATGGCCCCTGTGGTGCACTCTCCACGCCAGCAATGAGTAAACGCCCGCACGGTACGAATATGTCATCATCATTACCGATATCTGCGTACAAACCAGATTGGCACACCCAGCAATGGGTAATATGCCGTGATGATATATTTATTTATTTTATTTATTTATTTTTATCCTATTTTTAACTTATTTTTATTTTAATGTTTTTTTTTTTATTATTTTACCTTCCCATTATTATTATTCTTTTTCAATTTTACTGGTTTATATTTAATATATTTTTATATTGTTTTCCGAAAATTCCTTTCCATCTCCAATTATTTCTCATCATCCCTAACAATAATAATAATAATATTGACAATTAAAGAAATCGTTTCACATCAAAACTAACTTCAGTCCGTGTTTACTATCTATCTAAAACATTTGAAACCAAAACTTGTCAAGTCGTGATTAAGATGTTGTTTAGCAGTTTAGCACCATGAAAACCGCTAATCACAACCAATAAGTTAAATCACATTTCAACAACGGAAGTAGAAAAACCACTTTAAAATATTTATTTCTAGAATTAAACATATTGCATACCTTATCTCAAATTATAGGATTAAAATATGAAATACACTTTCTTATTATAATTTATGCAGCTTGTTTTTGTTAGTTATACACCTCATTACTTATTACGAGTACAAGTTAATGAACATTAAATAAAATCACTGAATTAATCATCATATCATACAAAAAATGAATACGCATTTAAATAAATTTGTATCATAAAGATACCCGTTAATAGATAATCATAAAGTCTTTACTAAAGACGATAGTTGTTAATTATGTGGTTCTCTTACATTGCATTTGATTTACATAGTATTTATGTACACCCAATACATAAATATTAAGACAATATCTCAAGCCGTTTGATTTCTATTATAGATAGAGATCTCTTCTTTGAATCTTTCTAGTTTCGATTCGTATCTCAGTAACAATAATTGAGTAATAAAAATACTGTCATTTGAACGGGAAGATTTATACTACATGTAATAACTATAGTTTACTATGCTATGCACTCTACTCGATTTATCTTATTTTCTATCTGGAAGAAATAACTTATAAACATGAAAGTATTGTTGGATATATTACATAGAACTGCATTATTTATTTGATACATAAATTTGAATATAAATACTTCTGCTTTTGGTAGATAAAAATAATATATTCTTTGAGGAACGACATTAGCATTCATGCCTAATTTCATAATTTACGATTTATGTAAGTATAAACATATACCAGTTGGCTATTCAAACGAATTGTTGGAAACTCCGTTACTCCGAAGTATATAAATGTTGCAGACAAAGGGTTATTCCTACCAAATTTCAAACATATATATATTTATATATATATATATATATATATATATATATATATATATATATATATATATATATATATATATATATATATATATATATACATATAGAAAAACAACTAATAGCGATTTTCTAAATTTGCCATTCGAATTTGCTATTAAACATTTATAATAGGGTACTATACCATAGTCAAATTTTAACTATCTTAAATAAGAAGACGAAAATATACATAAATTAATGAGTATTAGTGAAAAAAATTTGTTTCAATATTGATTAGGTTGCAAACTACAAGCGATTAAAGTTGATTACTAATTAGGCATGACGCGTTAGGTCCTAAGAATTTGATTGGTCGCCTGATTTTAAAAACGAGATTCGCGCGTCTGCTGCGGTCACCTTTGAAAGATTATGAACTGTCACGTTGTTGTATAACCTAACAAAGAATTTACAATTTTATGTTTCATGAATTTGTTTAATTATAATATTTACTAATATTAACAATAATAATGTTTTTTTAATTAAATCAATTTGGAATATGTATTAGTTAAATTAATAATAATATTAACTAATCAAAACACCAGCGCCATCCGCCGTCATACTTTGTGACTGTTTCAATGTTCTAAAATTTATTAAGAAAAAAATGCTTATTATTTATGTTATTTATGCTTAATAATAATTTCTTCGTAAATATAACGTATAAGTTTTTATATAAAAATATTTCAGCTATGCAAACATGAAAAAATCTGTTCACTCTAGAACTAACACCACTGGAAGTACCAGTTACGTCACGCAAGAAATTCTTAACTTTAAAAATTCATATCTCGCTTCTTACATAAAAATTTTAAGTCGCGTTTGCACTAAAATTCTTGTCATCCTGTTCTTACAGAAAAAAAAATTAAAGAAAAAATGGTATAGGACCCTATTATTTATAATCAGCTTAACATCAAGTAAGAAAAGAGACTCTTCATTTTTACCAATTATGCAAAATCTATTAGGAATTTGTTCCTTATTTTTAACAAATTTATAAAGAAATCTTGATTTTATGTAAATAACTTTTTATTTTTGCAATATCATTGTCTTATTTCTGTGGAAAAGCTCTAAACTTGTTGATTTTTGGTTAATTTTGTAGTTAATTTTTCGAATAAAGAATAAATATTTAAAATATTTATAAAATTACGTACCTAATTTCATGTTTTCTAAAAGCGAACGTTTAAAGTTTATTACAAATGAATGACAAATACAGTAATTATTAGTAAAAACCTGAGAATTGTTTTGTATATATTTTCAACGGTAAAGTACAAGTAAAAAATTATAGATATAATATCAAGTTTTTTTAATAACATGATAAAAAGAAGTTTAGAGACTCTTTTGGGGATAAACAAGTCGGTGAAGGCACTTAAATAATGGATATGGTTAACCCACTAGAAATTTTGCGATATATAAATGTATTTAAAGGGTTTCCGAATAGAAACGATATGTTTTTACAACATCATCAACCATATCTAAAATTGTAGAAATCTCACTAGCTGTCGTTTGTTTTAGTATAGTTTGACAATTCATCATGACAAAATACTCGCTTCAACAACGATTGCTTATTATCCAAAAATTTTATAAAATAATCGTTCTTTTATTCAAACTCAACGTATTTATACAAAATACATAGAACTGACGGAAGGTAATGTGTTGGCCACATCAGATTTTTTTAAAAGGCACCGATATAGTATTATTTATTATTTCATCGTTGCCGATAACATTTCCTCTGTTATTAAATGAATTTCGTTAAATAATTTAGAAAACTTCAGCCGTATTTCTTTCAGAAAAAATGCTCGTATTACATTACAGGTGTAATGTTACCTCCCCCGAAAAAGGTAAAAAAAATATTAAAAAGATCCTACCTTTTAAAGCAGGTAAAAAACCGGCGATTAAGCACCGTATCTGAGTAGATCATCTTAATCTTCTAAAAGTTTGTTCATCAAGTCAGCCATCAGATACAATTAATTGTAACTATTGGTTTTGCACTCTTATACGATTAATAATTCGATTCAGGAAGCATAAAACTAAAATATTGACAGTTGCCACATGCGGCAAGGCACTCTTGATATAATTAATTAATAAATTCCACCCGAGTGTAAGATAGCAATGCATAAGGAAAATAATTTACAATAACAGCGGATGTAATTACAAGAAACGAGACAGAAGATCCTGTATGGGTGATATCGATAGATGCAATGCACCCGACTGGGGCGTTCGTTAAGTTGGGGGCAGTTATTTATTTTTAATTACCGGCACATTAATCAAACTGGGTTGACGTTAATTAATTTAATTATGCCACAATGGAAAGTGGTCATAAATTTTAAATTTGGGCTGCTCTTTGGTTATCGATCCTCTGATATTGATCTTCATTTGCAAAATAAAAAAGTGTAAATTATATAGGTATACTAAATTTTACTATTCAAATATATTTGCATATTTAATTAAAATAAGATACATGACAATGTGCACTAAAGCCTGTTTTACATTATACTATTTAGTTTCAATAGTCACAAAGTAGAACATATCAAGTCTTGTACAAAAAATTTTTTGTGCAGCCGAACGCGAAATAAGCATTTCGCAGCCACAATACAGGCCGCGAAATTATTGTAACGACCGCGAAATTAGGTCACTTTGACACTTGAGAATTGCATGATTTTGTTTATCAAATGTCAATCTCATAGGCACCTTCAAAGCTAACTTTCTATTTGCAATGAAACTGTTTAAAATTAATAAAATTTGTAATTACATATTTTTTACAGTTGCACAATAGTATATTAAAGAACGTGTTTTATAAGACATGTTTTTTTCGCACGTGTCAAAATTTAGAAAACGAGCGTTAGCGAGTTTTCTAATTGACAAGTGCGAAAGAAAGTCGTATAAAATGAGTTCTTTATACTATTTTTTATATTTTGCGCCTTCTACAATAACATTTACTTACTTAATTTGTGATTATATTTGTAACCATTTGTACATTTTCATGTAAATAATCTTCCCTAAATAAAAAAAAAATAATAATAATTTAGACATTATATTATTAAAATGAATTGTCAATTAACTAAAAATAAATCAGGTAAAAATTAGGGATCGACCGATACCGATATCGGTATCGTTATATCAGCCATATCGGTCTTCTTGGCCGATATCGGTATCGGCCGATATGTAAACCACGATATCGGCCTATATCGGTATCGGCCTAAAAAAATATAAATTGCTTAATATTTCAGTTGCTAAGGATTTTTTAAAGGAAATTAAAACAAAAATACTAAATAAAAAACAAATCAAGTTTATTCTTATTCAAAATTTAGCAAAAAAGTCATTAAAAATGTAGAAGTAAAGTTACACACTTAGTTAAACGAATTATTTAAAGTTGTATATGTAAACCTCTCTGTAATTGGGATTTAATCCTGTTGAGAGGTTTTTAAAAAAAGAAAAAAAAAGTTAAGTTTTGGCAAGTTGTAATGTAACAAAATTAAGCTTTCTGCTCTTTCCGGAGTTAGACGATTTCTTGTGCTTTCATAAACATTTCCAGCTGAAGAAAATAGCTGTTCACTAGCAACACTACTTGGCGGTGGTGAGGTGCTAAATATTTTAAGCAACTTTGTACATCAATGGAAAATAGTATATTGTGTTATTAGGAGTAAAAGTGATACTTTGTGTGGCGAGCATGGAAGTTTGCACGACGAGCGAAGCGAGTCGGACAATTGCATGCGAGGCACACAAAGACACTTTTATTCCGAATGACACATTAAATTTTTTTTCAAACGCACTACTTTTCTTTTTATTCGCTAATTCTATGTAGTTTCTATGGATATTTATTTATTTTATTTCGCCGGCGGCGTAGAAATTAGCTATTTCTACTCCGCCGGCGTAGAAATTTCCAACGGCGTAGAAATAAAGTTTCTACCTTGTGAATTAAGTCACAAAAATGCCATTTCTACGACGTTTGAAAAAATATGCCTTTTTTGTATTTGCTCTGCATTTTTTGTGACTTATTTATGGTTAATGCGTGTAACGGTAACAGTATATCAATATAAATCACTTTTACCTCATTTATACAGCAAAAAATTTACGACTAAATTTTATGGCCGATATATCGGTATCGGCCGATATCGGTTATGAGTATATCGGTATCGGCCGATATCGGTATCGGCCACAAAAAATCATATCGGTCGATCCCTAGTAAAAATGGGTTAAAGAAACGTCATCTAGTACCAACCGTCTAAAACAAAAAATTGCGTATCGAAATGAAGGTCATTACGATACGCAATTGCGCATCGTAATGACTTCATTATGAACGCAAAATATAAAAAAAATATTGTGTACACCTTGTCCGCAAAATCCTTTAGCGCCTTCGATATTATCTTGCCTCGGCCGGCATCGGCGACAATTTTTCTCACTGTACGCAGAAGAGTGATTTCGCGGCCTTGATATACAAATAACTATTTTGAAACTATGAGAGGAGACTTTTATATTATCTACGTAGCTATGAAAATAACAAGTAACAATAACAATTTTTTGCTGTCTAGTTGCTGTGATAATTATCGATTTACTGACCACGTTTTGTACAAATCAAGCTTAATTTATAGTTTCTACAGTGGTTTAGTTGTGACAAAATGAGTTATGTGAAGCTTGAACATAGAATCGTTATAAAATTCTTAACATAAGATGGGAATAGACCGAAAGTAATCCATGAAAAAAGAATGAGCGGGGGGGGGGGGGCGCTTCCAATTTTACAGTAAAATTTTGGTGTAAGCAATTTTAATAGAGGCAGAGAATTCAAGATGACCCAAGATGCGGAAGGCCCGTTGAAGCAAGAACGATGGAAAACATCAAAAATGTTGATGACTTGGGTTTAGCAGATCAAAGGAAAAGACTCTACAATCACAGCAGATGTACACAAGGAAACAATTAACCATTTAAAAGCTGCTATATGCTTTAAAAAACAGTAACTACGGCCAGAAAATTGTACAGCTGCATGACAAAAGCCTACTTGCGTGGTACTGAAAATCTGATATCTATCACTAAATACCTAAAATTTAAAACGTATGTAAAAATATAAATTTTATTTTAAAAAAATTATATGTTTTTTAATCAATTAAGAAAGGATATTTTCTTTGACGTCGTTATTTTGCTGGAGAAAGGGATGCATATTTAAGAACCAAAGAGAACCTGTAGATGGCGAGCGAGTGCGAGTTTTAATTTGATTTTCACATTAGTTCATTTTTCTGTCACTGTCTCTCTTTTTTATTATTTACAATTTCCGTGGTTTCTATTACTTTTATTACGTATTTCGATTTGTTAAGCAGGATTTTGAATGATTTTAATTTAGCTTTTACTCGTACAAGATTAAAATGACAAACGAAAATATTAACCTCCGAACCCAATATTCAAACGTCAAACAGATGATATGTCATGTTTAAATTAGCCGCACCGTGAAGGAATTTTTTGCAGACTTGTCGAAAGAATTTTTTAGAGCGAATAGCGTTGCTGATAAAACGTTTGACTAAATGTATAAATGTCAAAGGAACCTATGATGAAAAATAAAATATTACTTTGCATCCAATAGTTTTCCTTCATAGCTAGTAATATATTTCATTTTCAATATTTTGTGATCATTTTAATCAAAAATATCACAACCCATAACCGAAATACAACAAATTTATAATAATAAACTCTTTTTTGTATATCGAATTTACATTATTACAATTGATAATAGCGGTGAGTCAATATTTCATTGAAATTTTGTAGCATTTCATGTATACACAAACTTCCATACTTTACCCATGATTCGAACCCAGAACCGCTGGCACGTGAACCTAGTGAGTACTCTATCACCAATATCACCGTAATTAATAAGTAGAAAAGCTACATTGTCTTAAAGAACATTTGACAGTAATGAGTTATAACGAATTCAATATTTTGTGACGTCAGGTGTATCTCATTTGATTCTATTGGCCAGAAATATGAAAGCTGCAAAGTTATATTTACTCGAATATCAAATAAATATTTCAAAACTGTCAAATTTTAATTCCATTTGTGTTAAATTTAACTATAAATTAGGAAAATATTATTTTTACATATTAATAAATATATAACACCTGCTATTATGAAAAAACAGTTTCAGGGCCACTGGAACGAACACACGTAACGTCACGAACTCATCGCATGACTTTAAAAAATCATATCTTTAATAAAAGCAATTTTCACGTAAGAATTTAAAAATTGTCTTATCTTATAAAATTTCATAAAAAGCTAGAAAAATTGATTTATGGGCCCATTTATGAAACAACCAGTGATGAATTCATATGCATACGTACATAGAACATTATATTTGTCAAGACATTCGTTTTCAATTAAATAATTTATTAACAAAATTATGACTCTATCAAACGGCTGATCAATGTACGTTTATGAAGTGATTTATAAGGGATGTTCCAAGACTAATCAACCAATCTTAAAATTTAAATACAAGGATTGTCTGAAAAGTTTTGTGTCTCAACTAGACAAAACTACTCTGATATTAGAATTATACTTGCTTTGAAAGACTTCTGAAAATTTCATCCATTTGGACACTAATTTTTATTTGACAATCGTTTGCGACAGTCGATGTCAGTGTCTTGTAAAAATGAAAAACCGAATATTGTACCGTGATTAAATTATTGCATTAAAAGTCAATACGCCTGTAAAATTTAAAGCTAAGTTTGACATTATTTACAGGCATTCCGCTCCATCATTTGCCACCCAGAAACTCAACCTAAGATGTGCAGCTGAATTTAAACCTGCTCGTATATCTTGATGCTGGATGACCGTCATATTAAGGTTAGATATATTTTCATATCAAAAATATTGGTAGCATGATAATATTATTTACAGTGGCGGATTTAGAAAATTATAATAGGGGGGGGGGGGCACTAAATTCCGAAAACAAATATTTAAATATATAGAGTGATCCTCCCCCCCCCCCTTCACCTACCGTTAACTTTTGTATTATAAGTAATAGAATTAAATAGCAACCTACAATTATTTTACAGAAATATGAACCGCCATTTTTTGTCTTTTTAAAGATCTATTACTTTTTATTAATGTATTTGAAACTATTGGCGAAAAAACTGAACTATAGGTGGCAGGCCGGACGGTAGCAAGATGGCGGAGGAATAAGGAGAGTTCTCTCATTCCTTATTGCTGGCAATATGTATTTCAAAGTGCAAAGTATTTAATATGGAGAAAATTAACATAAACTTAGGTGATATTTTTTAACACAATGCTTCTGCACGTCCTATAAAGGAAAGCGAAGCAGTTTTTAAGGTAGGACATATTACTTTGTGGAAGAAAAGTTGATGGATCAGGTACAATACTGGGTTCTTGTTTAAAAATCAGTCATTTGAGAGGAGATTCTCATACGATTGAAATTTTATTAAATGATAATATAAATTACTGGACAGCAAAATTTAGTTGTAGAGCAGGATTGGGAGGCAAATGTAAACATATTGTTACAGTTGTTGCATATAAACAAAAGTTATCATTATTATTATGTTATTAATTTATTTGTATATGGGTTTGTGTATTACACAGCAGAAGAAATAGAAAAATTAAGTTGTACCGATTTGGAATAAGTAAGGAGAAAACTTGTTAAAAAGGATGATAAAAAAGTTTGGCTATAAAATTAGAAGAATTTAGCCATCCTGTTTTAAAAAAGAATAAATAGAACCGACTAGAGATGTCAAAGCTATATGAGAAGAAAATTTCAAGATCATATTTTGTCACTTGAGATATAGTATAAACTTACACTTTTTGACTTGCAATTACTGCCTTGTGACACTGAGCAGTATCTATGGCATTTACTGATCATTATTTAAACCTGAAAATGTAATAGACACTATATATGACACTTTCTTTTACAACAAATATAAATTAAACCTGTTTAAAATTACATATGTTTCAATGTATGCTACCAACGTTTCCTTATTCCTCTAGTTCACAAATCTGCCACTAGACGTCACCCACTTTGAATTTTTTCGCCAATTGGATAAAAATAACAAGTAAATGAGTTTGAGAAATATGATAAATAATGTTTATTCAAATATTCTAAGTAGCTATGTAAAAATGAACAAAATGCAACAATGTTATATAAAACAAGCAAAAACATCAAATTATACACTGTTCCATTTAAGCCATTCAGTAGATGGAGCTGGCAACAGCGCAAATTTGAAGTAGCCAAAATTACATTGGGTAAACTTGTCTCTTGTCTCCAATTTCAGCCAATCGGAGAGGTTAAAACTATTCCCTATGCTCTGCAATACTGAATGGCTTAAATGGAACAGAGCATAAGTAATAAGAAGAAATTATGACAAAAAAATGGCGGTTTATATTTTAGTGAAATAATTATTGTTTGCTATTTAAAAAATAAAAGTTGATAGTTTTATCTTGCAAACGTGACTTTATAAAAAATATCTACATCTGCCATCAAATAGTATAATTAAAATAATAAAACATTTATAAGAACTATTAGTTCTATTACTTATAATAAAAAAAAATAGGAGGGGGGGGGCGTATCTCCCCAAACACATCTTGTATGTGTTTATTTAATTTTTATTGTTCAAAATAATAAACAATTTGAAAAATAAATAGAAATTGCAGTACGTAATATACAAGAAATAGAATGATAATATGTAATAATTAAAAATTTTAAATAACAGGGGGGGCACGTGCCCGAGTGCCCCCCCGCCCTCTAAATCCACCACTGATTATTTATAGCAATGATTGTCAACTGATCGTAAAAAGTAACTGGTCTATATATAAAAATCTAGATAATAAACAATGGCAGTAACTTGTTCTACTTTTTATTTCTCTTTTAATATATTTCTTTGTATATTAAATGTGATATAAAATAGTAAACGTAGTAGGAACTAGTTATTTACGACGGCGCCAGTTGTACCAACATTACACAATATCCACGCCTGCTAACAACACCGCTACCAACCTAACGACTGCTTTAATAACATCAGTAACAAAGCAATTTATTCTTTGGACGCATCATTGCCAACTTCAAGAGCTAGAGGGTATCATTTTACAAATTGAAAAGAATTTTTGCATTTTAAGTGGCTATATTTGCCATTAAGCGAGAGATTAAAGTGTGTTTATTGGGCACTCATAACAAGTAGCAGAAAATTGCGAAGTGCGAGTCATTCATTAACATTTACGAAGAAAAATTTAACTTGTTACAATGTAGCTTTACTGTTAAATGCATGTTTAACGCTATCAGAATAAATTAATTACTCTCTGAGGAAGAAATCTTAATCATACTGCATTATTTATTCATACGAAACCCGTATACACTTATATCTTCTTCAGGATAAGTAACATCTATTGTTAAACATAAAATCATGTACAGAATGAGATTCCCAGTATTTGTTCATTCAGTAAAAATTGTGTGTTAAAAATTAACAGTTTTTTCTGTTAAAATATTCGTGTTAAAAACAAAAAATCTGATGTGGCCAGCACATTACCTTCCGTCAGTTCTATGTATTTTGTACAAATTTCATACGGAAAGTTCCTTGCTAAATTAAATATTCTATTTCTTGTACATTACCTTCCGACAGTTGCATGTATTTTATGCAAATTTCATACAGAAAATTATTATTTTGTGACGTTTTCTATATACAGTGTAATGTATCTGCAGAAATAAAAGATTTATTATTATTATTATTTCTTGTACATTACCTTAAAGCAGTTGTATGTATTTTATACAAATTCCATACAGAAAGCAAAAGATCCTATATTTCCAGTAAAATTATAAGACACTATGTCAATTTCACTTGACACTGACATCTTTCAATCAGAATTTTCTTAATATAGTAACTGTTTCCATAGCTATGGCTACTTTATGAAATTTAATTTCTTTATAATTTTTTAACTCTATATCCATTTAATATTAAGTACAAAATGCAATCAAATCGTATAGAGAATAAAATATTCTTTAATATTTATAATAACATCAAATGTGAAAAAATTATATTTAACATAGTTTTTTCAAGAAAAACTCTTAAAATCTTCAAATGATGCTACTTCCGGTTGACCAATTGTAACCAAAATCTAATCAGCTCTTCATATGGATGTAACGAAGAAGTACACGAAAAAATTATAATTTTTGTAACTGTAGTATTAGAGTTATCGCAGACGAAAATTTTGTTACACACACACACACACACACACACACACACACACACACACACACACACACATCCACACACACGCACACACACACATACAGACATCATCGTAAAAATAGTAAATTCGTATTCTAGGGACCCTAAAACGTGCTTATTACGTAAAAAAAATATGTCAATTTTACATTTTTCGACATGTGAGCTTGATGATAAAAAAATTCGGTGTAAAAGGCTTTCCAAAAATACAGAAAAATGTGAAACCAAAAAAATAATAAATAAATCAGTGTCAAACTTTAAAATAACACTGCATTTTACACACAATACTGTTATATCGACACAGTTCTGTGTTATACAACCAGGGCTGGACTGGGAATATGTTTAGTACCGGGAAATCCAGATGGGGTCGGGCCAGGCCAGTCATTTGAACCGATTTTTACCTTCCGTCACCTTTAGGTAAGGAAGGTATTGTCTTTGGTCAAAAAATTCGGTGGTGAGTTTTTGATGAATAAGCACGTTTTAGGGTCCCTAATACACGATTTTACTATTTTTACGATGATGTCTGTATGTGTGTGTGTGTGTGTGTGTATGTGTGTCTGTGTGTGTGTGTGTGTGTAACAAAATTTTCGTCTACGATAACTTCCATACTACAACTCAAAAAATTATAATTCTTTCGTATTCCTCTTTGTTACATCCATGTGAAGAGCTGATTAGATTTTGGTTAGAATTGGTCAACCGGAAGTACCCTCATTTGAAGATTTTAACAGTTTTTCTTGAAAAAACGATGTTAAATATCATTTTTTCACATTTGATGTTATTATAAATATTAAAGAATATTTTATTCTCTATGCGATTTGAATGCATTTTATATTTCATATTAAATGGATATAGAGTTAAAAAATTATAAAGAAATTAAATATCATACATTAGCTAGCTATGGTATAACTCTGGAAACAGCTGATGTATTAAGAAAATTCTGATTGAAAGGTGTCAGTGTCAAGTGCAGTTGACAGTATGTATGTGTTATAATTTTACTGGAAAAATATAGGATCTTTTGCTTTCTGTATGGAATTTGTATAAAATACATACAACTGCCTTAAGGTAATGTACAAGAAATATAATCTTTTGCAAGGAACTTTCTGTATGACATTTATACAAAATACATAGAACTGACGGAAGGTAATGTGCTGGCCACATCAGATTTTTTTTATAATTTTAATCATTATAATATTTTGTTTAATAATTTACTTGTTGCCCTAGGTAAAGGAGGTATAGGGATCGTGCTAAAAATCGCATACCGAGATTTTGGTAAATGACCACATTTTAAGGCCCTAGAATCCAATTTTAATATTTTCACGATGATGTCTGTGTGTTTGTGTGTATGAATCCTCCCCTCTAACTCAAATACTATCATTCAGAAAAATTTGAAACCTTATATTGCTACCTTATTCACTAATATGAAATGAGCCATTAGATTTTGATGTAAATCAGATAACCGGAAATGACACTTTATAGATATTCATTTTCTTCGAAAAATACCTTTAAATGTTATTTTATTTTTTCGCAATTTATATTATGAAAATTAAAGATTATTGAATTTTCTATAGATTTGCATTAATAAATTTATAAAATATAATACAATTTAAATCCCGGAGCCTACGATTAAAACAAAACTTCTTCTCTTAAATGTATGTAACTGTCACTGTCAAAATACTAATCATTTCAAATTAATAGTAATAACGATTTGAAAAGAAAATAGTAAACTGAAGATTAGATAGGGAAAAGAACTAAATATAGTTTCCAACATGAGCAAATATTTAAGTACCTATGTATTTAAATTAATAAAAATTAAATGGCGGGAGGTATTGTGTTGGCCACATCAGATTTATTCTTTCAAAACGTCTATGATTTGCTCATTTTTGATATTCTTTGTGTTGATAACAATGTGACAATAGATTTGTACATTTTTGCAACGAAAGTGTAAACAGAAGCTTTATACTATATGAGGTCAAGTATTTCGTTACGAATATCATCTGTATTTATATTTTTGTCAATTTTTTTATTGATTGAATCAATTATTATAAGAAAAGGTTTAGCAAGCTTAACAGCAAAATGTTGTGGTGGCCTTGATCAATATTTAATTTTGAAATTGAGACAAATATTTCATGTAAAATTTTATTGTATTTTCATAGTCTATTTGCTGGTATAAATAAAATTTTATTCAATCGCTATATCTTTGTCAGTTTTTCTTCGATTCTAATGCAAAATGACTTCTTTCTCGGAAACAGTTGAAGAGCGGACCGTACAGGTTGATTAAGCTTTTTTAATTCATTTTGATCGATACTGTATTCCCTTAAAATTTGAAACAGAAGATGTTAAACACCCTGTATTAAGTCAAGCAGGTGTGAGCACAGTTAATATCAGGATGGTGCTATTAGTCAACTGCGTATGACCGTAGTAACTACGCAATAAACGATAAAAAAAATGAATTGAATTTAAATAATAATTCATATAATTCGTTATCTTTCCCATAACAAATTGTTTCCTATTATAGAATTGCTTTCTAGAATATTTTAGCAGTTTAAGATTTGTTAATTAATTAATTCTAATTATAACATAAGAAGTTTGCACTTTTACGCGGTGTGACCATAACAACATTCAATTAATTTATGTATCTTTAATTCTAACACAGTCTCCTTTAATTAATAATTTATTTCATAAAATTTGCTACAAGTTCAAGCAATTATATGTAATTATAACAAATATGGAAATAAATATGTTCTTGTTGCTGAAAAAATGTATTTATTAACATGTTCTTGGACTTTTATCCACGAGAAATGATTTAAATCATTTGAATGACTACTTAATTTAAATAACTATTAATATTCATTAATGCTAATTGCGTTTTTACATTTGCCATATTTATTTATGAAAAATATCATAGTTTCAATATAAATAAATGTATGACAATTCAGCTTATCTCTTTCTATCTGTGCACATATTAAGAAAAATGGCGGCTACAACTACCAGCTGGGCCAGGGCTGTCAAACGAGCTTAAAAAATATTGCAATCACTTAAAATACTTTACTTCTTAGTTAATTATTTATCAAGATACTGAAGTTTTACTTTTTATTATAAATGTCGAATTTAGCTGCCGGGCCAGTAGGTCTGAGAAAAATAAACCATATAATATGAAATAGGGTACTATACCATAGTCAAATTTTAACTCTCTTAAATAAGAAAACGAAAATATACATAAATTAATGAGTACTAGTGAAAAATTTTTGTTTCAATATTGATTAGGTCGCAAACTACAAGCGATTAAAGTTGATTACTAATTAGGTATGACGCGGTAGGTCCTAAGAATTTGATTGGTCGCCTGATTTTATAAACGAGATTCGCGCGTCTGCTGCGGTCACCTTTGAAAGATTATGACTGTCACGTTGTTGTATAACCTAACAAAGAATTTACAATTTCATGTTTCATGAATTTGTTTAATTATAATATCTAGTAATATTAACAATAATAATGTATTTATAAATAAATCAATTTGTAATATGTATTAATTAAATTAATAATAATGTTAACTAATCAAAACGAACACTAGCGCCATCCGCCGTCATTCTTTGTAAAGTCAAACTGTTTCAATGTACTATAATTTATTAAGAAAAAAATGCTTATTATTTATGTTAAATAATAATTTCTTCGTGAATATAACGTATAAGTTTTTATATAAAAATATTTCAGCTATGCAAACATGAAAAAAATCTGTTCTCTCTAACTAACACCACTGGAAATACCAGCTACGTCACGCAAGAAATTCTTAACTTTAAAAATTCATATCTCGCTTATTACGTAAAATTTTTAAGTCGCGTTTGCACTAAAATTCTTATTAAATCCTGTTCTTACAGAAAAAAAATTAAAGAAAAAATGGTATAGGACCCTATTTTATTTGAAATCGAAATTTTGTGAAAATGAAAGGAATATTAGTTTTGCGAACCTCCGAACATTGAAGTTATCGTGATGAATACTCCAAATTACCTGTGTTATCTCAAACTTCTTCATCGGAATTATTTAATTAGTTCTTCATACGGTCATCGGTGGTCGTGTGGTCAAGAGTGCGCGCCTGGGGTGCGTTCCAAAACCTTACTCTGGAGTTTCGAGTATGGTAAAATCTGTTCCAAAACTATTGCGCTTACTCTTAGAGTTTACGCGATAAACGTTCCAAAATTCGGAGTACGCACTCTAGAGCAGGGGTTCCCAAAGTGCAGCCCATGGGCCAAATGCGGCCCGCAAAGCCTGTGAATTCGGCCCGCTATATCGATACGATATATTATATTTTTATTAAAAAAATAAATAAGTAAATAGCAAAATAAATAATAAATATTACAAATAAGATACAATAAAATATTTTAATATTTTTAAAAAATTCTTACAGTACTTTAACCATAAGCGTTTGTATTAATAAAATATTGTTTAGTTTATATTTAAAAAATTATTGTAGAATGTCTAGTCTAGTTATAACACATTTGTACAGAAATATAATATAGTAGTCTCAAATAGATACAGAACTGTTAATCATTTCTGGCGCATCTAATGCAACACACAATTTCAAGGAGTCAGTAACGAATTTATCGTTTTTGTCAATGATGTGCGCTGTGCCGCACATTACAACTGTACCACCAGACCTTGTCCTGCCTACCCAGTTGCCCTGAGCAATACAGGCCTATGCCATATTAACAAATATTCAAAAATGCACTGCTCCAACTCACTAGAGGTGGGACGAAAAATAGGAAAACGTGCAAGCACAACAGATTGGTTCCTCAAATTATGAACGAAATGCGTCTTTCGCGCAGTTCTATTTCTATTTGAGACGACAATGCAGAAGTGTTCACATGTGCTAAAATAAGAAATAGTTAAATATATGTAAAACAAAAAAAATCGTGGTTATTGTTTTGATTTTATTACGTTTTTTTTTGTCCCGCCAAAAAATTTGGTAATATTAAATTGGCCCGCCTAAGAAAAACTTTGGGAACCCCTGCTCTAGAGCATACTCTTCGTACTCTACTACGCTAGTAGGGTACGAAATACTCCAATGAGAATTTGCGTGTCTTACGCAAATTTTTACAAAACTAAACATACAGAAATCGAGTTTGAAAAAAAAATAAATCTTGAATATTATCAATATATTGGAGTAATTGATGATTATTTATCTTATAGAAAAGTCATTTGAAAAACATAATAGTAAAACCTTTATTAATTGTAAAAAAGTGTTTTGATAAAACAGGAAGTGCACACAACAAATAATTTTTGGCAGTCAAAATGTATAAAAAAGATATTTTCTTATTTTTATGGTTATGTTATTTTATTTACTCAAAGCCGTTCGTAAATACTTCGGCAAATATGGTCACGTGACCGTACTCCAAGTAGGAGATCCACTTACTTTGTTTCTTTGTTTTGGAACGCACCCCTGGCATACAAGGTTCCTCGTTCGGGACCGCGTTCGAATCCCACACGTCAGTTTTTAATAAATAAAAAAACAGACACACCCAAATGAGTCCGAGTGGCAGCAGAGCTAACGAGGGTGTCAACAGAGGGCACTAAAAATGTCTCTGTAGAATTGTATATATGTAAAATTTGTATATGTAGTCTGAACCGGGTTTTATAATTTAGAAAGAAACAGTAACTGGATACCAAATATTTAAATTTTAAGAATTGTTAATTTATATATTTGTAATTATAATTATTTCTACATAATACATAATTAAAAATTATGACAGGTAAAAAATCAGGACACAGAAGCCTGAAGTCGGGACATCCCGACCATAGGCGCCGACTTTTGCATTTTCGTATGGGGGCTAAAAAGGGGCAACAGAAAATTTACCAAATAAAAACTTTATTTGTTAAAATTGGTACGTAAATAAATAAAGTTGTACAAAAGATGCGATTTTATCGTATGACTCAAAATATCTACCTAATTTAAAAAAAAATACTGCGAAACTCAATGTAAGGCAGATAGAAAATATATTTCAATTGTATGTATGTTGAATATATATATACAGAGTGATCAAAAATACCAGAAGTGTGCCGCTCCATACAATTTTGACATTTGCCGCTTAGATAGTATAACAGCATTACTATTTCTATGGTCGTACCTTTCGAGTTTGGAAGCAGTCAGAAGAATAATCTCAAGAACTGTCTTCTTTATTATGTTCACCCGAATGAATTTCAAAAGGAGTGTACTTTTTGTTGGTATTAAAAAGCCCCCACGTAGTCGGCGCCTATGATCCCGACTAAATCGGGACAGTTGGCAATCCTACTTCCGCCGTTCGTTGGCTTACTATGTGCAGATCCCATTGCGCATACTTTTTATATCTATTACTTGAAAAGATTTATTAGCGAACAGTTGACTAGCATTGTTTTTTCTCCGTCAATCTCTTATGGATTATTTTGGAGAAACATATTACACTGTAATCGAATATGAGAAAAAAACATTTTCTTTCGTACTACGAACATATCTACTCAGATGCGTGTTTTTTCGTCCCGTTATCTTTTAAATTCTTAATGATAAAGCAATCGAAATATTTATGTTAGTTTTTTAATGCGACATATATTTTTACCTGTAGATTTTAACTGCCCAACGAAATAAGCACCGCTGTTATGGAACACCTTAATTTCATTGGTATTTTTAAAGCTAAAGCTAAATTTTTTTTTACAAAATAATTCTCTGTCTCATTCGGATGTTTTATTCCTAAGAAACAATTAATTACAAAAAAGCACACAATGAATTAAAGAAGGTTATAATTAATAATATAAGTAATAAAAATGTACTCACTAACGTCTTTCTTTATGAACCTATTAAAACTTTATTGAAATTGGTCGTTAAGGAGATATTAGGTGCTAGTTTTTAAATTATAAATATAGTTAATTACAGCCGTCGTCATAAATTTTATATTCTAGATTATAATTAATTGACGAGCACTATTCGTTAATTAAATAAAGAAAAACTAACATATTGTGCAATGAATAACACAAAAACTATGTTGTTACTATTGACATTTTCTTTAGTTAGATCCAAGCTTGAGTATTGCCTGATTATTTAGAATCCCATGTATCATACTCATAATATCAAAATTGAATGGGCACAAAGAAAGTTTGTACGATATTGCGCGATAAAATCTTCTCTTTTTACTTCCTTGTACGAAGTAAAGGAAGTATTGTAATCGCGAAAAATTTCGGTTTTGAGATTTCAACGGAAATATCCATTTTGACCATCCCTGAATCCATTTTGACTAATTTCGTCGTGACGTCTGTACGTACGTACGTACGTACGTATGTATGTACGTACGTACGTACGAACGTACGTGCGTATGTATCTCGCATAACTCAAAAACGGTAAGCCGTAGAAAGTTGAAATTTTGTATTTAGGACTGCTATAACATCTAGTTGTGCACCTCCCTTTTTGGTCATTACATAATTTCTAGAAATGGTACTTTATTTAAAGCCTATAATAGATTTTGATGAAAAACTATCTTAAAATATAATCTAACACTTTACAAATTTGGTATATAAGACTTTTATGTCAAATGGAATAACATAGTGGATTTTGGTTAAAACAGGCTAACCGGAAGTGACATATTACCTGAAGTTGTTAACAGTTTTTCTTCAATAAAATGGTTTCATTTTGATTTTAGAAATAAATGCTTCAAATAAAATTTTTAGAGAATTAAATTCTGTGTCTAGCACATCAAGTATTATTCAATTAGCCCTTCGTATAAGCGAGATATGTATATTTAAAACATATAATTTTTGGGCTTTTGTAATGAAGCTTGCTATGGATTAGGACAAAAAATAACAAAAAAATAAAAAATAGATGCTAATGTCAAATTACGTCAAATACGTGCAATTTTATACGTGTTTTATACTTGGGTCTATACTTCATATTGGTCTTGTGTACAAGGAAGTCGTGTGGTGTCCACATCAGATTTTTTTTTAATTCATTTACTTACAGTTAAGGTGCATTCACAAATGAAAATTAGGTTTAGATTTATGGTTTATACATTAGATTTAAATACTTTAGCCGCATATTATGTAATGACTCTATTCACACCAGAATTTAGGGTTTCTAAATCCAAATCATAAAGCTAAACATTGCAAGGTCCAAACTTTAGGTTTATGATTTAGTTTGACGCCACAAACTTCACCAATGAGAACGAGTCTGAAATTATATAGATATATACACCCATATTTATTTAGTATCCACTTGGTGGATTCGGCTTTTTAAACAAATGCGAGAAGAACATGGGGACTGTCATAACTTAATTGCTGAAAAATAACCAATAATGCCAAGCGAATGATAGTTTCACAGCGCACAGGTGTCTTGTTGAGGACTGCTCTACCAATATTTTAATGTTGCTTTTGAAGCATTTGCACAGATGTCTGTACATATTAAAACTAATTTTCAGGTAATTTAAACTTACATTTATGAATGACTTACTTAAACCTAAACAAAAACCATAAACCTAATTTTCTTTTGTGAATGCACCCTTACTCCGTGACTTTATCAAATTTAAATATGCAAACATTGGATTCTAGACGTAAGATCCGCTCATGCTTATATTTACATGGGTTACTGCGAAATGTTATAGATGACGTTAATTCAATGAGCCATATACAAATAAATGTTCCTCGGTTGGCATCTAGTTCTTATATAACGTTTTGCACTAGGCTATGTAGGAAAAATTATGAAACTAGAGATCCAGTTTTTTTTTAACAGTATTTCTTGAAAAAACACTGTTAAATATCATTTTTTACTTCCTTGTACAAAGTAAAGGAAGTATTGTATTCGCGAAAAATTTCGGTTTTCAGATTTCAACGGAACTATCCATTTTGACCATCCCTGAATCCATTCTGACTAATTTCGTCGTGACGCCTGTACGTACGTACGTATCTCGCATAACTTAAAAACGGTAAGCCGTAAAAAGTTGAAATTTTGTATTTAGGACATCTATAACATCTAATTGTGCACCTCCCTTTTTGGCCGTTACATAATTTCCAGAAATGGTACTTTATTTAAAGCCTATAATAGATTTTAATGAAAAACTATATTAAAATATAATCCAAAACTTTTCAAATTTGGTATATAAGACTTTTATATCAATTGGAATAACAAAGCAGATTTTGGTTAAAACAGGCTAACCGGAAGTGATATATTACCTGAAGTTATTAACAGTTTTTCTTGAATAAAATGGTTTCATTTTGATTTTAGAAATAAATGCTTCAAATAAGAGTTTTAGAGAATTAAATTCTGTCTAACACATCAAGTATTATTAAATTAGCCCTTTGTATAAGCGAGATATGTAAATTTAAAACTAATATACTTTTTCTATTTCGGTGTTCTTATGTTTCTATAAAAGCACTGTTTTTCACTGAAAACACGACGTTTAGAAAATCTATAAACGTACTGTTTTTGGCGCCTTTTGTATTCTATAGGTGGTAGTCATGCTTTCATACCTGACAGATAACCTCCAAATGGTAAATTGTTTGTGTTAAAATATTATTTCTAATTGAGGATTTTTATCCTTTCTCTAGGTGATAGGACTAGAAAGAAAAGAAATTTATAGCTATAGCAGTGTTAGTTAAGAAAGAATAAGAATCTGTGAAGTTAAAATTTCAACTAAAAAATTATGAAACAAGAAACAATGCGCTCAGGTTTACTTTGTCAAAATAATTAAAACGGTAAGTTTTATTTATTACAATTTACATTTATGGTAATGCAATTTTGAATTGAATGTATTGTTATTCCATGCAGGTTATGAAATGTATGATGCACGTTACTTGAAAATGTTGACACTGTCTACTCAATTTGTGGCGGCTACTAGCAAACAAATATGAAAAGTTGACGTTTTAATCCATGATTTCCAGTTCCACGTTGTGGCGAACTATCGAATATATGCCATATATGTTTTGTATAAAAAAGTGTAAGAACAGCTGTTGCCGTTATCTGTGCAACTGAGCAGTGAGTGTTGACAAAATAGTGGAAAGTAATTAATAAATAATAAATTGTTCATTAAAGTATTTCATTATTTAAAGAGTTTTATTTATATGTTGTTTTCTCAATAAAAAGGCTCGATGGTCCACATAACGTCCTTCAATCCCATATTCAACCACCGATATCTCAAATCAGGATGGTTCATTAATAAACCTTGGAGTTCATTGTATGTATTGGTCTTCCTCTTTGATAATTGTATAATGCTTGATATAATGTTTTAATGTAAACAATCAGACAAAATCACAAGATACACAAACTGTCAAAATGTGAAATTTCAATTTTTAGCGGGAAGCGCTACCAACATAACTGATAAAAAAACACCAACTCATACTTTTGACAAGTCCTTTTTTTTAAAAATCTAATTGTAAAATTACCTCAATATAAATAATAGTATAAAAACATGTATCATAAGGCCTGTTGACGCACTCGTCCTTTGTAAAACTTGGACTCGTACGTTAACAGATTGCCTTATGATACTTATGTTTTAATGTACTATTTTGGTTTTTGTAATGAAGCTTGCTATGGATTAGGACAAAAAATAACAAAAAAATAAAAAATATATGTTAATGTCAAATTACGTCAAATAGGTACGTGCAATTTTATAATTGAGTCTATACTTTATATTAGTCTTGCGTACAAAGAAGTCGTGTAGTGTCCACATCAGATTTTTACATTTAATGTTATTATGAATATTAAAGAATATTTTATTCTCTATACTATTTGAATATATTTTATACATATAGTTCATATTCAATGGAGATTGAATTAAAAAATTATAAAGAAATTAAATTACATAAAGCAGCCAGCAATGCAATAACATTGGAAACAGCTAATATTAAAAAAAATCTGAATGTCAATGTCAAGTGCGATTGACAGTATGTTTTACAAAATATATAGAACTGAGGGAAGGTAATGTACTGGAAATATAGAACCTTTCGCAAGAAACTATCTGTATGGAATTTGTATAATATACATAGAACTGACGGAAGGTAATATGCTGGCCACATCGGATTTTTTTAAAATCAAATCAAATCTTATGTATCGTTTCGTATATATTTTTAGAAATTAAATTTGAATTCCAAATGTTATAGCGAATTAGATATTAATCTGTAGGTAATAGTTTCCGTACACAAATCCATATGAAAATAAAAATAATTCTTAGTTTTTATTGGTAACATTAATTCCATCTGACTTACAGCAATATATTTAGCCTTTTGTGAACCGCAGGTAAATAAATACCTATTAGATCTATATCTTAAAAGACACATGTCAAATATTTTTCAACATCTTCATTAGAAAATCGTCGGCTCGGTCCTTGCTTCCTGTATCGGTTCTTGGGGTGGTCACGACATCCTCCTCGGTTATTTACAAAGAGCGTCTAATCGCCGTCGTTTTTTCGGCATTTCGGCACACGCGAGCATGAAGAACCGACAAAAACTGAGATACAGATCGTAAATTGGTAATTTCCTTCCAAACGAATCTCTTCCTGGAGAATTATCACACCGACTCACGTGTAGGATCCACGTTGGCTCTGAAAGACTTGTTTTTTAGGTTCGAAACATCACGCGAAATATAATTACGTAATTGAGAAAGAAAGAGGTTATGTTGATTTTAATTGTTGAAACGTGTACTTATTTATTCAGTTGATTTGGGAACTGCAATCCACAACGGTATAATTATATGGAATAGAACATTTGAAATTTTAATTCTGTATCGAATTTACCTGTCAGATGTTTAATGTCAGCAACAGTACATAATTTTTATATTTTGCATAAGTAAAATTTATAACAGATACGCGTGTCAAAGAAAGATTTTTACATGAAAACCTTCTATGGGCTAAGCCCAACGATCCTCTTCAATAAACAAATACAAGTATATCTACTAAAATATAACATACGTCGGAGGATTGTCAGTGTTTAGCAAGGATATATTGTCAGGAACAGAAATATATTTAATCATATACAAATTTCGTCCATTGCTTCTTATTCTTTGCCATCTTCCTAGCGCATAGGCGCCGACTACATGGGGGCATCGTGGCTCATTCCCCTCAAGGAAAATTTTCGTTGGGGCAATGACCCCAAGGAGATTTTTCCCTTAGCGCAGCATTTTTTTTTTTTTTTTTTTGAAATCAGGAACCTTTATTTTATTTACAAGTAAACTGAATGGCACAAAATTGACCCCTGTGGTGCACTCTCCACACCAGCAATGAGTGCCCGTGAGGTGACGCCTGGTAAATGCCCGCACGGTACAAATATGTTATCATCATTACCGATATCTCCGTACAAAGCAGATTGGCACACCCAGCAATGGGTAATATGCCGTGATGATATATTTATTTATATATTTTATTTAACTAAAAATATATAATTTAATGTAATATGAATAAGTGTAAATCAAAAAGCGGAACATAGACGTTTAACATGTGAAATTAGTTTTCCTTTTCGTAAACGTTACCAAATTATTTTATGCAAAAATACTTCAAACAAAAATTATTGAGATTTAAATTTTGCATCTAAATAATGTAAAATGATTATTCTAGTACTTCATGTAAGCGCAAAAATCAATTACAAAGTTACTGTTTTTTATGGGCTTTTATCTAGACAGCCATGGATTAAGACAAAAAAAAAACAAACAATTTAAATGTCAAATATTTTTTGCATAAAATAAATTGATAACATTTGCTCAAAGAAAAGCTGATTTCCTATGTTAAACGCATATGTCCCGCTTTTTGATTTACACCCTGTAAATTAAAGATAATAAAATTAATTTAAAATAATTTTCATTGAAAATTACGTTTTTTCCTTCATTCCTTTCCAGTATTTTTGTTTCTTGTAATGCAATGTAATGGTAAATTTTATGTTTTGATTTTGGTTATTATTAAAAACTTGGGCCCCCAAGGAAATAAATTGCCGTATTTTTTTCTCCAATATCGTCAGCATTTCCTTATCCCAGTTGTCTTTAGGTCGTTCGTCATTCATATTTGTATCATCGGTTTATCTTCGTTCATTCTAACCATGTGGCCCTAAAGGCCTGTGTCCACCATGCTAGAAATCGTTGCGAGTTCTCGATCACATTTTTTGATCATAAACATTGAACTTGTATGACTAAAGATGTCAGGTTGGTCGAATTTATGAAGTTACTTTCAGCCATTACTACCAATACTAAAAACTAATAAAACATAACCGAGAAATTATCCCGGCAGTAAGTAAATTAAATTTTTACCATTAATACATTAATTTATTTATAAGTAATTATTTATAATAACTTATCAAAAAAAAAAATTAGTAGAATTAGATAATATTTTATAACCTTATAATTTTTAAGCTTATCAAACATCAAACGTCAAGATTTTAAATTGGTAACAAGTAAATGAAATTAGCAACTTGTACAAAAAAATGGGACAGAATGCATTTATCCATTCTAGTTTTCTATTCGATTTTTGCGTCCGAGTTGGTAGTGTCCACGATCCGAGTTATCGAATTGCGGACTATATCCAAAACCTCCGATCGATTTCTAGGATCGTGTACACAGGCCTTAACTGAGAATTTCGAAAATTATCAATTTGCATATTATTATTAATTATTTAGGCCCACTTTTACAATTGATGGATAAACTTTGGTATAGCTATCGGAGGTATAACTTTATCCTAGTAATTATACCTTCGATAAACAAGACTGTCTTTTACAATGCATTATCTATCAGATAGTTATACCAAGAATTACGTTAAATCACTGTAGGTTGGTACTGACACAATAAAATTATCTTGTTAGATTATTTTTCTTCAATATTGTTATTATTTCAACCTTCTAATTTGCATTTTTCACGATGTTAGATGATATAAATGATATTTTTGATTCTGACAGTGATGATGAAACACTTGATTAACATCTGTCAAACGTATTAATAACACATCGTTTGTGTTTACGTGGTGTCCATAAGAACAAGGGATAAAGTTATCCCAGGTTTATACGACCGATTTCCATGGGATAATAAATACTGGTGTTTATTCTATCTGAGGTTTATCCGGGGTTTTTGTAAAACACAGTTTTCAATTTTATACCTGGTATTGCGTTATACGAGGTTTATCTAATGATTGTAAACGTGGCCCTTAATCGTATAAAAATGTCTATTGCTTCGTATTCTTTGCCATCTTCCTAGCTTCTTAAATTGCCAAGATCGTCATTATTTCCTTATCTCATTTGTCTTCAAGTCGTTCGTCATCCATATTTTTATCATCGATTTATCTTCGTTTATTCTGGTCATGTGGCCCTAACTGAATATTTTTAAAATTATCAAATTGCATGTTATTATTAATTACTTTGGAGAAAAATATTGTATTTTTCTTATTTACGAATAAATTTTATGAATACATGTAGGTATGTTTGATATATTCTTATTTTGAAATGTTTCCATTTGCATATAATTTGAAAATAATTATAGTTATTTATGTACCAAGAGCATAAGTTAGTATTTATGTCTCTAGGCGTCATAATTAGAGCACGCGCCGTAAGCCTGGAGCTCTCACACACCAAGATCCATAAATACTAATTGCGATCAAGGTGCACTCAAAATTATATATACGATGGCTACTTTCCTAATATGCCATAACAATAGTCATTCCGACAAATAATGATTACTACATCTATCGCCACAATGACAGAGGTATAATATATAAAAGTGTAAATTAATTAATGCCTTTTATAACTATAACAAGTGCTAGACTTCTATCCGATTTTAATTTTTTAAGAATTTGTTAAATTTGCTTCATTTTAAAGAAAACTATAATATCTTACTTTGCATTAAAACACGTTTGACCTTGAAAATTTTAAAAAATTCCCTGCGGCGCATTTTTTCTCACAAATTTTGAATCCATCGATATATGTCGCGTATTGTAACATTATAAATCTGGCAACCCTAATAAAAAAAAAATTGTAATTATTTCTTCATATTTTAAAGTGGCCCGCAAAAAGGTTTTGCACCTGGCCTCACAAGATCTAAAACCGGCACTGCCTGTATGGTATAATATGTATAAAGTTTTGTTATGTGTGATATATAACAAATTACTGTAATTCATAACGCCATCTCAAAGAAAACTTTTGAAATTGAAAGAAAAAGCCGAAAAATTGGAACATTTAAAAGCAGATAGAGGAGCTATAATTTTATTGCGAAAATATGGGGTAACTAAATCGACAATAAGTTCAATACTGGAAGTGACATATTACCTGAAGTTATTAACAGTTTTTCTTGAATAAAATGGTTTTATTTTGATTGTAGAAATAAATGCTTCAAATAATAGTTTTAGACAATTCTGCGTCTAGCACAACCAATATTATTAAATTAGCCCTTTGTATAAGCGTGCTATGTAAATTTAAAAATTATATACTTTTTGGTTTTTGTAATAAAGCTTGCTATGAATTAGGACAAAAAAGTACAAAAATATTATTGTTAATGTCAAATTACGTCAAATACGTGCAATTTTATAATTAACACCAATAGATATGTTTAAAATTGTAATGTAATAATTTCATAAAATCTCGAAAAAGTGAACTAATCCGATAATGTAACATGGCCCTGCATTAATTGTGTACTGTATCGAGTCTACTGTACTTCCAAATTGCGTCTAAAGAATTTTGCAACCTTATACATCTAAATTTTCTAAAAGCCGCCATTTACTATATGTAACTATAAATTATTTCTAAATGTCACCTTTCTATTTTTTGTGAAACTGAAACAGTCTTTTCTAAATTTATTTCTCATTTTCGATCAAAATGTGTGGTCGTATAGATAAAAATTGCATTCCTATCAACCTTTAAAATATCAAATAGTTAAAGTTAAAATTTTATAGGCTATTAAGAGACTAAAATTCTTGGATAAAAATACTCAACAATTTAATAGTTGTCATCTTACACCAATAAGGATGTCGTTATTTATTTACGATGACGTCAGTAATTTACTTCACTTCGGCTTTGTGTAATTACTTAGCTTATTAAAGCTTTCGTAAGCATGACTTAATCTTACTTTGAAACATATACATTGTTGAAGAATTAAAAGGCAATGAAAACTTATTGTTGATGAATATTATTTTATACTCTGTTTCATTTAATGTTTATAGCCATTTTATTTTGAAGTAAAATCAATTTTTTCGATCCTAAAGATAATGTTTACTGACTTACCTTCATACCAAGAATAAAAGTGAAGTATGTGCCTTCCTATATAAAAGTAAGTGCTACTGCATACCTGAAGTAAAAGGAGATACAAATTAGTATACTGTTTCAAATAGTAACAAATATTTTATACATTGCAAGTACAAGTTACAATGTAACAAAATAGTCAATTAATAGAAAATGTTACGACTATTTGTCAAAAATATATCACACGTAACATGATAACTATACACGCGAAATGATATTTATTTGTCTACAGAACTTAAAAGACTTTTACATCCAGGATGTAAAAGTCCTTTATATCTTTCGATTTTTTGATAGAATATAGGGTGACAATTTAATAAAATCTGTTCCTCTATTTTTATTTCCTTACAAAAAATAATTCTATTTATGTTAGGGAAAAAATTATTGGAGATGATTTTATTAAATAGTCATTTATTTAACAATCCGACGCCTCGGTTCCTAATAAACATAATTATATTACGAAAATGAACTAATACAAGGATGAAAATATCGTCATACAATTTAAAGAGTGATCAAATACGTCAGAGCTACAAAAGTTTAATTTTAACATAGCCCTGAAGACGGTTTAATAGAAAACGAAACGTCGGATTATTAAATAAATGACAATCTAATAAAATCATTTTACCAAGACTACATCTCCAATATTTTTTTTTACCTTCCGTCACCTTTAGGTAAGGAAGGTATTGACTTTGGTCAAAAAATTCGATGATGAGTTTCCCTTTACATCAATATGATAGTAGAACGGAAGTACCCTAATTTGAAGATTTTTAACAGTTTTTCTTGAAAAAACGCTGTTAAATATCGTTTTTTATATTTAATGTTATTATAAATATTAAAGAATATTTTATTCTCTATACGATTTGACTACATTTTATACTTCATATTCAATGGATATAGAATTCAAAAATCTGGTATGGCCCGAGTCACAAAAAAGATTAATTTTGACAGTTTATTTTTTAAATATAGTCTAATCTAATCCAAGTAACTACCTTTTTTAAATCCCAGTTTCAGAGTGGGTTCACTTTCATTAAATTTTAAATACCAAAAATAAGGATTAGCTCTTAAACATTTTTGTCAATCGTTAATTTTTATTAATCTAAATACATACCAACATATTTACTTATGCTGGAAACTGTATTGAATTTCTTTTCTATTGTTCTATTTACTTTCTTCTTTTTAAAACGTTACTAATATTATTTTGAAATGATTATTTCTTTGATAGTGACATTTATCTGTCAGTTACATACATTTAAATAACTGCGTTTTATTTATTTCCATAAAATATGTAGAAAAAGTATTAATGCAAATCTATAGAAAAATTAATAATCTTTAATTTTTATAATAACATTAATCTCGAAAAAATAACATTTAAAGGTATTTTTCGAAGAAAAACTATTTTGACTTTCTAGTAAAGTGCCATTTCCGGTTATCTGATTTTCATCAAAATATAATGGGCTCTTTTCAATATAGAAAAAGTTCGAAATACAAGGTTTCAAAATTTTCTTAATGATAGTACTTGAGTTAGAGTGGAGGATCCACACACACACATACACACATACACCCAGATCATCGTGAAAATGTTAAAATTGGATTCTAGGGACCTTAATACGTGGTCTTTTACCAAAATCTCGATTTGCAATTTTTAGCATGATACCTACACCTCCCTTACCAAGGGTAGCGGGTGGTAAAAATAATAAAGAAATAAAATTTCAAAAAGCAGCCAGCTGTGCTATAACCATGGAAACATATACTATATTCAGATAATTCTGATTGACAAATGTCAGTGTCAAGTGCAATTGACGTAATATGTTTGTGTTATAATTTTACTGTAAATGTATAGAATCTCTTACAAGAAACTTTCTGTATGGAATTTGTACAAAATACATAGATTTGACTAAAGGTAATGTACTAGAAATATGAAATCTTTTGCAAGAAACTTTCTGTGTAGAATTTGTACAAAATATATAGAACTAACGGAAGGTAATGTGCCGGCCACATCAGATTTTTTTCAATTTTAAAAAATAATCTAGCTAATACATGACAATAGATACATTACTATTACGGTGACATTAGATGTCACGATCCTCCTTGATGTCACATTAATTAAATCTAATCCTCTAAAAATTTCCCTTTATATTTTCTTAATTTTGGGATATAGATGAAAAACGTTGTTTGATTCTCGATTACGAAATGCTTTTGCATTCTCGAAACATAAAGGTAAAATTAAATATTGAAATTTGAATTTAACATTTCTTAAAACAGCGTTTAAGTTAAAACAATGCTTGTTCTACAAGCACCAGCCAATGTTTCTTGTCAATAGAATAGTTTTATGCATTAAATTTGACAGAAATGCCATCAGTTACTCATACGTCACAGACTACTTGATATTTTTTAGCGTCAAAATAAATTAAAAGAAAACTCATTTTAGAAAAATTAAATTTTGACTTTTTACATTATTCAGTTATTTTTTAATATATTCCAAAATGTTATAACAATTTTGCCTTTAATTTTACTACATTAGCAGACCTCATTGTACATGCTTGGAAATATAGAAAAATCTACCGCTACACTATACAAAATACTTCCTGCTTAATAACAACAATAAAAATGCAAATAAATTCTCATTCTTAATTACATTCTCCCAACAATCTCTGTTTTTCTAGGTGTGAAAAACATAATTGCAGCCGCTGTTTAATTAATTTATATCAGAATACATACATACAAATCATATATGAATATCTCTGTAATTGCTTTCATATCTTCAGTACTATTTCAATAAACTTATAAAGAGTTTAAAGCAATCGTATGATTATAAACACACGTTTGGATTGGATCCTGTTACTTGGCTTGCAAGGTGAAAAGTAACAATTACACACCTGCTCATTCAGAATAAACCACAAAAGCAGAAAGACATTTGCTAAATTTGCATTGGGAAGATGTTTGCAACATGTATAAATGTCGTATGTGATGATAGGTTAGTATTTTAAGGTTATCTTAATGGAAATTCGTTTGGTAAAGGTTATTGAATATTTGTTTGAGTTGCAAAAGATAAGAAATTGTAGATATGTCATTATTTTTAATGTATTCTATTTTTATTTATTCTGTTATATGTACGCACAATTTATTTTAGTATCTTCAATTCTATAATAATTAAATATAACAGGCCTATCCAAATTACAGCTTTTTGAAAATTATATACTGGATATGAATACATTTAATGCAGTAAGGCAACGTTTCCCAAACTGTGGTCCCCGATCCACTGATCCATTGCACTTATTTACATTAGGATTGTTCGTTTGTCACCCTTGCGTCTACGGTTTACTGCCGCGCCCATATACTTTGTATGGAGGCGGCAGAAAACCGTACACGCAAAGTAGCGAAACGAACAGACTTATTAGTTATTAAATTTAATTTAAGTAGGTCATGGTGGAAAAAGAAGAAATAGTATATTAAAGAACGTGTTTTATAAGACATGTTTTTTTCGCACGCGTCAAAATTTAGAAAACGAGCGTTAGCGAGTTTTCTAATTGACAAGTGCGAAAAAAAGTCTTATAAAATGAGTTCTTTATACTATTTTTTATATTTTGCACCTTCTACAAACTAAAATATTTTTAAAAAATTGTTAATATTAAACCGAGTTCATTTAGGGAAATTTGTAAGTGAAATGTTATAGTTGGTAACACTGAATTGACCACATTCAATTATTATTTGAAAGTTCATGTCATTTCAATATTTACGAACAAATTTAAGTGAATTTAGTGTAATCATGGAAGATGATATCAGTTACACTCCGCCTGAGCTACGTAATATAGCTCAGACTACAGTAAATAATCTACTTCCTAAAAAATCGCGCGAGATTTATGAGAAAGAATTTGCAAATTTTGACACATGGTGTAAAGAAAATAATGTCAAAGGCGTAACAGAGAATGTTTTGATTGCTTATTTTGAAATGCAAAGTAAGACGAAAATATGTATTATTATTATATTCATTAAATAAAGTGATTTATTAAGTAAAAGAAATTTTGAGGTTATATTGAAATTTCTTATCTTCCATCTTTGACGTTTGACAATTTAACCCTTTCAGCCTCAGTGTACAGGTAATTTAATTTTTTCTTATATTTGAACTAAAACTTGCTTTCAAATTAATTAAAAATAATTTTCTATCGTTCAAAGGTTCAATCTACAAATTTTTAGTACTACTAGGTCCATCTATGTGGACTAATTCGAACATTATATTAACATTTACTTACTCAATTTGTGATTATATTTGTACATTTTCATGTAAATAATCTTCCCCAAATAAAAAATAATAATAATATCGACATTATATTATTAAAATGAATTGTCAATTAACTAAAAATAAATTAGGTAAAAATGGGTTAAAGAAACGTCATCTAGTACCAACCGACTAAAACAAAAAATTGCGTATCGAAATGAAGGTCATTACGATACGCAATTGCGTATCGTAATGACTTCATTATGAACGCAAAATATAAAAATTATGTTTAGTACCTATTTATTATTTTTTATTTTAATAAATTTTATAAATTACTATCAACTTATATACAAAATACGAAGTGAATTAAAATAAAAAATCTGGTGTGGCCAACACAATACCTCCCGCCAATTACAGCCCCAGTCACAAAAAAGATTAAGTTAATCCTTATTTTTGAATTAGCAAATTTTACTCTAATTTTGACAGTTAATTTCTTAAAATATAGTCTAATCTAATCCAAGTAACTACCTTTTTACTTCCTTGTACGAAGTAAAGGAAGTATTGTAATCGCGAAAAATTTGGTTTTGAGATTTCAACGGAAATATCCATTTTGACCATCCCTGACGTCTGTACGTACGTACGTGCGTACGTGCGTATATATCTCGCATAACTCAAAAACGGTAAGCCGTAGAAAGTTGAAATTTTGTATTTAGGACTGCTATAACATCTAGTTGTGCACCTCCCTTTTTGGTCATTACATAATTTCTAGAAATGGCACTTTATTTGAAGCCTATAATAGATTTTAATGAAAAACTATCTTAAAATATAATCTAACACTTTTAAAATTTGGTATATAAGACTTTTATGTCAATTAGAATAACATAGTGGATTTTGGTTAAAACAGGCTAACCGGAAGTTACATATTACTTGAAGTTGTTAACAGTTTTTCTACAATAAGATGGTTTCATTTTGATTTTAGAAATAAATGCTTAAAATAAAAATTTTAGAGAATTAAATTCTGTGTCTAGCATATCAAGTATTATTAAATTAGCCTTTTGTATAAGCGAGATATGTATATTTAAAACTCATATAATTTTTGGTTTTTGTATTGAAGCTTGCTATGGATTAGGACAAAAAATAACAAAACAATAAAAAATAGATGCTAATGTCAAATTACGTCAAATACGTGCAATTTTATACTTGGGTCTATACTTCATATTGGTCTTGTGTACAAGGAAGTCATGTGGTGTCCACATCAGATTTTCTTAAACCCCTCAACAGGATTAAATCTCAATTACAGAGTGGGTTCACATTCACACACATCCATGCCTTAGTGGGATTCGAACCCAGACCCCCGAGGGCACTCATGACATGAGGCGTTGCTCTAACCATTGGCCATCGAAGCTGAGTTGTAACACATGCCACGGTGTTGATTGTAACGTGTTTAATAATTAAGTACAGTATTGATCATGATAAAAATTACAAGAAAAAACCACTGCTATCGAAAACATAAAAGAAGAAGAGCAAAAAAACGAAAAACAGTTCCGAAAGTAACAGTCACAGATTACTATTCAGATGGCTCCGATGAGGAAACTCTCTGATATGTATTGGCCCATATTTTTGAGCACAGGAGATTGGTTGCAGTGGCGAAAATGTAAAATCTGGACACTGGGCAAGTTAAATGATACGAAGAAAGACCTATTTTATGTTTACCTAAACTGCAATTTCGTTAGCGACGAAAGGCATTGGTCAAAATGGTCCATATCACCAACAGAATATATATTTTGTTTGCTTTTAGTTGAGTCATCTGAATTTTGTATTTTCTGAGGTAATAAATAAATGTGTATTTTTTCAATAATTTCTTGTTTTATCTGTTATTTTATCTTATAACATCACTGTTAAAATTTGTTACAATTAACACTGACCTTGTTACTATATACCAGAAAAGTTAGGTTAGAATTTGCCTTTGGCGCGAGTTCATAGTTTGAATTCCCTAGTATAGTTTAATTTTATAGACAAAAAAAGAAATTTAAAAAAAAGAAATTAAGCAGCTCTTACTAAGAATTCGATAGTTTGTTTATTCATTAATAGATTGCAACAGTTTAAACCTGTAGAAAAGGTAAAGTAAGAAAATTATTAGAAATTAAAATGCTTGGTGCAAGCAAGGATACCGTATGTCGTTGATCAACCAGTAAATAGGACAGCACAAAGAAGATGAAGCATGCACGATCAAACTAAGACATACGTTTAATGAATTTTGTACAGTTGTATTATTATTTAAATAATTATAAACTATGCAGAGTTCATGTGAATATTATTGTACGAATCTGGAGATAAAGGATCGGTCTAGATGCTACATATAATGCTTTGCATAAGAAATTTACTTTTATGAGATTTTTCGGACTTTAAAGTTGAGCAAAAATTTCCTTGGTAAGAAATCCACGGGGATTGAAATTATGTTCTCAGCGTTATGAACTGAGTTTGAATTTCGCGCCTAAGTTTGACCGTTACACTTTTCTGGTCTATTGACACCAGTTAGGTGTCAATTGTAACATTTGTAATGCCTGACTAAAAATCCTTATACTTTTATATTTGTCACATTTTCAAAAGTTTAAAATTCAAAATATTATTCACTAAGGTGGGCAGGTTCTCATACAGATGATTTAAAAATTTCTAAATGTAACGTTAACTCGTGAAAAATAAAAATTTAAATTTTGTTATAATTGACACCGGTCTCCCCTACGACAAGAATATTATTTTCAAATTAATTTTGCATTTTGTCTTGTTATAATTA
Source organism: Harpalus rubripes (assembly GCA_963082715.1). NCBI lineage: Eukaryota > Metazoa > Arthropoda > Insecta > Coleoptera > Carabidae > Harpalus > Harpalus rubripes. The sequence goes on from OY720451.1 coordinate 8,968,819, forward strand.
GTTTATATCTTACATATATTTATGCACTACTTTACATATGAAACAACCAAATCAAGGAAATCAAGTAAATATATAATTAATCCAGCATTTAAATCAATCAATCAAGAAGTCTACGCCCAGTATAAATAAGATATTAGAATACATAAATTCATTTATTTCTATGACACAACCTTATTTTCCTGCTTCAGTAACTATAACAAAACAACACCCTTATATTTATTTTCTCTCTTTTCTTCGTACGCCTACATGGCTAGCTAGAATCCATTATTCCAACCGACATACATACAGCACATGTTGCCTTAGTTACACACATAATTACGTGTATGCAATTAGCATAGAATGTAATTTTTCCGTGGAATAATGGCTGGGCGGAGCGTGTTTCAGGGGCGGAGTCTGAGTAGGAAGTAACTGGGGGCCAGGGTAGCTGGGGAGTCATGCATGGGCGGCGAACCAAGGAGGGGAACCACAGATTGATTTGTGGGCAAATTCAAGAAGCTATGCATTAGGCAACATTAAACGGAGAAAAATGTATATTCAATATTACGATTCATTTAAAAAGAAAATGTACATGGTACAAGTTATCAAATTAATGGTGCTATTCTCTAACTTTGCTCTGTAAGACTGTAACTTTATATACTCTATAAGCTATAGAGCTCTGTAAGACGACATTTCTTAATTAGTAATGTAATTCATTATCTTGTTCACTGATCTGAATGGATTTTGATAAGTCTGGAAAAATCTTCTCTATTTTCATGCTAAAAAATATTTTTAAACATAAATTTCTATAAGAATTGTTGGGATGTATAATTACCTTGTATGTTTTTCATTTAATAATAGATGCTTTTAATTTCCATATTTGTTTAAATTTTTTTATATAAAATATATATTTTTGGCGTTTCAATATGCTCTGTACATACTTTACAGTCAAGATTTTGGCGCTGTAAGATTTATAGAAATTTCTATAACTCTGTAGCGCTTACAGTACTATAACTTGGTTACAGAATAGCAATTTGCTTACATCCTGTAACGTTGGTTACTTACAGAGCCTATAGAGCTTAGCATGTGAGAGAGCAGAGAGGGTCAGGTACAGGCTAGAGTTATGGCTCGTAGCACGGTTTCAACTAAAACGCTATTTTAAGAAATGTCAATTCAAATTTCAATATTTGATTTCGCCCTTATGGTTAAAGAACGATTTTTTTCAAAAATAATTCTTTGACTACATGCCATGTTCTGCTTTAAAATCATATTTTGATAAATTTGATATTATTTATTATTAATATCAAATAATGAAATTTGACATTTCTTAAAACAGCGTTTTAGTGCTCATGGTACGAGCCATTGAGAATAAGAAAATAAGGTACCTATAGTTATGTATCTGTCAATAGTGATGCACGACGAGGCGAGAGTACTCTCGCATCTCGTCTCGTCTCGTTACATTATGCGAAACGAGAACGAGAGCGAGATTGCAGTTTAATATTCGAGGCGAGATCGATATAACAACTGCTAGAAGCGAGAAATCTCGCGAGATTCTCGCGAGAGTCTCGTCTCTATCCGTTTTAACTATAGAGTGGTGGGAAGATAGGTGCAGTTTGAGCTTGTATTTTGATTGGATAATACCCCGATATTATCCAATTCAACAACAAGATCGAACTGCACCTATCTTCCCATCACTCTATAGTTAAAACGGATAGAGCATAATAACGTTCAAAACGCCACAATATCTTTTCGATCTTTTTTTTGCTAAACTGACAAAAGATGAAATTAAAATGTCACAATAAAAATTGTCAAAAAAGCACGGCCTACTAAATTAGATTCAACAATAAGAGTTCGGCCTCCATACATTTTTTGTGTCTCCGTCGGGTAAAAGTAGTATTACATATCTCTAAATCGCCTAGAAATACTTTTTTATCGGCCTTGGCCAGCAAAAGATAGGGACTTTTATGGTTGGTATTATTCGGGTAAAATGTCGGCTCCAGTGGCTCAATGATTAGAGGAATGCCTCTTAGTTATGAGTGCGCTTGGGGTTCAAATCCCACTAAGGCATGGATGTTGGTGTATGTGAACACCCACTCTGTAATGGGGATTTAATCCTGTTGAGGAATTTAAAAAAATGTGAACTTATAGGTAAGTATTTTCATATATAATATCACAAATGGTAAATTTTTGCCGGAAAAATTTTCTAATTGTTACGAGAGCCGGTTGCCTAGCAATTTATTGAGTGGCATTGACAAAAAAATTGCGAGTTGTCAAACGAGTGATTTTTGATCAATGTCACGAGATAAATTGGCAAAGGGCTCGAGTAAAGCAATCAGAAAATTTTTCCAGGATAAAATTTAACCACGAATGGTATTCGGATGACTATTTCCAAAATAAAAACCATTTATATAATTTTTTCTTGACAAAAATCTTATAATTTTTATTGCGTTTAGAGGTATTATGTTTCAGTTTGCTTTTTCAACGTTTTAAATAGATTCCTGTCCGAATCGACTAGTTTTTAATAAAAACTGATAACATTGAAAATATACAGACTTTGACAGGTATGTAAACAATATGTTTCTAAAACGTCAAAAAAATTTCGCTTATCAAAACTCACTTACTTGTAAAAATACGACATCTTATTGGCTTAAAGGCTGCGATAAAAATTTTGTGACGGTGTTTTGTCAAAATGAAACTTGGTAACTAGGTACAATCCTGAATTTGGATTGGTATATATATATATATATATATATATATATATATATATATATATATATATATATATATATATACAGGGTGTCCCATAACTTCAGGTACATATTAGAAGGGCATATAGTTCTTAATGTCCTGATTACGGAACAAAAAGAAATTTTTCAAAATTCAAAAATTAGTTTTTGAGGTTTTTGAAGGAAACAGTTTTGGGACACTGGTTGAATAGGTTGTGTGTTTTTTTTTATTACATACACATCTTCCAAACTTAATTGGTGTGACAAAGCTTTACGTAATTGCATAAATTAATTTCATTGTTAAATTATTTTATGTAGTAGTTATAACTAATTTTACTATTCCAAATATTATAGTATCCAGGGGTACAAAAAATTTTCTTCTTAAGTGAACTACCCTTAATTATAGGAATTTTGAAAAATCAGGACATTAAGAACTATATGCCCTTCTAATATGTACCTGTAGTTATGGGACACCTGTATATATATATATATATATATATATATATATATATATATATATATATATATATATATGAGTGAAATAATCAACACAAGAATTAGCGTAATGTTTACAACTTTCAATACTAATTTGTTAATTGTAATAATAATAATATTAATAATAATAATAAACACATTTTGAGCTAAATGTAAAAGTAAATCCGTGTCGTTTGAAATTATTCAAATATTCTGATCTTACCTAGATTAAAAGTAAATCAAATTCATTTAATAAATTTAGAGAGAAGTCTGCACAAAAATATTGTGTACATATCATATGTGCAGAAACTACTTTGCGTGGCTTCGTATTTAAAAACCTCGTCTCTTTGTCAAAATATACCCACAATCGCAAAAGTACAGTTTCTCTAGATTAGAGATAAAAAATAACTATTTAATTTTTAATGCCTACATTGATTCTTAGAGTAGCATCCGCTTTTTTATTCACACCTGTATCTAAATTTTACTTTACTTTAGAATACCTTAGGTAATTAATTATAATGGAGCTATAAAAACTATTAAAAATATATATAAAAAATAATTTACTTGTCAGTTAGATACTTAATAATACCGGATACCTACTTTTCCATATTACATAATAGTTTGTTGCTGTACTATTTATATATAGGTAGCAGACACTTATACTTTACTAATGTGTACAACAAAAACATAATGAAATATGAAATATCACGTTTCTTATTATATTAAGTATGCAATAAACTAATAATAAATTCTATAAGATCCGGTACATTCACAAAAGAAGTAAAACGACTTGATCATATATTTAATTCTATAAAATTTCTCAGCATGAAAATATGAAATAATAATAGTTCACTTATTGTCAAGGAAATCGTAATTACTTTGATTGAAGTTACCGCTCTCAGGTTGTAAAACTTCCTCGTAGATTGGCAGTAAATTTTTATGCGATTTTAACGATAAAGGAAACACTTTATTAATCCTAAATAATACAATTAACCTGTTATGTCATTCGGTTAAACTGACTGGATAATTGCAAAAAGTTCTTTGCGGAAATATCTCTGATTGTGGATCTTTTGCAATGTTGAGCTTTTGCAATATGTATGTCGGCGGTTGAATAAAAGGATGTCTGTTTGCTTACTAACGGAAGTTCTATAAATGTTATTATATACTTATTGGACTAGTTTTTTGTTTGTTACCGTTGGATAAAACTATGAAAAGAATGCCATAATGAGGGTATTATTTTATTCAGAACAACCGTTTCTTTTGGAATATTTTACCCTTAAATATTTCAGGAAGGAATGCTTAATATTTTATTACCATAATAGGTAATTGAATGTACAATGCATATGAACACAAAATACCAAAACTATTTGCCTGATGGCGAAGATGAAGAACCTAATCATTATACTAAAATTGTTTTGGGATTTTCAGGTGTTCAAAACTAGTTCTGAGCAAATTTTTCGGGCAATGCCCGAATTTGGGTATAGAGTGTTACGTATATACTAATTTTTTTACACTATCGAAAGTAAAAAATCACAAGAATTAAAAAGCTTGTGACAAATTCTTGTCACCTTTGACAATAATAAAAAAAAATGTAGAAAAGTAGTTTCTTGACTTTGGATATTAGGAAAGAAAAATCTGGAATGCAGTCCTGTAATCAGCGAAATAAAGAATTTAGTGTCCTAATAAAAAAAATCTGGTATGACCAACATAATACCTCCCGCCATATACAGAACGAGTCATAAAAAATAATGAGCTAAAGCTACATTCACAGCTACTTTTTTAATGCGTAATGATAATGCATAAGACATAACTTTAATATACAGTGCTAATGCGTAAGGTCAAGAAAAACATAGCATTTTCTGCAACAAAATTTAATTGATAGTTGACATCTGTATTTATTCAAATTACCTGTCAAAATTGAAGTTTATCATAGGCAGGAAAGGATTGCTGAAGCCTATTTCCTTGTTTAATTTTATTTGAGCACATGGTATTACAAATGTAGCATTAGATGCAGCTATTTGTTTTCTTCGAAATTGAAGATTTTAAGATTTCTCACAAATTTATTTTGACAGCTGTCACAATGCGTAATGCATAAAAGTTTGTAGTTTGCAAACGTTTGTTGCTATGCATTGTGTTTATGTATTTTATGTTAATATTAAAACTAGCTGTGAATGGTCCTGTGCGTTGCCATATAACAAACTTCGTTACGTATTATCTATTAGAATTATGTATTAACGTTATGCATTAAAAAAGTAGCTGTGAATGAGAATCTTTATTTTTGGATTCGCGATTTTTCTCTAATTTTGGAAATTTATTTCTTAAAATATAGTCTAATCTAATCCAAGTAACTACCTTTTTTGATAATAAAACGAAGATATTTACTTATGATGGAAACTGTATTGATTTCCTTTTCTATTGTTCTAGTTACATTTTCTAAACAAAACGTTACTATTATTAATTTGAAATGATTAGTTCTTTAACAGTGACATTTATCTGTCAGTTACATACATTTGATTTGAATAACTGCGTAACCAAGGAGTTTTGTTTGTTTAAAGGGATTTAAATTATAGATAATATAAATTTATCCATAAAATATGTAGAAAAGGTATTAATGCAAATATGTAGAAAATTTAATCATATTTAATTTTTATTTAAGAGTATACTTCGCGTCGTGTTCCAAACTTCCTTCTCACAAAATAAAATGTCATTTTTAACACTTATATCATAAATAACTATTTTGAGATTCAAGTAAAGTGCCATTTCCGGTTATCCGATTTACGCCAAAATCTAATGGGCTCTTTCCATAATAGAAAAAGGTCGAAATACAAGGATTCTAGGGACCTTAAAACGTGCTCATTTACCAAAATCTCGATATGCGATTTTTAGCACAATCCCTATCCCTCGGGAGGTAAAAATGTAATAAATTTAAGAAATTTGCAGTCTGAGTTTCACCCATTGACAAAACAGATTTTTGTTGAACAAAATTAAATTATCACTAATTTCTTTAAGTGATTTTTTTATTCCTTGTCGTTCTTTCTAAAATGGAATAGCCAAGAATACATCGAAGAATTCTCGGAAAAATCTCAAGAAATTCTTGATGCAGCTTTTATAGGTATTCTAAATTTATTACCAACAAAATCTAAAAAGTTATACGATGCAGCCTATAACCTAAATTAGGCAATTGAAGTGTCAAAATAATATAAACTCGCTCTAGAGTTTGTTTTTGAAATGTTTTCTCTCTAAAGGCAAAATATTTTACTTCTGCCATGATTTTGACATCAGGGGCCTGTTTCTCAAAAAATACGGGTCTAGTATTACTAGTCCCTACACTAGTAATACTAGTGAAGTTTACTAGTTTTTGTTTCTGAAACATATAAGTGTAAAATACTAGTTACAAGTTGGGAACTAGTATTTACTTGTGTATTTAACAAAAAATACTAGTATTTTGTTTCTCAAAATATTTGTGTTGTCTGTCAAACTAGTAATTTACTAGAGTAAAGCTACAAGTGTCAAAAGTCTTGTAAATTTTGAATATAAATTTTACTAGTCGTATTATTTGACAGTTCGTGGGATTTTTTATGTAATGTATGTAATTCAATGGTTCTTTGTTAATGTTAATTCATTTCAGATTCATGTAGTGTCTATCGTTGTTTAGTGTTAATATATTTTTTTAAATAATATAATAATGTGGTCTAGTGACACTGAGTCTAGTGATGAAGAAGTAGTGCGACGCCAAAAACTAATTAAAGCAATAATAAATTATGTCCATGCAGAAGCCCCATATGAATGGGAAGTTACTCATGGCAAATAAGTTAAAAACATTAATTTTATTAATTGGGACCTATCCTTCAGCTAGATATGAACAGAAACCAAGCATGTGACCCTACTATATTTCTAGTTCTGTCTACTCAACCCGAAGCGTGACAAGTTTGACAGATTTTTATCCATGCATTGAATTTAACTGCTTTAGACAATTTATTTAGAGAATGCTCCAAATAGAATACCTTTAGCATCTCGAATCATTCCCAAAATAATTTAATTTCAAATTAAAACGCTTGAAAATGTCAACGTCAGTCAGAAAATAAAATCACTTGATTTGAAGAATATTGGATTAAATACTAGCATTTATTAAAAAAAACTACTAGACTATTAAAAATGTTTCAGAAACACTAATTTACTTGACTAATAAAATTTCACTTGTGCTAATAACTTGTGAACTAGTAACTTGTAAACTACGAGTGGTAAAATACTTTTCAGAAACACAATTTACTAGTACTATTAAAAATTTCACTTGTAACTAGTAACTTGTAGCTTGTAAACTAGTATTTTTTGAGAAACAGGCCCCAGCAGAGATATCGATTCTACTAGCGGTAGAACAGGAGTCCCTGTTTATAATACCACCAGAATCTGAAGGCAGGCTTTTTCAAAGTGATGATGTAATAATGTACAATATTTATGTGTAATAAACAGCGTCATCATTCTTACTCTAGTGTGAAAGACAAACGATTTCCTTATAAATACTCCTCCTGCAGAAAAATTAATAACACAATTAAAATACCACCCACTCCGCATATTTCATACTTCCTTTCACAGTTCTCACGCACTTCCTTCAACCTCCCTCTAAAATATATAGTCCTCCAAAGCGAAATGACCGCCACTATTTGCATTCTTTTAGCTTTCGGAGCGTCGTTATTGGCTGTTTACGCATTAGGCCGCGCGATAGCATCGAGGCGGCGGTGCGTAGCGTCGTGTTGCTATGGCGACCGTTGCGTAACACCCCCAGGCCGTGGGAGGGTGGGAACATTCACTGGTATTTTAATGAGGACATATGGACATGCAAGACAAGGATTATGTAATATATAAGACGTTCGTGTGGTCTTGCCCCTAGAATACTTCTATATTTTGATATTTGAATGCTTGTTAAAATAACTGCGTTCCTATGTGTTGTGACCGATTATGTTTCTGGAGGCCCGAGTTCGTATCTAACTGGAGACAAATTGAAAATTGTTCTTGTCTTTCTGTTTCCAGTTCATTAGTTATAACTTTTTTTGTCGTCACAGTTACTGACATTTGGCACCGATTCAAACATAGTATACTTTTGCTGTTGTTTAAAAAAATCATAACGTATGGTCCTAAAGTTTTGAGAATTTTTTTAGATACGGATAACTTTTTTAAAAAACTTTTACTTTTTAAACTAATTATTTAAACAATTAACAATAAGTATAATAATTAATATTTAACATTTAAATTATTGATAATGGACCATTATCTTCAATGGCCCTTATTTTTTTTCTGACTTGCACCATCATCTTCTGGACAACATCTGGATGGATTTCTCAAATCTTTTGGTAAATGCGACGTCGTAATTGTTCTTCATTTACAGCTTCCCAACCCTTGTCGTACACTTTTCTGGTCAATATTGACGAAAATTCTTCTATTGGTCGAGTTTGAGGTACATTGGGAGGATTGTCCAATTTCGGAACAAAGTCTAAGTTGTTTTCGTTATACCAGTCTCTAGTTATTCTGGCGAAGTAGCATAAAGCTAGACCAGGCCAAAACATTATATCATCATTGGCGTGATGTGTATTTAAAAATTGAAGCAATTTAGAGAGGCATCTTTGAATATAAAGTTGTGCAGTTAACGCTTCTCCTCAAACACGACCAATGTACGGCTGCGAGATATATCCGGCTTCAGAAACGGTACACCGTACTAAAATTTTATCCTCCAATTTAGATTTACATTGTCTCGTGTGTTTTTCATGTCATTAGTATAAAAACCATCGTTTCCTTTCATCGCTGAATGGGACAGAGTAAAATATCTTTCGTCATCCATTACAATAAGTTTATTGAGAAAATGAATGCCCTTTAACGCAAGACAACATCGACGGATTCTTTCTAATTGGGCCGCAGTATATTTTGGTGCCTTTCTTCTTTTTCGAAACATCACGTCATTTCGAGAAAGTGTTCTAAAAATAGTGGTCTTCCAAACATCGGATCTTCTTGCTACAGTTCGTTGTGACACTCCAACTTTATCTTTAACGGCTGCAATTAATCTTTGTTCTCTCATGTGGCTCAAAATTTTTGGTCGACCACTTTTGGGCAAATTAATACAGGGTATACCTTCTTCAAAATCTTTTATTGTCCTATAAATTGTAGCCACAGAGATATTGTGCACGCGATAAACTGCAACAATAGCACACTTTGGCGTTCGCCCAACAAGATTGTAAATTCCTCTACGAATATCTAGCTTATATGACATTTTGCTGTATCAAATCGAAAAAACTAAACTGTCAAAATGAAAATTATTTTCTGGCTTTTGGTAGAGCGCTAGTTCTGACTTCTCCCGCTAGTTGCTTTCACTAGACACCTTTTTGGATATATTGACCAAGCATCATCGTAGGGAAACATCTGAGTGTTTTTTTAAGCGCTGTTTCACGTGTTCGGCGATCTTTCATTGGCAGGCAGTAATTTTTTGTTCTTGTTAGAGAAAATCAGCAGTGGAAACTGTCGCATTGCTTCAGAGTGGTTTTCCATTAAAAATGGTGGAATTGAAATTGAAGATGAATCTCGACCGAGGCGTCCCTCGACTTCCAGAACAGCCGAAAGCATCGTGATGCGATAATGTTTGACCATTGTAAGAACAATCGATAAGTTGGAGGAACTCACTGAAATATTCTGAAGTTTGTGCCAACAAATTTTGACTGAAAATTTGATGTTTGAGAATGAAATTCGTTCCACGTCAGCACGTCCAACAACCAGAAAGCTAACCATTTGAGTGTGTACTCGTACTAGAATTTGAAAGAACAGTCAGAAATTGATCCGAAACTTTTGTAAGCTCTCCCAAGAAATGCTGCTGATTTTTTTGACAGGAAACGGAGCTTGATGTTGCTTTTTAGTGTCCGCCATTACAAAACAACGAACACGTCAAAGAGCGCTTACAAAAAAATTCATACTAACCGCTTAGCAACTAGTGCCCTACAAAATATTTCTCGGATATTTTAGGTATAGCATCTCGTATCAATTTATTTTAGAAGACCTTTTCGTATTGTAGAAAGATATTCTGCTGGACACAACAGATATGTTTTCTACCTTCCGTCACCTTTAGGTAGTGATGTGCTACTAGAAACTTCCCGCAAGGAATTTTGTTTTTTCCCGGGAAAATTCCCGGAAATTCCTGCAATTACGATTTGTGAGGAAAAATATCTTGAATATTATACTTTGACGCCTGTTCTTTTGCTTTGCATGTTTGTACCTTATGCCTGCCTGTTACCTACTCTTACTTCGTCGACAAATATTGTGGTGGTACGGAATATTTAATATTACTTGGGAAATTATCAAACAAAAAAATTCTTGGGAATTTCCTTCAGAAATTCCGGGAATTTTTTCACATCATTTAATTTCGGGAATTGACCCATCACTACCTTTAGGTAAGAAAGGTATTGTCTTTGGCTAAAAAATTTGTTTTTAATCAATAAACACATTTTAGGGTCCCTAGAGTAAGATTTTATTATTTTTACGATGTCTGTATGTGTGTGTGTGAGTGAGTGAGTGAGTGAGTGTGTGTGTGTGTGTGTGACAAAAGCTTGCTCTGCGATAACTCTAATACTACAATTCCAAAAATTATAATTCTTTCGTATATCTCTTCGTTACATCCATATGAAGAGCAATTAGATTTTAGTTATAATTTGTCAACCGGAAGTACCCAAATTTGAAGATTTTAACAGTTTTTCTTGAAAAAACAATGATAAATAACATTTTTTCACATTTAATGTTATTATAAATATTAAAGAATATTTTATTCTCTATTCGATTTGACCGCATTTTATACTTCATATTAAATGGATATAGTTAAAAATTATAAAGAAATTAAATTTCATAAATTAGCCAGCTATGCTATTCTGATTGAAAAATGTCAGTGTCAAATGCAATTGACAGAGTATGTTTGTGTTACAGGGCGCGAGCAGACACGTGACTCGAGCGACCTTGACTTGCTTGGGATCAGCTGATTTGTGTGCGCATGTTATTTTGACAAGAACATTGTCAATTTGACAAGACCAATGTTTTGACTTATTTTGATTTTGAATTGCTGAATTGTTTATATTTTACAATTTTTATTCATTGGTCTTGTCAACATGACATTGTTCTTGTCAAAATGGCATGCGCACACAAATCAACTGATTCTAAGCACGTCAAGGTTCCTCGAGTCACGTGTCTGCTCGAGCCCTATAGTTTTACTGGAAATATAGAAACTTTCTGTATGGAATTTGTATAAAAGACATACAACTGCCGGCAGGTAATATACAAGAAATAGAATCTTTTGCAAGGAACTTTCTATACGAAATTTGTACAAAATATATGGAACTGACGGAAGGTAATGTGCTGGCCACATCAGATTTTTTTTAATAACTTCCAATAATTAAAAGAATCATTTCCGACTTCATTTTATCCATTATTATTTATACTATTTCTGACTTTTCGTATTGTCATACTTTGGCTTTGAAAGGTGCACTTGTAGCTTTTCGTCAAATGCATGACTGTACTAAACAACTTTATAAAGATAAATTTGTGAAACACCATATTAACATCTTACAGGGAGTACAAAATTAGTTCCATCTATTACATTAATATCTACATAATTTATTTTCCTCGAAAATAAGATACATTTGCACCAATTTAGCTTGAAATAGAAGCCATCCAATCGAGCCAATTTCCTCGCTATTAGTAATAAAATAAAATAAACAATAAATATGTAAGTTAAACATTACAGCAATAATAATAAATTAGCTCTCGCTCACGGCATAAATTAGAGTCCATGATGAGAAGATGTCAGATGTATAATGATAACAATTCTCATTAAAATAATAACATTTCTTGAATGGCAAGTCGAGAATTCTTCACGAGTGAACAATAGCACGCAAGACAAGAATTTCAACAATTATTCCCATTAAATAATACAGCTGCTCACAAAGTCACTGTCTACTTATACATATATTTTTCTGAAGCAAATGCAAATGAACTAATTTACCTCAATTAAATTTGTAGGTACTTTTAAAGTAACTATTCTCAATAAAATTTGTAAATAATCATTTAAAAAATACGAGGGTCATGTTAAAATTATTGGGGGAAACAATAGTATATTGTGTTATTAGGAGTAAAAGTGATACTTTGTGTGGCGAGTATGGAGGTCTGCACGACGAGCGAAGCGAGTCGGACAATTGCATGCGAGGCACACAAGGACACTTTTATTCCAAATGACACATATTTTTTTTTTCAAACGCACTACTTTTCTTTTTATTCACTAATTCTATGTAGTTTCTATGGATATTTATTTATTATATTTCTACGCCGGCGCTATTTAATTATTATTAATTTAAATATACATACTTACATATTTAGTTATTGCGGAAACTGTATTAAGATCTATTCCATATAAGTAAGGTTCTATTTACTATTATATTTTTAAAACGTTATTGTTATTAATTTGAAATGATTAGTTCTTTGACAGTGACATTTATCTGTCAGTTACATACATTTAAGGTATGAACTGTATAACCAAGGAGTTATGCTTCTTTAAAGCGTAGGCTCCGGATTAAATTTATAGATAATTTTATAAATTTATCCATAAAATATATAGAAAAAGTATTAATTCAAATCTGTAAAAAATTTAATAATCTTTAATTTTATAATAATCTCGAAAAAATAATATTTAAAGGTATTTTTGGAAGAAAAATTATTTTCAGCCTCAAGTAAAGTGCCATTTCCGGTTATCCGATTTATACCAAAATCTAATGGGCTCTTTCCATTACAGAAAAAGTTCGAAATACAAGGTTTCAAAATTTTCTGAATGATAGTATTTGAGTTAGAGTAAAGGATCCACACACACATACATACACACAGACATCATCATGAAAATGTTAAAATTGGATGCTAGGGACCTTAAAACGTGGTCATTTAGCCGGCGTAGAAATTTTCAGCGGCGTAGAAATGAAACTTCTACCTTGTGAATCAAGTCATAAAAAATGCCATATCTACGACGTTTGAAAAACAAATATGTTTTATTACTTACATATTTTAAACAGTTATTCATATGGCATTTGAAATGAAGATAAGTTAGTTACATTTTGAGAGTAAATATGGAATTAACAAGAAATCATTTTCGAATATTGATATACAATTTGACAGGTTTAACTGTTTTCAAATCAGCCACAAATTAATTTGATTATTTTTTAACATTTCTTAAAACCAATGAAATACTTCATTCTTTGTCACGTGTCTGCATTTTAACCAATCCTGTCATTATTATACTGAGAATAAAGCTCTAGAGATTATTCCCGGGAATAATCTCTGTAGCTTTTGTTTTTATTGACAAATGTCAAATAGTCATCAATACATAAGTAAAATGAGCGTAAAGACCGATTTAGTGCAGTTTCGAATCATGAAATACACCAAAAAAATATAGACACCGCTTCTAGAAATACCATAATTAATATAATTCCGGAATATTTATATTTATTCTGCTTTGTCAACGTTGTGTTCTAGTTGTCAAAACAGATTTGCCAACTGGGCCATGTAAATGAATTCATGACAGTCTGATTCCGTTGTTGCAAACAAATTTTTGGATCAACAACTAATCTAATTAAATATAATTCGAAAGTTTGATAAATAATTAGCCCTACGGGCTTTCGTGGCTATTGCCTGGTAAAAAGTTTTCGAAAGATCTGTCAAATTATTTTCAATTTATTCTCACTCTCTTGTTATATTATTATTGTAAATTTTTAAGTTCCCAGTAATTCACTACTGCCAGGAAAAAATGTAATAAGTCATTTTTATCAAATATTGTGGTTGGACTTAATTTAGTAGCTAAAACGTACAACTAGACTCTTCCAACCGTATTTACGTATGCCCATAAACTTCCAAGGCAAAATTACGTATAGGTAGGTAGGTATTCCAAATTTAAACCAAACGCACTTATTGAAAAATTCGACTTATGACCTTTTGTCTCCCCGGAAATAGAGAATTACTTTGACACTTTTGAGAGTTTTTAAGTCACCAGAAATTAATTTTTGTCAGCTTTGATAGTTCCAAAAGAAGATTGGTTGGAGCTTTTAAGAAATGAAAGAAAAAAATGTTTTCAATTTTAACCTTTAGTTTTCAAGAGTGTTGTCAAAAAAGTTTCAAAAATCATTTATCATTTCACGTTTCTTTTTATCTCCCGCTACCCTTGGTAAGGGAGGTATAGGGATCACTCAGAAAATTTTGAAACCTTGTATTTCTACCTTATTGTAATATGGGTAGAATCCATTAGTTTTTTGTGTAAATCAGATAACCGGGAATGGTACTTTACTTGAAGCTCAAACTAATTTTTCTTTGAAAAATGCGATTTTTCGAGATTTGTGTTATTATAAAAATTAAAGATTATTAAATTTTCTACAGATTTGCATAAATATTTTTTCTATATATTTTATGGATAAATTTATAAAATTATCTGTAAATTAAATCCCGGAGCCTATACGCTTTAAAAAAACAGCAAACACAACTCCTTGGATACACAGTTCATATCACAAATATATGTAACTGACAGATAAACGTTTATATCACAAATGTATGTAACTGACAGATAAATGTCAATATCAAAGAATTTATTATTTCAAATTAATAACAGTAAGGTTTTAAGAATAAAATAGTAAAGAGAACGATATTTATATGGAATGGATCTTAATACAGTTTCTTGCATGACTAAATATGTACAGGGTGTAAATCGAAAAGTGAAACATAGGATTTTAACATGGGAAATCAATTTTTCTTTGCGCAAACGTTACCTAATTATGTTATGCAAAAATACTTCAAATAAAAGTTATAGAGATTTAAATGCAGCATCTAAATCATGTAAAATGATTATTTTATATCTTCATATAAACGTAAAAATTAATTACAAAGTTACAGTTTTTATGAACTTTTTGTCTAAGCAGCCATGGAATTATGACAAAAAACAACGTATTTGTTTTTTTTTGTCATATATCCATGGCTGCTTAGACAAAATGCTCATAAAAACTTTGTAATTAATTTTTACGTTTGTATGAAGAGATAAAATAATCGTTTCACATGACTTAGATGCTGCATTTAAATCTCTATAACTTTTATTTGAAGTATTTTTGCATAAAATAATTAGGTAACGATTGCGCAAAGAAAAATTGATTTCCCATGTTAAACTCCTGTTTCACTTTTCGATTTACACCTTGTACGTATGTATATTTAAATTAATAAAAATTAAATAGCGGCAGGTATTGTGTTGGCCACATCAGATTTTTGTTTTTATTTCCATCCATTATTATATTCTTTTTGTAAAAAAAGCTATAGCTGGTTCACTTTTGAAAACCTCGATTAGATAATAATAACACTTATTGGGCAATCAACACTTTGTTTTGTTTAATTGAAATTTGTTTAAAATAATTCAATATGCAACATAAAATATAAAAAGATTGCAACTTTTAGGACACCTGTATTATGTTCTCATTCTCTGCTCACCATCGCAAATGCTAAATGGAATATAACTTTCAAATTAGACTAATATGTAATTTAGTTTATAATTAATTTAAATACTACATGCTTTATGGGATAATTACCGTGATATTATAATTATGACATTCTTCTCCTCGAGAAATTTATCGTTGACAAGTGTACAGTTTGTCCTTAGAAAAAGTTGTTTTAATAATTTGAAATTATGTTCACATGTCTGGATAAATAATAACCAGCAGAACCTGTTATTTTTATAAGTTTCAATAATTTACTTTCCAATTCAATAAAAAGAGGATGTTTTACAAGTCCCTCATTTCTATAAATTTGATCAGTAGCTATGCGGGTAGAAATGACATTTATGGTAGTGACAATTTTACATGTAATTCCAGTAATAATGTATTATACCGTACAATTGCTGTTTTAGATAATATAATATGTTGAAAGGAAAGCTTTGTCAGCAGAAATGTAAACTAGTATCTGATATTGTGAAGCGTTTTTAAAACGTCCATTACGATGCGGGTCTTTTCGTTTCTAAGCATTTAATTTTAATATCGATTTATGTTATCGACAGTCAATCTAAATCTAAAGGAATGGTTTGAAGATTAAGAACTTTTATAAAGGTTTTTTTAGGTTTAACTTATTTTAGCGTTGACTTAGCACATTAAGGACCTAATTATACAGACTTGATCAAAAAACAACGAGAATTTTTAGGTTACGTTAAGTGTCAATCGTATTGGACGCGCAGTTTGTGTTTGACAGATACATATTGGTAAGGGAGGTATAGGGATTGTGCTAAAATCGCATATCGAGATTTTGGTAAATGAGCACGTTTTAAGTTCCCTAACTCAAATACTATAATTCAGAAAATTTTGAAACCTTGTATTTCTGCCTTATTCTAACATGGAAAAAAGCCATTAAATTTTGGTGTAAATCAGATAACCGGAAAAGGTGCTTTACTTGAAACTCAAAATAGTTTTTCTTAGAAAAATAAATATCATTTTTCAAGATTTATGTTTATGGTTACGCAATTATTCAAATATATGTAACTGATAGATAAATGACTACGTTTATCTCGACGTTTGAAGCCGCTTGAATTTAGTAAATCCTTTTTCAATCGTCGAAATAAACGATCGAGTTTAATATTTGAAGCCGCTTGAATATGTCAAGCCAAGCCTATAAAATAACAAGCTTGGACTTACGAAGCGGCTTAACTTCTGTCGAAATAAACAGTGAAGCTTCAAATAATTTAGTTGCAGTGTTACTAAATTCATCATTTGTTGGTTGTTTCCATTTTACCTCATTTTATAAAAGTCGCGACTTAAAACTTAGTAAAATTGTTGAAAAGCGAAATATTTGGAGTGATGAAGAAATAAATATTTTTTTCAAGTTTTTGAAAAAGAAGACAAATGCCAACATGATAATATTTAGGTTTTGTGGTTATATATCCAGGATGAAATTAGATCATATACCTCTCCCTGTATGTCTGCATAATCGAGTGTTTAACTATCTTTTTATAGTCGATACGAATTTAAAGAAGATTGAAAATAACTCAACCCTATTTTCAATCCGCTGAGATAAACCAATAGGATTTTTCAAGTCATAATATACTTAAAGCCGCTTGAATTATCGAGATAAACGTAGTCAATATCACTGTCAAAGAATTAATCATTTCAAAATAATAATAGTTACGTTTTAAAAAGAAAAAAGTAAATAGAACAATAGGAAAGGAATTCAATACAGTTTGCAGCATAAGTAGACATGTATTTAGATTAATAAAAATTAACGATTTACAAAATAGTTAAGGCTAATTCTCATTTTTGGACTAGTGAATTCTATTCTATCCCGGTATTTAAAAGGTAGTTACTTGGATTCACCGTTCATCTAAGTTTAAAAACTCAACAACCACAATCTCTTGAAGTGACTAAGAATCGGGAAAGGGGGAAGAACTCTTCTCACTTCGTTCTCACTTTATCTCCCTTCAGTTACGACAAAAAGAACGGTCAAAATTGGTGAAACAGCTGAGGTGAGCTAAGACGAACTGAGATATCTTGTAAAAAGAACGCGAATAATATATCTAACTCCGCTATTATTACATTTCGATACGTACAAGTACGAATTTTAGTTTCTGCGCATTCAAGGTCAGTCTCAAGTTAATACGCGGCAGCTATAGATAACCTTCTGACTATGTCTTGTCTTAATAATATTATTGGATGTAGGATTTGATTTGAACCTACATCTAACTTTGTAATACAATGTCTGCATTTATGCATTCAAGTTCTGATAAATAGCTAGATGTAGGTTTTATTAATTGCAATGCAATAATTTATTAATTTTATTTATGCAGCGAAAACCAACGAACTGCACGATAAAAATTACATATTACTCCCAAGATTTGCATTCTCTTGATCGCATTTTAAAATCTACAAGATTTATTCCTCCAGAACCTGAAATTTCCATTACAAATCCGATGATATCTCTGCTAATAGATCCACTGATTTAGAACCTCTGACGTATGAAATAGCGTGACTACCAGCCTACTTTGATACCCGTAAATTAAATGCTCACACAAACACGATATCACGCTAATATTTTTTTAATAACAAAACTAAGACGCTTTGTTGGAAATATTTATACAGGATGCTGAAGAAAAGATACATAAAATATTAACATACCGTAACAATAATAAATTTTGATGCGCTACCTTTATGTTGTAAGATAGTTTTATTTTATACAAGCATTATTAATTATTTATATAATAATTTTTTCTAGAACATGATACAGAAATTCCATTTGTTTCTCAACAATATAATTTGTGTTGTTGTAACATGAGTTGTCAGACCACAGCCGCTCATAAGATATACAGCTTGTATATTTATATAGCGACTATTGAATTATTAAAATATTACTTTACTTACAACTACATATATGAGAATATATTATAAGTTTTTAACTTTTTATTTATAATTGATTATAAACTGAACGATTTGTGGAACATTTCAATAATATCGATATATATTTCCTATATTGTTTTAACAAAGTGCACAGGGAATTTTTATTTGTGAAGTTGGTTACTTATTCTAAATGTCAAATACAGATGTACTATCATTTTAGTTGCCATTTCAAATGAAAAATTACTGTAATCAGATTTCTTTCTACTTATAAAATAATGACATCAAACGCTTTTTACCTTCCGTCACCTTCAGGTAAGGAAGGTATTGACATTGGTCAAAAAATTCGGTAGTGTGTTTTTGATGAATAAGCAAGTTTTAGGGTCCGTAGAATTTTACTATTTTTACGATTATTTCTATATGTATGTGCGTGTGTGTGTCTCTCTCTCTCTCTCTCTCTCTAACTCTCTCTCTATCTCTCTCTCTCTTCTTTCGTATTCTTCTTCGTTACATCTATATAAAGAGCTGATTAGATTTTAGTTATAATTGGTCAACCGGAAGTACTCTCATTTGAAGATTTTAACAGGTTTTCTTGAAAAAATAATGTTAAATACAATTTTCACATTTAATGTTTTTATTCTCTATACGATTTGACTCCATTTTATATTTCATATTAAATGGATAATGAGTAAAGAAATTATAAAGAAATTAAAAATCATAAATTAGCCAGCTATGCTATAACTCTGGAAACAACTGCTATATTAAGAAAATTCTGATTGAAAGGTGTCAGTGTCAAGTGCAATTGACATGTATATTTGTGTTATAATTTTACTGGAAATATAAGATCTTTTGTTAGAAACTTTCTGTATGGAATTTATATAAAATACATACAACTGCCTTAAGGTAATATACAAGAAATAGAATCTTTTGCAAGGAACTTTCTCTATCCCATTGGTACAAAATACATAGAACTGACGGAAGGTAATGTGCTGGCTACATCAGATTTTTTAAAATTAATTTGTAAGTACATTTGTTTTTAGGTTCTTAACATAATAATTACAAATTATAACTTAACTTCTAAAAAACTACTGTCGAAAAGTCAGTAGACGTTTGCAAATAAAAGAGATAGAAAATATGCGCAATGGAATCTTCACATACATAGTTAAGCCAAAAAGTATCATTGTCACGTCCTATGAGATCCGTGGCGTTTAATTTTTGACAGCCCAGCTGACAGTTGCAGGCGCCATTTTACTCCATTATATGTGCAGATATAGCTGTTAAATTGAAAAGATTACTAGCAAAATAAATTTAATTTTATTATTTATTTACCTTTAAGTATAATATTTTTTCAATAATTTTAAAATAACCTTCCATGAACTGAAGATAGTTTTAATTTGGAGGGATTTAAGTGCCATTTTTATATTTCAAAATTATTCAAAATACTTGATTTGAAACAATAGCGATAACTGAAACTTCTACTTTTTAAATTTTTTAAGCCTAATTTATTTAAACCTAAGATAATACTACATATGTATATAATCATTAGTTTATCGATGATCAGTAGCTATTATGTCACCTCTCACCCAGAGCTGGGATAGATACTTTGAAAAAGTATCTTCGATACTTTTGTAACATACATAAATTTTGTTAAAGATACTTAAATATCAAGTTACTTAAATTGTAATTTCTTAAGATACAAATATTTTTTAAAAGTAGGTATCTTAAATATCTATTTGAAAATATCTTAGATACTCTTAAAGTATCTTAGATACTTTTAAAATATATTAAACACTCTTCAAATATCTTAGATACTCTTAAAATATCTTAGATATTTTTAAAATATTTTAAACACTCTTCAAATATCGTAGATACTCTTAAAATATCTTAGATACTCTTAAAATATCTTAGTTACTCTTAAAATGTCTTAGATACTTTTAAAATATCTTAGATACTCATAAAATATCTTAGATACTCTTAAAATATATTAGATACTCTTAAAATATCTTAGATCATTTTAAAATATCTTAAATACTCTTAACTTTTAAAATATTTTATTGCCTGTGTCCACGATGCTAGAAATCGTTCCGAGTTCTCGATCACATTTTTTGATCATAAACATTGAACTTGTATGACTACAGATGTCAGGTTGGTCGAATTTATGAAGTTATTTTCAGCCACTTCTACCAATACTAAAAACTAATAAAACATAACCAAGAAATTATCCCGGCAGGAAGTAAATTAAATTTTTACAATATATATATATATTAATTTGTTTATAAGTAATTATTTATAATCAATACCAAAAATTAGTAGAATTATGTAATATTTTATAACCTTATCATTTTCAAACTTATCAAACATCAAACGTCAAGATTTTAAATTGGTAACATTTAAATGAAATTAGCAACTAGTACGAAAAAATCTGATGTGGACACCACACGACTTCCTTGTACGCAAGACCAATATGAAGATGAAGTATAGACCCAATTATAAAATTGCATGTGTTTGACATAATTTGACATTAACATCTATTTTTTATTTTTTTGTTATTTTTTGTCCTACTCCATAGCAAGCTTCATTACAAAAACCAAAAAGTATATAAGTTTTAAATTTACATATCTCGCTTATACAAAGGGCTAATTTAATAATACTTGATGTGCTGGACGCAGAATTTAATTCTCTAAAACTCTTATTTGAAGCATTTATTTCTAAAATCAAAATGAAACCATTTTATTCACGAAAAACTGTTAACAACTTCAGGTAATATATCACTTCCGGTTAGCCTGTTTTAACCAAAATCTGCTATGTTAATCCAATTGATATAAAAGTCTTATATACCAAATTTGAAACGTTTTGGATTATATTTTAATATAGTTTTTCATTAAAATCTACTATAGGCTTCAAATAAAGTACCATTTCTGGAAATTATGTAATGACCAAAAAGGGAGGTGCACAACTAGATGCTATAGAAGTCCTAAATACAAAATTTCAACTTTCTACGGCTTACCGTTTTTGAGTTATGCGAGATACATACGTACGTACGTACAGACGTCACGACGAAATTAGGCAGAATGGATTCAGGGATGGTCAAAATGGATATTTCCGTTGAAATCTCAAAACCGAAATTTTTCGCGATTACAATACTTCCTTTACTTCGTACAAGGAAGTAAAAATGGGACAGAAACATTTTTCATTCTAGTTTTCTATTCGATTTTTGCGTCCGAGTTGGTAGTGTCCACGATCCGAAATATCGAATTGCGGCCTATATCCGAGAACTCGGATCGATTTCTAGGATCATGGACACAGGCCTTAAGACAGGTACTAGGTACTATGTGACAAGGCGAGGGTAAGCACAATAACAGATAAATAACTTTTTATAAACTCTTCTAAATTATAGTTTCAATATTCATATTTTAACTCTGTTTATCTGTTTAAGTTATAAATCTCAAAATTCAGTTTAGAAATTCTTATCATATTATGATAGTCACGACATTTATTTGTTGATCTTAAGTCTGGAAATTATTATATATACGAGCGTGACTTTAGAATGACCTCGCCTATGCACCCCGAACCCCTAAAGATAATCCTGTCCTGGAGATAGCGTTTTTGTTTTAAGGAGTCGGTTTCAGTTAGCCATGAGAGTAACATGGAAGAGTCGGATTAGATACTCGTAAGAGTGAATATGTAGTTTTAGTTTTGGGCGACGCTCGTCCTCTGGGTTACGGAATGTAACAGTTTAGTTGGTTAGTTATGTTTAATTAGTTAATATTCTAATCATGTAAATAAACATTAGTTTAATTGTAAATAAAGTATTAGTTAGTAAAACACAAGTTATGTTCATGTCCGTAGTGTTCATTAGTGTAAAGTTAAAGTGTAAAAAGTGTACAAGTGTAAGTGACTGTGTATTCTTCCTTCTCAAGAATCCTTCTCACAAGCAGTGGACGCCAGCCATCAGAGCGTCCACCAGTCAGTAAGTGTATCATCGTTGGGAATCATCATCATCATTAGTAATCAGCATCATTATAAGTCAGCTTCAAAGACCCCCCTCGTGTTACAGTAGCACAGTCGGTAGTATTATCAGCAAACTCAAAGACCCCCCTCGTGTTACAGTAGCACAGTCGGTAGTATTATCAGCAATCTCAAAGACCCCCTCGTGTTACAGTGGCGCAGTCAACGGGTAGGATAATGAGAGTAATGATTTACTCTTATTCATCCGAAAAGATCTTACGTTATTAGTTTTAGAATTATTAGTTTGTGACCGAGGAGAGGGTACTTGGTGTACAATATGTACACATTTACGACCACGACACCAGCGATGATACAGCAACCCAGGCCGTATCAGCCGTCACCAGATATGATTGACGTATTGCTTGAAATAAATACGTTCTCTGGTGATGGCAGTGTGGGAGAATATATCCACAACATGGGAGCAGCCAGCAGACGATACGGCTGGGATGAAGTTTTTCTCGGCAGGGCAATAGTGTTTAGGCTCAGTGGTAAGGCAAGGGAATTGTATTTTGAAATTCCATTGTACAAGCGGCCTACCACTGGCACAGATATGGTGCGTTGGTTAGAAATAACATATGCAGGACGCACCATATTACCACCGTCATTTTTTCCGGCTTGTACGCCAAGTTTTTATGGTCCAGCATGGACGCACCAGGTCTACGCACCGCAGGCGCCGTTAGATTCGTTGTCTCCAGGGCATGGAGTGCACGAGTTGCCAGTAGGGAGGATCAGTTTAGAAGAAATTGAGTCCTTGCTGGCAATAGAGGATCGTTTTGCGGTGGTAGACATACCACGACCGGAAAGTCCGACAATAGTCGTCACAGCGAGTGACAAGGGCGTACAAGAAGGAAAAATGATTGAAGAGAATTGCCTGCCGGAGGAAACAGCGAAATGTGAGACTGAGGAAGAACACAGCGAAGTAGCTGATGAACTGGACGTGAACACAGTATATGACGACAACCGCAACGAAATGGATCTGCAAATGGTCAACGAGGAGGACATCGTGAATGGTTACTTGGGCGTGAACATCGGAGAGGTGAACATAGCATGCCCACCTGTGCAAGCGTTACGCCGAGAGCACGCCACTGGTGATGTCTTGCATTCCAGGACCGACGTTATCGCTTGCAGCAGTGTTTACAAATTTTTTGTAGTGCCATCCCTTAGACCACTTAGGTGTGAAAAGCCTCCTCCCTCTCGTACAGTGCATTGACCTTTGTGTTGTTTGTGTTTCTTTTATAACGATTATATGCCAATTTTTGTTAGTGTTTAGTTTTTTTGGTTAGTTAAGTTGCATGTTAGATTAGTAATTTTTTAGATAGGAAAATAAAATGATACCCTTTTCCTGTTAGCATTGAATTTGTAATTTGTTAAAACGTTTTACGTTTTTATGATTTGTGCTTACATTATGTTTATGATGCTTTATGTTGGTAAGCTTTATGCTTTATGTCATAGGTTTTATACCTTTTGTCTGTTTTTAACATGTTATGTTAATTGTAATTTGTTAAAACGTTTTACGTTTTTATTGTGTTTGCATTATGGTTATAATGTTTCATGTTGGTAAGCTTTATGCTTTATGTCATAGGTTTTATACCTTTTGTCTGTTTTTAACATGTTATGTTAATTGTAATTTGTTAAAACGTTTTACGTTTTTATTGTATTTGCATTATGGTTATAATGTTTCATGTTGGTAAGCTTTATGCTTTATGTTATAGGTTTTATACCTTTTGTCTGTTTTAACATGTTATGTTAATTGTATTTGTACATTTGTACCTGTTTTGCGATTTTTGTATTCTATGTTTTATGTTTTGTGTCATATTTGTAATATGTTTGATGCTTTATGTTGTTAAGCTTTTTGCTTTTATAATGTCGTAAGTTTGATACCTTTTGTGTGTTACGTATTATGTTGTGCTTGTACATTTGTACCAGTTTTGCAATTTTTTTGTATTCTATGTTTTATGCTTTGTCTCATATGTGTAATATGGGTGATGTTTTATGTTTTATTTGTTTTATGTATGTGTTTTATGTTCTGTGGTTGCAGAATTTGGAAACTATCTTCAGTTCAGGATTTAAGAATAAATATATCGATTTTGCGATATATTTATGTCTTAAGGGGAGGATAATGTGACAAGGCGAGGGTAAGCACAATAACAGATAAATAACTTTTTATAAACTCTTCTAAATTATAGTTTCAATATTCATATTTTAACTCTGTTTATCTGTTTAAGTTATAAATCTCAAAATTCAGTTTAGAAATTCTTATCATATTATGATAGTCACGACATTTATTTGTTGATCTTAAGTCTGGAAATTATTATATATACGAGCGTGACTTTAGAATGACCTCGCCTATGCACCCCGAACCCCTAAAGATAATCCTGTCCTGGAGATAGCGTTTTTGTTTTAAGGAGTCGGTTTCAGTTAGCCATGAGAGTAACATGGAAGAGTCGGATTAGATACTCGTAAGAGTGAATATGTAGTTTTAGTTTTGGGCGACGCTCGTCCTCTGGGTTACGGAATGTAACAGTTTAGTTGTGTATGTTAGGCTTAGTGTTAATTAATATAATAATAATGTAACCGTGTAAATAAAATTAGTTAGTTTTTAAAACCCAAGTATTTGTTCATGTCCGTAGTGTTCATCAGTGTAAAGTGTAAAAAGTGAAATGTGTGTGTGTACTTCCTTCTCAAGAAGTCCTTATCACCAGTCATCATCGTAGTATCATCAATTCATCATCATCAGTCAGCTTAGCTTCAGCACCCCACCCCCCTCGTGTTACAACTATAATTATAGTATCTTAGATAATCTTGAAATATTTTAGATTCTTTGACACTTTTAAAATGTCTTTAGTATCCTTTACATACCGTTAAAATTTTTAAATACATAATTGAAAATTATATTATAAACGATACTTCAACTGTATTTAGATACCTTAAAATATGTAAATACTTTGATTGTATTTAGATACTTTCCAAATATTTAAATACTTTGAATGCATTTAGATAATATTCCCAAGTATATAAATACATTAAAAGTATCTATAATAAATAAATTATCTGAAATATTTTAGAAATATCTAACGTATATATTAAAATAATAAATACAGATAATTTTTAAAAGTATTTAAAATGAAGATACATTACCCTTAAAATAGGAAGTATCTACAAGATATTAAAAGTGTCATCATCGAGTATCCTTTTTCGTAAGATACTCCCAGCTCTGCTGTCACCGAAGAAAACTGGTCCTCAGGAGGATAATTTTGTTGTCGATTTTGTGAGATCTTACTTATAAGTGTGATAAATGATAATGATCATGAAGGTTGAAAAAATATTCGGAACTGCAGTCTATTATTTCTTAAATACTTACAGTTGAAGTCTTGTATAAATATTAATAAAATGGACATCTTACAAAATATAATCAAATGTAAGGGAAATAAATATAACATGAGATTAGTAAAATAATTACAATCAGTCACAAATTTATAAATAGTCTAGCTGGAGCTATGGTCACGTATGATATATATATATATATATATATATATATATATATATATATATATATATATATATATATATATAATGATCATGTTAGTGTTATATGTATTCATTTGTTTTTCAAAGCTATTAGACCCTAATGAAGATATATGTATATGTATACCGAGTTAGCACCTAAATAAAACTATATGTATATTTTTCTGTTTAATGTGGAGGCTAATAAAGTCGCCTCATATTTTAATTTTATGGAATACAATTTCAAAATATTTCCGGAAATCATTGTAGTTTTCCACACCAGTGAATAAACATCTAACGTATCCATTCTCATTCTAACGCATTAATAGTTTTTATAGCTCATCAACATAATTCTTATGATTGTCATGGTAATATCCTAGTCTTCACTGACATTTACTCCCCGTTGAGAGAGATATTAATATTTCCTGCCTTCTTTTCAATATGTGGCGTAATTATAAACAGTTGAGTGTGCAATACAAATACAAACGTCTTATGTAAAATACGGAGCGAATGCAATGTGCCAACCATATCTGAATACCGGCGAGCTCAACGCAACAATGCTTATTTGTAATAGCAAATTGTCGTTACAGGGAACGCAGTAAACCTCAGTGCCAACGATTTAAAAACACCGCAAAGACTTGCATGGAAATTCAATAGCCGGAATGCAAATGCAGAAATTATACTCGACTGCAACAAATTACATATATAAATACCTATGGTTAAAGAGGTGTGTGAAGTTACTGCCAAGCTTTGTGCGTAATTTAAAATAGCATCTTCCTTTGGATTTCTCTTGGGTTAGCCACTATTTATTATTTTTGGGCCTTGAATTTAAACAAATTATTAAAAAAAATGTATGTAAATACAAATTCACGTATACAAAATGAGTCTAGAAAGACGCCCCCCCCCCCACTTTAATTTTTTATTATAAGTAATACAAAAAATGGTTTATATAAAAGATTTAATATTTTAAATATAATATTTGATGGCAGATGTAGATATTTTTTATAAGATCATGTTTACAAGATACAACTAACAACTTTTATTTTTATAAATAACAACTTATATAATTATTTTACTAAAATGTAAACCGCCATTTTTACCTCCCGCTACCCTTGGTAAGGGAGGTATAGGGATCGTGCTAAAAATCGCATATCGAGATTTTGGTAAATGACCACGTTTTAAGGTCCCTAGAATTCAATTTTAACATTTTCACGTTGATGTCTGTGTGTATGTATGTATGTATGTGTGTTTGTATGTTTGTGTTTGTGTGTGTGTGTGTGTGTCTGTGTGTGTGTGTGTGTGTGTGTGTGTGTGTGTGTGTGTGTGTGTGTGTGTGTGTTTTTACGCTCTAACTTAAATACTATCATTCAGAAAATTTTGAATCCTAGTATTTATACCTTATTCTAATATGAAAAGAAGCCATTAGATTTTAGTGTAAATCAGATAACCGGAAGTGGGACTTTACTTGAATCGATTTCGGAAAAGAATCAGTCATCAGCCCTCTAAAAGACAAAAGATTACAAATGTTAAATGCATTTTAAAATTCAAACAAAAAGAAATTAGAAATACATGTGCTCAAAGGAAGAAATTGAAAAGATGAAATATTGAGAAAAATTTCTTACCATCAAATTATAAAATGATGGAAGAAATACATCTAAATGTAAACTTAGTCGTAAAAATTACGAAAAATAAAAAAGTTATGGATTGAAAAGAAATCGAGGTAAAAAAATTGAAAAGCAAAAAATTTTGCATGTTTTTCTTTATCTTATAATTTGACGGTAAGAAATTTTTCAATTGATATAGATGAAGCCGCAAGTAAGTAAGTAGGCTATTAGGACATTGTTTCTAGGGATATATGTGTATTTTACTGTCAAGATATCGTTTTTTTTTTAGCGACGGGAAGTAAGGTTTGTCCTTACTTCCCTACAGCTGAACTTACCTTCCTCTTTGTGAAATAATAATAGTTATTAGATATTTTAATTTATAATTTTGAATTTAATTTCTACCAAATTGTCCTCATTTCATAACTATTTCCTTTCAAAAGTTACCGTTGACGTGACAAATGTGACAGATGACAGCGTTTTTCTTCTTAAATTTTCCATGGAATACTTAGATTCTTTTTTTAATGTATCAATATTCAACTGTATTTCTTGACAGCATTGACATATCTGGCAATGAAAATGAACAGGTAAAAAATAAATCATCGGGAATGGAAAAATCTTATATGCAACACGTGGTACATTTGACCACTCTCGAACTTATTTGCTAGCCCCCGCTATCGCTCGGGTGCAAAATCGTCTTGGGTTAGTAAATGGTATCTACATTTAAGGATGAAATGCATAGTTACAATGAATACGAGTAGCGCAAAAAAGTATGCAAGAGTGAAAACGTGTAATAGATTCGAAGAATAAACAATTAATATCTGGTTTGCGTGTTCGCATCCTGGCTTTCTTTAGAAACAAAACAGTACGCGACTTATATCGGCAAAACGGCAAAACTACAGTCAAGTCGGCAAGTCTCACTACCGAATAAGGCTGACTTTGTACGCTTGCCCCTCGGTTAAAATAAACTAAACCATACTCTATGGCGCGTTGTTTTGTGCAGACTCTCAGTCGGCACATTTACACACAGAAAAGAATTATTTCTTTCACGCACTAGCCACTCTCCAAGTTGCCCATTAAGAAGAAGGAATGTTAGAAGAAAATAAATAAATTTGCCTGAATAACAAATATAACAAAATTGAATATTCACAAGACATGGTCTTAATTCTTAGAAAATTTATAGAAATATTCAGATATTAATAGGGCTGCTATTTATTGGATCAATATTTTAAACTAATGATCAGTATTAAATGATCAGTAACTTACAATATAAATATAATTTAATCTAAGGTAGCTTAACTTAACCTAACCTAATTGTGGAGACCGGCTACCTACGCATCTACCACTATCAACGAGACGTAATCACTGATGTAAATGTTGCAGTTGCACCACCCACACTTAAAATTTACACTTGGTTTTAGTCAGTCAAATAAATTAATGTTAATTTCTATTAAATAATTTTTAATTACAATATAAAACAGAATTCACTAACTGAATAAAACCAAGTTTAAATTTTAAGTGTTGATGGTGCAAGTGGGCATTAGTCCTGTTTAGTAGTTTTAAGATAGTCATACAGTGTAGTGCTAGTGGGTCACCACCACATTAATCCATGTAGCGATAATGTATGTAAACCAACCTAACCATAACTTAACCTAACCTAATCTAACCCGGAAACAATATGATCGTTTATTTTACGAAATACTGATCATTAATGTAAAAAATACTCATCACATAAATATAAAAAATCTGATGTGGCCAGCACATTACCTTTCGTCGGTTCTATGTATTTTATATAAATGTCATATATAGTGATCAAAAATGGTTGAAGGTCACGTGATAACTTTAGTTCCAAACTAATACCAAAATTATATTCCAATATTCCATAATTCATCAAAACTATATTCCACATGTGACAGATGATGACAGGTGCATGATATTTGATTAATATTATTACAGTATGTTGATTTATTTTATACTTGTTTCAGATATGTACCTTCTATAATTTCGTTTCATTGTCTTTCAATGACAGCTTGCAAAATTCGAAAGGTACGCTCATGGAAATAGTAACGCTGTCTTACTAAGTAAGCGGCAAATGTCATAATTGTATGGAGCGGCACACTTCAGCCATTTTTAATCACTCTGTAGAAAGTTTTTTGCAAAAGATTCTATTTCTTGTACATAACCTTAAGGCTGTTATGTGTATTTTATACATCTTCCATACAGAAAGTTTCTAGCAAAAGATCCTATATTTCCAGTAAAATAGGATACTTCCGGTTGACCAATTATAACCAAAATCTAATCAGCTCTTCATATTGATGTAACGAAGAAGAATACAAAAGAATTATAATTTTTGGAATTGTAGTATTAGAGTTATCGCAGGCGAAAATTTTGTCTCACACATACAGACATCATCGTAAAAATAGTAAAATCGTATTCTAGAAACCATAAAATGTGTTTATTCATCAAAAACGTTTTTTTTGACCAAAGACAATACCTTACTTACCTAAAGGTGACGAAAGGTAAAAATATAAAAGCGTTCTGTTATTATAAGCAAAATTATTATTTTTCAGATTAACTTTGAAGCAGAATACTGACTAACCGTACACTTCCGGATATAGGTAAGTTTAGTTAAATCGTCTTATTTTGGACTCAGGAGTCTGTGGTTAAACCATGTTAACGTATTTTAGAGACACTATATAATTAATATTTTTTTAAATGATTACTATATTATTTCACCAACAGTGAATGACTGTTGGTAGAATAATGATTTAGCTATTTTTTAAATTTCATTAAGTAATTAATAAGCGTTATTATCTAAGGTAGTCTGCAACTAGCAGCTTTGCTAATGCCTATAAAGATAAAATCTCTCGATAATTATAATAAAATTTCTCGCAAATTTTGTATCAGATTTCTCGGAGGTGGAAAGTCTGGAAAGGAACTCATATTGAGATATTATCTCTCTGGTCGTATGTTCTGAGCTGAAGACGTCGATCACATTTAGATAAGACGCTCGTGAAGATGCGCCATAAATTATACTTATTTTATGATATTTACATTAAATTAATCATTAAATCTAAACAAACCGATTCTGAAATTACACGTTCGCAGTAATTTTATGCCTCTTACTGAGTATGTAATATGAAATTTTATACCATCGTTACGTTTAATGAAATTGTTTAGAATTTCAATAATAAAACTGTAATTGGATTTTACCCTTTCCGCTGCTATTAAGATATCAGAATAATGAATTTATAAATGTTTGTATTAGCGAAATGTCAAAGTATCTATTACTAAGTAAATGTTAGCATAACTTTCATGGTAATATCTGTTAGATGTTGGACGGTATATCAATCCAGAAATTAGACAAGACAACTTTTTCTAGTACTATCATTCAATGTCAGCAAATTAAATAAATCAACACGTATGAATGAATATCTCATTACAAATACATTATAAAATGTTAATGTTCTTTATAACCTATATATTTATATTCGTTCGTTACTCTTTACTTTATCAGACTATTAGTTTACAGGGACCCGAACCGTAACGAAACCGTAACCGAAAACCTAACCGATATTTGACTTTTTATGAAACCGTAACCAAAAACCGAAACCTACATATGTTTTTTTCTTCAAATATGGAAACCGAAAACCGATACGAAAAATAGACAAAACCGTAAATTTAAAAATATGTATTTTTTATTAACCCGCATGTTTTTCGTAGAAATACTTTGCATGCCTTCGAATTCATTAAAAAATGAAGGCATTTTACTCCATTTTTTATATATTTTTTGCAATTATAATACAATAAACTTGAGAACTTTAATGTGAAAACTTTAAGTTACTTTTTATATTTTGCGTTCATAATGAAGTCATTCCGATACGCATCGTATCGTAATGACCTTCATTTCGATACGCAATTTTTTGTTTTAGACGGTTGCTACTAGATGACGTTTCTTTAACCCATTTTTACCTAATTTATTTTTAGTTAATTGACAATTCATTTTAATAATATGATGTCGAAATTATTATTATTATTATTTTTTTTTTTTAAGGGAAGATTATTTACATGAAAATGTACAAATGGTTACAAATATAATCACAAATTGAGTAAGTAAATGTTATTGTAGAAGGCGCAAAATATAAAAAATAGTATAAAGAACTCATTTTATTAGACTTTATTTCGCACTTGTCAATTAGAAAACTCGCTAACGCTCGTTTTCTAAATTTTGACGCGTGCGAAGAAAACGTCTTATAAAACACGTTCTTTAATATACTATTTTGAATCGCAATTTTTATTTTTAGATCACATCTTAAAATAAAAGTACTTACCTAACTTTAAATTACTTAAAGATTCTTTTCGAATTTTGAATTCCGGACAAGCCGTATATATCTATTAGTACTAGTTGTTAGTAAAACGAGGAATTACATTACAAAATAGGTACGAAATGTATTTCATGTTGCAAAAAATAAAAACTAAGCTAATTTTTCATTTAAACCGAAATCGTAACGAGAACGAAATTTATTTGTTTATTTAACCGAAACAAAAACCGATATATTTCCAAAAAAACCGTTACCGATAACCAAAACCAAATTTTTATTGATATAAAAACCGTTAACCGTAACCGAACCACAAAATTTTTCGGTTCGAGTTCCTGTTAGTTTAATTTATAAAATATTTTAACTTCACTCTCAATATATTTTTTGTGCAACCGGACGCGAAATAAGCATTTCGCAGCCGCAATACAGGCCGCGAAATTAAATTTCGCAACCGTTGTTATGGTAACGGCCGCGAAATTCATTTCGCGGACGTTGTCATGGTAGCGGCCGCGAAATTAGGTAAATAATCACATTGACACTTGGAAATTGCATGGTTTTGTTTATCAAATGTTAATCCCATAGCCACCGTGAAAGCTAACTTTCTATATACAATGAAACTGTTTAAAATTAATAAAATTTGTAATTACATATTTTTTACGGTTGCACAAAAAATATTGTGTACACCTTGTCCGCGAAATCCTTTAGCGCCCTCGAGATTGTCTTGCCTCGGCCGGAAGCGGCCTCGGCGACAATTTTTCTCTCGGTACGCTAAAGAGTGATTTCGCGGCCTTGATATACAAATAACTATTGTGGGATCGTATGAATAAGTGCGTTACGTATCTAGTTGTGGTTCTGACGGCCCGGATTCGAATCTGATTATTACCTACCTCATTTTTATACAATTATGATCATACAGGGTGTTTCATGTAACAGTACAAGCTTTCGGAATTTGAATTCTAGACACCAACAAGAGAAAAAATGCCAATAAACATTGATACTATGATTCTTCCTAATACAGAAATCGAAGATTTATCTTAAGTGAAGCGTAATTCTGAAATAGCAGAAAATAGTTTGCTTATATCCTCGTTTCTTGGTATCCCCTTTTGTTTATTTTACTTGATAGAAACGAGATTTAATTAATTAAATATTTCTTCCATTCCAATTCGATATTTAATTATAACAACTGTTATTTAATATTATCAGAATATTTCTAATTCAAAAAATAGTATTGCAACGCCGTCTGAATTTTTAATATTTTCTGTAAGATTACTTTTATAATTATGTATTTATGACTCAATAAATAAAACTAACCTCTACTATATCGTGTTTTTTATGAAATCCTCAGTATCTCTGCTGAAGCTTTATAGCACCAATGTTCATTGGGATTTTTTTCTCATATCCGAAGCCTTGTACTAGTACATGCAAGATGCAAACCCCTGTATATGAATAGCATCTAATTCTTACAAAAATATACACTATCAAGTTAAACAATAATTACGAAGGTTACGCTAGTATATTATGGGAAAAAATAAATTGCTGATACAATGTATCTCTACCTATTTTTGAGTTACCACCTTACTTTATATTATAATTCATTACAATAATAATAATAATAATAATAATAATAATAATAATAATAATAAGGATTGATTACATCAATTACTACATTAATTGATTACAACAATTAATATAATAAGAAAATAGCTTTGAAAGCACAACACAGAAATCATTTTTAATTTAATTATAATACTTAATTGATTATGAAAATTTACTTTTCCAACACATGTAAATAGTAATTACGTTGAATTGCAGACTGCAATATTTCGCATTGATTTTTGACGAATGACGGATCAATAATTTTGTTTGGGGACGATATCCACGTTTGAATTCATTTTTGATATTATTTACCGTCACATGTAACACATCCAAAGCAGTACAGACTCTCTAAAATGTAATAATATTCAGAAATAAGTGCATACGAAATAAAGAACTGGGATCTGTCACGTGAAAATGAACCTCAAAATATAATACTTACATCTTCTACAGACGAGAATAGAATAATTAGGGAACAGTTATGTATTTCTCTTCCTCAAAGTATGCAGAAGCATTCAAAATAATTTCTTTACACCGTTTCGATAAAATATCTGCCGAAACATCAAATTCACCCATTCCATCATCTCCAATAATATAGAACGTTGTTGTTTTAAAAATAAATAAATGTTGATAATAAACAAAACAATTAAACAACGTTTAGCAACGCCAAAGCTTAAGCATTATTGTAATCAAAAATATTATAAATGAAAACTTATTTTACATATTCTAGTGAGACATAAAATCTTGTATGCACCACGAGCGTTACTAGATGATAATGCCCATCGGACGACATCTATCCCTCGGGCTAGAACCTCGTCGCCCTCCTGGCATTATCATCATCGTAACGCCCTTGGTACATAAAATACTATTAAATATTATTTTTTCGCAATTTATATTATTATGAAAATCAAAGATTAATACTTTTTCTATATATTTTATGGATAAATTTTTTAAATAATTTAAATTCCGGAGCCTACGCTTTAAAGAATACTCCTTGGTTACATAGTTCAGATCTCAAATGTATGTAACTGTCAGATAATTGTCACTGACAAAATACTAATCATTTCAAATTAATATTGATAACGTTTTCAAAAGAAAATAGTAAATTAAATAGTTATATGGAAAAGAACTAAATATAGTTTCCAGCGTGCGTAAATATGTAAGTACCTATGTATTTAAATTACTAAAAATTAATTGCGGGAGGTATTGTGTTGGCCACATCAGATTTTTATTCTTTTAGTTCTCGCTGATTCTAAATTTTCAAACTGAACCAATGTAACAAATTTTATGAAAATGTATGTAATTTTGTTCGTACAATCGAATGGGAAAGTTGTCAACCTCGTATCCCCATTTTTGCGTCATAACCCAGAAATGGGTAAAGTTTTATATGTAAATATCTCGAGATTGAAAAGAGATATTTTTTAGCCTATTCTGTAACAAAGTTGTTAATTTTGAGCAACTGGTTAAAATTGTTATTCAGTTGACAACTCGAAATCCAATTTTGTGTTATTTATCCACGCACTTGATTGGTGCAAATTAAACACTGAGTTACAGATTGAACAAAATATATCTAAATATATATAATTGATTTTATTTTTTGTTTTCTATTTCAAACTTGTCCTAAATTATAAACCACTATTTCTACAACATTGTTCGTGGATAATAGAACTTTTTTTAAAGTGTTATGTAACACAGATCCTTTTAAATTTAAATGCTTCAATTGTGCATATGAAAAGATCTATTCTGAGAATCTCGTTCGTAATCCAATAACTCTACTTACACTCCCTGTCGGTTTGCTTGCCATAGCCAACCTACTGGTTGGTGGCTTGAAGAGTTGAAGATGAACAGACCACCATGTCTGCCACGTTCACCGTAACGTAAGCCTTCGCGTAGCGTAACGTATAACGTATCCATACCGTAACACTGGTGGACAACATACATCAACGTACCAGCCTTGCAAACAGGCTTATATGGGCATAAATAGAAAAGCGCAAAGCAAAAAATACCAATATACGAACTGCAACACAAAGAAAGAAACGAATAGCGAATACATAAGCGACTTCTTAGATTAGATGATGTTTTTACGATTTTTCTAGCGATGGGTCAATTCTCTTCAAAGGAGATGTCCTTTTCAGAAAGATAAGAAAGTTTTTTCGTTTGCTTACTGGTTATGGGATCTTTTTCCAGATATAATAATTAATGGGGTCTCGTGGCCGCGTGCCTGAGTATCAGGTCGCGAACCTGGGGATCCGGGTTCGATCCCGACCGACACCAAATATTTCGAATTTTAAATGACACAAAATTGACCCCTGTGGTGTACTCTCCACGCCAGCACTGAGTGCCCGTGAGGTGACGCCTGGTAAGCGCCCGTACGGTGCAAATATTTCATCATTACCGATGTCTGTGTACAAAGCAGATTGGCACACTCAGCTATGGGCCGTGATGATATATTTATTTATTTATAATAATTTATAATAATTAGTTTGACAGCTTTGGTTGTTTGTAAATTGTTTTTTAGGGCCCTTTTCATAATCAATTTTACGTATTATAATTAAATTTAAAATGATTTCTATGTTGTGCTATCAAAGCTGTTTTCTTATTATATTAATGGACCTTTTCAATTTAACGGCTATCTCTTTCTATCGTTGCAAATAGTAAGAAAATGGCGCGAACCACTGCCAGTTGGGCTGTCAAACGAAACGTCAAAAATATTGCAGTTATTAAATACCTGTATTTACATCGTTAGACATTTTACCTTCAATAAACGCTTTTGTAATTTATTTCGATAAGATTTTTTAAAGTTATCTGAGATATTCTCACATTTTACGTCTAAATTTTTTAGAAACAAACGCCATAGATCTCAGTTGTTCTTACTATGCGCAGAACCCCATTGCGCATATCTTCTATCTCTTTAAATTGAAAAGGTCCATTGTTGTAATCAATTAATGTATTAATTGTTGTAATCAATCCTTATTATTATTTTGAGAGGTGAATTAATGGAGAACCAGTCCTTGAAGAGCAAATTATTTATTAATACATTAACAATAAACAACACCGACGTTTCGGTCACAAATTGGCCATCCTCAGGGTTAGTTTGTTATTTTAAAATTTCAGATTTGTTAAAATAATAATGATATACATAATCAAAAACATAGATTGGTGATAATTTGACGACATCACCTATGTTTTTGATTATGTATCATTATTATTTTAACTAATCTGAAATTTTAAAATAACTTAAACTAACCCTGAGGATGGTCAATTTGTGACCGAAACGTAGGTGATGTTTATTGTTAATGTATCAATAAATAATTTGCTCTTCAAGGACTGGTGCTCCATTAATTCGCCTCTCCAAATCTATATCAACAGTCGATTAAAATTTGCTTATTATTATTGTAATGAATTATTATCTGGGGAACCGGGTTCAATCGCGACCGACGCCAAATATTTCGAATTTTAAATGGCACATAATGGGGTATGTGACCATATTCGAATTTCATTATATTCGTCATAAAATATAAAAACAAACCACTATAGCTTTTTATTATAATAATAAAAACGAAAGATTAATTTGTAATAATCTTGTTATTAACAATTTAATGTTTTGGAGAAGGGATATATGCCGTAAGTATGGTAGAATCGTGGTCAAAGACAGATAGACTGCGGGAAGGAAAGAGACAGTTATAAATCAGCCTATCAGTGCCGCGATTATGTTGTGGTAGGCGTGGCAGGGTGGGGAATGATCACATCTGGCTATAACTATCTCTTTTCCTCCCAGTCTAACCGTCTATTTTCAAGCTTCTACCATTCATACGTCACAAATCCCTTCCTCAAATTTTTAATAATTATTTTCTCGTAAAGTGCGAATAATTAATCGATGTAAAAAAATACGGGTATTTTATTTTTTTGTCTAGTATCATATTATGTAAAAATAAAAATTTGGTCACATACCCCATTGACCCCTGTAAACGCCCGCACGGTACAAATATGTCATCATAGTTACCGATATCTGCTTACAAAGCAGATTGGCACACCCAGCAATAGGTAATATGCCGTGATGATATTTTATTATTATGAATTATAATTGAAAAGAAAATAATTCTATTTTTAATTGTTGCTACGTTGTTTATTATAAACAATTTTAATTTAGTATCAAATTAAAATGACAGATATCAGTTATTCCACAGAAATATCGGATGAATCTAAAGCTGCACAAGGCTAGTTGGTTCCGCATAAGTTAAAAGAAGTATACGAGAATGAATACGAAAGTTTTGCGAGTGGCGATATTTAAAAAAATTAATTTATTGATTTTTTTGTGTTTGACGTTTATCCATAAACCACAATTTTATTTGTTTGAATAGCTGTTGCCTGGCACCTTTATAGGCTCTCGGGCAATAAAAGCCAAACTGCCCGCTTTTGAGGGCGAATAAACAATGAGGGTAGAAAAAATTCCTGGATATCAGTAAAAAATCTTTATTTTCGGCCTCGACCGGTTTCGGCATCGATTATGCCTTCATCAGGAGCTACAGAAATTTGTAAATTAACAAAAATTATTTTAAAAAACAGTTCATCTCTTACGTGAAAATTTAACAGAGTTTTCGAACACATGTATTTACAGAAAATATAAAATTCAAAAATATTGTTGAACACATAACAATGGTCGTCAATAGGTATACTTTAATAAATAAATAACATAAATGTTGATGTCAAAAAATAAAATTTTGTATATCAAATTTTGCGTAAAAAACAATATAGAACGTATTGCACCCTACGGAGACAAAGTTGGTTATGACTTGTAGAGTTCCGAAGGCCAAATTTATGAGAAATGTCTGCATCACCATTCCAGTCAAGAAGGATTCGAAATTAAAAAATGCGAATAAACAAGTGTATGATTCCAAAATAAAATAAAATATGTTTTTGCACAATAAAACAATATAAGCGTGAAAAATGCACTGTTTTATCGCAAATGACTGAAAAAATGAACCGTTATGACACTGTTTTCCAGCTTTTATTATAAACGTAAAAAAAACTAAGTATAGTTTTTTCTTGTGTTACATGAATATCTATTAAATATTTATATTCAAGCAAGAAAAAGTAACTAAATTTAGACGTGATACTTTTCGAAAGGAAGAAATCTTGTATTCTAAATCTCTTGAAAGTGTGCTTCTCTTATCTCTTCCGTTCACTGCAGCTATTTTTCTATTAAACTTTGCATATTTATTGCTTCTTAAAGTTCAACTAAAAATTATAGACTAGTTTATTATCATCAGTTTGCTGTGAGTTACAAACCTGTAAATAATTTACTCTTCAAGGTGTGTTGCTTTTGTTTTAATTAAAATAAATTTATGTTTACGTCAAGTTTATTGGCAAGTGTTCCATTTTCTAGTCAGCTGTTCTATCTCTATTTTATGTTCGCGAAAAGATACCAACTGTCTAATAAATAACGCGTACGGTCGGCGGAAATTTAAATATTCAATCAATTTGCAGGTGCCTTTTATAGTTTTTATGCTCCTAACAAGACATTCACAAGTTTAATATTCGTTTGTCATGTAGCTTGCTGCTTGGTTGTTTATTATTTCAGTTGTTTTCAAGGCGGGAATTTTTAAAATGCGTTGAAGTGTTGTACCCTCTAGGTTGTTATCGCTAACAATATCTCGCTGCCGATAAGATCGAAATAATTGACAGTGGTTGTCAGGCTCTTGTGCCTCGTGCGAACTTCAAGTATGCTGCCAATTCGTTCACACATACCGGCTTATCTCTTCCGTATCTTACGCCAGGGATAAGCTGATTATTTCTACCTTTATCACATCACGAGTTGTTAATGTTGACTGTATTTTTTGTGAAAGTACGTTTTCACTTTTACGTATTGGTGAGTAAATAATAAAATTAAAAATCTGGTGTGGCTAACACAATACCTCCCGCCATTTACAGCTCGTGTCACAAAAAAGATTAAGTTTTTTGGATCAGCGAATTTTACTCTAATTTTGACAGTTTATTTCTTAAAATATAGTCTAATCTAATCCAAGTAACTACCTTTTTTAAACCGCGCAACAGGATTAAATTCCAATTACAGAGTGGGTTCACATTCACACACATCCATGCCTTAGTGGGATTCGAACCCAGAGCACCGAGAGCACTCATGACATAAGGCGTTGCTCTAACCATTGACCCACCATAATAAAATGAAGATTAAATTTTAAATACCGGGATAGAATAGAATTCACTAATCCAAAAATGAGGATTAGCTTAAATATTTTTGTGAATCGTTAATTTTTATTAATCTCGACACATACCTATATATTTACTTATGCTGGAAACTGTATTGAATTCCTTTTCTATTGTTATAGTGACTTTTTTCCTTTTTGAAACATTACTAGTATTATTTTAAAATGATTAGTTCGTTGAGAGTGCTATTCATACATACATTTGAATAACTGCGTTTTGTTTGTTTAAAACATAAGCTCTGGGATTTGATTTAAATTATATATAATTTTATAAATTTATCCATAAAATAGAAAAAGTATTAATGCAAATCTATAGAAAATTTAATAATCTTTAATTACTTGTAGTAAAATGCCATTTCCGGTTATCCGATTTCCACTAACATCTAATGGGCTCTTTCCAATACAGAAAAAATTCGAAATACAAGATTTCAAAATTTTCTGAATGATAGAATAGTGGAGGATCCACACACACACACGCACACATACACACAGACATCATCGTGAAAATGTTAAAATTGGATGCTAGGGATCTTAAAACGTGCTCATTTACCAAAATCTCGATACCTATGCGATTTTTAGCAAGATCCCTATACCTCCCTTACCATCAAGGGTAGCGGGAGGTAAAAATTGTCATTATCCTTAAAATTCAGCGAAAATAAAAACTATGCGTACATCGAAAACAATGTTCTCATTTACAGTAGTAAAATATTTACGCGGAATCGTAGGTATAAAGATAGCAGGGCCGGCCTAAGCTACAGGCAAGTTAGGCGACCGCCTGGGGCGAAATTGGTTTTAAGGCGACCTTTTTTGAGACTATTTTTTTTATAAATTAAAAATCAAATTATAAGTTTATTTACTCGACCAGTGTGTAGCTTTAATCATAATGCTGACAATTCCAGTTGCAGAAAACTTATATTAATTAAATCTTATTTATATTTTTTTACGTTATACTAAGAAAGAAAAAAGATTAAATTCGTTGGCGATTATATCAACTAAAAACAATGTCATATCAAATACTGAAAAGGTAATTGTTGTTCAGGAAATCTACTGAAAAATACCCCCAACATCAAAACAAATTGCAACAAAAGCTTTTATACAGAATCCTGTACAAAAAAATACACTGATGCAACAGCCTCTCGCCAATGTGGAAAAAGGCGACATATTTTGATTTTTGACATTTTTCTTGAAAACGGTGGTCCGTATCGAAATTTTATACAAAACAAGATTCTTATATTTTTTAACTAGGATGAACTGTTAAAGAGTTAAATTGGATTTTCCGAATTACAAAATAACGAAAAGTATTTATACCAATACTTATACTTACACTAAGAAATATTTTTTCTTTCCCTATATACAGGGTTAGTCACGAAAGAGTTATTTTGAAAGTCCGTTTGTTTGTAACCCAAAATACTAATGACGACAGACCATATTTAATTGTTTAATGTCAAAATGACAGAACCATCACTACATAGGCAAAGCAATCGTGAATTAAATATTCTATTTTTTTAAGGGGGGAAGCTAGACGCTGTTGTGAATTGTATTTCGAGTTGCACACAAACGGACTTTGAAAGTAACTCTCCCGTGACTAATCCTGTATATGGTATTAAACAAAAATAAAGCAATTCTGTAGAACCGAAAAGAAAAAAAAATCTCTGTGTTTTAAATATCTAAAATGTTTTCAAAAAAAAAAATTCATTCATTAAGATTCTGTGATTATCGCGAGTTATGGACACAAATCGCATGTTTTCTAATTTTTGTATCTACATAATCTAAACAAAATTGTAATAAATGAGGGGCGCAATTTACAATTTTCGTCTGGAGCGCTCAAAAGTCTTGGGCGGGCAATGAGGAGAGACATTCATGAGTAACCCCACCAAGCGGCGTGGCCCTACAACTATTCACTTGTGTGTGTCGCATTTCAAAATGACCGAATGTGTCGAGCAAAGAATCTGCATTAAGGCCACTCTTAAAAGGGTAATTACCGGCGATGAATCGTGGGTCTATGGCTATGACCCAGAGACAAAAGCCCATTAGAAAACACCTGAAGAACAACGAGCCAAAAAAAGCGCGCATGAGAAAAAGCAACGTTGAACTCACTATTTTCTTTGACCAAGAAAGTATTGTTCACCATGAATACGCTCCAAAAAGTCAGATAGTGAATAAAGAATACTACCTGTAAGTTTTGAAACGATTACGTGACGCAGTGAGAAAGGAACGGCCCAATCTGTGGAGAAGTGAGAACTTGATGCTGTACCACGACAATGCACCTGCCCATTCATCGCATCTTATCCAGTAATTCTTGGTTAATCATGGCATCGTATAACTTCCACAACCACCGGACAGTCCTGACTGGTGATGCACGACGAAGCGAGAATACTCTCGCATCTCGTCTCGTCTCGTTGCATTATGCGAGACGAGAACGAGAGCGAGATTGCAATTTAAAATTCGATGCGAGATCGATATAACAACTGCGAGAAACGAGAAATCTCGCGAGGTCCTGCGAGAGTCTCGCAATTAAAAGTATTTGTAATTTTAAAGCTTTGATTCATAAATTCAACGGTAATTCGTGCATAGAACACGTGAATGTGAAAATTATATGAATTGACTATATTTTTTTGAGTCTATCTAGAGTCGAATGATATCAGTCGCAGAGCGAGGAAATGCAAAATAAAGACTAAATCGGTTTTACATCTAATAGAACTAGTTTTTCTCCAGTTAAAACTATTGTAAATAAAATTCTTGTCGTCCCAACACAGAGTGAAGCGGAGTGATTTGTTGCCAGCGGATTCGCAGTGTAGAGCTTTTTTATGAGTAAATCTTACTTAAATAGTGGCATATAGTTAATGATAAAGTGTAGAAACTTTTAGTTACAAAAAAGAATTTTTAAATATTTAATTAGTTTTACTGATGACAGAATGTATTAACAGATGTTCGTATTGAAATAATTTGGTGATTAGAATTTAGTGTTTCGTCTACTTATTATATGTAGTTATACGACTGTAAACACACGGAAGACGGAACGATTGGTGCGAACTTGTCTTTTACAGTTCAACTGATACGTAAATACCGAGATAAATACGTAGTGCGCAAGCGCTTATTTTGGTTTTTTCCCAAATTAAAAAAATCATTGAAGGAAAGAAGATTTGAGAACGTAGAAGACAACAAACGCAACGTGACGAAGCATATTTTTGTTATTCCGAAAGCCGATTTCAAGGAGTGTTTCTGAAAGTGGCAGAACCGCTGGAAGAAGGTTGTGGTTTCCGAAGGACAGTACTTTGAAGGGGACATCGTCAACATTGACCTATTTTCAGTTGTAGGACAAATTGGGTACTTTACGGGCAGACTTCGTATACTTTTTCAGCGATGCACCAGCCTCCTTAACCCAATCAAATACAGTAACTGGCAACTTGCTCAGCAAAATAGGATTCTATTGATATGATAACCTACTCTTTCGATGAAATTCTTTGAATTCGTGAATTTTTGCTATGGCGATTTTCGAATTGTGAGTGGTTCGTTATCTTGATGGAACAGCACCTTCTTCAAATGCGGATGTTTTCTAACAATTTCAATTTTCACCTTCGTATTGTCAATTAATGATGTGCACTAATTATATTTCAAAATATATACACATTTGGAAACTGCAACAAACACTAAAATTCATCATTTTAATCAATCTTTCTGAAAAAAAATTAATTGAAAAATGAGTACCGGACCCCACTATAACATGTGGAGCTGAATACATACTTGACAATCCTCGTATTGACGGAAACAAGCTTCCTCACTACAACTACACGTCTCATTTGTGATAAAATCTTTTATTCGTGACATACAAGTACAAGACATTTCCTGGCGTATTTTTCAATTTAACATTGCTTCTGCTCCGAGCAGTGACGGATTTAGCACTTGAGAGTAGAGATTCACGGGCTTGGCTTGAAGCTTGAAAGCTTGGCTTGGCTTGGTTTGAAAAAGCTTGAAAAATCAAGCCAAGCCTGTCGTTCAAAAAAGCTTGACTTTTCAAGCCAAGCCAAGCTTCTGTTCTACCAAGCCCAAGCCAAACCAAGCCTAACATTTAAAAAAGCTTGAATTTTCAAGCCAAACCAAGCCTTCGACTGTCAAGTAGCTTGGTTGAAAACAAGCTTTTTCAAGCTTTTCTTAAGAAATGTTTTCGAGGCCGACAAAACCGTAATTTTATGGTGGTTAACGTACTTTCTAATTGCTTCGGCACATTTTTGCGAACTTCTAAGAATTGGAGTTCCCAGTAGGACCAGCCTTCATTACCTGTCAGGCTAGTAAGCTTCAAAAATTTGTAAATAAGAAACTATACCCTTCATCATTCTTATTATGCAAAGACCACTTATTTTCTCCATCTGAACCATGAAATCGCACATTGTAGTTCGCGCACACAATCAAGTATACAAAATAAATAAAATGTTGAAAAAGTTTTAAATACATAATGATAAATGATAATATAATTTTATTGTTTTATCCTTTACCTACATTAATATAAAATGTATGATGAAAAATGATAATACGAAGTTTATTGCAAATGTCAATATAGAACTATTTATTTTTTTTTAAATACTTATTATTGTCAAGTTAAACGTATTTTGTATAAAAATTAATTAATTAAATACTTAAATTTTTAAGTAACTGGAATTAATTATAAGTTATGAGGTCTCGTGGCCACGTGCCTGAGTGGCAGGTCGCGAATCTGGGTAACCAGGTTCGATCCCGACCGACGCCAAATATTTCTAATTTTAAATGGCACAAAATTAACCCCTGCGGTGCACTCTCCACGCCAGCAATGAGTGACCGTGAGGTGACGCCTGGTAAGCGCCCGCACGGTGCAAATATTTCATTATTACCGATAAAGCAGATTGGCACACCCAGCAATGGGTAATAATCCGTGATGATATATTTATTTATTTTATTTAATTATAAGCTCAAAGCTTCAAGAATTTAGATTTGATTATCAAACAAAAAAAAATTATTAAATTTATCTGATTACATTTCACATAAACCTACACTCTATCCGTTTTAACTATAGAG
The DNA here is from genome assembly GCA_963082715.1 of Harpalus rubripes. Lineage (NCBI taxonomy): Eukaryota > Metazoa > Arthropoda > Insecta > Coleoptera > Carabidae > Harpalus > Harpalus rubripes. Next base: position 9,013,697 of record OY720451.1, read on the forward strand.
TGGTGGGGAGATAGGTGTAGTTTGATTGGGCAATTGCAATAATAATTATTGCATTTTAAAGTTGCATTATATACAATGTTTTGTTATTCTGGTATTTCCGAATCATTGAGACGAGACAATTTCTATTTGTGGATATGTATATTTATATTCAAATATTTTCAATGCTATTTTTAGCTCTACCCCTAATATATCCCTAATAAACCGCTCTTGTCTGTGACAGGTATAATAGACAATATCAATGTACCGACAAAGAGAGTATTCTCTTTTAAATATTACCTTGATAAACACGGCTTATTACCTAGTTCTGGAGGTTTTTAATTTTCTTTTCTCGTTAAGGGTATTTACTTTTGTGCTATTTGAATTTGGACATAATTACTGTATTTATATTTATGTATTTAACTTACATGATTCTGTACTCAAAATTCAGTAGAAATTTCATAAGAGTCGAGTAGGTATTTATATCACGAACAAACAAAATTTCGGGGAAATTTCCGTCTGTAGGGTTTTATGATTTCCAGATGTATTTGAAGTAGGTATAAAAGAATAAAAGATCAGTCTCAGGTCATTTTCATCCCATTGTACATTCCAAAATATTTATGTATTTATTTGAACACTGTTCTTGCGTGTTTGGAGACGAGTTGTTTATTTATACAGGCTGAATATGAACTATATAGTATGAGAAACTCTAACAGTTTGTTGGAAGGTCATTTCGAGTAAAAATAACATTACGAACTTAAGTCCTATTCATTTTAATTATTAAAATACAATAAAGTCTAACTAATGCATATGCCTACTTGAATGAATGCAGTCAACGAAAATAATAAAAGAAACATAAAAATTGAAGGGTAAATATTTAATAAAAGATAATAAATTTATGTTTATTGTATACTCTCAAAAATAAAATAAATGATTGAAATATACATTTCAATATTTTTATATTTTAATAATTACAAAGAAAAAAACACTTGGTGTAAGTTGCATAAATTTTATTTCATCGTTTTGTTTATCTTTGCGCATAAGAAGATATTTTTCAATTATACCACAATAAATTTATGTAAAACAAAACGTGATTTACACATCGTAACGATACAATGAAACATCGACATAACATATCAATATATTGATACATCAATATTCCAATACATCGATATATATCGGATTTATCGGTATTTCGATATATTTAATTTAATTCACATCGAATATTTATATTAAAATCTTGATACCGAACAGCTACTAATGGTTTTCAAGACCCATATACCTACTGTGCGTATGAGCATTTATAAAGCTTGAAAGCTTGAAATAGCTTGAAATAGCTTGAAAAAGCTTGAAAAAGCTTGAAAAAGCTTGATAAAGCTTGAAAATCAAGCCAAGCCTAAAATATTTAAAGCTTGAAGTTTTCAAGCCAAGCCAAGCTTTGTCTCCATCAAGCCCAAGCCAAGCCAAGCCTAACATTAAAAAAAGCTTGAAGTTTCAAGCCAAGCCAAGCTTTTTTATTTCAAGCCAAGTAGCTTGGCTTGGTGAATCCCTACTTGAGAGGCCCCAAGCGCAATTTAATTTTGAGGCCCCCTGCCCCCCCCCCCTTCCTAAATATTTTCAATACCATTATAGTGAGCATTCTACGCGTACGGTTTTACCGTAGCACGCACTTTATATTATTAATAAAAAATAATAATACAAATACATATACGATTTATTTGAAAACAGGGTTTATTACTAAAAAATACAACAAAAACATTATTTGAATTTTAACCTAGTCTAGAATATTCACCCCCCAAGAATTTTATTTTGAAGGTTATATACATATAGTTGCAAAACCATTAAATATATTAAATTCCACAAATATTAAAACGGAAAGCAACATTTATACTGAGTTTGGTATTTTTTGAAAAAAGTAGGGTTAAATTCCTGTAAATTGAATGTACTTAACATTAAAAATATTTTTGAAAATTTGCAAGTGAAAGTGACACATTTTTCATAAATACAGCCGAAACCATTAATCATTTTATCGCGAAATGCATGCAACTACCCGAACAAAGATAGCATGTCTATGTACATTACATTACATACCCGAATTTCGTCAAATTGAGTTCTGTGCGTTAAGTTACCTTTAGACTAAAGTATTTTTTGAAAATTTACAAGCGAAGGATATATAATTTCACAAATACAGCATTTAGAATAGACTCCGAAAGTGATTACGTCAAAATCGAGCGGGAATTACAAAAGTTTAAAGTTCTGGTTTATTAACTGTACTTTCAAATACTTTTGAACGAACCGTATTAGCGCCAAATTTAAAGCAAGTAGTAAGGATATTCTATCTTTATTTCGTCAGTAGAGAGCAAACTTGCATATGGTTTGAAATATAACCCCTAGGGTGGGATTCTGTAACTCGTCCGTTATCAAACGGTACTGTTAGCACTATGGTTACATAGAAAATGACATTTTATTTGAAAACTATGACGTAAGTATGCCAATTATCTTATAAAAAATAAGTTGCTATAGTGATAACGGTACCGTTTGATAACGGACGAGTTACATAATCTTACCTCTAGGCCGCCACAAAACATAAGCATAGATCCGAGGCCACACGAGAATACAGGCCTGAATGTTTATCCCTGCTCAATGTGTCACATCAAACTATGAGGCCAGCGCACTAGTCTAGCGTCTAGCTCTCTAAAAACAGTTGAACTACAGCAGTCAGCGCGAGTGGATGCACGGCACAGCGCAGTACGGAACGTCAAATTTCGATTGTTTTTCGTTGAAGGATATTGCAAAAATGTTTTAAATGCTATGTGTCAATGTGCAGGAGCAATTACGGTAACGGCTAAATTGATATACCTTAGTTGAAATAGGTTAGGCTGCATTTTGAAAGAGTTGTGAACGAACCGTATTAGCGTCAAATCTAAAGTTAGTAATTAGGATATTCTATTTTTATCTCGTCAGTAGAGAGCATATAGTTTGAAATATGGTGTCAAGTTAATTTAGAGAATACTATTAAATTATTAATTATTTTTATTGGGAAAATAATAATAATAATAATAATAATAATAAAATAAAACTTTATTTTTTTTTTGAGACCTAAAATTTGAGGCCCCCTCGATTTAAGAGGCCCCAAGCGCGCGCTTCTGCGCCTGTGCGGAAATCCGCCACTGCCTCCGAGTACCTTAGCAAGAAAGATATCCTTTCAGAGATATCTGGATCTGTCGTAGATAAATCACTTCTGTACGGTCGGTCCATTGTGAGAATATCTAATCGACTTCATTAGCTAATTAATTACTGGACACTGCGCGATGTGTCGAAAGACGTTCGTTTGTCTCATCCACGCCAAGGCCGACTAAGATTGCACGTAATGTAATACTTTCTTGTTAAGGTGTAATTGTTAGTGTTAATTAACGACCACTCCCATTATTTTATGATTTACACGAGGTGTTACTAACACGCACTGACGGAAAATTAATTTTGTAAAAATTTGTTGCTTATTAATAACTGTCACTATCTGACGATAGTTTATGGTGAAGGAAATTAATCAGTGTATATACAGTTAAAATCTGTGTAGTATTGATTGGAACGCCTAATAACGGATAAAACGGGGAAATATAGTTTTACCCTCAGCCTACTGATCGGTAAGAAAAGTATTGGCCCGTATTCTTACCTATGAATGAACGTTTAATTGAAATTTTAATAAGTGCGCATAGTGTTGACGCAATTAATTCTTTAATACATCAAAATGATATTCTAACATCGTCCAGATGCTCCAAATTTTTAATCGCAATTTCTGTTTGTTTATATTTTAAAAATATTTGGTACAAAATCATTTAAAATTAGTCATATTTTTTTTAGTACCAGTGTCACCCTTTGAGATGTATTTTGGATGTATCTCCTGTGCTGCAATACTATTTATAATGTTGCATTTTAAAATGAACAAATATTACATTGCTGTCATTTTTGACATGGAAGTGATTAACCATGTGTTGCATTTTAAAATAAATTCTTTATATATATATATATATATATATATATATATATATATATATATATATATATATATATATATATATATATATATAGGGTGAGTCTGGGAAGACGCCCCCCCCCTTTAACTTTTTATTATAAGTAATACAAAAAAATAGCTCATATAAAAGTTTTATTATTTTACATATACTATTTGATGGCAGATGTAGATATTTTTTATAAAGTCAGGTTTACAAGATACGACTATCAACTTTTATTTTTCAAATGGCAACCTATAATTATTTTAATAAAATAGAAACCGCCATTTTTTTCTCTTTTCAACTATCTATTATTTTTTATTAATATATTTGCAAAATTTCGAGAAAAATGAGATAATTTAGAAATATTAGAAATAATTTTTAAACAAATATTATAGGTGGCTATGTGAAAATAAATAAAAAGGAACAGTGTTATACAACTTAGCAAACTAAAACAACAAATTGAGTAACAAAAACAACTTAAAGAAATGTTCAAAATTACGACCATGTTCTGTAATACAAAAATTGAAGTGTTGAACGTGATGTGTTCGAACATCTGCCAGCATGTTTCGCGAAATATTCTGAAACGCATTTCGAATACGCTCTATCATGTATTCTACATCAGTAGGTATCTTCTGATAGACAAGATCCTTGACGTATCCCCAAAGAAAAAAATCCATAGACATAAGATCAGGAGATCTTGCTGGCCATGAAATAGGTCCACCTCGTCCTATCCACTGTTCCCTCCAATGATTATTTAAATAATTTCAAATATTACCGGCATAATGTGGTAACAAAATAAGTTAATAAATTGAGTAACAAACAAATGTATACTTTTTTGACATTAATTTAATTGTTTTACATTGTTACGTTTTGTTTATTTTCACATAGCCAGAATAGCCACCTATAATATTTGTTTAAAAACTATTTTTAATATTTCTAAATTATCTCATTTCTCTCGAAATTTTTCAAATACATTAATAAAAAATCTGATGTGGCCAGCACATTACCTTCCGTCAATTCTATGTATTTTGTACAAATTTCATACGGAAAGTTCCTTGCTAAATTAAATATTCTATTTCTTGTACATTACCTTCCCGCAGTTGCATGTATTTTATGCCAATTTCATACAGAAAATTATTATTTTGTGACGTTTTCTATATACAGTGTAATGTATCTGCAGAAATAAAAGATTTATTATTATTATTTCTTGTACATTACCTTAAAGCAGTTGTATGTATTTTATACAAATTCCATACAGAAAGCAAAAGATCCTATATTTCCAGTAAAAATTATAAGACAAACACACTGTGTCAATTTCACTTGACACTGACATCTTTCAATCAGAATTTTCTTAATATAGTAGCTGTTTCCATAGCTATGGCTACTTTATGAAATTTAATTTCTTTATAATTTTTTAACTCTATATCCATTTAATATTAAGTATGAAATGCAGTCAAATCGTATAGAGAATAAAATATTCTTTAATATTTATAATAACATCAAATGTGAAAAAATTATATTTAACATAGTTTTTTCAAGAAAAACTGTTAAAATCTTCAAATGATGGTACTTCCGGTTGACCAATTGTAACCAAAATCTAATCAGCTCTTCATAAGGATGTAACGAAGAAGTACACGAAAAATTATAATTTTTGTAACTGTAGTATTAGAGTTATCGCAGACGAAAATTTTGTTACACACACACACACATCCACACACACACACATCCACACACACACACACACACACACACACACACACACACACACACACATACAGACATCATCGTAAAAATAGTAAATTCGTATTCTAGGGACCCTAAAACGTGCTTATTGATTAAAAACTCATCATCGAATTTTTTGACCAAAGACAATACCTTCCTTACCTAAAGGTGACGGAAGGTAAAAATAATAGATCATTGAAAAGAGAAAAAAATGGCGGTTTCTATTTTATTAAGATAGGTTGCCATTTGAAAAATAAAAGTTGATAGTCGTATCTTGTAAACCTGACTTTATAAAAAAATATCTACATCTGCCATCAAATAGTATATAAAAAATAATAAAACTTTTATATGAGCCATTTTTTTCTATTACTTATAATAAAAAAGTTAGGGGGGGGGGCGTCTTCCCTGACTCACCCTGTGTATATATATATATATATATATATATATATATATATATATATATATATATATAAAGAATTTATTTTAAAATGCAACATATGGTTAATCACTTCCATTAATATTAAATACTAGCAAATGTGAACAATGTGTCTTATTCTTAATTTTTATAGAGAAGCTATCGCAAAAGTTCGGCTATGTTCGTATTCCTGTCAATTTTGAATTAGAATTATTGCCCCAATAATTGATATTTACTATTTGTTTGTCGGTATAATAATTCCCATAATCTTTAGAATCTGTAAGTAATAAATTTATATCTCAAACCATTAAAATGCAATTAAAATAATCCAAGAAACAGGTGGAATTATTTTCTGATAATTTGCATAAAGAAAAAGGAAATATATTATCTGTTAATTGAACATTATCTATTAAAATTTGATGGTTATCAATTTAATATCGATTCGCTAAAGGTTAAATTCTTTATTTGTAATTAAAAGCTTATCTATCCATAAACTTTTCCTAACAATAAATGTAATTACGGATTTTGCTATAAAATTGAACATATATTTGCAATAAACAATCCTATTGAATATAAAACCATGAAAATTATCAATTACCTTTATATTGTTATGTGTCTTGAACAAATGACAATAAATAGTAAATTAGTTCCAGTATTTACTTTTGCTGCAAAAGACCTCTGATTATTTACTGCAACGATTACCATCCGAAGGATAAAAACTCAATAAAATTAAGCAGCTATTACTGGGTAATAAATTCCCATATGTCGAATAAATTTGTGCTGGTGTGCCTGTCAGTCTTCGCTAGCAATTTACTGATGATGCTTAACAATGGAGTATGTTCTAGCCTCCAGCAGTAGTACTCAAACAAGAACACCTTTATAAGTTTAACACATCTGCTTCAATTTCAGAAAAAAATTAAGCTTTTGGCGAGCAAAAACTTTTGTCTTTTAGATATTCATAAATGCTTCGTTAAGTCTTTCTATTCATTGTTTAGCTTTTGTAAACTAAATAAATACGTATGCAATTTTCTCAAGAAACTAAAACTAATATTAACATCTGCTTTTCCTACGGTCAATGAAGTTGTCGACACTTTCAAAAGAGAGATAAATGGCATACCTCTATAGAAACACACAAAATGTTTTGAAAATTGGTTCCTCCGGATGCAAAAATGTAACTATTGACTGTAATAAGGAATATTTTCAGAAAATAAAATTTTCAGTAGTAATATCACAACACCTGATTTTATCGATAAATTTTTATTTTCCACGAATTTTTCTGTTTTGCTATAAACACGAAAGAAACTCCATGGTTTTACCTAATGTCAGTTTGCTTGAGTGATTTTGCTTAAAAGCAAAAAGAATGGGTGCTTAAAAATAAAAGTTTATCCGAGAAAATGAAAGAGGGCGTGTAGTATTTACAAAAACGAAAGTATAAAATGCTTAGATTAGATTGAAGCAACAGCTCAAGAAGAATGGAAAATAACGATAAATTAAAAATAAATATAAAATAAATGTGTGAACAGTTGTACTACTATTGAGTAGTTCAAAGTACAAAGTATACATTTTATTGTTATGGTGGATGACTGTAGAAAAAATCTTGTGTGTGTTTTGAGCGCAAATGGACATTGCCGATTTCGAGAGATTGCTTCGCTCCTGCGTCGCGCGTCAACAACCTCTCAATCAACAATGTCCCATTTTGCGCTCTTAATACACAGCTATTTTCTTCTGAAATTCGAATAAGAATGTTCTACAGTATTATTAACTATGATTTTCTGTTCAAATATCTGATGTATATAATAAGCGCAGTAGTAATTTTAAAAGTATACTTTTTGAATTGGCGCCAAATTACTCTGCCTGTGACGTCCGAAAGATATTAGCCAATGACTGAACTGTAAAGACAAAATTTAAAAAAATATTTAGTATTTCTTTCAGTAATAATGTCCGCGCTCAGTATGGCACAGCGCTGCCAGCTCTGTGCCGTACTGAACGCGGCCAATATAACAAGAGAGTGAAAATTGAAAATAATTTGACAGATTTTTTTGAAAACTTGTTGCCAGGCAATAGTCACGAAAGCCCGTAGAAATCTGGAAAATTATTTTCTAATTTGTCGAACTCTCGAATTATATTTAATTAGATTATTTTTGAGCCACAATTTTCAAACACCGGAATCAGGCTGTCATGCTATTGTAACGCTATCTACTGTAGTAATTAACTAGCTTCATTCATTTACATGGCTCAGTTGGTAAGTCTGTTTTGACAACTAGACCACACTTTGACAATGCAAAATAAATAATCAAAAGATATAATTACTAATTATTGTACTTCTAGAAGTGGTTTGTATAATTTTTTGGTATATTTCATGATCAGAAATGGCAGAAATTGGTCTTTTCCGCTCGTTTTACTTATATGTTGATTACTATCTGACATAGGTCAACAAAAACAAAAGGTACAGAGATTATTCCCGGGAATAATCTCTAGAGCTTTAGTCTCAATATAATAATGACAGGATTGGTTAAAACGTAGACACGTGACCCAAAATGGAACATTCTATTGATTGTAAGAAATGTCAAAAAATAATCAGTATGTAAATTTGATTTTATAAATGGTTTTTTGTTTACTTGACACAACCATTTCTTTATTCTTTCTTCGTTTTGATACACTATTAAAATATTTTTTTTTACTATTATTACTTCTATTTGGGCACACTATCACAAAATACTTTTCTACAACTATGTTTTAACTGCTTACAATATATAAAAATCAGTTTTATGCATAGATCTAGCAGCTAGTACATAGTTTAAATTCTGCCGGCGGTAAATATATACCACACCCTCATTGATTAATTTCTTACGAACATCATATGGTGAAAATGGAAGCGGAAATTTAAACATTTTCTCATCAATAAACAGTAATATAACAATAAAGTTATTATAAAATATAAGGAGTATTCCATCACTGTATTACATCAATAACAGGGTCCTATACCATTTTAAGAACAGAATGAAATAAGAATTTTAGTGCAAACGCGACTTAAAAATTTTACGTGCTAAGCGAGATATGAATTTTTAAAGTTAAGAATTTCTTGCATGACGTAGCTGGTACTTCCAGTGGTCGACAAACTGTTAGTTCTAGAGAGAACAGAATTTTTCATGTTTGCATAGCTGAAATATTTTTATATAAAAACTTATACGTTATATTCACGAAGAACTTATTATTAAGCATAAAAAACATAATTAATAAGCATTTTTTTCTTAATAAATTATAGAACATTGAAACATTTTGATAATATTATGACACAAAGTATGACGGCGGATGGCGCTAGTGTTTGTTAATTTTTATTAGTTAATATTATTATTAATTTAATTAATACATATTACAAATTGATTTAATTATATTATATTAATTTTTAATATTACTAGATATTATAATAAAATAAATTCATGAAACATAAAATTGTAAACTTCTCGTTTTTAAAATCGGACGACCAATCAAATTCTTAGGACCTAGCGCGTTATACCTAATTAGTAATCAACTTTAATCGCTAGTAGTTTGAAACCTAAACAATATTGAAATTTTTTCACTAATACTCATTAATTTATGTATATTTTCGTCTTCTTATTTAAGTTAGTTAAAATTTGACTATGGTATAGGACCCTATTTATAAGACCTAGACTCCAATTTTATTTGAAGTGTGTTTAAGACGGAGTCTCCGGTTAAAGTTTGCCGTGCACTGGTCCACGTATGCAGATAAGTACTTTCCTACGTGCATGAAGTGCGGAACGTGGCAGTGGCAGATAATTGCGATGGCTTATCATAATGACGTATTATCAATCACTTGGCGACTGACGACACAATGCATTGGGCGGCCACGGCACGCAGACACAGACGCCGACAGCAACCAAACGACAACGGCTTCCGTTCAGACAAGATTTTTACACTACTAATAGCTTACCAACATGATGGAGAAGCTGATTGTAATTGTTGTGGTGGTGCATTGTTTGGACTGCAACGCATACGCGAGCAATTAAGGCGAAAAGATGAGTATCTATTGATACATGATCGACTTCAACAGGCCATTGTATAGGAACAACATATATTTTATAATAGATAATTGCAAAATTCTTCTGCTAGCACTAATGCGCAGTTGCATCAACAAGGCTTAAATTTTAAGCAACTCTTAAATAAATATATGCAAATTGAAATTTTGACAGCAATGCATAATAATTCTTTTGATATTTCATTTCGATGCAATATTTGTTAGTAGTGCGCTCCGGGGTCGGTATAAGAGGGGTATAACCATGTGCGCTGTCGGGGCGGAGTTGAATTCTAGATTCGAGTGCGTCATTTTTAGTTTGCGGTTACAAGGTATGGCCTTTATCAAGTCACAATATGTTAAGTTACATTTAGTCAATTTAAATTTGTTACAATATAATTTTTTTATTATATCAAAAACATATATATGTCTTTTTAAATATAGTAATATGTCTTTTTTAAATATTTTATGTAAATAAATTTAAAAAATAAAAAAGAAAAATATTTTTTCCGAAGGAAGCATTTCTTGTAGTTTTCGAGTATAACGCTTCTAACGAGACTTCTAATCTATGCGTAAAGGTACATTCACAAATGAAAATTAGGTTTAGATTTATGGTTTATACTTTAGATTTAATGACTTTGGCCGCATATTATGTAATGACTCCATTCACACTTCAGAATTTAGGGTTTCTAAATCCAAATCATAAAGCTAAACATTGCAAGGTCCAAACTTTAGGTTTATGATTTAGTTTGACGTCACAAACTTCACCAATGAGAACGAGTTTGAAATGATATAGATATATACACCCATCTTTATTTATTATTACTTGGAGGATTCGGCTTTTTAAACAAATGCGAGAAGAACATGGAGACTGTCATAACTTAATTGCTGAAATATAACCAATATTGCCAAGCGAATGACAGTTTCACGGCGCACAGGTGTCTTGTTGAGTACTGCTCTACCGATATTTTAATCTTGTTTTTTCTGTACATATCAAAAGTAATTTTCAGATAATTTAAACTTACATTTATGAATGACTTACTTAAACGTAAACAAAAACCATAAACCTAATTTTCATTTGTGAATGCACCTTAAATGTAGATATGTCGAAACAAAATTCTGGGAAACATTTGTCATTATACTTCACTAACAACTTCATCGATTATGTTAATTTCTGACTGCAAACTTATAGTGACCGAATTTTCATCCATTTAAGACCACTGCACGGCGACACTATATGACAAGCATTTTGCTACGCAAATACGGTATACAGAGGTTCAGATTATTAGATAGATTTTTTCTTCTTTTGCGTAATAAAACAAATTTCAAAATTATAATGTATTTTTAAAAGTCAAATCTATATTTGGGTTGTGTTGAAATTTTAAGTTTTTATATTTATCACAGTCAAATTTTCTTTAACTAGAGAGAGTAAAGGAAAATTAAATAAACTTTTGTATGTTACAAATAGTACTTAAGTATATGAAATAGAAAGAATGTTTATTCAGTTATACAACGGAAACATAACAATTTGTTAGAAAAATTAGATGTTGGCTTTGTAAGGAATGGGGTCCTGCACTCTGATTTATTTATTATTTTAAATGAGAGTTCTTTTAATTTTGAAGCAATTCATAGTATTAAAAAGTCAATTGTTTTTAATTTAACTACATTTGATTTTTAATGACACCATGACAAAAACCAAATAAAAGAAAATCTAAAACACATTTTTTTGCTTATTTATTCATTTTTTTGTATTTTTGTAACATAAACTTATAAAGATAGATCGAGACACTCGGAAATAAATAATAAAAAATCTGATGTGGACACCACACGACTTCCTTGTACGCAAGACCAGTATGAAGATGAAGTATAGACCTAATTATAAAATTGCACGTGTTTGACGTAATTTGACATTAACATCTATTTTTTTGTTATTTTTTGTCCTAATCCATAGCAAGCTTCATTACAAAAACCAAAAAGTATATAAGTTTTAAATTTTCATATCTCGCTTATACAAAGGGCTAATTTAATAATACTTGATGTGCTAGACGCAGAATTTAATTCTCTAAAACTCTTATTTGAAGCATTTATTTCAAAAATCAAAATGAAACCATTTTATTCAAGAAAAACTGTTAACTACTTCAGGTAATATATCACTTCCGGTTAGCCTGTTTTAACCAAAATCTGCTGTTATTCCAATTGATATAAAAGTCTTATATACCAAATTTGAAATGTTTTGGATTATATTTGTAATCCACTCTAACTCAAATACTATCATTTAGAAAATTTTGAAACCTTGTATTTCCACCTTATTCTAATATAGGAAAAAGCCATTAGATTTTGGTGTATATCAGATAACCGGAAATTGTGTTATTATAAAAATTAAAGATTATTAAATTTTCTACAGATTTGCATAAATACTATTTCTATATATTTTATGGACAAATTTAGAAAATTATCCTTTAATTTTAATCCTGGAGCCTACGCTTTAAACAAGCAAAACTCCTTTGTTACACAGTTCATATCTCAAATGTATGTAACTGACAAATAAATGTCACTGTCAAAGAACTAATCATTTCAAATTAATAATAGTAACGTTTTAAAAAGAAAATAGTAAATAGAACCATAGTTATATGGAATGGACCTTAAACAGTTTCCGCAATAACTAAATATGTAAGTATGTATATTTAAATTACTAAAAATAAAATAGCGGGAGGTTTGGTGTTGGCCAAATCAGATTTCTTGTATTCAAACCTTTGCAAAATTGATACGTAATATAATATATTATGAAATGATTCCGAAACGAATATTTATGATATTCATGGCCTTTGTCGTGCCCTAAAAAGAAATAAATCATTATTCCAATATTATTCTTGTATTAAAATGATATTCAAGGAAGTGCCGGTTACACTTTTCCCATATTTCATAACAGTTTACATTTCCTTGGAAAAAATCTCAGGTCAGTTGTGTTAACTCCTAACTGGTAAATAAGTGTCTGCGTTTCGCTCTAGACAATGATAAATCCTTATCCATGTTCGTGGTCTTTGCCCTGTTACGGAATAGTTTCTTTACCGCCATGGCAGGAGTGAGCGATAGTTTCACCTCTTTCGTCACATCTCATCCACGGAGGAAACGCTTAGCGGAGTTCAGCTGCACTTGTGCGAGAATTGCACAAGCAATTAACTGTGCTTTGTGTAGAGCAGTTTCACCAAACAATGCATTTAGCTGCAACGGTTTTAATGACCCTCTTACTATGTCGAATTTAGCTCGATTTTTACATGTCTTGGTTGGTTTTTTATGCTTCTGTTAATTACCTACTTATAAACTTGTATTAATGTTCCAAGACAAAAGGGGATAACTTTATTTTTTTTCTCTAAACCTATTTTCAATAACATTTTTTAGTACTACTCAATCAACTTTACAAAAACTGTTACCTATCTATCATAAAACAAAAAACGAGCAATTGTATTTTTTGTTTACTTATCACGTTTGATTCAAATTGAAAGTTTTGCAGTTTCTGCAAAAAATTGAGCATTATATTCGTAAAGTTCTTGATAAACAAAGGTAATGCACCAAAAATTTGTCATGAAAAGCAAATGTAGGGTAGATGTAGCGTCATATTTTAAAGTGAAATTATAGGTATTGTAAGCAATTTCGATGGAGTCGGAATTCGAATAAGGATGATCCAAAGTCCAAAGCATGATGCACTCGGCCATTCAGCTAAAGTTTTTTTCCCACTCCTGATATCGTAAGTATGCTTTTAGGACATTGTTTGTAGGGATGTATGTTTATTTAACTGTCAAGGTATCGGTTTTTTTACCTTCCGTCACCTTTAGGTAAGGAAGGTATTGTCTTTGGTCAAAAAATTCGGTGGTGAGTTTTTAATCAATAAGCACGTTTTAGGGTCCCTAGAATACGAATTTGCTATTTTTACGATGATGTCTGTATGTGTGTGTGGATGTGTGTGTGTGTAACAAAATTTTCGTCTGCGACAGTCTAATACTACAGTTACAAAAATTATAATTTTTTCGTATACTTCTTCGTTACCTCTATATGAAGAGCTGATTAGATTTTGGTTACAATTGGTCAACCGGAAGTACCATCATTTGAAGATTTTAACAGTTTTTCTTGAAAAAACTATGTTAAATATAATTTTTTCACATTTGATGTTATTATAAATATTAAAGAATATTTTATTCTCTATACGATTTGACTGCATTTTATACTTAATATTAAATGGATATAGAGTTAAAAAATTATAAAGAAATTAAATTTCATAAAGTAGCCATAGCTATGGAAACAGCTACTATATTAAGAAAATTCTGAATGAAAGATGATGTCAGTGTCAAGTGAAATTGACATAGTGTGTTTGTCTTATAATTTTACTGGAAATACGAGTATAGGATCTTTTGCTTTCTGTATGGAATTTATATAAAATACATACAACTGCTTTAAGGTAATGTACAAGAAATAATAAATCTTTTATTTCTGCAGATACATTACATTGTATATAGAAAACGTCACAAAATAATAATTTTCTGTATAAAATTTGCATAAAATACAACTGCTGGAAAGTAATGTACAAGAAATAGAATATTTAATTTAGCAAGGAACTTTCTGTATGAAATTTGTACAAAATACGTAGAACTGACGGAAGGTAATGTGCTGGCCACATCAGATTTTTTTTCTATTAGCAACGTTGTGTAAGTATTGTCATTACTTTCGTGCGCAGTTGGACTTACCTCCCTCTTTGTGAAATACCAACAGTTAGATATTTTTATTTAGAGAACAACTATAATTTTAAGTCTGTATTGGACTTAATTGAGGAGAAACATGCAGCTTTGTGAGGCCACATGATCAAAACGAATGTAGATAGACCGGTAAGATAAATATGGATGGTAGAAAAAAAAGACCGAGGAAGACCTAAAAACAACTGAAATAAGGTAATAATGAAGATCTTGAAGAAGAAAAAAACGGCAATTCAAGACGCTAGAAAAATGACAAGGAATAAGAAGTAATGGGCTAAATTCGTACACGATTGGTACACCCTACACCTTACGGGAAAATAATATCTATCTGACGATATATGTACAAGGTAGCGACAAAAAGAATCGTTGCTTAAAACCAAGCAGGAGATCGCTGGAGTTTTTAGTTACTGTTTGCGAAAACTGCAGAATATGCAATAGGGAGGATATGCGGAGCTGGAAGTCATGGTTTGTTTCGGGCAGCATTTTGTTTTGTTATAGTGTAACACGAGGGGGGTGGAACAGGCTGATGATACTACTTTGATGACTGGTGGACGCCTCGGATGGCTGGCGTCCACGACTTCGTGTGATGGAAGAACACACAGACACTTTACACTTTTACACTTTACACTGATAAACATTACGGACATGAACACAACTTTATGATTTAAAAACTAATACTTTCATTTACACGGTTAAATATAACTCAATTAAACATAACTAACAAAACTGTTACATTCTGTAACACAGCGGACGAGCGTCGCCCCAAACTAAAACTCTCCCATGTTTATCCCATGGCTAACTAATCCCGACTCTTCCATGTTTATCCCATGGCTAACTAATACCGACTGCCTTAAAACAAAGACGCTATCTCCAGGATAGGATTATCTTTAGGGGTATGGGGTGCACAGGCGAGGTCATTCTAAAGTCACGCTCGTATATATAATAATTTCCAGACTTAAGATCAACAAATAAATGTCGTGACTATCATAATATGATAAGAATTTCTAAACTGAATTTTGACTTGAATAGATAAACAGAGTTAAAATATGAATATTGAAACTATAATTTAGAAGAGTTTATAAAAAGTTATTTATCTGTTATTGTGCTTACCCTCGCTTTATCACAATAGGGCGCGAGCAGACACGTGACTCGAGCGACCTTGACGTGCTTGAAATCAGCTGACTTGTGTGCGCATGTCATTTTGACAAGAACAATGTCACATTGACAAGACCAATGTTATGATTTATTTTGATTTTTAACTGCTAAAATTTTATTATTTTTATTTTCATATGTTTTACTGCCTAAAAATTGTAAAATAATAACATTAAAGCAGTACAAAATGAAAATAAGTCAAAACATTGGTAAGCACGTCAAGGTCGCTCGAGTCACGTGTCTGCTCGCGTCCTTCAAGCGACCTTGACGTGCTTGAAATCAGCTGATTTGTGTGCGCATGTCATTTTGACAAGAACAATGTCACGTTGACAATACCAATGTTTTGATTTATTTTGATTTTCAACTGCTTTAATGTTATTATTTTACAACTTTTAAGCAGTAAAACCATTAAAACATATGAAATTAAAAATAATATTTTAGCAGTTAGAAATCAAAATAAATCAAAACATTGGTCTTGTCAACGTAATATTGTCCTTGTCAAAATGACATGCGTACACAAATCAGCTGATTCCAAGCACGTCAAGGTCGCTCGAGTCACGTGGCTGCTCGCGCCCTTCGAGCGACCACATAATATATTTGCAAGAAGTTATTTATTTTTTGACGGTTGTGTTCCCATGGCATCTTACAAACAGTGCATGCAATTTAAGGAACTATTAATATTACTAGTAACACTACATTTATTGATAAAAATACATTTCGAACTTGTAATATAGAATAACTACGTGTATAACATAAATCTGTATTAAAAATAGTGTTTCATTCCTTTACAGTTTTTAAATTAGTTGACGATATACATAAATATGTTTATTGGGTATTCTATAGTTGTCAACACTGCTTATGTGAAAAAACAAAAAGAGCATTATGTATATCTATCTTCACTTATGTATGTAACGGAGTCCGTTTTGGAGTTGAATTTTAACGTATCCGTTTTTTCATTTCTTTGGAATATGAAATTTTAACGGATCCGTTAAAATTTAATTTTTAAACGGGTTCCGTTGAAATTTTAACGTTTAACGGGGTGCCTTTAGAATAGACCTGTAGGTAGGCTATGAATGCTTCTTCTTGTTTTTTAGGCTTTATCCCAGTATCAATATCAATTTATTGACATTACCATAGCAACAACTCTCTCGCTCTTGGGTGTTATTTGTTATATGACTCTGAAAGCTGGGTTGGTATGATAATTATAACATACCAGCCGGACGCTATAGTAATTAACATATCAAGGGTGTTATAAGGACAATAACGCCTGAGGTCAACAGTGTACTTTTCGAGGGCCTCTGGCCCGAGATATGTATGTTGACCGAAGGCGTTATTGTCCTTTTAACTCCCGTGGTGCGTTCAACGTTTAACGTCCGACTATAATTTTTAATATTCTACGAATTACAGATCAGAAAGTTTTAATTAAATTTGCTGAGCAGGTAGGCTATGAATGCTTTTGCTTGTTTTTTAGGCTTTATTCCAGTATCATTATTTATTTATTTACAACATTACCATAGCAACAACTCATAACACGCTCTAGGGTATTATTTAGTATATAACTACCCTGAAAGCAGGTATGTTATGATAATAATAACATACCAGTCGGACGTTAAGGGAATTAATGTAAAAATGTATCTTTTGTCGATAAAATTTTATTAACCAATTCCGGGAACATTTTGAGTCTACCTCGTCGTATATTTCAATTCACAGTATTAATGAACTATAAAATTCGTCCTTAAAGTGTCCCTAACATTGTGACAACAATCACATAACAATTACGAATGAACTAAAACTATATAATTCCATATAAAAGTAATATAATCCATGTAGTGTGCTATAAATTGTGGTGTGTGTTTTGTCGGCAGTAATTAAACGCAATAGATTCGTCGCCTGATGCATAAAACGACAGAGGATGACTAAGATCACCACGTGAAAGCAGTTAAACCCACATAAAAACAACAGGAGCAAAAAATGGCAGTGCAGGCAGAGGCAGAGCTGGATGCACGGCCCAAGGCCAAGAATTAGCGGAGGCTAATGTCAAGGGCACGGACACACTTTCACAATGCATCCCTCTTGCTTCTCACACCAGCAGGAAAAGAAAAGTTCACCGAGGAAAAAGACAAGCGCTTATTTAATATTCTAATTCATGCAGATGCAGATGCGAATACAATTATATATTCATTTGCAATTTCTATTTTGTACATAATGTATATGGAATGTTCTATTGATATTCCAGCAAATTAACAATTTATAAATCGAACACAGCAAAGTAAAGATGCTAAATTATACATTGAAGCAATGATATTCAAAGAGATCTAAGGATACTTATTCAACAAAATTTTGGGGAAATGCTAAAATTAATATAGCTTCTTTTTACCTTCCGTCACCTTTAGGTAAGGAAGGTATTGTCTTTTGTCGAAAAATTCGATGATGAGTTTTTAATGAATAACTGTGTTTTAGGGTCCCTAGAATACGATTTTACTATTTTTACGATAACGTCTGTATGTGTGTGTGTGTATGTGTGTGTGTGTGTGTGTGTGTGTGTGTGTGTGTGTGTGTGTGTGTGTGTGTGTGTGTGTGTATGTATGTGTGTCTACGATAACTTCCATACTACAATTCTAAAAATTATAATTCTTTCGTATTTCTCTTCGTTACATCCATGTGAAGAGCTGATTAGATTTTGGATAGAATTGGACAACCGGAAGTACCTCATTTGAAGATTTTAACAGTTTTTTAATTTAATGTTATTATAAATATTAAAGAATATTTTATTCTCTATACGATTTGACTGCATTTTATACTTAATATTAAATGGTTATAGAGTTAAAAAATTATAAAGAAATTAAATTTCATAAAGTAGCCATAGGTATGAAAACAGCTACTATGTTAAGAAAATTTTGATTGAAAGATGTCAGTGTCAAGTGAAATTGACACAGTGTGTTTGTCTTATAATTTTACTGGAATACTGGAAATATAGGATCTTTTGCTATAAATTTTCTGTGTGGAATTTGAATAAAATACATGCAACTGCTGGAAGGTAAAGTACAAGAAATATAATCTTTAGCAAGGAACTTTCTGTATGAAATTTGTACGAAATACATAGCACTGACGCACGCACTGACGGAAGGTAATGTGCTGGCCACATCAGATTTTTTACCTTCCGTCACTTTTAGATAAGGAAAAGGAAGGTATTGACTTTGGTCAAAAAATTCGGTGGTGAGTTTTTGATAAATAAGCACGTTTTAAAATCCCTGGAATAAAATTTTTACTATTTTTGCGATGATGTCTCTATGTGTGTGTATGTATGTGTGTGTGTGTGTGTGTGCGTGCGCGTGTGTGTGTGTGTGTGTGTGTGTGTGTGTGTGTGTGACAAAATTCTCGCCTGCGATAACTGTAATACTACAATTCCAAAAATTATAATTCTTTCGTATTCTTCTTCGTTACATCCATATGAAGAGCTGATTAGATTTTGGTTATAATTGGTCAACCGGAAGTCACCTAATTAGCAGTTTCTCTTGAAAATACTATGTTAAATACCATTTTTACCTTCTGCCACCTTTAGGTAAGGAAGGTATTGTCTTTTGTCGAAAAATTCGATGATGAGTTTTTAATGAATAACTGTGTTTTAGGGTCCCTAGAATACGATTTTACTATTTTTACGATAACGTCTGTATGTATGGATGGATGTATATACGAGTGTATGTATGTACGTATGTATGTATGTATGTACGTGTGTGTATGATGATTCTTTCGGATCGCATAACTCCAATACCACCTTTCCAAAAATTATAATTTTTGCTTATTCCTTTTGTTTACCGGAAGTACCCTAATTTAAAGATTCTGACAGTTTTTCTTGAAAAAACGCTGTTAAATATTATTTTTTCATATTTAATGTTATTATAAATATTAAAGAATATTTTATTCTCTATACGATTTGATTACATTTTATGCTTTATATTCAATATATACAGAGTTAAAAAATTATAAAGAAATTAAATTTCATAAAACAGCCAGCTTTGCTATAAACATGTAAACATCTACTATATTAAGAAATTTCTGATTGACAGATGTCAGTGTCAAGTGCAATTGACATAGTGTGTTTGTGTTATAATTTTACTGGAAATATAGAAACTTTCTGTATGGAAGTTGTACAAAATACATAGAACTGTCGGAAGGTGATGTGCTGGCCACATTAGATTTTTTCATATTTAATGTTATTATTAATAATAAAGAATATTTTATTCTCGATACGATTTGAATGCATTTTATACTTCATATTAAATGGATATAGAGTTAAAAAATTATAAAGATATTAAATATCTTATATTAGCCAGCTATTCTATAACTCTGGAAACAGTTGCTATATTAAAAAAATTCTGATTGAAAGGTGTCAGTGTCAAGTGCAATTGACAGTATGTTTGTGATATAATTTTACTGGAAATATAGGATATTCTGCTAGAAACTTTCTGTATGGAATTTGTATAAAATTCACACAACTGTCTTAAGGTAATATACAAGAAAAAAATTCCTTTGCAAGAAATTTTCTATATGTCATTTATACAAAATACATAGAACTGACGATTGACGGAAGGTAATGTGCTGGCCACATCAGGTTTTTATATAATTTCAAATGAAAAGATTTATAGCAAATAATGATTCATAAAAATTTCTTATAAAATGTTAACGATTCTTTAACAATTAACACATAAATAGTTGTGGTTTTATGGTTAACATATCTCATTTTCTTCTTGAATTGATTAATTTTTTCAAAGAACACGTGCTCCTTAACCGGCTGGAATTTTAGAATGCATTCTATAAGGTGCATCTATCCAAAGTAAAAGTAAAGTGCAAGGTGTATTTTTATTTTACCATATTTTTTTCTGTACTGTTAACACTTTTGTGATGTAAATTACACACTCTTATATTTAAGTCAGCCGAAGGTAAGTATTCAAATTCAAATTCAAACATACTTATCAACTCCCCCAAATTGACCTGACGTGTGTATCGACCATCTTGCACCTGCCCCGGGCTTCAAATTATAATTAACACCACGCGTTAATCCTCCAATTAACCCACTAATTAACCTTCTAATTATTCTCGAAATCATCGTTCTCGCCTTCAATGACAATGCCTTCACCAAGACGAAATAAAAGTCGAATAAAAGTTGACGCAGGGTACAATTATTTCTCAATGGTTCGGAGCTATGTTCAGGTGGCAAGAAGCAAGAACCTGCAACGGTTGAGCCCTGCCGTAAGTCAAATTTGACAAGATGAATGGTCTACATTTCATATGATTTACTATGTACAGGTCCGACGGGTGATGTCTTACTCACAATCGCGCATACATTATAATTAAACTACGGCTTGGAACTTGGATCGAATTCATTGTGTAATTATCATTTTACATTGTGGTACACATCGTTAAGGTGAATTAGTTATGAGGTGTTAAGCATTTTGTTGCAGTTGATTTGGTTGCGTTTTATAACTGTATATCAAGTACGCTTTCGCTCAACGGTTTGTGTTGATGTAAATAAATTATAAAAAGAAAACATAATTCTATTATTTAGATTTAAATTCAAGTTATCGTAATTTAAATTAAAATTTTTGATACATTTCCTGTCTAGATTAATAAAGTTACTACTCTTTCGAGATGATAACCAAAGTTATGTAGCTAGCACAAAAAAAAGAGAAAAGAGTGAACAACTGTCAGTTTATGTGTCACTTGAAAGTTTAGAAAACTAATCTGTCATTTTGAAATTTTAGAAAAACGAATGGATGTAATGCTTCGGAAAATAAATAAAAATCTGCCGCATAATCATGTCTCATTTTTACCTCTCGCTAAGAGAGGTATTGTATTCATGCTAAAAATCGCATATCCAGATTTTAATGAATAAGCACGTTTTAAGGTCCCTAGAATGCGATTATAACATTTTTACGATGATGTCCGTATGTGTGTGTGTGTGTGTGTGTTTGTGTGTGTGTGTGTGTGTGTGTGTGTGTGTGTGTGTGTGGATGTGTGTGTGTGTGTGGATGTTGGATTCACTATATCTCAAATACTATAAGACTTAAGACATTTTTAACTACGGATTCCTCAATCTAACAATAATGGGAAGAGTCGAGTCAGTTTTGGTAACAATTGGACAACCGGAAGTAGTAGTTACAAGAAAAAAATTATCTAGATATTATTTATCGAAAATTTATGTAAATACTTATATTAAAGAACGTTAAATTCTTTATTCGATAAATATAAATTCATTACTATATCTTCTATAGATTTAGAGATAAAGAAAGGCATATAAAATAATTTGATGTAAAAAATCTCAGATCAAACTACTACAAGGCAAGAAATTCAAATGTTTGTAATTGACACATAAATGTCACTGTCAATCTGTCAAAAATATTTGTATGCCTCTGTCAAAAATATTTGTTCATTATTATGAAGATTATGAAAATAAAAAAAGTCAACAACGCAAAAGAATATACGTAAAAAAGAATATAAAAGGAATTTGCGAAAAAATGACGAATATAAAGAAAAAGAAAATTTCAGGATATTTAATATAAAGAAAATGTATGTATTGTACATAATTTATATTAAAATAATTATTTTGTAGTGAGACATGAATATATGTATTTGTATTTAAAAATATTTTTCGTTTTATGCGTACAACTATACTCTATCCGTTTTAACTATAGACTAGATGGCGTTTCGAGCGCGGCCGTTTTTACGTGTATTAAATAAGAAATTCAAATTTTGGCGCCATTCCTGGATTTAAAAAAATTCTTTATGACATTTTTTCAGTAATTTTGTCTTGTACGTACATATCTATCTATTTTAACCATAATATTAACGAAGAGAACAATAACAAAGCTAACGAACTACTAACTAAAAACTAAAATAACAACGAAAACTGCGTAATATGAAATTAAACGCTAAAAACACTGCGAAAGTTATATAAACGAAAAGAACAATAACTTACTTAACAAACAGAACTGAACAGAAATTAATAATATGTAAAAAATCATGTACTATTGACTTTGTTGACTTTTATTTATTTTATGTCAGACGTCAAAATAATTGATACAGTTGTCAAGCAAATTTAAATTTCGCGTCAATTATTTTACTGTGTAAACTCGGTTCACGTTTGAACCAATCAGAGAGCTAGAATCTTAGGCCCTATCTCACCCAACGCTCTATAGTTAAAACGGATAGAGTATAGGTAAAATATCTGGCGAGAGGTTATGTGTTGGCCACATCAGATTTTTAGGTTCCATATTAAAAATGAATTACAATGAAATTGTAAATTATTAAGTTATTATTAGGTATGTAAAATTTCTTCTTCTTGATCCCCAGAATTGACAATCCAAAATGTTACGTTGGTTTGACGAACAAGACAGGAATACGCATTTTTAACTGCATTTAATACCTACATTATAATAAAGAACTATGTTTTATGATACATCTAAATCGTGCTCTCGGTATACCATTCAAAGTTCACTCTTTGTCGAATTATGTTAATTAAATATTCCTACTAGACATTCGACGGAAAGGGTGACCGTAATTAAATAAAATACTTCGTAAAACAGTTGTATATATTAAATAACACCTAGATATTTTTTATATTCATCCATGGTATTTCTCTTTCGTTTTCTATTTCATTTTCATTAATTAGAAGTGCAACATATTCAAATGCTTTTATAATTTTAATGTGTGAACAGATGTTAAAATTTTAAAGGCATCGATTTGAATGACTCTAAAATATAAAGTTTTAACACCTAATTTTAACACGGGTGTTAAAATATTAACAGAATTGATAGTTACAGAATAGAAAATATATTTTAACAGCAAGTTTATTTTTAACATACTGTTTCAAATTAACAGTTTCCTTACAGAATACACCCCATGAACCGACAATTTTTAAAAAATGTTATTTCCAAGTCAACATAAATTTGAAGTTCAAAAAGTATAAAACATTAAAGGTTTTTAAACGGAACACCCCATTTTTTATTATTTAAATTAATTTTTCGTTTTAAAAATAGGGGTAGTTTGTCTAACATGTCATACATTGAAAGTTAATAGATTTTTATGAGGTGTTCCATTTAAAAAAATGAGATTTTTGAACTTTTTGAATTATTAATTAATACTAGTGTACCTACACAAAAGCTTTCTTTATAAAACTGTTTTTACAGAATATAGAAATTCGATTCCATTCGCGAAATATATAGAGTGATAAAGAAGTGGCCGTTTATAGAAAAGACAAAAACTGCTATTTGTCAATTTTAATTATTATTATTATTATTATTATTATTATTATTATTATTATTATTATTATTATTATTATTATTATTATTATTATTATTATTATTATTATTATTATTATTATATTATTATTATTTTATTCAAATAATAATACTAACAATAGTATATTGTGTTATTAGGAGTAAAAGTGATACTTTGTGTGGCAAGCATGGAAGTTTGCACGACGAGCGAAGCGAGTCGGACAATTGCATGCGAGGCACACAAAGACACTTTTATTTCGAATGACACATTAATTTTTTTTTTCAAACGCACTACTTTTTTTTAGTCGCTAATTCTATGTAGTTTCTATGGATATTTATTTATTTTATTATTTACTAGCCATCTCTACTCCGGCGGCATAGAAATTACCTATTTCTACGCCGCACTACCTTGTGAATCAAGTCAGAAAAAATGTCGTTTCTGCGACGTTTGAAAATAGTATATTAAAGAACGTGTTTTATAAGACATGGTTTTTTTCGCACGCTAACGCTCGTTTTCTAATTGACAAGTGGGAAAAAACTCTTATAAAATGAGTTCTTTATACTATTTTTTATATTTTGCGCCTTCTACAATTAACATTTACTTATTCAATTTGTGATTATATTTGTAACAATTTGTACATTTTCATGTAAATAATCTTCTCTAAATAAAAAATAATAATAATTTCGACATTATATTATTAAAATGAATTGTCAATTAACTAAACATAAATTAGGTAAAAATGGGTTAAAGAAACGTCATCTAGTACCAACCTTCTAAAACAAAAAATTGCGTATCGAAATGAAGGTCATTACGATACGCAATTGCATATCGTAATGACTTCATATGAACGCAAAATATAAAAAAAATATTTGTTTGATTTTTATTTAAGCTCAATTTTTTTTCATGCATAGCCTACTGAAAAATAACTAAGATCAAATTTATTTAAATTTCAATTGAGTTTTTCTAAATATTTTTGTTATGTAAGGGTACAAAATAAACACACGGTTGAATTCACAAAAAAAAATACTTTATATTGTGGGCCTAAAAAATGCATTATTTATTACCAATATAATATCAATCTTATAAAATGTATATATATAAAATGTAGATTCCAAACCAATTTGGCAATAATAAATCTTATCTAATCTTCTGTAATCTAAATACGTATCATCTCATTTAAGAAAATATAAATTTGTAGTGTAACTGGAGAACCACTGATTTTAAAAAAATATTTACTTTAGAGTCTGATGCACCCCTTGGTCTTCTATAAGTCTGTCTTGTACTGTGTGTTCCAAAAAATTCTTAACATGGAGTAGGCTATGAACAGAGAAACGTAGGTTTGATCATTATTCAATTCAAAAGTGAAGTCAAAATTGATCTTGAAATGTAATTTTAACGAGAAAAGACAATAAATAAGGATACGGTATATTGCCATTCGCTGTTTTCTAAAATAATATTCTGTAAGCAAAGCTTTAATTTTTTAGATTACATTTTTGACAATACCACGTGTCAAACTGACATTTAATTAAATAATTTTTAAAATAACATACGTTTCTTTGTTCATAGCTACTCTAAGTTAGGATATTTTTTGTACACACTGTAGTACTTTATTTATTTTAGGTAGCTCGTTAAGCTGTTACGCCCTGTATACCTATATACGAGTATGTATGTACAAAGTGTAACAGCTAAGCGAGCTACCTCAAATAATATCTATATTATTGAAGATACAATAAAATCGTTACATTTTTTTATCAAATCTCTTATAAATTACCAAAAAAAAAAACCCAGAAAAAATTACTATATACGCATAATTTTTGGGCACCTGTATTTTATTGTAAAAAATGATTAATACTTTGTTGAATACCATAAAAATATGCATAAAAATTTTTTCTTTGCTCAGGTGTGGGTACAGGAAATGTCCGTTACTTGCAAAAAAAGAGCAGCAAAAATTATTTTAATTATTTGTATGTTAATTGGTGGAACTACACATGTCGCACAGTAGCAGCTTTAAGTATTCAGAGTCAGACTTTCATTTTTTGTCCGATCGCAGACAAATGAAAAACGTTACGTTTTTAAATGCATTCGCAGAGCAAAAGAGCAGCTTCATAATTGCGCGCGTTGCCAACTGAGCGTACATAAACCGGCAATTAAATGCGATTATTTTTAAATGTAATTTGTGTAATTATTTTACCGTAAGTACGAATGGCGAAACTGCCACTGTAAGAGCTGCGGTTCACAGAAATGAAACGCTTTTCTTTTCCAGAATTTCAGGAGATATCGAAGAAGGAATCTTGCATTTAACAGTTTTCAGAAATTCTAATTGTCGCGAGAAAATACTTTCGCGTGCGCAAATTGTAATTGCTTCACTTACATAAATACGTACCTAACATTATATTATCGCGCCTTGTACCTATACAATTCTCAGTACAGTAACGATATTCTTAATACTACATAATACATTTGAGTTTTTACTTCCCGCTACCCTTGGTAAGGGAGGTATAGGGATCGTGCTAAAAATCGCATATCGAGATTTTGGTAAATGACCACTTTTTAAGGTCCCTAGAATCCAATTTTAACATTTTCACGATGATGTCTGTGTGTGTGTTATACAGGGTATCTCACAACTCGCGCCCCACACGAAACTGACACTTGCCGACGACAATAGGTTGCCAACAAATAGAAGAAAATAATTTGCGGCTGCTTGCATAACGGAGTTACAAGACTTTTTAATCCACGAATCCCGGAAGGATATCTTGAGGTGTGATGATATTATTACAAAATAAAATTGGTTGCTAGGTTTTAAAAATACTACTAGTGAGTTACAAAATTTGTTTGACTGTAATTTTGACACTTTAGATTTGACTTTTCACTGTCAACAAATTTTGGTTAGCGAAGGTGTCATCCGAGATCATCATTTATATCGTACAATGCAACGTGTTGTAGCAGCTGTGTAAAATGTGTTAAACGAAACTATTATTGTCATTTGAATTTGGTTCGAGTATCTCTTGATTTAGCAACCACGTACAGAACTCTCTTCTAGCAGGGTAATCTTCCGCCTGTAGATGCTGTACACGAGTGTAATGATACGGGTGTTACCGATTACTTTTCAAAATTCGACATACCGAAGCCCTGGAAATACCTAATTGGCCCGCAACTTCTCTGATACTTCTGGTACCATCTTCCTCAAAGACATTTAGAACAGCTTCTTCGTTCTCAACTGTACGACCGATTCTGGGAGCACCACCAGTTTCTTTTCGATCTGGCATAACTTGACCGGTCTCATGCGTTCTTGCGATGGCTCTCAATATCACTTTATGATCCACAAGATTTTTATCCGGAAAACATTCCGAATAGACTCGTGCTGCCTCTCTGGCGTTACGTCCACATTCTCCGAAAATTATAATCATTTCTAAGTAATCAGCGGCTGAATACATGGTAGGAATTTACCTTTTTTTATTCACCTTGTCAAATTTAATTTGACACTGACATTTTTCGAAAACTACAGTCGCCCACATATTTAAAGAAGATTTGATTTGTATAAAACCCTAGTAACGTGAAATTACGACAAACACACGTTAAAGGTGTAGGTCTCTGCTTGGTCAATTTTAAGACGTCTTTTCTCGAATATCTTTTAAGCTAGATTTTTTTTTCTTCGAAATTACACATCCGAGTGCAGTCTCGTGTTTCCTCATTTGCTCTGGGGCGCGAGTTATGAGACAGCCTGTATGTGTATGTGTGTGTGGATCCTCGACTCTAACTCAAATACTATCATACAGAAAATTTTGAAACCTTGTATTTTGAACTTTTCTGTACTCGAATGAGCCCATTAGATTTTGATGCAAATCGGATAACCGGAAATGGCACTTTACTAGAAGCTCAAAATAGTTTTTCTTCGAAAGATACCTTTAAATGTTATTTTTTCGAGATTAATGTTATTATAAAAATTAAAAATTATTAAATTTTCTATAGATTTGCATTAATGCTTTTTCTATATATTTTATGGATAAATTTATAAAATTATCTATAATTTAAATCTCAGAGCCAACGCTTTAAACAAACAAAATGCAGTTATTCAAATGTATTTAACTGACAGATAAATGTCACTATCAAAGAACTAATCATATCAAAATAATATTAGTAACGTTTTAAAAAGGAAAAAATAAATAGAAGAATAGAAAAGGAATTCAATACAGTTTCCAGCATAAGTAAATATGTAGGTCTGTATTTAGATTAATAAAAATTAACGATTCACAAAAAAGTTTAAGCTAATCCTCATTTTTGGATTAGTTAATTCTATTCTATTCCGGTATTTAAAATTTAATCTTCATTTTATTATAGGTTCGGTGACTCAATGGTTAGAGCAACGCCTCGTGTCATGAGTGCCCTCGGGGTGGCAAGAATTTTATTAACCGTAGTTTTAACTGGGATGAATTAGAGGCTGAAATTTTGGAGAAAACTAGTTCTATTGGATGCAAAACCAATTTTGTCTTTATTTTGCATTTCCTCGCTCTGGGACCGATACCAATCGACTCTAGATAGACTCAAAAAATATAGTGAGTTAATATAATTTTCACATTCACGTCTTTTATGCACGAATTAGCGTTTACTCCACTCCACAGTGCTTTTTTCATTGAATTTATGAATCAAAGCTATAAAGTTACGAATAATTTTTATTGCGAGACTCTCGCGAGATTTCTCGCTTCTCGCAGTTCTTGTATCGATCTCGCCTCGAATCTTAAACAGCTCTCTTTCTCGTCTCACATAATGGAACGAAACAAGAGGAGATGCAAAAGTACTCTCGCCTCGTCATGCATCACTAACTATCGATGAGATGAGACATGGACCGACCACCTCCCAAAAAAGTAAAAGCACACGTTAATTCAAAATATTCCAATTAGTCACAAATTAGTGCTTTAAAGGGTATAACTTCCCACAAATGACAGTTCACATAACCTCACAAAAAATAATTTTGTGTCTAGAACTACCTTGTAGATAAGCAATCTCGTTGGTGATCTATGTAGTCAAGCAAGGGTATTCATCGTTAATATCTGCATGGGTAACCGTTTTAAAACGTTGTGTGGCATTTAGCAACTGCAGTTGTGTAACCGCATATAAAAAATATTAACATATAAATGCAAATTTAATTCCATTTTGCATTTAACAATAGATGCAAATGTACAAATTTATGTAATGTTCTATCCATGATGGTATGTGAAATAATAAACCTATCATTTATATTTATCGTCAGTTCAATATTAATTTTTACGGAACAAAATAAAAGAGCAGATAGAAATTAAAATTACTATCATAAATAAAACATTTAATATACTTCATTCAGTGTTTATGGCGTATAAATTATTAATAAATCAAGGAATTATCTCACATGTGGTTTAGCTGTTGGCAATGTTATGTCGGCAATGAATATTTCATTTTTTCTATATGAATTTTACTGCATTTGGCCCTAGGAAAATAAATTGACTTTAAGTCTGTTTTATCATAATGTTAGTACTTATAAATTAATATTAACTCGTAGATAAATAGATATCTGACATTAATATTAACTATAATATCTCATAAACATAATCTTTCATGTTTAAAAATTGTCTTTTCGTGATATAACACGATGTCACTTATTTAGCATTTCCCCATTTTTAGGGACTGAAAATAAAGAAACTTTATAGCTCTCCATAACTCTTACCCACTCTTGCAGTTTGAAACAAAACGCTTTCTTCCCATTTTATAATTTCACGTCGTCGTGTCAGCTATGAGCCACCGTCAGCCATGTTGGCCTGCCTCAATCTATCTCTCTTTCTACCCTCTCTTTCATGTTACATTTTTGAGCACACTTTTCAAAATCAAATGGTGCGATTCTGAACATACCGCGCTACAGCGCTGTGACTATAATTTTACATAGCACTGAAAATGTCTATTCTGAATATACTGCTGTATGTAAGTGATCTACTGCGGGTTCTACAAAGGTTCTACAGCGCTTACTTAAATTGCTGCTAACTTCATCATTATTTTGTGAACTGTCATTAATATCGATATCATTCTTGTTAAGTGCAAGTCTGCAAGATGATGGAAAATATGTAGTTATCTTGTCAAACGTTGATTTATATTATACAGGGTGTGTAAATGAAATAAGTGCTTTAAATTTAACCAGTAATATAACTCGCCGAGAACAACAATATTTCTTAATAACTTTTTCTCGAAATCGCATATTTTTTTAGCATTTTTACCACCCTGTAAATTGACGAGTCGTTCCAAATATTTTTTGATAATTGAATGCAGTAGCAATAGCTATGAAAAATTTTGTTTTAGCAATTGACAGTCCCGTCAATTGTTCCAATTAAATTTTGACATTAGTAATAATCTTGTTTATAAGGTAAAATTCTGTCAAAATGCGAGTACACAGACATTGTAATTACTTACCTATGGTTTATTTATTTATTTTTTTAACTCGCATCTGTACTACATTTTACTTGACATCACGGTTAACATAAAGACAGTGTCATGGAGTTGCCAACGCATTTACACGGAGCGTTTCCAAATCATCACCAAATCATTCTGTTCTTAATATTCGCACATTTGTTAATCTTGTAAATCTTTATCACATCACAATACGGAGTGCCACATATGACAATTTTAAAAAAAGCAACAGTTATATCCATAACATGTGCAAAAAGTTCTATGTTTTCAGCACATAACAGACTTCAATTTTGGGAATGAATTTACTTGGGAAGGTGAAGGTGTATTTATTATGCACAATACACATCTCGGCAGACGAAAATGGTTAAATTTAATGCACTTATTTCATTTACACCCTGTATATTTATTATAATACTTTCTTAATAGAGTGTAAAACAAATCAAATAATACTTAAATTTCTTTTTTAGAAAATCAAAGAAAAGAAAACGTAATCCAACAGATGACCAATATGCAAGGTATGTACCTAGTACCTACACAAAGGAAATGGAGATGACATACGATTCCCAAGGAAACAATCCGGAAATGTATCAAAATTATCTAACAAACAAGTGGAAATATTTATCCGCAAAATTAATTTCTTTTGGAAATGGGAGTTCATTTCATCCTATTTATAGTGTATCTAATTTTTGGTAAAAACTAATATTTTCTGCATTTTCTCATTTAATTTCAGAAAATTTTAAAATTTATTTTTAAATTATATCACAACATATTATATATTATAAAATTCCTTGGATAATCTCCTCTATTAATAAATAAATAAATAAATAATGATACATTATTATATTTCTCGTAGGGGTCTCGTAGCCATGTGCCTGAGTGTCAGGTCGCGAATCTGGGGAACCGGGTTCGATCCCGACCGACGCCAAATATTTCCAATTTTAAATGGCACAAAATTGACCCCTGTGGTGCACTCTCCACGCCAGCAATGAGTGCCCGTGAGGTGACGCCTGGTAAGCGCCCGCACGGTGCAAATAGATCATTATTACCGATATCTGTGTACAAAGCAGATTGGCACACCCAGCAATGGGTAATAAGCCGTGATGGTATATTTATATTTATATATTATTTATTTATATTCATTATATTTCTTGTCAAAAATTTATTTATTTTTTAAATAATGTGACAGCTGTCTTCCGTCGAGAAAAATAGCCGACATAAATTCTACAGTGCCTATGTAAAGTTAGTTACATCTATGCTCAGAAAAGTATTTTTACTACATATTTTGGTTACCATGGATGTACGCAGGGCTTACAGCGCTTACATCGCTTACATTTGTGTTCAGAATCGAGCCATATAATGTCTAGCGATGCAAAATTTCACCGAGAATACAGGTATTTTAATGACTGCAATATTTTTGACGTTTCGTTTGACAGCCCAACTGGCTCAGCTCATCTCTGATCACTTGAGATAAACTCAGGAAATCGTTGGCACAACTGATCTGAGTTGTTCTGAGTAAACTCACTTCCCCCCTTTCCGTTGCTACACTGCCATTTTACAAAACTCAAAATGATTTGAAACACTCAGTTTGCATTTTAAAGTTATATAATACAACAAATTTTATATTCACATATACAGATACACTTACAGTAATATATATTCAACATTATCCTTTTTTCGTTTATAAGCAGTATCATAGATCAGAAAATAAGTCAATAATTTTGACAGCTGTTACAACAAATACTATCTGTAAAGAAGTAAGTGATAAAATGGAATTAAACTTGTTCTTTTTGCACACATCATAACTCATTTCATCTCAACTCGGTTATGTACTGAGCTGAGTTTCAATTGGATCAAAAAGAATACAGCTAATCTTACCAATTTAGTCATTTTTTTGTTACCAACTGAATTAATTATTTGTAGCGACTGAAAGAGATAGCCATTAAATGGACCTTTTCAATTTAACGGCTATCTCTTTCTATCGCTGCAAATAGTAAGTAAGAAAATGGCGCGAACAACTGCCAGTTGGGTTGTCAAGTGTCAAACGAAACGTCAAAAATATTGCAGTTATTAAAATACCTGTATTCGTGCTGTATTCTGAGTGAAAATTTTCATCGTTAGACATTTTAACTTCAATAAAAGCTTTTGTAACTTATTTCGATAAGATTTTTTAAAGTTATCTTATCTGAGATATTCTCACATTTTACGTCTAATTTTTTTAGAAACAAACGCCATAGATCTGTTCTTACATATCTTATATCTCTTTAAATTGAAAAGGTCTTTTGTTGTAGTACAAAGCAGATTCAATAACCATAGTTCGTTTATTGAAAAAATATCCGAAAACTAATGTGACATATCTTATTTAGTTTAATTTATATTTCCTTCTTGCCCTGACAATGACACATTTCTTGAAAGTAGATGAAATACAGCTTTACATTACATAGAAATGTACTTTATAAAATTTTATAACAGCGTAAAACATCACATATAAATTCGTTAAAAATTCTTTTGTTTCCTAGCCATTTATCAGTAATCCAACACAAACTACATTCAATTCAGACATATTAGTGAATAAATCGGCGTAAGCAATGCAAATCAGATGCAGTGTTTATTATTTATCACTTCTCGATTCAATTCCTTGGCGTTGTTGGTGTCAGTGATTGATAAACACCAGTATGTAAATATAAATGCAACACAGGGTGTGTAGGAACATACACAGAGGCTCACGCTTCAAGAACACGAGTAGTCGCAGATCAAGACATACAGAGATGTTATCAGGCGAAGAGCAAACGCGTAGGAAGACAGGAATTGATTTTGAACCCAAGAAGCCGAAAGATTTATTACTAGTGAAATGCTATTTAGTTAGTAGTTACTTGGAATTCAAAATAAATTCTAATGGGGTATTTTACCAATTTTTAATTTTTTTCTTATATTACATAAAAATCTAAGAATATTGGTAAAAACTCGATGTTAAAATTCGAAGTAGTAAGATATTGTGTGTAATTTCGGGATTTGAACTCGAACGAATTATGTCCCTAGGCTGACTTTTATAACACACACAACTTTTACATATTTATACTTTGCCAATTTTTGAATGTCTGAAATTATTTGTGACGTCATAATCCCGAATAGGTTATGCTTCTCAAACAATTATATCTCCGGATGTCTGCATTAGGTATATATTTTCATTTATTTTTATTAAAACTTCTTTCCCTTGACAAATTAATTACTACTGAATACAGAAATAAAGAAAAATGTTTAAGAGCCGGTATTTTCCCTTGCGAATGAAGGTTTAGATAAATTTATCCTGCGGATAAATATTTTTGTTGTCTTTTCACTTGCAAATATACTTATTCGAAAGAATAACGTCTGTTATTCGCGGAATAATTTATTTAGTACTTGTGTAGCGAATAACTGTTTATTCGTAAGTTCATTACATTTCCACATCACGTGCAGATTTATTAACAAAATGGACACATTAAATATTTGTGATGATTGATGAAGATATTTTGAACTATAAATTAATAAATAACGTGAAAAATCGATTACACACCATCATTATGAAAACAATTTATTATTACATATTGGGGATTGAATTTAATATCAAACAGGGAATAGATAAATCATTATGAATATCCTGTCATTTGACGCTGGCAAAATATGTTCGAATTTTGGATACTTTTGTTGAATACAATGACAAACATTTACTTGATCTGAAAGAATTATACAAAAAGTACAAGAATAATTTCACAATATACATATCTCGTTTACCACATATAAGATAGTACACTTGTTAAATTACAATCTCCCGGGACTAAAAATTCCGAAGAATATTGATTACATTGACATTAAAGATGTCAAACAAAATTTTGATACTGATTCAATAAATCTGATGTGACCAGCACATTACCTTCCGTCAGTTCACGTCAGTTCTATGTATTTTGTATAAATATCGTACAGAAAGTTCCTTGCAAAAGATTCTATTTCTTGTACATTACCTTAAGGCAGTTGTATGTATCTTATACAAATTCCATACAGAAAGTTTCTAGCAAAACATCTTATATTTCCAGTAAAATTATAACACATACTGTCAACTTCATTTGACACTGACACTTTTCAATCAGAATTTTCTTAATATAGCAGCTGTTATAGCATAACTGGCTAATATGTGATATTTAATTTCTTTATAATTTTTTAATTCTATATCCATTTAATATGAAGTATAAAATGCATTCAAATCGTATAGAGAATAAAATATTGTTTAATATTTATAGTAACATTAAAGGTGAAAAAATGATATTTAACATCGTTTTTTCAAGAAAAACTGTGAAAATCTTCAAATGAGGGTACTTCCGGTTGACCAATTATAACCAAAATCTAATCAGCTCTTCACATGAATGTAATGAAGAGGAATACGAAAGAATTTTTGAAACTGTAGAATTAGAGTTATCGTATTAGAAAATTTTGACACACACACACATCATAAAATTAGTAAAATCGTATTCTAGGGACCCTAAAACGTGCTTATTCATCAAAAACTCACCACCGAATTTTTTGACAAAATAGAATACGTTCCTTACCTAAAGGTGACGGAAGGTAAAAAAGATGACACATTTCATCCTTGTCTGCTTAACGTGGCTACACCAAACTCCATTCTATCTACTATTCAAGAACGTTAAAAGTTATTCTGCAGATATCTATGTTTCTGTAAAATGTGTGAAAAGACGCAATGGAATTATTCGTTGGATAAATATATAGCATAAATTTATTTAACGAATACTTTTTCGAAACTTTATTCGGGTGTAAAAATACCGGGCCTAAAATAAAAATTATTGAAACATTTTGAGAATAAACAAAAACAACGAATAGTAGGTCTAGTTCGTCTGAATTCATCCGAAATTTTACGATAATAACCGATTAGGGACTATGACGTGTTTACAATTCTTAAATTCAAGTATGCTACCTTATAATTAGTGGTTTACTATTTCTTTGTAATTGTTGAATACCTCATTATTGAATCCTTTAGTACCAAATCCCCTAAAATCCACATTAGTAAAATATTCAGAATCGCAGAAAAAATGTTTAACTAATTTCTAGGAGCAACTATTAAATGAGTCCTGGTTTTATTGATTTTTAACAATTCCCTGATCAATAAATATCAACGAACACAACGGATTTATTTAGTATAAAATTCAAAAATAGTGGCCTAAAAGAAAGAACATATCACTGGATGTAAACTATCGTTGTTTTACATTAATTTATTGTTGACACAATTGACAAGATGTACAGTCATATAGATACAAAAATATGAGAACGTGTTTAGTGAAGAGTTTATGGATTACATGGAGGCAATGGGTTGAATGGTTTGGGAGGACAACAAACGTTATTGCAGGGTCTGGGTAGCTTGAAATAGCATGGGTAGCACTGATATTCTTCTTTACCAGGGATACGTGAGTATGGCCTCCTGTATGCTACCATCATCTGGAATCAAACATTTTCTCTTAAAATCGGCCAAATATGTTCCAAATCATTTTTCCGCCTTTTTTAAAAATGAGAGAATTTAAATGACTGCGATGATTACGAGTAATGTGAAAAATACTTGGATAGGAATGTGTGACAAAGGTTCATTATTTAGAATCAGAAAGCATTCATTCAAAATTTAAACAAATGAAGAGCTAGGTGAAAAAGGGATGAATATCCATTTTCTAGCGAAATGATTGGTTCTGCTAATAGATTGAATATGGGGCTTTGAAATGGTATATTTAAAAAAGGCAAAAACGGTAACAATCCTAAGATACAAGAGATAAAAATGATGACGGTCCAAGTATTTTTCTTAGTATTAGATTCGGTAGTCAGGCTGGTAAAATTCTATTAGGTCCCACATAAATTGGAACTCGATTCATTTGTGGGTAAAATATCCAATCCTAGTTTTGGACTAAGATTGAATACTATCTACAAATTCTGCGAAAGGGTAGTACAAGATCATTTATCCCCTTTTAAAAAGAACGATTTAGGGTAGATGTGTGCTACTCGGAGTTGATCTTCATAAAAAGAAAGCGGTTCTGGGCTTCTCTATACATTATAGATTTCTATGAATACCTTATAGACGTCTAACTTTAGCGTTGTCCAACAGTTCCCGAAAGTACTTATAGAAATCGAAAAATCTGTATTTCTGTCCTTTTTAGTATTACAACGAAGAGTATTACACAAGCGTAACATTTTGTACTTGGTTTAGTGGACGACAATTACAGAAAATAAGAATTTTTGCACTTTTATTGCATATTGACAACTGACATATTAAATTTGTTAACCTTTATTTTATATAGGTACATGTTTGCATCAGAACGAATTATTTAAAATAAAGAATCCCAATAGAATAAGAACGGAAAAACAGGCTGCTTGAAATATTTTGCAGGAATATCAAAATTATGATTATAATATACTGTTTCATATAAAAGTAGGTATTTAATATTTAAAATAATTCCGATATTTTTAACAACATTAAAATTAATTTAGTTCCTGCAGTTTGTATATTTATTTCGGTCTTTTCAAAATTCATGGGTGTCAAAACTAAAATTTCACAGATATGACAACCTTACAAAAATATTGCTGAGATTTATTTTATAGAATTAAAATGTCTTAGGACGCATTTCTTTAAATAACATGTTTTAATATTGTATTTAAATATTAGAAGATAATAAATTCAAATAAATCCGTGTTTTTCAATCATTTTGATATTTATTAAATTGTATTTTATAACGATTCGTAACATTGGCGTTATAAATTCAGGTGAATTTACAGATCAAGCGAGTTATAGACAGTTGCACAGAATACCGTTTTATGGAAATCTATAAGGCGTTATAAGTTTATAGAAATTTAAGAGAATGCCTAGAATCCCAGCATAAAACTATTTCTGTCTACAATAAATGTAAAATTATCTAGATTAATTTGCATAAGCTATCAATAATAGATATAGAAAACAAAAGCATTCATTTTTAAACAAACAACAGCAAATTTAAATGTATGACATTAATATCTACCATTCATAATTTTCTTAGCACTATATATTAATTAATGGTCATACTTGTGGAGGTTCGCAAGGTATGGGTCCACAGCAAGGTGATTGCTGGAAAGGGTCGATACAGGAGTTCGGACTTGGGGTCGGCAGGCTCACCGTCCCGAAGCAGGGCTGCTGGGGCCCGCAAGGGCAGCACTGCGGAGCACCACAAGGTGGGGGACACGGAAAGTTAGACATCTTCGTAAAACTCACTAACACAAAAATAGCAACAACAAATTTTGAGCAACGCGACAGCGAACGTGCGTGCTTGACTAGCCGAAACGAAACAATGATCGTTGTCAAAACAAGGTTTTGTTCTATAGAAAGATTTTATGGTGACTTGGATCTTGGAAGAAATGTATAGAAATGTCAAAGGGAAATGTCTCTTTGACAACCATAACACTCTTAACAGTTAAAGATAGTTGATAAAAAGAAAACGAAAAATGATAATCGTAATCACTGATTTAGAAATTGCAGTTATTAATCCAATATTTAAAATTGATCATATAGAAATTAATTCCAGATTTTACTTTAAAAATTCTATACTCTATCCGTTTTAACTATAGACTAGATGGCGTTTCGAGCGCGGCCGTTTTTACATGTATTAAATAAAGAATTCAAATTTTGGCGCCATTCTAATTGACATTGACATTGTTTTTATGCATACACATACTTATAATCTCCGTACCTTTTTCTACATGTCGGCGAAAGGGGCATGCATAAATGAAAACCACATTATTCAAATAAATTTTAAAGAAAACAACGTAAAATAAAAATATAATTCACCTTTGAAATATAAATATTTATTCTCTGAAATACATACATTATTCTAAACAAATT
Source organism: Harpalus rubripes (assembly GCA_963082715.1). Classification (NCBI taxonomy): domain Eukaryota; kingdom Metazoa; phylum Arthropoda; class Insecta; order Coleoptera; family Carabidae; genus Harpalus; species Harpalus rubripes. Next base: position 9,052,353 of record OY720451.1, read on the forward strand.
TATTTGTTACTGGGATGATTCGAATGACCCTTTTTCCTCATGTTCTTTTATAGCTTTCCAAATACTACATCGTCCTATGCCCAGTTCTGATGCCACAATTTGGACACATTCTGATTTGGAATATGGATTTGTGGCACGATATGTGCAATATAAATTATACGCCATTTTTTAGCCCGCTTCGGAGGGCCTTTACTTTTAGATGTTGTAAAACATTGGCAGAGCCAGGTTCAGGATTTTTAACCACAATATTAACGAAGAGAACAATAACAAAACTAACGAAAAATTAAGAAAACGTGCACAACGAAAACTATGTAATATGAAATATAACGCCAAAACACTGAAAATTATATAAACGAAAACAACAATAATATAATTAACAAACAGAACTGAACAGAAAATAATATGTAATAAATCGTGTACTATTGACTTTGTTGACATTTATGTCAGACGGCATAACATAAATCAATAATTGATACAGTTGTCAAGTAAATTTAAATTTCGCGTCAATTATTTTGCTATGTAAACTCGGTTCACGTTTGAACCAATCAGAGAGCTAGAATCTTAGGCCCTATCTCACCCAACGCTCTATAGTAAAACGGATAGAGTATAGTTCATAAATAATCTGTTCAAGAACTAGTTCCACATTCTCTCGTCTCAGTGAATAGTGTATACATATATAATGTAGATCATCCATATTATACAGGCTGTCTCACAACTCGCGCCCCAGAGCGAATGAGGAAACACGAAACTGCACTCGGATGTGTAAATTCGAAGAAAAAAAAATTTAGCTTAAAAGATATTCGAGAAAAGACGTCTTAAAATTGACCAATCATAGACCTACACCTTTAACGTTTGTTTGCCGTAATTTTACGTTACTAGGGTTTTATACAAATCAAATCTTCTTTAAAATGTGTGGGCGACTGTAGTTTTCGAAAAATGTCAGTGTCAAATTAAATTTGTTTTAATCTCAAAGAATTCAAATGACGATAATATTTTCGTTTAACAGATTTTACACAGCTGCTACAACACGTTGCACTGAACGATATAAATGATGATCTCGGATGACACCTTCGCTAACCCAAATTTGTTGATAGTGAAAAGTCAACTCCAAAGTGTCAAAATTACAGTAAGTCAAACAAATTTTGTAACTCACTAGTAGTATTTTTAAAACCTAGCAACCAGTTTTATTTTGTAATATCATCACACCTCAAGATATCCTTCCGGGATTGGTGGATTAAAAAATCTTATAACTCCGTTATGCAAGCAGCCGCAAATTATTTTCTTCTATTTGTTGGCAACCTATTGTCGTCGGCAAGTGTGTTTCGTCTGGGGCGCGAGTTGTGAGCCGCCCTGTATACCAGAACTTCCGGATCATCCAGAAATTAATTTCCGGAAGTATGGTCCAAATAGTATAAATTTAGATTTACAAATTTAGATTTTAAATTTACGATTTATAATATTCACGAAAAATGACTATTCAAGGTCATTTATGAGCCGTCTGATATAACACTTGCAGATAACTTCATTGTATTTGTGAGCGTATGCAGTTTGTGTCGAGTAGGTACTCGGGAAGTTACTGGTAAACTGGGATGGCTGTAGATGTGAATACTCGGTAGTGCTGACGAGTGGTGTAGAAAAGTTGTGGCATACGGACAGTCGGTGATACTGGGGCTGTGGAAGTGAAAGAGTTTCGTAAATATACAGTTAGTGAGGTGAAAAGTGTGACTTCTGTCCGAGTAGTTAAATATACAGACGCTGTTGAGTCAGTTGAGTATATAGACGCTGTGGAGGTCGGTAAGCGGACAGTTGAACGTGATATAAATAAATAGTGAGATAAATAGTCGAAATAAATAAAAATGAGACGCAGTGATCTATAGATGAAGGAAAGAAGAAAAGCAACCTATTCTAGAACGAGTCTTAAATTCGAACACAGGTATTTGAATAGCCTTCGGTAACGAGGGTTTTATACTATTTTCTGAGTTCCGGCTTTCATTTACAATATTCTTTAAAAAAAATAATTGATAGTTTTTATTGTTGGTTATAATGTATTTTTTGTGTTGTTCGTTGCCTAGATATTTTATATATTTATTCCCGAGTCTCCACTCGATACTATACTGCATACGCTCACCACGATACTGCTGTGCTTCACTAACACTCTTTGTGAATGTATCTATATGTCTCTCCATGTAACTAACTTACTCTCGAGCATAGCTGCGTCCCTTTTACACAGCTGCCATTAACAGAGAGGAAGTAATTAAACACGTCGCGGCTTGTTTGTTTACGTAACCCGGCTGCTAGCGCGATTGCATCATCTCTATACTTAGACGCTTGTTCAGCGTAGCAACGGAGCTCACACGTTACAATAAAAAGAAAATACACTAAAGTGATTCATAAGTTAAGAAAGTATTACAGGGAGTTTTAAGATTAACTAATCAAACGTAAATTTGAAATTAACACACTACATATTCATGATAAAAAAATCTGATGTGGCCAGCACATTACCTTCCGTCAGTTCTATGTATTTTGTTCAAATTTCATACGGAAAGTTCCTTCCTAAATTAAATATTCTATTTCTTGTACATTACCTTCCGGCAGTTGCATGTATTTTATGCAAATTTCATACAGAAAATTATTATTTTATGACGTTTTCTATATACAGTCTATCTGCAGAAATAAAAGATTTATTATTATTATTATTTCTTGTACATTACCTTAAAGCAGTTGTATGTATTTTATACAAATTCCATACAGAAAGCAAAAGATCCTATACCTATTTCCAGTAAAATTATAAGACAAACACACTATGTCAATTTCACTTGACACTGACAACTTTCAATCAAAATTTTCTTAATATAGTAGCTGTTTCCACAGCTATGGCTACTTTATGAAATTTGATTTCTTTATAATTTTTTAACTCTATATCCATTTAATATTGGTATAAAATGCAATCAAATCGTATAGAAAATAAAATATTCTTTAATATTTATAATAACATTAAATGTGAAAAAATGATATTTAACATAGTTTTTTCAAGAAAAACTGTTAAAATCTGCAAATGAGGGTACTTCCGGTTGTCCAATTCTAACCAAAATCTAATCAGCTCTTCGCATGGATGTAACGAAGAGAAATACGAAAGAATTATAATTTTTAGAATTGTAGTATGGACGTTATCGTAGACGAAAATTTTGTTACACACACACACACACACACACACACACACACACACACACGGACACACATACATACATACATACATACATACATACATACATACATACCCACACACACACATACAGACATCATCGTAAAAATAGTAAAATCGTATTCTAGGGACCCTAAAACGTGCTTATTCATCAAAAACTCACAACCGAATTTTTTGACCAAAGACAATAACTTCCTTACCTAAAGGTGACGGAAGGTAAAAAATATTTTGACGCCAATTTAGTTATGTATTTATTATGTATTATTTTATGTACATGAGCACATGACATGCAGACTAAATTATGGACGAATACAAACATTACTTAATGTCAAATCGCTTTATTTTTCTATTCTCAATAATCGACTAAATAATAATAATGTTTTCTACTATGTGAACTACCAGATCTGTTAGGATGCATCGTATAACAAATATATTTTTGGTCACATTTTGGTTTTTCATAAGATTTTCCACTAAAGGGACAAAACATTCTCTCCCTCGAATCTTGTTTATGATAAGAGTGTTTTCTACTATGTGAACTATATGATCTTTTTGGATGCATCGAATAACAAATATATTTTTGATCAAATTTTGATTTCTCATGAGATTTTCCACTAAAGGGACAAAACATTTTCTCCTTCGATCCGTATTTATGATAAGAGTGTTTTCTACTATAACAACTATCTGTTCTTTCAGGTTTCATTTTCTTCTTTGGATTGTATTTGTAACAAGGATATTGTTCTACTCCCTTCTCCATATATTTCTGTTCTCCTCTTTTTACTTTTTCTTTCATGTGCCTCTCTAATGCATCTCTCCTTGCTTTTAATTTATCGTAATAGGCAACCATATGCTTGTTGAGAGAGAATGCACTTGGTCCACAAGTTGGTGGAACAGTGGTACATTCTGGACGTCCTCGGCATTTTGTTCTAGGACATTGGTCTTGAAGACCGTTTCTTCTATCGCACTCACAACCGAAGATATATTTTCCTAGATGTATTTCTCGAGATTTTACTTGGTGTAGATGCTTTTTCTTGTCTTTCTTCCATTTACATACAGAGAGAGAAGGTTGCACACATAAGTATTTAGAAAAGGAGCACTTTGAATGAGCACTCGGAACATGATGATAAGAGCTCTTCTTGTGAGGTGAACAGATGTATTTCTTTGATTTAGATGAGTGACATTTGTCTTGTTTCACCAAATGGCAATCAAAATATGGCATCCTAAGTTAGTTACTAGAATTTTGAACGGTATTAAACTTAACTTGAAATTTTGAGTGTAAAATGCACTGAAATTTTGAAGATGGATGGATGAAGTGTTACATGACTGACTCCTTAGACATGAAATTTGAGAATTTGAGATTGAAATGTCAAAATGTCAATAGTTGCTAAACAACGACTGAAAATTTTTGAGTAACTTGATTTTTATTTCTTTGCGTCCCTAGAAAACGATTTTACTATTTTTACGATGATGTCTGTATGTTTGTGTGTGTGTGTGTGTGTGTGTGTGTGTGTGTGTGTGTGTGTGTGTGTGTGTGTGTTTAACAAAAATTTCGTCTGCGATAACTCTAATACTATACTTTCAAAAATTATAATTCTTTCGTATTCTTCTTCGTTACATCCATAAGAAAAGCTGAATACATTTTGGTTACAATTGGTCAACCGGAAGTACCCTCATTTGAAGATTTTAAGTTTTTCTTGAAAAAACTATGTTAAATATCATTTTTACCTTCCGTCACCTTTAGGTAAGGAAGGTATTGTATTTGGTCAAAAAATGGATATAGAGTTAAAAAATTATAAAAAAATTAAATATAATATATTTGCCAGCTATGCTACAACTCTGCAAACAGCTTTTATATTAAGAAAATTCTGATTGAAAGGTGTCAGTGTCAAGTGCAGTTGACAGTATGTTTTTGTTATAATTTTACTGGAAATATAGGATCTTTTGCTAAAAACTTTCTATATGGAATTTGTATAAAATACATACAACTGCCTTAAGGTAATGTACAAAAAACAGTATCTTTACAAGGAACTTTCTGTATGTCATTTATATAAAATACATAGAAGGTAATGTGCTGGCCTCATCAGATTTTTTCACATTTAATGATATTATAAATATTGAAGAATATTTTATTCTCTATACCAGGGATGGCGAACCAATGGCACGCGACACAATATTTTGGGCACGTCACTGATCACAAAATTCATTACGATACACTACGAAAAAAAGTGTGAAGTAGATATTATATGACGAGCGAAGGCGAGTGATCCCTACGCACGGAATGTTCGGGTGCGGTGCGCGGGCTGCGATTTGAAAAATTATATCTTTCTTTTCTTTTTCTTTTCTTTCTACTGGTGCTGTAACCCTTTTAGGGTTTTGACCTCCGCTAGTTTCCGCCTCCATGCTTCTCTGTCCCTTGCCACTGCTCTCCAATTGGGCATGTTAATTTTTTTCAGATCCTTTTCAACGTCATCAATCCATCTGCCCTTCGGCCTTCCTCTTGGTCTTACCCCTTGTACCTTTTTGTTCAGCAACTTTTTGGCTGTTCTGTCCTCTTCCATTCTGGTTACATGACCAACCCACCTTATTCTTTGTGTTTTTATGAACCCAACAATATCTTGTTCATTGTACAATGTCTCCAGTTCATGGTTCATACGGATTCTCCAGCCCTCCCCCTCGTTGACTGGGCCGAATATCTTGCGGAGAATCTTCCTTTCGAAAAGAATCAGCGCTCTTTCCGTAGCGGCGGTTAGTGTCCATGTCTCCGACGCATAGGTCACCACTGGCCTTATAAGTGTTTTGTAGATAGCTAATTTAGTATTGTGGCTCAGAGATTTACTTCGGAGCAACTTGGCGTGTGCGAAATAGCACCTATTTCCGCTACCTATTCTTCTTTGAACTTCTTTATGTGAGTTATTATCCGCCGTAACAAGGGATCCCAGGTAGGTGAATTCTGACACTACTTCTACATTGTACGTACCAAATGCAACTCGTTCAAGTTCCACGTTTCTTCTTGAAGCTATGAGTAGTTTCGTTTTACTCTCATTGATTTTAAGACCTTTTTCTTGTGCCGCTACGTCAAACTCTACAAAGATGTCCTGCAGCGTCTCAATATTTCTGCTTATAATTACGACATCGTCTGCGTATGCCATTATTTGGTACCGAGAGCCAAAGACACCTCCCTTTGTATTGATTTGAGCGTCTCTCAGTATCTTTTCAATTATGATGTTAAAGAGTAGTGGGGCCAGCCCATCCCCTTGTTTGACACCCATGTTTGTGCTGAACTCGTCGGAGACGTATCCTCCGATTTTAACCGCGTTTTTGGTGTTCTTCAATGTCATTTTGCATAAATTGATGTATTTTGTTGGGATATCGAAGTACTCCATAGCCTCCCAGCTGCTATTTCTGAGGACGCTATCATACGCTGTTTTAAAGTCGATGAACAGGTGGTAGGTTTTGATATCAAATTCCCACCCTTTCTCCAGAATTTGTCTTAGGGAGAATATTTGGTCGTTGGTAGATCTCCCTTCTTTAAATCCCCCTTGATATTCTCCGATAATTCCGTTGCTTTCGGTAATTGCTACTAGTCTTAAATATATTATGCGACTTAGGATCTTGTATGCTGTGTTCAGTAGGCTTATGCCTCTATAGTTGCTGCACTTCGTTATATCACCCTTTTTGTGTATTGGGCATAGGAGGGATGAATTCCATTCTTTGGGCATATCTTCGGCATCCCATATCTTTTGTATCAATCTATGTAAGCTCTCCGCGACTTGTTCACCTCCAGCTTTGTATAGTTCTGACGGTATCTGATCAGATCCAGGTGATTTGTTGTTCTTTGTATGATTTATAGCTTCAATTACTTCCTCTAGAGACGGCGGCTCGATGTTGTTGGCCAGTCGCTCTTCTTCAAATGTACTTTGATTATTTACTGCATTCGGGACAGTTTCTTGATCTGTATTTAGTAGTTTTTGAAAATGTGAGACCCAGGTCCGGAGAATGTCTTCTTGATTCGTGCATGTGAGTCCTTCTTCGTTCCTAATTAGCAATGATTTCTGTTTGAATTCTTTAAATTCTGCAGTTCTTCTATAGAACAATCTGGAATGGTTGAGGGATTTTAGGGTTTCTACTTCTTGTAGTCTTTCTTTCATCCAATTCCTTTTCTTACACCTGCATAATCTGTATGCCTCAATTCTTTTTCTGCGGTACTCTCCATCCGTTGTCCTTGTCCTCCTATGCAGAGCTTTCTTCCAGGCCTTATTTTTTTCCTCGACTGCTCTTTTACAGTCCTCATCGTACCATTCCTTGTGTTTGCTTATGTTCTCCTCATTGCATAGGACGGAACTTGCTGTTTCTTTAAGTACTTCCTTTAGTGAGTTCCAGGTATCTTCTATACTCGAGTCCAAACTTTCTTGTGCTTTATTCGTTAACTGTTCGCTTAAACTTTCTTGGAATGCTTCTCTTACAGTGTCAATTTTAAGTTTTTCTAGGTTCCATTTGGTAGCTTTCTCGGGAGGCTTGATTTTCGTTACGGCTATCTTCGACCGGACAGTAGCTTTGACTAGGTAGTGGTCAGAGTCAATATTCGGCCCCCTCATTGTTCTGACATTTAGTACGCTTGAAGCATGTCGTCCACTCACCAGTACATGGTCAATTTGATTTACGGTAACTCCATCCGGAGAGACCCACGTGCCTTTATGTATTTCCTTCCTAGGGAATCTTGTGCTGCTAATCACCATATTCCTCCTCATGGCTAGTGATATTACTCTTATTCCGTTATCATTGCTAACTGCGTGAAGGCTGTGTTCCCCTGTTACTGCCCTGTAATATGTCTCTCTTCCGATCTTTGCATTCAGGTCTCCGATAAGAACCACCCTATCGTATCTTGGTACTGCATCAAGAGTTCTATCAAGTTCCTCGTAGAAAGCTTCTTTAATATTGTCGTCTTTGTCTTCTGATGGTGCGTGTACATTTATAACCGTTGTATTATAAAAGTTTCCGCTGACCCTTAGTGTGCACAATCTTTCGTTTATTGGCACGAAACTAATTATATTCTGATGTATCCTTTTACAGACTAGGAAACCAGTTCCAAATTGGTTTTCTGTATTGGACGCACTGTGGTAAAAGATGTGGCTCCTCTGCATGAGTATTCCATTTCCTGGCCACCTTGTTTCTTGCAGGGCCACAATATCCAGATTGTGTTGTTTTGTCATTTCTCTTAATTAAATAAATTAAATTATATCAACGATTTAGAAATACATGAGAAACCAGACAAAGACCAAGTTACTGAAGAATTTATTTCTGTGATTGATTCTTCAATCAAGAAATTTTCAGCGAGATTTTCTCAGTTCAAAGAATTATGGGAAATACTCAAGTTTATTATGTACCCTGATGTGACGTCATTTGATAAACTGAATTTGTCCCAATTCGATTGGTTGGAAATTGAAGAATTTGAAATGCAGCTGATTGATTTCCAGTCTAGTTCAATATGGATTCAAAAATTAATTGAAACAAGGAAAGAGTTAGAATTAATTGAAACAGAAAGATTGACAAGTAATATAAGTGAAAATGCTAATAACAAAATTTTGGAAACATGGAATGCGTTACCAGATACATTTAATTGTTTGAAGAAGCTGGCTCATGCTATTTTAACAATATTTTCATCAACCTATGCCTGCGCGAGTCATTATTTTCAGAGATGAATAACATTAAAGACTCGGTTAGAAACCATTTGACAGATGACTCCAGTTCAGCATGCATTCTGCTAAAAGTAACATCTTACAACCCTAACATATGTTATTTGTCAACAAATTTGCAACAACAGAAGTCACACTAATTTTACTTTAATTTAAATTACGCGTATAATTGAAACATTGCAAAATGTTCCTATTTTCTTGTAGTAAATAAAGAGTTTTGAGTTGATACTATTTATTATTATTATTTTCCCAATAATCACAAAGTCAAAATTATTATTATGACCTCATTAAAAATTTCTTTAAAAAAATGGCACGTTAATACGTAAAGGTTCGCCATCCCTGCTCTATACGATTTGACTGCATTTTATACTTAATAATGTATATAGAGTTGTAAAATTACAAAGAAATTAAATTTCATAAAGTAGCAGCTATGGAAACAGCTACTATATTAAGAAAATTCTGATTGAAAGATGTCAGTGTCCTGTGCAGCTGACATAAGTGTGTTTGTCTTATAATTTTATTGGAAATATAGGATCTTTTGCTAGAGATTTTCTGTATGGAATTTGTATAAAATACGTACAACAAGAAATAGAATTGCAAGGAGCATTCTGTATGAAATTTGTAGAAAATACATAGAACTGACGCACGGAACTGACGGAAGGTAATGTGCTGGCCACATCAGATTTTTTTATTTTTAGAATATACCCTGAGTGATACACAAGACAGGTAAAATACAGCTTTGCATATAGTATTTGAAGAGAACATTCAACTTACACACTGGACGTTCACACAAATGCACATTTTTAATTTTACTTTTAGATCATATATTTATAAGTTTCTCAAAAAAATATATTACATAATTAGATATATACATGTATTCTTACTGTTATCTACTAATTTGACATAGACTAACATGAAAAAGGTTTCGCACTTCTATGTTTCATATGATGTACATCCTTAACTATTTTACAAAAAAATGGTTCGGTTTTTACTTTCCCCACTGATTTACAATGCCCTTTTGGAAGCTTAAAACAAATTGATTTGGTTGATTTCGGTTTTTTATAACTTTTAGGATGAGAGTACTTCTTATCAAAATGACATTCTTTGCTAATCTTCTGTAATTTGAAACACTCAGGTTTGGGTATACAAGTTGAAGAATCGTGTCTTTTATGTTTGGTTTTCAACATATCAATTGGTAATAACATTGGACATGTCATGGCTTGATCGGTAGGAAGGTCTATACAATAGTTTACACAATCATGTTTATGTTTATGATCTTTATGGTATATTTTCTCTTTCACTACTTGTCCATCAAGCGTAACAAATGTATGAGGTCGTTTAGATTTTGCTGTTTCATGTTTTTCTTTCTTTATTTCAGCATGGGGGTAAGACTTCTTTTTTTCTATAGGACATTCCATAAAACAAATTTTTTCTGCCGAATGAGGCCGTTTAGATTTGTGTATCTCATGAGGGAGCTCTATGCAAAAACTTCCATAATCATGATGTTTGTCTTTGTGTTTTTCACCATGATGGTAAGATTTCTTTTTATCTGGGTAACATTTCATGATTTCAGCATGGTGACTATGGTGTGGGAATTCTACGCAAACATTTTCATAATCATGATGTTTGTGTTTGTGATCATGATGGTAAGATTTCTTTTTATCTGGATGACATTTCATGATTTCGGCATGGTGACTATGGTGAGGGAATTCTACGCAAAAATTTTCATAATCATGATGTTTGTGTTTTTCACCATGATGGTAAGATTTCTTTTTATCTGGATGACATGTCATGATTTCGGCATGGTGACTATGGTGTTCATAATCATGATGTTTGTGTTTATGTTTGTCATCATGATGGTAAGACTTCTTTTTTTCTGGGTAGCATTTCATGATTTCAGCATGGTGACTATGATGAGGGAGTTCTATGCAAACATTTTCATAATCATGATGTTTGTGTTTGTCATCATGATGGTAAGATTTCTTTTTATCTGGGTAACATTTCATGATTTCAGCATGATGAGGGTGTTCTATGCAAACATTTTCATAATCATGATGTTTGTGTCTGTGTTTGTCATCATGATGGTAAGATTTCTTTTTTTCTGGGTAACATTTCATGATTTCAGCATGGTGAGGGTGTTCATAATCATGATGTTTGTGTTTGTGTTTTTCATCATGATGGTAAGATTTCTTTTTTTCGGGGTAACATTTCATGAATTCAGCATGGTGAGGGTGTTCATAATCATGATGTTTGTGTTTGTGTTTTTCATCATGATGGTAAGATTTCTTTTTTTCGGGGTAACATTTCATGAATTCAGCATGGTGAGGGTGTTCATAATCATGATGTTTGTGTTTGTGTTTTTCATCATGACAATATTTCTTTTTTTCTTGGGGACAATCAGCGTAAATATCATCAATTTTTGGTTTTTTGGCACAATATGTTGCTTGTCCATCAAGAGTAACACAATTTTTTTCAGCGGAATGAGTTCGTTTAAGCTTTGCTTTCCTACAAAAATCATATTTATTTTCTTCTTTATGCTTTCGCATCTTTGCTTTCTCTCTTTCCATCTTTGCTCTGAGCTCGTTTTGTTCCCTTAAAAGTCTGTCATGTTTTGCGACTAAATGTTTGGCCATTGAAAATTTACTAGGTGGGCAAGTGGCTGGAGGAGGCCAACAGTCTGGCGATCCTCGACATTCAAAACGAGGACATTGATCTTGTAGACCATTTCTTCTTTCACAGTCGCAGTTTTTTATGAGATATCCGCTACGAAGTTCTCGTGATTTTGCGCGTTTTCTCTTTTTATGCTTTTTACAAACTGGTATGCATTTTTTTGAATGATCCAAGCATAAGAAAACTTCTTTGCTTCTACTTTTCTTGAAATGTTTTCTAGATTCACGCGGATAGCAAATTATGCATTTTTCGGAATGGAACGATGATACATGTTTAGGGGTGCATCTTGGAAGTGGAGGTGGATATTGTTTTCGTTTTTTCTTTTCATCTTGTAAACCATTTCTGTTATGAAATGGAATATCACTACACATAATAACCATTTTGAAGATATATTTATGACACTGGAATTTTGATAACTAAATCAATTAAAGATTGTAAATTTTGAACAAAGTAATACTAAAATTTTGACTATTGGATTTGACAAATGTTTACTGGAATTTTGACATTTTCGAAATGGAAGAAAATGTTTACATGTTGTCTAGCAACAATAAAAAAAAGCTTGTTTTCTTCGTATCCTTGGTATTATTCTAACAATACAAAAAATCTGATGTGGCCAGCACATCACCTTCCGTCAGATCACCGTCAGATCGTGGTCAGATCTATGTATTTGTAAAATTTCCACACAGGGATTTTCTTGTAAAAGATTCCATATTTCCAGTACATTACCTTCAGTTCTATGAATTTTGTACAAATTCCATACAGAAAGTTTTTTGTAAGAGATTAAATATTTCCGGTAAATTTATAACACAAACATACTGTCAAATGCACTTGACACTGACATTTGTCAATCACAATTTTCTTAATATAGTAGATTTTTCCATGGTTATAGCACCGCTTGCTGCTTTATTAATTTCTTTATAAATTTATTACTCTATATCCATTGAATTTGAAGTATAAAATGTAATCAAATCTTATAGAGAACAAAATATTATTTAATATTTATAATAACATTAAATGCGAAAAAATGGTATTTAACACCGTTTTTTCAAGAAAAACTGTTAAAATCTTCAAATTATGATACTTCCGGTCAACCAGTTGTAACCAAAATCTAATCAGCTCTTCATATAGATGTAAAGAAAAGGAATACGCAAAAATTATAATTTTTGGAAAGGTGGTATTGAAGTTATGCGATCAGAAAAAATCGTCACACACACACATACATACATCCATCCATACACACATGCATACAAACAAAAATAGTAAAATCGCATTCTAGGGAACCTAAAACGTGCTTATTCATTAAATACTCATCATCGATTTCTTTGACCAAAGACAATACCTTCCTTACCTAAAGGTGACGGAAGGTAAAAAGTACAAGATAGGTATATTCCTAAAAGAAGCCCTACGAAAATTGAGCCGTTTTAATAGTAAGATGCAAGTTTCATAAGACATGATTTAGCGCACGCGTAAACGAGCTGCTTGCCGCGAGTTTCCTACGGGGACAAATGCGCTGAAATGTCTTATTAAACGTGTAATTTACACTATTTTTTCTATTTTGGTCTTTTTGTTATTTCATATTTAGGAATTTCTGTTTCGGTTGTTTCATAAAGTATATATTAAAGAACTAAAATAGAAAAATTGTTATTTAAACTGTTACTCTTTAAATAAAACATTTATTATAACATACATAAGAACTAATAATAATAATAATTATTATTATTATTATTATTATTATTATTATTATTATTATTATTATTACTATTATTATTATTATTATTATTATTATTATTGTTATTATTATTATTATTATTATTATTATTATTATTATTATTATTATTGAAGATTTACAAATAATTAATTCTTGTACAAACAAGAGAACAGTTATCTTTCTAATAGGGCGCGAGCAGACACGTGACTCGAGCGTCCTTGACGTGCTACGAATCAACTGATTTGTGTGCGCTTATCATTTTGACAAGAATAATGTCACTTTGACAAGACCAATGTTTTGACTTATTTTAATTTCGAACTGTTGAGAAGTTATTATTTTTAATTTCATGTGTTTTACTGACTGAATATTGTACATTAATAACATTTTAGCAGTTCAAAATCAAAATAAGTCAAAACATTGGTCTTTTCAAAGTCACACTGATCTTGTCAAAACGACATGCGCACATATCAACTGATTCCAAGTACGTCAAGGACGCCCGAGTCACGTGTCTGCTCGCGCCCTATATTGTAATTTAAGATTTTACTGTTTAAGATTGCAGTGGTGCGAGGATAGCAGCAGTTTAATCTTGTTTTCTGATTGGATAATACCCCGATATTATCCAATCAAACAACAAGATCAAACTGCTCCTATTTTCACACCACTGCAATCTTAAACCACATACAGTATATATAAACAACAATTAAAAGTGATTAGCGAGCAGTTGACTAGCATTGTTTTTCCTGTCACTCGTTTATGGATTATTTTAGAGAAAAATTCAAATAACAATTATAGAAAAAATAATCGTACACATTTTTTATGTATTGTTCTACAAAATAACTCATGAATCACCTTTAATCACTTGTTCATACTTTTGTCAGGCCATAGTGTTTCATTTAAATAAAAATAATAAATATTTTCTCACATTTTGAGTACCGCTGAGTTTCAGCATAATATTGCATATTTTATCAAAGTTAATAAACTCGCATCTCTTTAAATAAAAAAGTGATCAATAGTGAGCAAGTTGTTTGAAACACCGTATTTTAGTGCATAATTTCGCAAGTTCTTATTATTCAATTTAATTACATTTTTGGCGTTTTTGAGATAATTCTATCAATGTTGCGTAAAATCATCACGAAACTATACTGGTTGTGACATCTGTGTGAATTTTATGAACTAACATTTTATATATAATTTATAACAAATGTGTTTAAATCAAGAATAACATGTTTTTCCAAGTATATTTTTCAATTTTAATACTTATAAATAAATAACAATTATATTTTTGTTTATAGATATAAACATTTAAACGTCATCGTCAAGGACAAGGACATATCACAAAATGGCAACTACTCAACAAGTAAACAAATGACATGTGATCAAACAAAAACAAAAGTGATTTTCCCTTGTTTTGGGTTAATAGTACAGGTATGTTTAGTAAATAATTAATTTGTTAAACAATCCACATACGCATAAATACATTTTAGGTTTTCAAAACCAGATATTACTTTTGAGGAAGAGAAAAATACTGGTTTAATGTACCTACTAGTCTCGGTACGATACTAATTTTCAATTTCAAGATATAGAAGAATTCTTCCACTTCCAGTTTTAATAGTAGATCTTGATAAATTTGAAGGAAATTAGCTACTGTTTATTGTGCCTTTCAAATCAATCGGGCAAAGCAGGATTTTACACATAAAAATAGATAGTAAGGTAAGCATCATATTTCAATAAAATGGTCTAGATTTTGCATAATTATTATTAATTTATTTTTTATAATAGTTCGCTACAGACTTGTAAAATCCAACCGAAATGAGTTGGTTTATTTTGAATAAATTTAACAGGAATTACGAGTAATAATATCAGAGATTTTTCATCAATTGGAGTTGAAAACAACGAAAAGGTGAGTACTTTTTTCTTATATTATACTTATTAAAAGATTCGAAAACAATAAAATGAGTTACCCAATTGATGCTGATTATAACCTTAAAGTTATTAATAAAAGAGGATAAATGGACCAAAAAATGATCCGTCTTTTTGCAGTTAAATTAGGATGTAAGCAATATTCAAACAATTTGTTAGTATCTTTCTGTTTTTTATTAATCAATTAATCTTAGTTACATGACAAATGGACCCTAAAATTATTGGTATATTTTCTTAAACCTATTTTATGTAATTATTATTTTTCTAACTATGCACGAATAATAATAATCTCCAAGTATGACGTAGCTACTGATATAATTCACCTCCACAAGAACAGAAGTTATTTCCTTGATATGCGAAACATTCTGGTTGCCTGCTACAATAATATCGTTCACAAACATCTTGAAGACCATCTCTTTTCTCACATCTACAATCTCGGTGAATAATACCAGACCGTAGTTCGACAGATTTCACAAGTTTTAGACCAGGGCATCTTATGGGCCCATGGTGGGTTTCGTATGGTTTCTTAGGCATAACAACTAGAAAAGAATCGAAAATGACAATATAAATTAAACAAAAGATGAAAGAAAACAAATTACTGGAGATCAGTCAACTTTAATCTCAACCCGACTAGTTTCGATACCACATGTGCCTTCCTCAGGGGAATGTGGTGTCGAAACTAGTCGGGTTGAGATTAAAGTTGACTGATCTCCAGTAATTTGTTTTCTTTCATCTCCCAGTCAAAAAATTACCAGATCTCATCGAAAGGAAAGATGTTTCTCTAGATTCTAGAGAAACATCTAAAGTCTACGTTGTAGATCAGAAATAAAATTTAGTGTATGAACCACAAATGGTCATAAAACTCGCACAGCCACGTGAACCCAAAGTACAAAGTGATCCAGAATGATTGAATGTGACGTTACTTGAAAAAGTTCTGATTATAATCAAAATTATCTTTCACGGAAAAAAAATTAGTATCAATTTACCAGCAATGTCGAATTATGTTTCCAATATTGCCGACATATGGAAAAGTCAGCGGCGTTATGTGTTTGAATTTTTTTTACCTTTATAATTAAACTGTTATTTATTCAAATAATTACGTTAGAATGTTTTTTTATGGAAGAACATGACAAGTTTATTTTGGAAGTAAACTATTATTCACGAAAGATGACTATTCAAGGTCATTTGTGAGCCGTTTGATATATTACTTGCAGATAACTGCATTGCATTTCATATGCATAGGCGTGCAACATGAAATATTTATGGACACATTTTAACTGAAAAAATAAGAGTAATTCATTTGAAAATTACGTTTCTTTCTTTAATAATGCCTTTCTGAAAGTGTTATGTTCTTCACTTATGTTTTTGCAAAATACAAAAACAGATTTAACGTATAAACCAAAGAATAATAATTTGATTTAAACGTCAACGCCACTGGGTAAATATTAGCACAGAGGACAGTGTATACTATTATTCACGAAAGATGACTATTCAAGGTCATGTGTTCGATGAAAGAATACACATCACTTTATAGCAGTAGCTTAGCAACATTTTGTATTAGAAAGAGAAAGATTATTTGACCTATGTCTATTTAATTTATGTAGTGTGACAGATATACGTAAATAGTGGCTTTATGTACTTTCTAACACACTATAAATAATAACGACATATGTCGTAGAATTACAGATACCTAATTATCTACTACACTGCCCTCTGTGCTAATATTTACCCAGTGGCGTTGACGTTTAAATCAAATTTTTATAGTTTGGTTTATAAGTTAAGTCTATGTTTTTGTATTTTGCAAAAACATAAGTGAACAACATAAATCTTTCAGAAAGACATTATTTAGAAAGAAACATAATTTTCAAATGAATTATTCGTATTTTTTCAGTTAAAATGTGTCCATAAATACTTCATGTTACACGCCTATGCATATGAAATGCATTGAAGTTATCTGCAAGTAATATTGTATCAGACGGCTCACAAATGACCTTGAATAGTCATCTTTCGTGAATAATAGTTTAGTAGATAAGTAGGTATCTGTAATTCTACGACATATGTCATTATTATTTATAGTGTGTTAGAAAGTAATGCCACTATTTACGTATATCTGTCACATCACATAAATTAAATAGACGTAGATCAAATAATCTTTCTCTTTCTAATACAAAAGGTTGCGAAGTTACTGCTGTAAAGTGATGTGTATTCTTTCTTCGAACAAATAACCTTGAATAGTCATCTTTTGTGAATAATAGTTTACATATTTTTACTGCGAGGAATGATGAAATTTCACTATCACAATGATGCGGCAAACAAAAAATTAGAACGAGGCGGAACCTTCAATCATTCTGGATCACTCTGTATATAAAATTAAAAAAATATACGAGTTTTAGACTATACTTTCTCTAACACTATTTAAAAAATATATTTTGCACATCACTTGACATTTTTGCAAAAAAATAATAAAATATTATTGGTATGTTATAAAAGCAATAATTTTTATTTAACTTACCATGTAAAAGCTTCAAAATGCGTAAAACAAGGCGTATAATTAGATTTTGTAATTATTTCTTTTATAATGTGACAGTTAAGACAGTTGACGTAGCAAAATCAAAGAAACAAAGTGCCAAGCAAAGCCGGCTTGATTTTGAAAACAATTGCGTTTTCCCATGTATTTTAAATGGGTGAATTGAAAAACTAGTGGCCTGTGACTGCCTTTTACGGAATATTATTCCGTAACAGTATGACAGAATGTTCTCATTCTGTAACAGTTTTCAATTACAGAATGTATGAATTCCATAGTAGTGTTAGAGAAAATTGTTTCCGTATTTTGAGAATCACTGGTGGAAAAAAATTACATTTTCTTTAAATTTGTCTTGTAAAATTGAAATTGTTTGCCCATTTAACCGTCTTTGTAGCTCTTATGCTGGCCGTATACGATCATGCCCGGTAGCGTAAATCCATTCAGCTGTAAAATACAGAGCGAGCAATGTTCTAGAGCGCTCAGGACTTTGACGGAGGTAGTTCCTCACTCTTATTCGTCAAACCTCAGCACAATACAGAGTCCACTGTTATTGTGGTAGCTCTGAGACACATTGGCATTTATCTGAGAGCTTGTATATTTCTGTAAAAATTAAATAACAACCTAACGCACAAAATTTGACCCGAGTTTTCCAAGCGTGACTTTTGTGCTTTTGTAGTTATTTTAGAGAAATATACAAGCTTGCAGGTAAATGCCTGTGTGTCAGAAGTTTGCATAATACGTATACGTATTACACTGCCCGACATCATATCGTGCATGACCGTATATGGGCAATTTAAAATGAACACCTGAAGAACGGTGGAGAATTGTCCTAAGAACCATATACCTATTAACTAATATATTGCTGATCCTTTGCTTTTCTTGAAGCCAACACTTTGAAATGGAAATATCATTGCTGCATAAGTCTATCTCACACAAACACCCAACCTGGAATTATGCGCATGCTCGTAAACTTTGACACTATTGGCTAACGACGACATTATGATCACTTTTACCATTTAGATTGCGAATCACAGCCCGAAAAAACACAGCTGATATGACCTGATTATTGACGACTATACCTTGTTCCATTTAAGCCATTCAGTATTGCAGAGCATAGGGAATAGTTTTGACCTCTCTGATTGGCTGAAATTGGAGACAAGACACAAGTTTACCCAATGGAATTTCGGCTACTTCAAGTTTGCGCTGTTGCCAGCTCTATCTACTGAATGGCTTAAATGGAACAGAGTATAGTGCTATAAATTTTAAATTTGAGAATTTAAGTAATGTACCTATTTATCTTGTTTATATATTATTGAATATAAATATAAGTAATAATAAATAACAACTAGTGTTAAATTTGTATTAAATAATTTGCTTTGTTGTAGTAGGAATACAATCTGGTCAGGATTAATTTATTTAGGAGACAGTAAGGTAAAGAAGATTAAAAGAAATAATTTATAAAATATTTATTGTTTTCTAAATAGCCCAATTCGATGATACTTATTTGTAATATAATCATCTTTTTCCGACAGTAATTTTGTTTCGTGATAAAATATATTTTTTAGAAATATGTCAATCATTTTCATAATTCGTGTTTTGCGGTTGTCTGAAACAGTTTGTTCTTTGACGTGGTTAACTAATTCGGTTGTATTAAACACATAAGGAGAGCATTGCTGAAACACATTAATAATCATGCGTTGTTTTAACTTTTTCGGCCTTTTTACAAATAAATGCCACATCCTTTTAGGGGTATAGGAGGCTCCTCTGATTTTTTATGTTAATTATTAACATTATTTCTCTTTTATCAGGGCACAAGTACTTCGAAGTACATGTACAATAGTACAAACAGAAATGAAATCAAACGTCAAACCATGTGCTCGCTGCATCAGCCGGCTACAGCTGTCAGCGTTAGCCAATAGTAGTCAAGATTTACGAGCGTGCGCATAATTCCAGGGGCCCGATTCTTGAAATTTTTCGCATACGTAAGTGGGAGAGATGCGCATGCGAACTGCATATTGGTATTCTTGAAACGAAATCGTGTGGTCGTAGGCGAATATTCCGTGCGCAATTACATCGCATGGGTATGAATAACTTGAAAGTATCATTCGCACACTGTTACTTGTGTTTGGTGTATTAGTACTTGGATGATGTAAATCAAATTATGTTTTTATATAACTACGGGGACGCAAATTATAAATCTAGAATCTCCATACACTTGAGTATCGTTATAATCTTCGACAAATGTATGCTCGTGCATTAAAAGAACGATGCAATGGATTGTTAGAAAGGAATTTTAGATGCCTCTTAACGAGCTTTGCATTCCAAATCTGAAATGGTTAGCAAAATTAGAGTATTATTACATAACACTTGCATATTAATATTGCCATATTATGTACGTATATACTGTAAACTAAGAGAAATAATACCTACTATATCAAATATAAAATATTATGTATATATAATAAATTTTGAATATTAAAATTACAACACTTATGGCTTATGACAGCGTCGTTGACAGCTACGGCTGACAGTTTTGGTTGACAGGTTGACAGTGACAGTCAAAAAACAATTATATGATGAAGCATTCACGTGGTATAAATGTTTCGTTTAGATTGGCTGCTACATACTACGTTCGCTTGCTTTCGAGAATCGTTTGCGTAGGCTTCAGCCGAGTTTCGTTTGATATTCAAGAATAGGGCGCGAGCAGAAACGTGACTCGGGCGTGCTTGGAATCAGCTGATTTGTGTGCGCATGTCGTTTTGACAAGAACAGTGTCACTTTGACAAGACCAATGTTTTGACTTATTTTGATTCTGAACTGCTAAAATGTTATTAATGTACAATTTTCAGGCTGTAAAACACATGAAATTAAAAATAATAACTTCTCAACAGTTCAAAATTAAAATAAGTCAAAACATTGGTCTTGTCAAAGTGACATTATTCTTGTCAAAGTGACACGCGCACACAAATCAGCTGATTCTAAGCACGTCAAGGTCGCTCGAGTCATGTGACTGCTCGCGCCCTATACCACTCATACGTACAGTACTGTTCGTGCAAGAAACTAACCACACGAATTTTGTCGCGTGCGGAAAATTTCGCATGATTTCAAGAATCGGGCCCCATGTTGCGTGTTTGTGTGAGATAGACTTATTCAGAAATGATATTTCCATTTCACAGTGTTTTCTTCACCTACTCTTATGGGACAGATACGAGCATTAGCAATATATTAGTCTAATAGGTAAATGCTAAGAACATTTACATGTATTTAATTCATTTTCTACAGGAAGTGGATTTAAGGGGTTTTGACCGAAGGGAATTCACTTACGTTCTGATGGTTTCTTGGTATAATATCTGCATCCAGCTGGAGTTACCGCGTCCTGATATTCTTTAGAATATAAAACTTTTACATCTTTCGTACGCTGTGAGCAACAACATCCTGCAGTAGACGGTCTAGGCCTCTTACTTGATCTCTGTTGTCTATTTCCTTTTTGCTCTTCAGGACAACCAGTATAAATGCGTATTTCTCGAGATATATTACAGGAATTTATACTCTTTTTATCAGATCTAGAAAACAATACTTCTTCTTTCTTCTTGAAATAATTACAGCACAGTGGTTGTTGCTTCTTCTCTGGTTCTTTACAAGAATAAGAAATAGTTACGCAAGGTTCAGGTTTTTCAGGTTCAGTCGATTCATCTTTACAACAACATGGTTTAAGTTTTGCATAACAACAATGAGTTTCAGGTTTCTTTTTCTCTTCACTGCAAGGAACAGAAATAACAACACAACTATTTTTTGATTTGTCGTGTTTAGGTTCAGGTTTTTGACAACAACATCGGGATTGATGTCTTGGATAAGGTGATGGAGGTCTAGAATAACATTTTCTAGGTTCTTCAGGTTTAGTCGATTCATCTTTACAACATGGTTCAGGTTTTGTACAACAACAATGAGTTTCAGGTTTCTTTTTCTCTTCACTGCGAGGAACAGAAATAACAACACAACTATTTTTTGATTTGTCGCTTTTAGGTTGAGGTTTTTGACAACAACATCGGGATTGATGTCTTGGATAAGGTGATGGAGGTCTAGAATAACTTTTTCTAGGTTCTTCAGGTTTGTTACAATTTACTGATATAAAAACGCAACTGTTTTCAGGTTTTTCGCATTTAGGTTCAGTTTTGTTAAAGCAAGGAGGTGGTCTTCGACAACAATTTGGTATGAAGGGTCTAGAACTTTTTTTCTGTTCTTCAGGTTTGTTACAAGGAATGGATATAACTACACAACTATCTTCAGGTTTTTTACGTTCAGTTGATTTATGTTTTGCGCAGCAACATTTAGGTTCAGGGTTTGGACATGAATTTTTAGGTGTGTCAATGCTCTTGCAAGGTAATTTAATAACAACGCATTCTTCTGGTGGTTTTTCACATTTAGGTTCAGGTTTTCTGCAACAATGGTTTCTTTGAGAAGAAGGTCGTCTATTCTGGTGTGATGGGGGTTGATTACAAAAAGAGGAACTCTGGGGTATTAGACGGTTTTGTTTGGTACAAGCATCTGGATTGACTTTTATATGCAAATTTGAAATCATTTGGAATTTTTTGTATTGGAATCTGCAGAATTTATTTCACTGGAATTTTGATCATGTCCGGATGATTTTTATGAAATGATAATTTTATGTGATTGAAATGTTACTGAAATTTTGAAGAAGTGTCAAAATGTTTTAAAATTGAGTGATTGTTATTTCCATGGTTTCATAAGGTGTATGGATCCGTACCTACAATATTACAAACTTTTTCATCATTTACTTTCGCCTTGTCCAAATTCATAACACCGGGAAAATGAAGAATTGGTTTGAGAAAAATGTCTTAGGAGGTTGAAGTGTGTGTTCTTGACTTCTACCTTTATCTGCCAAAAATATTAACTATAAAAAATGTTTCTTCTTAATAAAATTATGAATTATACTCATATCTTTAGTTTATTTCTTTTTCTGCTTATTTTTCTACTTGATTTAGTCTTCAGGTCTTCGTTTACCATACAAAAAATCACGTTTCCATCCTGCAGAATATATTCATTTTAGAAAATTCCATTTCTGTTTTAAAAATTACGATTTTGTGAAGGGTAACAATCTGATACCCCTCGGCACCCACTTCTCTGACATTCATCTTGAAGTCCATTTCTCTTTTCGCACAAGCAAGAACGGAGTATTTGACCGCCTTGTAATTCGATAGACTTTACTTTTTTTACGACCAAACAAGGGGAAAAATAATAATCTTCACTGTTTTCTACAAACAAATTGAAAGTAAGAAATATTTTCTTTAATTACTTTTGTCAGTATTATTTATATATATTTATTTCAAATAAAACGAGAAAATTACAGCAAATATCTAAGATGTATAAATAGAGTAAAGAAGGCAAATAACATTATAAGCTATACGATATTTAGTAAAAAATAAATAAATAAATAAGAAAAAAAAAATAAAGATACGATCAAACAACTCCATCAACAATCATGTGCGTAAAAGAGAAAAATAAACGCAACGGAAAAGAAATCATAGAAAGATCGCAGAAAAAACGAAATGGGACAGGGAAAAAAATGAAAACTTAAGAATGTTGATAATAAATACAGGCTGTCTCACAACTCGCGCCCCAGAGCGAATGAAGAAACACGAGACTGCACTCGGATGTGTAATTTCGAAGAAAAAAAAATCTAGCTTAAAAGATATTCGAGAAAAGACGTCTTAAAATTGACCAATCAGAGACCTACACCTTTAACGTGTGTTTGCCGTAATTTTGTTACTAGGGTTTTATACAAATCAAATCTTCTTTAATATGTATGGGCGACTGTAGTTTTCGAAAAATGTCAAGTGTCAAATTAAATTTGACAAAATGAATAAAAAAAGGCAAATTCTTACCATGTATTCAGCCGCTGATTACTTAGAAATGACAATATTATTTTCGTTTACCACATTTTACATAGCTGTTACAACACGTTGCACTGTACGATATAAATGATGATCTCGGATGATACCTTCGCTAACCTAAATTTGTTGACAGTGAAAAGTCAACTCTAAAGTGTCAAAATTACAGTAAGTCTAACAAATTTTGTAACTCACTAGTAGTATTTTAAAAACGCAACTTGTTTTATTTTGTAATAATATCATCACACCTCAAGATATCCTTCCGGGATTGGTGGATTAAAAATTCTTGTAACTCCGTTATGCAAGCAGCCGCAAATTATTTTCTTCTATTTGTTGGCAGCCTATTGTCGTCGGCAAGTGTCAGTTTCGTCTGGGCGCGAGTTGTGAGACAGCCTGTACCTATAGTAACCAGCACAGAACAGAAGCAACTGTGAACTTGGCTGGTACCGACACATGAGGTTGGATCATAACAGTCTGACAAAGGATAGAAAGGAAGTAAAAGGAATGGATTAAAAATTAGCCTTGAAAAAAGGAAATCCCACACCCGACTACGGGATTTGGATCATCACGGCTTATTACCAATTTGTTAAGCGTGCTTACCAGACGTCACGTGACGGGTGTAAACCAAGGTCACCACGGAATTGTCATAATAGAGTAGTTCAGTAATTACGTCATATGCGGTGCGCTCATTGAACTCTATACTACTATGAAACGGAAACGATCATTGCTAGCATGGTACTTCAAATTTTTAGGCAACCCATAGTACGTGTATATTTTTCCAGCGACCACAAAAATGTTTTCACAATTGTATTTTAATTGAATGGTTGATGAGTTCACAAAACAATATTAACACGTATAAGATAAACTTAAACAAATATAATTTTCCATCCTTATCATAATCACTGGCAGAAAAATGTTAACTACAAACTCTCCAATGATCTTTTACCACACATTTTTCCTTATTAATGTTTTAAACAGTCTTTAGGAAATCTAGAAAATAATAAAAAAAAGTTAAACTCATCATCAATTTGGCAATAGTCACGAAAGCCCCTAGGGAAATAAGTTTTCAAATAATCTGTCAAATTATTTTCAATTTACTCTCACTCTCGTTATATTATTACTGATAATTGTTTCTACATAAAAATTTTCAGAATGTCATGTATAGTTTGTAGAAAAATAAATTATTTAATTATTCAATAATGCAAAAAATTATTAAGGTAATACTAAAAGTCCCCATTCAGAAATATTTTGAAACCTCTGGAAAAGCGTGAGCTGTGCTCTGGTGGAATCTGGTGGAATTGTGACAGTTCGCATGACCTGCCCCTTACAATGCTATAGGTATAGACGTTTCCATTCCATGTATGTATAGAGTTCACTGGGTGCGCTTCATTTAAACTACTGTCCTACCGGTAAACACATCTTTCTACGTGAACCTTATTGCCACAGCAAATAAGAACTATAATTTGAAGCAGTTCATTTCGTCGCCAATATCTTACTTTATTAAGAAAAGTTAGCTATTTAAGCTATTATTCAGTTAAGTTTGAATATTACCCTTTCAATTAAACAAAACATATTTTCCTAATTAGTAATAATAATTATTCTATTTAAGTTTTAAATTTTTTTGCACGGAACTGCATGTTCGTTCAATCTCGAACATGTTCGTGAAACATCGCGTGAAGCGGCCGGAAAGCCCGTTTGAAAGACAGCGAACCATTTTTGTTACAGTACCCTAAGAACACGACATTATATTAATTTGGATAGACAGATACGTAGATTAAACTTGAAAAGAAATAATCTAAAGTTTTGAAAGAACTGATTTGAAAATGGTCAAAAACGCCAACAAACAAAATCTCAGTCGGTATGTCGGTAAACTCTCGAATATGTTTGAAGCTGCGCAAACTTGATGCTCTGTAGTTCAGAATGTGCAGAGTTGATTTCAATTTGAAATAAAACCTTTGTTATTTATTAATGTGTATATATTGTATTACGAAGTAATAGAATAATGTTTACAATTTGATGTTATTAATATCTCAAAGTTAACTTCTTCATAATAACAATAATATCAGCATCAAATGACAAGCCTTTAAATTATTACCCTTATCTGTTCTGTCAATAGAGTCTACTTTGAAAGTATCGTTTTTGCTTAGGACAGTACTTCATATTTCGCGCTATACTCCGGACTATATATATCACACTATTCTACCCAATAGCTCCCTATTATTCATTCTTTTATGACCTCAATTGTGTGGTGACCTTGGTTTACACGGGCTCGTATTGTTGTGGATTGGCGAAAAAATTCAAAGTGGGTGACGGCTGGTGGCAGATTTGTGAACTAGAGGAACAAGGAAACGTTGATAGCATACATTGAAACGTATGTAATTTTAAACAGGTTTATTTTATATTTGTTGTAAAATAAAGGGAGATATATAGTGTTTATTACATTTTCAGGTTTAAATATTGATCAGTAAATGCCATAGATACTGCTCAGTGCAAGTAATTACAAGTCAAAAAGTGTAATTTTACACTATATCCCAATCGGTTTTATTTTTTTCTTTTTTAAATTGATCCCAAAATTATTCTAATTTTATAGCAAACTATCGGGTCGATTCTGTTCATATCTGTAAATCTTACAGAACTGTAAATCTGTAAATAATGAACAAAATCGCAACCTAAGCTGCCACTCTTATGTATAATTTTGTATTAATCAACAAGGGTAGATGTGTTTTTGTCTACTTTTTACAGATTTACAGATCTGTAAGACTTACAGTTTTGTACAGAATCGACCTATATATTGTTTATCATCCTTTTTAATAAGTTTTCCCCTTACTTGTACCAAATTTGTACAACTTAATTTTTCTATTTCTGCTTCTCTGTAATACACAAACCCATAAACAAATAAATTAATAGCATAGTAATAATTATAACTTTTGTTGTAAATCAATAAATGGAGTTTTGATTTTTACTATCCTGTTTATATGCAACAAAACTGCAAAAATATGTTTGCATTTGTATCCCAATTCTGCTCTACAACTAAATTTGCTTTCCAGTAATTTATATTCTCATTTAATAAAATTTCAATCGCATGAGGATCTTCACTCAAATGACTGGTTTTTAAACAAGATCCCAGTATCTGGTCCATAATCTTTTATTCCACGAAACAATATATGTATAGCCTTAAAAACTGCTTCGTCTTCCTTTATAGGACTTGCAGAATCAATGTATTCAAAAATATAACTTAACTTTATGTTAATTTGAAATGCATATTGCCAGCAATAAGGAATGAGAGAACTTTCCTTATTCCTCCGCCATCTTGCTACCGTCCGGTCTGCCATCTATAGTTCAGTTTTTTCGCCAATAGAGCACCACAGGGTTCACTTTGAGCAAAATGAAAATTGAAAATCATTTTAACCCCAAAAATTAAAAATGGTCCATGGATTTTAGAGATCTGTTTCTACCTTTTAAAGTATTTACATATTGTTTTATAGGAGGATGTTGCTTGCATTGGCACTGAGTTGCAGCCGGTCTAGATCTCGCTTGACACCTGCAAACTTCTAGAACCTTTGAGTTTTGGGCCGTAGTTTCATTGAATTTGCATTGGCATAAAACCATAACTTCTTGGATCAAAGATGGTGAAGCTGCCCCACATTTGCAAACGTAGGAAGCCAAAGACATCGAGTTGGGTTCGGAACATTGACAATTTTTACGATTATTGCTCATTACTGGAATTTAGACACCGGGGTTTAATGGACTGGAATTTTGGTTATGAGATCGGAAATGGTGTTATGAAATGAAATTTTGAATGAAAAATGAAATGAAATGAAAACGAGTCACTGGAATTTTGACATGATTATAAATGTGACTGTGTTGTCATGGTTAGAAATTTTGACATTTTTTTATGACCTCTAATTTTGTTCAGAAACCGCAACGTTGATGAAAAAATAGTTTTCATTGGAAAGGATTTTTCATGTTCATCTCTTACAAGAAAACATTTATTTTGATTCATATTTAGATTAGATTTCGTTTTTTGGAAAAAATGTAATGCCAATTACAAGTTCACATCAGCCTGTTTGTCAAATTACTGTGACGTTATAAACCAAGGAGCACCAGGAGAAATCACTTATATATCCAGCCATGATACCGTGCAGCGCCAAAAAAACGGAATCGGTCGATACTAATTTGTGGCACTATCGGTTAGGTAGAATTCGAAATAACCCTTTATTCAATTTATGCGCGCGTTTTGATCACAGTCATCTACAAGGGTGATATGTTCGGATCATTACTTGTCAGTTGTCAGTGAAGAAATAAATAATCATTTTGAAAAAAAATCTTTTCTAATTTCTTTCGATTTTTGTAACTCCCGGAGGTAAGTTATTAATTTAAAATTCTGTGAAGTCTAATTTACTTATTAATTACTAACATGTCTCTAACATTTATTTATTCGTTTGTAGATGTCATACAAATGCTGTTTGAAATCATGCCTTTTTGCCTTTCGAACCCAAGTGCCCAAGATAGTGTGAAAATCAACTGCAGACATGTATTGTTGTATTTTTCTATGATAATTCTAATTAACTCCTTGAAAAGAGAATTGAGAAGAATTGATGAACAGGTTCATCCAGGGCCGCTCCGTGGGTATAAGGCGTCTTTGTGCTATGCTACACTTTAGTGCCCATTCCCCTCGTAAAATTTGCAAATTAAAGTTTAAAATATACATTTGCTCTTCAAAAATGTTAGATTTAATATATTGATGAAATTTTCTTAGATTCATTCTTGTAATCAATAGATTATAATCAAAATTGTTTGTTGTAATCAACAATTTTACAACAGATTTCAGAATTGTATGTAAATCATAAAGCATTTGATTCTTCGCAAAATGCTAGTAGGTATTTAATATTGGATTCATTGTGCGATTCATTCTTATAATCAATATTTTTGAGTTATAATCATTATATTCTTTGTTGTAATCAACATTTCCACAGTTATTATTTCAATATAACAATGTTAGAATAATAACAAACCGATTGATACGATAATTATTTTACCTATAACAGGAGCTCTAATGCAAACAAATTAAAAAATATATTGTTCACTTCTATCACGTTAATTTGTAAGTTTTATACTAATTTTGTCTTTGTGAATAGGAGTATTTTATAAAAATTTACTATTATTTACTTTACTGTTTTGTAATGGGGCCCCTGAAAGTCAGGCGCCTTTGTGCAGGGCACAACCTGCCCACCCGCACGGAGCGGCCATGTGTTCATCTTAATTTACCTATAAGACACTACGAATTGGATATAATCGCATTATTTGTATTTACAAATATTAGAATATTTCTGTATGTACTGTATTATAGTTTATATAAATATACTGTCAATTCTTATATATTTTGTATTCATTTAAAAAAATTAATTTTATATTTTTTAAGTATAAAATATGAACAACAGCGCTCTGAAAGGGTACTGCGGAATCGGTCGAAACGAAACTCTGTTACCATGGCTGCTAGAACGGTCGTCGTATCCTAGCATTGAATGCTTACTCCATTTCTATCCTCCTTGTTATAAACTGCACTAAGTGTACTAGCTCGGGAGGTAGTTCAGTTCTGACAAGTTAGTGCAATACACACGACTACAAACAAACACATTGCAGACAATTTAGAACACACAAACGAACATATTTTTCACAAAATTACAAGTTCCTGCAGCTAGAACCATACAAACGAACAGGCCTATTATCTTCATAATGATATACAAAAATTTTGAACAGTGGCATACATATATTTTTGACAGTGACATTTATTTGTCAATTACAAACATTTGAATTTCTTGACTTGAAGTAGTTTGATCTGAGAATTTTTACATCAAATTATTTTATATGCATTTCTCTATCTCTAAATGTATAGAAAATATAACAATGAATTTATATTTATCGAATAAAGAATTTAACGTTCTTTAATATAAGTATTTACATAAATTTTCGATAAAAAATATTTAGATGATTTTTTTCTTGTAACTACTATTTCCGGTTGTCCAATTGTTACCAAAACTTAAACAGCTCTTCCCATTATACTTAGATTGAGGAATCCATATTATTATTATTATTATTATATTCATTGTTGGGTGTGCCAAGCTATTGTTCAGAGAGCAGCACAGCAATCACTTACGTGATTTTTATCTCTCGCTGAGAGATATTGAATTCATGCTAAAAATCGCATATCCAGATTTTAGTGAATAAGCACGTTTTAAAGTCCCTAGAATCCGATTATAACATTTTTACGATGATGTCCGTATGTGTGTGTGTGGATGTTGGATCCACGATTTGTCAAATACTATGACTTAAGACATTTTTAACTACGAATTCCTCTATCTAACAATAATGGGAAGAGTTGGTTAAGTTTTGGTAACAATTGGACTACCGGAAGTAGTAGTTACAAGAAAAAAATCAGCTAAATATTATTTATCGAAAATTTATGTAAATACTTATATTAAAGAACGTTAAATTCTTTATTCGATAAATATAAATTCATTATTGCATCTTTTATAGATTTAGAGACGAAATGTATATAAAATAATTTGAAGTACAAAATCTCAGATCAAACTACTTCAAGGCAAGAAATTCAAATGTTTGTAATTGACACATAAATGTCACTGTCAAAAATATTTGTATGCCACTGCAAACGGAGGAGAGGAGAAAATATAAGGGTGAAGGGAAACAGGAAGAAACAAATTTAGAATGGAAGGGAATACGAGGGACCGAAAAGAAGGACGTAAAACAAACTGGTGTGGAGGTAGCAATACCGCTGAGATCCGTCCAACGATAGAATTTATTAATAAAGATAATGATGAGGGCGCTTATGACCCGAGTTTTCAAAAATTGCAAATAATTTTAAGTTACAAATTTGTATATTCTTTCATATAAACAGTTTCTAATTAAATACAAAAGTTTACATTATACAAAAATAAAATATTAGTTTACTTCGTTTTTTTCTTAGCTTAAATTGTAGTTTCGTTAACAAGCTGCAGGACAACATAAACATCCAGAAGTCAAATCCACAGTGAAAGGAGCATTTTTTTCATTTTTTATGTCATTTTTTATTTCTTTTTTTGTCTCTTCTTTTTTAAGCTCTTCAAGAAAGTTTTCTATCGGTTTATTACAAATGGGACAGGGTAATCCTTCCATTATCAGCATATCGAGAGGGAAGCAATCATAATCAATTTTCTCTTCTTTTCTTTTATCTTTGTATTTCTTATCTTTGTATTTCTTATCTTTGTCTTTCCATTCTTTGTGTTTCCATTCTTTGTCTTTCCATTCTTTGTCTTTCCATTCTTTGTGTTTCCATTCTTTGTCTTTCCATTCTTTGTCTTTCTTTTCTTTATCTTTCCTTTCTTTATCTTTGTACTTCTCTGGTCCGTATTTCTCACCCAATTTCTTTTTGAACTCTGCACGAGCTTTGATAATAGCTTCGAAATAAGCTATGAGGTGTTTACCTCCCGCATATTCACTTGGGAGGCAAGTGGGAGGTACCGTCATACACTCAGGAGATCCTTGACACCAAGTACGGGGGCATTGGTCTTGGAGACCATTTCGACGTTCGCAATCGCATCCAAGGTAAAGACGTCCACCACGTAGTTCTCGCGATTTGGCGCGCTTCTTCTTTGGCTTTCTGAATACATCTTTGTCGTAGTCTTCTTCTTTCTTCTTATCCTTATGATGCTTATCCTTGTCATGCTTGTCCTTATCATGCCAATGCTTACCATGCTTATCCTTATCATACTTATGTTTATCATGCTTATGTTTATCATACTTATCCCGGTCATGCTTATCCCGGTCATGCTTATCCCGGTCATGCTTATCCCGATCATGCTTCTCATGGTCATGCTTATCCCGATCATGCTTCTCGTGGTCATACTTATCCCCGTCATACTTATCCTTGTCGTACTTATCCTTGTCGTACTTATCCTTTTTATCCGGGTCCCTATCTTTGTCCTTATCCTTCTTTTTGTCTAAATGGGAAGATGTGTAAGAAAGGAAATATTTGGATGTCTTAATTATATTTACCGTGTTTCGATTTGAAGCAAAGCAAAATTTGTGGAAATGAAAGAGGGTCTTTAATAACGGGACATAGCCCTTCTGGTAGAGCCATTTTTTTCGATTTTTATATTACACTTGGAATTTAGATGATTTCAAAGGTTAATTCACTAAAATTTTGATAAATTTACGCCGAAAATATAATAAAACTTAAAATTTAGAAATTTCGGAAAATGGAGATGTTTACTAGAATTTTGACATTTCGAAAATGTTGTTTAAAAGTTGCTATGGTTACTACATTTTTACAATCTACAATATTTTTAATAATTTATAAAATAATTGGGAGAAGGGGAAGAGAAATAAGAAAATTTGGAATGGTGATGCGTGACCGATTTTCATTAGCGAAATACCGCATCCGGACCACATAGAGTGAGTCTGCTGAGCACTTGTTAAAACCATATAAATAGTCAAATTCGGATATCATAGGTTTGATGCATCGCCCGGCATAAACTAGAACGGAGAGGATATATCTTTTCGGGAGATTCTCTCCTTATGCCAGCGGAAAAACCGTTCGCAAAAATTGGCAGAGAAGTGATTTAGTTAAATAGTATTCATCCAAAAAATTGCACATTTATAGCAACTGGTGTTGCCTTAGCCAGATCTTCTCTCGTGCATTGGCGCACGTGGGTCATTGTTTGACAGAATTCACAGATAATGATGTACACCACAGATTAGAAATATGTTTTGTTTTATAATAGATATTATTTGAAGGGACCATCTTCAACGCCACTCTTTGGTTGCTACCGGAACTATTTTTTGAGTATGTAGGCAACCAAATAACATGTAAATATGCAATCCGCATTGATTTTCTGAGTAATGTTATTTATCAATAAAGTAGACAATGAAAACCAACATTTATGTATATTTCATATATATATATTTTTTTTCAATAATATATAATAACATTAATACAACTAATTATTTTATATATTTATAAACAATTATAAGAAAACATAAACGCTTTTGTAGTGTTTTTATACAGATTGAATCTTTGATTAAACTAGAAGTAATCAGTCTCGGAATAAATAAATACTACAATTTTTTATGCTTTACCTCTATAGAAGGATATGCCATTAATGACGACAACGAACTCAAAAAGCGTTTGAATTTTAAAACATTATATGAACACTCTTCCTAGCGTTAATACGAATAGAATAGTAGAAACTTAAATCACACATACTTATACGTAAAGGAAATTGTTAGACATTACGTAATATATCTCAAGAATTCAAATAATCGAACTTCTCCCAAGAAAATTTAAATACTTGAAAATTTTGTTGGATTTTGGTTAAGCCGGTATCCCACTGTAAAAATTTTGATAAAAATTTCTGTAATTTTTTTTATAAAAACGTTCCATGAAAAGTACTGCATCCCACTGTAAAAATTTTTACGCGATTTTATGGAGTGTTGCATAACTCATGAAAGAGAATTGGCGCCAAATATACTACTAAACCTCATTTTGTAGCCGTTGTTCTGCAGAGGTAGTTGCGTTTTGTAATTTCATTATGAATAACGTTCATTCAAATAAAAAAATGTTAGCTGCAATAATTGTTGGAGTAATGGGTTACACAGTTATACAAAAAATAAAAAAATCAGAACATCGCTGGTGGACTAGTCTATGACTGGAGAAAAGAAATACAAATCGCAGTGTTTAATTATCAGACACACCAAATTACGAATAGAAGATGAAATAAATTACAGAAATTTTCTTCGAATGAAAGACCATTTCTTAAAAATCATGGACATGGTTCGAAAGTAAAGTAAGAAACGTGATACTCAATTAAGGCAGTGTATTTCGGCACATGAAAGATAAGCATTGTTCTATCTAGAGTACACATAAATTTTGAAAAATTAATTCTTTTATCGTCACTACTTAAACGCGAGTATATAGGTGAATAAAGTCCATCTTAAAATGCTTGAACGAGGCGGATTTGTATGGGCTTCTCATTTACTTCATTTTTTATTTTTGCAAATTTGTATAGGTAATTTAAAATACACTTTCTATAAATTATAGATCAAGATATTTATACTAATACTACGTAAAATTATTGGTTGAAAAACTTTGTTGGTTACGATTAATGAGTATTCTAATAGGATTCGGACGGAAATGTAAAAGGAGAAAAAAGAAATGCAAAGAATAACGCATGTAAATATTAAATAACTTTAATACTTATTTTTTTGATGTTGTATTGCCTCATTATTTTAAGATAATAACATTTAACAGTTGAAATTCGCACTTTGTCTGGCGTATTTATTATAATATTCAGGCGATTTTGTGTGTTATCAAACTTCTTCATTTCTATACAAATCAATTAAAACGCTGTCTGTTCAGGCAACCACACTGCACATTTTGATTATTTTGCTTCATATTATTTCCAATTTCAATATAAACAAACGCTCACCGCTGTTCAAATAATGTCAGAGAATAACAGCTGTCTTTAGAAAATGATTTTACACATGGTTCAAGCCTCCGCATTGCGCACGCCCGCATCAACATCCAATCATAACGCAGCTTTCAACAAAATGAATACAGACTGCTGTATTTATGTGACGTCACATCAAATTTTTTTACGTGACGTCATGTAAATACAGTTTTCATAAAAATTCTGTCAAAACGGTTTTTATAAAAATATTTACGTCCATTTTTATCAAAATTTTTACAATGGAATACCGGCTTTAGAATGCTCACAGGATTTTGACAACTTATAAAAAATATGAATGTAAGCACAGCACACTTAAACATTTCGATTTATGAAGCTTCCGGGAGCAGTCAAGAGATGGCATTGCAGTACGATCCAAATGTCAACCATTTAAGTTTCTGTAGCCTGAATGTACACTGCCTTGCAAAAAAATCGCGTACACCTTAAAAATCAAGTAACCGAGTTTTTGTAATTTTTACCTCTCGCTAAGAGAGGTATTGTATTCATGCTAAAAATCGCATATCCAGATTTTAGTGAATAAGCACGTTTTAAGAATCCGACTATAACATTTTTACGATGATGTCCGTATGTGTGTGTGGATATGTGTGTGGATGTGTGTGTGGATGTTGGATTCTCGATTTCTCAAATACTATAAGACTTAAGACATTTTTAACTACGGATTCCTCAATCTGGAAAACCGGAAGTAGTAGTTACAAGAAAAAGATCATCTAAATATTATTTATCGAAAATTTATGTAAATACTTATATTAAATAACGTTAAATTCTTTATTCGATAAATATAAATTCATTATTATATCTTCTATAGATTTAGAGATAAAAAAATGCATGTAAAATAATTTGATGTAAAAAATCTCAGATCAAACTACTACAAGGCAAGAAATTCAAATGTTTTTAATTGACACATAAATGTCACTGTCAAAAATATTTGTATGCCACTGTCAAAAATATTTGTACATTATTATGAAGATTATGAACATAAAAAAAAGTCAACAACGCAAAAGAATATACGTAAAAACGAATATAAAAGGAATTTGTGAAAAAATTACGAATATAAAGAGAAAGAAAAGAAAAGTAGAAAAAAAATTCAGGATATTGAATATAAAGAAAATGTATGTATTGTACATAATTTATTTTAAAATATCCCATAGATTTTGCAAATATATTTGAGAATTAGTTTGTAGTGAGACATGAATATATGTATTTGTATTTAAATAGTATATTATAGGGCAAGTGTGTGCAGCTGAAGTTTTTACATGAGGGTGGAGATTGCGACACGAGCCGAAGGCGAGTGTTGCAAACCACCCGAATGTAAAATAGGCTTCACACACGTGTTACATACTATACTTTTTCTACGACCTTGCAATAAAATATAATTTTTTCTTCACATTGTCATTCTTTTAACGTAAACTCAAATATCTGATGTATTTAGTAGTATTTTCTTTAAATAAATAAAATAAATAATATAGGAAAAATAGTATTAAAATATTAAAAGGAAATATAATAATTTTATATTTTGTAATTGCTATAACCTGTAATATCATAAAATTTGTATTAGATTGCTTAGAATTTTTTATTTATTGCTTTTGAATGCTTATTGGACTTAGATTTATATTTAACACAAAGTTGTAAATTTAGAATTACAAAATTTATTTTATTTATATAAATTATTTATTTCTTCGGACCATTTACTATCACATGATGTACGTATATATACTGATATTCATTGTGTGTGTTTAAACTGATTTATTTACTTCACGCACAGTGTGCGTGAAGTGTTACTTCACGCACAGTGTTCAAAAAATCAAACTTCATACATGAAAATTAATACGTGAAGTACCCACTTCACGCATGGGAGTAGAAAAAATATTTTTCGTTTTGTGCGTACAACCAGGTAAAATATCTGGCGAGAGGTTATGTGTTGGCCACATCAGATTTTTAGCTCTGTGAATAATGTAAAAGCTGACAATGTTGTCACTGTCATCACTATTTGATCTATTATGAAGCTAGTTCTTTTACCTACTGTTAAATTACAAATATATTCCAGAAAAACGAAAGAACAACCTAGTATGTATTTCATTTTCTGTTAATTTTGACATCTTAATTGACATTAGTGACATTGACAAATTAAAAATCAAGATCGACTCAACCAGACTCAACAGCTGTATTCTTTTTGGACAAAATCTCAGCTCATATCAGATCACTTCAGATAAACTCAGGAAATCGTTGTTCTTTCTGACATAACTGATTTGAGTTGTTCTGAGTAAACTCACTTCCCCCTTTCCGATGCTACATTATCAGTTTGCATTTGAAAGTTATATAATTCAACAAAATTTATATTCACATATACAGATATACATACAAATAATATATTTTCAACATTATCCATTTTTCGTTTATAAACAGTATCATAGATCAGAAAAATGTCAATAAATTTGACAGCTTTTACAGCAAATGCTATCGGTAAAGTAGGAAATGATAAAATGGAATAAAATTTGTTCTTTTTACAAAATCACAACTCACTTTAGCTCAACTTAGTTATGTACTGAGTTGAGATACAATTTGGTCAAAAATAATATAGCTAATACAGAAAAAAATAGGTGTACGTGATTTTTTTGCAAGCCAGTGTATGCCGCAAAATGACGTATTTGACAATTTACTGACATATAATAATGCAAGAAAACACATGGACTAAAATTATTGATATTTTATTTACATAGATAAAACTGTAATACATGTAGACACTTATACGACAAATAAAATTATTGATAGCAACATGATCCCAGGAAGGAAAACCCGACGTATTGTTTTGTACTTAACATATTCTTGAAAAAAAAAACTATAAACTATTCGTCCGCGAATAAAAAAAAAAAAAAAATTTAAAACACCAAAATACAAAATAATTATTTTAGCACGAACATCATAGGTTACCTTCCCAATGGGTCACATTGCAATTAGTTGTAATGGTATTGTATGTTGGAGCTTAATTAGTATGATGACAGTCTCATTTAGCACATGGGTCCACATGGTAGACAAAAGTTGGCTGGACAGGCGGGTGGAGGACATCCTGCGCCCGTTATAGAGCAAGTAGGTGGCGCATTGGGCATCATAGGATAAAGAGCAGTAGGCACTGGTAGAGGTACCGGCGTTGGGATGACTTGTGGAGGAGCAGGCACGGTAACCGGCGGGCACGGCGGCATGGGGACCGTCGGCACCGGAGGGCAGCACTGCGGCATGGGGCAGCATTCCTCGCACGTAGGGCACGGACCAGCATTCGGGCACGGCAACGGCGTACAAGGCATTGGACCGCCAAATGGACTCGTAGGAGGGCATGTATCCGGCGCGCACGGAGGCATCTTGAAATAAGCGGGGTAGCACAAATATTCTGCCCGAATTCCCCCACCACTAGTACCAATACAAGGATTACCACCACTGTGACCACCACTACGATGACCACCACCGCCACCTCCACCGCAGCTGCTACCTCCCGGAATGCCTGCAGTATACGGATCGCCAATAGGCAAATGTTTGCCTCCCGCAAACTGGCTTGGACAGCACGCTGGAGGATCGTACAAACACAGCTGCCCTCCTTGGCAACCAGTTCTTGGGCATTGATCTTGCAAACCGTTTCGTTTTTCGCAATCGCAGCCGATGTAGAGTATACTAGCGCGAAGTTCTCGGGATCTGCAGCCTTTTACACAGCCGCCTCCACCGCCACCGCCTCCTCCTCCACCACCACCACCGCGTCCTCCACCTCCTCCTCCACCGCGTCTGCCACCGCCACCTCGCCGGGGTCTGCAGGGACCGCGGCGGTAGCACACCATCATCTGCGGCGGATTGCAAGGCACGCATGGCTGCATATTACCCCCGCAGTCTTGCGCTAAGGGGATACAGGGTACGGGCTGTGGCGATACAATTGGGATGCATACTCCACCGCAGGGATTAGTAGGGGTGGCCACATGCGGGACGGGGATATCCGGGTCCAAAGGAGCTATAGGCCCCGGGCAAGCCAACGGAATTGCTGGCTTTGGGCAAGGGTCATAAATCTCTATCATAGGAGGGCAACAAACTGGTCTCGGGCATGGTGGTAGCGGCGGGGGGTCTATTCCACAGGGTATGCAGTTTGTATCGCATGGATCGCAGCATGGTCTTAAAACGCATTCGTCCATCGAGTCCACCAACCGTCTTAGCTTGTCCAGGATGCATTTTCTTCGTTGATTGTCACCACACGACATTTTTACCAATTTCTTGCAGAACTTTCAACAGTGAATTTAGATGATGATCGAAAGATAATCCCGAAGATGTACGTTTAATTTAGAACATGAATTTCAAAATGTTTAATTTAGAATTTGGAATTTGACTTGACCGAAATGCTTGTAATTTCAAACTACATTTTGTTATTGTAACCCTGGTTACGGGGAATTTTGACCCGGCCTGCTATTTTTGAAACATGAATTTGTATTCATTGTAAATTTTAAAACAATTTTTCAATTTAGCGGCTCTTTCTATCGCTACAAATAGTAAGTAAAATGGCGCCAACTGCCAGTTGGGCTATCAAACGAAACGTCAAATATTGCAGTGATTAAAATACATGTATTCTCGCTAAAAAATTACATCGTTAGACATTTTAGATCCAATAAAAGCTTTTGTAACTCCTTTCGGGATGTTTTTTAAAGTTGTCAAAGATTATTGTGATTTTTTTAGAAACAAACGGCATAGATCTCAATAGTGTAGTTCAGTAATTATTTACCGGTAAACACATCTTTCAAAGTGAACCTTATTGCCACAGTAAATAAGAACTATTCGTTCATTTCGTCGCCAATATCTTACTTAATTAAGAAAAGTTAACTATTTAAGCTATCATTCAGCTAAGTTTGAATATTACCCTTTCAATTAAACAAAACATATTACCCTAATTTGTAATAACAATTATTCTATTTAAGTTTTAAAAAATTGCATGGAATTACATGTTCGTTCAATCTCGAAGATGTTCGTGAAACATCGCGTGAAGCGGCCGAAAGAGCCCGTTTGAAAGATAGCGAACCATTTTTAGGTTACAGAACTTTAAGAACACGACATATTATTAATATATTAATGTCGGCAGACAGAGTTATTTACGTACCTTAAACTTAAAAGGCAAAAATCTAAAGTTCTGAAAACCCTAATATGTAATAACAATTATTCTATTTAAGTTTTAAAAAACTTTGCATGGAATTACATGTTCGTTCAATCTCGATGTTCGTGAAACATCGCGTGAAGCGGCCGAAAGAGCCCGTTTGAAAGACAGCGAATTTTTAGGTTACAGAACTTTAAGAACACGACATATTATTAATATATTAATGTCGATAGACAGAGTTATTTACGTACCTTAAACTTAAAAAGCAAAAATCTAAAGTTTTGAAAGAACTGATTTAAAAATGCTCTAAACGCTAACAAAAAAAATCTCAGTCGGTATGTCGGTAAACTTTTGGATATGCTTGAAGCTGCGCAAACTTGATGCTCTGTAGTTCAGAATGTGCAGAGTTGATTTCAATTTGAAATAAAAGTAAGTAAGTAATAGAAAAATGTTTCCAATTTGATGTTATTAATATCTCAAAGTTAACTTCTTCATAATAACAATAATATCAGCATTAAATTACAAGCCTTAAATTCTGACCCTTAGGTGTTCTGTCAATAGAGTCTACTTTGAAAGTATCGTTTTTGCTTAGGACAGTGCTTCATATTTCGCGCTATACTCTGACGTCACACTATTCTACCCCATGTTCTTACTATGCGCAGATCCCCATTGCGCATATCTTCTATCTCTTTAAATTGAAAAGGTTTATTACGTCTGGGTTGTGTTCGCTGGAAAGTGAACAGGAAAGCGTACAAACAATCATCGTTGGCGTTTTGCGATAACATTTCACTTTGCATAATTACAGGTTCGAGAGCGTGGTGCAGGATGAAGACGCGTTAGTGATCCGGATCTCGCGGCCACGCGGATAACGAGGAGACAGGATAATTACACCGTGAGCGGCAGCGCCCTCACGTGTCAGCCTTCAACACTCATATGCACCACACATATTCACAAGGTAGGTACTTCCCAGAAGTATTTTTAATATTAAAACGAATTAGAAGTATGTACAATTCGATGGTTTATATAACTTTTTAATTGATTTTCGCCACCTTCAGAAGCACTTTTATTTAGGAGTAGGTATTTTTTTTTTATTCTACACCCACTGTCAAAAAAGCATTAAATAGGTTATGATACGCTTGGTAACATTGACGTAATATATAAATGGACGCAACGTTGATGCTGTTTTACTGTATAAGCATTGAAGCACCCCTTAGAGAAGGACAGCGCTAGTTAGGGGCAAAGCCAAAAGATGAAAAATAATACAGAGTGCTCATAATAAATGACTGAATGTAAAATATAGTTCATATCCGATTTAACAAAATATTTCATTCGTATGTAATATGTCAATGCTTGGTAAACGATTTTTGGGATAATAAATATATTTGGGTTTTGACGGCATTTTGAACACTTGGTCTAAATATAAATGAACAATTTTCTAATGTGCTATAATTAGTGATGTGCCGTTTGAAAGTTTCATATTGAAAGTTTCACTTGAATAATTTCAAAAATGAAAGTTTTAAGCCTTAGTTTCATGAAACTTTCATAAGCTAAACTGCGCATGCGCCGCCCAGCTCTCTGCAATAGACTGGCGCAGATGACTTAATGCGCCTGCACTTCTCTATGTGCAAGTTACGTTTGGTTAAGGGGGTATCAGACGTATGCACGTATCTGCAACTGTTTTGACAACAGTTGGTGCAACTTGCAACCTACATTATCAGACGTACGCAAAGTTGCAAGAAATATAGAATTTTTTTAGTCTCGACGTTGGTACACATGATATTTAATTCCTGTTGTAATTTTTTAAGTTTGAATCATTTATTTGTATTGAGACGAATAATATCAGAAATGAACAACAAATTATTAGCTGCTATTACGTTATTTAAAATATGGACGTCTCGTATTCCACAAAGCTTCTTCTTTTCTTACAAGATCAATCAGAGTTTGAAAAAATTCGTCTGATTTTATTTCAACTCCAGCCCCTCCAGCCATTTTTGAATATTTTGTACTGTTTACCAGCTGTTTACAAACAAATGTCAAACAGTTTAGGGATTTTTACTCCCTAAACCCCTTTAATACGCATGCGTATCTTGATAGTTGCAGATACGTGCGACTAGTTTTCGAACAAGTTCTAAAACTAGTTGCAGGAAAATTGTCGCACTATCACACGTCAAAAGTTGCCGAAACGCTTGAAGTTGCAGAAAATATTTGACAGGTTGCAGATACGTGCGTACGTGTGATAACCCCATTAGTCTGCTCTACATGCTGGAACTTGTATATTTTTCGCATATAAAATTCAGTATTCAGTACAGTTTAAGTATGGTAAAAATTAAAGGTAAAATTTGGCGATATTTCAATGAAATAAATACAAAAGACAAAAAGATACTTTTATTTTAAATAGTTTAATACTTATTTTTTTACATTTTGTATTACATTTTGAATAATAAATTTCGCTTCGAAGCTTTTTTACCTCTCGCTAAGAGAGGTATTGGATTCATGATAAAAATCGCATATCCAGATTTTAGTGAATAAGCAAGTTTCAAGGTCCCTGGAATACGATTATAACATTTTTACGATGATGTCCGTATGTGTGTGTGGATGTGTGTGTGTGTGTGTGTGGATGTTGGATCCACGATTTCTCAAATACTATAAGACTTAAGACATTTTAACTACGGATTCCTCAATCTAACAATAATGGAAAGAGTTGATTAAGTTTTGGTAACAATTGGACAACCGGAGGTAGTAGTTACAAGAATAAAAACATCTAAATATTATTTATCGAAAATTTATGTAAACACCTTATATTAAAGAACGTTAAATTCTTTATTCGATAAATATAAATTCATTATTATCTCTTCTATAGATTTAGAGATAAAGAAATGCATATAAACTAATTTGATGTAAAAAATCTCAGATCAAACTACTACAAGGCAAGAAATTCAAATGTTTGTAATTGACACATAAATGTCACTGTCAAAAATATTTGTGTGCCACTGTCAATAATATTAGTACATCATTATGTAGATTATGAAAATAAATAAAAAGTCAACAACGTAAAAGAATATACCTAAAAAAGAATATAAAAAGAATTTGCGAAAAAATTACGAATAAAAGAAAAATAAAAGGAAAGTAGAAAAAAAATCAGGATATTGAATATAAAGAAAATGTATGTATTGTACATAATTTATATTAAAATAATTATTTTGTAGTGAGACATGAATATATGTATTTGTATTTAAAAATATTTTTCGTTTTATGCATACAACCAGGTAAAATATCTGGCGAGAGGTTATGTGCTGGCCACATCAGATTTTTTCTTATTTATTTTCAAATTAATTTTGAGATCCAAATATTTCAAATTCAACTGACAAATGTTAAGTTTCTTGAAATTTAAATTAAACTTTCATTGAAAGTTTCAATGAAATTTCATTGAAATTTATAGTGAAACATTTTTTGAAACTTTCAATAAAATTTTTAGTGAAACTTTCAAAAAAATAAGTTTCCGAAATTTGCACATCACTAGCTATAATTGGGACTTGTCTCTGTTGCATGGCCTATCATTATAAACAAGTAAATATGCTAGATGATTCCTTTATTAGTTATAAGTTATAACCATATTTTTGAACGGTTACTGTACTGTACAAAAAAATTCCCTGTACATTTTCAAATATCTATTGACCAGAAAAGTTAGGTTAGAATTTGCCTTTGGCGCGAGTTCATAGTTTGAATGCCCTAATATTAGGTTCCATATGGGAGTTTGATTTTACAGACAAAAAAATGATATTTTATAAAAGAAATTAAACAGCTTTTATTAAGAATTCGATAGTTTGTTTATTCTATAACATATTGCAACAATTTAAAACCCTTGAAAAGGTAACATAAAAAAATTATTAGAAATGAATACGCTAGGTGCAAGCCAAAATAAGGTATGTCGTTGATAGTCCCACACCCGTCAGTAAATAGGCCAATGCAACAGAAGCTATGAAGCATGCACCGAAGTTGTGGGAACAAATCTAGACGTACGTTATTGAATTTCGTAGTATTGTATTTTTGTTTAAATAATTATAAACTGTGCACAGTTCATTTAAATATTATTATATAAATCTGGAAATAAAGGATCGTTCTAGGTGCTACATATAATGCTTTTCATAAGAGATTTCTCGGCCTTTAAAATCAAAAAATATACGAGGATTAAAATTATGTTCTCAGCGTTATAAATTGAGTTTGAATTTGGCGCCTGTATTTGACCGATGCATTTTTGGTGTATTTTATACTAGCTGAACGCAGTTATCAATCCAAAAAAGAACAGTATTTCCCTGATAAATTACATTTAATTTTAACGTTATATCCTTTTGGAATTTGATATAAGATAATGACGAATAAAACAAGTATTGCTATGTTATTGTCAAGAGGAGATAACGTAAATTTTACAATAGCAAGTCAGAGAAGAAATAAATCCTTATAAGAATGCCATGATGGACAAGTAAAATTTAT
Organism: Harpalus rubripes; assembly: GCA_963082715.1. NCBI lineage: Eukaryota > Metazoa > Arthropoda > Insecta > Coleoptera > Carabidae > Harpalus > Harpalus rubripes. The sequence goes on from OY720451.1 coordinate 9,096,103, forward strand.
TTGTGATCATCCATTCGTAACGTCGGTGCTTGCTAGAAGAATAATTTACGGTTCATCGAAGTACACAACAGTGTTTGCGCATTGTGCGTCTGTTTACGTAAAAATATCCCGCAATTCAGCGACATGCCGTTTCAATTTAACATCAAGGGATGCCGCGGCGAGCTGTACGCGCTTCAGACTCAGCGAATACCGCGGCTAAACGCTGCGATTTGTCTACAATTCTCGCAACTATATCTACCATCCCGAATACACATTCCACCAAGGGTTTTTCAACAAAGATAATTATGTCATCATCATTTACAATCTACACAACAGATAACTATTATCATGTATTCATTATGATATTTAAAAAGATTTAAACACTTAACTATGCACGCCTTTTGGCCATATTTTGTGTGCAGATAGATTTATTAGTCATACATGCATAATATGAATGTGTATAGCCCAGTATTTATATCTCTGGTTAAATTGTCTGTTAACATAACGGCCAGTTATATATGACGTCACAGTGGGACCTATAGCTATTAGATAAATTACAGCTGACTCATCCACCATTTTGGAGCCACTAAAATCATTCAATATCAGCGTTACAGTATTATTAATCATAGAAATTATCCATAATGACGGGTTGTTTTGCTCCAAATTGTGCAAATCATTTGAGAAATGGTTTTAATTTTTACAGGTATTTATACAATACATATATTTTCTCCAACCTCAAAAATTTATCGAACCGTATTTTTTCCTGTATTATTATTTTAAATAAATATAATATGGCAAATATGGAAGTTATATTTAATTATGCAAAATAGTTAATACATAAACCTGTATTATTATTATTTCATAATTTACTGCTTTCATTTTGGCACCAATATGGCGGACGAGTCAGCTATGTATTATCTAGTAGCTGTATATTATTATTCACGAAAGATGACTATTCAAGGTCATTTGTGCGAAGAAAGAATTCACATCACTTTATAGCAGTAGCTTAGCAACATTTTATATTAGAAAGAGAAAGATTATTTGACCTATGTCTATTTAATTAATGTGGTGTGACAGATTTACGTAAATAGTGATATTACTTTCTAACACACTAAGAAATAATAATGACATGTGTCGTAGGATTACAGATACCTAATTATCTACTACAATGCCCTCTGTGCTAATATTTGCCCAGTGGCGTTGACGTTTACAGCTCACCCAACGAGTCGTGGCAGTTAAGCAGTGGTCGTGCGCAGAGGGAGAAAGTATTCGGGTTGAAAAGAGAAAGGTAGTACGCTCGAAAAGTACACTTCGCGTAGCAAGTTCATGATTTAAAGATCTTGGAATTATATTTGATCCAAAATTGAAATTTGATCAGCATGTAACATACATTTGTAAAACTTCATATAGAAATTTGGGATTTGTTATACGGAGTTCTCAATCATTTACTAATGTAAATACAATTATGAGTTTATATTACTGCTATGTAAGATCTAAGTTAGAATATTGCATAAAAATTTGGAATCCATTTTATAATAAGTACGTCATTGAAATTGAAAATATTCAAAAGAAGTTTCTAAGATATTGCTGGTTTAAAATATTTAAAACCTACTCATATGAAATTAGTTACAACATAATGTTAAATGAATTTAGACAAAGCAGCCTTCAGTCAAGAAGAAATATTTTGTCTGTTTTATATCTATATAAGCTAATTAATAATAAAATAGATGATACTACTTCGTCAAATAAAATAAAACTTAATATTCCTCGGGTATAAATAAGTAAATAAATAAATGTTAGCGATAATCTCCCGACTTTGGCTATTGAGAGCGCGCCCGTTCAATTTACTTTTAAACTCCATTTTCGCACAGAATATACTTTACGCAATGTACTCTTTAATATGAAACAGGGAATTTATATTTCACCCCCCACTCTCGGACCCTTACCACTGCGCATCTTAGCTCAACTGCCACGACTCATTGGGTGAGCTGTAAATCAATAACTCAGGGACTAAAGTGCATATTCAATCCTGTGGGTGAAGATTATTATAAGTTTATTATAAATAATCAGAAATTAATCCTACAATTTGACAATACAAATGTCAAAAATTTTGTTGAAAATTAAATTCAACGCCTGCTCAAAATGTAGTGCAGATATGAATAAATAAATCATAGTAACTATATGATGTTAGGGAAACATCTTGTTTATTTTTATTTTAGTCCCCCAGGGATTTTTTTCATATTTAATCCATCTGGGACTGAATTTAAACTTTAGTCCCTGAAATGAGTGATTAGAATCGCTCTTTAGTCTCGGGAGTGCGAAAATTATTATTCCTTGGTTTATAAGTTAAGTCTATGTTTTTGTATTTTGCAAAAACATAAGTGAAGAACATAAATCTTTCAGAATGGCATAATTTAGAAAGAAACATAATTTTCAAATGAATTACTCTTATTTTTTCAGTTAAAATGTGTCCATAAATATATCATGTTGCACGCCTATGCATACGAAATGCAATGAAGTTATCTGCAAGTAATATTATATCAGACGGCTCACAAATGACCTTGAATAGTCATTGTTTTGGTGCAGGACTCCATTAGCAATAAAATTATTAACAAATCTGACCTAAATTATTTATTTACTATTAACAGTGTTGTGTCCAATAATCATCCAGAGTTCTCCCTATGTCAGTGTGTCCATCAAGGCAGCGATGGTTAAAAAATTTAAAATTAAATTTATACTTTAATAGCATTACCCCATATTGTTGCAAATATTTGCAACGGGTACAGCTATTTTTAAATAATAGCCAATCAGAAACATGGATCTTAACAGGAAAATTCGAAATTTACTGCCCAGTTAAAAGCAGACTACTATAACCTATAAAAATAAAAGTTTTTCTGGTCTATAAAATATCCAAATTGCATGTTTAGTTCACGACAACTATTCTCCATTTTATCTAAGCTGTGATCTATGCTACTGAAATAATTTCGGGTGTTTTTCCCGAAAGGAAATCATAAAATAAATATAATTTAATATGGTCGAGCGGTACACAGAAAAGCACTTCATTACTCATGTGATACTTCAACAAAAATCGCGTGTTCTCCAACACACCGTCGCGAAGTTTTTGCAGGAAATTTGTCGACTGGTCGGCCAGACATGCAACGGGATTGTTCTTTGTCACGGTTTTTTGTATCCAGGCAGGCGCGGAGTGAAACTATATTTTCTATACATACTTAGATGTGACCCATACACAAGTTGCATCTATGCCACTCTATAAGACTAATATATTCTAAAAAAAATCTGATGTGGACACCACACGATTTCCTTGTACGCAAGACTAATATGAAGTATAGACTCAATTATAAAATTGCACATATTTGAGGTAATTTAACATTAACATCTATTTTTTTTGTTATTTTTTGTCCTAATCCATAGCAAGCTTCATTACAAAAACCAAAAAATATAAAAGATTTAAATTTACATATCTCGCTTATACAAAGGGCTAATTTAATAATACTTGATGTGCTAGACGCAGAATTTAATTCTCTAAAACTCTTATTTGAAGCATTTATTTCTAAAATCAAAATGAAACCATTTTATTCAAGAAAAACTGTTAACAACTTCAGGTAATATATCACTTCCGGTTAGCCTGTTTTAACCAAAATCTGCTGTTATTCCAATTGATATAAAAGTCTTATATACCAAATTTTAAAAGTTTTGGATTATATTTTAAAATCTATTATAGGCTTCAAATAAAGTACCATTTCTGGAAATTATGTAATGACCAAAAAGGGAGGTGCACAACTAGATGTTATAAAAGTCCTAAATACAAAATTTCAACTTTCTACGGCTTACCGTTTTTGAGTTAAGCGAGATACGTACGTACGTACGTACAGACGTCACGACAAAATTAGTCAGAATGGATTCAGGGATGGTCAAAATGGATATTTCCGTTGAAATCTGAAAACCGAAATTTTTCGCAAATACAATACCTCCTTTACTTTGTACAAGGAAGTAAAAAACCGCGTTCTTATTACTTGCCATGTTTGATTCAAATTGAAAGAGTTTTGGAGTTTCTGTACAAAAAAATGGGAGAAGTTTTTGACAATAATCATTCATTAAACTTTAAAATGGTCGATGAGCAACTGTTCGAAAAAAGAATACATATCACTTTTAGTGTATTCCGAAATTGAACCAAGTTAACCACGGTTACTTTTTCAGTAACGGGTTGTGTTTTCAGAACGCGGTTACTAAAAGCTAGTAACTTTTCTGTAACCACGCTAACCGTGCTAGAGCGGCGGTTGTGGTGCGGTTACATTTGGGTGCATGACAAATGAACTATTTTAAATTAGTCAAAATAAGGTTAGCTGTTAGCTGGTCCGTTTTTTTAGTTCGATGTCGGTAACATTGTAACCGCGGTTAAACCGTAACCATTTTCAGTGGTTACCGTGGTTTAATTTCGGAATACAATATTTATAGCAGTAGCTTAGCAACATTTTGTATTAGAAAGAGAAAGATTATTTGACCTATGTCTATTTAATTTATGTCGTGTGACAGATATACGTAAATAGTGGCATTACTTTCTAACACACTATAAATAATAATAACATATGTCGTAGAATTACAGATACCTAATTATCTACACTATTATTCACGAAAGATGACTATTCAAGGTCATTTGTTCGAAGAAAGAATACACGTCACTTTATAGCAGTAGCTTAGCAACATTTTGTATTAGAAAGAGAAAGATTATTTGACCTATGCCTATTTAATTTATGTGGTGTGCCAGATATACGTAAACTGTGCCATTACTTTCTAACATACTATAAATAATAATGACATATGTCGTAGACTTAGAGACACCTAATTATCTACTACACTGCCCTCTGTGCTAATATTTACCCAGTGGCGTTGACGTTTAAATCAAATTATTATTCCTTGGTTTATAAGTTAAATCTATGTTTTTGTATTTTTCAAAAACATAAGTGAAGAACATAAATCTTTCAGAAAGGCATTATTTAGAAAGAAACATAATTTTCAAATGAATTATTCTTATATTTCAGTTAAAATGTGTCCATAAATATTTCATGTTGCACGCCTATGCAAACGAAATGCAATGAAGTTATCTGCAAGTAATATTATATCAGACGGCTCACAAATGACCTTCAATAGTCATCTTTCGTGAATAATAGTTTACTACACTGCCCTCTGTGCTAATATTTACCCAGTGGCGTTGCGGTTTAAATGAAATTTTTATTCCTTGGTTCATAAGTTCAGTTTATAATAATAATTTTCAAATGAATTACTCTTATTTTTTGTTAAAATGTGTCCATAAATATTTCATGTTGCACGCCTATGCATACGAAATTCAATGAAGTTATCTGCAAGTAATATTATATCAGACGGCTCATAAATGACCTTGAATAGTAATCTTTCGTGAATAATAATTTACTCTGTTTAACTTTCCCGTGTTGCACTACTGATGATGAGAATTTAGTTCTCGAAATACGTATTTAGTTTTTATTAAAATTAATTTTAAGGTTAAGAGGTAATTTTATTAGTTTTAGTTATTATTTTATGACCCAGATGTCCGGCGCCCAGTTGACCATCACTCAGTTGTCTGAGATGATAACCGCCCATTCGCCGTCGCCTAGTTGACCATGTCCAAGATACGCCATCGTAATTCACAGTAAAATTATGGTGTAAGTAATTTCAATGGAATCGAAAAACAGTTGAGAATGATCTGAATACAAAATGCCCTTGGAAACAAGAACGAAGGAAAGTATAAAAATTGTTTTACTTTAACAAAACGAAGGATGTAAGTTTTAAATATTATAATTGAAGTGGAGATGTCAAAAGCAGCCAAATAAAATATAATTTTTGAGGACATATTTATAAGAATTTTTCTTTATAACCGGCCGACTATTTAACGACCCACTGAATAATAAAAATGTAAAGTTTCTTACCCCCCGTTAAAAAATTATGGATACGCCCCTGTCCGGTGTCCGGGGTTTATTGGTAGACGGTTATTAAGATATGTGAAACAAGATAGTGCAATTATACCATATAATTAAAACGAAAAGAGAAAGAAAAATTGGAAATGATAAGCGTTGTATTGTTGCCATGCTTCGCTGATGAAAACTGAATAATTTTTCTCAGAAAATGAAAAAAGAGTCGAGTTATTCTGAGTATTGCAAGTGCAGTAGTTTCTTGTTAATGCTAACAAGTTTATCCTTTTAATGTAAAAAGCTGATTTGTAGTAACTGCTGAGCAAACTAGATAATCAATGAAAATAAACATCTTCTGGTTACAGACTCACTTCGTATTTAATTTAAATTGTAACTTACAAGTCACATTTAAATAAATTTAAAATAACTATACCACATGCAAAGAAAATAAAATAACCTTATTTCTTATCCATATACAGGTAGGTACGTTTAGGAATAACAAAAATATTACTTTAATATCACAAGACTCTATTTACATATCCACGCATAATTTTTAAACGCACTTTATACGAATAATCTATTTTTATACACGAATACGACAGTAATTTAATTTTTTTTTAAATTATTTAATTCAGTAATACAGTAATGACTATACAGGGTACCCATTTTAAAAGTTCCCGCCTGAAAATTCATGAATCCATGATACATTTCATAAGTGACTTGGTTATTAAAATATTGGCGACTAAAACTACCGATGGCGGCGCTAGTGATGTAGCATACACGTGCTCTGAAAATGGTATTGTGCTATAAGATCGCATAAAGAAACATTGTATAGTCAACATTCGTTTTGAAGTATTTTATTAAACTTTTTATAAATACTGTTAGTAATAATTTTCTGTACGTACTTAAATTATAATGACGTTCGAAGAAAGTTATCTTAGATTTATTTCTAAGGAAATGTTTACTTATTTGGAGGCAACAAATGTTTTTCGAAGTTTTATAAAGGAGGAGAATTGTTTAATCGTGGGTTGTTATTTTTATGTGGCGTTATTGAACATAGTGCTACAGACCAAAAAAAATTTGAGCTGTGTTTAAACAAGTGCTCTAACGTCATATCCTCATGAGATTAGAAGAACTTTAAATTTACAATTGATTATTTACAAAATGCTCTTGTGGCCAATGCAAACACATTACAGCTGTCTTAATATTTTGTACAAGATAGTAAAATAGTACCATATATTATTCATGGATGTTAAATAAATATGTATTCACTGTACTTAGTTAAGAAAATTAAAATGGAACTAATGTCAAATGTCTTTCAAATTGTTTTATTTACAAGTGTAAGAAATATATTGAATGCTACACATAAAGTGAAAAGTGTATTATTTTATATACAACACTTTTAATTTTTGTTATCCTGTTATGATTCATCACTTGTTTTCCAGTTCGTATTTTCCTAATCCAGCCCTCTCTTTTGTCGATAGACTCCATTTTACCAAATTTAGTTTGGATGTCACTCTTCCTCTCACCAATTTTTGGGACAGATAATTTCTTACTACCCCGAGAATGACAGCCATACACGCAGCAACTGACGTTGTTAATATTTTTTCGTTCTTTGCTCCTATTGTAAAGTAATTTATAGGTACTTTAAAACAAAAAAGACAAACAAGAAACCGGCAAGGAAACCAATGCACTATATATATTTACTATAAAGTTGAATAACAGAATACCATTTTCAATAGTTGCAAATATTGTCCGCTTGAGGGATTCACGTTAATTTTAGTCGCCAATTGTTTTGCTCTTAGACCTAAAGAGAGATTGGAAACTCAATGCTTTTATATCGTTATAAAGTTAGCCATCTATCAACATATGCAACTAACTAAACCACGGTAACTAGATCCTAGATCTTTAAAATGTTATTCGTGTTTGTTTTTAAAATTATTTATTTTAATATTTAAAAGAAAAAGAAAAACTCATATTGATATATATATTATGAATATTTATTTAAAATATATAGTGTACAAATTTTAAATTACAAAAGAACAAAAAGTAGATATTTAAATAATATTAATAACAGAGTTATAGTATTTATCTTGATAATACGTATTTAAATATAGACAATAGATAATTGTCTCTGGTACGGATCACTATGATTATTCGATTTTTAGTACTAATATTTACCAAGTGGCTTATGAAATGTATTGTGTTTTGCCTATTCTTAAAATTTCAGGCGGGAACATGTAAAATGGGCACCCTACATATCTTTATGTACCGTTGGTTGAGAACTTTATCAGGCGTCACCTCATATATTCTTAAAACTGTTGTGGAAAAAGCATCTCATAGGTCATTTTGGTGCTATTAATAAATTAGAAATAATCAAATTTTACATTGATTAGTATATTAAATTATCAGAACGCAACCTATTCTACATAGAATGAGTTATAAATTCAACCACGAGCCGCGTAGCAGCAAGTTGGCGAACAAATAAGTGCTTGAATAGCCTTCTGTGACGAGTGTTTTATACTATTTTCTTTGATTCGGCTTTAATGTACATTATTTCTTTTTAAAAATTGTTAACAAAATCCATTAAGTGTTTTTATTTTACGTTTAATGTAGTCTTACCATTCCCATATAACAAAATGTTACTAAAAATAGTTTAAAAATGAAGCCATAGACAAGGACAGATATATACTAGTACTAGACCGAGCATCCATCATGGCGGCAATGTCATGAAAATATTGGAAATGAAAAAATTTATTAGAAATCATCATTTGTTTATTTTGATTCAATATCTATTAATTTTGTTCTCAAAACTATCCTTAACCAATTATTTTCGAGTTAGTTAAATTATTATTTATTGACGTTACAGTTGGCTTTGACACGATCCCAACAAAATAGTTTAATATGCTTTTGAAGTAAATAAATTGAAAAAATGAGTAAAACTGAAACAAATACTATTAGAAATATGCGAATGATGATCTGATATAGATTTTTCATTGGTTTCTTAATAATTTTGTTACATATCATTGAAAAGCTTATAAAATAAGCAAAAAAATGAGACTATTTTCAACAGTTTCTCATTTAAAAAATCATAAGTTTGTGTTATATCTCGAGAATTATTAAGTTTTCAAAAAATCTAATTACGCCATTTTATTCTATTTAAAAAAACGGTAAATTTTTTGTAAAAACATTTTTTTTTCTATCATAATATATAAGATATGAGATATTTTCAAAATGAGTGAAAAATGAGTTTTTGCCTGTAGCTCGGAAACAAAAGAAGATCGAAAATTCCTGTGGTGACTATTAAACATTTCTGGAAAAGTTGACCCTGGAATGTGCAAATGGTTTTGCTCTATCGTTAATATTATCCGAGATACCTTTAAAAAACATCGAAAATGAGACAGCCTGTACATCATATGTCTATTTTGTAGTTTCAGAAAACATATTTTTTCCTACGTTTAAATTTCGCGCCTTTCAATTAGCGTCTCGTTATGGCGTCCAAAGGTTCAATTCGGTAGTAAACACAGGGTATTCAAAAAATACAGAAAAAAACTTAAGGGCATATAGTACTAACCAAAATAAGTAAAAAAGCTTTAATTTTTATTTAAAGCTAACACCAATAACGGTGCTGTAATAAGACATTCTTATTTTGTATTTTTTTAACAGGTGTTTTAAATTAGTTATTCTGAAACGAATCTACATTTATGTTGTTATTTTCTTTACCGGTTTCAGGATATTCCATTGTTTACATGTACAAAAGTAGGCTGGTAACTAAGTAATAACTGTATCTGTATGGTAATATTATTACCATACTGACTTGTCAACAACGATCTACAAAATGAAAATAAAATAAAATTAAAATATAATGCTTTTTATTAATACATACAGATAACGTTAGCCTATCGTTCTAAATACGGTCTATTTTATTTTAAAGTAATAAACATGTGGAGCAAAGCACATAATTTGAATATTTGTCATATTGGCATATGCCAAAATAATTGTTCTGTTAACCATAGCACTCTGAAAGTAGCATCAATGAGAGAATTCCAAAAACTGGTATTTATCAATAGTCTTAATTTTCTGAAACCGATAAACTATTGAACAAACCACTGATGTTATTAATCATAACAGGCCTTAGAATTCTTAAAATCCTCGCTCTACGAGCTCGGATTTCAAACCGACATCTTCGGCAGTTATGATAGACATAACATTCCTAGGTATGTTAATAGCTATTAATATATCGTCATTTCTATGTTTGTTTTTCATTATAACACAGGTTATAATAAATGATATGGTTTTAAAATCGCATATAAAATTATATTTTAAAAAAATATTAAAAAAGAAAGAGATAGAAGATATGCGCAATGGGGATCTGCGCTTAGTAAGAACAACTGATATCTATGACGTTTGATTCTAAAAAAATTAGACGTAAAATGTAAGATAACTTTAAAAAATCTTATCGAAATAAGTTACAAAAGCTTTTATTGAAGGTAAAATGTCTAACGATGCAAATTTTCACTGAGAATACAGGTATTTTAATGACTGCAATATTTTTGACGTTTCGTTTGACAGCCCAACTGGCAGTTGTTCGCGCCATTTTCTTACTATTTGCAGCGATAGAAAGAGATAGCCCTTAAAATGGAAAGGTCCATTAATATTTTAAAATAGCAAAAAAGTATACACCAGAAATAACAGTAAATAATTTCTTTAATTTTTATTTTCACTTACTGTAACTACTTTTTAACAAGTGTATAATGACCCCTATTAAAAGAAAACTTACTTCCTAACAATTAAAGTTCTTATTACTACCTTTGAGTTAAATACCCCTTGATAAAAGCATATTACCACTCTTTAACACCTAAGGTATAATGAATTTATTTTATCTACACTTTAAATCATAATTTCTCATACAATATTTATGCCTGGTTATCAGCTCTGATATATTCGAACCAGTTTCTTAAAAACTTTCGGTAATAAAATAGTCACGCCACTGGTAAAATATGCATTTAGAAGCGTGGTATGTTTTATCAATAAATGAGATTTTAATTGCATATTTGCCAGGCCACACATATTGAAATTGAATAATTGCGGTTACTAGACGCCTGTTGGACTGTTGATATTTCTGACTACTCATTACAGTATTGAAAAATAAGCGTATAGGTGAATAAATATATATCATTTCTCATTCTCAAATCAACCGTTATTTTTTTTCTAAAATTTAGAACATAAAATGTAGAATTTAGAACTCTAAATTCGCGATTCAAGCTAAGCGATACGCACCAAGTGGCTAAATTTTGAACTAAAAATATGCACAGAATATATTGTTTCCTTCCTTTCATAGAAATTTTATGGACTTTGCAGGCCATTTAAATAATTTAAAATATTCTTTGACACAAGTTGCAGGTTTTAAATTCTCTAAAAAGAATAAAATGCAGTATCAGTGACAGATTGACAGCTCGAATAGTGTGACGTCAAAGCATAGCGCCAAATATTAAGCACTGTTCTAAGGTAAAACGTTACTTTCAATGTAGACTCAATTGATAGAACACAAGGGTCAGAATTTAAAGATTTGTAATTTGATGCTAATATTATTGTTATTATGAAGAAGTTAACTGAAATATTAATAATATTAAATTGTAAACATGTTTCTATTACTTCGTAATACAATATACACACATTAATAAATAGCAAAGGTTTTATTTCAAATTGAAATCAACTCTGCACATTCTGAGTTTACCGACATACCGACTGAGATTTTGTTTGTTAGCGTTTTTGAGCATTTTCAAATCAATGGACATTTCCAATTTAAGGGCTATCTCTTTCTATCGCTGCAAATAGTAAGAAAATGGCGGGAACAACTGCCAGTTGGGCTGTCAAACGAAACGTCAAAAAATTTTCAGTCATTAAAATACCTGTATTCTCAGTGAAAATTTGCATCGTTAGACATTTTACCTTCAATAAAAGCTTTTGTAACTTATTTTGATAAGAATTTTTAAAGTTATCTTACATTTCACGTCTATTTTTTTTAGAATCAAACGTCATAGATCTCAGTTGTTCTTACTATGCGCAGATCCCCATTGCGCATATCTTCTATCTCTTTAAATTGGAAAGGTCCATTCTTTTTAGAACTTTAGATTTCTTCTTTTTATGTTTAAGTATGTAAATTACTGTCTCTCCACATTAATATATTAATAATATGTGGTGTTCTTACGGTACTGTAATCTAAAAAATCTGATGTGGACACCACACGACTTCCTTGTAGGCAAGATCAATATGAAGATGAAGTATAGACCCAATTATAAAATTGCACGTGATTGACGTACTTTGACATTAACATCTATTTTTTTTATTTTTTTGTTCTTTTTTGTCCTAATCCATAGCAAGCTTCATTACAAAAACCAAAAAGTATATGTTTTAAATTTACATATCTCGCTTATACAAAGGGCTAATTTAATAATACTTGATGTGCTAGACGCAGAATTTAATTCTCTAAAGCTCTTATTTGAAGAATTTATTTCTTAAATCAAAATGAAACCATTTTATTCAAGAAAAACTGTTAACAACTTCAGGTAATATATCACTTCTGGTTAGCCTGTTTTAACCAAAATCTGCTATGTTATTCCAATTGATATAAAAGTCTTATATACCAAATTTGAAACGTTTTGGATTATATTTTAATATAGTTTTTTATTAAAATCTATTACAGGCTTCAAATAAAGTACCATTTCTGGAAATTATGTAATGACCAAAAAGGGAGGTGCACAACTAGATGTTATAGAAGTCCTAAATACAAAATTTCAACTTTCTACGGCTTATCGTTTTTGAGTTATGCGAGATACGTACGTACGTACAGACGTCACGACGAAATTAGTCAGAATGGATTAGGGGATGGTCAAAATGGATATTTCCGTTGAAATCTCTAAACCGAAATTTTTCGCGATTACAATACTTCCTTTACTTCGTACAAGGAAGTAAAAATGAACGAACATTTAGTTTCATGCAAAGTTTTTTTAAATTAGAATAGAATAATCATTACTACAAATTAGGATAATATGTTTTATTTAATTGAAAGGGTATTATTCAAACTTAACTGAATGATAGCTTAAATAGCTAATTTTTCTTTATTAAGTAAGATATTGGCGACGAAATGAACTGCTTAAAATTCTAGTTCTTATTTGCCGTGGCAATAATATTCACTTTGAAAGTCGTGTTTACCGGTAGGACAGTAGTTTAAATGAAGTGCACCGTGTTTGACGTAATTACTGAACTACCAGTGACGTCACAACTGGGAAACGTCACGGCGGGAAAAGTTAATTTGAATCGCCATTACAAATATTCCTTTTTTAATTCTATAGCAATTTAGTATAATCAAAAACAGAAAATATATTTATCATTCCATTTAAAAATGAACGATGCTACCCAAAAAAAAAAATCAGGACCTTTTCATTTTCATAACAAAAATTTGCATTTAAGTTATCTCCAACTATATGTATATTTTAATTTTAAAGAGTTATTTTTATTATACAAATCAAATTTCATTGTTTATGTTCTTTCTTTTCGTGTGCCATAATTCCTTTAGCGGTGGTAGCATGTCTTTAGTATTCCAAATCTTGCGACCACATTCGCACAAAAAGACGGAATCAGACATCAGTCGCTTGTCTAGACGTAAAGTGAAAATTATACCATGCTGCTTACTGCCTCGCGATCCACTTGCGATAACACAGCCACAGTCAGAGCTCGAGCTCGGTGTATTTATGATTTGCCTTCTCAATGTTTTTTGCTCCTGTTGAATTAATTATTTTCATACAGAACGAACAATGGCAACGATTTAGCCGGCGACATTTCTTTTTCACTTTATTTGGTTCTATCATGCACTCTGCACTTTAATTATATTAAATTATTACCTTCTGGCTAAGGACCACAAATTTGAAAACATTTCGCGAAAGGTTTATCTTGATTGGGATCTACTTAGACTTATTATTTCATTCGGAATTCAGCTCAGCATAAATGTTTCTTTGTCAGAAAGTTGGTTACCTTTAATTATTTTAATGTTGCATGTAAAGAAATACTTGCTAAAATTATTATGAAATTAAGTAATTAAAATTTGGAAGTTTACTAAAAAAAAAAACTCGTATATTGCGAAACCGTGTTATGAGAGACTGGAATTAATTCATATGAGGGATGGTTAAGTAAATACATAACGATTGAATAAATAGGGATAAATGACTCTTTTTCTTTATTTAATAGTTACGAATTAAAATAGATTTATATTAACAAAAAACCAGATTCTGAAAATTTACTGTGCATAATCTTTTGTTTGGAATTCAAAATTATACTCTGTTCCATTTAACCTATTCAACAGATGGCGCTCATATCAGCGCCAGTTTTAAGTAGCCAAAATGGAGTCATTCCAAAAAAAATTTAATTGATTTTTTTTCAGAAATGAAAAATTTACTTAATATATATTAAAAATATTTAATATTATTACGTTTTCATTCATGATTTTCTTTATAAACATTCTTAGTCTGATGGTGTGACGTCATAATTTTGTACACACAGCACGGGACAAACTACACAAGGTCGCAAAATAAATGAAAACGAAATAAAAATTGCTATATTATAAATAGTTGTATTTTTATACCGATAATAATGTAATTAAAGTACAGTCGTCCAGTTAATCTTTTTAATGGTAACGTATGTCGGTTATCTCTACTTATGGCGGAGTGACGCTAACGTCACAACTTTAATAATTATTTTAGACGTTATTAAGCATAACTTCAAGAAAACAAAAAATACGGAATTTCTATTTTTAAATTCTTCGTAACATATAAAAAATTCAAAAAAGTTGGTTAGTTTTTTTTTTAATTTTATTAATTTTGTGTGACGTCATATCTGTAATTTTACTTTGCCTACTGACTAAAGTTGTTTATATCTGTCAATGTCATTATTCTGCTAAAAATTTATGTCAGAAAACTATAGTTGTACCTTGTCAAAGGAAAAATCTGTTGTTATAAAGATTTTTAATAAATGTGTTTTATTTTAATAAAAATGATAAATGTTCCATACATTTTCATGTAAAATAGAACGACATATACATATATGGATTTTATTTTCACAAGTTATGAATAATATAAAATTATATTATTTTCGTTTGATACACTGATACAAAAATACAGTTGTGACGGCATATCGTTATGGTGCTAATCGTTTTTATTAAAATTATGAATGAAAAGTTTTATATTTTAAAAATATTTTGGTACAAAATTATTTAAAATTGTTTCCCTTATCTTTTACTAATATTATTAGATTATTACCATTGTCATGTATCCACTATTTGTAAACAACTCGAAAAATTAATTTTTAATAGCAATTATTTTCACGTGACAAGATATAGATAAAGCAACATGCAATAAAACGCATACGGTACTCGAGATATACAACTTGACGCATTGACATCTTAAGGACAGACGTGTGTTCTGTTAAAAAAAATGGCGAATTAATCAGTATTACATTAAGTAAAGTGGTTGTAAATGAAATGACGGAAATTAAACCTGCACCTTCACTTTATCATCTAGTTTCTAATACATATAATCTTTTATTGCAGAAGATCAAATTACTAATTTTATTTATTTATTCATGTAAATAGAAATAATGTTTAAAAAATTCTAAAACTGGCAAAAAATTCCAAGAGGCGTGCTTGATACCTCCCTTGGTAAGGGAAGTATAGGGATCGTGCTAAAAAATCGCATATCGAGATTTTGGTAAATGACCACGTTTTAAGGTCCCTAGAATCCAATTTTAACATTTTTGCGATGATGTCTGTGTGTACGTATGTGTGTATGTATGTGTGGATTCAAATACTATCATTCAGAAAATTTAGAAATCTTGTATTTCGAACTTTTTCTGTAATTGAAAGAGCCCATTAGATTTTGGTGTAAATCGGATAACCGGAAATGGCATTTTACTAGAAGCACAAAATAGTTTTTCTTCGAAAAATACCTCTAAGTGTTTTTTTTCGACATTAATGTTATTATAAAAATTAAAGATTATTAAATTTTCTACAGATTTGCATTAATACTTTTTACCTCTCGCTAAGAGAGGTATTGTATTCATGTTAAAAATCGCATATCCAGATTTTAGTGAATAAGCATGCTTTAAGGTCCCTAGAATCCGATTATAACATTTTTACGATGATGTCCGTGTGTGTGTGTGTGTGTGTGTGTGTGTGTGTGTGTGTGTGTGTGTGTGTGTGTGTGTGTGTGTGTGGATGTTGGATTCACGATAACTCAAATACTATAAGACTTAAGACATTTTTAACTACGGATTCCTCAATCTAACAATGATGGGAAGAGTTGATTAAGTTTTGGTAACAATTGGACAACCGGAAGTAGTAGTTACAAGAAAAAAATCATCTAAATATTACTTATCGAAAATTTATGTAAATACTTATATTAAAGAACGTTAATTTCTTTATTCGATAAATATAAATTCATTATTATATCTTCTATAGATTTAGAGATAAAGAAATGCATATAAAATAATTTGATGTAAAAATTCTTAGATCAAACTACTTCAAGACAAGAAATTCAAATGTTTGTAATTGACACATAAATGTCACTGTCAAAAATATTCGTACATCATTATGAAGATTATGAAAATAAATAAAAAGTTAACAACGCAAAATAATATACCTAAAAAAGAATATAAAAGGAATTTGCGAAAAAATGACGAATAAAAGAAGAAGAAAAGGAAAGTAGAAAAAAAATCAGGATATTGAATATAAAGAAAATGTATGTATTGTACATAATTTATATTAAAATAATTATTTTGTAGTGAGACATGAATATATGTATTTGTATTTAAAAATATTTTTCGTTTTATGCGTACAACCAGGTAAAATATCTGGCGAGAGTTTATGTGCTGGCCACATCAGATTTTTCTATATATTTTATGGATAAATTTATAAAATCTATAATTTAATTCCGGAGCCTACGCTTTCAACAAACAAAACTCCTTGGTTGCGCAGTTAGTCAAATGTATGTAACTGACAGATAAATGTCACTGTCAAAGAACTAATCATTTCAAATTAATAGTAACGTTTTAAAAAGGAAAAAGTAAATAGATCAATAGGAAAGGAAATCAATACTTATGTAAATATGTAGGTATAAAAATTAACGATTATTACATTATTTCGGTATTTGAAATTTAATCTTCATTTTATTATCAAAAAAGGTAGTTACTTGGATTAGATTAGACTATATTTTAACAAATAAACTGTCAAAATTAGAGTAAAATTCGCTAATCCAAAAATAAGGATTAGCTTAAATCTTTTTTGTATCTCGGGCGGTACATGGCGGGAGGAATTATGTTGGCCACACCAGATTTTTTTCTCTAAAATTCATAATCGATTATGTTTTGGTACACATACCTAATTTTTAAATAAAATTGTCCCTCATATAAAAGTTCCTAATAATTAATTATTGTCTTCAAGTTTAATAAGTATTTATAAATATCGTCCATTCTATTCTACGCCACTGGTGTTGGTACTAAGTACAACACAAAGTATTGTTGCTGTTACAATGTGCAATATGAATGCAAAACAAGTAAAGTGGTTGTCTGTGGACCACTCCTCATAAGCAGGTGCAAATCACCTGAACAACAAACAAGACATGCTTACGACGCGTTGTATCTCTTACATACAAGGCATATACCCGCCCTCTTGCAGAAATATTACCTGCCATTCAATTTATTTTTGTACTTTCAACGAAAAATATGCTTAAAGATCACCAACCCAATGAATAAAATAGTTTTTGTATTCATTTACTTATGTCCGGTTGCAGAAACGTTCATCAACTTTTTGTTTTATTGAGGCACCATTAAAATGAACAAATTCGAATCGTTGTTCGTTTTGATGATTTCAAATAAGAATTAAACTTTTAAAATTTACTGACCTTTTTGGAGTGTCTGGTAGATTAAATATGCCCATTGCTGATTGTCGAATTGATGAAATTGTCTAAAAAAGTTCACACACACACAAACACTAATATATTATTAAAATATTAGTTTCTGATCCATTTTTCAGGATGCAGATATAAAATATATAAAATTCTGAACACAGTGTATAAAAAGAACAGGAATGCAATTATTGTAGCTATAAGTAAAAATATATTCACTTCTATATCCATTTTACTTTTTTTTTCACTTCAACACAGCTACTAAAAATATTAAAAAGTGATAACGAACACGTTAAGATCAATTTATTAGAGAAATAAATAATGGTGTACAGTGGTGCTCAAACGATTTATTTTCATACAAAATACAAATTTACATTCTTATAATTTAAAGTAAAACTTAAAATCGAATATACAACACATTACTGAGATTCACTTTCATTTTTTTCTTTTTTATATATTTCTTCTTGTACAAAATTTCTCACGCCATATACGCTTTCTTGCCATTGAGAAAACCATTCTTCAAACTTTTGTACGTTATTAAAATACGGCCCATTTTGTTCCAACATAGTGTTATAATATTCAAAATATGAATCGTATTTTGCATCATCGTCTGTTAATAAATTATTTACTCCTTCCAGTTCATATTCGCAATTTTTCCTTTTTTTATTGTGTTTGCGTTTTCGTTTTGTTGGTTGCAAATGGTCGTATTTATAAGAGGCTGCATAACCGACAGTATCTTCTGAATTTGTTTCTGTAGATTTGAAAGGTTGTTCGACTTTTGTTTTTAAAGCATAATCATACGCTTTAACCATCATGCCTTCGTCGTAAACATAGACATCTTCCATATTTTCTTCGCTTTCAAAATTATCTTCGGTTTCTTCATCGCATTCTTCGTAATAATCTTCATATTCTTCCTCATTATATTCTTCCTGCATGCATTCTTCGTTTTTGTTATCAGGTTCAATATTTTTATGTATTTCGCATAATGAATCCAGCCAATTATTTTCACTATTAGAAATCGCAGAATCATATATTTTTGTGAATAAATTTTTGGGGCATGTACATTGTGTATCTTTATTTTGAGATGTAGAGTGTATTACTTCCCATTTTCCTATAACTGGAGGGTGTACTGCTTCCCAATTTCCTATAACTGAATTTTCATTTTGAGATTCAGAGTATATTACTTCCCAATTTCCTATAATTGGCGCACTGTCGGCCGCCATTCCCAATTTGTTCAACAAATCATCAAATTTTAACTTTGTTTTTTGTTGTCTGAGTTCTATATTGTCCTCTTGTTCCATAATTTTTAATAATTCTTCTGTAGATGTTACACTGTCTTCTGTTATGGGTTCTTGTTTAACGATTACTTTTGTTAATTGGTACAAAGCTGTGTTTTTGTTTACAATAGTGTTTTCTTGGAAAATTTTTGCTTCATTGTCAAATATTTGGTTATTTTCTGTATCAGGATTTGATTTTTTATTTTTATTTCGTTTGGCTTTTTTACATTTTGATTTTTTTATAATGTCACTCTCTTCAGATGTAGTAGTATCGTCTAATTTATCGTGCGTGATTAAATTTAATAAAATTGAAGGATCCATATTGTTGAATTTATTTTTTAATTCATTTTTGGAAGATTCTTCTTGTTTATTTATATTACATAAAATTTCTTCTACATTTATTTCATCGCTTGCAATATTATCTGTATTTTCTTGTTTACTATTTTCTCCTTTTGTTAACATTTCAAAAATAGCAGCTGGATTCATATTATTAAATTTTTGTTTGCAAGATTCTTTCGATATTTTATCGTCTTTATTTATATCTTCCAAAATCGATTCTATAGTTTTTACAATATTTTCGTTTGCAACATCTTTTTTTGTAGTTTCAACACAAGAATCTTTACTGGTTACAGATAAATCTTTCAACGTATCACAAATTTGATCAGTTTTATTATCAACTGTGGCATGTAATTTCTCAAACTGTTCAATTTCACAAGTCCAAATATCTTGTGGAACATTTTCTTTTGGAAATTTCATAACTGATAACGCGCTAGAAATTTTTCTTAAGAGTTTTTGAAGTTTGTTAACTTCAGCCCCTTCTGACGCGATAGAAATGCATAGCCCACTTGAGCCATATCTTCCAGCCCGCCCCATTCTGTGTAAATAAGTTTCAGAATCTATAGGAACTTCATAATTGATCACAAGATCAACATTAGCCGCATCAATTCCTCGAGCGGTTAAATCAGTCGTTGAAAGAATTCTACATTTAAATTCTTTTAAGCTGTTAACAGCCTCAAGTCTACATTTTTGATTTTGAGCGGCTGAGATATAAGTGGTTGGCCAATTTTCTCGAGAGAGATTATTACTCAAAGTTTCTGCTCTAGTTTGGTAATTGCAGAAAACTATACATTGGGTAAAAGAAACGTTTTGTAAAATACGAATTAATTCCTGAGTTTTTATTTTCATTTGTTGTAAAACGTTTAAATGATTTGGAACGGTTGTTACAAATTGACGAATTCCTAATAATGTTGGGACGTCATTTTGAGAATCAATAAAAGTTGGTGTCAACATGTATTTAGAAAGAAAGTTTTTAAGATTTCCAGGGTATGTAGCACTTGAAGCAATCATTTGCTTTGTATTTGAAAGATTATTGTGAATGAAGTTTATATCTTTTTGTTGATCAGTAGCTACTAGTTTATCAGCCTCGTCCAAAACATATAATTTTACAGAATCTAGGTTCATATGGCCGTCTTTAATAAGATGTTTTATTCTACCTGGGGCACCAACAGCTATATGACAATTTTTCAGTTTTACCAAATCGTCGTTAATGTTAGTTCCTCCAATAAAATACTCCACTTTTAAACCTAAACAAAACAATGAATTATAACATTTTCCATTTATATATTTAGTGCAAACTTTTTTGCACTGAGTTTAACTCGTTTTCCATTTATATAATCAGTACTAGAGCTGTGAAATCGATTTATGATCTTTTGCTAAAATTGATTTGTCGCGATTGATCGGTAAATCGCAAAAATCGATATATTTTAACATGAAATCGAAATCTAAAAATCGATTTTAATAAAAAATTAATAAAGATATTCTTTTAAAAAAATAAATTTAAATTAATAAAGAATCAAAAGATCGATTTTTATTGATTGGTAAAAGTAATAGATTTTTTCATCAATCTTGAAATAAATATTTTTTTCTACAGTCTATATACAAAGTAGCCATTTGCTCTCTCTTTTGTCAACGCAAAATGACACATTGCCGCTCTAGAGCGACAAAGTAGAAAAAACGCTCGCTCCTCCAATTTCTAACTACACAATGTTGAGAAATGTTACTTGGCTACATTCTTAATGGAAACGTTTAGTCAGGAATTAATGACACTGTAGTTACACATTACCCACTTAACAAGTCAATCTGACATATAACTGCTCTGTCGGTATGTTACATAACCAAAATGCCGCACTGCTGTGAAAATGAAATAGGGCATTCATTTACAAAAACGAAAGTATAAAATGCTTAGATTAGATTGAAGCAATAGCTCAAGAAGAATGGAAAATACCGATAAGTAAAAATAAATAAAAAATAAATTTTTATTATGGTGGAGGACCCCATTGTGGCGACTGTAGAAAAAATCTTGTGTGTGTTTCGAGCGCAAATGGACATTGTCGATTTCGAGAGAATGCCTCGCTCCTGCGTCGCGCGGCAACAACTTCTCAATCGACAATGTCCCATTTTGCGCTCTTAATACACAAATAGCTATTTTAGAAGACCCGATCTTTTAGAATCTGGAAGATTGATTTCTTTTAGAAATATCGATTTTCCGGAATTCGAATGAACGTTTTTTTAATTCATCGATCTCTTTTAAAAGAATCAATTTTTCAATTGATCTGATCTGGAAAAATCGATTTTTTAATTCATCTTTTCGATTAATTTACTTTTCGAGTGAGCTGAACCTGACTAAGTGCGCACTTTCTTGCACTTACTACAACCGTCAGTTCTTGTTAGTGCAGTCTGCCAAATTCATATATTTTGAGTTGTAAAAAGTGTCTGTATAAGTACAGAGGATGTATATAAAATTAAGTTTGTTAATAATAGAAGAATTATTGGAAATTTCCGTTTGTAAATATATTCTAGGTATGGCTATAAAATAACGAGATTTATTTTTTTCCGGCTTCCCTGTAAATTTGGAACAATGAACGGTGTATAATATTATTAATTTGTTATCTACTCTCTACCCGCGGTTAAAATTTCAAAATAATTAGACAAACCGTTCGGCAGAAGCCTTTGATTGAAGTTTACCGCTTTCTTATACTCTGCCGGAATCATGTTAGCGTCAATATGAAATTTTAAGTTAAACTTGAAAAATCCGCTACAGAAACGTACGATTTGTTGAAGAAAGTTTATGTTTTTGAGTGTCTATCTAGTACTTAAATTTTCGAGCAGTTTGGAAGGTTCGAAAAGGAAAAAAAGAGATCGGAGATGATTAACCTCTTGGCCGAGTACGGGAATCGTATTTTCGAAATTATTCATGTGGATTGCGTGCCTGAGGGGCAATTCGTTAACTAAGTATACTACAAGGAGGTTTTGAAACCCATTCGTGCACGGGTGAGAAGAAAAAGAGCTGAAATAAATAAAAACCAACTCATAGAATTTCCACCTACACAACGCCCTGTCTATCAAGATATTTTTGACGAAACAAAAAATTACATCACGCGTAATCACCGGACCTAGCGCCATGCGACTTTTTTATTCCCAAAATTTAAATCTGCCTTAAAAGGGACCAAATTCGAGTCCGAGATGCGATAAAAGAAAAATTGGCGGAACTTATAAACAATCTAACAAAAAAGGCCTGCAACATTGCTTCCAACAATGGAATATTCGCATGAGGCAATGTAGGGTTCGAGGAATAAAGTACATTGAAGATTGCAATATTTGTTTTGCGTAATTTTTTGAATAGTCATTGTTTTAAGTTTTAAGATCAATCTCGATATTTTATAGCCACACCTCGTACAAATAAACAATTGCGGTTGTACATAATGTTTTTATTTGAAAGTGATAGTTAACAAACTTGAATTGGACTTTACAGGTTTCATTTAAAACTAACGTTCTTAGCTACATTAAGTCCAAACAGTGCAAAAGTAAATATATAAATGGAAAACGGTATTGTGTATCTTTGCGGTACAAAATGATATAATTATTACCTTCAAAATTTACTCCTATACTCTGTAAAACTTCTTTGATTTGCACGGCGATTTCCCTCGTCGGGGCGAGAATTAAAACTTGAATTTCATTCTTTGAAACATCAATCATTTCCAAAGCTATAATACCGAATACTGCAGTTTTTCCAGTGCCAGATTTCGCTTGTAAAATTAGATCTGCAAAAAATAGCATTTTAAAATTATTTTTATATAATTAATAAGTAAATTATCTACCATATCCGCAACGTCCCATTGGAATAGCCTTTAGCTGAATTGGTGAAGGTTTCTTGAAACCATTTCTTAGTAAACCTTGAAGGACTGCATCTGATAGTAGCATAGCAGTGAAGTCAACATTTTCTACAGTTTGTACATCCTCTGTACGGGATTTATTTTCAATATTATGTGCTATCTGGCGATTCATTTTAGATTTGTAACAACATATGTCAAACGTCAAACATTTAGGTTAGAAGAAATACATGTGAAGTTAGCTACGCTACACATATTCTCGTAACTTTGTTGGGCTACGTTCCAAAACCACATTTCGAATATAGATAGCTTTAAAATTATTCTACAATGTTTTAGTATTATTTCAGTATAATTTTCAAAAATGTAGGAGGATACACACGTACTTTTAGCCCAAGCAGATATCAGCTACATACTTTGCTTTTTTGTCTGCAAAACCTTGCAGCTATTTGTTCGCTCTATTCTACTCTACAGTTTTGGAACGCACCTCTGTAAATTTCGGGTCAAGAAATGACATGCTCGATTTGAATTTAATGTTACGAACTGAGGTTACTCATTTCGCTTTCTATTTTAAGTTTCATGCATGACCATGAGGGCTTCGAAAACATGGAAATGGCAGCAGAAAAGGGCAGAGCACTTTTAGGAGAAACAGAAGACAACGGATTGCTGCATTGGGGTCCCACACCCCAAAATTCTAGCCGTGTTATCTGTATGTATACGGTAAAAATCTTACTAGATTTCATACTACAGAGAATTTATTTTAAAATGCAACATATGGTTTATCACTTCCATGGTTACTCACTACTGTCAAAAAATGACAGCTGACAGCAATGTAATATTTGTCCATTTTAAAATGCAACATTATAAATAGTATTGCAGTACATGAGATACCTCCAGAACACATCACAAATGGAGTCAATTCTTTCTACGAGCGACTAGAATATTGCCTCAGTGTGAATGGAGGAATTTTTTAATATTTATTACATTAAAATTATGAATTTTTGTAAGCCAAAGTGTGTTAAGATGTGTTAATTAAGGTTTTGATTTTTTGTTAATAGTATGTAGGCTAATTTATTGGAAATTAATATTGAAAATACATAACTACAAATTTTTATATGTTGCATTTTAAAATGGACAAATATTACATTGCTGTCATTTTTTGACAGCAGTATGTAGTAACCATGGAACTGATTGACCATATGTTGCACCACGTTAAATTAAATTCCCTGTATTTGCTTTACAATGCTGTGGCTTTAAGGCAAAAGCAGGTACCTATATCTCATTAGAATTCGACTTTTTAAAATATTTCCTAAACTAACAGAGTTAAAGATTTGAAATTTTATATCCAAGGTAATTATTTAACATAGCATTCATATAAAAATTACTAAATCTCTGGGGGGTACAGAAGGGGTACATTACTTGAAAATAAAATCGACTTTTTAAAAATATTTTCTAAATAGACTTAAAAATTTGAAATTTTATATTTAAGTTAATTATTTAAAAATGTATTCATATAAAAATTGCGGGTAACATACATTCGAAATCCTTGGGGTTGCCATGTCTAACTCAAAATTTTTTTTCCTGATCGAAATTGAAAGAGGTGTTTTTTTTTTGGCAAAAAAACTTTTTGACTTCGGTTTGTTTCAAATTTCGTATACGGTAACTAGGAACAAAGGACTAATGGATAGCCAAATCTGAGCCCCTAGGGGTTGATATTAAGGAAGTTATTGAAGTTTGAAGTGGGTTTTTGGAAATAACTGTCTAATAATATTTTTCTGTGTGATTACAGGATCAATAGCGGACCAAGGACCACTTAAGGACATCTCAGGATAAATTATTAAATAATTAATTTAATTATAAAATTTATTTAGTGTAGAATATATTCAAAAAAATATTCTTTTTTTTCAAATAACGTACGCCACGCCTTGTCTTCACCCATGAATTCCTTTTAGCTTATAATACAAATAAAATATTTGTAATTGTTTTAATTGTGATTGTTATTTATTGTGTAGGAGGGTGTACTATTATTAATTTTGTAACAATAATGTACTTGTAATTGTTGCAATAAATATTTATTTTTATTTTAAAAAATGTTTTATTTATTCTTTTACTGACACATATTTGTTCAAAACGTCATTGACCCCTAAACTTTGTTGATTTTCTAAATATATCTTATTTTTATATTTTAAATACATGCCTATAGGTATATAATTCGACACTTTTGTAAAACATATCCTTTTAAAAAATTTAAATTCCAAGTGCTCTTTTCATTTCTGTTATCCTGATACCACCAGAATTTTTAAACAAAATTCGACAAAAGTTATGCTACCTGAAAATAGCATCTATGCACTATTAAAATTTTTTTAGCGTCCATAGATGCTACCTGAAAGTATCATCTATGCACGATCAAAAACTTTTTAAGAGTGCATAGATGCTACCTGAAAGCATCCATGCACGATTCACTCAGTTTAAAAAAGAAATCCATGCACGATTCACTGTGTTTAAATTCCCAATAGGTATACACCCCATTTCAAAAGAAGCATCCATGCACGATTCACTCAGTTTAAAAAGGAAGCATCCATGCACGATTAACTCCGTTTAAATTCCCAATAGGTATACGACCAATTTCAAAAGTAGCATCTATGCACGATTCACGGAATTTAAAAAGGGTGCCCATTACTTTTTGTTGATTTTACTTAAAATATGTTTATCGACAGGTGCTGCAGTCGTGTGGCCCTTTTAAAAACTACATACGTGTAGGGAAAAAAATTATCTTCTAAGGAGTAAAAAATAGACAAATTATATTTAAATTTCTATTTTATTATATAAAATATTCAACATTAGGATCAGTTACATGAAATACAACAATCTAAAATACAAATAAACAATAAATACAAGTAACATTTATACAAACTATTATTTAAACATTCTTATTTGTAACATTTCAAGACAATAGTACTCGTATAAAATACAAAGAATAAAATAAATGCAATATAAGCTATGAACATAATAATGACAAAAATGTATTAAAATAAACAATAAAAATTACTTAAACTAATGCAATTTATTATCTAATAACCCCTTATTTATTTTAGGGGAAAATACCATAACAAAGAGACAGGGATCAGGGAAGTATGTACAGTCGATTGGGACACTAGGACATTTTGGTCATTCGTTAATCCTGTACTAAAAGTGCTAGAAACATCACACAAGTGTTGTTAAACTTACTTGGATCTGTATAATGAGGCGCGGGCAGACACGTGACTTTGACAAGTGCTTGTAGGGCCCCACAAGGTTGCCAAGTATACGGCTTGTGTAAATTGTCTGTGTTGCCGAATCAATTTTACGCTTAAATTGATTTGGCAACAGTGGCAAGTTACACAAGCTGTATACTTGGCACCCTTGAGGGGCCCTACAAGTCACGTGTCTGCCCGCGCCTCATTGAAATTCGTGGTCAAATTTTCTCCAAGGGCTCGAATAAGCCCTTTATAAAAGGGCGGTCTTCTATCGGATGGTTATTTTCATACCTTGAAAAGTAAATACTAAAGAATAGGGTAGGAAAAACCCTTAAATATTAGAATTTTTCCCTCTCTCTTTTGTTACATAGGAAAGGTAAATAAACTACTTTTATTTATTTATTCTTTCTTATAAAAAATAATCTATTATCTTTATAGTGTTTGTATTTATCTTATCCAATCGCTATGTGTAGTAAGGCTCTTCGCGGTTCTCCAGTTTCCAATGGTGGCAGTTCTAAATGGAGCACACAGAACACACTATATTATTCAGGATGATTATATAAGATGTTTCAGTAGGCGTAACTACACTCAGATTCAGAATTTCAAATGAGAGGGGTCATATGTGGTACCGTTGGATGCATATTCTAAAAACAAACTTTTACTGGAAATATTTTGGCCACAAGAAATAATATGAAGGACAGGATTCGGGACGTCTGCTCGCTGAATAAAGCGAAGTCAACAATGTCCGACTTCGGCAGCAAAAATGCACTGATCAAGGTGGAAAGTACTTCGAACATTTAAACAATTTTTAGTATTTATTTCGTTAATAATACCTAATGGTGAGTATAGTTAGGCCTACTTCCGGTGAGCCGGTTTCACATTTTTTAAAAAGTATTTTAAATTAAAGTTTATTCAAATTTTTTGTTAGTAATATAAAAAATAATAATAATGGACCTTTTCAATTTAAAGGGATAGAAGATATGCGCAATGGGGATCTGCGCATAGTAAGAACAACTGATATCTATGGCGTTTGTTTCTAAAAAAATTAGACGTAGAATGTGAGAATATCTCGGATAACTTAAAAAAATCTTATCGAAATAAGTTACAAAAGCTTTTATTGAAGTTAAAATGTCTAACGATGCAAATTTTCACTGAGAATTCAAGTATTTTAATGACTGCAATATTTTTGACGTTTCGTTTGACAGCCTAACTGGCAGTTGTTTGCGCCATTTTCTTACTATTTGCAGCGATAAAAAGAGATAGCCGTTAAATTGAAAAGGTCCATTGTTATTTTCGTAAATAATTAAACAAAAAAAATCATGGAAAACAATCCCCCACTCCTGTGACGTCGGAGCACATACAGTACGTCATTCATAGCCAATAGGAAAACAGTTTGCGCTATTTATATAAATAAAAGTAGGCTATAGTTTGTTACATGTTAAACTGTATGTGCTCTGACGTCACATTTCTGTTTCAGATCACGTGACCTTTTTCAAAATGTTACACAAATTTCAATAATTAATAGTAAAATATCTAATGGATATTTCGTGATATTTTCAAATTTGAGGCTCTTTAATGAACAATCTTTTAAAATTTAGTACTTACAAGTCATATAAGAATTCTTGCAACAGGCCTAGTTTTTTTCCTGAACCTCTAGAACGTCGTAGTTCTGAAATAAAAGCCTGGGACCAAAAAACTACATGATAAATAATATAAATTATTCAGGTCTATTACTGATATACTTTCATAGTATATAATTTGATAATTTATAGTAAAATAATAGGGAGTTAAAAATCAGAACTTACTATGAAAAAAATAATATCTCCTATTTCTTCAGGTCCTGTAGGTCTCCAAAAGTCGACTTCAATCACCAGGAAGTCGTCCTCCAAACCACAATGAATGAGCACACCGAACACACGTCCATTTCTAGACTCCAACGATAAAATAAAAATAACGAAATTATTAAGCATTACTGAGGTATATGTATAATAATTGGGAATAATATTCTCAAAAATATAAATTTAAAAAATAAAATAATTAAGAAAATATTATACATTAACGTCTATGTATTGCAGCGTTTCTTAACCTATGGGTCGCGTAAACTATTCAGAATTTTATAATTTTGATTACAAAATGCCAATCATATTTTTCTAAAATGTATATGTATATACCTTGATCCATTTAAGCCATTCAGTATTGCAGAGAATAGGGAATAGTTTTGATCTCTCTGATTGGCTGAAATTGGAGACAAGAGCAAAGTTTACCCAATGTAATTTCGGCTACTTGAAACTGGCGTTGATGCGAGCGATATCTGCTGAATGGCTAATGTAAGCAATACAATGTAGAACTATTATTGCTTATAACCCTACCGACACTTTGACTTCATTTTGGTTTCAAAAAAAAGACACACCAATCTTGTAATTACTAAAACAAATTTTAGGAACCGCCGTGATTTGAAGAACTTTAGAAACTTATGCAAACTCAAGGTTCACAGTAATTAACATTAATTATTGTAAGCTATTCGTATTAATTTTAAATTTTAAAGAAATGCATTTTCAATCATGTTCGAAAATCAAATTAGACAAATATAGGAAGGTAATATTTAGGTTTGACCATCAGACAAGACTAAAATTGTATCAAATTCATGTACCTTCCAAATTGTAACAAATTTCGTTTTATTTGAAATTGTTGATTTTATTATGGTGTTAAATTTTTATTTTGTTTATAAATATGTACCTAGGTATGTGATATAGGTACCTATTCCTACATTTTTTTCATAAATAGATTATTGTTTATAATAAGACATGTGCTTTTATTTTAAAAAAAATTCTATATAGTGGGTCGCGAAACCAATATAATAGATAAATCTGGGTCGCGCCTTAAATAGGTTAAGAAACTCTGATGTATTGTATAGACAGATAGTTATACAGGATGTTTCACGGATACGGGACACCTCGTATATTTTATTTATTATTGGAAATAAAACAAAAATAAAAAATATCAACTGAAATAAACAATTTTAAATCCCAGTATGTACCTATGTGGGTTATTATTGATTTAGTATATAAATAAATAAGATATAAAGTATTTTATCTATCCTTGCTGTTAAAATGCTACTTTGTGCACCCTTGCAGTTGAAGTGCTACTTTATCTACTATTTTGAGTAGATGAAAGCATACTGTAACATCAGCTATAGTATTGTGTATACTGCAATACTTACATAAAGGATAAATACAATGAATTCCTGGATAAATATGAATAATTATCATTTCCAGAACAATTATTTTTGTTTTTTATTCATTTAACAATCATTTACAATTCTGATATGTCTAGTAGGCTAATTCATAATATTTACGCATTATTAATTTTTTATTTTTCCATGGCAAAATTAATAATCGGCAATTTCGCTGCTTAGAATAATGTACAATATATAAATTTTATGTAATAATACAGAATTATAATAATGTGCAGTCTCGTTTAGCGCATGTAACACTGTTTTTTTTTTAAATATTTAACGAGTTATGTAAAGTGTGAGTACATACAGATGCATATAAATATGTATACTACTTATTTGATTTGAACATAATTCCTCAAAATATATGTTCCGAATTTGTGGTAAATAATTGTTACAAAATCAATCATATGATGAAGACGATCATATTTTGTAGTGGATGATTTGTTGTTAGGAACTAATATCTATTACAGAAAGGAATGGGTATAAATTTACAAAGTATTATCCTTAAATTATTGTGGTTAGTAATTATAAAAGTACTATAATACATATGAACAAAACTTTTAACTATGTACATTTATTTTTTGTATATTTGATTGAATCATTTCTCAAAAACTCGATAAAAAAAGTTTAGATTTTAAATTTGAATTAATTAGGCCTATTAACTCTAATTAAAAGGAAATTAATAATATAGTTCCAGTTCCTTGGCAGCTTAATTTATAAATTTTTATATATTTCAATATTAAAATAGATTTTTCCAAATTCTAAATTTGTTGCTTAATTTTATTAAAAATTCAATATAAATCTTGTAGAGGAAGATGAACATTTTACATAGAGCAAAGGCTGCCTATTCATTTCAAATTTCGTACATGTTTTAAAAATTTGTAATGGGATATTCCGGCTTTTTTCATTAGTTTTATATATATATATATATATATATATATATATATATATATATATATATATATATATATATATATATATATATATATATATATATATATATCTATCAAGTGAGATAAATTTTTGAAAAAAATTCAACGAATTTAAAATTTTCTATCATGGCGCGCTTATGACGAACATCCGGTATTAACATCTGCAGCGAACTTCAATGCCTAAACTCACGCGTTAATTTGCCTGTTTACAACTTTTGAACAAGAAAACGTAGGTAAACAAACAAATATCAGAGGAACGCGTAATAATACAAACAAAATGAATAAAATCAAATACAAAATAAACGCGCGTAGTAACTACTAGTGCCATCAGTGTTTCCAACGGCATATATTTAATCTGAGATGAACAAAAACATATGGAATATACGTCACAGTCTTCAAAGACTTTTCTAGATATATAAATAATTTCAATTTTCTGACATCAAACAAACCAGAAAAGTGTAACGGTAAAATATAGACGCCAAATTCAAACAAGAAATTTTCGCGCTCAACTTTAAAGGCCGAGAAATCTCATAAAATTAAATCTTTTATGCAAAGCAAGATAGGTAGTACCTAGACCGGTCCTTTATTTCCAGATTCGTACAATATTCATATGAACTGTGCACAGTTTATAGTAATTATATAACCAAACATACAACAGTACAAAATTCAATGAACGTATATCTGGATTTGATCCTACAACTTCGATACGCCGCATAGCTTGTATTGCACTTGACCTATTTACAGGCGGGTGAGGGACTATCACCGACATACGGTATTTTGACTTAACCTAGCATATTAAGTTCTAATAATTTGCTTACATCACTTTTTCAGGGGTTTAAAACGCACGGTTAAAATATGTTATCATCATTACCGATATCTGCGTACAAAGCAGATTGGCACACCCAGCAATGGGTAATATGCTGTGATGATATATTTATATTTATTTATTTAAACTGTTGTAATCTATTACTGAATAAGTAAACTATCGAATCCTTAACAAGAGCTTCTTAATTTCTTGTACAAAATATATATTTTTGTTAGTAAAATCAAATTTCCATAAAACCTATACTGGGGAATTCAAACTATGAACTCGTGCTAAATGCAAATCCTAACCTTACTCTTCTGGTCTATTATGAATAAAAACTTTTTCCTAAATTTGTTTTATTGTATTTTCCTAATATGTGAAGATGTAAACTATAGAAAAAAAAGTGACTATTTTGCATACAAATTCCATGAAACCGGAATACCCCATTGTATTTTTTTGTAAAAAACAAGATAAAATTTCCAAAGTATATTTAGCCTGCCTGGACAAAGAATGCAAAGTCGAAGCTTTTACATCAATGGGATCTATCACACAGAAATTCTAACAATGATGCGTTGTTCTAAAATTAATTAACGTTTATTTCGTTTCAACAATTATTTATTACTTTACGTCGTACCGTGAAATATACCCAAATATTTCGAACAAAATAGAAAAACTATGAAACTCAAACAACAAATCTGGAAATAGAAAATCTAGTTGTAAGGTTCTCTTGAAATGATATGAGACAGTCTTAAATATTTAAAATTAAAGAAAGGACGTCGCACATTTTACATGTCTTAAGTCGGATGCATCGTCGTCTTCTTACTTCAACACACGACGACTGTCATGGCAACGGGAAATCATCACAGAGAATTTCGTCATTTCATACAAAACAGAGGAAAATCACGACGGGCCGTGTGTTCAACGCGCTGAACATGTTCTCCGTTATACAAGTTCCAAATTGTTGCAAAATAAGCACTAGATCATTTCTTTGTAAGTTTATGTAACTATTCACATCACAAGAAAATATTTAAACATTCGTATTTTCACTATTTAAAAAAATAATTAATCACAGACATAAAAAAGCATGGCATGTTGTTTTTCATTTCTTTTCCTTCTTCTTATCACACCAACAAAGTCCCCAAACGCATAGTTACTTAACTAGACAATAACACTTGAAAATAAGTGTTGTCTGGTCTGAGCTGATCTAGATTTTAAAGTTTAGTTAAGCGCAGACCAGAATCGCACCATAATATTGCTGTAATCATTGACTCGACGTTGTACTCAAAAGTTGCCTGACTCGCCTGCTAACTGATTGTCTCGCACCTCATCAATCACTGCGCTCGCATGATGGGTCATTCGATATATGTTCGTTTTATTTATAACTATTATATGCAGCTGATGATGTTGCACGGAGTGCGCTCGCCCCGCAGTTACTCGCAAGTGGGTCAAGAGGCGTTAGGCGAGGAAGAAGCGTCCCCAGGACCACGCTCCGGAAACTGCCCGCTGATAAATCTGTACACATGATAACACAAACTTAGATAATCGCATGAATACTAATGGAGGGTTGCGCTAAGCTATTTCAGGACAGCAGCAAGCAAAATATTCAATAAAACTACTTCTCACATGCCAGCCACATTTCCGTTTGCAACTAAAATATTTCAGCTATTTTAAATTCTAATTGCTACGTGTGCTAATATAAACTCGCCATGAAATACTGCAATTTTTACAAGATGATGAAAATTCATGAAAACTTCGAAATTATTCATCTATTTCTAATTTAGATGCATCATTATTTTACCGCATCTGTGTACAAAGCAGATTGGCACACCCAGCAATGGGTAGTAAGCCGTGATGATATATATATATATTTTTTTTTATTATTTTACATAAAGTCATTAGGAACATTCAGAAATGTGCATTTTAAAAAAATCTATCTAATGATATAGTTAAAAATAATATACCCTTATTTTTTTTTAATGTGTTGAAAATTAATAGAATTCGAGAAAGACGGCACAGTAGAAGACGAAGATATAGTAAAAATATTTATGCAGAGGAGTCACGTCATCATAGTTTGCAACTAGATAATGACGTCATTAAATTACTAGGTTTACATCGTATACTAATTTAATTTAAAAAAATGTAATGTGTGTTGCATAATTGTATTTACGTGCGATGCTAATTTTTGCGATCAAGTTAATTGATTTAATAGACGAATAATAATTGAATATTATTGTAAAACTTAATATATTTTCAGTTTATGGTATTGAAAATTCGTTGTAGTGCACACCAAGTATACTATTATTCACGAAAGATGACTATTCAGGGTCATTTGTTTGAACAAAAAATACACATCACTTTACAACAGTAGCTTAGCAACATTTTGTATTAGAAAGAGAAAGATTATTTGATCTATGTATTTAATTTATGCGATGTGACAGATATATGTAAATAGTGGCATTACTTTCTAACACACTATTCGCGATTCAAGTTTAGCAATCTCTATCTGGTGGCTAGATTTTGAACTAAAAATATGCCCGAAATATATTATTTCCTTCCTTACATAGTAATTTTTTGGAGTTTGCAGGCTATTTAAATAATTTAAAATATCCTTTAACACAAGCTCATATTTTTAAATAGCTCTAAACACCGTAAAATGCAGTATCAGAGGCAGATTGACAGGTCGTACATTAGTGATGTGACGTCACATCACAGATATATAACGGCGGGAAAAGTTAATTTGAATCGCCAATAAATAATAAATGACATGTCGTAGAATTACAGATACCTAATTATCAACTACACTGCCCACTGGGCTAACATACCCAGTGGCGTTGCCGTTTAAATAAAATTATTATTCCTTGGTTCATAGTTGTCTTTATGAATTTTGCAAAAACATAAGTGAAGAACATAAATCTTTCAGGAAGACATTATTTAGAAAGAAACATAATTTTCAAATAAATTACTCTTATTTTTTCAGTTAAAATGTGTCCGTAAATATTTCATGTTGCACACCTATACATACGAAATGTAATGAAGTTATCTGCAAGTAACATTATCAGACAGCTCACAATAACCTTGAACAGTCATCTTTCGTGAATAATAGTTTAGGATTTTTGTTCAATATAATCATAACCTATAAAATTTACTGTCGTACGAATGACAGAACACCACATCGACAATGCATGTCATGTAAACGTATAAATTTTCAATTCCAGGAATGCCAACCATTGGTGAAAAAATGAACTACAATTATTTTAAATATATTAAAAATGCGTTAAAAACATTAATGTTTTGATGACGTGCCTCCTCTGCATAAATATTTTTACTGTAGTAAATAAAGTAACGGAATGATTGGTATGCACTGCTGACTTCAAACGTTCGCGTTTGTTATACACCTTGTACCGTGTGGCAATAAAGTTTTAAGATTTCATTTATAAATAAGAAAATAAGACAAAAGCACAATTTATTCTTCAGTGTATTTATTCAAAATCTACACATCGCTTGGCGCGGTCCTCCAGTCCATTCAAGACGTTCTAGAAGTCTGAAACTGGGTTGCTGTTCAAGTTTCGTCCCGTTGGATTGAGAGTGTGTTAAATCTTCGTAACGTTTCGTTTTGAACTTCAATTTTAGTTTGGGGAAGAAATATAGTCAGCCGGGACCAAATCAGAAGCATACGGAGATTGATGCAACACAGTGACATTTTTGACTATTGCTTTGTAGGCCGGTGCTTTTATGAGCGCGCGCACTACTATTTTTTAAAAAAGATCCCCCGATAGTCAATTGAGCTGTTTCTTTGTCAATTGCTCTACAACCATCTGAATCGTAACATATTTTCGGCATTTCTACTTGGCGTGGGGCGGTCACACCTTGTGAAAATCACTCTTGCCAACTAAAAACGTTAGAACAAGACAATGAAACCTTAATCCCAAATACTTTTTGGACCATAGCAAACGATTCTGTTGGTTCTTTGCATACAGAATAAATAATTTGATTGCGTTCCGCTGTTAAGACGGATGCATCAATGACGAGGCATGTCTAAGTGACCAAACAAACTATGCCCATACGAGAACTATACTGAACCAATATTAATAAAACTTGAGGGGACTGTTGGTGAATGTTAGTTGGAAATAGTTTGAGTGCCAATTCAAAGATGACGCTGTTATTTGACGCTTTTCAAAGCCAGTAGCACGGCCAGTAGATATAGTAAAGTACCGACATGACGGCCAGTTTTAATTTTGGTGTGTTAAAGTGAATAAAATAAACTGAGAATTTATCCCAGATAATGCCTTGTTGCTGTGCAATTAATTGTTATCATAATAAAAATAGAATATATTTTATTTGCATATCAAATGATGAAGTGAGGTGTCATCAGTGGTTTATAAACATTGGAAGATCCGATATTTAATCGAAATATGTAATGCATTGTGAAGTAAGAACTTTTATTTTGAATAATGTTGAAATTAACATTTTCTATTATTACAGAAACATTTTGTACATAACCAATGACATTGTCAACATTACAGAACCCTGCAATAACAAAAATATATGCATTCGTATAATAATCTCAGAATAAGGTACGTACAGTTTGCAGATACTTGTTTTGCAAATTCTCAGTTTCTCTAACATAGTAAAAAATTGCTTAATACCACACCACGAATAATCTGACGTTTGAAAATGACAATTTACATCTGCGACAAAAGCGCATCTAGCGACACAAAAAATCATTACTGTTGCTTTTTAAGGCCAAGATGGCCGCTATGTCGGTACTTTAGTATATCTACTGGCTTTGACGCTTTTAACGCTATAGAAAATCAAAGCTAAAACTTTATAGCCACATTGTGATACCTATAATTATTATTATAGTAAACTTGGTGTTTATGTTACCTATAAAACGGTTAGATTTAATTTAATAATACATAAATTTATTTATTAAATTATTAAATATCTACAATATTGTTATCTGTGAAGTAAAGATATTGTATTATTTTTCAAATAATATTGTTATAGTTCACAGTAGTAGTATAATGGCTTTTGCAACTACCACACATAGTTTACTTTGATGTCGCTATGAAAATTTCTTTCTCGTAAAATAAAGCGTAAAAAGCTAATTTCCTACGTTAACTACACACTAAAACGTAAACTACTCTAGTCTAGTAGATATTTCATACTCTAAATGGAATATGCTGGTAATAAAATATGTACAGAAAATGTTTAATTTACGTTGTTTCTAATGACATAGGCGTGGTTATTAAGTAGTAAAATGATGTAATATGCTTGAATGCAATGCGGAATGATAATTAAAAAGTGTAGTAATAGAATGAAGTATCGATCTGTTTTGCGGAATCCAAGGCGTCATAAATGTACTCCGAGGAACTTAAATGAAATTACAATGATATACTCCGTGTGAAAACTCACATAATAGTAAATTGAGTGTATGAAGGCCACAGGTCAATGTCAGTGTTTATACTTCCCATTCACGCAATATGTAAAGGAGAAAAATTAAGGTGTATGGTACGCTTAACTCAACAATCGTCAAAGATGTTATCAATTTTTAACCTGGTAATCAAATTTTGATTTGATATTGGAATTAATGGAAACTTTAAAGAAGGAGAGTAGCGGATTACAGCTCAATCGAATTATGAGAAATTAATAAAAGTATATGAATATTAATAAAGAAATAAAATGATATAATTAAAATATTCGGAAATAAGGGAGTTTTTATTATAGCGGCTCATCACGAATATGAAAATATTTTGAACTATAAATGTATAACAAATATCGCGTTAGGAGGAGGTTCTTACTACCAATGGTAGTAAAGAAATTCAAATAGCGGAGGTACGGCCATCAATCCGGCACTCCAATGGACCTTTTATATCAAAGAGAGAGATAGACAAAATTAAATATATGTAGTGATGTGCAAATTTCGGAAACTAATTTTTTCCAAAGTTTCACTAAAAATTTTATTGAACGTTTCACAAAATGTTTCACTATGAATTTCAATGAAAGCTTCATATAAAAATTACGTCGAAACTTCAATGAAAGTTTAATTTAAATTTCAAGAAACTTAACATATATCAGTTGAATTTGAAATATTTGAATCTCAAATTAACTAATTTGAAAATAAATAAGAAAAACAAAAGCTTCAAAATAAAATAAAAATATATTATTCAAAATGTAATAAAAAATGCAAAAAAATAAGTATTAAACTATTTAAAATGTTCTTTAAATTTCTGAAATGGTCCATTCTTAAACAGTTTGCATTAAACGTAATAATTTAAATACACTTGCAATAGAGGACTACAGCGCAATTGTATTAAGAGAAATTAGGAAAAAATATTGAAAGTATACACTTCTGAAATAAGGGGGTTTTGTTATAACAGTTCGTCACTCATATGAATTCCATATATATTATTTTGATTGGCGACTCAAAGTCGGCCTATAATTATATAACGAATACCCAGTTAGGGGGAGGAGCCTACTACCAATGGAAGTAGATAAATTCAAATAGCGGAGGCGTGGCTATCAATCCAGTACTGGAATTCTCCAACAGTTTTTATTTGAATATAAATGTTTTGCATTAAACTTAATAATTTAAATACACTTCCAATTATAAATCATGTGGACTTGTATAGTATAATAATATTCATTTATTTTTAATAAATATAATTTAGAAATAGTACATATTTCAAGAACATTTAGGTCCACAAAAAAACAGTGTGATATAAACCTTATATTCGTGACGTCACATCCATATTTTCAAACTTCGGGGGACCATAACTCGCTTATTAACCTTCCCGTGAACGTGCGGGGTAACTTAGTTACCCCAGACACAAACTTTTTGTAATTATTTCGAAAATAATATGTTTACAGCATTGCCGCTTTAGGTATGCCTTCAGTAAACATTAACGGTCCTAAAATGTATTTTTTTTTTGATTTTTAAAAATAGATTTTTTACATTTTCTTCTTAGAGAAACAAGTTATTAGTATTATAATCAAAGTTTAGTTTTGAATGGAAATCTACATTTCCTGAAAGTACAAATCGCTTGGGTCATAACATTTTATGTTTAGACTGGGAAACGTTGCAAATTTAGTAAAATTATTATTGTTTTTTTTTGTTTTTTTCTGTATTGATATTAATTTTGGTTATTTTTATTTGTAAATAAAAAAATGTGTTCTTGCATTCATTTCAACTGTAACAAATAAGATACGAGTCAAGTACAAAACATTTAGAAAAAAATTCTAGGGTAACTAAGTTACGACGTACGGTCGTTTACGTGTATTCCTATAGTACGGTCACGGGTGGGTTAATAGGAATTTTTTCACCGACAGTCTTAGTTTTACTTATACGTCCAGACGGAATTATACTTAAAAAATGGTGGAATCCCCTATTATAAAGTGTGAAGACTTATACAGTGTTATAACATTCATTTATTTTTACTTCCTTGTACGAAGTAAAGGAAGTATTGTAATCGCGAAAAAAATCGGTTTTGAGATTTCAACGGAAATATCCATTTTGACCATCCCTGAATCCATTTTGACTAATTTCGTCGTGACGTCTGTACGTACATACGTACGTGCGAACGTACGTGCGTATGTATCTCGCATAACTCAAAAACGGTAAGCCGTAGAAAGTTGAAATTTTGTATTTAGGACTGCTATAACATCTATTTGTGCACCTCCCTTTTTGGTCATTACATAATTTCTAGAAATGGTACTTTATTTGAAGCCTATAATAGATTTTAATGAAAAACTATCTTAAAATATAATCTAACACTTTACAAATTTGGTATATAAGACTTTTATGTCAATTGGAATAACATAGTGGATTTTGGTTAAAACAGGCTAACCGGAAGTGACATATTACCTGAAGTTGTTAACAGTTTTTCTTCAATAAAATGGTTTCATTTTGATTTTAGAAATAAATGCTTCAAATAAAATTTTT
This sequence comes from Harpalus rubripes, assembly GCA_963082715.1. Taxonomy (NCBI): domain Eukaryota; kingdom Metazoa; phylum Arthropoda; class Insecta; order Coleoptera; family Carabidae; genus Harpalus; species Harpalus rubripes. The sequence continues at coordinate 9,135,574 of OY720451.1, forward strand.
AGAGAATTAAATTCTGTGTCTAGCACATCAAGTATTATTAAATTAGCCCTTCGTATAAACGAGATATGTATACAGAGAATTTATTTTAAAATGCAACATACGGTTTATCACTTCCATGGTTACATACTACTGTCAAAAAATGACAGCAATGTAATATTTGTCCAATTTAAAATGCAACATTATAAATAGTATTGCAGTACAGGAGATACCTCCAGAACACATCACAAATAGTGTCAATTCTTTCTTCGAGCGACTAGGATATTGTCTCAGTGTGAATGGAGGTATTTTTAAACATTTATTACATTAAAATTATGAATTTTTGTAAGCCAAAGTTTGTTAAGATGTGCTACATTGAAGTTTTGATTTTTGTTAATAGTATATAGGCTAATTTATTGGAAATTAGTAATGAAAATACATAACTACAAGTTTGTGTATGTTGCATTTTAAAATGGACAAATATTACATTGCTGTCATTTTTTGACAGTAGTGCGCAGTAACCATGGAAGTGATTGACCATATGTTGCACGTTAAAATAAATTCTCTGTATTTAAAACATATAATTTTTGGTTTTTGTAATGAAGCTTGCTATGGATTAGGACAAAAAATAACAAAAAAAAATAAAAAATAGATGCTAATGTCAAATTACGTCAAATACGTGCAATTTTATACTTGGGTCTATACTTCTTATTGGTCTTGTGTACAAGGAAGTCGTGTGGTGTCCACATCAGATTTTTTTATAAATATAATTTAGAAATAGCAAATATTTCAACGTTTAAGGCCACGAAGAAAACAGTCTGAATTCGTGACCTCACATATGTGAATTCCGTAGCGCGTATCTTTCAAGAAAATTATGAATGGACCTTTCCAATTTAAGGGCTATCTCTTTCTATCGCTACAAATACTAAGAAAATGGCGCGAACAACTGCCAGTTGGGCTGTCAAAAGAAACGTCAAAAATATTGCAGTCATTAAAATACCTGTATTCTCAGTGAAAATTTGCATCGTTAGACATTTTACCTTCAATAAAAGCTTTTGTAACTTATTTCGATAAGATTTTTTAAAGTTATCTTACATTTTACGTCTAATTTTTTTAGAATCAAACGTCATAGATCTCAGTTGTTCTTACTATGCGCAGATCCCCATTGCGCATATCTTCTATCTCTTTAAATTGGAAAGGTCCATTACAAAGTATTATATTTTTTAGATATTTTGTAAAGCAATATTCATAATATTCCATGTGTGAAATGTAATTCATTTCTGGTGATCGTAGAAAAATAGTTTTTTTAATGAAATTATGAAATTGGTAAAAAAAGTCTTATTAAGTTCTGGAAAGTAATTTTCGGGAAATTATGTTTAAAGTAAAATATGTGGGTTAGTGTTAGTTACCTGTGTCATGGTGTGCTTGATCTATACCTGTGACTGCTACGAAGTCAGTCCAGCTCCTTTAACAGTAGAGTTAGCTTGCTGCTTATGCTGCGGCACCGGCGTTTGATGCAGCAACAATCTAGTTTCCTCCGTAGGTGAATGTTCATCCAAAGGCGGCGGTGGTGGACATATATACAAGGGCACATCCCCTACAGTCACTATTCCAGCATTTTTATCCCCCGCCATTATATCATCGAGCAGGAACAATGGCGATCTTAGTCCTCTTCCTGCAGAAGCTCCCGATGGTGGTAGGGTCTTCACCAACACAGGTCGTCTCTGTGGAGAGAATTCAGAGCTGTCGGAAATTAACCGTTCGGATTCAGGATCCTCGCGTCCGTTTCTGTGGCCACTGCTGTCCGATTTCTTGAGGATGGATTTGCTTCGCCGATGGGTCTCCAGCTGTGGACTTGCGTGGCTGTCGATGGAGTCCACTGATAGCGATGATTTGCTGCTTCCGTTCTTGCCTGCAACACCCCACATGTCTTATCGATTCTTGGACTCAAATATCAAAGGTGGAGGATAAGCTTCGTGGTTTACGTGATGCGGACCGGGCAGTACAAGGACATTGAAGCTTTCAGGATAACATGTAGGTGAACTAATATTAAATAATGAACTATAATCTATTTAAGTGATTTAGAAAACACAAAAATTATGGAATAATAAATTAGAACTGTACAGGATGTCTCATTTTCGATGTTTTTTTAAGGTATCTCGGGTAATATTAATGATACAGCGAAACCGTTTGCACATTGCAGGGTCAACTTTTAGTGAAAAGTTTAATAGTCACCACAGGAATTTTCGATCTTCTTTTGTTTCTGAGCTACAGGCAAAAACTCGTTTTTCGCTCATTTTGAAAATATACAATATTTTATTTATTATGATAGAGAAAAAATGTTCATTAGATTTTTTGAAAACTTAATAATTCTCGAGATATAACACGAACTTATGATTTTTTAAATGGGAACCTATGTTGAAAATAGTCTCGTCTTTTTGCTTATTTTATAAGCTTTTCAATGATATATAACACGTCTTTATTCTTTTGTTTTAAACATTAATAAAAGACAAATTATTAATTTATAGGGGTGAAAATAATGGAAATTATTAAAAAACAAATGAAAAAATCTATTCCAGATCATCATTTGCATATTTCTAATAGTATTTGTTTCAGTTTTACTCATTTTTGCAATTTATTCACTTCAAAAGCATATTTTAAACCATTTTGTTCGGATTGTGTCAAAGCCAACTGTAATGTCGATAAATAGTAATTTAACTAACCCAAAAATAATTGGTTAAGAATAATTTTGAGAACAAAATTAATAGATATTGAATCAAAATAAACAAATGATGATTTGAAATACATTTTTTCATTTGTTTCTTAATAATTTCCATTATTTTCACCTCAATAAATTAATAATTCGTCTTTTATTAATGTTTAAAACAAAAGAATGCAGACTTGTTATATATCATTGAAAAGAATATAAAATAAGCAAAAAGACGAGACTATTTTTAACATAGGTTCCCATTTAAAAAATCATAAGTTTGTGTTATATCTCGAGAATTATTAAGTTTTCAAAAAATTTTATTACGCCATTTCATTCTATTTGAAAAACGGGAAAATTTTTATAATAATATTTTTTCTCTATCATAATAAATAAGATATGAGATATTTAGAAAATGAGCGAAAAACGAGTTTTTGCCTGTAGCTCAGAAAAAAAAGAAGATCGAAAATTCCTGTGGTGACTATTAAACTTTTCACGAAAAGTTGACCCTGCAATGTGCAAACGGTTTCGCTCTATCATTAATATTACCCGAGATGCCTTAAAAAAACATCGAAAATGAGACATCCTGTACAAGTACAAGGTTGATTAAATAATCACCCCAATTCTTGAAGAAAGCTGCTAAAAATTGTAACCAATAGAAACAAATGTAAAGTCTGTCAATTTATGTTTTCATTCAATGTTTGTAATTACAATTATTGGTTATTTGCTAAAATCAATTTGTCAAATTAATATCTACTGGATACATTTTTAACCAGTTATTAAAAATTAACCACTGAGTTAGAGAATAGGCCTGAAACTTAGAAAAATAACAATATATCTGGATTTCAGTCAACTTTATGTCATACCGTTAGTAACTTTGTTACACTATACAGGATGATCAGCGAAAGTACGGCACCAAGAATATCTCGTTTATTTTGAAAGATACAAAAAAACTAGTCAAAGTATCTCATAAGATATGATCGTAGTAAGAATATTTTATCACTTCCGGTTTTGACGGAAATAGGTACAACTTTAAATCGCAATCGGTATTTACGCAAAATAAAACAGCGAGCTATGAAAACAATGTTATTACCTATTTTAAGACAAAATAGTATATTAAAGAACGTGTTTTATAATACATGTTTTTTTCGCACGCGTCAAAATTTAGACAACGAGCGTCAGCGAGTTTTCTAATTGACAAGTGCGAAAGAAAGTCTTATAAAATGAGTTCTTTATACTATTTTTTATATTTTGCGCCTTCTACAATTAACATTTACTTACTCAATTTGTGATTATATTTGTAACCATTTGTACATTTTCATGTAAATAATCATCCCTAAATAAAAAAAAATAATAATAATTTCGAGATTATATTATTAAAATGAATTGTCAATTAACTAAAAATAAATTAGGTAAAAATGGGTTAAAGAAACGTCATCTAGTACCAACCGTCTAAAACAAAAAATTGCGTATCGAAATGAAGGTCATTACGATACGCAATTGCGTATCGTAATGACTTTATTATGAACGCAAAATGTAAAAAAAATATTTAACTACATTAGTTTTGTAATTTAATGTGACAGTAACAATATTTTTTTTGTTATAATAATTTTGGCTCAAGTATAGCATATTGAAAGACAAATATTACAATGATCCTTATTCTAATATGAGTACAGTTGGAGTAATCGAGCCGTAGGCGAGTTGCGCAAAATACGAGTATTACAAATGGACATTGTAATACGTGATACTATTTTTCCTATTTCGCATGAATTTACCTTTATTTCAAAATTATTATTGATAAAAAAAATTAAATATTAACATTGGTAACACTGACAGTTTCAATAAACATTTCAAATTTAATTTATTTTGACATTTGACATCAGTTTCTTTCAAGTCAGGTTAGAGTTAAAATTTACATTTATTGTGTTATGAACCTACAAATAAATAACTTGAATTTTAATTTAAAAGAGTGCTTTACTGTTTGAAGTAAATATTTTATTATAAAAAAAATCCGTGAGATATGACAGGTAATGACAATTAAAATGAAAGATATTTATTTGTCACTTAGACCCCAAAAACATTTACACAAAAATGTTCATTGTAAGTAATTCTGTTTTTGATAAAAACAATGAGGTCCTGCACTCTAATTTTTTTATTATTTTAAACGAAATTACTTTTAATTTTGAAGTAATTCGTAGTATTAAAAAGTCTTAATTGTTTTTAGTTTAACTGCATTTGATTTTTAATTTTAACACGACGTCACAGCGACACTTACTGCTATATCTTCTCGGGCACTGACAATAAACCTCATATATCTCGCAAAATATTTATTAAAAAATTATTTTTTTCCATGTTAATCGCTATTTATTGAGTAATACTTTAAGTATAAAGTGTACATTTTATTATTTTTTGTTATGGTGCAGGATCCCATTGTACAAAATTCACTTTGTGTTAGTACGCGGAATAGAAAAATTCTTTTATTTTATTTTGGAATCATAAACTTGTTTATCCGCTCTCAAAAACGGGCGCAATTTGGCTTTTATCGCCCGAGAGCTTATAAAGTTGCCAAGCAACAACTATTCAAACGTCAAAATCGTCGTTTTTAGATAAATGTCAGACAACATAATAAATTCGTTAAATCACATTTTTTGAACACCGCTGCTCGTAAAATTATTCGTATCCTATCTCTTATACGTCTTTTCACTTCTCTGGAACCAACTTGCTCTGCGCAGCGTCAAAGTCATTCGATATTTCTTTTGAATAATCGATATCTTCCATTTTCATTTGACACTAAATTAAAATTTGTTATAAACAAACAATATAGATGGAAACCACAGCATACTTAAAATTCACGACTCCAGCACAACGATACCGAATAAATACTCATTGAATTCTTAAATTTCGAGAACCAAAATAAAATAAAACGTTGTATGTACCACGGGCATAATCAAGATTATATCACTAGGGAATATTAAAGCTCTCCGCTACGCGTCGAGCTTTAAACATTCCCCCGTGCTACAATCTTTTGATTATGCCCTTAATACATAAATAACTATTAAAGCCCTTCAACTTTATAAGGAGTGTTATCCCCACTTTTCTTTTGTTTTAAGGTAGGTAATAAAATTGTTTTCATAGTTAGCTACGTTTTACTTTGTATGGAATTTTATTAATACATATTTTGAAAATAAATGGTTACCATTATAAAATGGTTGACATAAAACAATCATATTTTGGTATCGCTGTGAAGGTAGTTTTATGTTCATATGTACATTCCCTTATGCTTGATTTAAAGTTGTAAGCATTTCCACCAAAACCGGAAGAGACACAAAATTCTTATTACGATCATATTATGAGCCACTTTCTCTAGGTAAACTTTGTTTATTGACATTTTTTCGTATCTTTCAAAATAAATGAAATATTCTTGGTTCCGGACTTTCGCCGATCTCCCACCTGTACATATACTATGCTGCCATCTTTGATTATTTTACTATTGGGCTATACTAAGATTGATATTAAATAGTATCACGATTAAATGTATGAATATTTTTTTTTATATATTTTTATTTATGGGGTTACGTGGCCGCGTGCCTGAGTGTCAGGTCGCGAATCTGAGGAACCGGATTCGATCCCGACCGACGCCAAATATTTCGAATTTTAAATGGCACGCCTGCAATCTGTCTACAAAAAGCAGATTGGCACACCCAGCAATGGGTACCAAGCCGTGATGATATATTTATTTATTTTATTTATATTTAACAGGAATTCCAATATTTACAATAAAGTATAATTTCTTTTACGTATATTATGAAGATATAGAATTGTAGAATCTTCGTAATACTACGCTGTCTCATATAAGATGCGTGACTCCATGAATTTACGGCCTTAATGATTATGGAACGTTGAAATTTATGAGGAAATATATTTTTAAACCAGCCCAGTCGACATTAATTTCCTTTGTCGATATTCGTTGGGCAATTTCCGAAAACAAGTTCATTTTCTTCCTTCAAAATGACTATTTAATCAACAATAGCGAAGGATCTTATGAACAGTTTTCCACGACAAAAAACTTTTTGTGCCAACCGGAAATATTATTTCAATTTCATATAACTGACGAATGTTAGGAACCGGAAATATTATTTCAATTTCATATATCTGACGAATGTTAGGATTTATTTATTTGTTACTTCTTTATCGACATCATTTCCGGCAGATAGCCAACATTTCCGATAAAAAATAATAAAAAGAAATTGGACATGGACGACACGATGCTTTCATTTCTACTGTAAATAAACTTATATTTAGAAAAGTAAGGACTGCAGACAGTAAAAGAATTAATATAGAATATACGTCGTAATATAAACAGCCCTAGCTGAAAACAGCCAAGATCTAAGCTCCATGTCAGAGAAGACATATTATTCCGTTTAGCAATACAACATTAATCAAGTCCCTAAAATACAATAAAATGAACCAGTGTTGTATTTTTCATTGAGTGGTAATTTTTAAGTAGGTTAATATATGAGTACTTTTTTTCCATATATACTCTGTTCCATTTAAGCCATTCAGTAGATAGCACTGGCAACAGCGCAAATCTGAAGTAGCCGAAATTCCATTGGGTAAACTTGTCCCTTGTCTCTAATTTCAGCCAATCAAAGAGGTCAAAACTATTCCCTATGCTCCGCAATACTGAATGGCTTAAATGGAACAAGGTATACATGTCTTGTTGTTCATCTATAGGGCGCGAGCAGACACGTGACTCGGGCGTCCTTGACGTACTTGGAATCAGTTGATTTGTGTGCTCATGTCGTTTTGACAAGAACTGTGTCACCTTGACAAGACCAATGTTTTGACTTATTTTGATTTTGAACTACTAAAATGTTATTAATGTACAATTTTCTGGCAGTAAAACACATGAAAATAAAAATAATAGCTTCTCAACAGTTAAAATAAGTCAAAACATTGGTCTTGTCAAAGTGACATTGTTCTTGTCAAAATGACAAACGCACACAAATCAGCTGATTCTTAGCACGTCAAGGACACTCGAGTCACGTGTCTGCACAAGCAGACACGTGACTCCAGCGACCTTGACTTGCTTGGGATCAGCAGATTTGTGTGCGCATGTCATTTTGACAAGAACATTGTCAATTTGACAAGACCAATGTTTTGACTTATTTTGATTTTGAATTGCTCTAAAGTGTTATTTTTAATTACATGTGTCAAGTCTATGTTTTTGTGTTTTGCAAAAACATAAATGAAGAACATAAATCATTATTTAAAAAGAAACATAATTTTCAAATAAATTACCCATATTTTTTTAAATGTGTCCATAAATATTTTATGTTTTATGCATACGAAATGCAGTGAAGTTACTGCAAGTAACATTATATCTTTCGTAAATAAAGGCTTATTCACAGCTCTGAAATTATACTTAGAAATTATAATTATATTTAGAAATTATAATTAAAAATTATACTTAAAAATGACCGTCTTAAAACATGTTAAATAGATGTAAACTATAAATACAATTTATAATTAATGTATTGTACCATACTTAAAAGAACATACTTACTGCCGCCTGATAAGCAAGTAATGCAATAAATTGTTATTAAATCAAATTCTTTTTAATAAATTTATATTATTTATATCTATATTGAGCAAATTATGACAAATTTGACATGACGTGACATCCGTGACATAATCTGTCATTTTTTTTGTTCAATCTGATTGGTCCACTTATAATTATAATTATAAATTATAATTATAAGTAAAATATATGAAGTTTGCATAAAATTCTTAATTTAAGTTAAGTTAAATTAATTTCATTTCTAATTTGAAGCTTTTGAACGCTGACACTTGAATGTGTTGACATAAACTTATATTTATAAGTATAATTATAAGTACTAATTATAATTTCACCTAGTTTCAGTGCTATGAATAAGCCTTTACAATATTCGCAATTGAAATTAACGATAGAGGCGCTGATTTTCGAAACAATATGGCCGCTATACGATGGGTTTGACATATGACAGTTCACATTGTTCACTGTATTTCGATGATTGTGTATAGAAACCGAATTTAAAAACTTATTTATATAAAGGCGATAATTTAAAATATTTAATTATTAATTACTACATTACTCACTCAGCTGTCACTTATCAATATGGCGCTTGTACGATTGCTTTTCGTAGTACCGATTTGTGCTACTAGAGGGAAAATTTTATTTACGATTGCGAATAAAACTCCGGCGACTGCACTGGCAAGAACTGACGATCGCAGTAAGTGCAAGAAAGTGCGCACTGAGGATTTGAAGGTTTAGTTCACTTGAAAAGTATAAATGGAACACGTAAAACTCAGTTAGTGCGCACTAAATATACAGGGTGTAAATGAAATAAGTGCATTGAATTTAACCAGTAATGTAGCTCGATGAGAGCAACAATATTTCTTAATAACTTTTTTTTCTAAGTCTTTTATATTTTGAGTTAAAATTCTTTAAAGATTTGCTGCATATTTCGTTATCCGCCCATGGAGAACAAATGGCTGCTGCCGTATTCAAGTGGGATACAAACTGCTCAAAAATTGTCGGTTATCGGCTACACTTGCAGTCACAGTAATTAATAAACGAATAAACGGAAATAACATTTATTATTAATTAATTGTTAACGGTACAATTTTTAAAATAAAGAAATTTAAATTTTGGATAACAAAATTATAAAGTTGTGTATTAAACCCGGTTTTTAATCACCTGTGAATAGAGGAAGACAAGGAGAAACGATGTAACGACGAGGAAAAGCAAAAGCATAGTTATTACGTTATAAAATGATTATTTATGTTATTCTGAAAATGTAGGTACAAACTTTTGTCCATTTAAACGAGGTACATGAGTCGTCCATTTATTGTTCCCGCCCAAACATTTTTTAATGAAAATTTTTACAGCATTTTCGTCTGTCGAGATGTGTATTGTGCATAATAAATACACCTTACCAAGTAAATTCAGTCTCATTAATGAACATTATGAGCCACTTGACTTGAAGTCTGTTTTGCACATGGTATGGGTGCAACTGTTGCTTTTTTTAAAATTGTCATATGTGACACTCCGTATTGTGATAAAGATGTACAAGATTAACAAATGTGCGAATATTAGGAACAGTATGATTTGGAAACGCTCCGTCTAAATGCGTTGGCAACTCTATAACACTGTCTTCATATCAACCACAAATTAAAAAGTAGTAAAGATACGAATAAATAAATAAACCATAGGTAAGTAATTACAATGTTTGTTTACTCGCTATTTGTAAACGTAAGCATTTTAACAGAATTTTACCTTATAAACAAGTTTATTACTAATGTCAAAATTTAATTGCAACAATTGACAGGACTGTCAATTGCTATTGACAGGACTATCTATTGCTAAAACAAAATTTTCAGAGCTATTGCTACTGCATTCAATTATTAGAAAATTACTTGGAACGACTCGTCAATTTACGGGGTTGTAAAAATGCTAAAAAAATATGCGATTTCGAGAAAAAGTTATTAAGAAATATTGTTGCTCTCGACGAGTTATATTACTGGTTAAATTTAATGTACTTATTTCATTTACACCTGTATATATAGTCAAATAATGACATTAGTTGTTCTTGCATTAAACTAGGTATATGGTTTAAATATTTGTTATTGTTTGCAGTTGCCAATAATTTCTGCAAACCGATAAAAATAAATATAGGCCACATTTTACTATCCATACTCAAATGCCATATGTTCCATAAACCTACATTCCGTATACATCATTTATTACATTATAAATTTACTTCCTATCGTATAAAGTTTTATACACAGTACCTGCTCGAGAGCCGCCAAGTGTTTGAAGACCGAAGAGATGCTGGTTGATGATCCTGGTGGCGGATGCCAGGCTCCGAGCGGGCATGAAGGAAGCGCGTCGGGTCTTCTTGCCTTCCAGGCTCTCCTGGGATTCGAAACGAGGACGATCGACGGTCTCGCCGAATCGCGTTCGGGGCCTTACGCTCTGCAATCAACACAAGTGTCACTGTCAAGCTAAGAATAAGCTAATCGACAGATGGAAGAGTAAACGAGAACAAACAAAGAAGAAAACAGTGAAGGGAATTGTTTGAATGGATACTAGATAGCTTGGTTCTTAACAATGATACTCAGGCAAGTGGGTAAATTATATCGAGCGATGGTAGCCGTGCGCATTAAAACGATGGAACTTTGTCTGTTTTGGGGGGCGATTTTAGTTAATTTGGAGACAATCTGAAGTTGCATTATCGCCCTAAATTTATATGCTCTAAAGGTGCATTCACAAATAAAAATTGGGTTTAGATTTATGATTTATACTTTAGATTTAAAGACTTTGGCCGCATACTATGTAATGACTCCATTCATACTTCAGAATTTAGGGTCTCTAAATCCAAATCATAAAGCTAAACATTGCAAGGTCCAAACTTTAGGTTTATGACTTAGTTTGACGTCTCAAACTTCACCAATGAGAACGAGTCTGAAATGATACACCCATCTTTATTTAGTATCCACTTGGTGGATTCGGCTTTTTAAACAAATGCGAGAACATGGATACTGTCATAAATTAATTGCTGAAATATAGCCAATAATGCCAAACCAATGACAGTGGCACGGCGCACAGGTGTCTTGTTGAGTACTGCTCTACCGATATTTTAATCTTATTTTTGAAACATTTACATAGATGTCTGTACATATGAAAACTAATTTTCAGGTAATTTAAACATACATTTATTAATGACTTACTTAAACCTAAACAAAAATCATAAACCTAATTTTCATTTGTGAATGCACCTTAAATGACAACATACATTTAGGATTTTAAAACTTGAATTACAAAATTTATTCCTTCTCTTTAATTAAACAAATCAATTTATCCTGTGTGTCTAATTTATTATTTATGTTACAAATTAAATTGAATTCCCTATTTCCCACAGATACATTATTAAATAACCCAGAAAACGTTTTGAATCGAGCTAAATGGAGTGGGACATTCAAATATGCAATATGGCTGAAGAAATAAAGTAATGGGTAATAGTTAACCGATATCAAAATGGTAATTTTAAAAACAGTTTTTATTCATAAACTGATTTATTCTTTACTTAATCCATTTTAAAAACGGTTTAAACAACCGATTAAATAAACCGGATAATCAAATAATTTAGGAAAAAATCTGGTGTGGCCAACACAATACCTCCCGAGTCACAAAAAAGGTTAAGCTAATCCTTATTTTTGGATTAGCGAATTTTATTCTAATTTTGGCAGTTTATTTCTTAAAATATAGTCTAATCTAATCCAAGTAACTTTTTTGATAATAATATGAAGATTAAATTTTAAATACCGGAATAAAATAGAATTCACTAATCCAAAACTGAGAATTAACTTTAACTTTTTTGCAAATCATTAATTTTTATTAATCTAAATACATACCTACATATTTACATATACTGGAAACTGTATTGATTTCCTTTCCTATTGTTCTATTTACTTTTTTCTTTTTAAAACATTACTATTATTAATCAGCAATGGGTAATATGCCATGATGATATACTTATTTATTTTTATTTTTACTATTATTAATTTGAAATGATTAGTTCTTTGACATTGACATTTATCTGTCAGTAACATACATTTGAATAACTGCGCAACAAAGGAATTTTATTTGTTTAAAGCGTAGGATCCGGGATTTAAATTATAGGTAATTTTATAAATTTATCCATAAAATATATAGAAAAAGTATTAATGCAAATCTGTAGTAAATTTAATAATTTTTAATTTTTATAATAACATTAATCTCGAAAAAATAACATTTAAAGGTATTTTTCGAAGAAAACCTATTTTGAGCTTTTAATAAAGTGCCATTTCCGGTTATCCGATTTACACCAAAATGTAATGGGCTCTTTCCATTACAGAAAAAGTTCGAAATACAAGATTTCAAAATTTTCAGAATGATAGTATTTGAGTTAGAAATGTGAATGACTAAGGGCCGGTATTTCCATCTCCGGATAAAGTTCAGGATAACTATCCGTCAGATAAATGATAAAATATTGCATCGAAATAAAAGCATAAATGATGTAAATTATATTGAATGTCATTTTTTGATGCGATATTGTTCATTTATCCGACAGATAAGTTATCCAGCACTTTATCCGAAGATGGAAATACTGGCCCTTAACACTTTATGTATTAAGTCATTCACATTTCTTTTACACAGCAACCCTAATCAAAATTATGACAACGACGGTAGAAATAACATATAAAATTAATATTAATGGTAAAAATCGGCAAAAAAATTATGTGTTCAACAAACAAAAAGTATCATTTTTTTCAGAAATTATTTAAGAAAAATCTGATGTGGCCAGCACACAACCTCTCGCCAGATATTTTACCTGGTTGTACGCATAAAACGAAAAATATTTTTAAATACAAATACATATATTCATGTCTCACTACAAAATAATTATTTTAATATAAATTATGTACTATACATACATTTTCTTTTATTCGTCATTTTTTCGCAAATTCCTGTTATATTATTTTTTTAGGTATATTCTTTTGCGTTGTTGACTTTTTATTTATTTTCATAATCTTCATAATGATGTACAAATATTTTTGACAGTGGCATACAAAAATTTGAATTTCTTGCCTTGAAGTAGTTTGATCTAAGAATTTTTACATCAAATTATTTTGTATGCATTTCTTTATCTTTAAATCTATAGAAGATATAATAATGAATTTATATTTATCGAATAAAGAATTTAACGTTCTTTAATATAAGTATTTACATAAATTTTCGATAAATAATATTTAGATGATTTTTTTCTTGTAACTACTATTTCCGGTTGTCCAATTGTTACCAAAACTGACTCGACTCTTCCCATTATTGTTAGATTGAGGAATCCGTAGTTAAAAATGTCTTAAGTCTTATAGTATTTGAGTTATCGTGAATCCAACATCCACACACACACACACACACACACACACACACACACACACACACACACACACACACACACACACGCACGCACACACACGCACACACACCTTATGGACCTTAGAACGTGCTTATTCACTAAAATCTGGATATGCGATTTTTAGCATGAATACAATACCTCTCTTAGCGAGAGGTAAAAAGTACTTTTTTTCAGAATTGGTCTAAAAAACTGGTTTTAATTTATTTTGATTAACAGGTTTTTTTAAAAAATTAAAAGATGTTTCAGTAAAAATCAGGTTTTTTTACATTGAAATACCGGTTTAGCAGACCGGGTTCTTGCCATGATTTTAAGCATGTCTTAAAAATGTCGAAGGATCAGGCATTAATCATGTTAGGGCACATCGATGTGAGCACTTTTTCGGTTTAAATATAGATGGTTGTATATTTGATGTGTGGACTTGAAGAAGGATGATTGTTGCATGTTTGAATTGCAGGTTCGTGTCAACTTTCATTCTGAGAAACGACGCAAATTTATGAATATATGTATGTAAATTTAGGAATTTGTTATACTTTTAAAACATATTTTTTATATTTAAAATATTCTAATGGGCTGTGAATACCAAGCATTATATTATTATTATGGCTACTTTTCCAAAGTTCAATTCAAATAGCATATGATTATTGAAATGACTCTAAATTACTGTTTTCATATCGCAAAATTGCCTCTCGTATTAAGAAATGCGTTCCATGTCCCATATCCATACCATATCCATTTGAAAATGAAGTTTAAGTTTTCATTAATTCATGCCGTGATAATGACCACATGCACGAATTTAATTTCGTAATGCAGTCTTGTGTTGCAATTGTATCGTCCAGGCAGTCGGCGTCCGAAGACTGAGTCCGATATAAATCACATTATCAATATCAATATGCTTCGACAACAATGCTATTCACATGTCGAGACGCATTGTGTCCCAACCGTTTATTTTATTCATTCCAATCACATGAATACTGATTGTGTGCAGTCAGTATAAATGGTTCCTATTCCCTGGAAACTGAATTAAAATTTTAAGCCCGGATATAGACTGCCAGATATGGATCCGTTTCAAACTATATCCCAAGCAAAAGCCTTTACCTAATAATCGGCCTGTCTGGTTTTGTCAACCACAATATTATATTGTGTTATAGATTTCCATTGTGTCACAAATCTTGTACAACATGCATAAATCACTTTGTTTTCTATTAATTGGATCTTTTAATGGTACGAGATTCATAATATAATCTACTGAGCCATGATACAAAAGGAAAGACTAATGATTGTAGTGATTTTATAGCGAAGTGCGTAGATAGTGTGTCCAGTTATATATAATATTGGGATCGCGAGGACTATACGAGCTATAAGGTCGGTTAATTAGATAAAAGTTGCACCGTTACTATAAACAAATAAATAAATATATAACTACAACTTATTACCCATTTCTAGATGTTCTTTACAAAAATCAGATGGATCTTTAGTTCTACTGCTCTACTTTCGTTTGAATTTAAACAAAAATATCACAAGAAGAATACCACAACGTAACACAAAACAAAAATCATAAGCTGAAGAAATGACATTGACACTTTTTTCTTCCATTTTGCTAACAAACTCGAGTCGAGTAGACGCATGCGCAATGCGCAAATGAACAGACCAGCAAATATTTGAATTTCAGGATTATTTTCTGAACAATATTAAACTTGATATTTGAAATCCAACAATGATAAAAATACGAGTAAAAAAAATTAAGCAGCGTCATTCGAAAGAGCATACTTAAGAAATTACCCTCAAGAAGTGCAAAGCAAAATCAAAATCTATAATTTCATTTTTACCTATTAGGGTGGTGACTGGCATAGCCGAACTTTTACATTTAAATTATACTTTCGTAATATCACTGCAATTCTGAACAAATCTGTAAGTCTTATAAATCTGTAAAAAACAGACAAAAACGCATCTATTTTTGTTGATTAATATAAAATTATATATGAGTGGCAGCTTTCGTTGCGATTTTGTTCATTATTTACAGATCTGTGACTTACAGATTTGTTCAGAATTACAGCATATATTAGGTAAAGAAGCTTGAAATTGTTGTAGAGCATAAAATTCTGCATCTGAATCAATGGACAATAGCTATTTGCGCTCAAAACACATACAAGATTTTTTCTACAGTCGCCACAATGGGGTCATCCACCATAATAAAAAGTTTTTTTTTGTATAATTTATTTGTTTCAAGTACATTATACTAGTGCAGTGAAAAAGTGGATATCCATTGGGAGCATTCACGCCAAACTTTTGCTGGTGGCAGCGCATATGTTCACACAATTAATTTTAAATTTAATTTATCGTTATTTTCCATTTTTCTTGAGCTATTGCTTCAATCTAATCTAAGCATTTTATACTTTCGTTTTTGTAAATGAATGCCCTATTTTATTTTCACAGCAGTGCGGCATTTTGTTTGGTTATGTAATATACCGACAGGGCAGTTATATGTCCGATTGACTTGTTAAGGTGGTAAATGTGTAACTACAGTGTTATTAGTTCCTGACTAAACGTTCCATTAAGAAGGTAGACAAGTGACATTTCTGAACATTGTATAGTTAGATTTTTAGACACCAAGCGTTTTTTCTACTTTGTCGCGCATGAGCGGCAAAGTGACATTTTGCGTTGACAAAAGAGAGCGCAAATGGCTACTTTGTATATAGACTGTAGAAAAAATTAATTTGCACGCTTTGTAACAACAGAAATTAGGAATGAAAATGTTGAAAATCATCTCAAAAATAGCGATAGCCATGGAGTGGGATAAAAAAAATATCTAACAGTTTGTCAAGTTAGTTTATTTTTGTTATTATTTGTAATTTCGGTATAAGTGAACAATTATAAAAATAAATATTCACTGGAACAGAAATCCAATTTGACAGATAAAACGTTAGATATTTATTATAGTTGCCATCAAATGAGTAATGACTGGAGATTTCTACAATGTTGCCAATTTAGGGGCAATGTTGAAAATGCTAAATTATGAAGAAACATCCCATTGCAAGGGACAAGGTGCGGAGAAGGGAAAAAGTTGAGCATCAGGCCATATTTATTTAACGGCGAATATAATTATTTTATTTCAATTTCATGATGGCAATCGCTATTTTTGAGGTGATTTTATACATTTGCTTAATGATCCAGATTCAGAATTTTATTCCCTACAACTTTTATTAGAAGCTTTTTTTATCTAAAATAATTAGGGGAGCAAGAAATTACGAAAGTATAATTTTACATGTTACAACATGTGTTTGGCTATGTCGGTCACCACCCTATATATGTTTTTCGGATAAATAATATACCATTAAATTGGTCTCCTAATCGGAAAACTTTTGTCTCTAATTAACCGACTTCATATCTTCTAGTTCTCAAGATTTCTATGCTCGACATGTAATTCTGAACACTGTATATTAAATAATGAAGGTATAGGTCTTTGGTGGTATAATATAGTACAGTTTAGACTAGTTTAGTAATATCTAATTATTTGTTGTTCCTTCATTTTTGTAAAAACTGTGCTTCATTAAATAAATTCTGATATACCATTATTCACGAAAGCTGATTATTCAAGGTCATTTGTTCGAAGTACGAATACACAGCACTTTATAGCAGTAGCTTAGCACCATTTTGTATAAGAAAGAGAAAGGTTAGTTGACGTATGTCTATTTATTTTATGTGGTGTGACAGATATACGTAAGTGGGGACATTACTTTCTAACACACTAACAATAGCAGTGACGTATGTCGTAGAGTTACAGACATGTAATTATCTCCTACACTGTCATCTGTACTAATGTTTATCCAGTAACGTTGACATTTAAATCAAATTATTGTTTTATAGTTTACGTCAAAACAAAATTATGAAATAAAGTAAATTTATTTTTTAGTTAAAATGTATCCATAAATATTTCGCGTTGCACGCCTATGGATACGAAATGCAGTGAAGTTATCTGCAAGTAATATATCAAACGGCTCATAAATGACCTTGAATCTTTTGTGAAAAATACTGTACCATTTAATTTTTAAATTTGAATGTTATAAAATAACTTTGACTAATGTTCATGATTAATCGTATATTTTGCTAAAATTTAGTCGTATAGTGGTAAACAACTAATGAAAAGACATTAATCAACTGTAGTTGTAATGAAAGTTGAATGTTCTGAAATTATGATCGTTGGTAGTAATATTTCAAGCATTCATATTTGATCGTCTCCGGGAGAACTCGGTTGGCTACCATCTCAGTTTGTTGAGCCGAACATCGCATTAGCGAATTAATTCATTTTGGAACCGTGAGGCGAACATGCATTCAAGTGGCCATTAGCAGAATGACTGAAAAGTTGCGAGTAAATTGAAAATTTGCGAGCACGAAGACGGCCGTGTAACAGTTGTTCCTGTTCGACATCGCGAGATCGAATCGCGTGCGCCACTGACTTAATTATAATTAGTTTGTCAAGTTTCTGGATGCCGGATACTCGTTAGTTAAATATTTTACTTATTCGTTACGACAGCAACTTTAAAATTCCAAGCACTTGGAAATGCAACAAAATTTATGAGGTTTTTATACTGGAATGGAAGGGAAAACAACTAGAACAAAGTTTATGGATGGTAAATAAACGATAATGATATTTTGAGACTAGTTTATACTTCTTAGATATTAGTTTAGAGTGTACGTACCTATCTAAGTCTGTTTTAAATATAGATTTTAGTTTAGCAACTAACGTAATACAACACTATCAACTATTTATAGTAAATATTTGAACTATTTGACATAAAAAGCATATCTAGTGTTTTAAGAATTTAAATTACCTAGTCCACTTGTTTTATTTAAATAAATCTAATAAATATGTACGAACAAAATAAATTTTGTCTATATTTGAGTACATTTTTATAAAATATTATGTATGTATATGAGGGTCACGCTAGAATTACTTAGAGTAAGATACACGGTTCTTATGTTTTAGAATTTGATTTTAAATATGTATCAACAAAATACAATTTACTGTTGTTTCCTTCTACATGTTAAAGATCCTAACTAATCGTCTTTTAGAGAGACTTAAAAACTGTTAAAGCTTGCGAATTATACTCTAGTGACATAAACTGCCAAAGCTGCTAAAATAATTTCTGGGGGATTTTCGAGGAGACTTCAAAACTGTCAGATGAATTTCAGAATTTATAGACTTTCAAATTATTCATATTTTTATATACGATACTTTAAAAAAAATGTTTAAATAAGTTTCGCAATTTAATGAGGACTTATGAAATTGACGTCACAAGGGCCGATCCTAACCCATCAGCCGCCTTTGTTCTTATATAAAAATGTCGCCCTCCCTTCATTTTATTCTTTAGGTATTTTAAATACACATACCTTGTTCCATTAAAGCCATTCAGTATTGCAGAGAATAGGAAATAGTTTTCACATCTCAGATTTGTTGACAAGAGACAAGTTAACTTAAAACTAGCGCTGATGCGAGCGCCATCTGCTGAATGGGTTAAATGGAACAGAGCATAGTTCTAAATAATAGCACACAATGATTTAGAAATAAAATCATGTTAAAAAAAAACAAGTTTAGTGAATTAGGCGTAGAATTTAATTATCTACAAGTTTTATTTGAAACATTTTTGTCTACAATTAATTGGGAACTTTTGCGCAAAGAAAAACTGATTTCAGTCAGGGGCGTCACTAGGTACTTTTAACAGGGAGGGCACAACAGGGCGCACCTTTAGAACGAAATAATTTTTGACAGTCTGATTCTGCATTTAAATTTTTTCATGTTTAAAACATAAAAATATTTCTTTTGGAAGATTTTCAGATGTAATGAAGCGAACACAAATGCTTATCTGTTCTTCTGCAGTGATGTCCCGAGGATCATCTACTATTATTGCAAAATAATCACAATTATTAATTTCCGGAGTTATTTTGCGTATTATACATTTTGCACTACTCTCTATAACATTTTGTGACGTAGTGAACAATAATGTGCATTTTGAGGTACATTGTAATTCTGGAGAAAAGGATCAAATTTTTTAATAACTAGAGTCTATAAAATTGGCGTTATTTGTTGAATTTTTTGTTTCATTATGTCCTTGTAATGGGATAGCCTTAAATAATTTCGTCTCTTTTATAGCCTGAATGGTGCATCAGCATCATTTCGATTTCTTATAGTAGCGAAAATTCAATTAATTGTTTCGAACTATTAACATTTTAAAAAACTCAACATACGACACGCATACTTCCAATATTAACCTGAATTAAAAAAATATATTGAAATCTATTCGTACCTATTTGACTTTGAACGAGAAAAGACCAGTATTAATAGATTTCAATAATTTTTATTTTAAAATGCAGGTTAGTATCGGAAGGATGCTTGTCGTGTGTTGAATTTTTTAATGCGTTAATAGTTCTAATACAGGAATAATTTATTTGAATTTTCACTTCATATTTTAGAGCAGCGGTAACCTTTCATCTTCGGCTAAAGTCGTAGGTACATAATCGTCTCGCTGCTTATTGTAGATAAATAAGTGCATAATAAAATAGTAAAAAAATGATTGATTTTTAATAATTTATTTAAATAAAAACACGGAAAGGGGGCGCAAAATTAAACAGGGAGGGCGCAAGCCCCCTCAGAAATGGTCTATCGACGCCACTGACCTAGGTATATGTGTATCAAGAGTGGGCAGGGTAAACGAAAATATGTTCCTCTGATTATATTCTTTAGGGTTTTTACTGAAGATTTTTGATTACAACAAAGAAAAGCTTGACTAAAACAAAGAAAATTTGATTACAATAATAAAAAAGTTGAATTAATAATTACGCAAAGAAAAAATTGATTATAATATTATTGTCACCGTATAATGTAAAAATAATATTTTTTTATTGGTTTTAAAATTTTCCGTTGACAATAAAAAAAACGTACCCTACATGTCTTTGAAAGAAGACGGCAAGTTCGAAGAGAGAGATAGTTTTGTATTACAATGTCCTCTCTCCTCTCTTCTCTTCTCAACGTATTGTTCTAATCCGATTTGATATTTGCTCGGTTTTATTTTGCCGTGGCACTTGGCATATGTATGAATGATCAATTTTGTTATAACAATGATTTGTTAGCTGATGATAAATTCTAAAAAAAGATAATAATACCGAAACAAGAAATTATTCAACACAAATACTGTAGTGGTAGTGCTTTACTGTCTCTCTCTTTGAGCTTGTCGTCTTTGTCTAAATAGTTTACTTAAGAACTCAGCAGATGGCAACAGTCAAACTCCAAGATCATAAGTCCTCATCTATGGCCTATCTATTTTTTTATTTTCAATAATTCTTCTGCGACCTGATACAAGAATATTTAATTTTCATTGTAAAACAATGAAAGAGCGATTAAAATTCCCATCATTATAGTTATTATGCTTTCTGTGGCTTCCTTAATAGTTGACAATGTTGTATTAAATGTATAGAATTATAGAATGTATATAGTGTTTAAATCTGACCTGCTGGAAGCGCGTCTTGCGATGCTTGGGCAGCGGCGAGTCGTTGAGACTTCCCCGGCTGCCTCGCTCGACGGAGACTCCAAACCCCTTGAAGGCCTCATCGAGGGGCGAAGCTCCAAGGGAGCGCAGCGCGGTATCCCCTGACGCAGACTTCTTCACGCCCGTCGGCGCGCGCGCGCCTCTGCCAAAGCAGAGAACCGAGGCCTGTACGGGACTGTTATCAGTGCTCTTATCCATGGGGTTAACATACAGGTTGCTGTCCTGGCCCTCGGAGCTCAGCGAGCCCTGCGACTGGAACGGGTGCGTGTGGCAGCTGGCGAACGTGTCTGAGCTGTCCAAGCTGCCCATTTCGTTCTTCACGCTGCCGTTGCCGTAGCCGTTGTTGTTGCTGCCGTGGTTGTTGTTCGCAGCGTCCCCGTTGTCGCTAATGGCGGGCACTGCCACTTGGTAACGCGGCGGGTTCTGGTAGTGACTGCGCAGTGTCCTCATCTCCAAGCACACGGGGTTCCTGAAGTCGCTCGTCGCGCGAGGCATCAGACTCTCCGCATCGATGAACTCCTTGTAATCCTGTGCACAACAACTCGCTACTACTCTACATCCACACACTATACAATCAGACAAGATCATTCACACTTGTGAACAATACTACTTTATATCAAAATCAAGCTACTCCAAACTTTTCTAATTCGTTTTTATGCTCCGCAAATACTACCAATTCTAAAGCAAAATACAGTATATTGTTCTTCAAGTAATATGGACTAATTTATGTAAAACGAATGAAGACACCCCACATATCTGTATCTAACAATTCACTTAAATATTAATTATATCGACTGTACAACTCATCGGAAAATAGACCAATTAGATTGTGTAAATTTTCTTAGTTACGCTGTATTACATCGGTTATTTGCGTTACTAAGTTGTGCTTCGCGAAACACAACTAGTGGTATATATTTCGGTTCGCAAACAAATGAATCATTTGTAATCATATCATTTATGGATATAAATGAACAAGTAATATTTTTGACAATTCGTAAAAATATAGTTGGTTGATTCGTTGTATAGTCTTAACATATACAACTCGAGCTTTGAAAATCATCTGAATATACAGTCTGCGGACTCGATGTGTTCCCTGAAAACACAACTCCACCTACGGTATCGTTGTGTTTCCTAGGCAACACATCTTGTCCTCTCATCTGTATATTCGATTATTTTCGAACCTCTTGTACTGTAATATACAGGAATGCAGTCAAATAGATGGTACTGTTTTGAGAAACATCGACGTTTCGAAGCCTACTGCTACTTTTTCAGGATGGCTACAAAAGATTACATGTAAATGTAAATCCATTTTAAGATTTTTAGTAAGCTTAAAGATTGTAATTAGTATTCACATGTAATCCCTTGTAGTAATCCTGAAGAAGTAGCAGTAGGTTACGAAACGTCGATCTGTGTACATGCGCGCAATAATAAATTGTGTTGAGTTTATATTTTAATAAACTTAGTCTAAACAAAATATATCAGCTATACATTGAAAAATAAAAATATATTGTTGTTGTCATAGAAACAATAGTTTTTGACCACTGTACTCAATATATGATACTGGAATGCGCTGTCAGCTTTATACGGTGCGAAGCATGACGGGGGTTTTCCGTCTTTGTGTAGCCTTAGTGCACTTTCGATACTGTTAAGGCCGTCGCGCACTTGAGCGAGGCGCAGCGCGGCGAAGCGAAGAGCGGCGAAGAGTCATTTTTAGAACCAACGCGCACTTGCGAGCAGTTTTCAACGAGAAACCTCCTCGTTTGCTTCAAAAGATGGACAGCTCGGAGGAAACGCAACAACGCAGGCACTATCAATACGAGACAAATTTATAAATTATTTTGTTTCATCCGTAGGTTCAGTGCAGTGGCAAAATTCCATAGTACAGAGAAACCGAAAAACATTTTGTAATGTACATTGTTATATTTACAATTAATAAACTTAATATCCATAGCATATCATACCGGTTATATTCATTTCTTCTGCTACTTCTAACCAGCAGTTGTCTTTCAATGTCTGATTAGAATACTCGACACCTCCTATATCGTACAGATCTTTATATTTTGAAACCAGAAGAACTAATTTCTCTTCTGTGTTTGACATTTTCATAGAACCTATACGTATTGTTTGATATGAAACGTGTGAAATTTAATTCTAAACCGGCTATTTTCAATATGTCTCGGGCGTATTCGTTCTGATTCAGGTAGCTGCGCTGCGCTGCGCTATCGCACACTTCAGCTCAGCGAAGCGAAGAGCAGAGAAAAATATTCTCCCCGAAGTATTCTGGCAAGTCGCTTCGCTGCTCTGCTCTTCCCTTCGCCAAAGTGCGCGTATACACATAATTATACATTGAATGAAAAAACGTCTCTTTGCCGCGCTTAGCTTCGCTTCGCTTCGCCTCGCCCAAGTGCGCGACGGCCTTTATAGTCTCGCCATTCAACGGAGTTGCAAAACTAAAATTTATAAACCAGGAGGCGGAGCTAAATAATTCGAGGTCAAATAATATTTAAATTCAAAAATCGATGTTCGACTGTGTTAGGGATGGAATTAATAAAGTTTCGGATTAGCAGTCAATATTACAATAAAATTGTAATGTTGACTGCTAGTTCGAAACTTTATTAATTCCAATATTTAAATTGTTTAACTTATCTTGTATTATTTAAGGCAAACGTGCTGTATAATTAATGCAGTCACCAACTGTTTTATTGCTGTTCGGAAGATACAATGGGATACCTCCAAATCGTTTTACGACAATATCCATATAGTTCGAAGCAACTATATATTAAATTTTAAGATATCAGAACTATAACACCCGTGAAAACGAAGTAATGTATTGTTATATAAATTTACCTTCTCATACGGAAATGACATGGAAACACACGACAGGATAAAAGATCAATATTTCTTATCTACCAACTAAATTAACTTTTGGATTTGCATCAATGTTTCTGCCCTTTCAGGCGAGCAAAGTCTGAGAAAGGATTGACTGAATTTTTAATGGACCAACTATTTAAAGTCTACTCACAAACCAAAAGTTAATTTAAAAATGCAAGAGCGTTCATGCGGAGCTCTTTCAAGTTTTTTTCGCTTAAAATTACATGATGATTGAACTTCTAATTACGGGCCCTACTTCAGAATCATGCACTGCAAAACACAGACAAGAGTGTAGATAAAAAGGACATTAATACGTGTTTTACACTACGCAAAGAAATTGTACAAGTTATAGGGAAATATCAAATGACAGATATCATTCAGGCAGCAGTAGAACCCCGGTAGGTAAGAGTAAGACTTTGATTCGTTCTCGTAATTTTCCCGTCAAAAATTAAGTAGCACCCATTTAACTCCTTTTCGGTTGTTCATTTAACGTGGCACATTCTGTGCATGTACAAAATTATTCATTATGAGCGAAACAAATCAATTAGAAGAGCCAGTCAAAAAAAGATAGATGTCACAAAATGCGTATTTTTTTCAATACGTGAATTTTAAAGTTTGAAGTAAGACACTGTATTCAATCTTCGTCCAAAACTCAGATTGGACATTATTATACCCACAGATGGGTCGAGTTTGAACTTATGTAGGACCTGATACAATTTTACCAGTCTGACTACTAAATCTACTAAGCAAAAATGCTTGGACCGTCATTCTTTTTAGCACCTGTATCTTAGGACTGTTGCCGTTTTTACCTTCTTAAAGCCCCACCCAGCCCCTGACAGCGAATAGGATTTTTTGTGATAGAAAAACTTGTGGAGCAGGGGTGGTAGAGAGTAAAGAGAATATAGATTTGGAATCGCCGGCAGATGGCAGCACAAGCAAATAGTTTCCTCAATATCTTCAGAGTTGGTGGAGAAAGTGCGTGTTGCACATTTATTTCTTGGTCGGTGGTTTGACATTTAAAATTTGGCATTTTCACTTCGTATTTTGTTTTCAAAGATGAACCTTCTTAAGAGTGTTTGATGTATTGGTTTTTGATGCAGTGTATTATTTTTGTGCTTCTTTTAATAACATTTATAAGGTATGTCACTTAATTTTTGTTTTATTAATCAACCATAAACTACTTTCATGAAAATGAAAATAATACTAATTTCTAATTTCAGAAAATGAGAACACTGTATTGTGTTGTTCCTGGCTGTAAAAGCAACAACAGGGAACATGAAGAGCTTGGTTTTTTTACTTTACCAAAAGACATGATTTGTAAACACTATTTTATTATTATTTACTTCTGTAATAAATTTACAAATAAGATATTATGACCTGTGTTTAATTCAATAATCCATATATTCTAATATTATTTGTAGAACCAAATAAAGTACATATTTCTTTCATAAAATATTGAAAACATGTTTGATATTCAATTTATTATCAAAAATGTTTTCGAATGTTTGTGAAAGAAACGTTGAATGTACTTTTAATATTTTAAATTTTTAAATTCAAGGGTTGCATGCTGCCCGCATTACAAAAGAGATGCATGCTACCCGCATTACAAACTTGAGTTTTGGAATCACCGTCAGAGGTCTCTCCTGACCAAACCCCCACTTTTATGTTTTAAAATAATACTGAGCTGTCAAATCTCTTTTTGTTTTTTTTCAATCTATTAGTAGGACCAATCATCTCATTTCGCTATAGAGCGCGAGCAGACACGTGACTCGAGCGACGTTGACGTGCTTGGAATCAGCTGATCTGTGTGCGCATGTCATTTTGACAAGAACAATGTCACGTTGACAATACCAATTTTATGACTTATTCTGATTTTGAACTGCTTTAATGTTATTATTTTACAATTTTTAAGTAGTAAAACACGTGAAATTAAAAATAATAACATTTTATCAGCTAAAAATCAAAATAAATCAAAACATTGGTCTTGTCAACGTGACATAGTTCTTGTCAAAATGACATGCGCACACAAATCAGCTGATTTCAAGCACGTCAAGGTCGCTTGAGTCACGTGTCTGCTCGCGCCCTATAGTCCGTTCGCCGAAGTGAGAGAAATTGGAACTAACCCGAGATCTGAACCAAGTATTTCTTATTAGTCGATGATGACAAATTTGAAGATTCAACTTCAAATTTGTTTCATCGACCACCGACCAATAAGTATGACTTAATTCGGATCCCGGGTTAGTTCCAACTTCTCTCGTTTCGGCGAACGGACTATAGAAAATGGACATTCATCCTTTTTCCCCCCTGGCCCTTCATTTGGTTAACGTCACACTATTAGGTTGCACGTACAGTATTATTCACGAAAGATGCCTATTCAAGGTCATTTGTTTGAAGAAAGAATGCACATCGCTTTATAGCAGTAGTTTAGCAACATTTTGTATTAGAAAGAGAAAGATTATTTGACATATGTCTATTTAATTTATGTGGTGTGACATATATACGTAAATAGTGGCATTACTTTCTAACACACTATAAATAATAATGACATATGTCGTAGAATTACAGATACCTAATTATCTACTACACTGCCCTCTGTGCTAATATTTACCCAGTGGCGTTGACGTATAATTCTAATTATTATTCCTTGGTTTATAAGTTAAGTCTGTTTTTATATTTTGCAAAAACATAAGTGAAAAACATAAATCTTTCAGAAAGGCATTATTTAGAAAGAAACATAATTTTCAGATGAATTACTCCTATTTTTTCAGTTAAAATGTGTTCATAAATATTTCATGTTGCACGTCTATGTATACGAAATGTAGTGAAGTTATCCGCAAGTAATATTATATCAGACGGCTCTCAAATGACCTTGAATAGTCAACTTTCGTGAATAATAGTTTAGTAGGGTTTTCCTTATGTGTCTACATTTTTCAACTTCTATCTTTGAATAACGTCTCATTTTTTAAAAAGTTGAATAGAATTTTTTGTTTTATACATCAGCAATTATTCTAAAAACTTGTACAATTGTATTTTGTAATGTAAAACATGCTTTATAAAGCTTTAAAGTGTCGTAATTTTGCAGCGCCTGATAATGAAAGGCTCAACGAGTGATGATTCTTCGACAAGTGGGTCTGCTGAAAATCTTGGACTTATTTGAAATGTAAATGTACCCTGAACGTGCATCGCGAATTTAGCATGTCAAAACACACTATTCCAGTCTTTAAAACGGATTCAAAACGTGCATCAAAACTCTAGACTAGTGTCTAAATCTTAAGCAAACGCGTGCAAGAGTAAAACGCATTCTACCTATTTACACAAGTCAAGAGTGCGCGCTAACTCTACTTTAATAAGAAAGTTACTGTTGATTTGCAAGTTACAACTGAATTTGCTTTTCTAAGTTTACCTCTTTCCAGAAAACTATGCTAAACATAATCAATTTTGATTTTATCGATTGTTTCAGTGCTAGTGTTTCATGTCATGAAATGGTGTCAATGAAATGAAGTAGACATAAACTTCGAGAGTTCCGATAAACGAAAATCATTCAATAGGTAAAGAGATAAACAGTAGTATTTCAAAAACTAACTTAGACCCGATCCTACCACCTCTAATTAAAGTGACAGGTTATTAACCATTAATTAAGAATTAAATTGAAGATTAGAAGTAATGCGAAATACAGGTTTATCTTCCAGTGCGCTCTTACCAAAGGTGGTAAGAACAATTTTGCAACATAACCGTTGGTTATCAATGATAACCAACTTATCACTAACTGTCACTGTAACTAAAGGTGGCAGGAGCGGGTCTAAATAAGATTAGGGATGTATTCACGCCGGATCGAGCCAAATCTCGAAATTGAGTTCATTCCGTTACCCTAATTTTGATTTTGATAAGGGCCGAAATGTTTAACTTTTATTGTGTCAAACGTATACTGTATGACTGTAAATTTAGTATATTTTTATTAAGGCTTTTCCAGGAGTTTAAAACCTGAAAAAAGTCTACTTCTTTAGATCGTTCAAAATTGGTACAAGCTGTTCAGCAAAAAATTTCATTATAAATAATAAAGACGTCGAAGTATTTAACACCTTGTTAGAGTACAACGTTTTTAACAAATCTTGAACAATCACCTTTTACGTAGGGGTTTACCTTATCTGTCCCTTTAACTTTTTGTGAAGTAAAGTAACGTTTTCTTTTTTTTACTAGGATATAATAGATAATGTATTAAGGGCTTAATCAAAAGATTGTAGCGCGATGGAATGTTTAAGGCTCGACGCGTAGCGGAGAGCTTTAATTTTCCCGAGTGCTATAATCTCGATTATGCCCGTGGTACATACACCGATTTATTTTATTTTGGTTCTCGAAATTCAAGGATTCAATAGGTACCGTTGTGCTGGAGTTGTGAATTTTAAGTATGCTGTGGTATCTGACAATATTGTTTGTTTATAACCAATTTTAATTTAGTGTCAAATGAAAATGAAAGATATCGATTATTCAAAAGAAATATCGGAAGAATTTGAGGCTGCACACAGAGGAAGTTGGTTCCACAGAAGTCAAAAGACATATATAAGAGAAAGGATCCGAATAGTTTTACGAGCAGCGGTGTTAAAAAATATGATGTATTGAATTTATTGTGTTGTCTGACATTAAACAACGATTTTGACGTTTGAATAGCTGTTGCTTGGTAACTTTATAGGCCCTCGGGCGATAAAAGCTAAATTGCGCCCGTTGTTGAGGACGAATAAACAAGTTTATGATTCCAAAATAAAATAAAGAATGTGATCAGATTGATTCGTTATTTGTCCAAAAAAAAAAAAAAAATATAGCTTCGGTCCGAGTCCATAATCGACTTAAAGTCGTTCCAGAAATAATAGGCTCAAAATAATTCGGTCTTTTTAAATTTCCAACAAATTATAAAACCTACGCAAATGGTGCGAAATTTCTGTTGACTCGTTTCAAATATACATATTATACTTACAAAAACTGAATATGTTATTCAAGTATTCCGCCATTTAATATTGGGTTACATCGCCTTTATTATAAATAATATCAGCTTTAATTCTATTAAGCATTGTATCCACAAGCCCTGGATATTCTACATATATTCTTCTGTTACAGTACGTAATCTGAATTCCCTAGTATAGGTTTTATATGGGAGTTTGATTTTCCTGACAAAAAAGGAAATTTTGTAAACGAAATTAAGCAGCTCTTCTTAAGAATTCGAATTCAGTAATTCAACAACAATTAAAAACCTTTGAAAAGGTAAAGTAAGATAATTATTAGAAATGAATATGCTACGTGTAAGTCAAAATACCGTACGTCGTTGATAGTCCCTCATCCGCCCGTAGATAAATCAAGTGCAACATAAGCGTATAGACCATTTCAAAAATTTGAGCGACAACTACATTTACTTTTTGAACTAAAAACTTAGTGTCGTTAAATGGCGGTATTTAAAATTTATACGCGACCCCGGTATTCTGTTTTAAATTTTAGAACTACACAGAAGTTTTTAATATGAATTTGAGTATAAGATATGATTTCAATTCTTATTTTACAAATAAAAACTTATTTTACTATGTGAAAAAATGAAATCCATTCATCAATCAATTAGAAAAATTGTATTACTATACCTAACATAAGTTTTTATTTTCTAAACCAGACAACACATTTCAAATGGCAATATTTTGTGGACCAGAAGTTTAGTACCCATCATAATTATTTAAAAACGAAACCAACAAAACAAAAACAAAACTCTAAAATTGACAGAACTGTCATATAAACAAGGACGGGTATACGGCAATCGGCACAATGATCGGCACTAACTTTTTGTCGCAGTCTAACACCTGGTGCATGCGCTTTGAATTTCTGAAATGGTCTATTGACGTTGTACGATCAAATCAAGACATACGTTAATTGAATTTTGTAGTGTTGTATTTTTGGTTACATAATTACAAACTGTGTACAGTTCTTGTGAATATTATTGTACGTATCTGGAAATAAAGGATCGGATCTAATTTGTTTCCATTTCTAAAATAAAAGCTTCGATTTCTTTAGAAGACATTTTTAAATTAACATACGTTTTTTTTGTTCAAAAGCCTTTTCCGAGTTTTTTTAACACACTGTGCTTATAATGTTTTGCCTGAGATTTGATTTTATGAGATTTCTTGGCTTTTAAGATTAAGCGAATATTTCTATGTTAAAAAATACACGGGGATCCAAATTACGTGCTCAGTGTGAATAAATAAAAATAAAGCCGGCCGAACAATTTTGAGCTTGAGCTCGAACATATTCTGGAATGTAATTTGAATGATCTGAAAAATAACGATTTTAAAAGTGTCGTACTTCTTATTTATTTAGTTTCTGAATTACTTCTGTTTGTATTTTTACCGATTGAATGACCCTTCCTGTAGTTAGCAGAGAACAGAGTGTGCTGTGACAGAAAACCACACGGTGATTCGATTTCCCACAAAGTGTCGATGCTTACAAGTCAAGGTACGCGTAGTTAGTAGTTTAGTTACTTTCGCTGTCAACTCACCTTGACTTGACCTTGACAAAGACCTTGGAACAGAACGCAGGGGAATTACACGCTTTTGGTGCGCAATGGTATACATTCGCCGTGGCATCTGTCGCCTTTACTTCGTTTACTTTCCTGTAATGTACGAGACGTGGCTTCACAAATGAAAAAGAAAGAAGATAATTTGGTCCCGACACACAAGTCGAATGATGACAAGCGTGAAATGATGTTATATCGAACTGATTTGCTAATGTTAGCGATCAACACGTGTAGTTACACACTAATTACGATCGAACACAATTGGGCTACCGACGTGATGGTGGTAGGTTACTCAACACACACCAGCCAGATTCGAACCATGGAAGGGAAAATCACTTCATCAAAATTTTAAAAAAATAAACAAAGAGGGTGTTATATAAGTAAGCGTACAACGCTTACCCGGTGGTAGAACTAACCCCATAGACATTAAATCTTGTAATAATTTTTGTCTTACATGCTTTCTATAAAAACTGGAACCCCTTAAAATGACCAATTACATCATAGTACAAAATTTTATAAAAAAAATAAAAAAACAATGTGCTCTCTGGAAAAAATGTCACAGCTGTCAAATACGCCAATGCAAAAAAGTGTTTTACGTAAATTTTGACAATCAACATTTATTTTCTATTTACACAATTTTGAACATTGTACAGAAAATAAAATTTTATATAAATTTGTAAGGACTATGTTTTCCTAAAAACTTTTGAGTATTTTTGACAAATTTGTCCTTTTTCTGAACATTTGTATTTTTTTCAGTTTCATTACCTTTTGTTTAAAGATGACTGTTAAAAATACTCTGATAAAATCATATATTTAAAAAAAGAAGAAAAATGAGAAGCCGGCTTAAAAGGATTAAAGGTTCGGTACATAGGCGCCGACTTTTGAATTTTCGTGTGGGGGCTAAAAAAAGTTAAGAGAAAATTTATCAAATAAAAACTTCCTTAAAATTGGTACATAAATAAATAAAATCGTACAAACGATGTGAATTTATCGTATGACTTAAAATATCTAGCCAATGTAAAAAAATCTAGACTTTTTAAATTTACAGCGAAACTCAACAAGACAGATAGAACAAAAATTTCAATTATGTCTATGTTGAAAATACATAATTTATAAAAATTATTTCACAGGAGTCTACAACATCTACCGTAATTTTCACTAAAATCTGATGATTTTATAATTAATTTCCGACAATAATGCATTTTAAATCTGGCAACACTGGGGTAGTACTATTTGCTAATCGGCACTGTCGGCTCGCGTTACTTACACAGTACTTTAGTTAATATAATATGACAAGTTGGAAATCTTATAAAATAAATAATAGAATAGGTATACAGTATGCCCACGGATCGAGTTCCAAAGCGGAAAAACTTGTTTATTTTTAATTTTACAAGAAAAATGTATTCTTGTCAAAAGTTTTTGCATGTTCCGAAACGGCCGATTCAGTTTTAACCTTTTTAAATTATCTTTTAGTTTCAGATAAAAATCGAAAATTGGTCGATTTAGTTGAAAATTATTCTGTCCCAAAAAATAAATTTGAATAATGAGAATAATTTTAAACTAAATCGACCAATTTTCTATTTTTATAAACTAAAAGAAAATTAAGTTTTTCTTCTTTGGAACTCGATCCGTGGACATACTGTACATTGTTACTTTGTATAAGTAATTGATTTATTAAAAATATTTAAAAATGAGTGGTATGAATGGTATTACAAATAATTTGTGTGTGGGGGCAGAACCCCTTTAGATTTTTCCGTGTGAAGGCACAGCCCACTCAGATTTTTCCGTGTGGGGGTTCGAGACCCGTAGCCCCCACGTAGTCGGCGCCTATGGTTTGGTATACTTTGATTGTGAAATACACGCTCTAAACTTAAAGACTTCTTCATTTTTAATTAGTTTTTGATGGTTTGCAACTGCTGTAAGAAAGGCACTAAATCTTACAAATTGCAGAAGAGAATATAAATTACTTCACATATGTATCGACTTGAATTACGGGAAAACTATACGCTTACAAATTTATAGGGAGATATATTATAAGCTAAGCATACGTTCATTAATCTAAAACTAAACTAATATATCTTTAGTTGGAAAGTTGAAGGTACGTACGCGACGTATGTTTCGAATTAATCGCTGATAATAACAGGGTGGCATTGTGGCCTACAATTTGAAAAACTGAAATAATTATATGGTTTGTTCCGAAAATTTTGTTTATACAACAAATAAAAGATATTTTTTTACACAATATTTGCCCACACAAAAAACAAATTATTTCTCCTATTTCGCGTATACAAAGTCCATCTTCGTACAACAGTTTTTAGGGATTTTATATTTATATTTATGAAGTTGGTAACTTAGTTTAAGTGTCGTGTCGTAGATCTATAATTTTAGTTGTTATAGCTGATGTGTTATTACAGTAATTAGATTTTTTTATAATGTAATACAAATCACTCTTTTAGTTAAAATTAAAGGTACGAGTATATATTGTCAGATTGATAACATATTTTATAATTTTTACCTCTAATCTAATTTCTATATAAAACAAACTGTTACCAACCTTGAAGTTAAATTTTAAAATTTGTTTTTAAAACCTAATAAGTTTCAAATAAAAGAAGTTAATGCAAAAAGGGAATAATAGTATGAAAAGCACTTATTAATGTCTAATGGGGGAGTTTCGAATTTTTGATTTTTTTGTTAAAATATTTTTTTAAATTAAAGCGTTTTTTACTTTTATATTTATAGAGTAAGATCCCAGGGCCCCCAGACGTAACTTATTTTCTCAAAGATGAAATGTGTGTAATAGGGTAGTATTCCTATGTACATACATTGAACGCACGCATACCTGCTAAGTTGGGTAGACGGCCAATTTACAGGTACCAGGTGCGAAAGGTAAGCAAAAATTGGACTTACTTCACTTAAATTCTGAAAGCTGATTTTTATGTATGGCTTATAGAATATTAGTACAAAATAATATTCAACACTCCCAGACACTTCCGCTCGGCCTTAACTTCCGACAGACGCTTTAAAGCTCACACAAAAATACATGAACTTTACTTATTTTCTGATGCTTGATTTTTATATATGTTACTTAGGGGACTATTTCAAAACTATATGTACACAGCCAGACAAATGCTAAGGGCCAAACATCCACCCAGACACAAAAAACATTCTGCTATGAGTATGAGCGCGGGGTACTATACACGCGTTTCAGAGCGAGCGAGATAGCCATGTAAACTGATTTCCTCCTCTTAAACTTACAGTCTGCTCTACTCTACTATGTGTTTGCACTGTAGCATCCTAAGTGGAATTTTAGTCCACAATTTTTAATTCTTATTTTGAATAATTAAAATTTTTATTTCTTTATCAAATGATTTTAGTATTTTATTTTCTAAATTATGTGGTGCAAAATTTCTTATTATTTCTTCTGAATTTACGTCTTCTTCTTCAAATAACTCGATATAATATCTATGAAGATATGTTAGAAAGAAACAACGTCGACATCATCAAGCTGCTTTTGACGAAGTGTGTGCTTTTATTCAAGAAAATGTCATCGAGAAAGGACGTTGTTTCTTTCTAACATATCTTCATAGATATTATATGGAGTTATTTGAAGAAAAAGACGTAAATTCAGAAGAAATAATAGGAAATTTTGCACCACATAATTTAGAAAATAAAATACTAAAAGCATTTGATAAAGAAATAAAAATTTTAATTATTCAAAATAAGAAGTTATTTATTAATAAATAATTAACATGTCAATAGAACGTTTATACTTAATTACCATCTGTTTTGTAATAAATAACATCTCAGTAAATATTTTTTATTTAATGAAAAAAATTACTTTTAAACTATATTTATTTCCTAAATGAACATCTTTGCTCTTACAAACTCAATATAATACTGTATCCCAAGTGACATAAAAAATGTTGACTTTTCGATAAAATTTATTGAACAATAAGTCAAAAATTAAAAATTGTGGACTAAAATTCCACTTAGTGCAAACACACAGTAGAGTAGAGCAGACTGTAAGTTTAAGAGGAGGAAATCAGTTTACATGGCTATCTCGCTCGCTCTGAAACGCGTGTATAGTCCCCCGCGCTCATACTCATAGCAGAATGTTTTTTGTGTCTGGGGGGATGTTTGGCCCGCTATCATTTGTCTGGCTGTGTACATATAGGTTTGAAATAGTCCCCTAAGTAAGATATATAAAAATCAAGCATCAGAAAATAAGTAAAGTTCATGTATTTTTGTGTGAGCTTTAAAGCGTCTGTCGGAATTTAAGGCCGAGCGGAAGTGTCTGGGAGTGTTGAATATTATTTTGTACTAATATTCTATAAGCCATACATAAAAATCAGCTTTCAGAATTTAAGTGAAGTAAGTCCAATTTTTGCTTACCTTTCGCACCTGATACCTGTAAATTGGCCGTCTACCCAACTTAGCATTTCATCTTTGAGAAAATAAGTTACGTCTGGGGGCCCTGGGATCTTGGACTATTAGTAAAATTTTAAAAAATACCGTAGAAAAAAAATGATAAACTTTGCAATATTTTCTTTCCGCCATTACGGCGTACATAATATCAACTATGTGTGAATTAGGTCTCGACATACTTGCTCAAAACGTGGATAGTAGAAGGAGCAAAGGCAAAACTCGGCCACCTGTTTATGTTTACATTTGCCACTTGACAATTTAATTTCTGAGTTTATCATATTTTCTAGGTTTTACATTTACATATTTAAAATCCAATAATTTGCTTTTTGCGATTTGACATTGAATTTGACGTTTCAATATTAAATATAGGAGACAAACATGTGTTTTCATTCTAAACTAGCGCTCGTAGCGGACAACTACGGCGAACCAACGATGCTGCATACGATTTAACTAACGATACATTTAATATCGCTTATACAAAAAAATACGCTATATTTTATTACTTTTATTGCATTAATAGTAATATTGTATGTATAAGCATTGCAATAATGTGCTCTCCCATTGTCAAGGGTCACTAACTCACTACACTTGTCTTTCAATATATATGTTTACGATCCCTGATAATTAATAAATTTTCATGACAATCCATGATTTTTCCAGGTAATATTAAATTCCCTGACTTTTCCTGACTGTTGGCTACCCCGAATAAGCTTGAATCTATTGATATCTTGCAATTGTCTATTTCGAAAAAAATTATAGCTATTAGCAAAAAATATTTTTAAAAACCCTACAAAATAGTAGAGAAACATTTTATAGTCTTGATTTTCCCTTCATGGTTCCTTTTCTGCCTGAGTGGACGTCCATAGCTACGATACCACCATCAAACAACACAAACGAACGAACGTACGATTTCATGTCTTGTGTTGTGTTCTGTGTTCGTATACGATTACTTCAATTCTTCACATTGGTCAATTAGTTAACTATCTACAGTGCATAACAACATCAACCAAGCCCATCAATCAAATGCAGTGACACTTCAAGATGGCCTAATTCCATCTTGAAACGCACACACAACACATGGCAAGCGTCGAACAGAATGGCACAGGAACCATTACGCTAACTACCTATATGGTTCCGTAGCAGGTACGCAGCATCACCACTAGATTCGAATGGAGTAATTATATGCCAGCGAAGCCGATAGCCGATCACAAACAATGATCAATGATGCATTAGCTAACTGCTGCCTGATCATGCAACATGCTACACTCAATACTCCCACCACATTCGCATGGAGTTATTATACACTGGACGCCAACTATGATCTAAAATTCAAATGTAATTATACCCTTCAACACCGTACAGGTTGCCTTATATACCCATCACTTATATATTGCTTACTGAGGACCTTACAAATACTGGAAAACACAACACCGAAGCATAACAATGGAGCAAGTTGCTTTAACTGATGTTTCATATTGAAACTTGGTATATTAATATTGTTATTCAAGTATTAAGGGCGGTAAGTGCAGTTTACCGCTGGAGAGTAGAGATATTCAATATTATCCGAAATCACTTAATGGTTATTATAATTTTTGTACGATCGGATTTTTTATAGGAATTAGGCCCGGTTTTTTCACCTTTGGATAAAGTGTCAGTTAACTTAACTAGCAGATAAAAAGAAAATATCGCATCGATATTACAGCGTAAATTGACAAAATTATACACACGTCAGTTATATGATGCGATATTTTTCTCTTATCCGGCAGATAAGTTAACTGACACTTTATCCAGAAGTGAAAAAACAGGCCTTAGTCGAATAAAATTTAAAATTATCGTCAAAATTGATACTACAAGTTATTGTTTTACTGAAGGTAACTATCTATACCAGTGTTTCCCAACGTGGGGCCCACGCCCCACAGGGGGGCAATTTGATTGTTAAGGGGGGCAATTCGAAAATGGACTCGACACGAGTTTAACTCTTTCGCTCAGGGCCATTTAAATGCAATGCTAGATTTCGGTGCCAAATTTAACGAAAAAAGCAAATTCTTAAATAATTGCGGTAAATAATTATTAGGTGAAAGAATTTCAGTTTTTCATTATATGTTTTGCAAATTTACTTACTGTGTTTCGTTAACAATTTCCTAGTGATTTCTTCCTAAAACCTATCACTTAAGTTTCTTAAGTGAACAATTCAATTTTTTTTAATTAAAAATTATGTATGTTACATAGGGTGGGCATAAGAATTTTACAAAGGCTAAGGTGGGGCATGGCAGAAAAAAGGTTGGGAAACACTGATCTATACTGCATTTCAGATAAGAATAGATTTATGAATAAGATAGGGCTTACGATTCCAGCTTTCTGATTTGTCTAAACGTAAACCAAGTTTACAATAGCAATATGTAATATATTATTTATTCCATTTTGGTTTTATAATTTATTTAACAACTTTATTAACTATTTATTTAGTAATGGGGTCTCGTGGCCGCGTGCCTGAGTGTCAGGTCGCGATTCTGGGGTACCGGGTTCGATCCCGACCGACGCCAAATATTTCGAATTTTAAATGGCACAAAATTGACCCCTGTGGTGTACTCTCCACGCCAGCAATGAATGCCCGTGAAGTGACGCTTGGTAAGCGCCCGCACAATGCAAATATTTCATCATTACCGATATCTGTGTACAAAGTATATTGGCACACCCAGCAATGGGTAATATGCCATGATGATTTATTTATTTACTAAATAAAAATTATCAAATTTTGACGTTTAGAGCTGTGAAGTACGAGGTGTGTTCAAAAACTATCGCGAATTTTGAATTTTCGCGGGTTACGTATATTCGAATTTCGATCTTTTTGTGGCTTTATGTTGGTACTCATGTCTCTCACTTATGTCGACAAGCTCGGCCATTTTGAATGTTCACTTAATTGTTGACAGCTGCTTTGCTTGCACGTGTTTTGGATCGTCTTCGATTTTTACCTATTCAAAAAAATGGAACAAAGAACCTGTATCAAATTTTGTGTGAAAAACGAAATTAAGTGCGCGGATGCATTCCGAATGTTGACTGTGGCATACGGAGAAGCTACCTTGGACCAAAGCAACGTTTATCGGTGGTACAAAATGTTCTCAGAAGGCCGAGAAGATGTGAACGACGAAAAGCGTGCCGGACGCCCGAGCACTTCAACAACAGACAAAAAAATTAATGAAGTGGAGAAAATGATATTGGCCAATCGTCGAATCACCGTTAGAGAAGTTGCTGAGGACCTAAACATATCGATTGGCTCGTGCCATTCGATTTTTATCAATGATTTGGGCATGAGACGGGTCGCCGCGAAATTTGTACCAAAATTGCTCAATTGCGACCAAAAACAGCATCGCATGAACATTGCTAATGAGATGTTGGACTCTGTCCGCGACGACCCAAATTTGCTCCAGAGGGTCATAACTGGTGACGAATCGTGGGTTTATGGTTATGACGTGGAAACCAAAGTTCAATCATCTCAATGGAAGCTGCCGCACGAACCAAGACCGAAAAAAGCGCGCCAAGTTCGGTCGAATGTGAAAGTTTTGCTGACAGTTTTCTTCGATTGCAGGGGCGTGGTGCATCATGAGTTCTTGCCACAGGGTAGAACGGTCAATAAGGAATATTACCTGCAAGTTATGCGCAATTTGCGCGAAGCAATCCGCCAGAAACGCCCGGATTTGTGGAAGAACAAAAATTGGCTTTTGCACCACGATAACGCCCCTGCTCACACATCGTTGCTTGTGCGCGACTTTTTAGCCAAAAACAACACACTAATGATGCCGCAGCCACCGTATTCCCCAGATCTGGCCCCCTGTGACTTTTTCTTGTTCCCTAAACTGAAGAGGCCCATGAAAGGACGACGTTACGCTACGCTTGACGAGATAAAGACGGCATCGAAGGAGGAGCTGAACAAGATAAAAAAAAATGATTTTTTGAAGTGCTTTGAAGATTGGAAAAACCATTGGCACAAGTGTATAATATCTCATGGGGATTACTTTGAAGGGGACAAAATAGATATTCATGAATAAATAAATAATTTTTGAAAAAACACAAAATTCGCGATATTTTTTGAACACACCTCGTATGTCATACACGAAACAAAACTAATTGATAAGTTGCATGCGTGTAAAACTGGCTGGCGCAGCAGCGCCACCAAGTCTATTCTTATCTGAAATATAGTATATATGTTGTACTTATTGTATGTTAAGGCAATTGCTAAGATGTACAAATTATTTTTCTCACTCCCGATATAGTATTGTTT
This sequence comes from Harpalus rubripes, assembly GCA_963082715.1. Classification (NCBI taxonomy): domain Eukaryota; kingdom Metazoa; phylum Arthropoda; class Insecta; order Coleoptera; family Carabidae; genus Harpalus; species Harpalus rubripes. The sequence continues at coordinate 9,174,917 of OY720451.1, forward strand.
GTAGGGAAGTGTGTTTATTTTACTGTCAAGGTATCGTTTTCTATTAGCGACGGGATGTAAGTATTGTCCTTACTTCCCTTCGCAGTTGGACTTACATACATACCATACAAGTACCGACAATTAGATATTTTAAATTCGTGTCAAATATTTGCAAATGTGACAGATGACAGCGTTTTTCTTCTTAAATTTTCCATGGAATACCAAAAAAAAAAAAAAAAAATTATGTATCAATATTCAACGGTATTCCTTGACTTATCTGGTGGTAAAAATGAACAGGTAAAATATAAAAATTTTATATGCAACACGAGATGTAGGTACATTTGACCATTCTCCCTATCGCTCGGGCGTAAAATTGTCTTCGAATGGTAAATCGTACCTACATCCCTCGTAGCATATAAATAACTATATTCACCTACCATCCGTGGGCTTTTTGAATGATTTACTGCCTTTGTTATCTTAGCAAACAAATCTTGACCAGTTAATAAAAACTACTGCCTTGGAAACCGTATCGGTAAACAATAAAAAAAATCGATCGTGCAAAAAATATTAATATCGCTAATTTGACTTTGAAAAAGTAACCCCTTTCGTGCTAGCTCCAGGATAACTTTCTAAAACTCGTGAGGAGTCTTGTTAAAAAAAATCAATTTCAAAAATAATGTACAGATCAAAAATTGTAAAATATCAACATGGGTTATCAACGTAATTTTTTTTCTATATTGTCTTACGATCTTATTTTATGACACATGTTTTTAGAAAGAAAAATATAAATAAATAATGGACCCAGATCCCCGAAGTTTTTCTTTTGATTTGGTCCCCGCAAATATCTGTCCAATATTTCTGTTCGTAAATTCTTCAGTATTAAGCAGTATATTAGTATTAGGTATATGGACTATTCATAAAGTTCATATATTTTGACCATAAGTCTACATAAGCAATATAATACAGCGTTTGGCAAATAAATATGACGATTTTATCGTCCTATATTACCCTTGACATCACCAAAATAGATTAGAACTTTAAGGATGCCTGTATAGGAATATAGATCAATATTATGCAAAGTCTGTCAGAAAGGATCACAGCGATATCAAGAAGTTGGCTTCCAGTTTCCAAGTAACAAGTAAGTTAAATTGAATTTACCTCGAAAGTAAAGAAAGGAATTGCTTCGAATACTAACGAAATTTAGCGCTTAAAATTGATTGGACATTTTGAATTGAAGTGATAAAGCATGAGATGAGGCATGAGCCATCACTCACCAGATAAAACTATTCTAACAAGAGCAAAAAGAGAAAAAAGTTAGATGTAAAGGCAGACATAGACAGTTTGGTTTATCCGGTGTTGATGGCAGTTAGATGAACCGATGAAAGCGAGATATTAAGTTAAAGAGAGACAGAGCTACACTACCTTTGAGGTGCAAAAGCAACATTCGAATTCGCTAGGCAATTCATCAAGTTTCTCGACCTTCTTGTTGGTTTCAGATTTTTTGCTGTCATCCTACAAGACAGATCGAAAATACAAGAATAACGTAGCATACGAATAGACAGAGACAGATAGTTCGCTCCGACACTCGTGTATGAATTTTTCAATCGGAAGAAGTCGATCAATTCGATCCGAGCCTCCTGCACAATTTTATCATCCGCAGTGGATCTCTTCTTTTTAATGTCACATAAGTTTTCGGGAAATTTCTGAATGGACGATACTGTGATTTAAGGAAAGTTTATTGAATCTGCTTATTACTACAACTATTAACATAGCTTAAGTCTGTTTATATATACTACGTTTACATGCAGTTTTGAAAATGGTTTCAGTTTTCAGTCAAAATTACGCAAAACTGTTTACATGTAATTTTCAAAACAGGTTGTCAGTTTATTTGTAGGTTAGTAACACGAAGTAACACACAGCGACAGAAACGTTATGCTATGTACGCATGCGCAATATCGAAACTGAATTTTAAGTGTTTACATGAGTAGTTTTGAAACTAGTTTTCAAGTCAAACCCATGAATTTTAGTTTTGGTTTGAGATAACTCAAAACCGTTTTGACACTGTATACATGGCGTTTTCAAAACTAAAAACGTTTTGAAAACTGCATGTAAACTCAGTAATAGTCAAAGACTCATGGGACAAGTCAGAAGTAAACTTCGTCGTATATTCACAAATGAAAATTAGGTTTAGATTTATGGTTTATACTTTATATTTAAAGACTTTGGCCGCATATTATGTAATGACTCCATTCACACTTCTGAATTTAGGATCTCTAAATCCAAATCACAAAGCTAAACATTGCAAGGTCCAAACTTTAGGTTTAAGATTTAGTTTGACGTCACAAACTTCACCAATAAGAACGAGTCGGAAATGATATAGATATATACACCCATCTTTATTTAGTATCCACTTGGTGGATTCGGCTTTTTAAACAAATGCGAGAATAGGATGGAGACTGTCATAATTTAATGAGGCGCGGGCAGACACGTGACTTTGACAAGTGCTTGCAGGGCCCCACAAGGTTGCCAAGTATACAACTTGTGTAGCTTGCCTGTGTTGTCAAAACAATTTAAGCGTAAAATTAATAAATAAAATTGTAAAACTAGTTATTATTAATGAATATCATGTTGTTTTATTTTTTAACACATAAACTTAATTTTTAAAATATTTTTTAAAAAAATAGAGCGATTGGTGCTGCCATCTATGATACAAAGATTTCTTGGCGCGCTAAATTTGAGGAAACCATCAGTTCATGTTGAATGCTCTATTTTTATAAAATTTTATTTAAAAATTAAGTTTAATGTGTCAGAAAATAAAACAACATGATATTCATTAATAATAACTAGTTTTACAATTTTATTTATTAATTTTACGCTTAAATTGATTTGGCAACACAGGCAAGTTACATAAGCTGTATACTTGGCACCCTTGTGGGGCCCTACAACCACTTGTCAAAGTCACGTGTCTGCCCGCGCCTCATTGCTGAAATATAAGCAATAATTCCAAGCGAGTGACAATTTCACGGCGCACAGGTGTCTTGTTGAGTACTGAGTACTGCTCTACCGTTATTTTAATCTTGTTTTTCAAGCATTTACATAGATGTCTGTACATATCAAAACTAATTTTCAGGTAATTTAAATATACATTTATGAATGACTTACTTAAACCTAAACAAAAACCATTAACCTAATTTTCATTTGTGAATGCATCTTAAGGCTTCAAGTTATGTTAATTATTGTAGTAGTAAGCAGATTCAATATACTCTCCTTAAACCACAGTATCGTCCATTCAAAAATTTGCTGAATACTTATGTGATGTTATTTGCCCGACGCCAGGCAGACCAATACCATTGTGCAGTTTGGAACGGATTTTCACAAAAGAAACAAACAAAAAATTGGGCTGTATAAAGTTACGTCTGTGCTCAAATGTCAAATGGCTTTTGAAATACGATTCAATTTTTCATAACGGATGAGTATTGTTGCCACGATGCCATGAAAATCACAGTTTGCTTCCATTCACCGGCTTATTGAACTTTTTATGAACACACAAAACTTTTAATCTGATTTGACCAACTTATTACGCGGAAGCTTCCACAAATAAAAACTTTGATACTTTTGTTTGACATCTTCGCTGATGCTGCGGAATGGAGAAATAGCCGATTGCGGATAAATTGAAAGAGACGCGTGTGCACGATCTCAATTTATTTTCCTGAGTAATGAAGCACGATTCGCGGCGCGTGACAAATTCCACGACATAAAACATGCTGCCAAAGATTTATTATTCATCAAACGAAACAAATTTTTCTCAGTTTCAGACGCGACTGACTCATTGCTTCTCGGTGTCACATACATATGTTCCAGGGAACAGCAATAATCAAATTTTATATTTGCAAACGACTGCCAACAAACGTAGCAGATATTCCACGGTACGAACAAATAAGACAGTAAATTCTAATTAAGCAGCGCGGTGCCAAGACTGCCAAGAAGCGGAAATTATACAGGGAATGTCCGCTGTTTATTGCTTCTTGTGATATCCGCTTCCTCTTGAATATGTCCCGTCTTATGAATACAGAATGAAAGCTAAATTATAGCGCGCCGTAATTAGACAAAGGCGCAAATCTTGACCCGAGCAACTCCCAGAGAAACGTACACAGCCGAGTTGCGCTGAAAGGATGTCTATATTATTGTAGAATTTAGCAAATGACATTTGAGCACGAAGTACGGATAGGGTCATGAGAAACACACCACATGTTAACAAAGATAACAATCGAGTTATTGATCTATCAAGTATGTACAAAACGGGTAAAATAAGGAGCTATCATGGCATGGTGTGGTTACAACATTTAAATATTCAAAAAAGTATAATAAGGTATAATATATATAGATAATGGATTACGATGCAACTTGCAACGTTTTTAATAATAATAAAATAATGAGCATTCGACAAATACCACCAGACGACATAGATATATGCAATATGCAGAACATACATCCGTGTGACTATATAGAGAGCATCAGATCGGACTGTGGTCTGTTTATTCACAGTTATTATTTTGTATGTATAGAGAATGGTTTAGATATGGTTATGAACTTACCGCTGGTGATATATACCCCCTGGGCGAGTCAGGCAGGAGATGAGCCTCGTCTTGGGCGAGCGGGGCGATGGCGGGGGTGTGCAGGTCGAGGAGGGGGCGGACAGCAGCGGAAGGCGGCGGCGGAGGCGGCAGCGGCTGACCATCGCTGGCTGGCAAACTGGGCACCAAGGTGGTGTTGGATCGCCTCTGTCTCGCAGTCGCAGCCGCAGGCATCACGATGCGGCCGCTCGCAGACTCGCCCTCCGTGCTGTTGCCATCAGCCTGCGAGATGTTGTGGCCTGGCGAGGACACTCTGCATCAACAACAGATCGCGCCGCGCCTTGCAAGCAACACAACACGCGGACATGGTACGCGGCACGAGGCTCGGTGCGTGCAACACATGATCACATGATGTTCGAGTACTGGGTACTGCATGTAAAAGCGCTTAACATAGTGTGTTTGTCGCATGCGTCCCTCAGGCGCCAGGCCAGGGGCTCAGTGTCTTTAGGAAGAGCGGGGATTGTCTTCGTTTCCACCAATGAGAACACACTTGTCACCTGGGGAAGAAGACACCGTCTTAACAACTTGGCAGGCCGCCATCTTCATCAAGTTTCGTTTCTGTTTCGTCACGAGTTCTAGCTCTACGGATGCACGCACGGTCAAGCCAAGTCCAAGTATATGTTATGTACACCGATCAACACCAACCAGTTTAACGGACAGCCGGGCCAAAAAGAGTCAGTTCGATTTCTGATTAAGTTGTTGTGAACACAAGACTACAATGTGAACTACATGTTAAGGTGTACAGTTATTTATTTACACAGGTATATGATTATACTAATAGGAATACAGATAATTATTGAAAGCCAGAAGGTAAATAGGTACAAAGAAGTTGGTGTCTTAACATACATGCAATGCAAACACATGACGACAACGAACGAAAGTTAGTGTATAGTACAAAGTTCAGTGTCAGTAGAAGTAGTCTTAGTGAAGTGAAGAAACACAACACATAGAAAGTAAGTAAGAGTATAAGTACACAGTTAGTTATGGTAGAGCTTTAGTTATACGTACTCAACTCACCCGTATCCACAATGACGTCGATGAGGTCCATGGACTTGGCGAAGGCGTCCCTGAGGTTGATGTGGTGGAAGGAGACGATGCTGCCCTCCCGCTTGGCTCGCTCGAGGGCCTCGCGCCGCTTGAGCGCCTTCTCGCGCCGCATCTGGTTCTTGTAGAACTCCGCAAAGTTGTTGACTATAATGGGAATGGGCAACGCGATGACCAGCACACCACAAATGCAACACACGCTGCCTATGACCTTCCCCAATGGGGTAGTGGGATAGATGTCTCCGTAGCCGACGGTCGTCATCGTGATGCCCGCCCACCAGAACGTCTCCGGTATGCTGATGAACTTGGTGCCCGGCTCCTCCTTCTCGGCGAAGTAGGCCAGACTCGAGAAGATGAGGACGCCCATGGCGAGGAAGAGCATCAACAACCCCAGCTCCTTGTACGAGTTGCGCAGCGTGAAGCCCAGCGACTGCAGCCCAGTGGAGTGACGCGCCAGCTTGAGGATGCGCAGGATTCGCATGATCCGGAAGATTTGCACCACGCGCCGCACGTCTTGGAACTGGTCGGTCGCGTTCTTATTCGTCTCGAGTAAGAACAGCGACACGAAGTAAGGCATAATGGCTAGCAAGTCGATAATGTTGAGGCCGCCCTTGAAGAATTTCCACTTGTCGGGCGAGGCGCTGAAGCGCAGTATGTACTCGAGTGAAAACCACGTGATGCACACGGCTTCCACCATGGCTAGCTGCGGGTTGTCCTGGAAGTTGCCCTTCTCGTCGTTCACCTGCATGCTGGGGATCGTGTTGAGCGTCAACGCGATGGTGGACAGCACGATGAACAGGATCGAGATGATCGCGATCACCTGCAAGCGCATCCGCACACACCGTTCACTCGCCCGCCCACAACACCTCGTAGAAAGCACACCGCGCACCCAAATCCCGTCCAGGTGCCGTTTATCATATATTAGGTAATTACTAACTAGCAATTCAAAACATACACAACAAACATTTATTGCATATATCAATGAAGGTTAGATTAGATTACATACTTCTAAGCTAAACACCGGACGGAACTGAACGCCAACACAACAGAGACATACATTACAACGTCTTGTGACGGACAACACGAGTTCAAGTTCTATACATTATGGAAATATTAAAACAACAACAACAATGACCACCAAAGGTCTATCTTTACAACGAGCGGCACAGAAACGCATCAGAAATCATCGGTATGTATACGAGTAGTGCAACAGTGTGGCGAGGCGAGTATGTTACATGTATAGTACAAGTAGTTAGTGTGTAATACGAGAAAAGACAGTGTCGAGGTTAATTGCGGACAAGCAAAACCAAACAAAACGTAATTAGAGATAAGAGGGTTTCGTGTACGAGTACATGTACAGTGAACATGTGCAAAGATTAGTAGATAATGGCGATCATACATTAAGTCATAGCAATTACAACATTGATATAATAACGAAGTAAGTTGAAGCGTAAGCGAGTTATAGTGGCGGTTAACAGAAGAAAAGACATTACATTGACAGAGACAGTGATAGTGTGGGTAGGGATAGAGTATAGTGGTATCTGGTATGGTATAGTGAGATGTAATGAGTGCACGTATCATCCGCGTTACGGTGCAGCGCTACAGTACACATCGGGTATGGATATTGGCAGCTGTACAACACCCTTTTGGAGGGATCAAGGCGGCAATGTACTGTCACACGGCTTTACTAGACCTCGGATGTCGATCATAACGGGACACCGGCGAACCCGTGTCCCGCTACGAGGGACAGTACAATTCGAGGGGAACTATTTGCGCTGCATGGTCGTCGCGGATGCCCATTGCCATCAGATAACACAAAAAAAAGCCAATACAAACAATACACCAAAATTTCAATTCCTTCAGTTCCAGCTGATGACAGGACATCTAGAACAGTTATTTGCATTTAGTCACAACAGTTAGAAGTATTACAGCACACAGCAGCACCACTGGATGATACACTTATAGATACAATTAACACTGAAACATATCGAAAAAGATGTATGTATGAACGAATGAATATTTAGCGTCTTAGTCACCGGAATTGAATTCTGTAGCATGAGGGAAGAAACAGGTATCTGTTTCGTAATACCAGGAAAATGTCATGCAAATAGAAATAAATTTAGTTAAATTTAAAAAGTGATTACCCTTTTACCTCAGCATGCGTTGGTACAGGAAAGAAAGAATTCATAAATCAATTTGAAAGTGCTACCAAATAAGTATATCAATATATTTTTATGTTCATTTATATACATTGTAATTGTTCAGTGTTTAAGTATCAAAAAACGTTGGTCGAATGCGAAATGAAAATTTACTAAACATTTTTCTTAAAAAAAAAATAAGTAGCTATACGATATATGTATATGCTTTACTTTAGGAAGAAATAAGAAAGTCCCAAGCTTTCCTATGGTGCAATATGCCAAGTCCAATTTTGCGGTGAGGGTCATTTTGCTCCTAAATTTTTATTGTAAATATTTCAATCTAACGGTAGGATTTTGACTGGAGGAATGGTTTGTAGATTGGAACTACTTATTATAACTACACGTTCAGATCCTACTTTAACGTCGCCGAAATACTTTAGATCCATTACCTAAAACAGCATCTTCTCCGCACGTTTATTCATCTCGTACAATGGCGGATTTAAATTGGTAACAAAATATATATGAAACAACTTGAATTGATTAAGGACTAATCATTTTTAATCGTCTAAGATTAATATGCGTTCAAGAACTAATCGGCTCAAAAATAGTAAACTTTAAAAACGTGTTTTCCCTTTAATAAAGGCGCTTTCTTTTTAGGGGGAAAATGAATTGATCTTACCTCGTACTGAACTAAACACTGAACTGAACTACTTCTAAAAAGAACAGCATTTTTAAAAAATAAGAAGTTGAAGATAAAAACATTTATAGCATTATATTTATAATATAATAATATGCTGAATTTGCTTGTGGTTATAGTCTGTTGTATATGTGATTTGATTTTGACATATTAAATTCTTTTACCTTTAAGTATTTAAATATGGATGTATTTCTTATAGTAAAGAAACATGACAACGTTTCAAACTAATTAATTTCTTTTATTTATGTCATTTTAATATCAAATACTTACAAAAAAGTTCAGGATCTATTTGATCCTGTTTCAAAGGTGGTGCTTCGCGGGGACGGGGACGTAGAAAATGGGTAGTACAAGATCATTTATCCTTTTTTAAAAAGAAGCATTCAGGGTAGATGCGTGCAACTCGAAGTTGATCTTCTTGATAAAAAGAATATATTTCCATAGAAATATTGAAATTTCATTTTCCGCAAAAAGTGAATAGGCATTAAATTTTGCCGCATTATGAGAATAAGAATGTATAAAAAGGAACTAAATGACCCCTAAACGCAGTGAACTTATTTATTTGGATGAAAATTTATTTCTGGTCTGGTTAACAAAATTTTATATCAGAGAAATTATTTCTTTAAATATGCTTTTCAAAATATTTATTTGCTCAGGAATATTTTTAGTCAATACTATAATGTAAATAAGTTATTTATTTTATTATTCCAATTTAAATGGTTGAATAAATATAATATTTATTTGAAGAAGATGTTATAGTAAAATGCATATTACAAGAACACTTTGTCTTAAAACGATTTAGCAATTGCATCTATAAACCAACAATGGGGACCTTTAGTTTGCGGTTACATACCCCTAATACATCATACAAACAGGCAAGGACAGGGTCGGTCCCTTTACATTAAGAATTATTTGAAAGAAAATATTTCACGATATTTTTATATATGTTATTACAAAAACAAGTACAACAAACGATAAATTTTCAAATTTATGCAGTACGTGGTCACTGTATTATTAGTACCTTTAAAATATGTCACATTTATCTTATATACATATATATGCATTTAATAATTTTTTAATTATAATTTACAAAATATACAATACAAGAAGATGCAAGTATGACTAAACATCACTATCTGAATCTGAATCAGTAGTACTGTCTAAGTTAATTATAAGTTCATTGAAATTTGTTGTATGAAGAAAATTGTTCTCAATTTTTTTTACATGTTCTACAGATTTTTTCCATATTTCATCCGGCATTTCTGTTACTTCTTTCCTAATTAAATATACTACATTGTGACTTAACGTTGGATTATTATTTTTCTTTCTTACATTTCTTTTTCAGTTGCTCCACACTAACTCAATAGGGTTTAAAACACAGTAATATGGAGGTAGCCTTAAAATTTATAATACAGTGACCATGTACTGAATAAATTTTAAAATTTATCGTTTGTTGTACTTGTTTTTGTAATAACTTTTAAATCTTATATAAAAATATCGTGAAATATTTTCTTTCAAATAATTCTTAATGTAAACGGACCGACCCTGTCCTTGTCTGTTTGTATGATGTATTAGGGGTATGCAACCGCAAACTAAAGGTCCCCATACTGCATAAATTTTAAAATTTATCGTTTGTTGTACTTGTTTTTGTAATAACATTTAAATGTTATATAAAAATATCGTGAAATATTTTCTTTCAAATAATTCTTAATGTAAAGGGACCGACCCTGTCCTTGCCTGTTTGTATGATGTATTAATCTCAAATTTTTTGACTCTGTCGGGTCTAGTAATAAAACTATAGCAGCATACAAAAATAGCATTTATGTTCAAGGAACAGTAAGATTATTTTACTATACTCTAGGACTCACAGTAGGTGGCGAACCCAAGAATTTCAACAGAGCGGCGTTGATATCCAATGTTATAATACAAGCAGTAGGCGGCAATATGCCGCTTTGTCACAATTAGTTTTATTGCTTGACCCGACAGAGTCAAAAATTTTGAGTTTTTTTTATAGGGGTATGTATATATAGATGCAATTGCTAAATCGTTTTACGACAAAGTGTTCTTGTAATACGCATTTTACTATACATTAAGTATATTTAGAGAAATGGGTGGAAAATTTTAACACAAAATTTTAACAATTTCTCCTAATTTGGTTGAAATTAAAAATCTGTCGTTTCTAATAAATGTCACCAGTCTTAAAGTACATTAGTAAACCGATCCTGTCATATTCCGAGGTTGAATTATCCTGGCGTTATTAGTTACAGTATGCAAGCGATATTAATAAAGCGACCATCGGAGAATTTGCAGAGGACTTCCAGATCCCTTGCTTACGTAACTTGGAAGTGTTCTATTCGTGTTCGTGACATCATTACAAAGGATCTGACCTACAGCCGACATGCAAATTCCCCGAAATGAATTTGTGGTCACAGCAAGCAGATATGTTACAGCCATTTTGTACATATGTCGCTTTACATCGAGGCGGGGAGAAAAGAAAGAATACAGCGTCCTGACAGCAAGATTTCCTCTTAATGAAAAGTTCGTTTTGTTAGGACGATTGACTTTAATTACCAAAGTTTGGTAGCGTGTTTTTTGACTTCTTGTATCAGTCCGAAGTTTCGCAAAGAGAACACAGATTATCGCTGAACGCAATTTACGAAAAAGCATTTAACCATCCCGTTTCCGTAATCCGAAAATTGAGTTTAGCAAAGTTTAAGTATTACACCCAACATGCACGGAACATACAACGAAGAGTAATTTGAATTTATCGACGTCTTTCGATATAAACACGATACATATTCGCCTATTTCTAATGATGCACGCGAGGCGAGACGAGACGAGAAATATAAAATATCGATTCTGTAATCTCGATCTCGCTCTCGTTCTCGCATATTTTTTTGGGTCTCGTCTCGTTCTCGCACGACAATCTCGTGAGAGTCTCGCTATAAAAATAAGCGCTTGCGTACTATGTATTTACGTAACTGTTTAACTACAAAAGACAAGTTCGCACCAATAGCACCGTCTTCCATGTATTTGCAGTCGTATAAAGAGACGGAACACTAAACTCTGGTCACCAAATTATTTCAATACGAACATAATGTTTATTCATTTACGGTCAACAGAAAATGTGATAAGTTAGTAAATAATTTAATTTGCCTCTAAAATATCCAATTTATCATGAAATTGTGTCCAAACTATTTCAATATGAACATCTGTTAACACGTTCTGTCATCAGTAAAACGAATTAAACATTAAAAAAATATTTTTTTGTAACTAAAAGTTCCAACCTTTTAAATTAAATATATGCCACTGCATAAGTAATGGCTGGTTTATGATGGATTTAATTTATAAATTTAGATTCACAAATTTAGATTTGAAATTTACGATTTACCTTGCTGGTTTATAGTGAATTTAAAGATAATGTCTCCAATCAACTTATATTGAGTCACGTGGTTTGACGCAGATGGGATGATATTTATATGATATTTCATGATATTTATCACTTTTATCATAATCAATATGTATTGTTCTACAGATAATATTAATAATATATACATTATTTTCGGAATCCATTTGTCAAATCAAAATTAAAATGTTTCAACTGTCACTTGGAACTGTCATTTTCCTCACCAAAATCATTATTTGAAATACTGTGAAATGATTGGACGCATTTACAAATTTACATTTAGAATATAAAATATGGTGATATTTTAAATGTAAATTCTAAATCATAAATTTCTTAAATTCATCATGAACCAGTAAAGGCAGATATGTACAATTTATATTTGTAAATCTAAATTTGTAAATCTAAATTTATAAATTAAATCCACCATAAACCAGCCATAAGATTAAATCATAAAAAACCTCTACACTGGTAACCCGCCGGCAACCAATCACTCCGCTTCTCTCCCTGTTGGCTCCCATCGACGCTTAATATAACATCCTTTACTTTTCAGGAGCGACAAGAGTTTTATTAACCTTGGTTTTAATTGGGGAGAAATAGGGGCTGAAATACTAATCGACTCTAGATAGACTCAAAAAATAAGGTGAATTCATACAATTTTCACATTCACGTGTTCTATGCATTAATTAGCGTTGACTCCACTCCTTGTACGGTACATTTTTCATTGAATTTATGAATGAAAGCTATAAGGTTACAAATACTTTCTATTGCGAGACTGTCGCGAGATTTCTCGCTTCTCGCAGTTGTTATATCGATTTCGCCTCGAATTTTAAACTGCAATCTCGCTCTCGTTCTCATCTCGCATAAAGCAACGAGACGAGACGAGATGCGAGAGTACTCTCGCCTCGTCGTGCATCACTACCTATTTCTGTGCCCCACTTACAATAAAATTCATTTATAAATTTTATGTAGAAGGTAGATATTTTCATAAGCCAGAATATAATTAAATTTAGATAGGCAACTTGATAGGGAATAAAAATTGTTATTCATTATCAAGCTGCTTTTTAATCTATTTGTATTTCCTGTTGGTAGGTGGTCCGCTATATAAATGATCTGAAATTTAATTATCTTTTATCGTCATGCAAGCTCACCCTCGCTGCGATGGAAGTGGTGGGTTTCTCCAGGAGGTCCCACAGCCACTTTTGATACTGCGCACACTTGCCATCACCGAACTCTTCCTCGTCTCTCTGCCGTAATGATTCTGCCTCTTTCCTCATTTCTTCGTGCACGTGCTCCTTGCGTTGGTGGTACTTGTGTTGGCAGCACGACTCCAGGTACAGTTCATCTACGCCCCAATACTCCAGGTCGTCACTGAAAGCTAGAACGCACATCTCGTCGACAAGGTGGAGTTTGCCGGTCCGGTAGAAGTTAAGGATGGAACTAAAGGACTTGGGATGTCGATCAAAGAAGTACTCGTTGTCGATGAGTGAGTAGTCGTCGCAGAGCTCGGTGATGGCTTCGTGGGTGTTGCAGTCGCGCAGCCGGCCGAGGCGGGTGTGGGGGAGTCGTTCTAGAGTGCGCCAGAGGACCTCATGTTTGACGCCGCCAACATTGATGCAGACCCGGCGGTTGAGAGCCTTGGAGCGCATAATCATGAAGGGCTCCGGCGGCAGGGACGACATGGACCTGGAGTAGGGGCGTTGCTGCTGTATCTGCAGGGGCAAAGGCGGTGGTGGCGGCAGGGGTATGGGGGCGGCCGTGGCCGGCACGGCGACGCTGTCGTCGGGCTGTGGCGGGAAGGCCGGCGGAGGCTCGCCGAGCTCCCATCGCACGGCCAGTGCGTCGCCGTCGCGGTCGCGGTCGCCCACCATGGGCTGCGGCCGCCGCTGCGTGGCCGGCGGCAACGTCGTCACGTGGCTAGCGCACCCGGTCCCTCCTCCCACGGCCGCTCCGACCACGCGGCCACGCACTCATCCGCCGCGGTCACCGCCAACACGCTGCCACATTCTGATCTGGAACAACAATAACTTTTGTTACTTATTTGTTTCTAAACTTATGAGGTTCAACCAGTGGCGGATTTAGAAAATTATAATAGGGGGGGGGGGCACTAAATTCGGAAAAACAAATTTTAAATATATAGGGCGAGCCCCCCCCCACCTCGTTAACTTTTGTGTTGTATTGTAAAAAATTGCTCATATAAAAGTTTTATTATTTTAAATATATTATTTGATGGCAGATGTAATATTTTTTATAGTCAGAACTTTTATTTTTTAATAGCATACTTTACTAAAATATAAACCCCCATTTTTTGTCTTTTTAATGCTCTATTTGGGGTCCTACACCATAACAAAAAATAATAAAATGTACATTTATACTTAAATAAATAGGGATTAAGATGAAGAAAACAAATTTTTAATAATTACTTTGCGAGATATTTGAGGTTTGTTGTCAGTGTCACTGTGACGTCACATTAGTGATACCTTTCTCTCGCTGCCTACTATAGGACTTGTGCCAGAGAAAGATATAGCAATAGGTGTCGCCGTTGACTTTAAAAATCAATTTCAGTTAAGCCAAAAACAATTAAGACTTTTTAATACTACGAATTGTTTCAAATTTAAAAGAACTTTAATGTAAAATATTAAAAAAAAAATGCAGGACCCCAAACAAGTAAATGAGTTTGAGAAATATGAGAAATAATGTTTATTCAAATATTCTAAGTAGCCATGTGAAAATAAATAAAATCCAACAATGTTATACAAAACAAGTTAAAACATCAAATTAAGTAATAAGAACAACTTAAGACAAAAAATGGCGGTTTATATTTTAGTGACATAAATATTGTTTGCTATTTAAAAAATAAAAGTTGATAGTCGTATCTTTTAAACGTGACTTTATATACATCTGGCATCAAATAGTATAATAAAAATAATAAAACTTTTATATGAACCATTTGTTCTATTACTTATAATAAAAAAAGTTAGGGGGGCATCTCCAAAATAATGAACAATTTGAAAAATAAATAGAAATTCTGTATTTTTATTAGTATGTTTATTCTTTTATTTATCTATGATGTGTAATACGTGAATTATAATATGCAATAATTAATTTTTTTTAAATAACAGGGGGGCACGTGCCCGAGTGCCCCCCCTCTAAATCCGCCACTGGGTTCAACTAACTATGATAATTAATAATAATATTAATAATAATAATAATAATAATTTATTTGCCACGAAAAAATACAATACATATAAATAGCACGTCAATACAAGGACATATTAAAGTCAAAAATCGTACATACAATTATATTAAAACTCAAGATAATAAATTTAAAAGTGCATAAATAATTACAATCTAGTACGAGCTCAATGAAATCTACAAGAATAAATTAGTCGAATAAGTTTAAAATGAAGTTAAAAATTAAAAGTCCGGACAGTTAAAATATTCTTCCAACGAATAAAATCCAATCTTTATGAGTGCTTTTTTTTAAGTTTTGTTAAAAAATATTTAGGTTATCTTCTTTTTAAATTTTATTGGCAGATGATTGAATACACGAATTGGCATGTATGATGCGTTATTATGGAACATTTGCGTTCGATAACGGGGTATATAAATATTAAAATTGGTTCTACTTGGGTAAGAACCTGTAACTTGTTTACATGTAAGAAACATACAGGGCAGTGTTAACAAATTCAACGAAAAAAAGATCTTTACATGGCTGTATAGAATTGCAACCTAGCATAGCCCTAATTGATTCTTTTTTTGGCTATAAAAACTTCTTTAGCATATGAGGAATTACCCCAACATATAATGCAGTAAGTAAGTAGACAGTATATTTGTTTATAATAGTACATTTTTAATATTTCAACACTAACCTTCCCCCGTAACTACCTAATAACGTAACAGGCAGTATTTAATTTCTTGCTGAGATATTGAGTATGGGTAAACCAGCACGTATTGCAATCAACATGTAAGCCCAAAACTTTAGTTGATTTAACTGGAGTAATAATATTATTCTGTATTTCTAAGGATGTACTAAAATCCTTGGAATGAGCTGAAAACTCTATTAATTTAGTTTACTAGCTATATTTACAGTTCTGATATTCTGAGCACCCGACTAAGCAAGCGACTAGTGATCTATCATTTTTTGTAATAATATACATATACTTTTAAAATAATAAAACGCACACTTGGTTTTTCCACAAATTTATTTATTAATTGTTGTTACGTACGGTTCGTCCTTTCGGACATCTTCAGACACTGAAATTTAATTACAAATGTGTTCCTTATATATTACACAGGTTTAGAAGGGGAGAATTAGACACATCTACTTGTTCATTTACAATATTTTTTACCGAATTCACGGCCTTCCTAATTTCTAAATTTTCTAAACAATTCATCCTTGCTCCCTTTTCGGCTATGTGGAGGATTTTGAATTTGCCGTTATAGTTGTGATTTGAATCGAAACAGTGGTCGGAAAACCCTGTACTGCTTGTTTGTTTAATAATTGAATTTAAATGTTCCTTAATCCGATATTTAAAGCTTCTGTTTCGATGCAAATCACAACTATAATGGTAAATTCAAAATCCTCCACATAGCCGAAAAGGAAGCAAGGATGAATTGTTTAGAAAATTTAGAAATTAGGAAGGCCGTGCATTCGGGGAAAAACATGAACAAGTAGATTTTCAATTAATAACCACCCTCTTGATTAAAACAGATTTGTTAATTAAAGTGAATCGTATTTTGTGAGCATTGCAGAAAAAATAGAATTGATATAAGACATTGAAATAGATAGATATTGAAAATGTAAGCTAGAACTAGATGATTTAGGTAGAATCTCCAACTAATTAGTGGTACCAAGTTAAAATAACTAGCTTTCGCTATTAAATCAATGTAATATGTTCGAATATGGGCGTGGCACAAAGAATTTTTTCTTGTAAAAATATAATATTTTTTGTCACGGTCCCATAATAAATTAAAATATTTACTTTAAAGGTACATTCACAAATGAAAATTAGGTTTAGATTTATGGTTTATACTTTAGATTTAAAGACTTTGGCCGCATATTATGTAATGACTCCATTCACATTTCAGAAATCCAAATCATAAAGCCAAACATTGCAAGGTCCAAACTTTAGGTTTATGATTTAGTTTGACGTCACAAACTTCACCAATGAGAACGAATCTGAAACGATATAGATATATACACCCATCTTTATTTAGTATTCACTTGGTGGAATCAGCTTTTTAAATAAATGCGAGAAGACCATAGAACTGTTAAAATTTAATTGCTGAAATATAACCAATAATGCCAAGCGAATGACAGTTTCACGGCGCACGGGTACATATTAATGTAACGTTTTTATTTATTTGGGTGAAGTGTAAATATTAGACAATTATTATTAATTAAAATTGAGTGTTTATTAAACTATAATGAAAGTTACTATTACTAATATTAAGAATTATTAAAAACTAATTAAGACTAAGACTATAATTAAATTAACTAGATAACACTAACACAAACACTTTTTATTTAACCAATTAACACTACTATTTATTTCCACGATATTACAAATTATTTATTTCACTACGTGTTCCAATCTTAGACTGCCGGTCTGCTGCAGACTCTTGTAGACTGTTTGCGCGATATTTATATCAATATATTTATATCACTATATACTTATATCACGTTAAACTGTCCGCCTACCGACCTCCACAGCGTCTATATACTCAACTGATTGAACAGCGTCTGTATATTCAACTGCTCGGACAGAAGTCACCTTTCACCTCACTATCTGACTATTTATGTAACTAACTTTCTCCTTCCACAGCCTCAGTATCACCAACTATCCGTATGGCACAATTCTTCAACAGTAATGCCGAGTATCCACTCCAATTCGCTGTTACTGTCCTTGTATATCTAGCTTCACAATACTACCGAGTATTCACTTCCACAGCTATCCCAGTATACCAGTAACTTCCAGACTCGCCGTTACTGTCCTCATACACTATAGCTTCACAACACTCGACAACCCTACCGAGTATTCACATCCACAGCTATCCTAGTATACCATTAACTTCCAGAGTATCTACTCCACTCGACACTTTACTGCATACGCTTACTATGATACTGCTGTGCTTATGTGAATATCTGCATGTCTCTGAATGTAACTGACTAACTCACTCGAGCATAGCTGCGTCCCTTTTATACAGCTGCCATTATCTTCTAGAAAAGCCTTAGAATGTTCGACCGCATAATAACAATGAACACAAAAGGTTCAGGCGACCGCAAGTAATTAAATACGTCGCGACCAGTTTGTTTACATCGCCCGACTGCTAGCGCGAATACGTCACCGCTATAAATAGACACTCGCTGACAGCGGCGGCAACGGCGGGCGTTCCACGTTACATTAAGTTTTGCTCACCGATATTTTAATCTTGTTTTTGAAGCATTTACATAGATGTCAGTACAATCAAAACTAAATTAGAGTTAAACTTGCATTTATGAATGACTTACTTAAATCTAAACAAAAACCATAAACCTAATTTTCATATGTAAATGCACCTTAAAAAATATAGAAAATAAAGAAAAACTTGGACATAATTCTCTTCAATGTCCTCAGAAATATAAAAATACTATTTCCAAATATATTGGGGTTGACTCAAATTTCTACTTTTATTTCATGAAGCATGTTTTTTCTAATTTGAGACAAAACAGATGCACCACAACTACCAAATTAACTAAGTTTTAGTTGGATACCACATCTAGGAAAAAAGTCACATGTTTCTTGTTGAGGGAATGAAGTTGAGTGGAGTGAATTACCCCTAGCTTGTTGGGGTGTAACTAGCAGTGGCGACTCGAGATCGATGCTTTGGTGAAAACGACTGTCATCTTGTCAGACGCTGCGCTACTGTTATTTTCTCTGCAGGATTCCGAAAAAATATTACCACTTCTTTCGCCACTTTAACAAGATATAAAACGCTGGCGCCCGAAGCAAAACCTTTTAAAGGATTTAGGTCATGTGAAATCACTCCCTGTCATAAGTAGTTTATTAGGTTTTGTTTCAGTATTGACGTTGAAATGTACCACTGCCTTGCCAAGTTATTGGAAAATCAGAAGTTTTATTTAACCATCAAGTGTATGACAGCAGATCGGTACTGTAGTTGATTGTTTTATAAACTAAGTAATTTCGTGTTTTTTGATGAACTTTTTAGTAAAGCGTTTAGAAAGCTGGTGTGGTTCATAACAACTGGAAACTTCTTTTTAACCCTAGAACGCTAAGCTTCGTAAATTTTACGATGGAAATTTTTATTTTCGGCCGTAATTTTACGAATTCCTTTTACGTTCAAATCTTTATTCTAGCGGTAAATTGTAGCCAAAGAAGGTACTTGATCATTATCAAAATTTTCTTTACACTCATAAGAATAAACAATTTTTGAAACCAAAACAAATCATGATTCAAAAACTTCTCTGGTTAATTCCATATTTTCATTCACAAAGATGCTTTAAAAAATTGATTAATTAAGTTCTAACTTCCGTAACTTAATTGTGAATGACAGATAAGTAACTGTTTGAATTTTGTTTTGCCCGGCCTACCTGATTTTCTTATTCTCAATAATTCTAGAATTTAGAGTGTCCCTCGTATATGAATGAAATTTGGGGACTATAAGTAAAATCCGTTCCTTGCATATTAAGTGATAACATTATAAAGTCCCTTTAAAATTAAGACTGCCATCCTCCTTAGTATTCCTCTAGCGCCGTAACTATGGTAACCGCAGAATTTCTCGTATAAGCGATGCGTGTAGCCACTGCATTAAGGCCGTTTTGTACCAAGCCTTTCAACAGAGATGCAAAGGAAATTCAGCGAGAGAATTGTCAACCCACTGTTTCCTCTGATCATTGTGCTCGAAAATCTTCCAAATCTACAAAAAAAAACACACACAAATGTGCATCTAACTAAATATACAGGGTGTTTACGGTCTTTTTATTCTTTTTAATGGGTGATACTACATATCTAAAGAAGACGACAAACGCTTAATTAAAGTTGTAGTAACCTGCGATCTAATTTGTGTATCTATCAGTTATACAGTGTAATAAAAAAATCCTAATTCGGAATAGGCTACGAACAATAAAAAAAATATATAATTAAATGCCAATTTGACACGAGATATTGTTAAAAATATTATCTAAAGAAAACAAAGCTTTTCTTCTTCAATCTTATTTTAGAAATGGGAACACATTAGAAAACGGCGAATGGCAATATTCTGTTTCCTTCTTTATTGTCTTTTCTCCTTAAAATTACGTTTCAAGATTAATTTTGACAACCTGACTTTGAATTGAATAATGATCAGACATACGTTGTTATATTCATAGTCTACTCCGAGTTAGGAATTTTTTTGAACACAGTTTGTTATTAGATTTTCCTTTAAATATACAGGTGTTCCGCGACTCGACCGACAAACTTATACCATATATTCCGGGGGTCATTACGATCAAAAAATGTTAATTGACCTATAGGTGAATTCCTCTTTGTTTCGGAGATATCGAAGGAATTAAAAAAAATGATAAAAGAAAATTTATTCATCAATGGATAGCTAATTAACACAAAATTACAGCAACTGTGCAAAATGAGAACCACCATTTTCTAAACATACAGCTATCCTTCGAGTCATGTTGCCAGTTAATTACTGTCAATTCATTCTTTAGAGAATTAGTAGCTTCAACTATACGGTCAGTCAACTCTTCGCATGTAACTGGTTTACCATTACTGTACACAGAAGATTTGAGGCAACCCCACAGAAAAAAATCTAAAGGCGACAAGTCAGGTGATCGAGCTGGCCACAAAAATCATTCATTTGTCAGACATACATTCATTCGTCAAGGCTAACTCAATTATCATTTTTTTAATTCCTTCGATATAATAGTGGCTCACACCTCAAGGCACACGTCTATTGTGAACTCTAACATTATTTTTTCACATTGAATCTACAAGTAATTAAGAAGTAATTATGAAAAAATAAAATAATTATATAGTGGGATTCTGAAACCCAGCGTTAATTAACTTCTGGCGTCAACGTGAATTAACTCTGATTTTGACAGCTGTGGTATTCTGAAACTCAGCGTTACTTAACGTTAACGCTGCTAGTCTGCGTTAATTCACGCTGAACATATCGAAGTGTTAACAGGGAAAACGGCGGGTTGTCTGTGAGTTTTATGGTCTAAATAGCCCTGATATTTTTCGTGTACTGCTATATGTACTTCTAAGAAGTATATTTTATTAACAGTGAGTATAGTTATTCATGTTATATATAATTGTTTATTATTTATAAGTAATATATTGTTAACATAACCTTATAATATATATTTTTTTAGCATTACAGTGTTCAAATCACAAACAACGAGTTCACAAGAGTATGAAAAATTAGAATTCAATACAATAATGTATACTTAACATCATAGAAAATGACTGATGTATATAAGTAGTAAAAAGTGAAGTGAATAAAAGCAATTTTGTGTTGGTTTCAAGAATGTAAAGTATTTTGATTTTTATGTTGTACGAGTATTACAACAAAAAATACTTTCCAGGAAAGTGATTCTGATTATAACAAACTAAATTGTGTTTGATTACAACAAAGAATACCTATACTGATTATAACAATGTAACATAGAAAAAAATACAGAAAATTATTGATGTATTAGAAAAGTAATTAAGTACTGGTACCTATACTAAAATTAGTAAATGTTTATAAATAGAACAAATATTTTAAAATATTTTTTTCTTCGCCAGTTATTGGAAATCTTATTCGTAAAGTCAGTAGGTGCTTAATTTTCCATTGCAAAGTAACTTCTTTCATAAATCTTCTAACATCTAACTGCAGACTGGCTAAGGCTAATATTATTGATAATATTATAAACAATTCCACAAGTCTCCATTTTTGTAGGTATACTCTTTATAGGTAAATTAATACGTGTGTTTTTATTATCTATTTTTGTAAAATACTACTAACTACTTTAATCGTCTTTTATTAACATATGTAAATAAATAGAAATATATTTTAGCACAAAATACCTACACGCAGTAAATATATTCGTTTATTTGACGTTTGACACACAGGTTTGACATATGCTTGTAAAACAGACAGATAAATGTAATTTTTGTTATGTTTAACCGCTTTTTATTGGTTGAAAATTTTAAAAGGGAAAGATCACATGAATGTAATTGACGTGAATTAACGCTGGCGTTTTTAACGATCCACTTTCACGCCAGTGTTTCAGAATACCGATTTAACGCTGAAACGTGAACGTTACTATCGCTACTTAACGCCGAACGTTATTTAACGCTGGTTTCAGAATCCCACTAATAGTCTACATGCGCATAGATTAAAATATACACAACCCTGATGATAGCAATATATTAAAGAGTTTATTTTTTAAATATTGCGTCACGTTATATAAAATTCCGTAAACACACTATTTTTATATTTAACATAGATCTTGTGCCCTTAACCTTGGTTTACGAAAAATATTCTACTTCTATGAACATTCGGTGTGAAAAAAGTATAGCGAATTCTTGAAACGACCCTTAGACGAGCTGGCACGGACGACTTACCACTTCATCTGTCTTTTAATATTTGAAAAAATAAATCTATAATCAAATAAATTATAATCACCTCGTGTATTAGGTTTTTTTGAAAAGAAATCCAATATAGTTTGTCTTCCTTTTTTCAGACATTGTTACATTTCAATTAAATACTATATACACTTAAGGTGCGTTCACAAATGAAAATTAGGTTTATGGTTTTTGTTTAGGTTTAAGTAAGTCATTCATAAATGTAAGTTTAAATTACCTGAAAATTAGTTTTAATATGTACAGACATCTGTGCAAATGCTTCAAAAACAAGATTAAATTATCAGTAGAACAGTACTCAACAAGACACCTGTGCACCGTGAAACTTTCATTCGCTTGGCATTATTGGTTATATTTCAGTAATCAAGTTATGACAGTCTCCATGTTCTTCTCGCATTTGTTTAAAAAGCCAAATCCACCAAGTGGATAATACGAGTAAATAAAGATGGGTGTATATATCTATATCATTTCAGACTTGTTCTCATTGGTGAAGTTTGTGACGTCAAACTAAATCATAAACCTAAAGTTTGGACCTTGCAATGTTTAGCTTTATGATTTGGATTTAGATACCCTAAATTCTGAAGTGCAAATGAAGTCAAAACATAATATGCGGCCAAAGTCTTTAAATCTAAAGTATAAACCATAAATCTAAACCTAATTTTCATTTGTGAATGCACCTTTAGTCACCACACCAAACAACCGCAATAGATCGGCTTGTGCACCTTATGAATTGGCAGTGACCAGCGCATGAATGGCCAGTTGCCAGTTTACAACGAATGCGCTTCAAGCGCATTCATTGTAAGTTTTGTATCTACGTTTTTGTTTACAATTTGTAGTTTACATTTTAACCGTTTGTATAATTTTCTATGTTTATGTTTATCCATTCTATATCATAACGTATCGTCTATACTCAAATAGTTGCAATATTGCCACTCGCACTCGCACTCGCACTGTATACGAGTACATCTTTATAAACGCAAAAATATTATTGCGAGAAGGGACAAGCCCCTAGAACCCCCCCCCCATAAATACGCCACTGAATATGAGAAGATGACCCATTAAAAAAATAAGAAGACCGTGAACACGCTGTAGATTTATATTTCAACTAATTTTGTTCTCAATGCGAAAAATATGTTTACGCTGACAACTCTTTAGGAAAAGTAATTCCGCTATTCAAACGGTGAGAATTCAATTTTGAAGGAGTTGAAATCCTGATTTATGATTCCACTTTGAAAGGATTCTTTCTTGATTTCACTTTTGCGAATGCTGTCTCAAGATCGGTTTTGTTTTCTCTCACTGTAATTTGGGGGAATTGGCTCAGCGAGAGAGTATACTCACACACGTCTGGGTTTTATAGAAGAGAAATCTTATTAAATGATACGATTCCTATTTGTCAAATTAATCACGTTATATCTTCGTTACTCTCCGGGAAATAAAGGAAATGAAATTGGTTCGCGTTTTTGAGAATCTGCCAATAGGAATTACCTCGAATGCGAGTTTGCACTTTCATTGGCAACTCAGGTGCGCAAATTGCAGAAATTATCGTAGGATTCTTTATTTTATAATTTATTTCATAGCTACACTTACATTTTATAATTGAATTTCTTAAAGAAGTAATACATAGAATGTATTTTTCCATAATAATTTTTTGTTGACATTTTGAATGTCAGAATTACATTCTTTTTCTTATGAATACGAAAAACTGACAAATCAACCAATCAGTGACAGCCCGTCCCTTTTTTGCAATAAGGAAAAAATCTGGTGTGGCCAACACAATACCTCCCGCCATGTACCGCCCGAGTCACAAAAAAGATTAAGTTAATCTTTATTTTTGAGACCCCATGAGGTCTCGTAGCCGCGTGCCTGAGTGTCAGGTCGCGAATCTGGGAAACCGGGTTCAATCCCGACCAAAACCAAATATTTCCAATTTTAAATGGCACAAAATTGACCCCTGTGGTGTATTCTCCACCCTAGCAATGAGTGCCCATGAGGTGACGCCTGGTAAGCGTCCGTACGGTGCAAGTATTTTGTCATTACCGATATCTGTGTATACAAAGCAGATTGGTACACCTAGCAATGGGTAATAAGCCGTGATGATATATTTATTTACTTACTTATATTTGGATTAGCGAATTTTACTCTAATTTTGGCAGTTTATTTCTTAAAATATAGTCTAATCTAATCCAAGTAACTACATTTTTGATAATAAAATGAAGATTAAATTTTAAATACCTGGATAAAATAGAATTCACTAATCCAAAAATGAGAATTAGCTTAAACTTTTTAGCGAATCGTTAATTTGTATTAGTCTAAATACATACCTACATATTTACATATGCTGGAAACTGTATTGATTTCCTTTCCTATTGTTCTATTTACATTTTTCTTTTTAAAACGTTACTGTTATTAATTTGAAATGATTAGTTCTTTGACAGTGACAATTATCTGTCAGTTACATACATTTGAATAACTGCCAAGGATTATTGTTTGTTTAAAGCGTAGGCTCCGGGATTTAAATTATAGATAATTTTATAAATTTATCCATATAATATGTAGAAAAAGTATTAATGCAAATCTGTAGAAAATTTAATAATCTTTAATTTTTATAATAACATTAATGTCGAAAAAATAACATTCAAAGATAAGAAAAACTATTTTGAGCTTTTAGTAAAGTGCCATTTCCGGTTATCCGATTTACACCAAAATCTAATGGGCTCTTTCCATTACAGAAAAAGTTCGAAATAAAAGGTTTCAAAATTTTCTGAATTATAGTATTTGAGTTACAGTGGAGGATCCACACACACATACACACAGACATCGTCGTGAAAATGTTAAAATTGGATTCTAGGGACCTTAAAACGTGGTCATTTACCAAAACCTCGATATGCGATTTTTAGCACGATCCCTATAACTCCCTTACCAAGGGTAGCGGGAGGTAAAAATGACAGCTAATATATAACAGTACAATTAATTTTTTGTTGTAAATGTTGAAACGAAAAGGAATTAGTAAAACCATTATTTGTGATTCGCTATAAAATAGAGTTTTTCGCACATGGCCTCGTTCGACAATGTTCACGTCTAGTGCGAAAACTAACATCCATTTGCTACTAAACACATAAATAATAGTGTGTTCAATAAAATTCCTAAATCGGAGTAGGCTATGAACACAGAAACGTATACAGAAAGTTTCGAGCAAAAAGATCCTATATTTCGAGTAAAATTGTAACACAAATATACTACGAATATGTCAATTGCACTTGACACTGACCTTTCAATTAGAATTTTCTTAATATAGTAGCTGTTTCTAGCATAGCTGGCTAATTTATGAAATTTAATTTCTTTATAATTTTATAACTCTATATCTATTGTAACGTTTTTGATTTATTTGGGTGAAGTATAAATATTAGACAATTATTACTAATTAAAATTAAGTGTTTATTAAACTATAATTAAATATTACTATTACTAATATTAAACAATTATTAAAAACTAATTAAGACTAAAATTATAATTAACTAGTTAACACTAACACTAACACTATTTATTTATCCAATTAACACTACTATTTATTTCCACGATATTATTTATTTCACTACGCGTTCCAATCTTAGACTGCCGGTCTGTTGCAGATTCTTGTAGACTGTTTACGCGATATTTATATCACTATATACTTATATCATGTTCAACTGTCCGCCTACCGACCTCCACAGCGTCTATATACTCAACTGACTCAACAGCGTCTGTATATTCAACTGCTCGGACAGAAGTCACACCTTTCACCTCACTATCTGTCTATTTATGTAACTCTCTCTCTCTTCCACAGCCTCAGTATCACCAATTATCTGTATGCCACAATTCTTCAACACCAATGCCGAGTATCCACCCCAACTCGCTGTTACTGTCCTTGTATACCTAGCTTCACAATACTCGTTCACACTGCCGAGTATTCACTTTCACATCTATCCCAATATACCAGTAACTTCCCGAGTACCTACTCGACACCAACTGCATACGCTCACTACGATACTGCTGTGCTTTTCACTAACACTTTACTCTTTAACACTCCATGTGTCTCTATGACTCTGTATGTCACTGACTGTGTGACTGTATGTAACTAAGTGTAAGTCAACCCCCGATCACACAAATAATGTTGTGTGATCAGGGACTCAACTAACTAACTATGTAAGTGTTTGTCCGTCTTCACTAATGGAACTGCACTATGTAAGTCAACCCCCGATCACACAACAGTAGTTGTGTGATCAGCGACTCAACTGAACTAACTGTGTCTCGAGCATAGCTACGTCCCTTATATACAGCTGCCATTATTTTCTAGAACAGTCTAGAATATTCGAACACATAATAACAATGAACACAAAAGGTTCAGGCGACCGGAAGTAATTAAACACGTCGCGACCAGTCTGTTTACATCGGCCGGCTACTAGCGCGATTACGTTAACGCTATAAATAGACACTCGCTTACAGTGGCGGCGACGGTGGGCGTCCCATGTTACACTATTTAATATGAAGTATAAAATGCAGTCAAATCGTATAGAGAATACAACGTTCTTTAATATTTATAATATCATTAAATGTGAAAAAATGATATTTAACTTCGTTTTTTCAAGAAAAACTGTTAAAATCTTGAAATGAGGGTACTTCCGATTGACCAATTATATTTTTGGAATTGTAGTATTGTAGTATTACAGTTATTGTAGACGAAAATTTTGTTACACACACATACACACATACATACATACATACATACATACACACATACACACATACACACATATACAGACATCATCGTAAAAATAGTAAAATCGTATTCTGGGGATCTTAAAACGTGCTTATTCATTAAAAACTCACCACCGAATTTTTTGGCCAGACAATACCTTCCTTACCTAAAGGTGACGGGAGGTAATTAAATACAAACATTCTAAACGATGCATATTCGAGACAGTTTTGTATTTTTAAAATTTTATGCGCAAAGTTTCCGAGTGAATTAGTTTAGTTTAATTATTATGGCTGTAATTAAGTCAACGCAAACTTATAATAGATCATTATTAATGCACGATGCAAGTTTATAAAGACACAAGCTATAAAAGATATATAGTGTTTCCATGCGCGAAATTCGTATTTCTTAGTTCTAACGCATAAAAAGTTTTCGCAATGTAAAGTTTAATCCTTAATTAGAACGAAGGATATCTTGTTGAAACTTTAGTATCATTATTCAACTGTTTTTAAAACTTCAACCTCAAAATAGTTTGTGAAACACTGAACAAGTTATTAAACAAATAAAAACAAACTAAAACTACATATAATTTCACAGTTAATTAATTTATTCAGAATTGAGTTAATACAAATAAAATGCAAATTTTATTGTATATATTGTTTTCAGCTGCCCGCATTGCAGCCAACTTAACCTGGTTGCATTTTAAAATGTCAATTCACACAATAATTAATTCGATTATTTTTATTCGAAGGTTGAAATTTAAATTTTTATGAAATTATCGAGCGTTCAGTTAAAATTAACTATAAATAATGCATATTTATGCTTCATTTTTATTTTGACTGGAATTTTTGCTCAATAAAATTTTAATAACCCCATTAACGAGCTTTGTGTATCGCGTGATACTCGTGTTAAGTGAGTACCTTATCTCGGGATATTATAAATTATAAAATTCCGAATGGGGACATATACGACAGTTATAAACTACTCAAGATCATAATTTATTTTTTCTTTAATTTTGCAATTTATCGGCGGTTAAGTTCACCGAGCGCACAATTTTATTACCAACAGCACAAAGAAAAAAATTATGCTAATGGTCACATTAAAGTTTTTTTAATGAGAATGCGTTAATTATAAGTTTACATGCTCACGAGAACATAAGAGAGATTATCTACCATCATGTAATTTCAATTCAATTAGATAATTGAAGGGTCTCAGGAGAAAACAGAAAATGTTACGCTCGCATATTTTTAGGCAATATTAATTAAACACACCTTATAAATTTTTTCTAAATAGAACTGCTGCTGCCTGAACATTCATGCCTATAGCCGCGAGGCCTCACAAGAATACAGGCCTGAATGCTTATCCCTGCTCAATACGTCATATCAAACTATGAGGCCAGCGTACTAGTCTAGCCCTATAAAAACAGTAGGGCATAGCAGTCAGCGTGAGTGGACGCACGGCACAGTATATCACGAGACGTCAAATGTCTATTGTTTTTCGTTTAGGGAAATTGCAAAAATGGTTTTAAAATGCTTTGTGTCAATGTGCAGGAGCAATTACGGTAACACTGATAAACCGTACATTAGAGAAATTAGAAGTTAAACAAGTTTTCCTAATATATGGTGAATGTATATCATGCAGTATATCAAATTTAGTTGTTATGAAATTTTTTTGGAATATTCAGCAATATTTTACTATTAATTATAGAAAACACTGTAAAGAACAAATATGTAATAAAAAGCAGTTAAACAAAAAAAATAGCGAGCGTAATGCAATTTATTCCAAAGTAGGTAATGGTTATTTTAAATATATAATATGCGTACTTATGTATGTCATTCATTTTTAGTTTCATTATTATCACTTTCATACGTATTATTTTCATTTGTTAGCTCCAGATCTAAAGATTTATTAATGTTATTATTATTATTTTTTTATTATTTCTTGTATTATTTAAACAACAATAAATAATTTAAAGTAAAACATGAGTTTATTCGTATATTTAGGCCATTTATAATTAGTTTTTTATTTAATTTGTTTAGTTATGTATATCAAATAGTTATTATATAATATTTGAATAGTTATTTACGAGTTCTATATCTTTATAAATCACATTTTACAATCATATTTGTTTAAAATTCCGTATATTTCTTATGCTTACATTGCTGTGACGTCACGAATTGAGCATTCAGGCCTGTATTCTCGTGAGGCCTCGCTATAGCCGAAATATTACATTAGTCAACTTTGGTAGATTGAAACTGGCAACGCTGGTTGAAGCAACTTGGGTTTCTTCATCAACCAAAGTTAATTATACTTGTCAACTTACGAGCCCAAACTCAGATTACAAAATTCTACAAAATTCTTTCAGCTACTTTAAATATAGACTTAAAATTAAAAAAAAAAAAAAACTGTGGGCCGAATGACTGGTGATAATAGTTGGACCGGTATTTTAAGGGTCATCTTCTAGTCCAGATTTATGGGTCGATTCTGTTCTCATCTGTAAGATCTATAAGCAAATATGTAAGGCCTGTAACAACGTACGATCAAAATTGCAATTCTAATCACATCTGTAGCTTCCAGAAAATCTGTAAATTTGTAAATTCTTACGGTGAAAGAAAGCCTGGCCGTAAGCTTACAGATCATTTTTAATTATTTTTTTGTTAGAAGATGAGAATAGGTAAATTTGTATAATAAAATAGTTATTTCGGTAACTTTTTAAACAATATTAATGTGTTTAAAGATAATTCCTGTGAGGTTAACTCGCAAAGCACAGGCACTTAGAGACACAACAAATACTTTTTCGTACCTCCGTCCATTTTGATTAGTATTACAGACCTCAAAATCGTCCAGAAATGCGCTGTTGCTGACCTAGGCCGGCAAAAGGAGTTGGCATTATTATTCTGGTGATATGCCAATTTAAGATTATTTTCAACACAAGAATTAGCAAAATGTTTACAAATTTTAGGGCTAAATCTTTAATTGTTGAAACTTAAATAACTAAATTTTGTCATAAAAATAATAATATGCTGTCATTGCTGACATCTCGTATAGATTAATTATAAGTTCCAACTTTAGGACTAGTTTGTTTTGTAACTATAACTAGGGTACCTTTATAACCAGGGTAAGGCCATGGGCCAAGATCACCGCCATTATCGGTAATTCATTTCCCTATTTATTTGTAATAATGTGATATTATATAAAAAAGGAATATTAAATTATCAAACTGTGAATTTATAAAGGTAATAAAAATTAATTAGTTTAAGAGATACACAATTATTATTAAGACATACATTTAGAGGTTATGTAGAATATATGACATGGGTTATTATTATCATATCTAATTTAAAATCTGTAGTTCTTATTTACATAATAATTGTATATTCTAAACTTACCTTTTAAAAATTTAAATGATTGTGCTTAATATTGGTAATTTATGATTGTTTTCAATATGTCAGTAATCGTGGTAGGTATCTTAACAAACTACGCAAGTAAATAAAATAAAATATATTACTTACACTTTAAATACATATTAAAATGATAATTAAATGTGTTTTTCATTAAAATAAAACAAATAGCTACGAAAATACATAATAATTTGCGCAAGAACAACACATATAACAGACGGGCCGGTAATGGCGGACGAAACGTGAGCCACACCACGGCCATACCCTGTTTATAAAGGTACCCTAACTATAACTAGGGTACCTTTATAACCAGGGTATGGCCATGGGCCAAGATCGCCGCCATTGTCGGTAATTGATTTTCCTATTTATTTGTAATAAATGTGATATTATATTATAAAATAATATTAAATTATAACACTGTGAATTTATAAAGGTAAGAAAAATTAATTTATGTAAGAGATAGACAATTATTATTAAGATATACATTTAGAGGTTATGTAGAATATATGACATGGGTTGTTATTATCACATCTAATTTAATATTTGTAGTTCTTATTTACATAATAATTGTATATTCTAAACTTACCTTTTAAAAATTTAAATGATTGTGCTTAATATTGGTAATTTTTAGTTGTTTTCAGTGACAGTAATCGTGTTGGGTATCTTAACAAACTACACAAGTAAATAAGATAAAATATATTACTTACACTTTAAATACATATTAAAATGATAATTAAATGTGTTTTTCATTAAAATAAACCAAATAGCCACGAAAATACATAATACTTTGCGCAAGAACAACACATATAACAGATGTCCCGGTAATGGCGGACGAAACGTGAGCCACGCCATGGCCATACCCTGGTTATAAAGGTACCCTAACTATAACTAACTGTTTCCGCCATCTGTCATTAAAAATATGCGAAAGTATATAAAATATATATAACTAATGTCTGTATGTCATATTTTCAATAGATATAAAATAATTACGCATTTGAAGCTCAAATGTTAGAAATTATAATTAAACTTGCAATGCAAAACTGATAAAAATATATGTTAATTTTTTAGGTTATGTAATATAGAATAAAGTGTAGATAAATATACGAAGAATTTATGAAGAAGTCGGTACAAAAATGTTCAGTTTCTGGCCTAGTGATACAAATAACTATTGAAGTTCCAGAATATTTTTTTTTAATGTTTAGAATAAGACAACGGCTTTAGAATTAACTTCATTAAAAAAGAGGTGTAGTAAAATTTTTTTGATTTCAATATCGGATTTTACCTACCTTTTAATATATTAAATATTTGAAACAATTATAATAAATTATCACAGATTTCATATTCTAGTTAATTCCAAAATTACGAGTATAACCTGTCTGTCTTTGATTCTGCTACCTACATGGCAAACGAGTAATAGGTATTAAGATATTTTATGCAAAAAATGAAATAATTTTTACATTTTGGAACAAAAATGGTCATGTGACCTTCAGCCATTTTTGATCACTCTGTACGGTATATTGAATTGCGATACAATGGGGTTACTACCATTCGATTAAATATCTTGGTTTAGCCTAGTGAACTCTTATCGATAATCCAAGGGTTGGTGTTTCCGCGAAACATGGGAAAACTATTAATCAACCCCCGTATTTCACAACGCAATTTATCGCAGTCAGAATTACCGAAATGTCAAAAGCAGAATTAACACGTCATTTCGTCCCGTGGCTATTCTTAACCTAAACCCCATTCGAAATCCGCGCCTTACAGATCGGAAACGGATGTGACCTCCATCCATCTGTAATATGACGTGACGTGGCTTGGGCTTGCCACTCGTCAAAAGAAATCATTACAAGCGGACGAATAAAAAGGAAGAAGTAATTGTTTGAAATGTGCACGAACTGTTGACTTCGCGGTCCAAGTCACGATATGACGGGGATATTTAAATTTTAAATAAATTGAAACTTAGATGCACTAATAACACAAAAATGAATTGTAAAGAAAATTATGTTTGTAATAAATAATATTAAAATACAATTACAGTTTGCATTGTTTGAAATGGTTTGTATAATAACAGAATGACGTCATTATATGACATTACTTTGTTGAATCGCCACTAGATGGCGACGCAGTAACGCATGAACACGAATTGTTATAAAACAAATATTTTGCAGGATTAATTCTCATTTTTAAACTTTACAGTTATTTTAATGATACTTTAATTTAGGATCACGCCAGGCCAGAATTATTTAGAAAACACGTGGTTCATATTTTTAAATTTGAATAGCTAAAACCGGGTTTATGCAGTAATAACACAATCACTTTCATAATCATAGTCTTAAGCTATAGTCATAAGAACAGTCTTAAAATAGTTGGCCGTTTATGCAGCATTTTTGATGTGACTATTAATTTGTCACTTTCTCTACTCAATTACTTAAAATATTATATTTGCCGAATAACTAAATATACCTAGATATGTATGTTAACAAATACTATTGAAAAATTAGTTGTTGCTATTTTGTTCATAATAAAAAACATCACAATAAAAATAGAAGTTATTTTCTGATTCTGACAGTTCTCGGGCATGCGCAGATTGTAAGTCGTCATAGTCTTAAAATTAAAATTAATCCAATTCTGTGAATATTCGTATGTTTATGATACCGACTATGACAATGTTGCATAAACAGATCTAATTATAAAAACATATATTTTAAACTTAATTTCAAATGACAGATAAATAACTGATGAAAATGATAATGCAATACAATTTTTTTACGGTCTACCTGATTTTCTTATTCTCAATAATGTTCATGGGTCAGCTGCTACTTTTGAATTACCCTTCTAAAAGCAATACAGTATGCAGCGGCGTATTTACGGAGGAGGGGGGTCCACCAGAAATATATTTTTTATTTCCAAACGTTGAACTCACTACGGACGAAATTATAGAGCAAATGGTTTCCAAACCACGAAGATTGGAACTATGCTCTGTTCCATTTAAGCCATTCAGTAGATTGCACTGCCAACAGCGCAAATCTGAAGTAGCCGAAATTACATTGGATAAATTTGTCTCTTGTCTCCAATTTCAGCCAATCAGAGATGTCAAAACTATTCCCTATGCTCCGCAATACTGAATGGCTTAAATGGAACAAGGTATAGTCCTCAAAAGATTGCAGTAGTGGTATAAAACAATAATACGAGTACATATACGTAATACAGATTTAGTAATAATTATATAATATAGTAATGATTATAATATTGACTTTTTATGAATATATATTTTGAGTTTTGATAAAATATTTTAATATTTTGTGTTCGGCCCCTCCAGTGGAAAAAATATCCTTCGGGAAATTTCCCAAGGAATTTCAAATATAAATAAAAATTGTAACTGTAGGTTTATTTAGTTTTATTTTTCAGTGAAATTATGGCAAAAAAATACAAACATATACTATCAATATAAGTCGCGTTCTTTTTATCATTTGCCTCATCTCATCTCAAAATGAGATGAGTTTGACATGAACTGAGCTGAGATTAAGTGAGATTTTTATGAAGTAAAAAGAACGACAAAAGACAATTTTTTTTGGTAACTTGAACGACTGATGTCCGCTGGATGTCTGTGATACTTTTCAACGGTCAACCACGATATTTTCAGGTATTATTTTGGATCGCCCACTATGAGTGGGCATTATTTAGGCTTCTATTATTCTGTCGATTACATAATAATATATAGTGCAACACATTCTAAAATGTTTAAATTATACAGTACTATAACTTCCACATGATTTTCAATTCTATGAAGTTTACGTCTCTTTGCTATATTATTTTCCACGGAATTATCTGCATATTTATTTATTCTTAATAATAACTCTTCTCACTTCGGTTTCACTTTATCTCATCTCCGTTAGGATAAAAAGAACGGTAAAAATTTGCGAGGCAACTGAGATGAGCTGAGATGAACTAAGATCTCATGTAAAAAGTGGTAAAAAGAACGCGACTATATTTACGCACTATCGGTCATACATACAAGTACAGCGACTCTGTAAGAACTAATAAAAAATACTCGCCATATTTTAAATATTCAATATATTTTAATACGTCTTATTAAAGGTATAATATTCATAAAACCTTAAATGAGTAATTCAAAAGCATCGTACTTACTAAATTTAAAAAAAATTAACCAAAATAACAATTTATTTTGAAGGAAACAAATTACACATAAAAATGAATATTACATATTTAATAATTATTTATAACAACTTGCACCAAACATCAAGGGCAAAATCTATTAAATTTTACGGGAAATTTTCATAAATTATATTCACGCGATATTTCCAAAAAAAAATCCGGAAAAAAAGTATCAAATTTTCTTCCCGAAAAACGCACTAACAGTATGTCTATAAACAAAATAAGTTTTGATATTTAATTAAAGAAATGACCCAAGTTGTATTATTATTAGTTTACAAACTATCGAAACTAGTTGAGAAACTAGTGCTGGAGCAGTACTATTGTGTTTGAAGTATTCTATTAACAACAATATTCTCTCCAAGATGCTGTTCTAGTTTCAGCAACTTACTTGAAGTTAGTAAAGGTTTCTCCTACGACATTCTAAGCGTAAAATGTGTTAACAGCGAGAAATACTTTTATATTAGCGTGAATTTATGTACCATTCTGACATTAACATTTTCACCAAATAAAGGACTGTGCAAGTGAGGAAATGGAATACTTTTGGCAAGCGTTTCACACTGTACTATGAATTATTTTCAGGATTTTTGCCCTCTTGGTCAGGAATTTACAATTGAGAGACTTTGGAATTATTCAACGATATTTTATTGCTTTCCCAAACATTCTTTCGAATCTCTGGCGTTTGGCGATAGCGATGGAAAGACAATTCAACAAAAAGGAGGAATTTTTCACGCAGAGAAGATAGCGTTAATAATATTTTAGTAGAATATGATATGTATGTATACAGCCTTCGCCAAAAGTATTACGCACTCTATGAATAATGCAATTGTTTCAAAGAGATTTAAATGTTAAAAAAAATATATGAAAACGTTCTTTGTATTATAATATGACTAGCGAATGAAAGTTGACGTTTGGATTATTTAATAGATGAGGTTTCTTTTGAAAACATTTCCCTATATTTGATTTAAAAGGAAACTGACCCTTATGAATTCCGTTACAGATGATTGGAATTGTACTCAATACCAAGTGGCATTTAAAATGACCTTAGCAACAGGATTCAGGGATATATTTAAAATATTTAATACCGCAAATTCTAGTTCGTTCTTCTCAGGTGTAAGCAACCCTCGAGTCGGAATTACTGTTAGAGGAAATTAAAAATAATCCTATTATTATATTATAGAATTGCCAATCTAAATAGTTTAAAGATCAAAATATTTTGTTATAATCAACATAAACGAAAACTGTTTAAAATATTTTAAACGCACTCCTGTTTGGATATTCAGTTCCCCGAATCGGCCATCTATTTTCAGCCACACATAGTAATGTATTTCTGTGCTTTCATAGTCCAGTATAAAAATTCCAGATATGGTTGAAATTTCAATCCAAAAATGAAAATAATTTTATGAAAAATAACTTGGGTAGGTAAACAAATAGTCAGTAAGTGATTTATTGTGGAAATAAATGGTGTCAAGCTGGAATAAATTTTATTTTCAAAAGGACATACTATACTATGGGGTCTCGTGGCCGCGTGCTTAAGTGTCTGGTTGCGAATTTGGGGAACCGGGTTCGACCCGACCGACGCAAAATATTTCAAATTTTAAATGGCACAAAATTGATCCCTGTGGTGCATTCTCCACACCAGCAATGAGTGCCCGTGAGGTGACGCCTGGTAAACGCCCGGATGATACAAATATGTCATCATTAGCGAAATCTGTGTACAAAACAGATTGGCACACCCAGCAATGGGCAATAAGCCGTGACGATATATTTATTTATTTAAAAAGACATACTAATTTTGCACCTTCTAGCGATCCCGGATTTTGCCGCCATTTTGAAAATAAATAAACAAATAAATATATCATCACGGCTTATTACCCATTGCTGGGTGTGCTAATCTGCTTTGTACACAGATATCGGTAATGATGAAATATTTGCACCGTGCGGGCGCTTACCAGGCGTCACCTCACGGGCACTTATTGCTGGCATGGAGAGTGCACCACAGGGGTCAATTTTGAGCCATTTAAAATTGGAAATATTTGGCGTCGGTCGGGATCGAACCCGATTCCCCAGATTCGCGACCTAACACTCAGGCACGCGGCCACGGGACCCCATTTTCAAAAAACCACGTGAAAAAAGACATAGTTTTATTAATTCTCGTTAATATCTCGGTTTGCATTAACTTTAGAGCAAAATATTAAGTTATTGAAAATAGAGTAAATCAAATTTTCTACAAAAAAGATCTGACACTGATCAGCATATGTAAATATGTAGGTAAACTATTATTCACGAAAGATGATTATTCAAGATCATTTGTGAGCCGTCTGATATAATAGTACTTGCAGATAACTTCATTGCATTTAATATGCATAGGCGTGCAACATGAAATATTTATAGACACATTTTAACTGAAATAATAAGAGTAATTTATTTGAAAATGATATGTCTTTCTAAATAATGCCTTTCTGAATGATTTATGTTCTTCACTTATGTTTTTGCAAAATACAAAACCATAGCCTTAAGTTATAAACCAAGGAATAATAATTTGATTTAAACGTCAACGCCACTGGATAAATATTAGCACAGAGGGCAGTGTAGTAGATAGGTATCTGTAATTCTACGACATATGTCATTATTACTTATAGTGTGTTAGAAAGTAATGCCACTATTTACGTATATCTTTTACACCACATAAATTAAATAGACATAGGTCAAATAATCTTACTCTTTCTAATACAAAATGTTGCTAAGCTACTGCTATACAGATGACCTTCAATAGTCATCTTTCGTGAATATTAGCATATGTATTTAGATTAATAAAAATTAACGATTCGCAAAATCGTTTAAGCTAATTCTCATTTTTGGATTAGAGAATTCTATTTTATCCCTGTATTTAATATTTAATCTTCATCTTATTATCAAAAAAGGTAGTTACTTGGATTAGACTATATTTTAAGAAATAAACTGCAAAATTAGAGTAAAATTCGCTAATCCAAAAATAAGGATTAGCTTAATCTTTTTTGTGACTCGGGCGGATTTTTATTATTGTAGCTAATATTTTGAGTTACAATCTTTCTTTGCAACTATATTTGCAAGGTGTTTCATCGTCCTAAGATGATCCTTTGAGTATAAAAAAAATAAAATATATTCGCAAAGCCTGCTGATTTATTAATATTACAGGTACATCCTGCATTTTTCCTTAACATCTTTTAAAGTAGCTACATGTTCCCCTCCCCATGTTCTTTTTAACATTCTAAAGTAGAATCTCTTCCCGTCTTCCTGAACGCATCAGTCATCAGTCAGTCATCATTTACATCTCTTGCTGAAGACATCAAGCATTTTATCGCGAAGTTAATAGCACCTCGGTGATGCAGATTCGCAACGATTCGCGTCATCAAACAGGGTTAGAGCGGACATGCGCACTCTGCGCGCTTCAAAGGTCAGAGTTCACGCCGAGACCGGGTCACCGCTTCGCTTGCTCCAGTCTTTTGTTTCAGATGAATTCAACGCACACTATAAGGATTATATGCTCTTGTAGCCCGATACAGGAATATTGAGTCATTAAAACTCGAAATGCAGCAATGAAGAAAATGAGATAGTATGGTTAGATGCAAGATTTTTTATTGGATATGCACCTAAGAGAAAGCTTGAATACGTAACATAATTTTCATTATTTATGTAAAATGTATCTTCAATTTTTTTTGTCATATACTGGGATTGACACTATGCATAAGCATAACACAAATTTGACTATTTTATACAATAAAAGCGGGCATTTACCAAATGTCTTGGACACGAATAACTGTGACAAGGCGAGGGTAAGAGTAATAACAGATAAATAACTTTTTTATATTTTGCGTTCATAATGAAGTCATTACGATACGCAATTTTTTGTTTTAAACGGTTGGTACTAGATGACGTTTCTTTAACCTATTTTTATCTAATTTATTTTTAGTTAATTGACAATTCATTTTAATAATATAATGTCGATATTATTATTATTATTTTTATTTAGGGAAGATTATTTACATGAAAATGTACAAATATAATCACAAATTGAGTAAGTAAATGTTAATATAATGTTCGAATTAGTCCACATAGATGGACTTAGTAGTACTAAAAATTTGTAGATTGGACCTTTGAACGATAGAAAATTATTTTTAATTAATTTTAAAGCAAGTTTTAGTTCAAATATAAGAAAAAATAAAAATTTCCTGTAGACTGAGGCTGAAAGGGTTAAATTGTCAAACGTCAAAGCTGGAAGATAAGAAATTTCAATATAACCTCAAAATTTCTTTTACTTAATAAATCACTTTATTTAATGAATATAATAATAATAATACATATTTTCGTCTTACTTTGCATTTCAAAATAAGCAATCAAAACATTCTCTGTTACGCCTTTGACATTATTTTCTTTACACCATGTGTCAAAATTTGCAAATTCTTTCTCATAAATCTCGCGCGATTTTTTGGGAAGTAGATTATTTACTGTAGTCTGAGCTATATTACGTAGCTCAGGCGGAGTGCAACTGATTTCATCTTCCATGATTACACTAAATTCACTTAGGCCCAGTTGCATAAAGCATTGTTAACTTTAATCACGTTGTTAACTTTAACAAGGCTTCTTTTCCAATGTAATTTTCATACGTATCCATGGTTTCAATGTGTAGTTAAACACATGATCAGTAGTGACAGCACGCACTTTAGAATTCTATCAAATGAGGTATTTGTTTTCGCTTTTCGCCACGAAGCGAAAATTTGGTAGCATGCGTGTCTCGAAATATTCGCTTGCAAGCGTACGACTCTAGGCGAAAGTATTAAACTAACGTCACTATTTTGTCACAATTCAATTCAAAGCGAATTTATATATTTATCATATACAACTGTCATAATATTTCCTATTTTAATAGTATAATACCCGAAAATTTCCAAAATAAAAAGCGAATATAGAATTCTAAAGTGCATGCTACCGAGATTCGTAAACGTAAAATCGCATTCGCCTGTTTTCTATGATAGAATTCTAAAGTGCGTGCTGCCACTACAGCTAACAACGCTTTATGCAACTGGCCCTTAAATTTGTTCGTAAATATTGAAATGACATGAACTTTCAAATAATAATTGAATGTGGTCAATTCAATGTTACCAACTACAATATTTCACTTACAAATTTCCCTAAATCAACTCGGTTTAATTTTTTAAAAATATTTTAGTTTGTAGAAGGCGCAAAATATAAAAAATAGTATAAAGAACTCATTTTATAAGACTTTTTTTCGCACTTGTCAATTAGAAAACTTGCTAACGCTCGTTTTCTAAATTTTGACGCGTGCGAAAAAAACATGTCTTATAAAACACGTTCTTTAATATACTATTTATAAACTTTTCTAAATTATAGTTTCAGTAATCATATTTTAACTCTTTTTATCTATTTAAGTCAAAAGTTTAGAAATTCTCATCCTATTATGATAGTCACGACATTTATTTATTGGTCATTAAGTTTAGAAATTATGTATACGTGCGTGACTTTGAATGCCCTAGCCTATGCACCCTGTACCCCTAAGATAATCCTGTCCTGCTATGTTTTAGAATAGTCGACATTAGATACTCATGTAGTAAACATGAGAGAGTCTAGATTAGTTCATCGCGTCGTGCAGACGTGTTTTGTTTTGGACATGTAGTGTCTTTTTAATTTTGGGGCGCGTGCAGAATGCCCGCCTGCTGGGTTACGGAATGTAACACATTAGGCTTAGTTGAATTAATTTAATTGTAAATAAAACATTAGATAGTTTAATCAGTAAATATATGTTAGTAATGTCCATGTCCGCATGTCCGTACTGTTTATCCAGTGTAAAGTGTAAGTGTGTGTGTATTCTTCCTTCTCACGAAATCCTTTCTCACGAAATCGTGGGCGCCAATCATCAGAGGCGTCTACCAGTCAACAGTAGTAGCATCATCGTCAACTTTATCGTAGGAGACCCCCTCGTATTACATAACTATTACAGATATTAGACCAGGGTTGGCCGGATTTAAATCATTCGATTTAAATCAAATTTTATAAAATAGTACAATTTTTGTAGGAAAATCAATTGTTTTTCAAATTATTTTAGATACCTACAGTTAACAAAAAAAAATTCTACTATGGTTATTTAAAATATATACACACGAGTATATGCCGGGTGCCTACTTTTTTATGGACTATAGGAAATACAATGGTAATTTTTTTATATATTTGTAAATTCAGCCCTATTTAATTTAGCATTTTGCGTAAATATAAAAAATGTTCAGAATTAAATACTGCATCAAATGAGCCTAAATTTATTGATATAATAGGTGCTTGCCATGAGATAAACGTAAAATAAAATATACGTTTTTAGCGTTTTACAGAGTGCCATGCAAGACATGTTTTGAGCTGTTTTATAGGCAGGGTTTAAGTTCAAAGTTTAAACAGGCGCGCGTGAACTCTTTATAATACTACGTATAAGCAAAAATTCAAATGTATTCTTTGGGGTTTTATTACAGATTTCGTTTTCATTTATGAAATAAAATAATTAAATTGCTTTTAACACAATTAAAAAGTGCAATAACATCAACAGGACTTTAAAAATAAAAAATCTGGTGTGGTCAACACAATACCTCCCGCCATTTACAGCCCGAAGTCACAAAAAAAGATTAAGTTAATCCGTATTTTTGGATTAGCGAATTTTACTCTAATTTTGACAGTTTATTTCTTAAAATATAGTCTAATCTAATTCAAGTAACTACCTTTTTTAAACTTCTCAACAGGATTAAATCCCAATTACAGAGTGGGTTCACATTCACACACATCCATGCCTGGGGACTCGAACCCAGAACCCCGAAGGCACTCATAACATGAGGCGTTGCTCTAACCATTGTGCCAGCGGAGCTATAATACAATGAAGATTAAATTTTAAATACCGGGATAGAATAGAATTCACTAATCCAAAAATGAGAATTAGCCTAAACATTTTTGTGAATCGTTACTTTTTATTAATCTAAATACATACTTACATATTTATTTATTCTGGAAACTGTATTGAATTCCTATTCTATTGTTCTATTTAGTTTTTTCTTTTTAAAACATTACTAATATTATTTTGAAATGATTAGTTCTTTGATAGTGACATTTATTTGTCAATTACACACTTTTGAATAACTGCGTTTTGTTTGTTTAAAGCATAGGCTCTGGAATTTAAATTATAGATAATTTTATAAATTTATATTTATAAAATATATAAAAAAAAGTATTAATGAAAATCTATAGAAAATATAATAATCTTTAATTATTAGGTATAATAACATTAATCTCGAAAAAATAACATTTAAAGGTATTTTTCGAAGAAAAACTATTTTGAGCTTCTAGTAAAGTGCCATTTCCGGTTATCCGATTTTCACTAAAATCTAATAGGCTCTTTCCATTACAGAAAACGTTCGAAATACAAGGTTTCAAAATTTTCTGAATGATAGTATTTGAGTTAAAGTGGAGGATCCACATATACAAACACACACACACACACACACACACACACACACACACACACACACACACACACACACACACACACACACACACACACACACACACACATACACACATACCCACATACACACAGACATCATCGTGAAAATGTTAAAATTGGATTATAAAGACCTTAAAACGTGGTCATTTAGCAAAATCTCGATATGCGATTTTTAGCACGATCCCTATACCTCCCTTACCAAAGGGTAGCGGGAGGTAAAAGAAGTAATAAAGCGCAAAATTATAAAATTCTCGTTATATTTTGATCAAATCCCATACATTCGAGGAATTATTAATTAATATAAAAGTTCCTATTACGAGTATTAAAAATGAAATATTTATATTTTAATTAAAATGCCTTTTATTTTTCCATATTCATTCCCCGGGCAATTATTATTCTAGGAAATTAAAAACCAGTAGTGAAATAATTTTCTCTCTCCTGAAACTTGCTGGATTATGGCTAAAATTTATGGAACTGTAAAAAGTAATGATGAGAGTTATTTATTTTATTTAGTTTGGCGATGGTGAGCCGAGAGCTATTCCGTTCTGTTTGGTTCCATGAATGGATAAATATTTCAGCGCGTACTCCAGAATACCGAGTGGACTTACACGAACAAAAGTCCACATTGACCTGGAAACTTTACGATATACAAACAGAAAATAAATTTTTAAAGCGGACGTGGTAAGATGATTCGTCACACTTTTCTCCATGCCCGATTTCCATTTTATTTATTGCACATTGTCACATAATCCATTGAAATTATGTGCTCAATTTTTTTTATCGCACAAAAATGACCTTTATGTAGTGGAAACCCATTTATACGGAATAGCGGATTCCACCATTTTTTACCTTCCGTCACCTTTAGGTAAGGAAGGTATTGTCTTTGGTCAAAAAATTCGGTGGTGAGTTTTTGATGAATAAGCACGTTTTAGGGTCCCTAGAATACGATTTTACTATTTTTACGATGATGTGTGTGTGTTTGTGTGCGTGCGTGCGTGTGTGTGTGTAACAAAATTTTCGTCTACGATTTCTCTTCGTTACATCCATGTGAAGAGCTGATTAGATTTTGGTTAGAATTGGACAACCGGAAGTACCCTCATTTGGAGATTTTAACAGTTTTTCTTGAAAAAACTATGTTAAATATTATTTCTATACGATTTGACTGCATTTTATACTTAATATTAAATGGATATAGAGTTAAAAAATTATAAAGAAATTAAATTTCATAAAGTAGCCATAGCTATGGAAACAGCTACTATACTTATTAAGAAAATTTTTATTGAAAGATGTCAGTGTCAAGTGAAATTGACATAATGTGTTTGTCTTATAATTTTACTGGAAATATAGGATCTTTTCTATATGGAATTTGCATAAAATACATGCAACTGCTGGAAGGTAAAGTACAAGAAATATAATCTTTAGCAAGGAACTTTCTGTATCATATTTGTACAAAATACATAGAACTGACGGAAGGTAATGTGCTGGCCACATCAGATTTTGAAATATAATTTCTTCTGAACGTATAAGTAAAACTATGACTATCAGTGAAAATCTGGGGAAAAAATTCATATTAATAAGCGAGTTATATTCCCTCGAATTTTGAAAATATAGATGTGACGTCACGAATATAAGTTCTTGAAATATATGCTATTTCTAAATTATGTTTATAAAAAATAAATGAATATTATTATACTGTACAAGTCTACATGATTTATAATTGGAGTGTATTTAAATTATTAAGTTTAATGCAAAACATTTATATTCAAATAAAAACTGTTTGAGATTTGCAGTACTAGACTGATAGCCACGCCTCCGCTATTTGAATTTCTTTACTTCCA
The DNA here is from genome assembly GCA_963082715.1 of Harpalus rubripes. NCBI lineage: Eukaryota > Metazoa > Arthropoda > Insecta > Coleoptera > Carabidae > Harpalus > Harpalus rubripes. The sequence continues at coordinate 9,219,112 of OY720451.1, forward strand.
TTGGTAGTTGGCTCCTCCCCCTAACTGGATATTCGTTATATATTTATAGGCTGTCTTTGAGTCGCCAATCAAAATAAATAATAAATAACACTATTTATTTAAACAAATAAAACGACTATTTACTTATACGATCTTACTAATTATTTATTTCCACTATTTATGTCACTGTTTATTTCACTATCTCGTTCAACTGTCCGCCTACCGACCTCCCCAGCGTCGATATACTCAACTGACTCAACAGCGTCTATTTATTCAACTGCTCGGACAGAAGTCACACCTTTCACCTCACTGTCTGTCAATTTATGTAAATAACTTTCTCCTTCCACAGCCTCAGTATCACTAACAATCCGTATGCCACAATTCTTCAACACCAATGCCGAGTATCCACTCCAACGCGCTGTTACTGTCCTTGTATACCTAGCTTCACAATACTATCCCAATATGCCAGTAACTTCCAGACTCGCCGTTACTGTCTTCGTACACTATAGCTTCCCAATACTCGTCAACACTACCGAGTATTCACATCCACAGCTATCCCAGTTAACCAGCAACTTTCAGAGTCCTCCACTCGACAATATACTGCATACGCTCACCACGATACTGCTGTGCTTTACTAACACTCTATGTGAATGTCTCTACATATCTGTCTCTCTATGTAACTAACTAACTAATTCCCGAGCATAGCTGCGTCCCTTTTATACAGCTGCCATTAACTTCCAGAGAGCTCTATAGAATGTTCGACCGCAAAATAACAATGAACACAGAAGATTCAGGAGACCGGAAGTAATTAAACATGTCGCGGCGTGTTTGTTTACGTCGCCCGGTTGCTAGCACGATTGCGTCATCGCTATACTTAGACCCTTGTTCAGCATAGCAGCGGGGCTCACACGTTACAATATATTTATTTATAAAGAAGTGCAAAAAGTTATTTATAAAAACAAAACAAAAACGTATTATTCCTGAGCAGCATATGTTAAGTATTTTCTCTAAATATGAATAAGATATTATTTCTCATTTTGTTAACGGATTTTTCCCGTTTCCTTTTCGCTTTTGTAAACCTTTTATTAAAATCGTATATTTGAAAAAGTTGTACGGAATACTGATTTATGAAGAATGAACGTATTTCATAAAGAAAAGATTGCTCTCAAAAGTACGTGTGAATCAATCAGAAATAAGAAATTGGACTTAGATATGCATGAGATATGAGATTAAATTACACGACAGTTGAAGCAGAAAATTGAAACTTCTGAGATCAGAGCGGTAATTCCGCGTGAAAACTTACTAATATGATTTTGATGATAGAAGTTGTTATTAACAACAATAAAAAAGTAATTTCCAGAAGATATATTTCAGGGGGAGATACTTTTCAGGATAAAGTCGTAAAGCGAGGTGAAGTTTCGTGTAAAATGGTAATAAGTCACAGGGAGTGAGTGGCCATTACGATGTCAATTTAACAATCGGCCATTAATGAACGAAATTAATCCGATATTCGGCGAACTGGTCCGGATGTAGATGGCGTTACCGGTGTCCGCTTCGTTGACTCATGTAATTAGGTTTCAGCGAAAATTTCTAATAGGACAGCAAAAAATTAACTTGTATATAATTTTAGAGTTTTCACAAATTTTAATTAGTTCGCACATTTTTACCTCCCGCTACCCTTGGTAAGGGAGGTATAGGGATCGTGCTAAAAATCGCATATCGAGATTTTGGTAAATGAGTACATTTTAAGGTCCCTAGAATTCAATTTTAACATTTTCTCGATGATGTCTGTGTGTATGTGTGGATCCTCCACTCTAACTCAAATACTATTATTCAGAAAATTTTGAAACCTTGTATTTCGAACTTTTACTATTATGGAAAGATCCCATTAGATTTTGTTGTAAATCGGATAACAGGAAATGGCACCTTACTAAAAGCTACAAATAGTTTTTCTTCGAAAAATACCTTTAAAAGTTATTTTTTCGAGATTAATTTTATTATAAAAATTAAAGATTATTACATTTTCTACAGATTTGCATTAATACTTTTTCTATATATTTTGTGGATATTTTATATATAATTTAAATCTCGGAGCCTACGCTTTAAACAAACAAAATTCCTTGGTTGCGCAGTTATTCAAATATATGTAACTGACAGATAAATGTCACAATGTCACTGCCAAAGAACTAATCATTTCAAATTAATAATGACGTTTTAAAAAGAAAAAGGGAAACAGAATAATAGGAAAGGAAATCAATACAGTTTACAGGATATGTATATATGTAGGTATGTATTTAGATTAATAAAAATTAACGTTTCATAAAAATGTTTAAGCTAATCCTCATTTTTGGATTAATGAATTCTATTCTATCCCGGTATTTAAATTTAATCTCCATTTTATTATAGCTCCAGTGGCCCAATGGTTTGAGCAGCGCCTCATGTCATGAGTGCTCTCGGGGCTCTGGGTTCGAATCCCACTATGGCATGGACGTGTGTGAATGTGAACCCACTCTGTAATTGGGATTTAACCCTGTTGAGGGGTTTAAAAAAAATGTAGTTACTTGGATTAGATTAGACTATATTTTAAGAAATAAACTGTCAAAATTAGAGTAAAATTCGCTAATCCAAAAATAAGGATTAACATAATCTTTTATGTGACTCGGGCTGCAAATGACGGGAGGTATTGTGTTGGCACACCAGATTTTTTTATTTGATTTCTAACAGTTTCGGATGTTTATTATCAATATTACAAATATGTTTAATAGTTTAAAAATTGATCTATAGCTGATTGAAAAAATAGGATCTAGTGACTATTATCTGTATTATTTAATTTCAAAGTTTCGAGCCAACAAAATAAGTACCACTTTTTAGTGTAAAAAGGTGTTGAATTCTACTGTAGGTTTAAAAATTTAAATTTTAAAATAACCTCGAAAATAACTTAATTGCTTTGTTTCTAAAGAAATAGTTTTCCTTCTTAATAAAAATGAAATAAAATTGAAAAGAAATACACTAACAAAAAAAATTCTATAATCGTGAGGGAAATAGGTAATTGTTCTCAAATTCAAAATGAGTGCAGGCAATAGCCAATTCCTGCACTATTCCTCGCTCTAATAAAATGAACACGATTTATTAGGTACTTATTGGTTTTGTGTAAGTATTTTAAATTTCAATTACTTTTCAAAAATACTTAATTTTAAAAAAGAAAAGATCAAAAATGAAAAAAAAAAATAGTAAAATATCCTATTGAGATAAACTATTTACTCATATAAATATTTTAAAAATTTCTGCAAAAAAATCCTTCTCCGTAATTCAAGCGCTAAAAAAATAAACAAATTACCACTCCTTTTTCATTTTCCAAGAATATCCATCAAAAATGCTACAGGAGAAATAATAATTAACTGGTTGCAGATAAAGACTTGAAATTAGTCTCAATTTAAATGTATAATGAGTTGGCGTCGCAACCAGATGTAAACATATTAAAGAAAATTCTCCGGGGCATTGCTGCAAAAATGCAAACAATAGTTTACAGGCAATGAAACCACGCGGTAGGTCTGCTGAAAGCAACTAAAAGCGCAAAGTGCACTGAACTGAATCAGTGCGCTTCAAAATTTCATTATGTTACGAACCGTAGAGGCTGGGGAAATTAATATGATAGAGGTTTACCGCTAAACCATCCTTCCACAGTTAAAACAACTAAAAAAATATAATTAATTATTTAATAAATTAAAATTATTAACTTGTGAATCTCTAATATAGGCGTAACAGTTTTTCTTTCAAATATAATCTGACCCGTATAACTTTGTGAGGTACTGTAAAGTTTTGGAGAAAAAAAATTAAATCTTTCTGTTTTAGTTTATATCTTTAGAGACCAACTACAATTTCAAAAATTATAATTCTTTCGTATTCTTCTTCGTTACATCCATACCTGATTAAAGTTAAAATTGATCAACCGGGAGTACCCTCATTTGAAGATTTTAACAGTTTTTCTTGAAAAAACTATGTTAATATCATTTTTTCACATTTAATGTTATTATAAATATTAAAGAATATTTTATTCTCTATCTATACGATTTAACTGCATTTTATACTTAATATTAAACGGATATAGAGTTAAAAAATTATAAAGAAATTAAATTTCATAAAGTAGCCATAGCCATGAAAACAGCTACTATATTATTGAAAGATGGCAGTGTCAAGTGAAATTGACATAGTGTTTGACTTATAATTTTACTGGAAATATGGGATCTTTTGCTAGAAATTTTCTGTATGGAATTTGTATAAAATACATAAAACTGCCGGAAAATAATGTACAAGAAATAGAATCTTTTGCAAGGAACTATCTGTATGAAATTTGTACAAAATACACAGAACTGACGGAAGGTAATGTGCTGGCCAAATCAGATTTTTTTCGATCGCAAAAAATCGCTTTATATCTGTCAAAAACCAACTACAGATGCAAAGTGGCTGATCATGTCAACATATGTTGGGAACATGTGTACCAACGTAACAAAACAAAAAAATCTGATGTGGCCAACACCAAACCTCCCGCTATTTAATTTTTATTAATTTAAATATATTGTAATGTGCAGTACCCGCCGTCGCCGCCACTGTCACGGCCGCTGTCTCCGTCGCTGTCGCTGTCGCCGCCGCTGTCGCAGGGACGAGTGAGTGTCTATTTTTAGCGATGACGCAACAGACTTGTCGGAACCTGCTTAATTACGCAGTTGATGTAACCTATTGTGTTTGAGTTTTATCTGGTAGTGTTCTAGTAAGTTCTCGAATGCCGGAGTATATAAGCACTGTTAGCGAAGGCATTAGACAGTCTGATATAAATAAGCGTAGCGTGTTAAACAGTTGGTGATATAAACAGATCGTCGACAAGTGGTAAACATAAATAAATATATTTGTATAAAGAAATCAGTGAGTTATATATTGTTAAAATAAATAATCATAGTGTTTAAGTGTTTTATAATATTCTTAGTCTTAATTATTGTTTAATATTTGTTTAATCGTAGTGTTCGTTATACTTATCATCTTTTAATTATATTTAATATCTATTTATCATTAAAATAAACTTTTCTTTTAATTAATAATAATTGTCTAATTTTTACACTTCACCCAAATAAATAAAAACGTAACAATATATATATATATATATATATATATATATATATATATATATATATATACTTACATATTTAGTTATTGCGGAAACTGTATTAAGATCCATTCCATATAACTAGGGTTCTATTTACTATTTTCTTTTTAAAACGTTACTGTTATTAATTTGAAATGATTAGTTCTTTGACAGTGACATTCATCTGTCAGTTACATACGTTTAAGATATGAACTGTGTAACCAAGGAGATTTGCTTGTTGAAAGCGTAGGCTCCAGGAGTAAATTTATAGATAATTTTATGAATTTATGCATAAAATATATAGAAAAAGTATTAATGCAAATCTGTAGAAAATTTAATAATTTTTATAATAACATTAATCTCGAAAAAATAACATTTGAAGGTATTTTTCGAAGAAAAACTATTTTGAGCTTCTAATAAAGCTAATGGGCTCTTTCCATTACAAAAAAGTTCGAAATACAAGGTTTTAAAATTTTCTGAATGATAGTATTTGAGTTAGAGGAAAGGATCCACACACACACACACACACACACACACACACACACACACACACACACACACACACACACACACACACACACACACACACACACACACACACACACACACACACACACACACACACACACACACACACACACACACACACACACACACACACACACACACACACACACACACACACACACACACACACACACACACACACACACACACACACACACACACACACACACACACACACACACACACACACACACACACACACACACACACACACACACACACACACACACACACACACACACACACACACACACACACACACACACACACACACACACACACACACACACACACACACACACACACACACACACACACACACACACACACACACACACACACACACACACACACACACACACACACACACACACACACACACACACACACACACACACACACACACACACACACACACACACACACACACACACACACACACACACACACACACACACACACACACACACACACACACACACACACACACACACACACACACACACACACACACACACACACACACACACACACACACACACACACACACACACACACACACACACACACACACACACACACACACACACACACACACACACACACACACACACACACACACACACACACACACACACACACACACACACACACACACACACACACACACACACACACACACACACACACACACACACACACACACACACACACACACACACACACACACACACACACACACACACACACACACACACACACACACACACACACACACACACACACACACACACACACACACACACACACACACACACACACACACACACACACACACACACACACACACACACACACACACACACACACACACACACACACACACACACACACACACACACACACACACACACACACACACACACACACACACACACACACACACACACACACACACACACACACACACACACACACACACACACACACACACACACACACACACACACACACACACACACACACACACACACACACACACACACACACACACACACACACACACACACACACACACACACACACACACACACACACACACACACACACACACACACACACACACACACACACACACACACACACACACACACACACACACACACACACACACACACACACACACACACACACACACACACACACACACACACACACACACACACACACACACACACACACACACACACACACACACACACACACACACACACACACACACACACACACACACACACACACACACACACACACACACACACACACACACACACACACACACACACACACACACACACACACACACACACACACACACACACACACACACACACACACACACACACACACACACACACACACACACACACACACACACACACACACACACACACACACACACACACACACACACACACACACACACACACACACACACACACACACACACACACACACACACACACACACACACACACACACACACACACACACACACACACACACACACACACACACACACACACACACACACACACACACACACACACACACACACACACACACACACACACACACACACACACACACACACACACACACACACACACACACACACACACACACACACACACACACACACACACACACACACACACACACACACACACACACACACACACACACACACACACACACACACACACACACACACACACACACACACACACACACACACACACACACACACACACACACACACACACACACACACACACACACACACACACACACACACACACACACACACACACACACACACACACACACACACACACACACACACACACACACACACACACACACACACACACACACACACACACACACACACACACACACACACACACACACACACACACACACACACACACACACACACACACACACACACACACACACACACACACACACACACACACACACACACACACACACACACACACACACACACACACACACACACACACACACACACACACACACACACACACACACACACACACACACACACACACACACACACACACACACACACACACACACACACACACACACACACACACACACACACACACACACACACACATATATATATATACACAGACATCACCGTGAAAATGTTAAAATTGGATTCTAGGGACCTTAAAACGTGGTCATTTAGCAAAATCTCGATTTTTAGCACGATCCCTCCCTATACCTCCCTTATCAAGGGTAGCGGGAGGTAAAAATCGAGAATCCAATATACGTAGTCCGCGAAATTTGAAAAGTCACCTTTTTTTGAACAAATCTCGTACGTACTTGTTTGTTTGTTGAAAAAGAATTACTAGATTGGCCTTAAGACTACTAATGCAGCAACTTTTATATAATTTAACCGACCTCGTATTTCTTCCAGTTCACGAGATCCCCAATGCAGGACACGTTATCACGTTATCCAGATCTAGGGCAGCCTGCATATGTAAAGAATCTTTGAATTATCGATCAATTGAAAATAGGACAGCAACTACAATAAGTTTACATGCTGTTAGAATTCTAAGCGATCACTTTATGGCTCTGAAAATTTAATATTTCCTCTATTGTATAAAATTCAATGAAGTGATTAATTACCCTCACTTGAATTGGAAGAAATTCGATATCAATACCTCTACTGCACATCCCTTGGTCGGCCGAAGGCTCATTTATCGGATACGGAATAACCCCCCCTCCCTCCGCCCTTCCCATCGTGGTTTAAAGGGAAACCGTGTTATCGCGCGCATTAAAACGGTATCATTGGATAGAATTGCATCAAAAATTAGAACAAGGTAATTGCACAACAGGAGGGAGACAAAATCGATAGCACATCAATTATTTTTCAGTCTGCTCCGCTGCTGATGTTATTAATTTTCTGTGACGTATTTTAAAATCAAATTATTTTGAAATAACAACGCCCACGTGGTTGGGTTTCAACACAGGTTGATTAATCCATTGCTCTGCATGCGATATAGAATTAAAATATTTTAAACTCAAGCTTATAATTTATTTCACGTTTAACCTTTGCGATTTTATACCCATATAAACAATTACTCACTTTTTATCTCAACAGCTAATACGGTTTTTTTTGCATTTATCTTTAAATTAATCTGTATAAATGTTATGTGCAAACTACAGTAAATTTTAAACATATTTTTTACAATGGAGTATTTTACCATTTACCAAGAAATAGTAAATTTTACCGAAATCTGGGTATAAAACAGATTGGCACACCCATCAATGGGTAATATGCCGTGATGATATTAGAAACTTACACATTAATTGTTATAAGGTAGTAACTTATTTGTTATAGAGACTAAAATACCAGATGCTGCCAAACCGAAACTGTAAATCTGTTTGGTGCCGTGTTGAAAAAAATTTTTTTTTTGCCGATTTTAGAACTAATATTAATTTACTGATTATTTTTAATACCTATTTTGTAAGTTATCGTCATTGAATTATGTTGCTATGCGTTTTTTTGTGCGGTTACTATGTAAAAACAAACAATAAGCAGTAAAAGTGACATTTAAAGACTGTTAGCTATCAAAAAATTGCACTTTTAATATCAATCGGCAAAAAAGAAAATTATGAAATATTATTCGTTGTAATAAAAATTATTGTAAACGCAACGTCACTAACACGAATCGATTATCGACGAAATAGTAATTTACATTGCAAGACCGTTACTCAAAACTTTAAAGCATGCACGGTACCTAATGAGTGAGAGAAGCGATCTTGTTATCCGTGCGAGCACGTAAATTTCGAGTAACGGTTGAGCATTGTACAATGTTTTATGATGTACTGAATCGTAAATAATTTGAAAAAAAAAGAAAATTGGAACCTACAACTCAGTACATGAAACTATTTGATCGAAATAGTCTTTGGAAACATATGGCGAAGCGAAATAATGAATAAATTTGTATACATATGTCTATGGTATTAACAGTCCGTAATTTTTTTACAAGCGGGCCCGTTAAACCCATCTTTACCACTAGAGACAGAGCTCTGTAATAAGACGTTTACGATTCAGTATAACGGAAAATTTTCAATGAATTCGGGAGAACAAATGAAGAACTATAGTCATCCTAATAACATTCTCAAAATATATCATGAAATATATCGCAATAATATTTATTTTAAATATTTTATTTAAACATTTTTCTTAATTTCTGTATTCATTACTAATTAATTTGGCAACGAAAAGAAGTTTTAATAAAAATAAATAAAAATGTATGCCTAATGCAGATATTGCAGATATCTTCAGAATTAATTGTTTGAACAGCATACCCAACTTGGGCCCGTGATGTCAGATAATTTAAGACATTCAAAAATTAACATATCGGTTACTATTACGAATTTTAACATCCTAGGTTTTTATATGTACAGTGGTGGACAAAAAAATACCATAGTATTTTTTTCTAGTGTAAACTGATCGGCATTCTTTTTTCAGCTCTAACAATTACCGAACACTTCACAATATCGCTAATTCGAGGCATTTTTTTACTTCGATTCGACAGTTCAATTTTTAACAAACCAAAGTGACAAATGTTATTATTTTAAAGCCAAATTCAAGCAACTAAATTTTATATAAGCACAAAAAGTCTTAACGGCAAAGAATATTCATGCAGACATGGCAAAGGCTTTGGGAACATCTTGCGCTTCATACACAATGGTACAAAATTAGACAGCTGAATTTAAACGTGAAGAGGGAAAACATTCTGATTTGGAAATCCTGCACTTGTTGTTACTTCTGAAGAAAACATAAATTTGATTCACGATACGGTCATGGCAGATCGGCGTATCAAGGTTCAAGAAATGGCAGAGACTGTGTGCATCTTCTATGAACGGGATTAAAACATTCTGACTAATGACAAAAGTTTGATTAGAAGCGTGTTCGTTTCCAGACATCGTCTGACTTGATGCTCTGTTTAATGTTATGATGTTATAAAAGTGAACCTTATATAAATGACTAGAAAGATATGTTACTACCGATGAGAAATGGATTCTCCGCAATCAGCTTAAATCAAAGCAAAAGTCGAAACAATGGGAAGCATAGGGGCTACCACTTCACAAAAAGTCATTGTATAGTATGACTAGCCAAAGTTGACGTTTAGATTATTTAATAGATGTGGTTTCTTTTGAAAATATTTCCCTATATTTGATTTGAAAGGAAACTGACCCTTATGTATTCCGTTACAGAAGATTAGAAGGCTCAATATCAGGAGGCATTTAAAACGACGTTAGCAACAGGATTCAGGGATGTATTTAAAAAAATTAATACCGCAAATTCTAGTTCGTTCGTCTCAGGTGTAAGCAACCCTCGAGTTGTAATTACTGTTAGAGGAAATTAAAAATAATCCCATTTCATACACTTGCCAAACTAAAGAGTTTAAAGATCAAAATATTTGGCTGGATTGCATTACTGTTAGAGGAAATTAAAAATAATCCCATTTCATACACTTGCCAAACTAAAGAGTTTAAAGATCAAAATATTTGGCTGGATTGCAGTTTATCCAGAATAGTAGAAATTGCAATTTTTTGATGTAATGTCTTATTTTAGCTAAAATATAATAAGGAAGCATAAAATGGGAGCGCGGAAACAGGTATTTATATATTTTTTTGGAAAAATATTTTTTTTTAAATCCTGACAAAAACAATACCTAACGCACAGTAATGTTTTAACAATTTTTTTAAAAAATCCTGACGAAAACAATACCTAACGCACACGTATTTTTTAAGAAATTTTTAAAAAATCCTGACAAAAACGATACCTAACGCACATTAGGCACATACATTCGACATCGCTCGGCCCATTATCTTCATGTTAGTTTCCAATAGTTTGACAGATGAACGCAAAATTATAAATTAAAATGTTATAAAACGTAGGATAAGCAGGAAATGAAGACACAATTTTGCAAATATACATTAATTGAAACAGTATTATTCGTATGAAAGCGTAAGTACCTATTTAAACACGGAAATATATGTAGTTCATCTAACCTAATTTTTTCAGAAAAAATGCCAAAATCTCTATAAATATAGCTTTCCGCACCCAATTGTTGGCGGTATTTAGTGTTTTTAATGGTTTACCAAGTATATATAACCCTTAAAATAAAATTCTTGAATTCTGGATAAACTGCAATTTAGCCAAATATTTTGTTATAATCAACATAAACGAAATATGTTTAAAATATTTTAAACGCACCCCTGTTTTGATATTCAGTTACCCTAGTCGGCCATCTATTTTCAGCCAATCATAGTAATGTATTTCTGTGCTTTCCTAGTCCAGTATTTCAATGGGTTCATGCAAAAATTTCATACCTTAATATTCCGTACAATTCTATTCATCTCTAGAGTTTCAAAAGAAACCACATCTATAAAATAATTTAAACGTCAACTTTCGCTAGTCATACCATACACGTTTATTTCAATTCAATAAATTACAATTAAGTTCGCAAACACTAATGACGGTTTAAATAACCACACAAAAAAACTATTAGGTATTATCCCAATGAAATCTGGATAAAGTTCTCGTAAACTATACATTGTATATTTGCATTTAATTGCATTTTAACTGCATGACTGCAGTCCATATAATGACTTTATTACCTATATGAGATATGAAAAATACAATAACTTCATGAAATATTAATAATTTTCACTATATAGATTTCTTTATCTCGAAATGCATTGCATATTGTATTGAAAGAGTTATAATCTACGTTATGTTATTCTTATTCCATTGATACATTATTATGTTTAATATTTAAATAAAATTAAATGTACCCCGGAAATAAATAAAACAAAGATCTTACCTTAGTGATAAAAAACCCAACATAAAATCACTTTGTCACAAAATGCACGAAACATAGTCACTGCCAATGTTACTCTACGATCGCAAACAAGCAACTGTTGGAAGCCTGCTTCGATCGGCTGATAAAATCTTTCAAAACAAAAATTAACGGTTGTTGGAGTGTTGTTGTTGTTGTTATTATCGTAATTTATTAATTATATAGCGTACTGTTAACACAAATTTAACAATTTAAAAATAAATAAATAAATAAATAATAATCATCACGTCTTATTACCCATTTTTGGATGTGCCAATCTGTTTCTATTCGCAGATGTCTGTAATGACAATGGCTGGTACCATAAGCCTTGTTTTGAAAACGTTGTTTTTCAAATGCTAAATTGCAATATTTAATTTCACCTTAATGGGGTCTCGTGACCGCGTGCTAGAGTGTCTGGTCGCGAATCTGAGGAACCGGGTTCGATCCCGACCAACGCTAAATATTTCGAATTTCAAATGGTACAAAATTGACCCCTGTGGTGCACTCTCCACACCAGCAATGAGTGCCCGTGAGGTAACGCCTGGTAAACGCCCGCACGGTACAAATATGTCATCATCATTACCGATATCTGCGTACAAAGCAGATTAGCACACCCAGCAATGGGTAATATGCCGTGACGATATATTTTTATTTATTTATCTAATGTTTTTTTTTTCTGAATACAACCATGAATTCAAGTTATACCCTAACATAACAAAAATATAAAGAAAAATTTAATTGAATTATAAAGAAATTTAATTTTGTAGATATTTTTCATGTATGAAAAACAATTGAACTTATATTAAAATGAAACAGATATTATATATATATATATATATATATATATTTCTTAAATATTCAATGACGTATATGTTAAGCTCATTTCGTTTTCAAACAGTTGAGTTCGCTAATAATTGGAGTAAATGGGTTTAATATAACTATCGAAGTTAATAATTGACAATATGTATGGATAATAAATAATTTAATAAAATAATATACAGGCTGTTAAAAAGGGTAATTTTTTTTGAGCGCATGAGTTAAAAAAAAGTTTAATCAACATGGATCCGATCTTCAATAGTTTCCATTAAATTATACTTTTTGTTTACCTTTCAGAGGTCACCATAGATGTGCATTTGTTCATCAAAAAAAAAAAAAAATGTACTATGTTAAATGTTATGGCGACCTTAGCCAGTATTTATTTTTAAAATAACTTCGTTACTATTAGAAATTGAGAAAATTGTTTCACACAAAATTTTATTGTTTTTGTCTATTTACTGACAGACAAAATTAAGTTCACAATATTTGTCAGATTTTCTTCGATTCTAAAACATAATGGTGTCTTTCACGGAAACAGTTGAAGATCAGGCTGATTAAGCTTTTTTTACTCATTTTGGTCAGTACTATATGCCCTCAAATTTTTTTATTCTTTTTAAAAACCCCCTATAAAAATACTAGTTATTGAGTTAGGTATAGTATAGTTCAAGTTTTGATTACCATTGGTAGCCTATGTTATTCAACATATCTTTTATTTTTATACAAACGCAAGTGATTTATGATGTGGCATCCTAAATTCTACCAAATATCATTTGGATTACTTTCGTTGTTGCGTAATTTTCTGCATTAATTTATATTTGAAAATGGATTCTGGATTTCAAGAAGCCAGTAGCACAAGGTTAGAAAGTAGAAATAATTTGAAATTGAGTAGATGTGTATTGTAGATGGTAAGTGCATTAAAAACGCGAATATTTTTAAAACTGGGATAGATCCTTTTTAGTGTCAAGTTTTAATATAAGTTACTAAGTGACGTAACCTTACATTAGAGTCCAAATTTCCATATTCTAAAAATATCCATACCATATAAAACTTATCCAGCACCATATGTTGAATTCCCATGAGATATGACTGCATTGTATCTACTGATATGGTATCTGTATCCTTCGTATGCTGTATAACATGATAGGCGGTTGACAATAGTGTACGAATAGGGGATTACATCCCGTGGGAAGGTGCCGATGCTGTGATGAACAACGGGATTATCAGCAGCGATAAGGGAAGCCAGGCCGGGATTGTTGTGATGAAGTGCGGGAACGTGAGGTTTCCAGATAGGGGAAATGATAAAAATGGGATACAGTAGGGAATACATGAGGAAATAGATTGGGAGGTTTAAACTGTGTGTTTTCAATATATAAGGAAATATATCATCGTATATTTTATCCATATTCAAACAATGAGTTTAGATGTGGTAGATTTAGTAGTGATATATGGCCTGCAAGTTACTAAATAATAAATAAATATTCTATCAGTATAATTTTTTTATTTTTATTCGCAGCTTTGAAAACCCGTGCGATGACGTCTTGTACAGTACAGATATATCGCCCAAAATCTGTGGAAAAAAAATCGCATGTGGCCAGCACATAACCTCTCGCCAGATATTTTACCTGGCATAAAACGAAAAATATTTTTTTCTATTTTGGTTTTTTAATATGTACTTTATGAAACCCATTTGGATGCCATAAAGTACTTCTTTATGACACCCAAATGAGTTTCATAAAGTACATATTAAACAACCGAAATTGAAATTCCTTGACATGACATAACGTACATTTTTTGAAAAAAATGACCAAAAAAAAATAGTATGAAATAAACGTTTCATAAGATATTTCAGCGCACTTGTCCCCTTAGAAAACTCGCGGCAAGCCGCTCGTTTCTAAGAATGACGCGTGCGCTAAAATCATGTCTTATGAAACTTGTATCTTAATGTACTATTAAATACAAATACATATATTCATGTCTCACTACAAAATAATTCTCACATATATTTGCAAAATCTATGGGATATTTTAATATAAACTATACACAATACATACATTTTCTTTATATTCAATATCCTGAAATTTTCTTTTTCTACTTTCCTTTTCTTTTTCTTTATATTCGTAATTTTTTCGTAAATTTCTTTTCAACTGGCCCGTCTTTTACCCCTGACGAACGTATTACGTCTTTAAATTTCACGTACAAGTAACAAATATGATATTCCCTAGCAACCAAGACGATAGCGTATACGTCTTTCGGGATACCGCAATGCAAAATCTCCCTAATAAAAGAATTAACGTGTAAATTTGTAAAATAAATGTTGATGACTAATGTTATTTTAGATAGACTATATTCCTATTTTTATGTTTTTACTATATTTAAGGATGAAACTAACTGCTTAATTTTCTCCAGATTTCTCAATTTAAAAATTGAATTTTTGCTGAGTAACGATAATACGCTATCCCAATTACCATAGATGCTGAATAAATTTACTTCTTTTTTCTTGTCATAAACCACAGCGGTTAAACTAGTGCATGCCGCGGAATATAAAGCGATATTAACCGGAAAAATTACGGCAATAATTCTCTCTCATCCAAAAAAAAAAAGTCTTCTTATTATCTCATTGAAAATTCGGGCACAATAAACATGCACAGGCAGCATAGAAATGATTTATAAGTGATCAGCGGGCTAATTACAGACGATTTGTCTTGCCAAGAACATTTCATCGCTGCAGGATGAAAGTAATTTAACTCAAGCACACGCTTTGGAATCTATTCAAAGTCGGTCAAGTGTGGAGAAAATTCAGACGATTATCTACAAGATTCACTAATCATCGACTTACACAAGAACATCATAATCTTCAAAGAATGTTCTGACTTACAAGGCTTCTGGTTACTTGAGAAGTGTAAGCAGTTAAAATATAGTTCAACTACATACCGGGTGTCTACTATCTGATATACAGGGAATACAATGACCATATTCATTTGGGATCTCTAACCAACCTGTATTACTTCCAAATAAATGACTACGTTTATCTCGACGTCTGTAGCCGCTTGAATTTAATATAGTAGTTTGTACAACAAGAGTGGATATGATGTCCATATCGCATGAGGATGAAGTTTGAGCACGACGCCGTAGGCGGAGTGTTCAATCATCCGCAGGCGATATGGACATTCCACTTGAGTTGTACAGAATACTTTTTCTACGACTAACGAAAAGAAGGAAAATGTGAACTATAAAAAAATTTGAAATTTTATTGAACATTATTAATTAATATCATTTTATGTATTTGTTTTCCTAGGCTTTCTTAATGACATTTGTTATTATAATAATATTTTATTTTATAAGTATACAATACTTTTACCTACTACTTACGATTTTTTATTGCCAAATCTAAAGGATAACCTTGACTCGGAAATGCGATTTTCATACCGTTCTGATTTCCATTTTTATACGTTCTTTTTCAATACTTACAAATAATTCATAATATAATTCAGTTAATTGTTATTAAATTATTCATATCTTTTGTTATACCGAAAATATTTCCATCTAAATGACAACATTGAAATGTCAAATATGACATTTGTATCGTTCTTCTTCTTAATCTTGTAATAAATGAATAGACAGTTGCCTGGGTTACACGACTTCGAGATTTATGATTCGTGGATTTCATATCCATCCTAGAATGGACATGAAATTATATCCGTTCAGTTAACTAGTATTGCCTACATATCCATTCTGCAGACTGTGAAGAAATGATAACATTTTCAAGTGGGAGTAGAAAAAATCCCCTTTTCAATCTTTGAAATAAACGATCAAGATTAATATTTCAAGCCGCTTGAAAATGTCAAGTCAAGTCCATAAAATAACAGGCTTGGATTTATGAAGCGGCTTGACTTCTGTCGAAATAAACAGTGAAGCTTCAAATAATGGAACTACGCATGCGCATATGTTGGAATGTTATTAAATTCATATCATTTGTTGGTTATTTGCATTTTGCCTCATTTTATTGAAATGAAGAAATAAATATTTTTTTGAAAGTAAGACAAATAACATGACAATTTTTAGATTTTGGGGTTATATATCCAGGATGAAATTAGATCATATACTTTTCCCTGTCTGTCTGTATAATCGAGTATTTAACTATCTTTTTTTAATCGATACGAATTTAAAGAAAATTGAAAATAACTCAATCTTATTTTCAATCCGCTGAGATAAACCAATAGGATTTTTCAAGTCATAATATACTTGAAGTCGCTTGAATTATCGAGATAAACGTGGTCAATGATACAGTTCTAAAATTTGGCGGAAAATTGAAATTTACGTCATGTATTCCAATCAATGGCTCTTACCTAACCTGATTTAGTTGTATATTAACAATTTCATATGCAATCCATGTATAAGTTTTAAGAAATAAAGCACGCAACTGTTTAGAAAAAGATAGTAGACGGGCTGGATCTACTAACCCAGAAAAATTGCTGGATGAGTTGTGTCAGTTCAGGATCAACCTACCAAGTTCCTCGAAAAGTCCCAAATAAATACGGCCACTGCTAATTTTTTTATTTTGCTGTAGTTAATTACCTATTAATTCTACACCGAAATCACTATAATCAGATTTTATTTTACACGTTTTATAACCCGTAAAATCAAATTTGAATTTTTATAAATATTACATATTTGTAATGACAACCATGGAATTGACAAAATTACAAATAAATGCAAAAAAGAAAGAAAGAACGTAACTTGTTAAACATCATTTTTATAGTTTCATTCACAGAATTGTAACAAATTACCACCAATGCAAATTGACAGTTACACCCTAAACATGGATTGGCCACAGAAAAAGGATCACGTGTGAGCACGGGATCCTATTGATTAAAGAAAAATTTTGCTGCATTTTTTGACTCTTTTAGTGTGTTTTGTTTAGTTTTTTCAATTTTTATTGCAGCTTTGAACTTATTTAATATTCATCGTGTTTGTGTTGTGTATTCGTGTTTTGCTAGGTTATTGGAACCCGCAGAATAGCATTCGACACCAGTGGGATTTTAGGGAACTAAATTAATGGCGGCCAGTAGGACATGTCAAATTATGTAAACGTCAAAAATTATCGTTTCGCTTAACATAAAAAGATGTTCTCACGCTTAGATTTTATAATTTCATTTGAAAATATGTGAAAAATAAGTAAATTAAAGAAAATGAACATAATATACACCAAAAAGTGGTGTTTTAAATTATATTAGTACAACAAAAATTCAAGACATACTACACAATTTTTGGCAAAGAAGATATAGTTGGGAAAGAAATTTAAATATATCGCACAACTTTAATCAGATAAATAAATATGCCTTTTCATTGCATTTCACAAAAATAAATTATAATAATTTTGTAGGTATGTAGTTTTAATAAAACTATTGACTATTGATAAATGAAATTTGTAGATTCATTGGTTTTACTACTACTTGTCTCTGTACGTTGCTGTTCCAAGTCAGAATTGCCATAAGCCAAATTACGCCAAAAGTAGTAATAAAATCCGGATTTCCGAATTATTGCCCTTCTACTATGTTTCTTGATAAAGGATTCCACTGTACAAACTTAAAAATTGTGTTGATTTAAACTTTTATCAATATTATAGGTCAGAAAGCGCTCATTCAAAATGTAAACAAATCTGACCTGTCCTACTGGCCACCATGATAGATGGCCTTACAGCGCCGCCAGCGGATTCTGTGGGTCCCAATACTCTTGCGCCATATAAACACTCTGTATTAATTATAAAATAATACAATATATCGCAAAATGTAATGTTAGGAAATAAATCCACATTTCGGCAAAAAATAGATTCGTCACAGTAATATGGATCCACAGTTCAGTTATTGCCTAATTACCAACCTATTTTTGTACATGGAAACATAGGCTTGAAACCGGTAAATTATCCTTACTGGCTTACAAATCCTATCGCGCGGTAAACATTAAAACATTAAAGAAAAATGATCGTGCAAAAAGTATATTTTTCTACAGTCTACATACAAAGTAGCCATTTGCGCTCTCTTTTGTCAACGCAAAATGTCACTTTGCCGCTCTAGAGCGACAAAGTAGAAAAACGCTCGTTCCTCAAATTTCTAACTATACAATGTTGAGAAATGTTACTTGGCTACATTCTTAATGGTAACGTTTAGTCAGGAATTAATGACACTGTAGTTACACATTACCCACTTACATAACCAAACAAAATGCCGCACTGCTGTGAAAATAAAATAGGGCATTCATGTACAAAAACGAAAGTATAAAATGCTTAGATTAGAATGAAGCAATAGCTCAAGAAGAATGGAATATACCGATAAGTAAAAATTAATAAAAAATAAATTTTTGTTATGGTGGAGGACCCCATTGTGGCGACTGTAGAAAAAATCTTGTGTGTGTTTCGAGCGCAAATGGACATTGTCGATTTCGAGAGAATGCCTCGCTCCTGCGTCGCGCGGCAACAACCTCTCAATCGACAATGTCCCATTTTGCGCTCTTAATACACAAATAGCTATTAAAGAAATAGGAATCACTTATGTGCTCTTTGGAAAATGGAAATAGTTTTAAATTTAACGTCGTTCGGAAATGATCCTAGGCCATCCGAATCATAACCGATCACCTATTGTAGACGCAACCCCATTAATACTAATAATAATAATAATAATAATAATAATAATAATAATAAAAATAATTTAACAAATAATGAAGATAAAAATTAAAGAAATTATCCCCCATCAAAATTATGCGTGATACTATTCCTACAATTTGCATAATGATTGGCAATTGCCTGTTATGTAGGTCAGTGGAAAATTTGGTTTTGGCGCGCAACAGTTAAATACGATTTCCACGGCAGGTTGTGCAGTAATGATCTGTGCTTGTAATAAAGTGTGCTAATAGGACATGAAACTTAGTCACGGCTGCACGACGCGTGAGGTAGGTACCTGTTGCACATGCACTGCAATCGCTCTAGGTGAGACATAGGCTGTTATCGGACAAAGATAGCAGGAAATACTTCAAAACATGCCATAAATTTTGATTAACTTCAGGGAAGGTAATGAAAGCCTTAGCACATTATTTTCCCGATAGGTTTCGTTACTAGGCTAGTTACTATAACCTTAAAAAGGCTTTGAAAAGTCAAACGAGCGTCAAACATAACTATTAATTAAAATAAAAATAATAAATGTAGACTACATATTTGTTAAAAACGTTTGTTTTATTGCACCTATTGTATATTATTTTATATTTTGTGATTATATAATGTACCACGACCCTGAAAAGTCACGATTACACACAATAATATCTGCCTATTCTTACAAAAATCTGTACATTGTAATACGTACTTAGGAGAATATCCATATGCTGCCATCTACGCTAAGCTTTGCGCTGAGGGTCTCATTAATGAGGACTAGAAAGGGTTGAGGGAAGTTTGACAGAGGAGCTGTGTTGTTGACAGAATGGGTTTAACTATGTTCAACAATAAATAGGCCTATCGCAAGAATTTTTATGACTTCTAAGTACAGTTGGACCTCTTTAATCCGAACTAATAAATGCACAGGTTGATACGGATTATCGAAATGTTCGGATTATCGAACAAATTATAGAAATTATCCATTTTTTTAATTCTCTAAGAATTTCCACATTCTCACAATAAAAATGCTTTATTTTCAAATATAAAATTAAAAAACAACTGTAGTTACTACATATGAATAACAAAATAAAGTACATATAGGCATATTACATAAATCTATATTAAAGTTAATAGAAAATCTAAGAAACTGTGAAAAATTCGGTGACTTTGCTCTGTTTAATGTTCGCTTCTTCTGCCTTTTTGGCTCGTTTTTTCATTTCCTATGGAATTAGAATGTGGTGTTCCGATTCATCACTTTCTTCAGCCCACTTCAAACACGTTTCAAACCTTCTGACTGCCTCTTTGTGATTTACATGTCCTGGTATCACTTCTACTTCTTCGTCAGAGCTTGATTAATTCTAAATATATTTAAAAATATCCATATCATTTGTGGATTCCCATGATTCTTTATGTCCGATAGCCCATTCACCAAGAAGTGGTGTAAGAAGTTTAGTCCAGGACTTTTGGAAAAGTTCCGGTCTCACATCTTTCCATCCTCTTAATAATCCAATAACAACATCTTTCAAATTAACTTTTTCAGTTCTGCAAAAATACCTGCATCTTTGGAAGCAACAATTTTTTTAAAAGCCTCTTGCGGTAATTTGACTTAATCGCTTGAATTACATTTTGGTCAATCGGTTGCACTAAAGCAGTTACATTTGGCGGCAAAAGCATTCTAAACTCTTAATAATCTCGATCTTTTCTTTAATCGATAAAGTAACGTGTTTTCTTTTGGAAGTCATCTTAGCTTTAAATTGCAGTGTAAACTTAACTCAGTAACAGACAAAGGTCTAATGAACAGTGAGACAGAGCAGAATAAAGGGATTCCCTCATTTAGGTAGCAGAATACAGAATCTACGGGATTCCCTCATTTAGGTAACAGAGAACATGAAACCAAGTGATTCCCTCATTTAGGTAGCAGGAAGGAATCACTTTGCTGTTCGGATTAACGAAGCGTTCGGATTATGGCTCCGAGTTGTCGGTGTTCGGATTACTGGAAGTTCGGATTAAACAGGTCATACTGTTTTAATTTTTTTTAAATATTGTTTTTTAAAGATCCTCAAATTTAAAAATATCCTGCAATATCCATTAGATATTTTACAATTAATTATTATTAAAATTTGTGCAATATTTTGATCTGAAACCTGTCGCCTACTTTTAATTATATATGTATATAGGAGATGGCAGGTTGTT
Source organism: Harpalus rubripes (assembly GCA_963082715.1). Lineage (NCBI taxonomy): Eukaryota > Metazoa > Arthropoda > Insecta > Coleoptera > Carabidae > Harpalus > Harpalus rubripes. Next base: position 9,241,403 of record OY720451.1, read on the forward strand.
CTTCATGAATATTTCTGGCGCCAATCTTTTTATTTAATTATTTACTAAAATAACGATAAATTATTATATTTTTTTATAACCCGGCTCATTGGATGGGATTTTTTTTAATACTATTAATATGAAACCAGGGGACCGATTCTAATCCATTTTAGAGACTTGTCTCCAAACATGAAGTTTCAGTTAATGACGTCAGATTTTTGGGATTTAATTTTCTAGGTTGGCATAAACAGGGTGGAATATGACCGGACTTTATGCGAAGACCAAGGGTAAAGTTGACGAACCAGAACTTGTCTTGTTAATAGTTGTAGTAAGTAATAATAGTTTAATATTTTTCGTATTACTTTATCCTCTTCGGTCATTAAAAAAACAGAACTGAATTAGAGAAATGAATTAGAATCTGTCCACATTTTTATAAACGAGTGTCTAAAGAATTTATAAATCAAGTAACGTACAATACGAGGGGGTATTGATAAGTTTTTTGTCTGAACATGTAGATGTCGTTAATCATCAAAATTATTCTGGTATTACAATTATTTATGCTTTGAAATATACCTCTGAAAATTTCAGCCATTTTGGACGCTTAGTTATTGTTTGAGTCATTTGTGTCAACCGAATTCAGGAGTAAATGACTACGTTTATTTCGTTGTTTCAAGCCGCTTGAATTTAGTAAATCCCTTTTCAATCTTCGAAATAAACGATTGAGATTTCAAGTCGCTTGAAAATGTCAAGTCAAGCCTGCAAAATCACAGGCTTGGACAATGAAACGGCTTGACTTCTGTCGAAATAAACAGTGAAGCTACAAATAATGTAACTACGCATGCGTACATCCGCAATATGTTTGAGTGTTACTAAATTCATATCATTTGTTGGTTATTTGTATTTTACCATATTTTATAAAAAATTTATGTCGCATAAAGCTTAGTAAAATTGTCCAAAAGCGACATATTTGTGGTGTAAAGAAACAAATAATTTTTTAATGTTTTTAAAAGAGAAGACAAACAACAACATGACAATTTTTAGATTTTGAGGTTATATATTCAGCATGAAATTAGATCATATTCCTCTCCCTGTCTGTTGTCATAATGTAGTATTTAACTATCTTTTTTTAATTAAAAGAAGATTGAAAATAACTCAATCCTATTTTCAATCCGCTGAGATAAACCAATGGGATTTTTCAAGTCATAATATACGCTTGAATTGTCGTGATAAACGTAGTCTATGTTGAAAAATAAAACAATTTGTTCGAAAAATACTTTTTTCTATGTTAGGCTAAAAACTCATCAATATCAATACCCCTCGTAACTATCTGTCTTTTCAAATTAATCTTGTGTATTAGATTGCAAGACATTTGCCTTAAGAAACAAACAACTATTCGACCTACAATAATGCTGGTGTGTTTTTTTATATATCTGCTGTTCTCTATTTATAATATTATATTCGTATAATGTTAAAGTTCATCTTGACAATATTATTCCACGTCATAAAACAACAAACTATAAAAAAGCTTATCTGTAATAAAACGTGCATATGTATATACACAAATAGTTCAGACGTTTAGCACTCATATCAGATCCTTGCATGAAATCTGCTCCCTTGCACGGTGACTTTCCATTTCATTCGCCTTGAGCTTACGGGTGTGCAAAGTGGATCAGCTCGGACGTTTCCGGCGCCACTCGGAGCTTTTAGGCCAAATGCGAGTGGGTGTGTCAGTGAAACAAACGAACAAAAGGAGCTAATGTCGACAGAGGTGTGAATGCGCGGGCTAATAACTTTTAAAGCACAAAGAAAGAAAAGAACGGAGATTTGTAGAAATGGAAAAAATCGTTACGAAGCTAACAGCAGATAAAAAGATTTGATTACTGTTGGCACAATCCAATGCAATAGTAATCAACTTAAATTAATTATTTTACTTTTGATACCTAAGAGCTTGTATGTAAGAATCTCGGTAAGAACAAAACTTGTAAATTCGATTACAAAACATACATTAAAACAGTTGGGTAATATTATTAAGTTTACAGTTTAGTTTCCAGATTTCTAAAATAGTTATTTTTGTAACAAGTGCGTAAAATTAGTGATTCTAAACCGAATACAATTTCCATGAAGTTTCAGAATCACGTTTTCCGCATGTATAGCAAACAATACTTTTTTGTAATACTCTAAATTTTTGACATGCTAACCAAACCAAAAAACTTTCTAGCTTCCTTTCCGTTAAGATTCTTGAAATTCGTTTTAATTCAAGTTCATGATTAAATTGCAGAAAATGGATGTTAAGTAAGAGAAATTAAACAATGATGAGCAATTATCAATTAATTAGTAATTTTTATAGAACAAAAATTAAATGTATTTAATAGTTCTTATTTAATTATAACAATATTTATATTTACATCAAAATGATCTTTACAACAAAGAAGTTTTGATTTTATGTTTTTATCTTTACTTGCGACAACCATTTCATTCTTCTTTCTTCGTTTTGAGGCACTATTTTTCCCTATTATCAGTTCTATTTGGGCAGACTGCACAAAACAATTTTTTACAACTATGTTTAATTATTTCCAAATACGAAAATTAGTAGTAGTTGACAGCTGTCATGACTGTCACTCGTTTAAATTCCGTCGGTGGCAAATTTAAGCCACACCCTCATTGGTTAGATCCTTTCGAACGTCATCAGGCAAAAGGAGAAGCGAAAATTCAAACATTCTAATTTCAAAGACATTTTTCTCATGAATAAAGAATAATACGAAAAAAATAAAAAATAGGGGCTAAATATTATTTCTTATTCTTTTGATTAAAGCAAAGAAAAAAAACCGTGAAAAACCTCATTTAAATGCTTCAAATACTAATATGCATATTTCTATACAACATCCCTTACTGGTAAAGCAATTATATTAACAATTATTAACAACATAAAAATGGGAAGCCTGCCCCCGAATGGTTTTAAGCATACATTATCGCATCCCAACTTTACTGTCCCAACTAGGGGAATATGGCCGTACCGGCTGTCGCCCCCATAAACCCGCAGTAAAAACTGTCTGGCGTAATTTGCCGGTTGAGAAATTCTGTGATAACTGCGGCGGTTACAGTGTTCCCAACGATTATTCCTAGTTTTTTTCAGCAGTTTCCCTTCAGCAACCAGCACTACTAGCCGGCTTCACGTGGTTGCAAACTCGGAGCTTTTCAGGGGTTTAGCGAAAATGTTATTTTTCTTGGAAACAGAAGCGTTCACAATATTTGGATTATGGAACTGTGTTTAATTTTGATTGAAGAGGAACAGATGTCAGAACTAGGATTTCGAGTGGAATTTGAATGATGGATTTGCGTGGCCCAAATCTCTAATGACAGAAAGGTTATTTGTAATTTGGAAGATTCATTAGTATTCATTTTAACCGAGTGCTGTCATATGAACGACAAGCAAAATTAAAATACACATTATTTTTTAAATAAAATAAAAATATGACCTTATTTATTATGTTAGGAAATAACAGAAACAATTAGATAAAATTCAAGGATAAGACAAGATAATGCCGAAAAACTGAATTTTGTTGATTTTTACTTCCTTATACAAAGTAAAGGAAGTATTGTAATCGCGAAAAATTTCGGTTTTCAGATTTCAACGGAAATATCCATTTTGACCATCTCTGAATCCATTTTGACTAATTTCGTCGTGACGTCTGTACGTACGTACGTATCTCGCATAACTCAAAAACGGTAAGCCGTAGAAAGTTGAAATTTTGTATTTAGGACTGCTCCCTTTTTGGTCATTACATAATTTCCAAAAATGGTACTTTATTTGAAGCCTATAATAGATATTAATGAAAAACTATTTTAAAATATAATCCAAAACTTTCAAATTTGGTGTATAAGACTTTGGTTAAAACAGGCTAATCGGAAGGGATATATTACCTGAAGTTGTTAACAGTTTTTGATTTTAGAAATAAATGCTTCAAATAAGAGTTTTAGAGAATTAAATTCTGCGTCTAGCACATCAAGTATTATTAAATTAGCCCGTTGTCTAAGCGAGATATGTATATTTAAAACATATACTTTTTGGTTTTTGTAATGAATACTAAATTTGAAAAGTTTTGGATTATTTTTAATATAATTTTTCATTAAAATCTATTATAGGCTTCAAATAAAGTACCATTTCTGGAAATTATGTAATGACCAAAAAGAGAGGTGCACAACTAGATGTTATAGAAGTCCTAAATAAAAAATTTCAACTTTCTACGGCTTATCGTTTTTGAGTTATGCGAGATACGTACGTACGTACAGCCGTCACGACGAAATTAGTCAGAATGGATTCAGGGATGGCCAAAATGGATATTTCCGTTGAAATCTGGAACCCGAAATTTTTCGCGAATACAATACTTCCTTTACTTTGTACAAGGAAGTAAAAATCGACCAAATTCAGTATTTCGCCATTATCTAGTGCCTTATGAGAATGTTTTGAAAAATAACAATTATACATAAACATAGCCCTGATGATGGTTCGTTAGGAACCGAAACGTCAGAATTGTTAAATAAATGACTTTGTAATAAAAACATTTTACCAAAACTGCTTTTCCAATAATTTTTCCCCTAACATCATACTAACAGTAAAAAAAATACCAGTAACTATTAATTTTTAATGACAGATTAATAACTTTTAAAAATGATAGTGTAAATTTTATTTTCCACCGTCTACAGATTTTCTTATTCTCAATAATTCTACCGTGACCCTCGTAAAATATATAAAACGGTATATTATTTACCAATACATAATTGAAATAAAGTATAAAATATTTTCCTTTATTTCACGCTGAAATTTCAATATAAAGAAAGTTTTATTATTTTGTTTCCCTCGGTTTTCCCACTGTCTCATCCTTTGTTTTTGTAAGAGTCCTTCCCCCTGCAAATGAGTCAGGACGAAGTATTTAAAAATTCAGGCGACTGAAGCGTTCCGTGAATTCAATCAATATCGATTGTTTTTCCGAACGAGAGCTTTGTTCGTTACAGTAAACATATTTCATAATAGATGGGGGCAAACGTACACGAAACGAAGATACAACAATTGCTATTCCCACCGATTGACTCGTTCTCGTTTGCATGCGACCAGAAAATTTCTACATACCAAAACAGTTGCTCATTCATGTTTCTATTTTAAATTGTCATGGAACTTTTCAACTGATGTACTAGATGGATAAATCGAAATGACATGCATAGATATTGTTTTACAAATGTGGTTTATTTTTAAATGAGAAAGTTTTTTTCAATCTAAATGAATAATCTGCCTATACGAGATATGCTTTACAAAAGTTAAAATATATTCAATATTTGACTTTGAAGAAACTTTACACATTAACACGAGCCACACTAAGAAATTCCGTGTTAAATTTTACATTAAATGTGGTCTATATAGGTCCACCAGTTGTAGTGTAGAATTTACGACATCGACATTTGGTAATAAACAACACGGAGATATGTGTTCATAATTAACACTATATATTTCGTAGATACTACCACACCGTGTAGTTTTTTACACTTAAATGAGTTATTTTAACCAAATAACTTCGGTTATTAGTACACAGTGTAGTGTCATTTTTAACTTAGTTTAGTGAAAAAATATACCTATTTGTGGTGTACATTTTCATCAAACTAGTGTTTATTAGTGCACTAAATAGTGGGTTTCTTTAACTAACTTTAGTGTATAAATATACCTATTTGTAGTGTATATTTTCATGAATTTTGTGTTTATATACACTGATTACAGTGTACAAAAATAGTACTCATTTTTTATTTTTTTACACAAGATTTGTATTTTATTACCAAAATGTGTATATTTTTTATAAATATTTACTAATATTAGTATAAATGTTATACACGATGTCGAGTGAATAGATAGGTATGATATATAAAAATATGTACTTCCATTAAAATTACACCAGGCAGTGCAGTTTTTAGAAATACACTAGACAGTGTATTTTTAACAAAGATACCGTAGTAAATTGTACAAAAATTAGTGTAAAAATACAAGTAACACCAAATTAAGCAATTTTTACCCACATGTGTGTATAAAACTAGTCATAATAAATATAATACACCTTCCAGTGACAATTTAATATATGTCGTAGAAAATTTTACACAGATATAAAATTACCAACTTAATCTTTTTACACTAACTTTAATAATACCAATTTTAGTATCAAATTCTACACGAAACAAGTTTACCACGTTATATTTTAAGTTTACACGGCTCAAATTTCTAAGTGTGAGGGGGTACGACGTTCTGACTGCTGGTACTGCTTACTGCTTTAGCAGAAATGACACGTCTCACGGTTTCACTTTTTGGTGGTTGAAGATTGGGCCACTACTTTATTGAGGAGGAACATACACACACTTGATTATATATTCGAGATGGGCACGGACATTCTTTATGATTTATACTATTTATTTACATATATTAACATTTAAACTAACTTATTATTATTGACTACACTAAACATAATGTCATGCAAAAAAATTGTTCGTTTTTTTTGTTAAAATCAAATAAGAATAGTCTAATTTATCGAGCTGTATGAATAAATTATTTTTTATTTACATTTTTTGTTGTATAAAATCGTTTTAAAGTATGACATTTTTAAAAAGTGGCAAAAACCAGCCATGTTGTGACGTCAGCGTTTCACACTGCAAGTTCAGACTCATTTCATACAGCCTTATTATATAGACACAGAATTTCTAAAAGAAACAAATATATAGACTATATATTGAGAATAGGCCCGTCCAAGTCTTCGGCTTTTTCAAAGTTACATGTCGCTTATTAATTTTGAATATAAATAAATGAAAAAGAAATAAAAATTGCTATATATTTTGTATTTTTATACCTATAATAATGTAATTAAAGTTTTTAGCGTAAAATGGTCGAAGACAATGTTTGGGGACTGAGCGAAGCGAAGGTCACAATTTTGTCTGAGATCGGTAATTCCTTAACGTTCGTGATGATTATACTATTTTTTGTACGATCGACGCACAAAATTTAGAAGAAAAATAAGATTTGAAGATTATTTTGACATATTAAAAAAATTTAGGTGTCATTTTTGAAGTAAGCTTTGATTTTTGTTTTTATTTATTTCCCGTCTCGCCTCCTGAACGGTAAGTGAAGCACATCACTTACCGACGTGACTCACATCACTTACCGTTCAGGAATTTGTAAATAAGACCTACTGTCTTGGAAACACAATCGGTAAACATAAAAAATAATTCGATCGTGTAAAAAATGAATAAAGATGTTAAATTTAAAATTAAAAACATAGATTACAATAATGAATAAAATAACGGCGAGTACAAAAAACTCTTATTATTATTTGGTTTGATTGAACTTGAAAATACAAATTAAACACATTGATTACAACAATAATAATATTTGTTGGTGACAATGAATTAATCAGCGGTGGTTAAAAAAAACAGTGAAGTACATTACCAAACACTGAATATACAGTCAATTTATAATTTAATAACATTGCCCATAATATTGTTTATTGCAAATATTTGCAACGGGTACAGCTAGTATTTAATAATTTCTCTGACATTTAAAATAAATTGTAAACGTATCTGATCGTTTTGTAATTAAAAGTTGAAGTTCATAAGCCGAGAAAAGTTTTCTACGTCAAAAATAATTTCAACATGATCAATAATGCATTAAACTTTGGAATCCTTTGAAAATTGACTCATAATTCCGTTTATAAATGACTCATCCTGCAGTTAATTTACGAGTACTTCGGAGAAATGAATCATTATCATAAAGCACATAAAAATTCAGTTAATTTATATTACTGAAATCTACATCATAATGGATTGATATATCAAATAATCAATATGTATTAAAAATTGTAAGAGAACTGGTATTTTTTCAATTTAAATGGTTTATTTTCATGATTTAAAATCGACTTCATTATTTTAATTCGTTTATCCTACAAACAAATCAAGAAGCAAATCATATTAAACAATTTTAAATAAAGCAGTCAAATTTATTGAATATGACTGTCAGTACAATTTGGTTTGATCCGTATATTGTAACACGATTATTATAATTATACTACAACTTGCACTAACTTAATTAACTTATTCTTTACTAATTAAAACCAACATAACTTAAATCCTAAAGATGCCGTTGCATCCTTAGGCTAAAATACTCGCGTTACGCGGAACGCGAGCCAAAACTTAAAACTCTTACATGTTTACTAGCTGAGTACAGACGTCTTCTCGACGTGACAAACTAATACCGACTATCTCTAAAACAAAGCGCTATCTTCAGGACAGGATTATCTTACCGGTACAGGGTGCCGTAGGCTAGGTCATTCAAAGTCACGCACGAATGCATTATAATTTCTAGACTTAATGGTCAACAAATAAATGTCGTGACTATAGATACAGAGACAACATTGGGTACCAATTACCAATGATAGAGTATGACATGGGTGAACCCAGACGCGGCTATCATAATATGATAAGAATTTCTAAACTGAATTTTGACATTTATAACTTAAATAGATAAATAGAGTTAAAATATGATTTTTCTATTTCGGTGTTCTTATGTTTCTATAAAAGCACTGTTTATAACTGAAAAAACGACGTTTAGAAAATCTATAAACGTACTGTTTTTGGCGCCTTTCATGTTCTAGAGGTGGTAGTCATGCTTTCATAACTGACAGATAATCTTAAAATGGTAAATTGTTTGTGTTGCAATATTACTTCTAATTGTGGATTTTTATCCTTTCAATAGGTGATAGGACTAGAAAGGAAAGAAATTTATAGCTATAGCTGTTTTAGTTAAGAAAGAATAAGAATCTGTGAAGTTAAAATTTCAACTAAAAAATTATGAAACAAGAAACAATGCGCTCAGGTTTACTTTGTCAAAATAATTAAAACGGTAAGTTTTATTTATTACAATCTAATGTATTGTTATTCCAGGCAGGTTATGAAATGTAAGATGCACGTTACTTGAAAATGTTAACTCTGTCTACTCAATTTGTGGCGGCTACTAGCAAACAAATATGGAAAGTTGACGTTTTAATCCATGATTTGCAGTTCCACGTTGTGGCGAACTATCGAATATATGCCATATATGTTTTGTATTAAAAATTGTAAGAAAAGCTATTGCCGTTATCTGTGCAACTGAGCAGTGAGTGTTGTAAAAATGGTGGAAAGTAAAAGTCTAGAGCAATAAATTGTTCATTAAAGTATTTCATTATTTAAAAAGTTTTATTTATATGTTTTCTCAATAAAAAAGCTTGGTGGTCCACGTAACGTCCTTCAATCCCATATTCAAGTTTTATTTATGATAATAACCAACACGAAACACCGATATGTCAAATCAGGATGGTTCATTAATAACCTTGGAGTTCATTGTATGTATTGGTTTTCCTCTTTCATAATTGTATAATGCTTGATACAATGTTTTAATGTAAACAATCAGACAAAATCACAAGATACACAAACTGTCAAAATTTGAAATTTCAATTTTTAGCGGGAAACGCTACCAACATAACTGATAAAAAAAACACCAACTCATATTTTTGACAACTCCTTTTTTAAAAAATCTAATTGTAAAATTACCTCAATAGAAAAAATAGTATAAAAAACATGTATCATAAGGCCTGTTGACGCACTCGTCCTTTGTAAAACTCGCCTGGCGGTTCGTTTTCCAAACTTGGACTCGTACGTTAACAGATTGCCTTATGATACTTGTGTTTTAATGTACTATATTGAAACTAAAATTTAGAAAAGTTTATAAAAAGTTATTTATCTGTTTTTGCTCTTACCCTCGTCTTATCACAATATTGGCAACACTGATTTTGTTAACAATACTGTAGTATGTGCCAAGCCGTTGCCTTGGCTCTAACGAACACCGGCAGTGCCGGCCCGAGACTTTTGAGCACCCCAGTCGAAAATTGTAAATTGCGCCCCTCATTTATTACAATTTTGTTTAGATTATAAAGGTACGAAAATTAGAAAAGCGGCGATTTGTGTCCATAACTCACGAACAATCACAAAATCTTAATCTGAATGAAATTTTTTTGAAAATATTTTGGATATTTAAAAACAGAATTTTTTTTTCTTTTGGGTTCTACAGAGACGCTTTATTTTCGTCTAATACCATATAGAGACTTAGTCACGGTAGAGTTACTTTCAAAGTCCGTTTGTGTGCAACCCGAAATACAATTTACAACAGCGTCTAGCTTCCTCTCTTAAAATAAAATATTTAATTAACGATTGCTTTGCCTATCTAGTGATGGTTCTGTCATTTTGACATTAAACAATTAAATATGGTCTGTTGTCATTATTATTTTGGGTTGCAAACAAACGGACTTTCAAAATAATCCTTCCGTGACTAACGCTGTATATAGGAAAAGAAAAAATATATCTCAGTGTAGGTATAAGTCTCGGTATGAATACTTTTCGTTATTTTGAAATTCGGAATATCTAATTCAACTCTTTAACGGTTCATCCCAGGATCCCAGGTAAGAAATATAAGAATCTTGTTTTGTATAAAATTTCGATACGGATCACAGTTTTTAAGAAAAATGTCAAAAACCAAAATATGTCGCCTTTTTCCAAATTGGCGAGGGGCTGTTGCATCAGTGTATTGATTTTTTATGTTTTGTTTTTGTTTTATGTAAACATCATTGATATTTTGTGCATTTCTTTTGTAAAATCATTGTGTAAAATTCAAGTTTAAATTGTTATAAGAACTATACATCGATTCAATAAAACAAAAATAGCGTGTTTATCATATAAAATATCCATCAAGAACTCAAAATTTGTGAAAAGTGTTGTTGAAGATATTTGGAAATGATAGCTGTCAAGATGTCAAGAAAGAGAATCAATTGATACTATAGTATGGACCACAGGATGGAGAAACGGGTCAAGGCAGAAGCGTTTCATCGCGACCACGGTTATTGGTTTTTACTAATAATTAATTCTGCCACTACGAATTAACATACTTGTATAGTTATGTAGTTCGATACGAATAAATAATAATAATCAGTGTATTTTTCTGCACAGGATTCCGTATAAAAGTGTTTGTTGTAATTTTTTTTATGTTGCTGGTATTTTTCAGTAGATTTCCTATTTGATAAGACAATGTTTTTAATTGATATAATCGCCAACGAATTTAACCTTTCTTCTTTCTTAGTATAACGTAAAAAATATAAATAGGATTTAATTAATATAATTTTGCTGCAACTGGAATTGTCAGCATTATGATTAAAGCTGCACACTGGACGAGTCAATAAACTTATAATTTGATTTTTAACTTATTTTGCAAAAAATAGTCTCAAAAAATGTCGCCCTAAACCAATTTCGTCCCAGGCGGTCGCGAGGGGCTCGATTCTTGACATCGTTCGCTTTCGCGCGAATGCGAAGGCGAAACGAGAAGTACAACGTGATGCGTAAGCACGAAGCTGATTCTCAACTACCCTTCGCTTCGCCATACGCGCATTCGCATTTTAGACGAACGCTAATATTTAGCAACGTCGCATTGGACATTGGACGTGTTGCTAGTTGCATAACTGTTTTCAATGAATGGATGGTTAAGTGTTGTTTGAATCGTCCTTATTTTTTGGGTAATTAGCTATTACTATTATCAATATGGAAACAAACATTGTCAAAATATCTGAAAAACAAAGACCAATGCATATTGAATTAATTAAGAAAAACTTTAAATTAGTAAGTTGTAAATATACAGCATTTTTTACATCTAAAAATGCGCAAGCTAAATGGAAGGAAATATCCAACGTTTTAAATTGTATTCTAGGAGCTAGAAAAAAATGGAAAAAATGTAAAAATATTTTTTTCTAAATGTTAAAAATCTCAAATACTATTAATTTCTAATAGCGGAAAACAACTTATAACTTATTATGCAATATATTATTACATACATAAAATGTACAAAAAGCGTGTAATAATAAAAAAAATATTTTGTGAATTAGTCAAGTTATTAACAAAACAAATTCAAGTTCTAAAAACAAATATCATTATTTAACTAGGCAGTACGATTTAAGATATAGGTTTACTAAAAGATATCTTTTACATTGTCTTATGAAGTCTGATAAATGTGTTATTTAAAGAAAGGCTGAACTTGTAAGGAGAAAGCATCACAAAATATAACTATAGGCAAAAATATAAATTTTCGTACCAATCTACGCTGAATAATAAATAAAACAAAAACAATCTCTTAGGTAGTAGTCTGATATAATAATTTTTTGAATGGTGTATCTGTTAGAACATCTACAGGATTTTCCATATCCCTGTTATTCATCTCTTCAACATATTCTTTCAAATCTAATATATATCTAATTCTTCATCAACAATTTTTTTAGCTCATTCATTAATAATGACGAATGCTTTTACCCACTCGCTTTGAACACGAAAGCGATTGCACGAATTCATAACGATGCGAAGAGTCGAGAATACCGTTTTACTGATTTCGTTCGCTATGCGTACGAACGCGCACGACTCTGACGATTACGAAGGGTCGAGAATACGGCCCCTGGCTTGCCTGTAGCTTGCTCCGGTGTTAGAACTACGCTTGTGCTACCAGCCATTACGTCTGAAAATTTATAACACTTTTACTACGTATTTCTAAAACATTGGGGTTGAGTCAGAACGTTTTCATATAATAATCTTAAGTGTAGGTATACATATTTTGGCACTTAGATCTCTCTAACGTAAATGCGTCTGAAATAAAATTCAAAGATTTTTGACACCCTGTATTATTTCAGTATCAGAGAAATGAATAATTATTACCCCCCACATAAAAATATTTCAGACAGTGTTTTATTACCGCGCGGTCGATTTTCACGCTTGGCGGTCAATTTTTTGACAATATTTCAGTTTCAACTTCACTATTTCTCTGCTGAAAGGGCTATCGACCTGACTTTTTCAGTGATATCGACTCTAGTGCGTGTAGTACGTACTCCACTCATCATAGCGTGTGTGCTGCTATTCGTGACGTAGGCGTTATTTAAGTGTAAATGCATAAAAAACCGTCTAGTCTACTATTGTCGACAGGAATTTCATTGTGCCGGATAATAATGGAATTAAACGAGGGTGTTTCGCTCTTTGTATGACTTTATTTCTTTAAACTTTTAACGCATTCAACGCGTGTTTGTTAGCTGATTCAACAATTGACGGTGGTTTAGTGGAATTTTAGAAAGATTTAGCGTAAAATATAATGGCAATTGTGATATTTAGGTAAAGAGTTAACAAACTGTGTAAATAAATGTTAAACAATGTTTTAACAGTCTTTATGAGCATGTTATTAAAATTTTCATATTTATTTAATCCTATAATACTCTATTCTGATAATTTTCATTATATTTCATTATTTATAAAATGTTTACATTTTATATTTTATAATATTATACTGGAATGAAAGCTAGTTAAATTTAATACAATAAGCATTATGGAAAGTTATAATTTTTTTAATTTTCGACAATAATTTTAATTTTTAATTTAGAAATAAGCCAGTTGTCAGATAGTTCAGTAGATATAAATATGGGTTTAAATCGGGAAAAAGATTTATCTATTGGAATCGGTTTATTGTAGGCCTCTTTTAGACATGCTCATTTTTCCCACTCGCGCAACCCCAGAAGATCCCTAATTTTGCGTAATATGGCTCAAAAATTGTTTTTTTATCAACATCAAAAAATTTGCTGTAATAATTATTGTCTGACATTGGAAATTATTTGAAAGAAAACAATCGTTTCTTATTTTCGTTTCATCAGCCGTACCTACATGTCAGCTGTCATTGTATAAAGATAAGTAACCTATTTTAGCATAAATGTTAACACTAATTCAAAAAGATAAGTTTAATAATGTTAAATTATTTCAATAATAAAATAATTTTGTAAATTTGCTTTTTATTTATATTTAAAAAAAAATCACAAAAATTAGTAATAATTCCTCCGTGACTTCTAAATTATTCTCGCACGGAGTGACTAATGTTGTACATTAAGCATCAATTTCATGGTGGCTTCGCTGGCGTGGATTCGGCGAGTCAACCAATAGGATTGCTTGATTTTAACAAACTCACGCCACGGCGTGGATTCGGTAGCGCGGCTCGGAAGTTGGAAATGTTTCAAGTTTTGAAGCCGGCGCGCATGCGTACATTGTGTTCTGAAGCGTCATTCTGTTTACATATATTTGATATAACCTAACATAGTATAAAGATTGTTAAGATGGAGTTTGATGAAAAATTAATTCGTGCAGTTGAATGTAGGCCTATTTTATATGATATGAAGCATCCGAAGTATAGGAATAATTTAGTACGGATGGAATTGTGGTACGAAGTATCAAAAGAGACAAATACTGAACGTAAGTATTCGTATGATTTACAATTTTGAAACAATGGACGGACCCACCATCGTTTCTCTTCATAGAATGTATTTTTATAATAAAGATACAATAGAAGTAAACGTTTTCTTCTTCTTTGCCTGTCCATTTCTTTATTTTATTTTATAAAGTAGATATTATTAAAATATTGTGACAGCTCGCATGATACTTCTGTAACACAGCGCAAGCGCGAAAGCACAGAGTTGAGCGACGCCGCGCAAGACAAATTAGCTCTATTAAGGTGGCATAGCCATCACAGCTCAACAAGAAAAGATATACATAATAATTTAGAGCTAATTAATTGCTAATTAATTGCGCTAATTAAAAATTTATTGCTTGATTTTTTTTAAAAGAAATTGTGGCTGAGCTAGCTTAAATCATATGCTGGCTCAGCCAAAAAAAATACTGGCATTTTCGGTGTGAATTTACATAGTCAAATTAATTGCTATTTAATTGCTCATTGTAAACCATATTTCTATTACAAAATTATAACATATGCCGAAAAGTAATGCCTAATTAAAACTTGATATACAAATATGCACGTACGAAACAACTCAACATTATTTGCTCCACATTTAAACCTAGAAAAATAAATTGAAAGCTCATATCTAATGATTTAATGATTGTGGGCTCCAGTGACTCAATGGTTAGAGAGATAGAGTAACAGCTCTTACTCATATGTGCACGGTTGGAGTTTCGGTTCCCGGGTTTGAATACCACTAAGACATGAGTGAACCTAATCTGTAATCGGGATTTACTCATGGTGGGAGTTTTTTTTTACATTTTGATAATTGTTGCAAATAAAATAAACTAAAAGGATTAATATTATGAGAGAACAGCATCAAAGTGTGCGTACAATTAAAAATGGGGTTTTAGAATTAATTGCTTTAGCTCAACCTAATGAAAAGGGTTGCACTATTTAGTAGAACTTTTACTCCTATTGATAGAGGGGATTTTTAATTAATTGCTGCAAATAAACTGAACTAGAAGCATTAATACAGCAGCATACTGCACGTAGAATAAAAAATACTGCATTAGAATTAATTGCTCCAGCTCAACCTAATATAAAGGGTTGCACTATTTAGTATAACCGTTACTCTTAATGATGCAAGGGATTTTTAATTAATTGCTGCAAATGAACTGAACCAGAAGCATTAAAAAATAGGGTATTAGAATTAATTGCTGTAGCTCAACCTAATGAAAAGGGTTGCAATATTAAGTAGAACCCCTACTCTTAATGATATAAGGGATTTTTAATTAATTGCTGCAAATAAACCGAACTAGAAGCATTATTCCAGCAGCATAGTGCGCATAGAATAAAAAATAGGGTATTAGAATTAATTGCTCTAGCTCAACCTAATGAAAAGGGTTGCACTATTTACTATAACCCCTACTCTTAAGGATACAAGGGATTTTTAATTAATTGCTGCAAGTAAACTGAACTAGAGGCATTAATACAGCAGCATAGTGCGCTTGGATAAAAAGATAGGGTATTCGAATTAATTGCTCTAGCTCAACCTAATGAAACAGGTTGCACTATTTAGTATAACCTCTACTCTTAATGCTACAAGGGATTTTTAATTAATTGCTGCAAACAAACCGAACTAGAAGCATTAATACAGCAGCATAGAGCGCGTAGATTAAAAAATAGGGTATTAGAATTAATTGCTGTAGCTCAACCTAATGAAAAGGGTTGCAATATTTAGTAGAACCCCTACTCTTAATGATACAAGGGATTTTTAATTAATTGCTGCAAATAAACCGAACTAGAAGCATTAATACAGCAGCATAGTGCGCTTGGATAAAAAGATAGGGTATTCGAATTAATTGCTCTAGCTAAACCTAATGAAACAGGTTGCACTATTTAGTATAACCTCTACTCTTAATGCTACAAGGGATTTTTAATTAATTGCTGCAAACAAACCGAACTAGAAGCATTAATACAGCAGCATAGAGCGCGTAGATTAAAAAATAGGGTATTAGAATTAATTGCTCTAGCTCAACCTAATGAAAAGGGTTGCACTATTTACTATAACCCCTACTCTTAAGGATACAAGGGATTTTTAATTAAGTGCTGCAAGTAAACTGAACTAGAGGCATTAATACAGCAGCATAGTGCGCTTGGATAAAAAGATAGGGTATTCGAATTAATTGCTCTAGCTCAACCTAATGAAACAGGTTGCACTATTTAGTATAACCTCTACTCTTAATGCTACAAGGGATTTTTAATTAATTGCTGCAAACAAACCGAACTAGAAGCATTAATACAGCAGCATAGAGCGCGTAGATTAAAAAATAGGGTATTAGAATTAATTGCTCTAGCTCAACCTAATGAAAAGGGTTGCACTATTTAGTAGAACCCCTATTCTTAACGATACGAGGAATTTTTAATTAATTGCTGCAAACAAACCGAACTAGAAGCATTAATACAGCAGCATAGAGCGCGTAGATTAAAAAATAGGGTATTAGAATTAACTGCTCTAGCTCAACATAATGAAAAGGCTATCTGTACTTGGTATAAACTTTGCCCTTATTGATCATAGGAATATTTTATTAATTGCACAAATGAGCTGCACTAAACGCTATAGGACCACAGCACATAAAAATAGGGTGTTAGAGTTAGAGCGGCCAACGTAATGAAAAGGTTTGTACTACTTGATATAACTTTTACCCTTTTTGATTAAAGGAATTATAAATTAATTGTTGCAAATAAACTGAACAAAATGCATCAATATAATTATTAGAAGACAGAAGAGTGCGCAAAGGGTAGAAAATGGGGTGGTATAATTAATTACTCTAGTTTATCATAATGAAATGTGTAGCTCTATTTACTATAACCTTTGCCCTAATTGATACGAGGAATTTTTATTTAATCGGTGCATCTAAACAATTAAAAGCATTATTATGTTTAACAGCAGAGTGCGCTTAGAGTAGGCAATGGAGTGAATTAATTGCTCTAGCTCAACCTATTGAAAAAGGTTTGTCCACTTGATATAACCTTTAATCCTCATGATACAGGGTATAAATAAAAAATTAAATAAATGAATGAACTATTATTTAATATATACGTAATAAGAATTATTTGTAATATGTGTTAATGTTTCCAGTTCAGTTTATTAGCAGCAATTAATTAAAAACCCCTTGTATCAATAAGAGAAAGGATTCTACTAAATAGTGCAATCCTTTTCATTAGGTTGAGCTAGAGCAATTAATTCTAACACTCTATTTTTTTTATCTACGCGCACTATGCTGCTGTATTAATGCTTCTAGTTCAGTTTATTTGTAGCAATTAATTAAAAATCCCTTGTAGCATTAAGAGTAGAGGTTATACTAAATAGTGCAACCTGTTTCATTAGGTTGAGCTAGAGCAATTAATTCGAATACCCTATCTTTTTATCCAAGCGCACTATGCTGCTGTATTAATGCTTCTAGTTCGGTTTGTTTGCAGCAATTAATTAAAAATCCCTTGTAGCATTAAGAGTAGAGGTTATACTAAATAGTGCAACCTGTTTCATTAGGTTGAGCTAGAGCAATTAATTCGAATACCCTATCTTTTTATCCAAGCGCACTATGCTGCTGTATTAATGCCTCTAGTTCAGTTTACTTGCAGCAATTAATTAAAAATCCCTTGTATCCTTAAGAGTAGGGGTTATAGTAAATAGTGCAACCTGTTTCATTAGGTTGAGCTAGAGCAATTAATTCGAATACCCTATCTTTTTATCCAAGCGCACTATGCTGCTGTATTAATGCCTCTAGTTCAGTTTACTTGCAGCACTTAATTAAAAATCCCTTGTATCCTTAAGAGTAGGGGTTATAGTAAATAGTGCAACCCTTTTCATTAGGTTGAGCTAGAGCAATTAATTCTAATACCCTATTTTTTAATCTACGCGCTCTATGCTGCTGTATTAATGCTTCTAGTTCGGTTTGTTTGCAGCAATTAATTAAAAATCCCTTGTAGCATTAAGAGTAGAGGTTATACTAAATAGTGCAACCTGTTTCATTAGGTTGAGCTAGAGCAATTAATTCGAATACCCTATCTTTTTATCCAAGCGCACTATGCTGCTGTATTAATGCCTCTAGTTCAGTTTACTTGCAGCACTTAATTAAAAATCCCTTGTATCCTTAAGAGTAGGGGTTATAGTAAATAGTGCAACCCTTTCCATTAGGTTGAGCTAGAGCAATTAATTCTAATACCCTATTTTTTAATCTACGCGCTCTATGCTGCTGTATTAATGCTTCTAGTTCGGTTTGTTTGCAGCAATTAATTAAAAATTCCTCGTATCGTTAAGAATAGGGGTTCTACTAAATAGTGCAACCCTTTTCATTAGGTTGAGCTAGAGCAATTAATTCTAATACCCTATTTTTTAATCTACGCGCTCTATGCTGCTGTATTAATGCTTCTAGTTCGGTTTGTTTGCAGCAATTAATTAAAAATCCCTTGTAGCATTAAGAGTAGAGGTTACACTAAATAGTGCAACCTGTTTCATTAGGTTGAGCTAGAGCAATTAATTCGAATACCCTATCTTTTTATCCAAGCGCACTATGCTGCTGTATTAATGCTTCTAGTTCGGTTTATTTGCAGCAATTAATTAAAAATCCCTTGTATCATTAAGAGTAGGGGTTCTACTAAATATTGCAACCCTTTTCATTAGGTTGAGCTACAGCAATTAATTCTAATACCCTATTTTTTAATCTACGCGCTCTATGCTGCTGTATTAATGCTTCTAGTTCGGTTTGTTTGCAGCAATTAATTAAAAATCCCTTGTAGCATTAAGAGTAGAGGTTACACTAAATAGTGCAACCTGTTTCATTAGGTTGAGCTAGAGCAATTAATTCGAATACCCTATCTTTTTATCCAAGCGCACTATGCTGCTGTATTAATGCTTCTAGTTCGGTTTATTTGCAGCAATTAATTAAAAATCCCTTGTATCATTAAGAGTAGGGGTTCTACTAAATATTGCAACCCTTTTCATTAGGTTGAGCTACAGCAATTAATTCTAATACCCTATTTTTTAATCTACGCGCTCTATGCTGCTGTATTAATGCTTCTAGTTCGGTTTGTTTGCAGCAATTAATTAAAAATCCCTTGTAGCATTAAGAGTAGAGGTTATACTAAATAGTGCAACCTGTTTCATTAGGTTGAGCTAGAGCAATTAATTCGAATACCCTATCTTTTTATCCAAGCGCACTATGCTGCTGTATTAATGCCTCTAGTTCAGTTTACTTGCAGCAATTAATTAAAAATCCCTTGTATCCTTAAGAGTAGGGGTTATAGTAAATAGTGCAACCTGTTTCATTAGGTTGAGCTAGAGCAATTAATTCGAATACCCTATCTTTTTATCCAAGCGCACTATGCTGCTGTATTAATGCCTCTAGTTCAGTTTACTTGCAGCAATTAATTAAAAATCCCTTGTATCCTTAAGAGTAGGGGTTATAGTAAATAGTGCAACCCTTTTCATTAGGTTGAGCTAGAGCAATTAATTCTAATACCCTATTTTTTATTCTATGCGCACTATGCTGCTGGAATAATGCTTCTAGTTCGGTTTATTTGCAGCAATTAATTAAAAATCCCTTATATCATTAAGAGTAGGGGTTCTACTAAATATTGCAACCCTTTTCATTAGGTTGAGCTACAGCAATTAATTCTAATACCCTATTTTTTAATGCTTCTGGTTCAGTTCATTTGCAGCAATTAATTAAAAATCCCTTGCATCATTAAGAGTAACGGTTATACTAAATAGTGCAACCCTTTATATTAGGTTGAGCTGGAGCAATTAATTCTAATGCAGTATTTTTTATTCTACGTGCAGTATGCTGCTGTATTAATGCTTCTAGTTCAGTTTATTTGCAGCAATTAATTAAAAATCCCCTCTATCAATAGGAGTAAAAGTTCTACTAAATAGTGCAACCCTTTTCATTAGGTTGAGCTAAAGCAATTAATTCTAAAACCCCATTTTTAATTGTACGCACACTTTGATGCTGTTCTCTCATAATATTAATCCTTTTAGTTTATTTTATTTGCAACAATTATCAAAATGTAAAAAAAAAACTCCCACCATGAGTAAATCCCGATTACAGATTAGGTTCACTCATGTCTTAGTGGTATTCAAACCCGGGAACCGAAACTCCAACCGTGCACATATGAGTAAGAGCTGTTACTCTATCTCTCTAACCATTGAGTCACTGGAGCCCACAAACATTAAATCATTAGATATGAGCTTTCAATTTATTTTTCTAGGTTTAAATGTGGAGCAAATAATGTTGAGTTGTTTCGTACGTGCATATTTGTATATCAAGTTTTAATTAGGCATTACTTTTCGGCATATGTTATAATTTTGTAATAGAAATATGGTTTACAATGAGCAATTAAATAGCAATTAATTTGACTATGTAAATTCACACCGAAAATGCCAGTATTTTTTTTGGCTGAGCCAGCATATGATTTAAGCTAGCTCAGCCACAATTTCTTTTAAAAAAAATCAAGCAATAAATTTTTAATTAGCGCAATTAATTAGCAATTAATTAGCTCTAAATTATTATGTATATCTTTTCTTGTTGAGCTGTGATGGCTATGCCACCTTAATAGAGCTAGACAAATTTTACTTCGCACCGGCAAAGCCACGCTCGCCACGCCAGCCAAGCCATCATGAAATTGATGCTTTAGTTATTTCAAATAGCCATAGTAACAAGTATATTATGAGTCGGTGTTGGATAAAAATTATTGTACCTTTGTTTGTGTAATAATTTACTATAAAATATTTCTCATTTCATATTGTGTTTGGTATCTATTCTAAGTGTTATGTTGTTCTGTATTTAGAATTTGTTTATTTGTCTGTTTAATTGCATCATCTTGTGTTTTGTTGTCCTAATTATGTTCTTTCTTTCCATACTTTTTAACAATACACGTTTATTTTAATAAAATAAAAATAATTTTGATAAATAAAGTTTGAATTTTCAATAACACTCTTCTTTTTCAGAAGAATCATGATTGAAAATTTTGATCCTTTTATAAAACTTTAACCTCTTGCTCCACCTCTTGTATTTTGCTAACTAGAAGAGATAGGATCTATGCTCATATAACATTTTTTTTGCTTAGAATGATCTCAGGAATAAGCTGTTAAATGTTGTAACATTAGTCCTGAATCACCCTGTGTTTGGACTATAAGATGACCCTTTAAATGCCGGTCTAACTATCACCTGTTATTTGGCCCACAGTTTTTAAATTTCAACAATTTAAAGAAATTATGTAGAAATTTCTCAAACATTTTATCTTTCTTTTCATTTTACAAAGAAAAATATTAAAGAAATATTGTTTACAAACTTAGTTTTATCTGAAACAATACAATAATCGGCCTAATTCTCTAAACAACGTTGTTAAAATTAACAACTATTTTTAGTTGTTAAATTGAATGTCAGTTGCTAAGTTCAAAATCCCAATTCTCTATTACATCAACTTATTAAAATTTAACAACTAGTCGTTACGTCGAGTTGTTAATCTAGCAACTGCATTTCTTTCATTGTTAGTATTGAATAATCGTTGTTAAATGGTTTTTCTTGAAAATTTTGTGTTAGGAAATAAACTTTTATTGGAAATAGAGGGACGACAACAAAGGAAAACTATTTATAAACTAATATATACCTATGACCAATAATTATATACATTTTTATTTATATAATTATATAATATAATAATTATATAATTTATTAGTAATCCGTTTTCAGTATCTATAAAAAAAAATATTTACAGAGATATTCAAACTGAGCAAGGTGTCGTTCATGATTTAATTAGTGAATTGCATGGTCTCATGCTTCAAGCATACTGAGTCAGTATATGCTCAGAGGTCTCATGTTACTAGATGAAAGATTTACATTATTCCAAACTAAAATGTTTTAATTCTTAATAAATTAATATTGAACAAATTTTCTGATTTTCTCCCGAAAAGATCTAAATTCATTTTTGCAAATTATTTTCAATATCTTACACATTTAAATTTAAACAGCCATTTTAACAATGTCAAATTTGTATTATTTTTACTGTTAAAACTTCTAGACGCTGGTCATGCCATGCCTGATGATGAGGTTCTTGAAATTTCGAAATCGATCGCATTCAACCATAGGATTTAAATAAACATGTATACTAAACTGGAGAACTTCATCAGATTCTCCTAACACTTAAATTCTACGCCTGGCTATGGGTCTTATAAAGAGATTAAAGGGCAAAATATCACTTTTCCGTGAGTCAATCAACGATTTGCAATATTTACAACTAGCAGTTATCAGAAATGAAATGCAAAACTAGCTTTGTCATTTAATTAGCCCAAACTCATCATGAAATCTACCATTAGAGAATATTGTTCCGCGGAATATCTTGCACCCCGAATTTTCTTATTATTCATTATTAAAAACTCAAACGTCAAACTAATCAAAATCTGTCACTTTACGTTGAGAATCGACATGCCTTTTAACTCACTTGTTAATAACTTCACTTCTATATTTAACAACGATTGTTCAGAACGACCCTTTTTAAAAATGTCGTTAATTATGTATTTACTCGGCCTAATTCACTAAGATAGTTGTTAACACAGTTGTTAGGTAACAACTGAGAGTTAACAACGATTTTTAGCAACTCTTGTAACAACCGTCATTCAATTGGTATTCAGTAAATACATAATTAACGACATTGTTAAAAACGGTCGTTCTGAACAATCGTTGTTAAATATAGCAGTGAAGTTATTGACAAGGAGTTAAAAGGCGTCGATTCTCAATATTTGTACATATTTCTACTCTATTCACAACCTAAAGTGACAGATTTTGATTTGTTTGACGTTTGAGTTTTTAAGAACGAGTGATAAGAAAATTTGGGGTGCAAGATGTTCCCCGGAACATTATTCGCTAATGGTAGATTTCATGATAATTTTGGACTAATTAAATAACAAAGCTAGTTTTACATTTCAGTTCTGATAACTGCTAGTTGGAAATTTTGTAAATGGTTGATAGACTTAAAAAATAGAAATTTTGCCCTGTAATCTCTTTATAAGACCCATAGCTAGCCGTAGAAATTAAGTGTTGGGAGAATCTAATGAAGTTCTCCAGTTTAGTATGCATGTTTATTCAATTCTATGGGATCGATTTCGAAATTTCAAGAATATTATCATTAGGAATTATGTATGAACATCGTCTAGAAGTTTTAACTGTAAAAATAATAGAAATTTGACATTGTTGAAATGGCTGTTTAAATTTAAATGTGTAAGGTAAATGAAAATAAATTTAAAAAAAATTAATTTAGATCTTTTCGGGAGAGAATCTGAAAATTTGTTCAATATTAGGAATTATAATATTTTAGTTTGGAATAAATGTAAACCCTTCATCTTGTAACATGAGACCTTCGGGCATATACTGACTCAGTATGCTTGAAGCGTGAGACCATTCAATTTACGAATTAAACGACACTTGCTCAGTTTGAATATCTCTGTAAATAGTATTTCCCCATATCAGGATCGGGAATGGGTTACTAACATCTCGCAATTTTCTTTGCATAAATCTATAATCTTATTTAAAAATGTATATAATTATTGGTCATGTAGGTATATATTAGTTTATAAATAGTTTACCTTTGCTGTCGTCCCTCTATTTCCAGTTAAAGTTTATTTCCTAACACAAAATTTTCAAGAAAAACCGTTTACCAACGATTGTTCAATACTAACAATGAGAGAAATGCAGTTGCTAGATTAACAACTCGACGTAACGACTAGTTGTTAAATTTTAGCAACTTGATGTAATAGTGAATTGGGATTTTGAACTTAGCAACTGACATTGAAATTAACAACTGAAAATGGTTGTTAATTTTAACAATTTTGCTTAGAGAATTAGGCCGACTGAATATCAAATGAATGACAGTTGTTACAAGAGTTGCTAAAAATCGTTGTTAATTCTCAGTTGTTATCTAACTACTATGTTAACAACTATTTTAGTGAATTAGACCGAATATTAGACAAATATGAAGCAATTAAATAAATTAAAATATAAATATCTTCCAATTCAACAATTCTCAATGAAATAAATATCGTTGTTGATTCAAAGGATTTATTATTAAATTGAAAGTTCCCTATCATAATGCTTGTTTAAACTTTCATGCTTCAAGGATTACTACGAAAAATAAACAATTCATACAAAATAAACATTTTAAACATTCCATTCTTTTCGACAGAGTACTTTGAATACAAGTGTTCCCCCGCTGCAACAGTGTTGTCTTTCATCGGAATTTGGCTAGTAAGTGATCGTTTAAGATTCCGTGAATTGTTTACCTGATGTTCGGCATCAGGCCAACTGGCAGTGCAGCCCTGTTGCTCCAGCTCTTCGTCCATAATATTCTGAACTGAGCCGTGCCTGACACCACACTTCACACACAGACAATCACAAAGACATCATCTGAGTGGAATAAAAACGCGCCTTTTATTAAACATTAATATAAATATAATATGAAACACTTAAGCACGTCAAAAAGTACATATATTGTCAACAACCATCGTCCGGAACATTATTCCATTTCAAACAACAGTTTTCTATCACATTTTTTACAACACATTTTTTTATAGTACATAATATTGTTTATAATGTTTATCATCCACCACCACAACGCATCAACGAGTCTTCTCGTTTCGGGTACAACCGACAATGTTGGTAAGAGCTCCGAAGCTCGGCGGAAATACCCGAAAGGAGTTCGATCCGTGAGCAACACATAGCAACCGAGTGGGTGCGCCCTCGCACTATCCTGCAAGAAATTTCTCCTGCTGAAAAATTTCTAAATTCAATTTGAATGAAACATAATGGGAAGCGGTTCATTAACTAACAGAAGTACATTAATGGTCTTGTTTTTGCTATTAAGGTTGTAGAAAATGTAGAAAATATTCTAATGGCTAGTTCCATTTCTGTTATTGTAATTGTGATATTAGCAAAAATTGTTTTCTTGTACCTGCTAACAATATCTCATAAAACAGTGTTTATTTTTTACCTTCCGTCACCTTTAGGTAAGGAAGGTATTGTCTTTGGTCAAAAAATTCGGTGGTGAGTTTTTAATGAATAAGCACGTTTTAAGGTCCCTAGAATACGATTTTACTATTTTTAACGATGATGTCTGTATGTGGGTGTGTGTGTGTGTGTGTGTGTGTGTGTGTGTGTGTGTGTGTGTGTGTGCGTGTGTGTGTGCGTGCGTGTGTGTGTATGTATGTGTGTCCGTGTGTGTGTGTGTGTGTGTGTGTGTGTGTGTATGTAAGAAAATTTTCGTCTGCGATAACTAATACTACAATTCCAAAAATTATAATTCTTTCGTATTCCTCTTTGTTGCATCCATATGAAGAACTGATTAGATTTTGGTTATAATTGGTCAACCGGAAGTGCTCTCGTTTGAAGATTTTAACAGTTTTTCTTGAAAAAACGATGTTAAATATCATTTTTTCACATTTAATGTTATTATAAATATTAAAGAACATTGTATTCTCTATTCGATTTGACTGCATTTTATACTTAATATTAAATGGATATAGAGTTATAAAATTATAAAGAAATTAAACTTCATAAATTAGCCAGCTATGCTAGAAACAGATACTATATTAAGAAAATTCAGATTGAAAGATGTCAGTGTCAAGTGCAATTGACATATTCGTAGTATATTTGTGTTAGGATCATTTTGCTCGAAATTATCTGTATGGAATTAGTATAAAATACATACAACTGTCGAAAGGTAATGTACATACAAGAAATTTAGAATCTTTTGCAAGGAACTTTCTGTATGGATTTTATAGAAAATACATATGCATTTACGAAAATTCTACCGGTAGATACCGCATCTACCGACTGTGTTCGAAAGCATGAGTGGTAAAATGTTACCGTGTTCGAAAATTGTTCAATATCTACCAGATCCATCTACCGGATTCATGAAGAATCTAATCTCAAAAAAGGTAGTGATGCAAAGCGAAGCGCGCGCGGTAAAAGTGGAAATGTGTCAAAGTAGGGCTCTGCTCAGTTTGTTAACTACGTCAAATTTTTAACCTGTTTTAAATTTTCAGATTTTTTCATAGGTTATGGATCTACCCTGTTTACCAGTTGCGTTCTTAAAATATCGATTCCGGTAGCTATAACCTGATAAAAAGCTGTTTACTGGTAACAGTTCGCCGGTAGAATTTTCGTAAGTACGTCATATAACTGACGGAAGGTAATGTGCCAGCCACTTCAGATTTTTTTATAATCTTTCTAAAGCTTTTTTTATATTCTACTAAACACTGTTATTACCAGAAAATATTGTATGCTATCAACTACATTGTAAAACATTCTTCACACAAAAGACCTACAAAATTTTATCTATAGAAAATGAGGTGTAAAGTATACGGTAATTTTGGTATAAGTAGGCGAGATTCAAGTTGAGCAATTACTTTGATGTTTAGTGTGTGAGTAGATGAATGTCAGTAGTTATGAGTTGAAAGGAGAAAGAATGTTTATAAGTTTGCAGAACAGAAGTAGTGTGAATGCTTTTATGAATGTTATAATATATTTCTTTACGCATATTTTCAATATTTTTTCTTGCCTGCAGAACATAATTATTTGTAGGAAAATAATAATAGTGACAGTAAAGTAATAGGTGTAACATTCGATGTAAAATTCACATTTTCTCCACATATCACTAACGTTGTCTCTTCTTCTTTAAAAATGATAGGTTTCATAAAAAGAAACACTAGATCCTTCTCTAAACTCGATTCAATTATTTCTCTTTATAATGCTTTTGTTAGGTGCAAACTGGAATATTGTAGTACTATTTGGAATCCGTTTTACGACAAATATGATAATACATATAATAGAATCAGTGCAACGTAAATTTATTAAATTTTATACTTCAAACAAAGTCGACATTATCCTTCTATTGATTATTCCTATAATAGTTTACTTCAGTCTTTCAACTTTGTTAAGCTCTCCCTTCGACGACAATGTGCCTACTAAATTTATCTATATAAAATTGTTCATAATTTGGTTGATGACTCTGAAACCCTTTCTCTCCTTTTCTTCCATGCTCCTTCAAACACAACTAGACAAAATAAATGCTTTTACCTACCTAGAGCTTCAACAAACATGCTTTTGAAATCTCCGCTATTTTCTATGTGCACGCTTTTTAATTCTATGTGTCATCAAGTTGATATTTTCAATATTTCAGTTTCCGCTTTTGGGAACCAATGTTCAAAAATTCTGGCTGACTCGTATATGTAATTCTTTTCTTACTCTTATATTATATTATTATTATTATTATTGTTACTATTATTATTATTATTATTATTATTATTATTATTATTATATCAGTATCTTCGTTATGTTTTTGTGTATGTTTTTTTTTATCTGTTTGGGTCCTTGACCTGTTAATCTAAATTGAATAAATAAATAGTAAGTAATAGTAAATCGGCACAGTAATCCTTGCTACTTCGGTATTATCCATTTTTTATATACAACGAATAAATCAGGCATAAAATTGAAGATAAATGTTAGGGAGTACTAAATAAAAGTAAATATCAACACTATTGTTTGTTTATATTTTTATTCACAACCAATATATAATTTGTCAATTCCTAACCTTTTAGAGGTTGAGAAATACATCATTCCTAACTTGTGTAATAAGACAAGGGTAAGAGCAATAACAGATAAATAACTATTTATAAACTTTTCTAAATTTTAGTTTCAATAATCATATTTTAATTTTGTTATTTAAGTCTATTTAAATATTTATGTCAAAATTCAGTTTAGAAATTCTTATCATATTATGATAGTCACGACGTTTATTTGTTGATCATTAAGTTTAGAAATTATTAGGTATACGTGCGTGACTTTGAATGCCCTAGCCTATGCACCATGTATCCCTAAGATCATCCTGTCCTGAAGATAGCGCTTTGTTTTAAAGAGTCGACATTAGTTACTCATAGAGTAAACATGAAGAGTCGAGATTAGTTCATCGAATCGTGCAGATATTTGTAGTTGTCGAAACATGTAGTGAGTGTGTTTTAGTTTCGAGGCGCGTGCTAAACGCCTGCCCGCTGGGTTACGTCCTTCTCACCAAGTCGTGGACGCCAATCATCTGAGGCGTCCATCAGCGAGTAAGAAGATGCATCATCAGTCTTACGGACCCCCCCCCCTCGTGTTTCACTTGGGGGGAAATAAAAGATTTCACTTCCACCCTACGGGTTGGAAATGTTTATATAGGGGTTGCGTAGCAACATTGTCATAGATCCCTATAACGAAGTGGTCAAAAATATAAATAAATTTTAAGGTCTCAATGATTTATTTAGAAAATTATTGATTTTAAAAGAGGATGATTGTGAATAAAATAGTGTAACGTGCCAGCCCCGCTGCTATACTGAACAAGCGTCTAAGTATAGCGATGACGCAATCGCGCTAGCAGCCGGGGTACGTAAACAAACAAGTCGCGAGGTCGCCTGAACCTTTTGAGTTCATTATTATTATGCGCTCGAACATTCTAGAGCTCTCTAGAAGGTAATGGCAACTGTATAAAAGGGAGGCAGCTATGCTCGAGAGTTAGTTACATGGAGAGACATATAGAGACATTCACATAGAGAGTAAAGTGTTAGTGAGAAGCACAGCAGTATCGTGGTGAGCGTATGCAGTATAGTATCGAGTGGAGGACTCGGGGAGTTACTGATAACTGGGACAGCTGTGGATGTGAATACTCAGTAGTATTGGGAAGCTATAGTGTACAAGGACAGTAACGGCGAGTCGGGAAGTTACTGGTATACGAGAACAGTAACGGCAAGTAGAAGTGGACACTCGGTAGTGTTGATGAAGAATTGCGGCATACAGACAGTCGGTGATACTGAGGCTGTGGAAGTTAGACAGTTCGTTATATAAATAGACAGACAGTGAAGTGAAAGATGTGATCTGTCCGGGCAGTTGCAATGTACAGACGCTGTTGAGTCAGTTGAGTATATAGACGCTGTGGAAGTCGGTAGGTCGGACAGTTGAACGTGATATAAATAAATAGTGACATTAATAATGGAAATAAATAATTAGTAATATAATTGGTTAAATAAATAAATAGTGTTAGTGTTAATTAGTTAATTATAGTTTTAGTCTTAATTAGTTTTTAATAATTGTTTAATATTAATAATAGTCATTTTCATTATAGCTTAATAAACAATTATTTTAATTAATAATAATTGTCTAATATTTACAGTTCACACAAATAAATAAGAAAAAACGTTACAATAGTATAAATACACCTCGATGGGATTTTCATCACAGCCTCATGCTGTATCTCACCTCGAGGTTTCGTCTTTCGGCAATAAACATAAGCCCTCGGCTGTAATAAAACATATTCTACCTCGGATGCAACGTACTATTAATTCCCTGTTTTTACTTTTTAAGTACAAGAAACATAGGTAACTTAGATTGAAAGAAAATAATAACATACGAATAATTATTTTGACAGATATTAAAAATATAAAATACGGGCTGTATTTTATAAATATATTAGCAACACGGAATGTACGTATATCTTATCATTGACGAAAGCTATATTTCAAAAATTTGCTGGCTTTGGCATTCGCCTCGGCAGTAAAGTCCAGATTCGGCCAAAAACAGATTACTTTACGGCCTTGATACATACCATAACATTTCTAGACATGAATTTTATTGTAAGAAATAGTATAATAGCCATTTGTGTATTAAGAGCGCAAAATGGGACATTGTCGATTGAGAGGTTGTTGACGCACGACGCAGGTGCGCGGCATTCTCTCGAAATCGACAATGTCCATTTGCGCTCGAAACACACACAAGATTTTTTCTACAGTCCTCCACCATAACAAAAAATAATAAAATGTACACTTTGTACTATTCAATAGTTTTGCAGTGAAGATAGGAAAGTATTCAAATATGACTTCAAGATATTGTTTTGGCTTCCGTTTGTACAAAAAATTAATGCCAATTTTGTAATGAATATTATAAGATTTGTATAATTTATTTGTTTCAAGCAGAGCTGGGACGAGTACAACGAAAATGTACTTAAGTACTGAGTACTAAGTACTTTATTAAAAAGGACTTTGAGTACAAGTACGAGTACTGTACTCGTGTACTTAAGTACTTTATAATAAGTACAAGTACAAGTACATTGTACTACAAGGTAGTAAATTTAAAAATATAATCAGAAATGATAAAATGAACCTATTTAATGGTTATAAAAAGAACTAATTTGTAATTATTTTATATGTAAAAAAATAAGTGAAAGTACGTAGGTAAGTTTCATTGGGTAGGGTATACAGGTGGGCGCGTGAGTAACTTTTTGTTCACGACCACGCACGCTCACGGAACTAAAAATGTAATCACGCACGACTTTTTATGTTTGATTCACGATCACTCACGCTCACGATTTTATTTTGGCACTCACGCCCGATCACGCCCGGGGGTCACGTTCGTGTCACGTAATTGTTTCTATGTACGTTTAAGCCTGTTTAACACAGTCATAAGTTGTTATCAAATTTGTTAACAAATTGGTAATAAGTTAGGTAACAGATGAATCCATTATTCCAATCTGAAAGTATGAATACAATTTTAAATGTAAACTAAGTATACTACGCAATCATATACAGGGTGTTCCGCGACTCGACCGACAAACTTATATCATATATTCCGGGGGTCATTACGATCAAAAAATGTTATATGACCTATAGGTAAATTCCTTTGTTTCGGAGATATCGAATGAATTTAAAAAATATATATAATTGAGTTAGCCCTGACGAATGAACGTATGTTTGTCAAATGAATGATTTTTGTGTTGTCTTATTAATTTAAGCCATTATGTCGCATTTTACTAATGCAGAATATGGCCAGATTGATCACCTGACTTGTCGCCTTTAGATTTTTTTCTGTGGGGTTGCGTCAAATCTCGTGTGTATAGTAATGGTAAACCAGATATACGCGAAGATTTGACTGACGGTAGTTGAAGCTACTAATTTTCTAAAGAATAAATTGGCAGTAATTAACTGGCAACATTCTATGACTCGCAGGATAGCTGTATGTTTAGAAAATGGCGGTTCTCCTTTTGAACAATTGCTGTAATTTTGTGTTAATATCTATCCATTGGTGAATAAATTTTCTTTTATCATTTAAATTCCTTTGATATCTCCGAAACAAAGAGGAATTCACCTATAGGTCATATAACATTTTTTGATCGTAATGACCCCCAGAATATATGGTATAAGTTTGTCGGTCGAGTCACGGAACACCCTGTATTTTTTAAATATTTGAAATGGTTTGTTCATGATGAGAATTAATATTTTTGCCTCATGTGTAATATACGTGGTAAAAGTTGAATATACGGCCCCAGTAGCCATCTTGAAAATTAGAAATGTCAATGAACTTGGAACGACATAGGACAAGAGACTAGCCGAGACAGCGGCTTTTTTCAGAATTTTTAAAAAAATCCTGACATAAACAATACCTAACGCACAAAACTCGAGTCCTTTTACATGTTTTTTTAAACTTATTTTAAAAACGATTAAACCCTTCTTAACTCCACGTAACACGTAACCTACCTTTTCTAAGTATATTGACATTGCACAACTGGGACCTTATATTCAATTTTAACCATGTACGTAATTTCACAGAGAATGATCAAAATACATTAAAAGAAACTTACCTTTTAATTAAATAACAGTAAAATAATCTTATTTATTAGCTGTCAGGCACGAGCTCGTCTCAATTTTGCGGCATGTAACATACGGAACAGATGCGAAATCTTTACGAACATGTTTAAACTTGCAAACTTCAAACCATAACATGTACTCAAGTACTCTAAAAGTATTCGAGTACATGAAAGTACTCAAGTACTTTAAAAGTACTCGAGTACATAATGAAAAAATTAACTGAGTACAAGTACAAGTACATTTTTAAAATTGTACTCGAGTATAAATACAAAGTACAGCAAAAGTACTCGAGTACTGTACTCAAGTACAGAAGTACTTGAGTACTTCCCAGCTCTGGTTTCAAGTACATTAAACTAGTGCAGTGGAAAAGTGGATGTCCATTTGGAGCGTTCACGCCAAAATTTTGAAGGTTGCAGCATTTATCGTTATTTTCCATTCTTCTTGAGCTATTGCTTCAATCTAATCTAAGCATTTTATACTTTCGTTTTTGTAAATAAATGCCCTATTTATTTTCACAGCAGTGCGGGATTTTGTTTGGTTATGTAATATACCGACAGAGCAGTTATATGACAAATTGACTTGTGAAAGTGGTAAATGTGTAGCTACAGTGCCATTAGTTCCTGACTAAACATTTCTATTAAGAATGTAGATAAGTGACATTATTCAACATTGTATAGTTAGAAACTTCGACAGCAAGCGTTTTTTCTACATTGTCGCGCATGAGCGGCAAAGTGACATTTTCCGTTGACAAAAGAGAGCGCAAATGGCTACTTTCTATATAGACTGTAGAAAAAAATATATGAAATACATGTATTTATATTTTAATTATTTATATTGTTGTAACTAAACAATGAATTTAGATTTATTTCTGATTTACTTGTTGATTGTTACAACTTCGGTTAAAACGTCATGAATACTTTAAAGATTTTCAGGTACATTTTAAAATAATTATATAAAACAAAAAATTACTGGAATACAAATTACGGAATCTTTGCAAAACAATTACAATTTTTCCTTCTCTCAATATTTTATTTGCCACGATAATTAAAACTGCCTTCAGGTAACTTCAATTAAAACTAAATTAAAATTTAAACGTTCTAATGTAAAAACCATTGGCCGGTCTTCGTTTCCCACTAGCGCAAGCTGGTCACATTCTGGCTACCGGTTCACGGTAATTACCAACCGGTAATAAATTCCACAAGCGGTAATCTGGGCGGTACGCACGGGTCACAGCAGGCCTTAGAATCCGAGTTTAGATAAGACAACGGAAGAAAGAAACGTCACAGAGTGAGAAATACGAGCAGGTATGTTATTATGTAAGAAGAAAATTTTCAAGAATTCTTTTTAGAACTATTGTTTTATTATGAGTATATTTCTAGACCGTGGTGTAGATTAATTATGCAAATAATTAAATTGTAAAACTAAACTAGACAAGTAGAAACCATTGTTAACAATAAAGACGATTTAATTAAATTTAGGAGAGGCCTATTTTCAACTTTAAGTTTAATTTTATAATCGGGCCTATTCTGTAACTCAGTGGTTAATTTTTAATCACTGGTTAAATTATCCAACCAATCGAGTATGTTGACATATAACAAAAAAATCTGATGTGGCCAACACCAAACCTCCCGCTATTTAATTTTTATTAATTTAAATATACATGTTTACATACTCAGTTATGCTGGAAACTGTATTCTGCATTCCCTATAACTATGGTTCTCTTTACTATTTCCTTTTTAAAACCAAGGAGTTGTGCTTGTTTAAATATATAGAATTCACAGAAAACTCACTATTTTATTTTTGAACCGAAAACATTACCTCCTTTACCTATGTATGTAGGTTGGTGGCAAGTAAAAAAATCTGATGTGGCCAACACATGACCTCCCGTCAATTGCATGGTTGAAATAGCAATGAGCTTTTAAGTAAAGCATCACTTCCGGTTGATCGTTTGAAAACAAAATCTAATTTGTTGTTCCAATAAATAGAAAAGTCTGTAACACCAAATTTTTATATCTTATTATGTTTCTCCTCGAAAATCTGTTGTGAGCTCCACTTCCGGTTTATCATATAGGTATAGTCAAAATATAATGTTGTTTCAAATTATACAAGAGTTTTAAAGAAGTTTTTAATCATGTTTTAATATATTTTTTCAAGAAAATATGTTTATAGTTTCCTTTAAAGTAGTACTTTCGGTTTATCAATTTTAGAAAACATCTAGTATGTCATTCTCATTAATATAAAATGCTAAATTTTAAAAGTTTTGGATTGTATCAATTTATTTTTCACGAAAATCTGTTCAGAGCTTCAAATAAAGTATCACATCTGGTTTATCAATTTTAGCCAAATCTAATATGTTGCTTCCATTTGTATAAAAGTCTTAAATACTAATTTTGAAAAGTTTTGAAGTATACCATAATATATTTTTCACGAAAATCTGTTCAGAGCTTCAAGTAAAGTATCACTTCTGGTTTATTAATTTTAGCCAAAATGTACTATGTTGTTCCTCTTGATATAAAAGTCATAAATACTAAAATTGAAAAGTTTTGGATTATATTTTAATATAGTATTTCATTAAAAACTGTTATGGGCTTCAAGTAAACAGTCACTTCCGGTTATCCAATTTTACCCAAAATCTAATCAACTCTTTATATGAATGCGGAAAACTTAAATACGGAAAATATTTGGAAGTCTGTTATAAGAGTTATCATAAAAATAGTAAAAACGTGTTGTGGGACCCTAATTCGTGTTTATTTACTGAAAACTCACCACGGTATGACGGGAGGTAAAAACATATTTCGAGATGTTTTCATCTGAAGTAGCAAATTTTACAAGAAACCGTACCTACTAATAGAAAAAAGCGAAATTACGACTACTCAACAGGGGCTGTCCTTAAATTACGTAACGCTTCAAGGTGGGGGGTCAAGAGTAGCGTTACACAGCGTTACGAGGGGGTGGGGGAAGGTTTAATGTGTGCGTTACGTAACGATAAATTATAAAAAATATTGCTAAACTTGCTTTAATAGTTTTGAAACATTCAAATTTCGCGGTGCTAATTCGTATATGCAGGCAGTCGTTTGTTTTCAATAACAGTCAACATAATATGTCGGGCACAGCTCAAATTCGGGCCAGTGGTCTTTCATTCGTGCAATGCAATTCATATTAAAACATGAATTCAAGTAGTGTTGATAAGGAAAAACTTTTCAATAGTTTGTTAAAAGCATATGGAAATGCATATGCTTTTAATTTCTGTGCTGTTATTTTTTCATCTTTATGTACATTAATTTAATTAGTTTATGTTTCAAATTTTAACTGAATATTAAGGAGGCCATATACTTTTATATACAGTAAAAAAATTGGGGTGACAAGCCGTAGGGCAAGAGTAGTACATTATTTTTTATCTTTGTGTACATTAATTTAAATAAATGAAGGTTAAAGAAAGAGATGCAGAATGTCAAAATTTTTTAATTATGTGGCGATCGATTTCGGCTTTAATTGCCATCATCAGGCCGACGCTAAAAATATACATAAATACAAAGTTAACAATAAAATGAATATATATATATATATATATATATATATATATATATATATATATATATATATATATATATATATATAAATTTATTTGATTTATTTATGATTTTAGGTTAAGTGCACATGCTGTATGAGAAAAACAAGGAAACAGATACTTACAGTCAAATATGTGTAAAATATATCTTGGAATTGAATCCATTGTTGAAAAATAAAGGGATTAAATTGTATTAGAATATAAAAAATAGTTGAAATTTTTTATATATATAAGGAATCTATCCAGGAAGGACAGATGATGAAGACTGATTTATTTTAGTTTAATATTTAGGGAATAAATTATGAAGTAGATGTCGTTAGTGTTAATCTTAATGTTTATTGGATTCGAAAAAAGGTGGTAAATATTTAAATAAGTGTGGTTCAGGAAAAACTGTATTTTCATTTAGTAATATGTTGTCTTTTGACATTGCATGTGTAATTATCTCGTACTTTTCTAAGAGAACTAATTTGTGATATTTACTCTCATTATGTAAAAGTTCTAGATTATTTTCTATTGTGATTTGATGATGTGTTGTGTCTATGTGCGCACCTACAGCGGAGAGCGGTCTTTTATTTATATGTTCTTTAAATCTTGTATTTAAATTTCTAGTTGTTAAGCCTATATAAATTTTGTTACAATTATTACATGTTATTTTATATATCCCCGATTTTTCCACAGGTGATGTTTTTGGTTTATTATTAATGAAATGTGTTGCTAAGGTATTGTGTGATTTAGATGTGATAGTGAGATTAAATTTTGTTAATATTTTCCTAAATTTATTGAAAGTGTTTTTATTATAGGGTATAGAAATATAGTGAGTTATAGGTTTTGTATGTGGGTAGATTTCTTTAAGTATTTTGGTTTTGATGATATTATTATAAATATTTAAGATATATTTTATGGGATATTTGTTATTATAGCCTATTTTTATTATAGTATTGAATTCTTTTTGGAAATTTTCTTTAGAAAGTGGTGTTGAAAGTAGTCTATGGAATAAATAATGAAATGCTGATTGTTTTACAGTGGGATTATGGTATGAGTCGTATGGGATTATTGTATCTGTAGCTGTTGGTTTTCGGTAAATGTTAAATTCAATATTGTTGTTTGATTTAGTTAATGTGAGGTCTAAAAAAATTATTGAATTATTTGTCTCTTTTTCTATTGTAAATTTTATTTTTGTAAGATTATTTATTGTGTTAAGAAAATCTTGTAACTCTGTGTCCGTACCACTCCATAGACACAACACATCATCGACATATCTAACCCAAAATAGAATTTTATTATGAGAGGGTAGTTTCATTATATTTTGTTCTAAGTTATCTATGAAAATATTTGCTAGGATTCCACTAATAGGGCTTCCAATTTATTAATTTAAATAGTTTCTGTTCTGTTCTGTTATTTTTCATCTTTACGTACATTAATTTAAATAGTTTCTGTTTCAAATTTTAACTGAATATTAAGGCCATATACTTTTATATCAAGTAAAAAAATGGGGGGGTCAAGTACTGCGTTACGTAATATATGGGGGGGTTCATGTTTGCGTTACGGGTGCGTTACAAAGGGGGGAGGGGATATCAAAAATTTCCTAATTTTGCGTTACGTAATTTAAGGACAGCCCCACAAGATAATCATGTCAAAAGTCCTAATAGTGTGCATTTATAGTTGTACCTTTTTTCTGGATATGGCAATACCAGTAATTATTCCCCTGTAATACACCAAAAGAGAAAAACTTCCTGTCGCAAAGGAGATAAGACGTAAGACACAATGATACGCGACCTCGGAACCGCTTAGCGAGCGGAAAGATCTGAGGAGAGCTTTTATTTGTGGCGGGTATTTGGAAATAATGCTTGGAACTTTGACTGTATCTTAACAGATGCCGCTTTGCTGTTTCTTTTTTGACGCTTTCATTTCTTTCACTTTAATAGCCCACAAACTATTTCAACGCAATTGATCGAGTTGTTATCGAGATTAAAGAGCACTTTCATAGCCCACAAATATTTCAACGCGATTGATCGAGTTGTTATCGAGATTAAAGAGAGAAAAAAAAGTTGATTTATATAATGACTTTTCGGGGAGATATTTTAATCGAATTTCTTCCCACCAAAAGAATAATTTAAAGTATATTGTTTAGTTTGATTTTTTTTTCAAATTTTCTCCATGAAAAAATTTTTGATTTTATTTTTTCTATTTCGGTGTTCTTATGAGTCTATCAAAGCACTGTTTATCACTGAAAACACGACGTTTAGAAGATCTATCAACGTACTGTTTTTGGCGCCTTTCGTATTCTAGAGGTGGTAGTCACGACAGATGAATTACATATAACCTCAAAATGGTAAGTTGTTTATGTTGAAATATTACTTCTAATTATTGATTTTCATCTTTTCTCCAGGTGATAGGACTAGAAAGAAGAGGAATTTATAGCAATAGCTGTGTTAGTTTAGAAAGAAGAATCTGTGAAGTTAAAATCTTTCAACTAAAAAATTATGTATGTAGTTCATTATGGTAAACTGACTAACATTAAATTATATTGTATTTAAAATATTTGGCTGAGGATGGACTAATTAATGTCCGAAACGTCCACAATAAATAAACGACGTTGACTACTGTCTTAAATAACGACGGAACTTATGGCCTACTTTCTTAACCCTAAAAAATTATGAAACAAGAAACAATGCGCTCAGATTTACTTTGTCAAAACAATTTAAACGGTAAGTTTTATTTATTACAATTTAATTTTATGGTAATATTGCAATTTTTAGCTGATTGTATTGTTATATCAGGCAGGTTTTGAATTGTATGGTGCACGTTGCTTGGAATGTTGACACTGTCAACTCAATTTGTGGCTACTTGCAAGTAAATATAAAAATTTTACGATCCATGATTTCCAGTTCCACGTCGAGGTGAACTGTCGAATATTAAATTTTAAATATGATTTAGACATAAGTGCCAAATACAAATACAACATACGTTTTGTATTGAAGAGTATAAGAACAGCTGTTGCTGTTATGTCTGCAACTGAGCAGTGGATGTGTTGACAAAATGGTGGAATGTAAAAGTGTAGATCAATAAATTGTTCATTAAAGTATTTCATTATTTAAAGAGTTTTATTTACGGTAATAACTAAACCAGCGATCCCGATTCGTAATTTGATAAATTTACCTTTATTACAAGATATGTCAAATTAGGTGATTCATTAAAAATCCGGTGGAGTACATTGTAAGTATTGGTTTTCCTCTTCCATAATTATATAATGTTTTAATGTAAACAATCAGTCAGAATCACACAATACACAAACTATCAAAATGTGAAATTTCAATTGTTAGCGGGAAGCGCTACCACCATAACTGACAAAAAAAAACACCAAGACATATTTTTGACAAGTTCTTTTTAAAAAAATCTAATTATAAAATTACCTCAATAGAAAAAATAGTATAAAAAACATGTATCATAAGGCCTGTTAACGCACTCGTCCTTTGTAAAACTCGCCTAGCGGCTCGTTGTCCAAACTTGGACTCGTACGTTAACAGATTGCCTTATGATACTTGTGTTTTAAAGTACTATTTATGTACGGCATATTACCCATTCCTGTGTGTGCCAAACTGCTTTGTACGAAGATATCGATAATGATGATGGCATATTTGTACCGTGCGGGCGTTTACCAAGAGTCACCTCACGGGCACTCACTGATGACATGCAGAGTGCACCACAGGGGTCACTTTTATGTCATTTAAAATTCGAAATATTTATTTTGACGTTGGACGGGTTCAAAATCGGTGACCCGTGAATTTTTTTGATACACAAAACACCGGTAAAATAGCCTCTTAATAGAGTAACTTTTGTTTAATTTAAGCGACACATTATTCTGACACCCTGTATTTTTATCGATAAGGGTGTGTCGAGGGGTGTGTAGCAAGCGTCACCTCACAGTCCCTCAAAGATGTCGTGGAGAGAGCACCAAAGTGATTAAAGGTTATTAGCGAGCAGATGACTAGTATTGTTTTACCTCTGTCATACGTTTATGGATTATTTTAAAGAAAAATATTTCAAAAAACGGGAATAAAAAATTCAATTCTACGTATTTGAAATATTTTTGTCCAAAATAATCCATAAATGATTGACAGGGATAAAACAGTACTAGTCATCTGCTCGCTAATCACCATTAAGCAGTTGTTCATGCTACCAGCCAATAAGTTTAAAGGTTGACGTTAGTCGGATCGAACCCGGGCCTTCAGATTCACAACAGCACTAACATATACTGCCCCGTAACCCCATATAATGAATATTATATTCAATAATAATTTTAAGAAAATAATACAATTTGGCGCAGTCGGCAGGATTTAAAATTACCTTCTTTCCAGTGTCCTTAACCTATTTATTTTGTAATTCAATGACGATTCTTATTCGTTTTTGTAACAAATTCTTTCAGTACTTACTCAAACGTAGTTTCGTGAAAACATTTGCATCTTATTTGTCTCAGCGTTTCCACATACCTGCAAAAGAAGAATAAATTAGAATGAAATATGTACTCCTACTTAAATTAAAATACATGCTGAACCTTTGATCACATAAAAAAAATTATGAATTCACTAGACCTTAAAAATATTACAGGTATTTATTAGTATGCATATCAGGACGGAAATGTAATAGAATTCTTTACATTCCTATGCAACTAACGAGAGAAATAAGAAGACACAAACACATGTATAAAATTTTATTTATATCATACCCATATGCAATTTTTATTGAACTCGACATCCACAAAGAGATAAAACATTTCCTCGTGTATGTAATATGAAAAATAAGTCTGAAAAATACTAATTATAAATGTAACTTTTTACTCGTGTCTGACTTTATGAAGGCTCAAAGCAAAATATTTTTCTATTTGCTAAATGACGTAAAGAAAACACGAGCGACACGAGTCTTCTATAGCAAATATTTATTTTCGAATGAATCAAAGATTTCTACAGGATTCAGTTCATATTGAACTAACAAAAGAAAATATTTAATAAAAAATATTTTCACTGCATAACATGCTACTGACAGACTGTTCAGAAATTATTCACGAAATGTAGATTTCTCCATATTGTGATCAACACCATTTTGCACGCTTTGTTCGCGGATCTCAGCACGTGGGTTATGACGTAGAACAAGCGATGAAACAAATCTATTCGTATGAAAATGAATCTGTTCCAACAAAAGTTGTTCGTGAAATAAGCTGCAACAAGGAGATTGTCACTACTTTTTACCTCCCGCTACCCTTGATAAGGGAGGTATAGGGATCCTGCTAAAAATCGCATATCGAGATTTTGGTAAATGACCACGTTTTAAAGTACCTAGAATCCAGTTTTAACATTTTCACGATGATGTCTGTGTGTTTGTATGTGTGTGTGGATCCTCCACTCTAACTCAAATACTATTATTCAGAAAATTTTGAAACCTTGTATTTCGAACTTGTTCTGTAATGGAAAGAGCCCATTAGATATCGGATAACCTGAAATGGCACTTTACTAGAAACTCAAAATAGTTTTTGTGCGAAAAATACCTTTAAATGTTATTTTTTCGCGATTAATGTTATAATAATCATTAAAGATTATTAAATGTTCTATAGATTTGCATTAATACTTTTTCTATATATTTTATGGATAAATTTATAAAATTATCTATAATTTAAATCCCAGAGCCTACGCTTTAAACAAACAAAACGCAGTTATTCAAATGTATGTAACTGACAGATAAATGTCACTATCAAAGAACTAATCATTTCAAAATAATATTAGTAACGTTGTAAAAATAAAAAAGTAAATAGAACAATAGGAAAGCATAAGTAAATATATTCCTATATATATATAAATTAATAAAAATTAACGATTCACAAAAATGTTTAAGCTAATCCTCATTTTTGAATTAGTGTATTCTTTTCTATCCCGGTATTTCAAATTCATTCTTCATTTTATTATATCTCCGGTGGATCAATGTTTAGAGCAACACCGCATGTCATGAGTGCTCCCGGGGCTCTGGGTTCGAATCCCACTAAGGCATGGATGTGTGTGATGTGAATGTGAACCCACTCTGTAATTGGGATTTAATCCTGTTCAGGGGTTTAAAAAAAGGTATTTACTTAAATTAGATAAGACTATATTTTAAGATATTAACTGTCAAAATTAGAATAAAATTCGTTAATCCAAAAATAAGGATTAACTTAATATTTTTTTGTGACTCGGGCTGTAAATGGTGGGAGGTATTGTGTTGGCCACACCAGATTGTTTGTGTTACTAGGCATGTTGAATTGCAACTATAGTGCTGGAATAGTACGATCAACTTTGAATGGTATACTACAGTCTGCTGGTAATGAAGAAATGTATGTACAGATCAGGGCGTATATAATATGACAAAAAACTTTATTTGATATCGTTACTAAAGTGCACAAGCATCGTCATTAAAAGTTCTGAAATCGGCACTAAAGTAATCCATTATAAGACCATTTCATGCAAATGCAGTTTTTTCCAACTTTATGATAATAAAGTTTTCCAAGCCAACGACTTCTGAAAAAATAATTATTGCATATAAATTTTAGTGCAGTGTGTCCAATAAAATTCCTAACTCGGAGTAGGTTATGACGGAGAAACGTAAGTCTGATCATTATTCAATGCAAAAGTCAAGATGTCAAAATGGAGTCTCGTGGCCGCGTGCCTGGGTGTCTGGTCGCGAATCTGGGGAACCGGGTTCGATCCCGACCGACGCCAAATATTTCGAATTTTAAATGGAACAAAATTGACCCCTGCCAGCAATGAGTGCCCGTGACGTGACCCTTGGTAAACGCCCGCACGGTACAAATATGTCATCATCATTACCGATATCTGCGTAAAAAGTAGATTGGCACACTCAGCAATGGGTAATAAACCATGATGATATATTTATTTTATTTATTTAAGAAGTTTCAGACAAGACACATAATATGCCGTGATGATATATATATATATATATATATATATATATATATATATATATATATATATATATATATATATATTTAAGATGTCAAAATTGATCTTAAAATGTAAATTTAAGAAAACAAAACAATAAAGAATGATACAATATATTGGCATACGCCGTTTTATAATTTGTTTCCATTTCTAAAATAAGATTCAAGAAGAAAACTTTGATTTCTCTAGATAACGTTTTTGACAAAATCTCATGTCAAATAGACATTTAATTAAATATTTTAAAATTGGAATACGTTTCTTTGTTCATAGTCTACGCCGAGTTAGGATTTTTTTTTTTTAAAACACTGTATAAATGAATAGCTGAATTAATAAACGCCCAGTTGACTTGGATCACACATGGATCAAGTCAATGCAGTTATGTGGAAAACCCTATTATTGTACATGTAAGATAATTTGTGGGGGTGTACGTTGTACAATAGTAAATTTGTACGCAAAATGATGTGCAAGAAGAATGAACTATATATTTCCGATGAAGAAGTTTGATAGGGTTTCGTGGCCACGTGCCTGAACGTCAGGTCGCGAATCTAGGGAACCGGGTTCGATACCGACCGACGCCAAATATTTCGAATTTTAAACGGCACAAAATTGACCCCTGTGGTGCGCTCTCCATGTCAGCAATGAGTGCCCGTGAGGTGACGTCTAGTAAGCGCCCGCACGGTACAAATATTTCATCATTACCGATATATGTGTACAAAGCAGATTGGCACACTCAGCAATGGGTAGTAATGATATATTTATTTTATTTATTTAAGAAGTTTGACACAAAACATATAATTTTGAATGCTCTTTATGATACCTTCAATGTTTGAGGTTAGCATTATTGAGTTATTGAGTATCAGACTAACATATGTGTAAACATAACCTATAAATATAAATATTACATACTTTCATTTCCACAATTTTTCGATTTCAAATAAAATTTGAAATGCACCTCGGTACTGAAGTTCCTTTTTATCATTCATATGGTTTATTTTTCTCCTTCGAGATAATTCAGTGCCTTGATACTTAAAGAACT
Organism: Harpalus rubripes; assembly: GCA_963082715.1. Taxonomy (NCBI): domain Eukaryota; kingdom Metazoa; phylum Arthropoda; class Insecta; order Coleoptera; family Carabidae; genus Harpalus; species Harpalus rubripes. The sequence continues at coordinate 9,285,047 of OY720451.1, forward strand.
ATTTTATGTTACTGTAGGTACTTAATATTGAAAATAATTCTGGAGTTGATTTACAACTGTACCTTGAATGAACAGATGTAGAACAATGGAGAACAATAAATAAATGAATAAAACAATGTAATAACAATATATCATATAAACTAGAGTAGTAGTAACGAATTAATTAGCTGTAATGTATAGTTCCTTACAAAGGGAAAACTTAGGTATTTTATATCGTATTTGCATTTTGATTTTTAAAAGTAGGAAAAGTTCTGTGTCTTGAATATGTATATTTCACTTAAATTTATGTAAAATAATTCGCTATTGGCCATGCATTACAGTGCGCAATCATCTTGTTATATTTGTAGCACGAAATACGTATCCTTATCACGGTTTTGTTTTGGAAACACGCAACTCGCCCTTTTCTTTGTCCGGAAAATAAAGCGGAGCTATTCCGATTACATTAACAACACTTACAGAGAAAAATCCACCGAATTTAATGCAGGAACCGGGCAATCTTTCTCAACACTCGACAATAAAGCACAAGAATTGATAAAAAAATACAGTAAAAATATCTCCATAAATGATTCCATAGTGTTGCAATAAGATTTGGACAACATTCTGATATTATTTAATAATAAACCACACAATTTTTTGGTCAAGTGTAGCATGAGACAAAAAACATTATTTTACACAGGTGTTGCAAAAAACATTTTTCCAACAACCGAAATATTAGTGATGTTTCTCATAATACTGAGTGTACATGCATCCAGCAACTTCAAATACTGTTAGTGCTCTTTCTCATAATACTGTACAAAATGTAACTTAAACCCTCAGACAACAGTGGATTGGTCGTTTATAATTGTACATTTAATATTAATATTAAAAATTAGATTAGTTCTAATACATACAAATACAAAAAAATGTTAATGTTCTTAAAAATTAAATTAGTACTCATTCTGTTAAAAAAATTATTACATTTGTTTCATTTAGGGTATATAAATATTTCTTTAAAATTTAAATTTTATTACTCTCATTATTATTTACTACCTAATAATCCACTTGACAGGTAAATTAATCGAATTTTACTGTGCCTAGCAACGCCTATTTACTTTTCACGCCCCAGTTTGAAAAGTGTCTCTTTACACGGTTGTAGGAAAATATTTTATCCATCACCTACTAATAATAACGGTATAACTGTGATGATTTGAAACAAATAAAGATGTCATAAGTCGCTAGTGGGCTAAAAATTATAAAGTCACGCTGCTATTAGTATGACAAACATTCATATGTTAACATTATAGTTACTGTCTAGGCCTTATCGGCACTTCTTTTTTACCAAATGTCATTTCGAAATGTCAAAAATCTTTTAAATACATCTAATACCATTTGAAGAGGTGTTGGATAAAATTTTGTATGGTACTTGTGTGTTAAGCCTCAAGGGACTTTTCTTGCATATCTTATATATATATATAGCAATGAGTGCCCGTAAGGTGATGCCTGGTAAGCGCCCGCACTGTACAAATTTTTCATCATTACCAATATCAGTGTACAAAGCAGGTTGGCACACCCAGCAATGGGTAATTAGCCGTAATGATATATTTATTTATATTTATTTGCTAATAATAAAAATCAAGAATATGAATTTGTTATTCATGTTTAAGAGCCTCAGGCATGTTATCAAAGATCCACATGCGGCTCGAAAGCCGCGGATTGCCGACCCCTGGTTTAAGTAAAGTACATATTTTGAATCAACGTATTACAAAAACAATTAAAATAGCTTAAGCTTTAACACTTATATTATTTTAAAGATGTACGACAATACGTAGGAGCCCCAAAATGAAAACAGTATAAGGCCCAGAATTTTTTGAAAGTTACGCAAAATCAATTTTAAAGGCCGTCACGCACTTGAGCGAGGCGCAGCGCGGCGAAGCGAAGAGCGGCGAAGAATCATTTTTAGAACCAACGTGTACTTGTGAGTAGTTTTTCACATTTTACCATAATCTATACATATTGTTTTGCTATGATGTGTGAAAGGTGTGAAATTTAGTTCTAAATCGGCTATTTCCGATGCGTCTCGGGTATATTCATTCTGATTTAGGTAGCTGCGCTGCGCTGTCGCAAGCAGATCAGTGAAGCGAAGAGCAGAGAAAAATATTCTCCCCGAAGTATTCCGGCGAGTCGCTTTGCTTCTCTGTTCTTCGCTGCTCCAAAGTGCGCGTATATACATAATAATACACTGAATGAAAAAACGGCTCTTCGCTGCACTTCGCCCAAGTGCGCGACGGCCTTAAAACTCGCCAAAGACTTATGAAACGTCAGAACTAAATTTCGTCATGTTAGAAGCTTAAGCCATGTTAATGTAATACGCAAGTTCAATTTAATTTCTTTTTACCTTCCGTCACCTTTAGGTAAGGAAGGTATTGTCTTTGGTCAAAAAATTCGGTGGTGAGTTTTTGATGAATAAGCACGTTTTAGGGTCCCTAGAATACGATTTTACTATTTTTACGATGATGTCTGTATGTGTGTGTGTGTGTGTGTGTGTGTGTGTGTGTGTGTGTGTGTGTGTGTGTGTGTGTGTGTGTGTCTGTGTGTGTGTCTGTGTGTGTGTGTGTGTGTGTGTGTGTGTGTGTGTGTGTGTGTGTGTGTGTGTGTGTGTGTGTGTGTGTGTGTCTGTCTGTGTGTGGCAAAATTTTCTAATGCGATAACTTTAATACTACAATTCCAAAAATTATAATTCTTTCGTATTCCTCTTCGTTACATCCATGTGAAGAGCTGATTAGATTTTGGTTATAATTGGTCAACCGGAAGTACCCTCATTTGAAGATTTTAACAGTTTTTCTTGAAAAAACGATGTTAAATATCATTTTTTCACATTTAATGTTATTATAAATATTAAAGAATTATCTATTCTCTATACGATTTTAATGCATTTTATACTTCATATTAAATGGACATAGAGTTAAAAAATTATTAAGAAATTAAATATCATATATATTAGTCAGCTTTGCTATAACTCTGGAAACAGCTGCTACATTAAGAAAATTCTGATTGAAAGGTGTCAGTGTCAAGTGCAGTTGACAGTATGTTTATGTTATAATTTTACTGGAAATATAGGATCTTTTGTTAGAAACTTCCTGTATGGAAGTTGTATAAAATACATACAACTGCCTTAAGGTAATGTACAAGAAATATAATCTTTTGCAAGGAACTTTCTGGATGACATTTTTACAAAATACATAGAACTGACGGAAGGTAATGTGCTGTCCACATCAGATTTTTTTTCCAAAAACTTATGTTATATAAAAAAAATTCTTCATCAATTGTCACAGTATATCCATCGTATTTGCACCGGTAAAAATAAATCGACCTACTGACATCAAAATCAAATATTTCATCCAAAAGAAAATTTACAAATAAGTTATTCGACTTCCATTCATCATGCAACCCTCATCTTTTCCTCTTAAATCCAGTAAAAATTCCTTTCTAATCCAGTTCTCCCGTATAATTCCTTCATCTAGTCTTCCAGTCCACTTGTCGGCATTGTCAAATCATCCATCTTCGTCGGTCTGACGGTCAGTGGCCTGTCCAGTGATTTATCACTATGTTTGGTATGCGGCACGCGTACACCAAACTGCAGATTGCAATAATGAGAACCGATGGGTGCGAATGGAGTATGTGCTGTGAAAACAGAGAAATTCAACCCTCGGGAATGAAATGATTGCCGGGGTGTAGTAAATTGTGATATTTGCTGTCGCAATGACGAAACAAGGGTGGTAAGAGAGCAGTTGGAAATTGAGCGACAGTTTGTAAAAATGGGGAGTAATCATATAAAATGTGTTTCGAACGCGAATGGTCATTTCTTGTATGCCACTGTTTTTTCAATATAAATTTGATATTTGATGCATTTTTGCTGTTTGAAACAAATGAACAAAAAATTACAAGGGAGGATTGAAAACTTTACACAAAGTGAAAAACTCTAGAGACACAATTATTTTTTATAAGGTTATGTGAACTGTACAAATAATAAACAAACAATTTAACGTTAGAGAATAATATGATTTTTTTTTGCAAATAGAGTGCACATAAGGATGAAAAATAATTTATTTCTCGTCCACTACTCTTTGTCAGTCAAATTCGTAATCTGGAAATAGATGTACATGATCTCCTAAATACTTAGTTAATCCTAAAGCCTATCTACCTTTCGGTGTAAGACTGTGGTTTGAACTGTTTTTTTTAAATATCTTCTTTCTTGGTCCGTGGATTTTCTTTTCCAGAAGTCTTTCCAGGCTTTTCTATCTTCGATAATCTTCTTGGCTTTTGGACCTGTTGACCCTCTTTCATATACGCGTTTAGCGATATACTCTCTTTCTGCATTCTGTGTAAGTGCCCTCTCCACCTTAATTGCCTTTCTTCACAGGTCTTACATTTATATTTGTTCTGTATGTTTCATTTCTAATGCGGTCATATTTCGTTTTTCCTTCGATTTTCCGAAGGAACCTCATTTCCACAATTCTTATTCTGCTGTGTATTTTTTCTGTTGTTGTCCATGATTCACATCCGTATGTTAGGACTGGAATTGCCACCATTTTGAATACTTCGATTTATCTATGTTGGTACTTCTTTCGTTGCAAGGAATTTACTTTGATCTCCTAAATATTTACTACGAATAAAAAACAGAAACAAATTGACGGTAGAGAGTAATTTCTGCAATTAAATATACATAAGGATAAAAAAAATAATTTATTTCTTATCGCCCCTACTTCTTGTCAGTCAAATTTGTAATCTAGAAATATATGTATGTATATGGTCTCCTAAATATTTAGTACAAACAAGAAACTGAAACAATTTAACGGTTGAGAGTAATATGAATTTTTCTCCAAATAGAGTGTACCTACATAAATGAAAATTTGTAATTTGGAAATAGATTTATATGGTCTTCTAAATATTTAATACAATACTGTTATTAATGTCTTTACAAAGTTTTAATTAACTGAATTTTTTAAATTTTCGTAAATTTTATACTCCATACCTGAATTCGGGCATTGCCCGAAAAATTTTCTCAGAACTACAGGCTGCCAATTTTATATGTTCCCACCTGAAATTTTAAGAATAGGCAAAACAGAATACATTTCATAAGCCACTTGGTGATTTTAGTACTCTAAATCGAATAATCAGTGACCGTTAGTATGAACAACTGATTAAGGGTGATTATCGAGCATTTGACTAGCATTGTTTTATCTCTATCATTCGTTTATGGATCCTTTTAGAGGAAAATACTTCAAATAATAGAAAAATTAATTGCCCGCATCTTTTATTTGAAGAATTTTTCTCTAATATAATCTCTAAGCGATTGATAGAGATAAAACAATGCTAGTCAAATGCTCGCTAATCACCCTTAATCACCGTTCATACTAGCGGCCAGTAGGTTTAAGAGCAAAACAAAATGTTAAAAACCAAGTCACTTATGAAATCATGGATTACCTATTCATAATTTTCAGGCGGGAACTTTTAAAATGGGCACCCTGTAGTTATGAAATCCTGAAAATTCGATCGATACTTATTTGCCGGCGAGTATAATACAGTAAGTCGAAAAACGGTCATCCTATGCAGTGTTGCTATAAAGTTTAGGACTTCATTAAAATCACAATTTATTCGATAGTAATACCACTAGAGGTTTGATTTGGCCGGATATTTTTTTATTTGTATGTACACTTGGTTGCTTGGCAATTTGTTGAAAAGATTTGTATGGCAAAATCACGAGAGCGTAGCTCGAGTAAATTGACAGGACAAATCTTTGAAAAAAAAAATGCCATCAAAAAACCAAGTGTGAATATTTATAATAAAAAAATATTCCGTGCCAAAAATCAAACCTCGAGTGGTATTTGTCAAGATAATTCCACGAGTAAATAGCATTTGAACGTCATTATTCGTTTTTTAAAGAGGAAGAATTTTCTTTGTTGTAATAAAATATACATTTTTATTTTTTTAGCACATGAAAATCATACAAATGAATCTTTATTGTTATAAAAATGTGTTTATTTATACTTTCCATGTTTCATACCTCATTCTTATTATCTTTTATTCAATTTTTACGTTTTAAACTGTCATTATTAACTCCATAGCAGCTATGTAAATTGGTTACAAATAGAATAGAATAGAATAGGTATTTTTGCCTGCTTTCCTTCCTTCATTATCGATAGCAAACTGCGATTTTGACGTTTTCAAATGTCTTTTTATATAGTAGTGGAATTATCTTCAATATACATGCTTCTAAATCCACACAGCGCTTGGCGCAATCCTCCAGTCCATTCACGGTGTTCTTGAAGATCTTGGGATCCTGTTCAATACCTTCATCAAGATTATTTAAGTGTGTGTTACATCGTCGTAACGGTTCCCTCTCAACTTAAATTTTATTTTGTGGAAGAGGAATAGTCAGCCGGGGCCAATTCAGAAGCATACGGTGGGTGATGCAACTCAGTAACATTTCTGGAGCACGGAAATTGACGCACGACTGTTGCTTTATAGAACGAAGCGCTGTCGTGCACGCGCACAACGTTTGTTTTTCTTTTCTGTAAAGACACCAAACTTAAACTGAAATTCGGAAATTTCGTTCCAAAAAATTTAAAAAATTTGTCTTGAATTCTTTCAATTCTTTTCACATAAAGATCGTAAGTAGGCGACCAAGACACTAATGAAAACTCAAGTTGACTTCTCACTAGAGAAAAGTATAAAGATAAAAGTGTAAATGGGTTTTGAAATTTTTTGAGGTACGTATTAAAAATCCAAGCATTCTATATGCCTTTTTAGTAATATAATCCACATGCAAATCTAAGATCATTTTTTAATCGAAAATAATCCCTAAATCTTTAATATAGTTAACACGCTCAACTATCACTCCATTAACGTTATAGGAATAAGAAAGACTATTCCTATTACGGGTAAAAGTAATAGTACAATATTTGGAGATATTGAGTGATAATTTGTTTTCAAAACAATATTTATAAAAATTATTTAAATCAGATTGTAGTTGTTCGCAATCATTAATGTCCCAATTTAGCCGACCTCGTGTCTCTTAATAAAATAGAGATCCCAATAATGAGGATCGAAAAACGGGCTTCGTATACATTCTAAATTATCCAACGAATCTAGGTTCTCGCATTATTATTTCCACTCCGCATTTCTATACTTCTTACTTTTTGCAAGTGAAATCATCTATTTCGCCCACGTACACACCGATTTCTTCACCCCTTTTCGGGGATGGGCGCCCGCCACGCGCTGGTCTGGCGTCCGCGGCCTTTGTCCTAATTCGCTTGCACGTGAAGCCGCGAGGAAGTAGGTCAGGCCGCGAAGCGAACACGGTAACTTGGACTAGAGATGGAGACCCGCTCGAGATGCGACGGCGACCTGGAAATGGAGCCAACAACCACTAGGGTAATGGGATGTTTATGCGAATTTACTGCCGACATGTCATACAAAGGGAAAAAGCTAAAGAGGTGCAGAAGCAGCAGCAGCAGCCGAGGCTTTGTTTGACGGAGAAAGTCGATAGAAGGAGGGTAGTTTTATTTGTCTACCAAAGGGGTAATCGATGAGACGGGATAGTGAGCACTAGAACACGAAAAGGTGTGCCACAGTGCCACTAAATGAAAAATCAAGGAAGAAAATGTCACCCTGCTTCGCAATAAGGTTTTCGCAAATAAGAACAAATAACACTTGATTACTGACAGTTTTTATTAAAACTGAAGAGTCAGATACAAAAAAGATGGTATCTCCGTTTTCTAGCAAAATGAAATTAAACATATTTAAAGTTATCAGTGCAGTAACACGTCTTACTTTTATAAAAATATGTATTTTATATTCTCTGGCTACATTTTTACCTCTCGCTGAGAGGTATTGAATTCATGCTAAAAATCGCTTATCCATATTTTAGTGAATAAGCACGTTTTAAGGTCCCTAGAATCCGATTATAACATTTTTAAGATGATGTCCGTATGTATGTGTGTGTGTGTGTGTGCGCGCGCGCGCGTGTGTGTGTGTGTGTGTGCGCGATCGTGTGTGTGTGTGTGCGATCGTGTGTGTGTGTGTGTGTGTGTGTGTGTGTGTGTGTGTGTGTGTGTGTGTGTGTGTGTGTGTGCGATCGTGTGTGTGTGTGTGTGCGATCGTGTGTGTGTGTGTGTGTGTGTGTGTGTGTGTGTGTGCGATCGTGTGTGTGTGTGCGCGATCGTGTGTGTGTGTGTGTGTGTGAGTGCCTGTGAGTGCGTGTGTGTGAGTGCGTGTGTGGGTGTGTGCGTGTGTGTGAATGTGTGGGTGTGTGGGTGTGTGCGCGTGCGTGTGCGCGCGCGTGTATAAGTGCGCGCGTGTGTGTGTGTGTGTGCGTGTGTGTACGTGCGTGCTTGCGTGCGTGTGTTTGAGTGTGTGTGTGTGAGTGCGTGTGTATGTGTGTGTGAGTGTGTGTATGCGTGTGTGCGTGCGAGTGTGTGTGTGTGTGCGCGCGCGTGTGTGTGTGTGCGCGCGCGCGTGTGTGTGTGCGCGCGCGCGCGTGTGTGTACGCGTGTGCGTGTGTGTGTATGTGGTATCCACGATTTCTCAAATACTATAAGACTTAAGACATTTTAACTACGGATTCCTCAATCTAACAATAATGGGAAGAGTTGATTAAGTTTTGGTAACAATTGGAAAACCGGAAGAAGTAGTTACAAGAAAAAAATCATCTAAATATTATTTATCGAAAATTTATGTAAATGCTTATATTAAAGAACGTTAAATTCTTTATTCGATAAATATAAATTCATTATTATATCTTCTATAGATTTAGAGATTAAGAAATGCATATAAAATAGTTTGATGTAAAAATCTCAGATCAAACTACTTCAAGGCAAGAAATTCAAATGTTTGTAATTAACACATAAATATCACTGTCAAAAATATTTGTATGCCACTGTCAAAAATATTTGTACATCATTATGAAGATTATGAAAATAAAAAAAAGTCAGCAAAAGAATATACGTAAAAAAGAATATAAAAGGAATTTGCGAAAAATTGACGAATCTAAAGAAAAAGAAAAGGAAAGTTGAAAAAAATTCAGGATATTTAATATAAAGAAAATGTATGTATTGTACATAATTTATATTAAAATATCCCATAGATTTTGCAAATATATGTGAGAATTATTTAGTAGTGAGATATGAATATATGTACTTGTATTTAAAAATATTTTTTGTTTTATGCGTACAACCAGGTAAAATATCTGGCGAGAGATTATGTGTATTTTGGTGTAAATCGGATAGCCGGAAATGGCACCTTACTTGAAGCTCAAAATAGTTTTTCTTTGAAAAATACTCTTAAATGTTATTTTTTCGAGATTAATGTTATTATAAAAAATAAAGATTATTAAATTTTCTACAGATTTGCATTAATACTTTTTCTACATATTTTATAAACAAATTTATAAAATTATCCATAATTTAAATCCCGGAGCCTACGCTTAAAACAAACAAAACTTCTTGGTTACGCTGTTATTCAAATGTATTTAACTTACAGATAAATGTTACTGTCAACGAACTAATCATTTCAAATTAATAATAGTAACATTTTAAAACGAAAAAGTAAATAGAACAATAAGAAAGGAAATCAATACAGTTTCCAGCATAAGTAAATATGTAGATATGTATTTAGATTAATAAAAATTAACGATTCGCAAAAAAGTTTAAGCTAATCCTCATTTTTGGATTAGTGAATTTTATTCTATCCCCATATTTAAAATTTAATCTTCATTTTATTATCAAAAAAGGTAGTTATTTGGTTTGTATTAGACTATATTTTAAGAAATAAACTGCAAAAATTAGAGTAAAATTCAAAAATAAGGATTAGCTTAATCTTTTTTTGTGACTCGGGCTGTAAATAGCGATTGTGTTGGCCACACCAGATTTTTTATTCTAAAACTTGCTACCCATATTTTTTCGTTTGACAAAATTTTCATTAATTGGCCAGGAAAAATTAATGAAATTTGAATATTTATGTTACAGCCATGTACGATGTAGAGTTACGGCGAACCAATGAATAGCCATGGAGCCATAGTACCGGTGTGCCCCATAGCAACGGCATGTGCGGATAATTTAAATATGACAGATTACTCAAAATAATGACATCACAGAAAACGTTCTTTCTTAATTTACTAAAAAACATATTTTTTAAAAAATAAAATTTAATGTTTTACAATAGTTTTTAACATAACTAGGTATATAGTAATAGATATCGGATTTTCAGTACCTACTACGCAGGTAGCTCATTGTTCCTCATGGGTGGTTGCCACAGATCTGCAATCATTAGACAGTTCCTTGCTCTGATGAAGATGTCTTAGTCGAAACGTTGGCATGAATTAAATAATTTTTTCATAATACCATACTGTTACATGTGCCTTAACAGTACTGTATGCTCAACAGGTATATGCATCAAAACAGCCACGGCCGTTATTTTTTATAACAGTACAATTATTAAAAATCATGTGTTCCTAAAAAAAATATCAGCATCATGAAATTGTCATGAAGAGCTGTCACCTGTCAATATGTCATAGAAACTAGAATTTTAAGAAGATATTTTATGTTATTATGAAAAATACTGTACATCACACGGCTGATATACAAATAACAGACACGGTTGATTATAACATTCAACCTCATCTGTTATTTGCTACATATCAGCCTTATGACGTTAATAACTATATCAGTAGATTGCTAGTCCGATCATTTTTTTTTCTTTTGGAACCCCTCATCATTAAAGAACGCAAAACGGTCCAGTCCAGGAGCTAAAAAGGATGAACCGTGTTTCTTTCAGAGAACCAAAGAATTTTATGCAACAAAAATAAAAACCTTAGTAGATGGTTTAATATGCCATTAAAATGCAGGACGACACACAAAACGGAATTTCTCTTATACTCCATTTGAGAGAAAACTACTACACTTATATGCTGAGCAGAAGAATGGACTTCTTCATAAGACCACTGACTTTTTAATGAAAAATATATTTTATTCAGTTCTAGTTGTTAAGACATACAGTTTCCTTCGGTCAAAAATTTGTATTCTACGGCTCGAAAGATTTTGCTAGCCGTATTTCTGGAACTACATATAATTCGAAAAAAAATTGTACTTGCACAGTATAAATATTTTATCGCGTCCTTTCTTAAATTCCACAAAATCTTTCATGAGATATATTTATCCTGATCTAGCCAGAATCTCATTTATTGAATATCTTTACATCAACTATTACCTATTAATTCCTTAATGTCTATCTTAACTGTCATTGATTATTATCAATTCAATCTTGATCCTGGTCTTTAATAAGTAAAGTAGGTTAAGTGAATAATGTCAACCTGCAAATTGAACCAAAACATGCAAAGAAAAAAACGATTAGAGTTGCGGCAGCTGGCAAGTAACATGGAAGTTTAATTAAAGGGAGTTTGCATACCCGATGTATGTGTGGGCTTATAGACTTCAAACCCCGCTGATTCCTACAAACTAATACAACCAACAAAACTCTCTGAGTACCCGACATACTTACCACATACACAGGATACAAATCTCGTTTCCGGGAACACAGAACTTGTATGGAACAAGAAAAAAAATAATAAATTCAATTTAAACGTACACGTCTTTTTTGTGTAATATTTTAATTAAAAGATCTGGCGAACAAAATAAAAATAAAAGTTTACGTTTTGTTTAATTAAATATATGAAATGTGTTAGCGAAAAAAATAAGAGTAAGAGATCCAAGTTCACGTTAGTTGAAAATATGGTATTCAGACTATTTACTGAAGTGTTAACCATTTAATTTAATAACACTTTGAACAATTCGCTATGACATTATTAGTTCTACAGTTTATAGAAAATAATAAAAAATCTGATGTGGCCAGCACATTACCTTCCATCAGTTCCATCAGGCACCGGACAGCCAAATGAATGTGCCAAAACACTATCATATTTCTAGGAAGCAAATTGTAGGGGCGCGACATTGCTTAAATTTTAAGAAAATTGATGAAGTCACCTTTAAGTTCAAAACATTTTGCAATATTTTGAATTGTAAAGTCACATAAGTCATCACACATGTCATTGAACATACGCTTTAACATTTTTAATTATTTGATAATTCAATTTGTAATAGTTTTAGTTATAGTACCAGTAGTGATTTATTTCGTGATTTCTCCAGTTTTAAAGTGTATTAACTGTCTTTATTTTTTGACGTAATATGGAATTGAAATTCAATAAGCTGATGAATATTCGTTGTGCTGTTCGATATGAAGTACAGTGCAAAGAAGCAAATAGACGTTTACTTTTATATTTAATGATGAAATGTCGTACCATTTCCAATATCTTACATATAAACAAATACTAAAATAGAAATGTATGTCTGACAAGTAATTTTAAATTTATTTAGAAATGAACTTATAATTATTATATTGTGATTATTTAAAATATATGTATATACTTATATTCAATTTTCTTATTATGTCTTATTTTAAAAATTCAAAATTTCAATTTATCTATATATGACATGTCTCCTATGTCATAAACTACCAAGCCATCACAGTTTGCGTTAGTTCATGGAAGCAATCTGTAGATGTCACTATTTTGTATTTCGAAAAATACATTAACTGTCCTTTCTATAGTTGATTCCATATTTCCAGTACATTACCTTCTGTCAATTCTGTATAAATTCCATACAGAAAGTTTCTTGTAAGATTCTACATATTTCCAGTAAAATTATAACTCAAACATATTATGCAAATTTCACTTTGACACTGACATTGTAATGTAATAATTCTTCTATAGAGCAAGTTAAAAGTACTAAATTTTTAGGAATGCATATTCAAGAAAACTTAAATTGGGAAATACATATAAATGAACTCTGCAATAAGTTAGCCACTGCGTGTTATTCAATGTGTAGAATAAAACCGTTAACAAATGTCGATACCATGTCAATTTATTATTACGCAAATTTTCATTCACGAATTAGATATGGATTATTTTTTTGGGGAAATTCATTTCACGCAGAAAGGGTATTTATAATGCAAAAATATATTATAAGAATAATATTAGGCCTCACTATAAGAACCTCTTGCAGAGAATATTTCAAAAAACTAGAAATACTGACACTACCGAGTCCCTTTATATACGAAGTGTTAATATATGTAAAAAATAATATACACCAATTTAATATGCTAAACATGTATCGCAATTATAATACTAGAAATTTTAATGTATCGGCAATTCCAAATCATAGACTAAAACTATTTGAAAATAATCCTAACTATATCGGCGTTAAATTGTATAATAAGTTAGATAGTAGATTTAAGAATATTACTAGTGTTAAGGAATTCAGTTGTTTGACGTGCTTTATGGGAGCTGGCATTGTCGTGATACAGAATCATGCGTCGTTTTTTGTAGTTTTTCCTTATTTCATCGAAGGCCGTTGGCAAACAAATTGTTGTATATCATTCAACAAACAGTTCTTCGATCCTCTAAAGGAATGGTTGCGACGTGTCCAGTACAACCAAAGAAACAACCGATCATTTTCTTGGAAGTACTCCGTGAACTTTAGTAAGATTTGGTTCATTGTCAAAACACCCAAACCACGTCTCCTGTAACAATGTTTTATACGGATTCTGAACGTCCTTGGTCGAATTTTTTCAACATATCCTGACACCAATCAACACGAGTCTTTTTTGCGCTTCGGTCAAATTATGCGGAATCCATCTGGAACAAATCTTTCTCACACCTAAATGTTCATACAAAATCGATTATATTGCAGTCTGCGATATGCAAAGAGACGCCTCTATCTGTCTGTAAGTCACAGGACGATCTTCTTTAATCATTTTTGCCGAACTTCTCGGCATTCAATACAGACGGACGCACGACCACGACGAAACTCTACAAACCAATTGTAAACAGTCGTCTCTGATGGTGCTTCATTACCAAAAGTTGCACGAAGCGATATTCTATGCATTGTTGTTGAGTAAGGCCTTTTTTAAAATCATAAAAGAACATCCAACGCAAACCTTCACGAGTGATTTCCATTTTTGCACAAATTTGCTTCTTTTAAACATTCACTATTAACAACCTACGCGATTAATTTGTAAGTTGCCACTGGCTTTGCAAAAACAAACATCAATGTTCACAAATACAGTGATGCCACAACTCATTAACGCCATCTATTGTTCGATTGTAAAAACTTAAAAGACAACCCTCGTATTGATTATCATAACCTCTTTTGGTTTGTTTTGTTATTTGACCATGCAGTTATTTATCGTTTTTCGAGTTTATTGATTATCGTTGATTATCGAGCGTGTCAATCAACATAACCTCTTTCGCTTTGTGTTGTTATATGACGGCTGCTAATTTCTGTGTTATTTAGTGTTCGTCAACCGTATTCTGTTGCTTTAAATAGAAATTGTGAACCAGCTGTAAATAATATTTAAAAGATGACTTATTGAATTGGTTTTATATCTTATTACTCTTTGTACAATTGCACTGTCATAATTGGAAAATACAACTAAAACAGGAAGTTTCAATTTAAAACTCAAATTGAAGTAATTTGTTTCTTCGGCTATATCATAAACAAATGAAAAGAGAATGAACCGATTTCTGGAAGACGTTTTGTAAATCGGATTCCGTGTTCTCAGATATTAGCATAAAGACGGAACCGATGTTTTTGCTACAATATGCTTCTGTTTCTACGACGTACTTTAGCAAAGACTTTGGCAATATCATCGACCAAGTCTCCGAGTGCCACGGGCTCTCATTCCGCTATTTTATTGCTGTAGTTCTCTCAAATAATAGAAAAAAACTCCACGTTTTTCCCTCACGAAAGAGAAAAGCTATGATGAATATTTTCTCTAAGCATTCTCGCAGGAATTTCCAGAATGACGGCAGGAATTACTGGCTAAAGCTGGATTCCATTTGTGTTTAAAACGGGGATATATGAACTGATCTGATAATGTTGTGATTGTGAAATAAACGTCATGGTTTTAGATAGAATTATTTGTCGTATTTTTTAGAATTCTACATTTCACAGTCACATTTACATATCATTTACAAGAATTGATTGTTGGGTAATATATGATGTATTTAAAGACATTTTTCTACATAATAATAGAGAAGTATCAATGGTTTTGCCATTTTCCTTCTTCTGTTGATTTTATGAAATTTGGCAAGACGTTTTATAAAAGTGACCAGAAGTAACTGTTTCAGTTGGCAATAAAAAATTACTTGAAATTGGTAAGACTGATACATAAATTTATCTCCTGTTATTGACAATGACATTTGAAAATTTAAATTTGAATATATTTACATTTTTACTTCCTGCTACCCTTGGTAAGGGAGGTATAGGGATCGTGCTAAAAATCGCATATCGAGATTTTGGTAAATGACCACGTTTTAAGATCCCTAGTATCCAATTTTAACATTTTCACGATGGTGTATGTGTGTATACATGTGTGGATCCTTCACTTTAACTCAAATCATTCAGAAAATTTTGAAACCTTGTATTTCGACCTTTTTCTATTATGGAAAGAGCCCATTAGATTTTTGTGTAAATCGGCTAACCGGAAATGGCACTTAATTGAAGCTCAAAATAGATTAATGTTATAAAAATTAAAGATTATTAAATTTTCTACAGATTTGTAGTACGTAATTCTTTTCCTACATATTTTATGGATAAAGTTATAAAATTATCTATAATTTAAATCCCGGAGCCTATGCTTTAAACAAACAAAACTCCTTGGTTTCGCAGTTATTCATATGTATGTAACTGACAGATAAATATCACTGCCAAAGAACTAATCATATCAAATTATTAATAGTAACGTTTTAAAAAGAAAAAAGTAAATAGAACAATAGGAAAGGAAATCAATACCGTTTCCAGCATAAGTAAATATGTAATAGATATGTATTGAGATTAATAAAAAATAATGATTCGCAAAAAAGTACTTAAAATTTAATCTTCATTTTATTACAAAAAAGTAGTTACTTGTATTAGATTAGAGTATATTTTAAGAAATAAACTGCCAATATACAGAATAAGGATTAGCTTAATCTTTTTTGTGACGCGGACTGTAAATGCCAGGAGGTATTGTGTTGGCCACACCAGATTTTTAAATTAAAATTGTCGTTGCATTGAAACATGACACTTTTGTTACTTAAATAAATATAAATATGTATATCATCACGGCATATTATCCTATTACCCATTGCTGAGTGTGCCAATCTACTTTATACGCATATATGGGTAATGATGACAACATTATTCGTACTGTACGCGCATTACCAGGCGGTACTACATGGGTATTCAGGGCTGGAATGAAGAGTACACCACAGGGGTCACCCATAATTGATGGCGCGGGATATTTATTGTGTTTTAGGTGACTGGTGGTGATTTGGACGGTCCGGGTCAAACTTGAAAATTATTTTTAATTTTCAAATAAGCATCAACGACAGATATCTCGCAATTTGACAGTTTGGCAGACCAACATAATACTTTAGAATTTTGGAATTGTTTTTATTAATATATTGTAAGGAAGTAGGTAAAATTCATGATTTATTCTTAAATTGTCTATATAAAGGTACATTCACAAATGAAAATTAGGTTTAGATTTATGGTTTATACTTTAGATTTAAAGACTTTGGTCGCATATTATGTAATGACTCCATTCACACTTCAGAATTTAGTGTCTCTAAATCCAAATCATAAAGCCAAACATTGCAAGGTCCAAACTTTAGGTTTATGATTTAGTTTGACGTCATAAACTTCACCAATGAGAACGAGTCTGAAGCGATATAGACATATACACCCATCTTTATTTAGTATTCACTTGGTGGAATCAGCTTTTTAAACAGATGCGAGAAGAACATAGAACTGTCAAAATTTAATTGCTGAAATATAACCAATAATGCTAAGCGAATGACAGTTTCACGGCGCACGGGTATCTATTAAGTATTGCTTTACCGATATTTTAATCTTGTTTTTGAAGCATTTACATAGATGTCAGTACAATCAAAACTAAATTAGAGTTAAATTAAACTTGCATTTATGAATGACTTACTTAAATCTAAACAAAAACCATAAACCTAATTTTCATTTTTAAATTTTTTAATGAAGAAAAAATTGTAAACAGTTTAGCGGATGTGAGCGCGAATGAACATGAAGCGATTGTTCGGGTCCTTTGATGTACGTTGATTTACTGACTCGGCACTAGAAATCGTATTCGATCACAAATACCGAATATTTGCTAACGAACACGAATTTTAGGTCCATACATGCGTTATTTGTTCATGAATATTTGATGTTCGTACTCGAACAACGCATGTGTGGAGCCGGGGTTCCAAACGTGAATGTCCAAATATTCATATTACAATATGGCTGTAAGTTGTTCGTCGTTTTATACATCTAGCCAGATTATAAAACATTGCTAAGTCAACAAAGGTTTGATAACCTAGGCGCGTTTTATAAAAATACGGTTTTTACAATCTGATTACACAATACATATATTTTCATTACTATTTGTTACAACTAAAATTAAATATCTACTTCGAATATACGTAACGGAAAAGTCCAATCCATTGCTATAATATACTTTAAACCAGTAATAATACATTTTCATTTATGGTTGTGGCAGGTAGTTATAATTTCAAGTTTCTTTGTATGCGAGTTTGATTTTTCGAATTTTGATGAAATTACCTTTACCTAGTGACAAATGGAAGCCGACATAAACTGTTTGATATTTTGGGCTGATGATGCAGCGGATTTCATAGGGTAAAGCTTCTGTCATCTCTTTTTAATACTTTATTTTAAGAAGCATTTAATGCGGCTGTCAATCTACGAATACTTATACTCAAATTGCGCTATACGCTTCGCGAATCCTGTTGAGAGCTGTCTACACATCATCCTTCAAAATGCTGTATTTTTGCATTTTCATTCACCGTCCATTTATTTTACACATTGTGTAATGAAGTATGCTTTATTGAAAATAACTTTTTTATTCTTTTTAACGCTTAAAATAGTATGCATATTTTATTAGTTTTTATAGGTGAATTTTTCACTTGAATAAGTTATTATACACCTGTTTTACAAGATTATTTTCTCAATAATTATTAATTAATTTTATAAGCGCAGTTTTAAAGTTTTCCGATACCTTCGATGTAAAGTTTAATTTGAATATTTAAAAATTTAGCATATCATTCATTTTAAATGCAAAAGACATATTAATTTGTTACACTGCAACGTATAACGTTGGTTACGTTGATATTAAGATACGTGGTTCATATTTTTTAGAATTTTATTTTAAATATGTTTAATGTAGTTCCCTTCAACAATAATACTCTTCACAATGCTTTCCTTCCTCTTCTTAAAAGATCCCAACCAAACTTCCTTTGAATGCTTTCAATATTTACTTTAAACGATATCATTTTTACACTACTAATGAATTTAATTACAATAACTGTCTAATCGAATTCGGAGTTCTGTCCTTGGACGATCGTAGGAAAATGCAATCATGTTTATATCTATACAAATTGGTCAATAATTCGGTAGATGATTCGGCTATCCTCTCTAAAATAAATCTTCTTGTTCCTCGATCTCGAACTAAACTGACATTTGCATACCCGACTCCAAGGACAAACTACGAACTACGTTCACCTGTCAGACAGATGTATTATTTACAACAAATTTGTAAATGAATTATTAGAATTAGATATATTTTCTAAAAGCATTTCTAGGTTCAAGAAAGTACTGTCTGCTATACTTCTTGCAAGAACCGATAATTTATAATTTAAATTTAATAATAGTTTATTTATAAATATATATATATATATATATATATATATATATATATATATATATATATATATATATATATATATATATGTATGTATGTATTTTTTTCAGATTTTCTATTTTTATTGTAAGGTGTCTTTACTCGCGCGTCACGCGACGAAATTTATGTACATTCAGTGAAACAATTCCTCTGTAATTGGGATATTATCCTGTAGAGTGAATTTACAATAAATAAATAAATATAATTATGAACTGTCTGCTATACTTCTTGCAAGAACCGATAATTTATAATTTAAATTTAATAATAGTTTATTTATAAATATATATATATATATATATATATATATATATATATATATATATATATATATATATATATATATGTATGTATTTTTTTCAGATTTTCTATTTTTATTGTAAGGTGTCTTTACTCGCGCGTCACGCGACGAAATTTATGTACATTCAGTGAAACAATTCCTCTGTAATTGGGATATTATCCTGTAGAGTGAATTTACAATAAATAAATAAATATAATTATGAAATGCAACATGAATCTCTTCTATTCACAAAAACCTTCCACCCCATAATTTTTTTAAGTCCAAAAAGTAGCTAAAGAGGGCCATTGTCAAATCAGTTGAATATCGCAGGTGTTATATTATTTTTATATAATTACTTATATTGGCGAATGAACTGTCCTATAGAGGCGCTGCGTTCATTTAAGATGGCCGACTTAGTTGGTAATTTTAGTAATTTTCCTGCGGTGTGATTGGCTGCCGTTACCAATTCGGAGGGTTCGCAAGTTTGCCGCTTGGTGGCTACGGGTTAATTTCAGTCGCGAATAGATATTTTTGCCAAAAACAGAAGAAAGTTTTCTTGGGTTAATTCAGTATTTTTACTTGCAACGATACTTTAAAAAATAATTAGATCTAACTTAACTTTTGCAACTCAATTTCTAATAACAGGTAAATAACTGTAATGATTTACCTGATTTTCTTATTTCCAATAATCCTAGCGTGCCCCTCCCAAAAAGCGGGGGGGGGGGGGTCTTCACTTTATATTTTGTTCATCATCATTTATTTATTGCAACTATTTGCAACAATCAATATTATGGGGTAATGCTATTAAATTATAAATTTTATGTATATTCAAATTTTGGTATCATACATTTATTATTTATTCTTTAGGGTCGCATGGTTATATGCTTATACCTACCATAGTCCAGATATTTAATTAAGCAAATAAATTGACAATAGTCAGGATAAATAAGACTAAACCTACCATATCTCAGAAAAAGTTAATTTTCGGACCCATATTTATTAAGACTGTTCGACTAATTTTGATCACTACTCTGTACTGTAAAGGTGCATTCACAAATGAAAATATGGTTTATACTTTAGATTTAAAGACTATGGCTGCATATTATGTAATGACTCCATTCACACTTCAGAATTACGGTCTCTAAATTCAAATCATAATGCTAAACATTGCAAGGTCCAAACTTTAGGTGTATGATTTAGTTTAACGTCACAAACTTCACCAATGAGATCGAATCTGAAACGATATAGATATATACATCAATCTTTATTTAGTATTCACTTGGTGGATTCGGCTTTTTAAACAAATGCGAGAAGAACAAGGAGACTGTCAAAACTTAATTGCTGAAATTTAACCAATAATCAGGTCTATTCTGTAAAATTAGCGTGCGCGTTAACATCGAAGGTCACCGTTAATATTTTAACGGATTCTTTAATTTTTAATTTGCTATTCAGTAAGCAGATATACGTTAAAATTTTAAAGAAATCGTTAATATAACCACGTTAAAAGCAAGAAATTTAACATCATCTTGAGACATAGTGTTAAAACTTTAAGGCAACGTTAATATCAAAAATGACTTGTAAATATAGTTATAAATATGCTTCGATTGGAAGAAATTGAGAGAATAAAGGAAAGGTATATATATATATATATATATATATATATATATATATATATATATATATATATATATATATATATATATGTATATATTAATGTCTTTATTTGAAGTAATTATTACTTACATATGAATAATTAATGATTAATTCATGATTTTACTTGGAAGTTTACATCACATAACCACACTAATAATTTTAAATTGTCCAAAATACATTT
This sequence comes from Harpalus rubripes, assembly GCA_963082715.1. Taxonomy (NCBI): domain Eukaryota; kingdom Metazoa; phylum Arthropoda; class Insecta; order Coleoptera; family Carabidae; genus Harpalus; species Harpalus rubripes. The sequence goes on from OY720451.1 coordinate 9,305,998, forward strand.
AATCATTTTAGGCGCTACGTAAAACTTCGATTTCGAAATCTTGGGGATACAAGTGATCCATTCCATTTGCCCGATTATGATTTATGAATTTAATAAAAGTTTTAGATTATCCAAGCACTGTGCTTTAGATTTATTTACAGCTCTTACACCCCATATGAGGAATCCAATAAGAATTACTGCAATACCTATCAGTATACGGGTAATAATAATTTAATAAATTCATAGTTAAAGGTTCTAGCTGCGTTAAATTTCTATGGCCATGGGCCTTAGCAGCTATCAATATGGAATCGAAGAATGTTGTAATTTGTGAATGAGCCAAAGCGGTGTGGTTTCTGCAAAACACTTATTAAAAATATTGCAAATACATATTTGTACTTAACTGTTATCTGACATGTTTATAAATAATTATTTTAATTTAGCTATATATTTTAAGGATTTCACATTTTGATCTATCCACTTTGATAAACTTTTTCTAACATTTCACACTTGACAGGCAATTATATTAAGTTAGGACATACGTTTTACAGGATTATTTCGTCATATGAAACTGATTTCACAGCATTCGTTAGCGTACACGCTAAAAAGTTAAATATTAACGAAATTTTTAACCAATGCTCTAGTGAATAGCAATTTTATGAAGTACTGTTAACAGTGACGTTAATATTTACTTTTTAGCGTTGGATATTTTTGCGCTAAAAGTTAACGTATATTTTAGTGAATAGACCTGAATGCCAAGCAAATGGCAGTTTCACGGCGCACGGGTATCTGTTAAGTACTGCTCTGCCTATATTTTAATCTTGTTTTTAAAGCATTTACATAAATGTCTGTACATATCAAAACTAAATTACTGTTAATTTAAACTTACATTTATGAATGACTTACTTAAACCTAAACAAAAACCATAAACCTAATTTTCATTTATGAATGCACCTTAAGTCTGTATTGATCAGAATAAACGAAGATAAACCGGTGAGACAAATATAGATGACGAACGTAGTAGGAAAAAGACCCCGAGGAAGACCTAAAGACAACTGGGATAAGGTAATACTGAAGATCTTGGAGAGAAAAAAAAACGACGATTCAAGACAATACGAAAATAGCAAGAAATAAGAAGCAATGGGTGAAATTATACAGTGGGGTCCTGCACCATAACAAATATAATAAAATATGCACTTTATACTAAGGTATTACTCTACAAATAGCGATTAAGATGAAATTTTTTTTTAATAATTACTTTGTGAGATATTTGAAGTTTGTTGTCAGTGTCACTGTGACGTCAAATTAGTGCTACCTTTCTCTCGCTGCCTACTATAGTGCGAGAGAAAGATATAGCAATAGGTGCCACTACAACTACTAGATATTACATAGCTGACTCGTCCACCATGTTCCCAAAATCAATGCAGTAAATTATGAAATAAAAGTGCATTTCTTATAAGTTTATGTATTAACTATTTTTCATAATTAAATATAACGTCCATATTTGCCATTTTATACTTATTTAAAATAATAAAACAAGAAAAAATACGATTCGTTAAGATTTTTGAGGTCAGAGAAAAATATATGAATTGCATAATTATCTATAAAAGATATAACCATTTCTCAAATGATTTGCACAATTTGGAATAGAACAACCCGTTGTTATGGATAATTTCTATGATTAATAATATTGTAACATTGATATTGAAGGATTTAAGTGGCTCCACAATGGTGGACGAGTCAGCTGTAATTTATCTAGTAATTATAGGTGCCGCCGTGACGTTATGTTGACATTAAAAATCAAATGCAGTTAAACTAAAAACAATTAAGACTTTTTAAAATTTTAATTCAAAATTAAAAGAACTTTAATTTAAAATAATAAAAAAGTCAGAGTGCAGGACCCCATTAAAAATATTATATTCATCATTTATCTTACATCTATTTTTACCCTGTACGTATATTAATGGGGTCTCGTGGCCGAGTGCCTGAGTGTCTGGTCGCGAATCTGGGGAACCGGGTTCGATCCCGACCGACGCCAAATATTTCCAATTTTAAATGGCACAAAACTGACCCCTGTGGTGCACTCTCCACGCCAGCAATGAGTGCCCGTGGGGTGACGCCTGGTAAACGCCCGCACGGTACGAATATGTCATCATCATTACCGATATCTGCGCGTACAAAGCAGATTGGCACACCCAGCAATGGGTAATATGCCGTGATGATATATTTATATTTATTTATTTATTTATATAGCAAGATGTGAATGAAGTAGTGATGGTATAATTATTTATTTAAAATAATGCAAATATTATTAACAATTCTTAGTAAAAAGTAACATGAAGTAGTTTTTAGTTCTTATATTAATTAACAAAGATTTTAGCGTGATGCATATACCATGTTTCTGTAAATGACATATTACGCCGTAAAACATGTACCACTTGCTATTTTATGAGCAAGAAAGTTTCAGAAACAAAACTTTTTGCAAAACTCTTGAAATTGCACGGTTTTGCACTATACTAAAACTAATACTAAAAGCAGGAATATTACTCAAAAGAATAATTTTTAATTTTTCGTTTGTCCTATGCGTCATATGTAATGTTGAATATTTAATAAAAATCTACCTTAGACATATAAAAAGTTTTTGTAATTAGAACAATGTACGAAAGGAGATACAAAGGATCATTGTCTTGTGAATTGGTTATATTATTCATAAAGCGTCTGAATAAAACAAAAAGTCATAATGATGTCAAGTTTTAAACACTGCATACAAGGACTTTTAAATGGTTAAAAACAATTTTTTTTCACAGAAATTTTCGCTTTATATGCGACGTACTACTAATTAAAAATACAACTTTATTCGAATACTTATGCTAATATCAAAAGCAATAAAAACTACAAACGTCAACTGACTACTATGTAATATGTCCAACGTACGCCTGCTTTTGAAATTACATACTATACCATTAATTTTTCTGAAAACTTTGTCTTCACTTTGAATTTTATATTGAAACTGTATGGGCGTTACTTATATGAATGGTATACGACATAAGGTAGGAAATCCAATGTTAAGAATAATTAATGCAAAGGTTTTTTCAAAAAGTAGGGGAGACCGGTGTCAATTGTAACAGGTGTCAAATGTAACAAGGGTAGGTAACAGGGCCATCTTTTCGAAGTAGATTAAAACGCGCTTGCAGAGTGAAGCAGAAAGAGTCATAGCTCTTTGGTATTTAGTGTAAGTACATACGCGCAAATACGGCGTCTGTTTCTGACGAATGTCTATAAATCGACAAAAAAGTAAATACATTTAGTGACACACATTGTTTCTAAAACACTATAAGTGCACTGCTCGGAAATATTTCAAGTTAAGGATCAGTTTGTGAGTTATATCTGCTTTTATTTTTCATTAAAAAACATTTCGAATTATTACCTAATAAATAAAAAAGCAAATAATATCTTTATAAGTGAAGCGGTGTCAGTTGTAACACATGCCACGGTGTCGATTATAACGTGTTTAATAAGTACAGTATTGATCATGATAAAAATTATAAGAAAAAACCACTGCTATCGAAAATATAAAAGAGGAAGAGCAAAAAACGAAAACACTTCCGAAAGTAACAGTCGCAGATTACTCTTCAGCTGGCTCCGATGAGGAAACTCTCTGATATGTATTGGCCCATATTTTTTGAGCACAGGAGATTGGTTGCAGTGGCGAAAATGTAAAATCTGGACACCGGGCAAGTTAAATTGTACGAAGAAAGACCTGTTTTATGTTTACCTAAACTGCAATTTCGTTAGCAACTAAAGGCATTGGTCAAAGTGGTCCATATCACCAACAGAATATATATTTTGTTTGGTTTTAGTTGAGTCATCTGAATTGTATATTTTCTGAGGTAATAAATAAATGTTTATTTTTTCAATAATTTCTTCTTTTATCTGTTATTTTATCTTATTACATCACTGTTAAAATTTGTTACAATTGACACTGGCCCTGTTACCATTAACACCAGTTAGGTGTCAATTGTAACATTTGTAATGCCTGACTAAAAATCCTTATACTTTTATATTTGTCACATTTTCAAAAGTTTAAAATTCAAAATATTATTCACTAAGGTGGGTAGGTTCTCACATAGGTAATTTCAAAATTTCTTAATGTAACGTTAACTCGTGAAAAATAAAAATTTAAATTTTGCAACAATTGACACCGGTCTCCCCTACCCCATACGTCAGACACTACAAAAATATTACAATTACAAATTTGATCAACTTTATATACGACGTACAAAGTCAAGCAGCAGTAAAAGTGGTCAATACTGAGAACACCGAGAACAAGTCTTGCCTGCAGCAAAGTATATAAAGATATTATTAATTCAATGAGTAAATTATGAGATAAACACAAATGCAGTTTCTACGTTAATTATTAATTTCTTTACGAACAGAACATACAAGTTGCAGCGACGTTAATATTTCTCAAGATTAACACCCCAGCACTTAAATAAATAATATATTTCCACTACACAGAATATTGAAATTTAATACAAGAATGTGCTTGACGTTTAATTTCAAATTTAGACAGCTGCTGAAACTATATTCAACTATGTTTTAAACTGAAAATTACATGCAATATGTGTTCAACGTTTTGCACGTTCGATGAAAATTATTTGAATATCGAAGAAGAACAATAAAACCACCAAGTTGATATAACTGCATTTAAAATTATACTTAAAAAATCTGGTGTGGCCAACACAATATCTCCCGCCATTTACATCCCGAGTCACAAAAAAGATTAAGTTTTTTTGATTAGCGAATTTTACTCTAATATTGACAGTTTATTTCTTAAAATATAGTCGAATCTAATCCAAGTAACTACCTGTTTTTAAACCCCTCAACAGGATTAAATCCCAATTACAGAGTGGGTTCACATTCACACACATCCATGCCTTAGTGGGATTCGAACCCAGAGCCCCGAGGGCACTCATGACATGAGGCGTTGCTCTAACCATTGAGCCACCGGAACTATAATAAAATGAAGATAAAATTTTAAATACCGGGATAGAACAGAATTCACTAATCCAAAAATGAGAATTAGCTTAAATATTTTTGTGAATCGTTAATTTTTATTAATCTAAGTACATACCTACGTATTTACTTATGCTGGAAACTGTACTGAATTCCTTTTCTATTGTTCTATTTACTTTTTCCTTTTTAAAACGTTGCTAATATTATTTTGAAATGATTAATTCTTAATTTAAAGCGTAGGCTCTGGGATTTAAATTATAGATAATTTTATAAATTTATCCATAAAATATATAGAAAAAGTATTAATAAATCTATAGAAAATTGAATAATCTTTCATTTTTATAATAACATTAATCTCGAAAAAATAACATTTAAAGGTATTTTTCGAAGAAAAACTATTTTATTCACAATCGGTTAGTAATATGACGATTTCTGACTTTTAAAAAGTTGGGAAGTTAGTTATTGTTAACCTCATATTCCAAGAGGTTGGAAAGTATAACGTGAAGAAAGCTGGGGTTGGAAAGTTGACATTTTCCAACCTCAGCTATACTCACGCTATACTTTCCAACCTCGAGGCGGGAAATAGCTGCCCCCCGCTTTGAGAGATCAATGCGTATCAACGATGGGTATTTACATATAAACAAAGCATCTTTACAATTTATATGATAAAAATATGGAATAAATTTATAAATAATACAAGTAATGAATGAAATCAATATTTAAGGTTAGAAATTAAAGTGACAGTTCATGTGACAAATGAACAATCTCAGACCATTCGTTTATTTATGTTAGGTTATTATTATTTAAATATCAAATATTAATTTTTTATTTCAGATTGTGAATAAAATAGTATACAAACCTCGGGCTATAGTTAACCTCGGCGCTTCGCGCCTTGGTTAACTATCTTCGCCCTCGACAATGAAACACTTTCCACCTCGGTTAGTAATATACTATTGAGCTTCTAGTAAAGTGCCATTTCCGGTTATCCGATTTTCACCAAAATCTAATGGGCTCTTTTCATTACAGAAAAAGGTTTCAAAAATGGGTAGTGTAGAGATACAAACTTAGCTATATCGTGCGTAAACAGTCCCTTCATGAAGGTACGTTATAAAAGCGTTCCCATAATGTATTTATGAACAGAGTTGTGTTCAAAATTACATACAAAATGAGTTACGATATATTTATTATCTATCTATAAATTTTCCTCCATTTTTCTGAAAAGTAATTACGTGAAAAACGTTTTATCAAAAATTATGACTTTACCTCCACATTGTTTATATTACATTTTGCATCATTATTCATTTTTATTGTGCATGCAAGGAATAAATTAACCCTACAAACAAAAAATTTCCCAGATATCCCGGCTCATCTGAGTCAATATTTGCCTTCGATAGTCGCCTAGATTCAGATATTGATATAGGGCAATAGAGCATATTCCCTGTTTATCTCCAGAAGTTATGGAAACCACATTTCTTTCTGCCCTGCCCACTGTTAATTTATATCGCCCCAAGGGCTTGGCAGAGGCTGTCTCTCTCATTCACAATACAAACACACCTACGAGAATTGTCTGTCTCTTTTCAAAGAGGGCGTAATCCAATAACGAAGGGAAGTGCATATGATATATTTAGAATGGAATAAAAGTAAAAATAACATTTACATACTGAATTATTGTTATGTTTTTGCTGATTTCCCGATAGGCTTGTTACAGAAGATTGATAATAACATGCAGACAATTTGAATGTTACTTTAGACAACATATTGTGAATCAAAGAAAAATCTGAGAATCTGGGGCATGAAACTAGATAAGTAGAGAATGAAATCAGGACAACAAAATATTATTTTATCAGCTGACTAGTTTGAAATTTATTTTGCACTCCTCGTCTATAATGCTTTTTTTAGAGCAACTTACTTAAAATAAGTTAATATGAAATAAATAATATTAGAAAACAGACACGATCCCCGTTGCACATCAGTTCGTCCACCCGCGTTAATTTTATTTAGTTAATATATGATACAAATAATAACTCACATAAATTATCGTCAATTTTTATTAATATTACAGACATTTGTCATTCTAATGACACATAGCAAGATATGCGTTCTAAAATATTTTATTGTTTTCATGTAAATTGAAATAATAGTTAGTTTTATCAACAATTCAAGCAAAAATTGAGAGAGAAGAGAATTTAAGTCGTAATAGTGTGAGGTTTTATTAAATAAAATGTCAAATATTGACAAATAATATGAAATTAATATATCGATTTGAATTACGGTTATCCTGTTAAATTTATAATCATTAGCTAAAAATTTAATTTAAAATTACATTATAATGTTGAAATATTTTCATTTGAAATTAAAGTAAAGATTTATTCACTTATTATAACAAATTTCATTAGTTAAGACTTGATAAATGAATTTTTAGCAAATGAGCGAACTGATATGAGACGGGACTCGTATGTATAAGTACAAGTAACCGGTTGCCGAGTACCCGATTAATATTATATAGGTACACTTAATCACAACAAAACAAAATCAGTTAACTTATAGCCAGGGTTTTTTATTTTTTTTATTTTTAAAGACCTGTTGATGTTATTGCACTTTTTAATTGTTTTGAAAGCAATATAATTATTTTATTTCATAAACGAAAACGAAATCTGTAATAAAACTCCAAAGAATGCTTTTGAATTTTTGTTTATATGTAGTATATAACAAGTCCACGCGCGCCTGTTTAAACATTAAACTTAAACCCTGCCTACCTAAATAAAAAATCTGATGTGGCCAGCACACAACCGCTCGCCAGATATTTTACCTGGTTGTACGCATAAAACGAAAAATATTTTTAAATATAAATACATATATTCATGTCTCACTACAAAATAATTCTCATATATATTTGCAAAATCTATGGGATATTTTAATATAAATTATGTACAATACATACATTTTCTTTATATTCAATACCTATGATTTTTTTTTCAATTTTCCTTTTCTTTTTCTTTATATTCGACATTTTTTCGCAAATTCCTTTTTCATTCTTTTTTACGTATATTCTTTTGCGTTGTTGACTTTTTATTTATTTTCATAATCTTCATAATGATGCATAAATATTTTTGACAGTGGCATACAAATATTTTTACGGTGACATTTATGTGTCAATTACAAACATTTGAATTTCTTGCCTTGGAGTAGTTTGATCTGATAATTTTTACATCAAATTATTTTATATGCATTTCTTTATCTCTAAATCTATAGAAGATATAATAATGAATTTATATTTATCAAATAAAGAATTTAACGTTCTTTAATATAAGTATTTACATAAATTTTCGATAATAAATATTTAGATGATTTTTTTCTTGTAACTGCTACTTCCGGTTGTCCAATTGTTACCAAAACTTAACCAACTCTTCCCATTATTGTTAGATTGAGGAATCCGTAGTTAAACATGTATTAAGTCTTATAGTATTTGCGAAATCGTGAATCCAACATACACACACACACACACGCACACGCGTACCCCCCCTCGCGTACACACACACACACTCGAACGCACGCACGCGCGCGCTCACGCACACACACACACACACAGACACCATCGTAAAAATGTTATAATCGGATTCCAGGGACCTTAAAACGTGCTTATTCACTAAAATCTGGATATGCGATTTTTAGCATGAATTCAATACCTATCTTAGCGAGAGGTAAAAAGGTCAAAACATGTCTTGCATGGCACTCTGTAAAAAGCTTAGAACGGATATTGTATTTTACGTTTATCTTACGCAAGCATCTATTATATCAATAAATTTAGGCTCATTTGATGCAGTATTTAATTCTGAGCATTTTTTGTATTTACACTTAAATTCTAAAGTTAATAAGGCAGAATTTACAAATATATGAAAATTTTACCATTGTATTTCATATAGTCCATAAAAAAGTAGACACCCGGTATATATGTATATATTTTTAAATTATATTACCATAGTAGAATTTTTTGTTAACTCTGTAGGTATCTAAAATAATTTGGAAAACAATTGATTTTTCTACAAAAAATGTATTATTTAAATCATGATTTGAATCAAATAATTTAAATCATGCCAACCCTGCTTAGTGCTTATAGCTTAATTAAAAATCTCCGTCAATTTCATGAATAGTTATTTAACTATCAAGCGGGTTAATAATCACACGTTAATGTTAGTTACAATATTTTTCGGGTGATCGTATCTATTTATAGCGGTGTTGTAATCGCACTAGAAGTCGGGTGTCATAAGCAAACAGGTCGCAACGTGTTTACTTCCGGTCGCCTGAACCTTTTGTGTTCATTTTTATTATGCGGTCGAACATTCTAGGGCTTTTCTAGAAGGTAATGCCAGCTGTATAAAAGGGACGTAGCTATGCTCGAGAGTTAGTTCAGTTGAGTCCCTGATAACACAACATTAGTTGTGTGATCGGGGGTTGACTTACATAGTTCAGTTCCATTAGTGAAGACGGACAGACAATTTGTGTCGAGTAGGTACTCGGGAAGTTACTGGTAAACTGGGATAGCTGTGGATGTGAATACTCGGTAGTGTTGACGAGTATTGGGAAGCCGTAGTGTTCACGGACAGTAACGGCAAGTCGAAAAGTTACTGGTATACCGGGATAGCTGTTAAATAGAATACTCGGTAGTGTTGAAAAGTATTGGGAAGCTAGGTATACGGGGACAGTAACGGCAAGTGGAAGCTAATACTCGGCATTGGTGTTGAAGAATTGTGACATACGGAAAGTCGGTGATACGGAGGCTGTGGAAGAGAGAGAGTTACATAAAAAGACAGATAGTGAGGTGAAAGGTGTGACTTCTGTCCGAGCAAATGAATATACAGACGCTGTTGAGTCAGTTGAATATATAGACGCTGTGGAGGTCGGTAGTTGAACGTGATATAAGTATATAATGATATAAATATAGGGATATAAATATCGCGTAAACTGTCTACAAGAGTATGCAACAGACCAGCAGTGTAAGATTGGAACGTGTAATGAAATAAATAATTAGTAATATCATGGAAATAAATAGTAGTGTTAATTGGTTAAGTAAATAAATAGTGTTAGTGTTATCTAATTTTAGTCTTAATTAGTTTTTAATAATTGTTTAATATTAGTAATAGTAATTTTCATTATAGTTTAATAAACACTTATTTTAATTAAAAATAATTGCCTAATATTTACACTTCACCCAAATAAATAAATAAAAACGTTACAATATAAACTATTATTCAAGAAAGATGACTATTCAAGGTCATTTGTTCGTAGAAAGAATACACATCACTTTACAACAGTAGCTTAGCAACATTTTGTATAAGAAAGAGAAAGATTATTTGACCTATGTCTATTTAATTTATGTTGTGTGACAGATATACGTAAATAGTGGTATTACTTTCTAACACACTATAAATAATAATGACGTATGTCGTAGAATTACAGATATCTAATTATCTACTACACTGCCCTCTCTGATAATATTTACCCAGTGGCGTTGACGTTTGAATCAAATTAATATTCCTTGGTTTGTAAGTAAAGTCTATGTTTTTGTATTTTGTAAAAACATAAGTGAAGAACATAAATCTTTCAGAAAGGCATTATTTAGAAAGAAACATATTTTTCAAATAAATTACTCTTATTTTTTCTGTTAAAAAGTATGCATAAATATTTCATGTTGCACGCCTATGCATACGAAATGCAATGAAGTTATCTACAATAATATTATATCAGACGGCTCACAAATGACATTGAATAGTCATTTTTCGTGAATAATAGTTTAGTTGGGTTTTTCTGATTGGTACAGAAATTAAAATTAGAGTAAAATTTAACGGTCACTTATACCGTCTACACGTAATTAATGGCAGGAGGTCATGATCACCAGCCTCTAGCCCTAATATCCAATTTAAATTTAGTGTCCGCTGCGAAATGCGTGCTAAGGCTGAATAAATAAAACATCGATTGCGCCACATTCGCTGGCAGTGTTTTCCACCAGCAGATAGATATCTCCTGCTGCCTTTCAGGCGTTTCAGCCGTTAGATCCGCTACAGCCATCCTAGCCTTGGGAACTACACGTGTCTCGCACCTGACAAAAAGCTCACAACAATAGCTATCAACAGCTATTCACGCGTTATTTGATTTCGACGATAAAAATAATGCCACCCACCCGTCTGCTGGTGACAATGAGTCATTTCGCGAAAATAGAAATAAATATCGACGGAGTTAACCTTTCTTCGACGGGAAAGTAACTCTAACATCGTCAGCAAACGTTTCTTTTTATATCAGACAAATATATACGATGAGGGTCATGGGCGCCCATAGGGGGGGGGGGCAAGAGAAGGCGCTTGCCCCCCTGGCTTTTCTCTAATTTTAAGAATTTTAAAAGCAAAGTTACCATTTTTAATTCTTTTGCCACGGCTACTTATGTCGCATCCTAATGTCCTTACATCGCCCTGTTGTTTTCTTCTTTTGTTCTGTTTCCTAACGTTCAAATCTTCATCACACTGAGAAAAAGATATAATTACGTGAAATGTAAATTTATTTGTTATAAATAAATCCTAATCTTGAATAGATCCAAATATATCTACAATTGAAGCAATGTAATAATTTATTTGAAGCATTTATTTGTCTCAAATAAATATATATTGAGATCAATTATATCTTCTATTTCAAGAGAACTATGCATTTATTTACGTTAATAATTATTTTAATTGCGCTAAATTTATTGCATTACTATTGGATATATAATAATTTATTTGAACCAAGTTTATATACCTATCTCTCGTAACCTGTCCACTCTAAATAAATTAAAATTGAAGGAAAACAATTAAATAAAGACCAGTATATTTAATTTTTTCGTACACTATATTTTTATTAACTCACAAATTACATCCTTAAGAATATTAATATACATATAATAAAAAATTATAAAAATATAAATACACACTCTGTACAGGTACCGGTGCATGTGCCTTGGCATAAAAAATACACTGAAAAGTGCAAAGCAAATATCCAAAACTCCGCTCAAGCATATTCACTACTTTTTAGCACACGAATGAAAAACAAATCGCCAGAAATGAATACTGTCAGAAATGAGCACCACCATATAGAAGATGAAACGTACAACAAATGAACAAGTCCATACAAGTCACTTCGCTTAAAATCGTCATTTGACAAATAAAACATTGTTCACTCAATGAAAATATTATTTTGCCACAAATAATATTTATTTATGACAAATAAATGTAGATTCACACAATAAAAACTATTTTTCATTGTAATAAATATAAAGTTTTCACAAAGATATTATTAAACTAATTCAAAACTATTACATATTTGCAGGAAACAAGTAAATATTTCAGAAAATTATAAATTTATTTATTAAAAATCTCAATTTAAAGTAATAAACATAAATATATTAGTTTATTTGAGAAAATTAATTTAAATTTAAATGAAATAAATGACGGTCAAATAAATAATATAACTGGATGAATAAAATACATTTCATATTAAAGATTAAATTGTATTTGTTGCAAGGTTGCAATAATTGAATGAATGAAGTACCCCTTAATTATGAATATTTATTTGCTAAAAACCAGTCATTTTTCTCTATGCATGAAATTAGCGTAAGCTTTGCGCGCACATAATTTAAAAGATACAGCCGCAGTACAAATTATAAATAAAAATAATACCAATACCATAGCTGAAGTTAATCGTGCTACTAGATTAGGAACAAAACTATCAAGTGCTATTGTTGAGAGCTATTTTATTGTTTCCCTTAAAATAATTTCTAAATATTCGGCACTTCTGGAACCCGTAACAAATATTTTGCAGGGTATTTCTGTTGATATGCTAGCTGTACAGAAACATATTAATCACTTATTGGATATATTTAATTAACACAGGAACTCTGATTTAGAAATAATTTTTACTGAACTATTTAATAGCGCTGAAGAAGTTGCACAAAATTTTGATCTTGAATTAAAAATGCCGAGAGTCGCTAGTGGTGGAAGACAAATTCACCGTGCAAACTACGAAGCTAATTCTGTGCGAGAATATTTTAAAAAAGCAATTTTTATAAATTACTTAGATTTTTGAATTAGTTCTTTAAATTCTCGGTTTTCGAAAGATGATAGTGTTGCCTTTTTGCTCTATAATTTGCATCCGATTAATTTAAAACAAATAAACTATAATAATTTTACTAAACTAGCTCAAGAGATTCATTCATATTATAAAATTAACAATTTTTTTGAAGAAGCTTTAGCATGGCACGAATATTGGATTTCAAATAAAGAAATGATTATTACTAAAGAAACTCCTGTAACAGAACTTTTACAACATTGTACATTTTACCCAGCAATCTCCAAAGCTTTAGAAATTTTAATTTGTCTTCCTCCAACTACATGCACTGTGGAAAGATCTTTTAGCACTCTAAGAAGAGTGAAAACATGGATTAGATCTACTATTAGTGAAGATCGGCTAGACGGTTTATGTATGATGAGCCTCCATCGCGATTACATAAGCGAAAATAAACAAAAATATATAGACGAAGTTCTAAATGAATTTGCCAAAGATGCAAGGAATTTGAAATTAGCATTTCCGGAAAAAGAATAAGTAGGTAATGTTGTTTATTCACAATCAGTTGGTAATATAACGATTTCTGACTTTTAAAAAGTTAGTTATTATTAACCTTCGCGCCTTGGTCAGCTATCTTCGCCCTCGACAGTAATGAAACACTTTCCACCTCGATTAGTAATGTACTATTACTGTATTGTAATTTTTTTCCATAAATATTTATGTTGTTTTATATTTTTAAGAACATACTTATTTTTAGTATATTATATTTTTGTATTCTTGACTTTGCCCCCTCCCCCGTAACAACATTGTATGGGCGCCCATGATGAGGGTTAAAAAGTAAGAATAACGAAATAGCTGTACCCGAATAATATAAGGTGCGTGACTAAATATACTTAGTGACCGTTTGGGATTTTGATATCAGAGGGCGAATTCGGCCGAAAGTAATTAATCTAATATTAACGGTATATTTTACATAAAAGCTATCAATGTCCGTGAAATGCTATCAGAGATAAGCTATCTTTCCTAAAAGTACTAAAACAAAAAAATAATCTATTGCTTTTGGAATATTGTAATATAAAATGTAGCAAGACAAAATTCAGCGGGATTATTTTTATTGAGTTTATGGAATCTTTGGAAAGATAGTTTGAAGTCATCAAAATTCCAATTCTATTCAAGTTGTGTTATATCTTGTAGTTGTTTATAGCGAGTTATAGTCCCCCGAATTTTGAAAATATAGATGTGACGTCACGAATATAAGTTTTTATATCAAACTGTTTTCTCCGTGGACCTAAATGTTCATGAAATATATGCTATTTCTAAATTATATTTTTAAAATATAAATGAATAATATTTTACTGTACAAGTCTACATGATTTAGAGGAGACTGGTGTCGAAAGTAACAAAATTTAGTTATTAACGTCTGTAGTCTAAATTTTATATTATTTTTGTCTAAATTTTTGAATGTAAAACAGGTAAACATTCTAGATTGCAATAGATTTATATCAAGTTTATTATATGTTACAACAACAAAAATATTGCTAATTATGCAGCTTTTACATTTAACATCCTGACGGTGTTATTTGTTACAGCGCTCGTGTCGAATGTAACAGCATATTTTTTTGGTAAAAATGAAATAATATCGTTCAATACGACCTTTTATCTATTACATTTTAAATAATACCAAGAAAAATATACAAAAATTATAATATTGTTAGAAAAACAAAATAAAAGTGAATTTATTTATCAAATAATACAATCTAATCTGATGAACAATTTACACATACATAGAAAACATTATTACCGTCACAACTAATATGTGCCCATTGTCTGCAATTAGTACATTGTACCCAGTCTTCTTTGCTCTCAGAATATAATCCGAGGCATACCAAACAAAAGTTTCATCTTCTGATGAACTGCTGGTTTGTTTCTCTTCTAACGCTTTTTGTTTCTTCTTTTTTATTATACGTAGCTCTATTAAGGTGGCATAGCCATCACAGCTCAACAAGAAAAGATATACATAATAATTTAGAGCTAATTAATTGCTAATTAATTGCGCTAATTAAAAATTTATTGCTTGATTTTTTTTAAAAGAAATTGTGGCTGAGCTAGCTTAAATCATATGCTGGCTCAGCCAAAAAAAATACTGGCATTTTCGGTGTGAATTTACATAGTCAAATTAATTGCTATTTAATTGCTCATTGTAAACCATATTTCTATTACAAAATTATAACATATGCCGAAAAGTAATGCCTAATTAAAACTTGATATACAAATATGCACGTACGAAACAACTCAACATTATTTGCTCCACATTTAAACCTAGAAAAATAAATTGAAAGCTCATATCTAATAATTTAATGATTGTGGGCTCCAGTGACTCAATGGTTAGAGAGATAGAGTAACAGCTCTTACTCATATGTGCACGGTTGGAGTTTCGGTTCCCGGGTTTGAATACCACTAAGACATGAGTGAACCTAATCTGTAATCGGGATTTACTCATGGTGGAGTTTTTTTTTTACATTTTGATAATTGTTGCAAATAAAATAAACTAAAAGGATTAATATTATGAGAGAACAGCATCAAAGTGTGCGTACAATTAAAAATGGAGTTTTAGAATTAATTGCTTTAGCTCAACCTAATGAAAAGGGTTGCACTATTTAGTAGAACTTTTACTCCTATTGATAGAGGGGATTTTTAATTAATTGCTGCAAATAAACTGAACTAGAAGCATTAATACAGCAGCATACTGCACGTAGAATAAAAAATACTGCATTAGAATGAATTGCTCCAGCTCAACCTAATATAAAGGGTTGCACTATTTAGTATAACCGTTACTCTTAATGATGCAAGGGATTTTTAATTAATTGCTGCAAATAAACCGAACTAGAAGCATTATTCCAGCAGCATAGTGCGCATAGAATAAAAAATAGGGTATTAGAATTAATTGCTCTAGCTCAACCTAATGAAAAGGGTTGCACTATTTACTATAACCCCTACTCTTAAGGATACAAGGGATTTTTAATTAATTGCTGCAAGTAAACTGAACTAGAGGCATTAATACAGCAGCATAGTGCGCTTGGATAAAAAGATAGGGTATTCGAATTAATTGCTCTAGCTCAACCGAATGAAACAGGTTGCACTATTTAGTATAACCCCTACTCTTAAGGATACAAGGGATTTTTAATTAATTGCTGCAAGTAAACTGAACTAGAGGCATTAATACAGCAGCATAGTGCGCTTGGATAAAAAGATAGGGTATTCGAATTAATTGCTCTAGCTCAACCTAATGAAACAGGTTGCACTATTTAGTATAACCTCTACTCTTAATGCTACAAGGGATTTTTAATTAATTGCTGCAAACAAACCGAACTAGAAGCATTAATACAGCAGCATAGAGCGCGTAGATTAAAAAATAGGGTATTAGAATTAATTGCTGTAGCTCAACTGAATGAAAAGGGTTGCAATATTTAGTATAACCCCTACTCTTAATGATATAGGGGATTTTTAATTAATTACTTCAAATAAACAGAACTAGAAGCATTAATACAGCAGCATAGTGCGCGTAGATAAAAAAAATAGAGTGTTAGAATTAATTGCTCTAGCTCAACCTAATGAAAAGGATTGCACTATTTAGTAGAATCCTTTCTCTTATTGATACAAGGGGTTTTTAATTAATTGCTGCTAATAAATTGAACTGGAAACATTAACACATATTACAAATAATTCTTATTACGTATATATTAAATAATAGTTCATTCATTTATTTAATTTTTTATTTATACCCTGTATCATGAGGATTAAAGGTTATATCAAGTGGACAAACCTTTTTCAATAGGTTGAGCTAGAGCAATTAATTCACTCCATTGCCTACTCTAAGCGCACTCTGCTTTTAAACATAATAATGCTTTTAATTGTTTAGATGCACCGATTAAATAAAAATTCCTCGTATCAATTAGGGCAAAGGTTATAGTAAATAGAGCTACACATTTCATTATGATAAACTAGAGTAATTAATTATACCACCCCATTTTCTACCCTTTGCGCACTCTTCTGTCTTCTAATAATTATATTGATGCTTTTTGTTCAGTTTATTTGCAACAATTAATTTATAATTCCTTTAATCAATAAGGGTAAAAGTTATATCAAGTAGTACAAACCTTTTCATTACGTTGGCCGCTCTAACTCTAACACCCTATTTTCATGTGCTGTGGTCCTATAGCGTTTAGTGCAGCTCATTTGTGCAATTAATAAAATATTCCTATGATCAATAAGGGCAAAGTTTATACCAAGTACAGATAGCCTTTTCATTATGTTGAGCTAGAGCAGTTAATTCTAATACCCTATTTTTTATTCTATGCGAACTATGCTGCTGGAATAATGCTTCTAGTTCGGTTTATTTGCAGCAATTAATTAAAAATCCCTTGTATCATTAAGAGTAGGGGTTCTACTAAATATTGCAACCCTTTTCATTAGGTTGAGCTACAGCAATTAATTCTAATACCCTATTTTTTAATCTACACGCTCTATGCTGCTGTATTAATGCCTCTAGTTCAGTTTACTTGCAGCAATTAATTAAAAATCCCTTGTATCCTTAAGAGTAGGGGTTATAGTAAATAGTGCAACCCTTTTCATTAGGTTGAGCTAGAGCAATTAATTCTAATACCCTATTTTTTATTCTATGCGCACTATGCTGCTGGAATAATGCTTCTAGTTCGGTTTATTTGCAGCAATTAATTAAAAATCCCTTGCATCATTAAGAGTAACGGTTATACTAAATAGTGCAACCCTTTATATTAGGTTGAGCTGGAGCAATTCATTCTAATGCAGTATTTTTTATTCTACGTGCAGTATGCTGCTGTATTAATGCTTCTAGTTCAGTTTATTTGCAGCAATTAATTAAAAATCCCTTGTATCCTTAAGAGTAGGGGTTATAGTAAATAGTGCAACCCTTTTCATTAGGTTGAGCTAGAGCAATTAATTCTAATACCCTATTTTTTATTCTATGCGCACTACGCTGCTGGAATAATGCTTCTAGTTCGGTTTATTTGCAGCAATTAATTAAAAATCCCTTGTAGCATTAAGAGTAGAGGTTATACTAAATAGTGCAACCTGTTTCATTCGGTTGAGCTAGAGCAATTAATTCGAATACCCTATCTTTTTATCCAAGCGCACAATGCTGCTGTATTAATGCCTGTAGTTCAGTTTACTTGCAGCAATTAATTAAAAATCCCTTGTATCCTTAAGAGTAGGGGTTATACTAAATAGTGCAACCTGTTTCATTCGGTTGAGCTAGAGCAATTAATTCGAATACCCTATCTTTTTATCCAAGCGCACTATGCTGCTGTATTAATGCCTCTAGTTCAGTTTACTTGCAGCAATTAATTAAAAATCCCTTGTATCCTTAAGAGTAGGGGTTATAGTAAATAGTGCAACCCTTTTCATTAGGTTGAGCTAGAGCAATTAATTCTAATACCCTATTTTTTATTCTATGCGCACTACGCTGCTGGAATAATGCTTCTAGTTCGGTTTATTTGCAGCAATTAATTAAAAATCCCTTGTAGCATTAAGAGTAGAGGTTATACTAAATAGTGCAACCTGTTTCATTAGGTTGAGCTAGAGCAATTAATTCGAATACCCTATCTTTTTATCCAAGCGCACAATGCTGCTGTATTAATGCCTCTAGTTCAGTTTACTTGCAGCAATTAATTAAAAATCCCTTGTATCCTTAAGAGTAGGGGTTATACTAAATAGTGCAACCTGTTTCATTCGGTTGAGCTAGAGCAATTAATTCGAATACCCTATCTTTTTATCCAAGCGCACTATGCTGCTGTATTAATGCCTCTAGTTCAGTTTACTTGCAGCAATTAATTAAAAATCCCTTGTATCCTTAAGAGTAGGGGTTATAGTAAATAGTGCAACCCTTTTCATTAGGTTGAGCTAGAGCAATTAATTCTAATACCCTATTTTTTATTCTATGCGCACTACGCTGCTGGAATAATGCTTCTAGTTCGGTTTATTTGCAGCAATTAATTAAAAATCCCTTGTAGCATTAAGAGTAGAGGTTATACTAAATAGTGCAACCTGTTTCATTCGGTTGAGCTAGAGCAATTAATTCGAATACCCTATCTTTTTATCCAAGCGCACAATGCTGCTGTATTAATGCCTCTAGTTCGGTTTACTTGCAGCAATTAATTAAAAATCCCTTGTATCCTTAAGAGTAGGGGTTATACTAAATAGTGCAACCTGTTTCATTCGATTGTTTGCAGCAATTAATTAAAAATCCCTTGTATCCTTAAGAGTAGGGGTTATAGTAAATAGTGCAACCCTTTTCATTAGGTTGAGCTAGAGCAATTAATTCTAATACCCTATTTTTTATTCTATGCGCACTATGCTGCTGGAATAATGCTTCTAGTTCGGTTTATTTGCAGCAATTAATTAAAAATTCCTTGTATCATTAAGAGTAGGGGTTCTACTAAATATTGCAACCCTTTTCATTAGGTTGAGCTACAGCAATTAATTCTAATACCCTATTTTTTAATCTACGCGCTCTATGCTGCTGTATTAATGCTTCTAGTTCGGTTTGTTTGCAGCAATTAATTAAAAATCCCTTGAAGCATTAAGAGTAGAGGTTATACTAAATAGTGCAACCTGTTTCATTCGGTTGAGCTAGAGCAATTAATTCGAATACCCTATCTTTTTATCCAAGCGCACTATGCTGCTGTATTAATGCCTCTAGTTCAGTTTACTTGCAGCAATTAATTAAAAATCCCTTGTATCCTTAAGAGTAGGGGTTATAGTAAATAGTGCAACCCTTTTCATTAGGTTGAGCTAGAGCAATTAATTCTAATACCCTATTTTTTATTCTATGCGCACTATGCTGCTGGAATAATGCTTCTAGTTCGGTTTATTTGCAGCAATTAATTAAAAATTCCTTGTATCATTAAGAGTAGGGGTTCTACTAAATATTGCAACCCTTTTCATTAGGTTGAGCTACAGCAATTAATTCTAATACCCTATTTTTTAATCTACGCGCTCTATGCTGCTGTATTAATGCTTCTAGTTCGGTTTGTTTGCAGCAATTAATTAAAAATCCCTTGTAGCATTAAGAGTAGAGGTTATACTAAATAGTGCAACCTGTTTCATTCGGTTGAGCTAGAGCAATTAATTCGAATACCCTATCTTTTTATCCAAGCGCACTATGCTGCTGTATTAATGCCTCTAGTTCAGTTTACTTGCAGCAATTAATTAAAATCCCTTGTATCCTTAAGAGTAGGGGTTATAGTAAATAGTGCAACCCTTTTCATTAGGTTGAGCTAGAGCAATTAATTCTAATACCCTATTTTTTATTCTATGCGCACTATGCTGCTGGAATAATGCTTCTAGTTCGGTTTATTTGCAGCAATTAATTAAAAATCCCTTGTATCATTAAGAGTAGGGGTTCTACTAAATATTGCAACCCTTTTCATTAGGTTGAGCTACAGCAATTAATTCTAATACCCTATTTTTTAATGCTTCTGGTTCAGTTCATTTGCAGCAATTAATTAAAAATCCCTTGCATCATTAAGAGTAACGGTTATACTAAATAGTGCAACCCTTTATATTAGGTTGAGCTGGAGCAATTCATTCTAATGCAGTATTTTTTATTCTACGTGCAGTATGCTGCTGTATTAATGCTTCTAGTTCAGTTTATTTGCAGCAATTAATTAAAAATCCCCTCTATCAATAGGAGTAAAAGTTCTACTAAATAGTGCAACCCTTTTCATTAGGTTGAGCTAAAGCAATTAATTCTAAAACTCCATTTTTAATTGTACGCACACTTTGATGCTGTTCTCTCATAATATTAATCCTTTTAGTTTATTTTATTTGCAACAATTATCAAAATGTAAAAAAAAAACTCCACCATGAGTAAATCCCGATTACAGATTAGGTTCACTCATGTCTTAGTGGTATTCAAACCCGGGAACCGAAACTCCAACCGTGCACATATGAGTAAGAGCTGTTACTCTATCTCTCTAACCATTGAGTCACTGGAGCCCACAATCATTAAATTATTAGATATGAGCTTTCAATTTATTTTTCTAGGTTTAAATGTGGAGCAAATAATGTTGAGTTGTTTCGTACGTGCATATTTGTATATCAAGTTTTAATTAGGCATTACTTTTCGGCATATGTTATAATTTTGTAATAGAAATATGGTTTACAATGAGCAATTAAATAGCAATTAATTTGACTATGTAAATTCACACCGAAAATGCCAGTATTTTTTTTGGCTGAGCCAGCATATGATTTAAGCTAGCTCAGCCACAATTTCTTTTAAAAAAAATCAAGCAATAAATTTTTAATTAGCGCAATTAATTAGCAATTAATTAGCTCTAAATTATTATGTATATCTTTTCTTGTTGAGCTGTGATGGCTATGCCACCTTAATAGAGCTATTATACGTATATTAATGGTACTTTTTTCTTTTTTTCTGCATTTCTTCTAGCTCTAGCTTTTCAGGAGTATCTGTTAATATAGTCGTCTTTCCTTTTGTTCTCCTTCCAGCTTTTCCTTTTCTTTGAATGCTATAGGATAAGGTTTCATTTGTTCAGGTGTTATAATTTTCACTAGGGGAGACCGGTATCAATTGTTACAAAATTTAAATTTTTATTTAACGTTACATTTCGAAATTTTAAAATTACCTATATGAGAATCTACCCACATTAGTGAATAATATTTTGAATTTTAAACTTTTGAAAATGTGACAAATATGAGTATAAGGATTTTTAGTCAGGCATTACAAATGTTACAATTGACACTTAACTGGTGTCAATAGTAACAGGGCCAGTGTCAATTGTAACAAATTTTAACAGTGATGTAATAAGATAAAATAACAGATAAAAGAAGAAATTATTGAAAAAATAAACATTTATTTATTACCTCAGAAAATACAAAAATTAGATGACTCAACTAAAAGCAAACAAAATATATATTCTGTTGGTGATATGGACCATTTTGACCAATGCCTTTAGTCGCTAACGAAATTGCAGTTTAGGTAAACATAAAATAGGTCTTTCTTCGTACAATTTAACTTGCCCGGTGTCCAGATTTTACATTTTCGCCACTGCAACCAATTTCCTGTGTTCAAAAAATATGGGCCAATACATATCAGAGAGTTTCCTCATCGGAGCCATCTGAAGAGTAATCTGCGACTGTTACTTTCGGAAGTGTTTTTCATTTATTTGCTACTCTTCTTTTATGTTTTCGATAGCAGTGGTTTTTTCTTGTAATTTTTATCATGATCAATACTGTACTTAATTATTAAACACGTTACAATCGACACCGTGGCATGTGTTCCAACTGACACCGCTTCACTTATAAAGATATTATTTGTTTTTTTTTGTATTTATTAGGTAATAATTCGAAATGTATTTTAATGAAAAATAAAAGCAGATATAACTCACAAACTGATCCTTAACTTGAAATATTTCCGAGCAGAGCACTTATAGTGTTTTAGAAACAATGTGTGCCACTACCTGTATTTACTTTTTTGTCGATTTATAGACATTCGTCAGAAACAGACGCCGTATTTGCGCGTATGTGCTTACACTAAATACCAAAGAGCTATGAGTCTTTCTGCTTCACTCTGCAAGCGCGTTTTAATCTACTTCGAAAAGATGGCCCTGTTACCTACCCTTGTTATATTTGACACCTGTTACAATTGACACCGGTCTCCCCTATTTCATTAGCCTCCGTATTCTATATTCTCGTAGATGTACTTGTTTTGTTTTTTTTTTCTCTAGGTTTTACTATTTTTATATTCTTAAATTTAAATTATAGATGGCAAAATTGCTAATAAAGGAAAAGTAAAATCTTGGTGTCAATTATAACATGCTACAATCGACACCACTGTTTGTGTTACAATTGACACTTTTTGACTTTTCTTCAAAACACAGGTCTGTAGCTATGAAAACAATTGAATATGAAATATATACCTTAAATATGACTTACATACATGATGTAATTAATTTCGTCCTCACTATAGTTATTTCACGTATATGTGAAAATAAAATGACGGAATAAAATGAACTTTTAGTGCGAGAAACAAAACGTGGGAATTTCTTCAGAACTGCAAGTGCCATATTAAAATTCTTTTTGTCGGTAATGCAAGACAGAGTGTTAAAGTGTATTAAGGGAAAGTATCTTCTACTTGACAGGAAATGTCAGTATGATCGACGTTGTTACAATTGACCCGTGTTACTTTTGACACCAGTCTCCTAATTGGAAGTGTATTTAAATTATTAAATTTAATGCAAAACATTTATATTCAAATAAAAACTGTAGAGAATTGCAGTACTGGATTAACAGCCACGCCTCCGCTGTTTGAATTTCTCTACTTCCATTGGTAGTACGCTCCTCCCTTTAACTGGGTATTCGTTATATATTTATAGGCCGTCTTCGACTCGCCAATCAAAATAATATATATATGGAATTCATATGAGTGACGAGCTGTTACAACAGAAAACCCCTTATTTCCGAAGTATTTCGATTATATCGTTTTATTTCTATATTAATATTCATTATTAAACATATACTTTCAATATTTATTTCTAATTTTTCTTAATTCAATTGTACTGTAGCCCCCTATTGTGTTTCTTTAGTTTTCGTATTATTTTCTCATTTATCAGTATTTTTTATTTATAATTCAAGTATGTATAATAGAGTTTTTGTAGTCATATCCTTGTAGTTTCATGTAAATGTCAGATGTGTACCACTGTTTGTAATTCTAATATTCGCCGGTAGTTAGCGTTTCTTATTTGAAAATCCCAATAAAACTCATATGAAATGGGGACATATTTTTTTAATAGGCGTTACCTTGAAAATCCCCTTTTCTCATGGAATACCACAAAGGATACTATACAATATACAATATATTTCTTACATATGTTCTAAATGTCGCTTACTAGGTATACAAGTAGCAAACACGTTATAATTTAGTTTATAAACTCAGTAGATACGTAAATCAAACATAAATTCAAACAACACTCAGTAAGTGTAAATATTTTCAAAAAATTATACTTTGGTGTTATTATAAACAATAGATGTAAAATGACATAATCTGTTAAGAGATGTTTACTTATTTATAAATGGCCTAAATATAGTTTCAAAATAAACTGTTTATTAGTAAAATATTTCTATTTTTATACTGTGATAATTTCGCATTCTACAGTACGATAAGAAAGGCGAAAAATTTCATGGTGAAATCAACGTGGACCTTGAAACGATATAACAAATTTTTATGTTAATTATTCGGAAAGTTTTTGAGTTCATTAAGTTGACAGTGTTGCGAGACGCGTCGGCTGTTGACAGAAGCTTTCTCAACTTAAAATTTACTTCATTGACTAACGACCAACAGCTGCGAAACTTGACAAGCCTGATGCCTTTGTGCCCTGATTGTCATAACGTTTTCCTCCTTGGGGTATAACGACGCCATCTTACTTTACTTCATTTGTTTCATTTAAAAGGAAACAGCTCATCTTACACTTCATTCAGATGTTTTGAATTTTCACAAGACTCTAGACAATATATTCAATGGATATAGAATAAAAAAATTATAAAGAAAATTTTTTGGTTAAAAATTATCCAATTGAATCCCTGTATTTCTAATCACGTGTGCGAAAGTAACCAATCAAAACAAACTTACACTGATAATTATCCTAAGACAAGTATCATTTATGTCACTAAGTTGCTAAATAACAAACACTTTTTGACAGATAATTAAAGATTAATTTGAAAATATCATTTTCACGGTATGGCAGTGAAAATAACGATTCAATTAATAAAATTATTACTATTAAACGTTTGGATAATAAAACTGGACGTGTCTTGTCTTCTCGTATCAATTTCAATCTTATTATCGTTACACACTTTACGCTGAACATTTTCATAGCTACTAATGACATCTATTGGGTGATTTTATAACTATATAGATTTTGCTAAATACAGATTCTTCGTTAATTTAATTAAAATTGCAAAAAAAATTCTCACCGAATACCCCTCGATCATTGATAAATACTTATAAGTTTAATAATAAGTTTCTTACGCACATTGCTTTTAGGTGACACCACTCCGCCTTCGGCGTCGGGGGGTTACCAAGCAACGCGCTTTCGCTGTCATAATACTATTTCGTAATTATCAATGTCTACGGGATATTATAGCTGAAAATAAATTTCATAAAGCAGCCAGCTGTGCTATAACCATGGAAATATCTACTATATTAAGAAAATTCTGATTGACAGATGTCATGTCAAATGCAATTGACATAGTATGTTTGTGTTACAATTTTACTGGAAAATACAGAAATTTTCTGAATGGAATTTGTACAAAATACATAGAAGTGACTTGAGGTAATGTACTGGATATATGGAATCTTTTGCAAGAAACTTTCTGTGTGGAATTTGTACAAAATACATAGAACCGACGGAAGGTAATGTGCTAGCCACATCAGATTTTTTGTCATAAATCCATGGTTGTCTAGACAAAAAAAATTTTTTTTATCTTTATATGAAGAGCTAAAATAATGGTTTCTCATGATTTAGATGTTTTTACATAAAATAATTATAATTTATAACTTTTGCACAAAGAAAAATTGATTACCCTTGTTAATCGCCTATGTTGCACTTTTCAATTTACACCCTCATACACGTACAGATATCATCATAAAACGAGTAAAATCGTATTCTAGGCCACATTAAATATACTTCATTAAAAATGCACAATCGAATTTTTTAACTAAAGACAATACTTTTCCTACTACAGGTGACAGATGGTAAAAAACTATTTTGGTATTATTATAAAAACTTTGTATTCTCTGATTATGCTATTATTTTATGATTAAAGGCTTGATATACATAATTGCCAACAGATATACTTTTATCTAATCGTCAGAATATGTAGTTTGTATAACACTCAAGTTACGATGTTTTGCGGAAAACATACTTACATGCATAATTTATTTGAAAGTTTGTATTATACATGAAAAAGTAATGTAATGTAAAGAGTTTCTTATAATTTAAATTTTTGTAATTTCCGGAGTTTCCTGTTTACAAACAAGTTCCAGCATTATAAGAATGTGGTACTCTTAAGTAAACATTTATTATAAAAATGTGACCACAGCTATTTGCAATATAAATATACAAACCCACTATTTATAACACTACAAGTATAAATTTACATTATCTCCATAAATTCTTTCAAAATCATTCATATTTATTTCAATGTGCTATATTCGCAACACGGATCTAATAAATTTATATTACACACTATATAAACTAATCCACATCAAAAGCAAAATGTTTCTTCGAAAATATAAAAAATGCACAGATTTAAAGACATCTCTTGACCTTCCTAATTCCTTGGCGGATGGCCAAACACTTCACTCTATATCTAAACGAGGAAAGTCACTTGGATCGACAAAAAATATAAAAAACATATCAAAACTGACGCCGAGGACAATGAATACAAAGAATCGGTTTCAATTTTCGACAGTCAAAAGAAGAAATGGTTATTTACACGCGATTGTTAGAAACATGGGATCTCGTGGCCGCGTGCCTGAGTGTCTGGTCGTGAATTTGGAGAACCGTGTTCGATACCGACTGACGCCAAACATTTCGAATTTTAAATGGCGCAAAATTGATCTCTGCGGTGCACTCTCCACGCCAGCAATGAGTGCCCGTGAGATAGTGATGTACGACGAGGCGAGAGTACTCTCGCATCTCGTCTCGTCTCGTTGCATTATGCGAGACGAGAACGAGAGCGAGATTTCAGTTTAAAATTCGAGGCGAGATCGATATAACAACTGCGAAAAGCGAGAAATCTCGCGAGATTCTCGCGAGAATCTCGCAGTAAAAAGTTTTTGTAACTTAATAGCTTTGATTCATAAATTCAATGAAAAATGCACCGTACAAGGAGTAGAGTTAATGCTAATTCATGCATAGAACACGTAAATGAGACAATTATATGAATTCACAATATTTTTTGAGTCTATTTAGAGTCGATTAGTATCGGTCTCTGAGCGAGAAAATGCAAAAATAAAGACAAAATCGGTATTGCATACAATAGAACTAGTTTTCTCTAATATTCCAGCCCCTAATTCACCCCAGTTAAAACCACGGTTAATAAAACTCTTGTCGCCACTGAAAAGTAAAGGATGTTATATTAAGCGTCGATGGAAGCCGACAGGGAGAGAAGCGGAGTGATTGGTTGCCAGCGGGTTACCAGTGTAACGGTTTTTTATGACATAATCTTACTTAAATAGTGGCATATATTTAATGGAAAAATGTAGATACTTTTAGTTACAAAAAATAATTTTTAATGTTTAATTCGTTTTACTGATGACAGAATGTGTTCTTATTGAAATAGTTCAGAGATCACAATTTGATGGTAAATTGAATATTTTAGAGGTAAATTAAATTATTTAGTAACATCACATTTTCTGGTGACCGTAAATGAATAAACATTATGTTCGTATTGAAATATTTTGGTGACCAGAATTTAGTGTTTCGTCTCTTTATTATAGTTATACGACTGCCAATGCATGGGAGACGGTGCTATTAGTGCCAACTTGTCTCTTGTAGTTAAATAGTGACTCTCGTGCGAGAACGAGATGAGACCCAAAAAAATGTGCGAGAACGAGAGCGAGATCGAGATTACAGATCCGAAAACGAGACGAGATCGATATTTTATATTTCTCGTCTCGTCTCGTCTCGCGTGCATCACTACCGTGGGATGACACCTGGTAAACGCCCGCACGGTACAAATATGTCATCATTACCGATATCTGCGTACAAAGCAGATTAGCACACCCAGCAATGGGTAATACGTAGTTGGTCATTCAAATAATAAGTCGTTCGAGCAGCAGTGTGTGGCCGAGCGTTATCTTGATGCAAGATAATCCTTCTTCGTGGACGTCTTTCGCGCACATTTTGGACAACTTGAAACAAACAAACAGTACGACGATCCTCCAGTGGCACAGTGCAAACATGTCCAGTAATTCCAAAAAATTTGGCGACCATCTTTTTATTCCGGCTTTTTTCGCGAATTGCTTTCACACCAATCCTTAAAGTTGCTTGAATACTTCTGACAGTAACATGCCGGTCCTCTTTAATCGTGTTTGGAACAAGACCAGTATTCTTTTCGGTGTCAAGGAAAGTCGACTACGTTGAAATTCATTGTACCACCGCTTTACGGTATCTAAGGAGCATGACTTGTTACCAAACACTCAATGGATTTCCTCAAAACATTCTGTGTGGCTTAAGCCACGCTTGAAATTGTAAAAAATTACAGCTCGATAATGTTCTTTGTTCAATTCCATGATTTCTGAAGAAAGGATTACTTTAAAATTATGTATTTAAACAACATTCAATTATATTTGACAACCGTAACTAGAATTAAACTGGTAAACAACTAGATTAAAATGTTAAACAAAATTTGTTTCAAAATATCATAGCCTGCTAGATAGGCTCAGCGGAAAGTGAACAGCATTCGTATACATGGTGCTGGCTGAAAAGCGAAGGAGGGAATGTAAATATTCATCACTCATTAAACATCAAATGGAGAATCGAACCACATAACTGCATATAGGATATTATGTACCTATCTGTGATTAGTCTTGTATCTCATTCTGTGTGTCTGAATGTATGATTGTGGTTAGGATACGAAATAAATAAATAAATAAATAGGGGATTACAGCTCAATCGAATTAAGAGACTTTAGTGAAAAATAGTGAAAGTATATGCTTAATAATGAATATTAATAAAGAAATAAAATTATATAATTGAAATACTTCGGAAAAAAGAGGGTACTTGTTTTAGCAGCTCGTCACTCATGCAATTCCATATACAGGGTGAGTCTGGGAAGACGCCCACCCCCTTTAACTTTTTTATTATAAGTAATAGAAAAAATAGCTCATATAAGTTAGTTTTATTATTTTACATATACTATTTGATGGCAGATGTAGATATTTTTTATAAAGTCAGGTTTATAAGATACGACTATCAACTTTTATTTTTCAAATGGCAACCTAAAATTATTTTAATAAAATAGAAACCGCCATTTTTTCTCTTTTCAACGATGTATTATTTTTTATTAATGTATTTGAAAAATTTCGAGAAAAATGAGATAATTTAGTAATATTAGAAATAATTTTTAAACAAATATTATAGGTGGCTATGTGAAAATAAACAAAACGTAATAATGTTTGATTGGCGACTCAAAGACCACTTATAAATATATAACGAATATCGAGTTATGGGGTGGAGTCTACTACCAATGGAAATAGACAAATTCAAATAGCGGATACGTGGCTACCAGTCAAGTACTGCAATTTTCAAAAAGTTTTTATTTGAATATAAATTTCTTGCATAAAACTTAATCATTTAAATACACTTGCAATTATAAAGCATGTAGAGTTGTACAGTGTTATAATATTAATTTGTTTTTTATGAATATAATTTAAAAATAGCATACATTTCAAGAACATTTTAGATCCACGAAGAAAACAGTTCTATATAAAAACCTATATTCGTGGCGTCACATCTATATTTTCAAACTTCGGAGGACCATAACTCGCTTAGTAATAGGATTTTTTTCGCCGGATTTTCACAAATGGTCTTAGTTTTAATTACACTTTCTGATAAAATTATATTAAAAAATGGTGGAATCCCATATTGTATAAGGCAGCGTTTCTTAACCTTTTCAAGGCGCGACCCAAATTTATTTATTATATTGGTTTGGCGACCCACTATAGAAATTTATTTAAAAAATAAAAACACGTCTGATTAAATAATAAACTATTTATGAAAATAAGAAAATGAATATGTACTAATATATAACAAACAAAATTATTTAAAAACAAAATAATATAAATTTAAAACCATAATATCAACAATTTCAAATAAAACGAAAATTGTTACAATTTGGTACATAATTTGATACAATTTTAAAATTGCCTCTGGTAGTCAAATGTTCGATACATAAATATTACCTTCCCATATTTGTCCAATTTGACTTTCAAACATGATTGAAAATGTATTTTTATATTTTGAAAGTTTTTCAAATCGCGGCGCTTCCTAAAACCTTAGTTTTAGTGCGCAGAGAAACAGATTCGATAAGATAGGTAATAAAGGTAGAGTTTTTCTAGTGTTATTAGCAGTAACAATAATTCTATATTGTACTGATAACATTAGTAACATTTTAGTGAAATTTTATACAATTGGCATTTAGTAATTAAAATTATAAAATTCTGAATAGGTTACGCGACCCACTCAAATCCTTTCCAAATTTGGACCGCAACCCATAGGTTAAGAACCGCTGGTATAAAGTATAGGTCTCGGTAGAAGCTAAAGTATTAAGTCTATATTTAAAGTAGCAAAAAGAATTTTATAGAAATTTTTAACCATTTATGTAGATTTTATAATTTGCTGAAATAGTAAATCGGCGAATTATTAAAAGTTTTGGCTCGTACAACGACGGTACATTGAATACTCTTATTAATAAGGATGGGGGTTACAATACGAGCGAGCGAAGCGAGCTAGAGTTGTATTATAATCATCCGAGGTAATAATAGCCATTATATCGGGAGTAGGAAAAATAGTTTTACAGTTTGTGCAGAGTTTTGAATAGAAGAAAATGAACGAAGTGAAACAGCGTCATACTCTTAAAGAACACTAAAAATTGTCTGTTTTATCTCAAACTTCTTCATCGGAATTATTTAGTTCGTTCTTCTTGCACATATTTTTTTGTCATATTGCGTACAAATTTACTATTGTACATCGTACACCTGTCCAAATTATCTTACATGTACAATAATTTTCATAAGGTTGGCAAAAATGCGTTTGCATAAAATCGTCATATAATGGATTACTTTATTTACTGCCGATTTCTAAACTTTCAATGACGATTTTTGTACACTTCAATGACGATTTCAAATAAATAATATACATTTTTTATATTCCCAAAAAACATTAAAAAACTTACGTAGAAATTGTGTTTCTTTGAAGTCTATTAAATATTTCCACTTCGTTGAACGTGCATTTTTTTGAAAGAAACAATTTTAAAAATAGACTAAAACCTTCAAAAACCATGTCATTAAGTTCAAGTGCGTCCATTAGGAATAAAAATAGCAACATTATAAAATTAAATGAAAGAAACCTGCTCTAATTTTTCTCATGTCAACTTAAACGTCTGTAGAAAAGACCATTCCCTGAACATTTGCTATCGAGTGGCTTCCGGTGGCGGAAGAAAAGGAAGAAGACGCCCTAGCGCCGACGTTCTGCCGCCTCCTCAAAGTTCAAGTCTCTCTTGCAATGGAAATGTCAGCAATAATGGCATTTGTTGCGCCTGTCGATTGCCACCATAGGTCAACTTATTTAAATACTTTATTATAATAGGTTAGGAAAAGGCCAGTTGATTTTTCAAAGCTCACGTGTTGAATTCCAAAAATTATTCCGCTTTATTAGATTGGTTCACACGCCAAGAGAAACGAATATCTACCCCAGTATAAAGGTCAGTTTTTGAAGATATTTCAAGCAAGAAATTTTCAGCAAGTTGCTGAAATATCAAAGGATAGAGATAGGGTGTTACTTTCAGTGTATTGACTTCTGAAAAGGTTTAGAAGGAATAAGCCAAATTGAACAAGTATAGTTGTTAATTAATTTCTCACTTTAGAAATATAAAATTTAATTATATCTTGTTCCATTTAAGCTATTCAGTATTGTGGAGCATAGGGAATAGTTTTGACATCTCTGATTGGCTGAAATTAGAGACAAGAGACAAGTTTATCCAATGTAATTTCGGCTACTTCATATTTGCGCTGTTGCCACTGCCATCTACTGAATGGCTTAAATGGAAGAGGGCATAGATGTTAACTTACAATTTATTATAAGGTGGAGTAGAATACCGCTATCGATTTAAAATATTAAAAAAATATATTATACATAAATGGAGAGAAATGCAATTTGGAACAAAGCACCGAGGGAAAAAATATTCTTTCCCGAGGTATGTATACGTACTATTTTATCCATGACCGAGAAGATTTTCGAAATTTTATCGTCTCACATAGTAGCCTTTTAATCCTTGCAAAAGACAATACAAATTTGTTGACAGTTGAATGGTTTAACAGAAAACAATTGGTGACAGTTTTTTAATAGTTATTATGTATTAAGGGCATAATCAAAAGATAGTAGCACGGGGTAATTTTAAAGCTGGGCGCGTAACTTGATTATGAAAACGAGCAAAAATTATTAATTTTACTTACTTGATTTTTATTTATGTATAATACGTCCTATCGAAGTTTTACATAAATTAATATTTAACACTACTCCTATTCCTATTCATGTAAGAAAATCAAACAAAAATATATTTTTTCTACAGTCTATATACAAAGTAGCCATTTGCGCTCTCTTTTGTCAAAGCAAAATGTCACTTTGCCGCTCTAGAGCGACAAAGTAGAAAAAACGCTCGCTCCTCAAATTTTGTAACTATACAATGTTGAGAAATGTTACTTGGAAACGTTTAGTCAGGAATTAATGACACTGTAGTTACACATTACCCACTTAACAAGTCAATCTGACATATAACTGCTCTGTCGGTATGTTACATAACCAAACAAAATGCCGCACTGCTGTGGAAATAAAATAGGGCATTCATTTACAAAAACGAAAGTATAAAATGCTTAGATTAAATTGAAGCAATAGCTCAAGAAGAATGGAAAATACCGATAAGTAAAAATAAATAAAAAATAAATTTTTGTTATGGTGGAGGACCTCATTGTGACGACTGTAGAAAAAATCTTTTGTGTTTCGAGCGCAAATGGACATTGTCGATTTCGAGAGAATGCCTCGCTCCTGCGTCGCGCGGCAACAACCTCTCAATCGACAGTGTACCATTTTGCGCTCTTAATACACAAATACCTATTGAAATGATATAATAACTATCTGGCTTACTTTATTACCATTAGCCCTAAAGATTTTTGATCACAGTTTGTAATGGATACGTAATTTTATTCATGCCACATTTATTGTATATTGCCATATTAATGGCAACGTATGTCGTTCTCTCTATTTATGACGAAGTGTCGCTAACGTCAGAACTTTCGCGCCAAAACTTTATTAATTATTTTAGGCGTTATTAAGCGTAATTTCAAGAAAACAAAAAATACGGCATTTCTATTTTTAAATTCTTCGTAACATATAAAAAATTCAAAAAAAGTTGGACGAGCCCATTGCAAACCAAATGAAGCGTTGCTAATAGTAACGGTCTACAAAATAGGTAGGTACTTTACAGACCAGTGTATTGTTTCCCTATTCCTAATTACATTTTCGCTTTCGTTGATGTGATGATATAAGTGAAAAATAATAAAATTCTTATTAATTACATTTAAAAATCGATTATTATTTCTGATCATAGAAAAAGTTTTGAGTATAGCTCTGGTTGAAAGTATCTTTACAGACTTCAATTAGCAACATCCCTCACTAGCTTCAGTCTGTAAAGAGCTACTTTCAATCCTTAGTATATAAATAACGATTATAAAGAAATAATTATTGATAAATATAATTTTTAATCAAACCAAATTTCAATATCTAATTTTTTTAAAATCGGTATATTTATCCAATTTAAATACCAATTCAGTAAAACTGGTTTCCAGCCCTGCTTGTAACGTTTTTTTAAAATTATCGAGAACCTCCTATTTCTAAATATATTCCATTGATTTGCTATTTCGTATGATAAGTCAATTCCTATGTGACACATGTATGCCCAGAGCGGCCTGCTTGATGTTACCTCTATCAAGGACAGATGCGGCACACCTGTGTCCCACTTCTGCTGTCTACAAACTTGGAAACATTTCGCCCCCGCAAACAGTCAATATTGCGACACGGCGATGCAGTGCTACCAACTTCACTAAGATTTACGACAATGGAGGTAGATGAAGAAGATGAGTATTCAAAGACAAAGAAGGGCCTCATGAAATTAGAGTTTGAGTATTAACAGCTATTAACAGCAATAGTAATAATCTAAAGTTTATACAGCAATATTTACTAAGCTGACAAAACATTTTTCTTTCTTCTAAAGGTAGCAGATATCAAAGTAATCTTTATCTACTGAAAATAGTGGATCGAGTAGCAATTTAACAGCCAAGGTACATAATAGTTATTTGTATATCAAGGCCGCAAAATCATTCTTAGCGTACCAAGAGAAAAACTGTCGCCGAGGCCGCTTGCGGCCGAGGCAAGACAATCTTGAGGGCGCTAAAGAATTTCGCGGACGAAGTGTACACAACATTTTTTGTGCAACCGTAAAAAATATGTAATTACAAATTTTATTAATTTAAACAGTTTCATTGTAAATAGGAAATTAGCTTTCAAGGTGGCTATGGAATTGACATTTGATAAACAAAACCATGCAATTCTCAAGTGTCAAAATGATTGTTTACCTAATTTCGCGGCCGTTACCATAACAACGGTCACGAAATCCAATTTCGCGGCCTGTATTGCGGCTGCGAAATGCTTATTTCGCGTCCGGTTGCACAAAAAATAATAATTTAACAGCAAGGATGGATAAAGTACTTTAATTCTTATTTATAAAAGTAAATTAAATACATCTTTCCATTGACCGTTTATTAATAGGTTAAGTTAAAGTATAAGATATCATTCATTAATGGTCCTTATTAATGCATGATTTCTATTCATAAACGATTTATTGGGTGCGTTCACCACATGGAACGCTAACGCTGAGGTGAAGCAAAATGCTATACAGAATTAAAACACATGATTTTGACACTTGCTAGCTAGATATATTCACATAGCATATCTTTAAATGAATTTGAAACAATAATATTCTTCAAATAACCTAAAAAAAAACACTTGTGCTGTATAGCGTTACTTAAACTGAACGCACTCACTGAAAACTATTTGTGTCAAAAATGATTGATTTGTTGACGTAAAGTTTACTAACCTAAAATCAAAATCATTTGTAATTTGTCAGCAATTATGGACAACGATTATATTACACTGACCTCGCCAAAAATGGTAGACAGTGCAAATATTGCATCTCTAAGTTTGCTTCCAGAAAAAACGTATGTCGAATATATTTCATGGTTCAAAGAAGGGCAGATAACGCGCTACTCGGAATCAGTTGTATTGGCATATTTCCCCGAAAAGTCCTAATAGCAAGATTATGGCCAAAATGTTTTATGCTTAATAAAAGACCAAAAGAAGGTTAAGTACCAAAACGTTCTGAACAATATCGATTTGAATTTGAATACGGATTATCACAACCACAACACACAACACAGAACATAAATACACCTTCTTTAAATAACTGAATTGTACTATCAATTATATTGTAAGTGTATGTCCGGCTTAAACACAATGTTGCAATGTTTGGCGCGAATTGGAAGCACATGGCCCGCGAAATTTGAAATATTCGTGTAAATATTGTAGGAACAACACATTTTCAGATATAACTGGTACATACCCGTGTCAAACCGAGAACAATTTTTAGTATACAGTATCGAAATGGTACTATATGATTATGTGTACGCCAACTTCGTTCGGTCAACCGTTACTAACCTAAATTTTTTTGTCATGGATTAAAATTTGATTTTTGGTTTAAGTAAGATACGGCCAACGAAAAAATATTGTAACTAACACGTGTGTTAATAAGCGATTCATAATCTCAATAATTAATCGCCTTCATTAACACACTTTATAGTTAAATAACTATTAAATCTTGTGTGCGTTGACAACTTCAATTGTTCAATTTACGTTATCGGAAACATCTATTCTTGAAATAGATACACAACTTATTATAATTTTAAAATTGTGCTTAAACCATAATTTAATTAATAATTATTTTTTGTCATTTTTTCCTCCCGCTACACTTGGCAAGGGAAGTATAGGGATCGTGCTAAAAATCGCATACCGAGATTTTGGTAAATGCCCACGTTTTAAGGTCCTTAGAATCCAATTTTAACATTTTCACGATGATGTCTGTGTGTATGTGTGTGTGGATCCTCCACTCTAACTCAAATACTATCATTCAGATAATATTGAAACCTTGTATTTCGAACTTTTTCTGTAATGGAAAGAGCCCATTAGATTTTGGTGAAAATCGGATAACCGGAAATTGCACTTTACGAGAAGCTCAAAATAGTTTTTCTTCGAAAAATACCTTTAAATGTTATTTTTTCGAGATTAATGTTATTATAAAAATTAAAGATTATTAAATTTTATATAGATTTGCGTTAATACTTTTTCTATATATTTTATGGATAATTTAAATCCCAGAGCCTACGCTTTATACAAACAAAATGCAGTTATTCAAATGTATGAAACTGAAAGATAAATGTCACTGTCACTGTCAAAGAACTAATCATTTCAAAATAATATTAGTAACGTTTTAAAAAAAAAGGAAATAGAACAATAGAAAAGGAATTCAATACAGTTTCCAGCATAAGTAAATATGTAGGCATGTATTTAGATTATTAAAAATTAACAATTCCCAAAAATGTTTAAGCTAATCCTCATTTTGGATTAGTGAATTCTATTCTAGCCCGGTATTTAAAATTTAATCTTCATTTTATTATACCTCCGGTGGCTCAATCATTAGAGCAACGCCTCATGTCATGAATGCCCTCGGGGCTATGGGTTCGAATCCCGCTAACGCATGGATGTGTGTAAATGTGAACTCACTCTGTAATTGGGATTTAATCCTGTTGAGGGGTTTTAAAAAAAGTAGTTACTTGGATTAGATTACACTACATTTTAAGAAATAAACTGTCAAAATTAGAGTAAAATTCGCTAATCCAAAAATAAGGACTAACTTAATCTTTTTTGTGATTCGGGCTTTAAATGGCGGGAGATATTGTGAAGACCATACCAGATATTTTAAAATCTGTTATAGAAAAATATAACTATTAATCCTCTCTTACAATCAAGTTATTTACTGTGCATGTTTGAATTTAAGATTAATTTGGAATCCACTACTTTTATATTGAAGAAAATACAGTAATTTTACCTATTACTTGGGTTTATGTATTTAATCGGAATAAATTGCCCTTACAGTTTATAGGGCATTCAGATTACTTGAACATAAAGATACGCAGATATATTTTTAATGCCTTTACGCAATTTACTAGAATTATCTGCGATCGATAGGTAACTATTGAGCTACCACTGTCTACGTGGTAACTGTAGAAATAAATAAAATATTATATTATACGTAATATATAAACATACATAATATGTAAAGATAAAATCGTATAATATATGATGATTATATGCTGAACAAATAAGGGTTCTTATTATGTATTCAGGTGAATACAAAATACTGAATATTTTGTTATTTAAATATTGAGATTTTTTCAGAATTTGATTTTAATATCATACATGAATATAAGTTTATTATTACAAAATCGAAATCCAGACAATAAAATAGAAGAGATCGTAGTTTATAAAAATTGAAATACAATTATTGTAAGAGGGGTCGTTTTTATATTTCCGGAGTAGGCATGAAAAGAAGAGATTAAAATAGAAAATAGAAGAATAGAAAATAGAAAATTATTTTTCAATATAGGCTCCTCGCATACTCTCCTGTTGCCGTACTACCCTTATTCAGATAATCAATCAATAAAATTCCTTGGCAATCTAAAAAAAAAACAGTTGCCATTATTTAAACTACTTGGGAGGGCTGGAACCCCATGCCACTGCATCGATTCTTGTTTCGATTCGTGGTCAAAATGATGGACTAGGAAGTACAAACATTCCTGACAGCCAACATTTCTTTACCTAACCTAATTTTAATATTAATATTAAATGTACAATTATCGAAGACTAATTCACTTTTGTCTGAGATTCTTCCAAATGTTTAAATTACATTTTGTACAGTACTATGGAAAAAGTACTAACAGTATTTGAAGATGCTGGACGCCTGTACACTGAGTATTATGAGAAACATAACTAACATTTCGGTTGTAGGAAAAGTTTTTTAATCTCTAATAAAAGCTAACAATGTTTGGAGAAAGTGATGCAGAAATTTGTACTACTCCGGAAATTAAAAAATCTGGTGTGACCAACACAATACCTCCCGCCATTACAGCCCGAGTCACAAAAAAGATTAAGTTTTTTGGATTAGCGAATTCAACTCTGATTTTGACAGATTATTTCTTAAAATATAGTCTAATCTAATCCAAGTAACTACCCCTCAACAGGATTAAATCCTAATTACAGAGTGGGTTCACATTCACACACATCCATGCCTTAGTGGGATTCGAACCCAGAGCCCCGAGGGCACTCATGACATGCGGCGTTGCTCTAACCATTGAGCCACCGGAACTATAATAAAATGAAGATTAAGTTTTAAATACCGGGATAGAATAGAACTCACTAATCCAAAAATGAGGATTTGCTTAAATATTCTTGTGAAATTTTTTCCTTTTTAAAAAGTTACTAATATTATTTTGCAATGATTAGTTCTTGGATAGTGACATTTATCTGTCAGTTATATACATTTGAATAACTGCGTTTTGTTTGTTTAAAACGTAGGCTCTGGGATTTAAATTATAGATAATTTTATAAATTTATTAATAAAATATATAGAAATAGTATTAATGCAAATCTATAGAAAATTTAATAATCTTTAATTTATAATAACATTAATCTCGAAAAAATAACATTTAAAGGTATTTTTCGAAGAAAAACTATTTTGAGCTCTTAGTAAAGTGCCATTTCCGGTTATCCGATTTTCATCATAATCTAATGGGCTCTTTCCAATACAGATAAAGTTCGAAGTACAAGATTTCAAAATTTTCTGAATGATAGTATTTGAGTTAGTGTGGAGGATCCACACACACACAGACATCATTGCGAAAATGTTAAAATTGGATTATAGGGACCTTAAAACGTGGTCATTTACCAAAATCTCGATATGCGAGTTGTAGCACGATCCCTATACCTCCCGTACCAAGGGTAGCGGGAGGTAAAAAGCGGCATAAAATGTGCAAGTTGGTATATTGCTGCTAGAAAAATCAAATTGCTTTTAAAAGTGACAATTTGTAAAATTAACCTCAAAGTTTATCCATTATTGAGCGGTAAGGGTAGAGAAAAACAATTTCATTTCTCAAAAAGAAGTCAATAGTAATAAGTTGCTAGGCTAATAGTGAAAAAAATAAATGAATGGAACAGATACTGATGTAAAAATAAATCATTATCGTTTATAACCCATTACTGTGTGGAAATACCATTCAAGAGTAACTTTTGTACTAATTGAAAAATGAAATTAACCTACGAAAACCACAACGAGAATCAACGAACATTATATTTTTAAATGACACATAATTACAAGAATATTCAAATAGAAAAGCACCTAGCAAGAGAGAAGAAGTTAAGCGCTACGCAGTTAGGCCATGACCTTTAACTGGATCTTGTGACAAACAAAAACATGTTATATTTTTCCCGTGAAAGAAGATCAATCTCCTTCGGAATCTTCTTGTTTTTAATTTTCCATATTCCCAATATTTTTTATCTTCGACTTCTCCCTGCGATGATGAATTCCTTGTTTGTTCCTGCGCGTTTTTGGGTCAGCTGATAATGAATTCTGTATCTCCTGTTCGGCCGTTTTTCTTGCATCGAAGATTTCGTTATCACCGTCCTTCGTCGAACGTTGTAAATCTGCCCGTTTTTGACATCTGAACATTACATAACAAAAACCACATAATGGGATATTGATTACTTGTTCTTATAGGATTTTTTTATCTGAACAATATGACTGACAGAGCCTGCTTTGATGTTTTTGATACTGATATAAAAACTGTATTTTGTATGATAATTTGTAAGGCAGGTTTATGGATTTCCCATCAGTGATTTTCAGGAGAATATTAAATTTTTATAACATAATAATATTAGAAGTTTGTTAGTGTAACCTTGCAAAGATTTCAGGAAATAAAATGTACAATGTCATCGTTCATATCTGAAAGATTTAGAGGACATTAAATTTAGGTGGGAGTTTACGACTATTAGCTTTATATTTAGTTCTTTGATCAATTTTAGTTAAACAAGATGTACTAAGGAAATATGGATTCATAAAATGTTTAGATATATATTTTTGTTTTTGTTAGATAAATTGAAATAAAATATTATTATTTACCATACAAATTTCTCGACAATAAAGTTCGTACACACAAATTTAATGATATACAGAGTGTCCCAAATTAAGTAGGTTAGGAAGCAATATATGTTGTGTAGTGCTGATTCAGATTCCGTTGAGAAAATTTTAAAATTCCGAACAGTTTGATAGTTATTAGACAAATTTAAAAGTGATATCGCAATAAAATTCAAGATGGCAGCAACTTTCTTATTTTATATGGAATCCATTTTTAATTTTTATTTTAAAAAAATATTTCTTTCTTTCTCCAATGGTAAAAAGGTTATTGTGTTAAAACTGCACAACATTGCTCATTTAACCGACCTCGTAACACTTATAGTTTCCGAGGTCCTAAAGGTAACCCACTTAACCCTGTATGTTCTTTATTTAAATTTTAAATTTGGTTATTTCATCTTGGAACATTTTGTATACAAGGCCAGTTTACCATGAAACAAAAGATGAAGGATAACAAATTTCTGTTCACAATCGAACGCCTTTGTCAAATCGCAAAAAATACCTACTGGTTTTTCACCATTTTGCAAGTTTGACATGATAGATTCGAGAGAAAATTGTGTAGCATTCACTGTTGAGCAGTTTGAACGAAATTCAAATTGATTAGGAATTATTATATTGTTTTTAGAAAGGAATATATCCAGTCTGTTCAAAAATGAATATTCGAAAATTTTGGTAAAAA
Organism: Harpalus rubripes; assembly: GCA_963082715.1. NCBI lineage: Eukaryota > Metazoa > Arthropoda > Insecta > Coleoptera > Carabidae > Harpalus > Harpalus rubripes. The sequence goes on from OY720451.1 coordinate 9,346,949, forward strand.
TTGATGATAGAGCAATCGGTCTGTAATTATTAAGATTTTCCTAGTCTTTTTTCTTATGTATTGGGTTTATTTTATTAACTTTTATTAATGAGCGAATGATGACTGTGTATGGGAAAGAGGCCCCAACTTATTTTAAAGTAAAATTTTGGTGTAAACAGTTTCGATGGGGAAGGGATTTGACACATGATGATCCAAAATCTGTCGACCACTTGAAGCACGAACTGCAGAAAATGTTCAACAAGTTGAAAAATTGGTGCTTACAGATCGACGTTTGAAGGTTTCTGTTATAGCCAAGGAACTGTCTTTATCTGAACCAGTGTTTGGAAATTTTTGCATGATGATTTGGGCGTTAGAAAGGTGTCTTCACGGTGGATACCCAGACTGGTTCACAAAGCCCGTAAAGTTGCACTCATTATCAGAGACTGTGGTTTTACAGAACTACGCCATCCACGCAGTGACTTCTTTTTATTTAAAAATATGAAAAAATTTATAAGGGGAAGAAGATTTGAATCAGACGAGGAGTTAATGTTGACAGCAGGCCCGATCCTAGCGGGTGTTCATTTTGTTCCCAGAACAAAGGCGGCCAAGCATGGGGGCGGCAAAACCATTCTAACTTTAAAAAAATTATTTAAGAATTTTAAAATATCAACAATTTATGAAATAAACATATTAATAAAGCATTATTGTTTTAAATACTTGGTTTGGCCGACTGGTAACACATCTATCCTAATAGGTATATAATTTCTTTTTTTAAAAGACTGAGTATATTTATGATGACAATCAGTGGCGTAACTAGAAATCCTTGATTTACAACGCTCCAAGAAAAAATTTAAAAACAAAAAAATATTAAATTTTCATTATACGGTGACAGTAATAATATAATCATTTTTTACGAAATTATTAATTAAACTTTTTCATTATTGTACTCAAATTTTCTTTGTTTTAATCAAGCTTTTCTTTGTTGTAATCAAAAACCTTTAGGTATATAATCAGAGTAACATAATTTCCTTAAATTACCCAACTCTTGATACAGATATACATAGGTACATGGTGTTAATTAAAAAGCAGTTTTCCTTTGTGTAAAAGTTCCCAATTAATTTTAGACAAAAATGTTTCAAATAAAAATTGTAGATAATTCAATTCTAAACTTGTTTTTTTTAACATAATATTAGATAAATGATTTTATTTCTAATTCATTGTGTGCTATTGTTTAGAACTATGGTCAGTTCCATTTAAATTATTCAGTAGATGGTGCTCGCATCACTGCCAGTTTTATATAAACGTGTCTTTTGTCTCCAATTTCAGCCAATTAGAAAGGTCAAAACTATTCCCTATTCTCTGCAATATGAATGTCTGAAATACCGGAAAAAATAAAATGGAGGGAAAGGCGGAATTTTTATATAAGAACAAAGGCGGCTGATAGGTTAAGATCGGCCCTGGTTGACAGTTATTTTGCAAATCTTCCAAAAATGGACGGAATGGCACAATGGGGTATGTGACCAAATTTTTATTTTTACATAATATGATACTAGACAAAAAAATAAAATACACGTATTTTTTTACATCGATTAATTATTCCTACTTTACGAGAAAATAATTATTAAAATTTTGAGGAAGGGATTTGTGACGTGACAATGGTAGAAGCGTGAAAAAAGACGGTTAGACTGGGAGGGAAAGAGATAGTTATAGCTAGATGTGACCATGCCACACCTACTAAAACATAAACGCGAAGCTGATAGGCTGATTTATAACTGTCTCTTTCCTTTCCGCAGTCTATCTGTCTTTATCCACGATTCTAACATACTTACGGCATATATATATATATATATATATATATATATATATATATATATATATATATATATATATATATATATATATATATATATCCAAAACATTAAATTTTTAATAACAATATTATTACACATTAATGTTTAGTTTTTATTATTATAATGAGAAGCTACAGTGGTTAGTTTTTATATTTTATGACATATATATTGAAATTCGAATATGGTCACATACCCAGTGGCATAACTAAGATTTCGGGGGCCCGCCCGCAAAAAATTTTTGGAGCCCGTTTTTAATTGTAGCGTTTATCATGAAGAACTACATACCACAAGAACTTGTGGAAATTTTGACTAGGCTCACTTTCATCTGAGTTGACAGTTTAAGAAGCAAAATAACCAATATTGGAGGCCTGAACATCCACGATTAGGCACCTTTACATCCTACCAAAGTCGTTGTATGTTGTGGCATATATTATGAAAATGTCCACTGGTGAAAGTTACAGGGAATTGATTCATACATTTTTGGTATCCCAAATGAAAGAATTTGGATGCGACAAAATATGGTATTAGCAAGATGGATCAGTATCATACAGTCAAAATAGTAGCAATTTTGCGAAAATCATTCTGTTATCGTTATTTAATCCCACGTTTTGACATTGGCCGCCAGGTATCCTAATTTGACAGCCCCAGACTTCTTTTTATGGGGTTATTTTAAAGGAAAACAGGATCAGTTGCAGGGAAATATTTGCCAAAAAATCGAAATTCTACCGGCCGAAATATTATGGAAAATAAAGAGCTTGATTTTGCATAACGGATAAGGAGCCCCTTAGCCAATATTATTTTAGGAAATTGCCATTTAAAAAAATAAAGGACTAAATAAATTTGTATGTTGCTACAAAAAAAGATTAAATTCAAAATTTCGCAGTAGTAACAAAATTATAAATCCTATAAATTGGGGTCTCTCTAGAGCCGGGTGTCCGCCCGCAATGCGGGCCCGTTAGTTACGCACCTGCACATACCCCATTGAAGAAACGTTGGGAAAAGTGTGTTAATGTTGCATAGCTAGCTAGATTTCTTTATAAATTCTCGTACTTGTAAATATTGAAAATAGCATTTTTCACTTTATCTATTTATTTAAGGTTTTATGTTTGTGGAAGGGTTTTTTAACAGCCTGTATAAATGTAGAAAACACTCTCAACATAAAATGAAACCTTACAACTTACAAGCTTCAAGTTGAAAGATAAATTTTTATTGTAAATGTCAACCGTTAAATACTTAAGCTAAGCTTACAATTTTAAGTTAGCATGAAATTACATTTTAAATTGCTTTTAAATGCACCTTCTTAAAACATAAGAAAAACTTGACAAGAAACAAATGAACATGCAGTCCATTATTACAGTTTGTGTGACTTGCATAATCAATTATCGTATTATTCGTAAGTACTTGCAAAGTAAAAGATTAATAGTTTTTAAAAACTAGTGGTATTGAATATTCCACTCGCTCGAAATTACGTACTACTAACTCATGATTTATTCTATGATTTCGATCATAAATTATAAATTTTAATGTATCCTCGCGACAAATAAAACATCATAAATCGTACAGTGCATAAACACAATACAAATATAACAGATAAAATATGGAAACCTCCCAATATCATTATTATGTTTTGTATCCACAAATAAAAGGACTCAACCACGATGTTGGCCGGGAGTCAAATTTTATGCTTGGTTTATTTTAAATAACACCAAAAATTTCTTCTATATTCCCTTTGCGTTATGCAGTAGACGTTTCCGCTTAATTAGGTAAAATATGATGATTGAGCGATTACGTTTCAGGGTTTCAGGAAAATTTATTTTTATTCGAGATCACGAGCGTAAAATTCAAGGCGAGCGATATATTATCACGATGATAGCACAATGCACGATACTTGGCTGCACTTCAACATTTTTATAACAGATAACTAAAGTCGTAATTTTTGCCATATTTTAAATAACTTTTGAGTTTTTGACATATTAAATTATTACGTGAACTTGGACTAAATTATTGCTCTAGATTTTATTTTATCAAATAAATTCTAAATGTACATTTATTACTGCAATAATATCAAATGATATATTGTTTAAGGTCTGGTAATGTTATGATTTTAGCTTAGCCAGTCCGTGATATACCTGATTACATGGTCTTAAACGAAGATATAATTTTAATTTCATTATTCAGAAAATTCTTTGTTATACGAGGGTCACGCTAGAACGAAATGATTTATATTTTTTAAAAATTTATTTTAAATATAAGTATAACATTCTTCATGTAAGAATGGCATTGCGCAATAATATTTCGATTATAGGAAGTTCAATTCACTCTATAATCTATGCTGACTATTTTTTCTTGCATCAAAAAAGACCATTATTCTAGACATTTTCGATAGGTAGTTTTTTTAGCATTATTGATAAATCTCGACGAGTGTCGTAGCTAGGGTCATGAGCGCCCCTGGCAAGATTTAAGTTTTGCCCCCCCCCCCCACTACTGATTTTCTAGGAAGAGAAATAACACATTAACTTTGAAAGTGTAATTTAAGTTATTTATATACATTTAAACATAAAATTAATTCTTACTTTTACGTAGAAAGGGAAATAATACAATAAGAATTCGTTTATTTAGGCATTATAAAATCACTGGCTTTTTCTGAGGCCAAAGTGCGCCACCCTAAGGGCTGCGCCCCTGGCAGCCGCCCCCCCACGCCAGCCCCTAGCAACGACGAGATATCTCGTAAATCAACACGAGACGCAAAACTAAAAAATCTACTTCAATTACGTATTTCGCAATGCCAGTCTTACGTGAAAATTATTATAGTGTAACGTTTTTATTTAATTTATTTGGGTGAAGTGTAAATATTAGGCAATTATTATTAATTAAAATAAAGGTTTATTAAACTATAATGAAAATGACTATTACTAATATTAAATAATTTTAAAAAAACTAATTAAGACTAAAACTATAATTAACTAGATAACACTAACACTATTTATTTATTTAACAATTAACACGACTATTTATTTATACAATCTTACTAATTATTTATTTCCCCTATTTATATCACTTTTTTATATCACGTTTAACTGTCCGCCTACCGACCTCCACAGCGTCTATATACTCAACTGACTCAACAGCGTCTGTATATTCAACTGCTCGGACAGAAGTCAAACTTTTCACCTCACTATCTGTCTATTTATGTAACTCTCTCACTTCCACAGCCACAGTATCACCGACTGCTTCCAATATTCTTCAATACTACAGAGTATTCACTTTCACAGTTATCCCAGTTAACCAGTAACTTCCCGAGTCCTCCACTCGACACTATACTACATACTTTACTGTCTAACACTCCATGTGAATGTCTCTATGACTGTCCCTATGTAACTAACTTTCGAGCATAGCTGCGTCCATTTTATACAGCTGCCATTAACTTCCAGAGAGCTCCAGAATGTTGGACCGCATAATAACAATGAACACAAAAGGTTCAGGCGACCGGAAGTAATCAAACACGTCGCAGTTTGTTTGTTTACGTAGCCCGGCTGCTAGCGCGATTGCGTCATCGCTATACTTAGAAGCTTGTTCAGCGTAGCAGCGGGGCTCACACGTTACAATAGCTACGTTCAATAATAATACATTTCACAGTTCTTTCCCTCCACTTCATAAAAGTTCCCAACCAATCTTCTTGTGCAATGCGTTCAGATTAATTTCCGGTGACTTCAAAACTGCCAAAAATTAATGCTAGTAATGGTTAGATTAGGTTATGTCACAGTCTGTTTAAAAAAATATCTAATAAATATCAGTGTTTGTAGGTAAGTTTAGATAAATCCAAAACGCGTTGTGGCTGTTTTTTGGGTTTGGGAATATTCAGGAGTTCAAGAAATTTTTTCGGACAATGTCCGAATTTGGGTGTACAGTGCTACATATCCTATATGTAACTGTAGACGAATATATGTTGCCACAAACATTCGATTGCAAAATTATTATACAATAGTGAAACATCATAACCATAGAACATTAATATGTAATTCAATATATGTACGGCTGGTATAATACTGAATGTATTCGAATAATAAATGAGGAAATATGGATTCATACATAGGGTGTGTCTAGTGATGCCGCGAGATCTTGCATTTTCGAGATCTCGTCTCGAATTTCTCGAATTTTCGAGACGAGATTAACCTTATTCTCGTCTCGACAATTCAAGACAAGACGAGAGTAATGCCCTCGAGATTTGCTGGAGATGAGAGTGGAAAGTCGAGATTTTGAATGTACTTTTTTTAAATATGCAATTAAAATATAAGTAGGAGAGACCGGTGTCAATTCTAACAGGTGTCAAATGTAACAAGGGTATCTTTTCGAAGTAGATTAAAACGCGCGCAGAGTGAAGCAGAAAGAGTCATAGCTCTTTGACATTTAGTGCAAGTACATACGCGCAAATACGACGTCTGTTTCTGACGAATGTCTGTAAATCTACAAAAAAGTAAATACAGCTAGTGACACACATTGTTTCTAAAACACTATAAGTGCTCTGCTCGAAAATATTTCAAGTTAAGGATCAGTTTGTGAGTTATATCTGCTTTTATTATTCATTAAAAACATTTCGAATTATTACCTAATAAATACAAAAAAGTAAATAATATCTTTATAGGTTAAGCGGTGTTAGTTGTAACACATGCCACGGTGTCGATTGTAACGTGTTTAATAATGAAGTACAGTATTAATTATGATAAAAATAAGAAGAAAAAACACTGCTACCGAAAACATAAAAGAAGAAGAGCAAAGAAAAGACAAACAGTTCCGAAAGGAACAGTTGCAGATTACTCTTTAGATGATTCCGATGAGGAATATCTCTGATATTTTTTTTGAGCAGAGGAGATTGGTTGCAGTGACGAAAATGTAAAATCTGCACACCGGGCACGTTCAAATTGTACGAAGAAAGACCTATTTTATGTTTACCTAAACTGCATTTCCGTTAGCGACTAAAGGCATTGGTCAAAATGGTCCATATCACCATCAGAATTTTGTTTGCTTTTAGTTGAGTCATCTGAATTTTTTGAGGTAATAAATAAATGTTTTTTTTTCAATATTTTTTTCTTTTATCTGTTATTTTATCTTATTACATCACTGTTAAATTTTTTTACAATTAACACTGGCCCTGTTACTATTGACACCAGTTAGGTGGAAAGTGTAACATTTGTAACGCCTGAATTAAAATCCTTATACTTTTATATTTGTCACATTTTCAAAGGTTTAAAATTCAAAATATTATTCAATAAGGAGGATAAGTTAATAAGGTAATTTCAAAATTTCGAAATGCAACGTTAACTCGTGAAAAATAAAAATTTAAATTCCCCCTACCTATAAAACAAAAAAATATTCATCGGCATAAATATTCGAATTGTCTCTTCATTTACATTCATTTTTACTTATACATTTTAAAGTTATTTTGGCTTTTATTAAAAAAAAAAAAAAATGATACCTATGGTGTACTCTTCACATAAGCTTTAAGTGCCCGCACTATACGAAAATATAATTATATATAATTATAATTACCAATATCTGCGTACAAAAAAGATTGACAAGCCCAGCAACGGTTAATAAGCCGATAATATTAAGTAGTGGATAAATGACTCCAGGTTGTTCTGCATGTTGATAAAGGTTGAAAGAAAACACGTGTGTTTGGATGCAGAATGTGAATGATTTTTTATTTCATTAAATTGTATTTAAAAAAAATAAAAAATAATGAAATAAATAATGAAATAAAAAATCGTTCACATTCTGCATCCAAACACACGTGTTTTCTTTCAACGATAATATTAAGTATTTTTTATACCTAACCATTTAAATACCACACAGTAAAATAATAAGTTTTAATTAATGGCACCTATTTGTTTCTTTGCTAATTATAAATTCGAGAAATTCGAGACTCACGAGTCGAGATCGAGAGAAGGCAAGAAAAATTATGACGAGACGAGATACATTTACCATTACAACTTCTTATGTGGGCGTAGTTCGCAGTGTTTTCCGTGTGGAAAATTCCCCATTTGCAAATTTAATTTTCATAGAGTGGGGCAAACAAAGCGACACGTCATTGTTGACGGTAAATGATACGGAAAATGGTGACAGCACACTAAAGATTATTTGCGCCAGTTCGGTGAAAACTGGATGTGTTTTATTAGTGTGATTGTAGTTAAATGAAGATGAATTGACTATTAGTATTATTTTACGGTATCCGGTACCGTATGATAAAATAGTGAATCACAATCCTCATTCGAACATGCGGTGTGTTTGTATACAAATAGAGCAATATTTTCCGATTGATTTACTCGAGCCTGTTGCTAATTTATCTCGTGGCATTAATAAAAAATCAATCGTTTGACAACTTGTATTTTTTTTTGTCTATACCAATCAATAAATTGCTAAGTAACCAGCTCTCGTAATAATCTGAAAAATATTCCGACAAAAATTTACCACTCTTATGTATTAAAAAAAAATCATAACTCGGAGTAGGTTATGAACAGTGAAACGTATGTCTGATCATTATTTAATTCAAAAGTCTAGTTGTCAAAATTGATTTTAAATGTAATTTTAAAGAGAAAAGACAATAAAGAAGAATACAGTATATCGACATTCGCTGTTTTCTAATTTGTTTCCGTTTCTAAAATAAGATTCAAGAAGAGAAGCTTTGATTTCTATAGATAACATTTTTGATAATATCTTATGTCAAATTGACATTTAATTTTTAAAAATGAAATACGTTTCTTTGTTCAAAGCCTACTCTGAGTTAGGAATTTTTTCGAAGACACTGTATTATACAGAGTGTAAATAAAATAAGTGCATAAAATTTAACCATTAATGTAACTCGTCGAGAGCAACAATTTTTCTTAATTTTTTTTCAAAATCTTCTAGTTTTTGAGTTAAAATTCTTTAAAGATTTGTTTATAATTTTTTTACCCGCCAATGGCAAGATCTCTGCTGTCTGAATCAAAGTTCGATATACATAGTAGAAAAATTGTCGGGTGGTGATTGCATACTTGCAAACACAGTAATTAATAGACAATCAACGGAAAACATATTTATTATTAATAAATTCGTAATAGTAGTATTTTTAAAATAAAGAAATATAAAATAAATATATAAATATAAAATTTGTATAACAAAATTATAAAATTGTGTATTAAAACAGATTTCTGAACTTAAGTGAATAGAATAAGAAGAGCGTGGGAAGAGCATACTAGTTATGGAGGTTATGAGATGAATTTTCGTGTGTCAACGTGTCAACACGGCAAATCACAATAGTTTAAATACGTTATTCAAAAAATGTAAGTATGTACATACTTTTGTCCATTTAAACGAGGTGGGATTATATGAGGACCAAAGACTCGTCAATTTATTCCCGCCCAAACAATTAATATTTTTTGTTGAAAATTGTGTTTCCTTCTTACAGTATGAGGATTTTTGTGGCCAGATAAGTGTATTGTGCATTATTAAAGACACTTTCTCTAATATATCTGGCCCTATCAGTGAACAATACAACTCATTCGCAAAATTGAAATGCTGGAATCAATGAAATTTTTGCACATTGTATGGAAGTAACTGTTGCTCTTTTAAAATATTCCAAATTGTCATATGTGACACATCAAACTGTGATAATCTCGAAGATGTTGTATATGGTACAACATAAATTTACGAATATTACGAAGAGGATGATTTTCGTGTAACTTCGTTGACCTTGGAAACTTCACCATAGGTAATTACAATGTCTGTGTATCCCTATTCATAAACATAAGCATTTTGTCAGATTTTTACTTTATACACAAGTTTATTACTAATGTTAAAATTTAATTGCAACAACTGACAGGACTGTCAATTACTAAAACAAAAATTTTCATAACTATTGCTACTGCATTCAATTATAACAAAAATATTTGGAACGACTTGTCAATTTACGAAGTGGTAAAAATGCTAAAAAAATATACTATTTGGAGAAAAAGTTATGAAGAAATATTGTTGCTCTCGACGAGTTATATTACTGGTTAAATTTAATGTACTTATTTCATTTACATCCTGTATATAATAAAAAAATATACTATTTCCTAAAAATTAGATTAGATTTGCAATATAATAAAATAAAAAGCTTACAAAACTTTTAAAAATGTAGCTACTCTAGAATTAATTAGGTTAATTAAATAAAAAGAATAGAACTTCCTTAATGAGGTTGTTAAAAATAACGATGTTTGTTGAAAAGTAACTCCTGTCCCAACTTAAAAATCATTACGGCAGGCAAATTTTAAGGTTAATTTTATAAAAAGTTTAAAAGCATTTTTCCATTCCATCTGAATGTTCCATTTAAGCACAATTGCGCTGAAACAATCCAAAACCAATTTTAAATACAACGTCCCTTCGAGCTCAATGCCAACCAAAAACTTTAATAATTACAATTTCAATACCCTAAGCGTCAAAGCAAACGCCTTCGCTTTGACCTGGTAAATATATAGCGTTTCTTTGTTTCCGAAATACCCGTTGGTGTTTTATATATCGCAGATTCTAATTTAAATTCGTTCGCGCTTCGCATTGAATGTTATTCGAGCAAATATTTACTTAAAATATGAAAAGTCATTTCTATAATCATCGGACAAACTGCTGACAGAAGGTTTTAACAAATACTCGTAGTTTTAAACAAACTTTCAATGTGAGATATCAATTTCGGAATGGATAAGATAAACACATTAATAACGAAAATAATTAGGAGAGATTTTATTTTCTTTGGAACCGTATTTCCAATTGTTATAAAACAAGAGGTTTGAAAATAATCGAATAGAGCAAATCCATAACAAATGAATTTATTGGAGGGCAGCTGACAGAAATAAATTGCATACATATTTTACTCAATGATGGAGCCATGGAAAAAATTATGGTTAAATTTTATGAATAACTTGTATCAAAATTCCTTGATTTCTCTCATATTAATAAGATATATACATAAATAATTTTTAAAAAATTTCAAAAGTGAGGTTAAAATCACACCTGCCCTCCAATTATGACGTCATGTTGGATTGCCTAATATACAGTTGCGAGGACGAGATGTATTTTCATGTAACATCGAGTCCAAACTGTACATTCAGTTGATCTTCGAAGCTCGAGTTGTATATGTTAAAGGTACATTCACAAATGAAAATAAGGTTTAGGTTTATGGTTTATACTTTAGATTTAATGACTTTGGCCACATATTGTGTTATGACTCCATTCTCACTTCAGAATTTAGGGTTTCTAAATCCAAATCATAGAGCTAAACATTGCAAGGTCTAAACTTTACGTTTATGATTTAGTTTGACGTCACAAACTTCACCAGTGAGAACGAGTCTGAAATGATATAGATACATTCACCCATCTTTATTTATTATCCACTTGGAGGATTCGGCTTTTTAAATAAATGCGAGAACATGGAGACTGTCATAACTTAATTGATGAAATATAACCAATAATGCCAAGCGAGTGACAGTTTCACGGCGTACAGATGTCTTGTTGAGTGCTGCTCTACCGATATTTTAATCTTGTTTTTGAAGCATTTCTATAGATGTCTGTACATATCAAAACTAATTTGCATTTATGAATGACTTTTATAAACCTAATTTTCATTTGTGAATGCACCTTAAGACTATACAACGAATCAACTATATTTTTACGAAATGTCAAAAATATTACTTTTTCATTTATATCCATGATATAATTACAAACGATTCTCAATTGTTTGCGACCGAAACACCACTATACTGTATCTGGTATAAGAATGCAGTGTAGCATGGTATAGGGACAACATATCACGGCTTGTGATTGGTGCAAACGAGAGGCAGTTTTAAACTGCCATAATATTATATAAGTATTGCACCTTTTTTTTGTATTTGCCTACAATAAATGAGGCTAGCTGTGTAAAGTAAGTGAAATAAATAATTTGAATATAAATATAATTGTAAATAACTAACAATATAACATAAAAAGTTAATATAAATACATAAGACACATCCCCTGTTTATATTAATAATAATAATAATAATAATAAAAATAATAATAATAATAATAATAATAATAATAATAATAATATTTATTACTCAAACAAATACAACCCAAAACAAGTAAATGATATAATAGGTTACAGAAAATTACATACAAAATATATCAATCTCGTCAGAAACAGAATTATAAAAATAGCATTTTACATATAAAGGTGATTTGTACAGAACATTAGAGTCAGAAACGAGAAGATAAAAGCTTTGATTGCAACGTGAATAATATCTAGGTACGCGAAAATCTAACATGGCTAATAAATCTGGACTGTCAATTTTATTATGCACAATTTTTCCTAGGTAGGTTAAAGAGATATTCTTTATCCTAGTATCAACATCATTTTATTGACAACATTACCACAGTAACAACTCATAACACGCTCTAGGGTGTTATTTGGTATATAACAACCCTGAAAGCAGGGTTGTTATGATAATAATAACATGCCAGTCGGACGTTAAAATACTTTTAAATCTGTACTTTTATCTTTTATATTTTGTACAAGTTTTAAAAATACCAGAGAAAAAAGTTAAACTTTTGCAATATTTTCTTCCTACCATTACGGCGTATATAACATCAACTATGTGCGAATTATGTCGCAACATCAACATACGTGCCCAAAATAAAGAGACAGAAGCAAAACATGACCACCTGTTTATGTTTACATTTGATTCTTGACAATTTAATTTCTGTTTATCGTATTTTCTAGGTTTTACATTTACAAATTTAAAATCAAATAATTTGCTTTTTACGATTTGACATTGAATTTGACGTTTCAATATCAAATATAGAAGACATATGTTCATGTTTTCATTCTGAACTAGCGCTCGTAGCGGACAACTACGGCGAACCAAAGATGCTGCATACGTCATAGAATTGCGAGCGATTTAACTAACGATAAATTTAATATCGCTTGTACAAAAAAATACACTATATTTATTACTTTTATTGCATTAATAGTAATATTGCATGTATAGTATTGCAGTATTGTGAAAAAATCATTACATTTCAATTCGGGCATTGTCCAACAAAATTGCTCAGAACTAGTTTAGAACTCCTGAACATTTATTTAGTTACAAAAACTGATATTTATTTATTTTTTTATTTTTTTTAAATAGGTCTAAATCAAAATTAATTTGTGGTATAGAAATAATTACGCTGAAAGTATTAGAAAATTCTATCAATCTTGCTGTGCTATAGTGCGTACGCGTAGCGTTCCGTCGACATATTTTGGTAAACATCTAGAACATATATCTCCTGACAACATTTATTGCTGAAACTTATTTATTTATTCGAGCATGTATATCTCTTCAATAAAGATTCATCGCTTCTTTGACGCTTTACATGATTTATTCCAATGTGAAAAGATTTCTCACCGCTCCAAACATTCCCGGAATATTTTATTGCTATTTTATGAACTTAAAGTTTGCATATAACTCGAAAATAATTATGCTGTTTCTATTCCACTACCAACCAGTACATTCAGCAGTAATCGTAAAAATTTAAATTGGATTTTAGTTAGTAAACATACTTTACAGGTTCCTGAAGCGATATTTTCAGTGCAATGTATACACACATACGAACAGATATTTCGAAATTGAAAGTTTCTGTAACTATGAACGCACAGTTTACAAGTATGTATGAAACTAAAATAAAAAATAGTATAAAGCATTTTAAACTTTTAGGCCCGTATTCTTACCTATTGAAATTGACATTTGACATTTTAAGTAGCGATTTTTCGAAAGTAGCGATACTTCAAGAGGTGAGAATTCGGGTGTTAGATTTTAGCCAAAAATGCGTATAATATGAAACTGGCTTAAAATTAAATATAGTCTAATAAAAATAAATAAAGCTTACCATATACATCAATAATCTTAAGAAAACAGGACATCAGTAACTAACCTGTAAAAAAGAAAAAATATATTAGAATAGAAGTAATAATGATATATTGACTATTACTATTTAATTTTCTCTCCCGGACAAGTTGGAAAATGTGACCTATAATTTTGACAAAATAACCAATTATTTTATAGATTTTTTTAAAATACTCATAATATTAAAGTAATTAAACTTAACTTAAAACGCGCCCGTAAACCTCTGACGTAGTCAGTTAGTTTTGTGTACTAAATTAGTGTAGCAAATTACCATAACTCGTTCCGTGCGTTCGATTCCCGTCGACCGACAATGTGTGATTTGTCGTAAAATATAAACAACGCTAATTGTCTTTATCTCGGATGCTATAAGCTGACTACTTATACATCTTAAAAAAATGTAGCAATGGCTGACATTCAACCGGCAGTACGGTATGGTATGACTAGCGAATGAAAGTTGACGTTTAAATTTATTTTATAGATGCGGTTTCTTGTCACATTCAGGTATGAGACTTTGGAAGTACCCATTCAAATACTGGACTAGGAAATCCAAGAAATAGATTAGCATATATTGATCAAAATAGATGGATGACTACGGTACCTGCAAGATAAGCAAGATAGCAGAATATAAAAAAATAACAAGACAAGGGTGCACTTAAAATATTTCATCATTCAGTCATCCATCTATTTTGTGAAAAATATGCTAATGTATTACTAGGATTTCTTAGTCCAGTCCAGTATTTGAATGGACCCTTGCAAAAATTCCAATACTTGAATGTGAAAAGAAACCACATCTATATAATAATTTAAACGTCAACTTTCATTCGCTAGTTATAAATTCAAATAAATATTATTTGATTTACTTTCGTATACGAGGATAGCACCAAAAGTTTCTGCAAACTATTGATATAAAACAAAATTTTCCAGAAATTATTTTTTTATTATTTTTCGAAATACTCTCCTTTTAACTCAACACATTTATGCATTCGATAAAACCAATCGTTAAAGCAACAAATCCATTCTTCTTGAGACACTTTTCGAAGGCTTCACCCGCTTCATTTGCACTGTATATCGGAAACCACACATTATTTCCTTTAATTTAGGAAATAGGAAGAAATCATAAGGTGTATGGTAGGTGCTCCAGTAATTCCACCTTTGATTCATTTAAATACGCTTTAGTTTGCGCAGCAGTGTGTGAGGATGCATTGTCCTGATGTAATACTAGTTTACTTCGAGGCCTAATATCACGCACCTTTTCAAACACCCGTGGCAAACAAATTGTTAAGTACCAATTAGAAGTTACTGTTTTCCTATCTTCTAATGCAATATTGAGAGTAGGACCGGATTTTGAGAAAAAGGATGCAATCATTTTTGTACCAAAACACTTCGAACTCGTTTTACTTTGACAGGATTGGGGTCTGTTGGAAAGACCCATTGAGCTGATTGTCGTTTTGTTTCAGGTTTAAATGCATACATCCATGATTCATCACCTGTTATAATATCATACACTGCTTTAGATTTATCTTCGTTGTACTTTTTTAATGTTTTAATGCACCGTTCCACACGATGTTGCTTTTGACCATCATATAAATTATGAAGTATCCAACAGTAACAAACTTTCCTGCCTTTTAGATAATCGAGAAAAATTTTGTGTATAGCGATCATTACAATGCCCAAAGTAGCCCGTATAATTCTGTATGTGACACGGTTATCTTCTTTAGTCATTGTACGAATAGCAGTTATGTTTTCATCTGTAACTGCAGAAATTGGCCGATCTTCGCGTAAATCGTCATTGAGAGAAACTCGATGAAATTTAAATTCATTATACCAGCTGTGAATAGACCTGATACTATTTGCTTTATTTCCAAAAGCATCCCGAAGCTTTTCGATGGATTGTTTTGGATAGAGTGAACTTTTAAAATCGTAAAATATCAGGGGTAGGAAATTGTTTCTTGTTAACTGCATTTCAGTACGACATGCGTACTTTAAAACTGCATGGAAAATTACTGATAACAGATAAGGAATTGTAATAAGGACTGCCATTCTACCTAAGGATGTACTTTTGTTTTGCCATGCATTTATTTTATTGTAACTACCTTGTTTATAGGGGAGACCGGTGTCAATTGTAACATGTGTCAAATATAACAAGGGTAAGTAACAGGGCCATTTTTTCGAGGTAGAATAAAACGCGCTTGCAGAGTGAAGCAGAAAGAGTCTACAAATCGAGAAAAAAGTAAATACAGGTAGTGACACACATTGTTTCTAAAACGCTATAAGTGCTCTGCTCGGAAATATTTCAAGTTAAGGATCAGTTTGTGAGTTATATCTGCTTTTATTTTTCATTAAAAACATTTTTCCGAAAGTAACAGTCGCAGATTACTCTTCAGATGGCTCCGATGAGGAAACTCTCTGATATGTATTGGCCCATATTTTTTGAGCACAGGAGATTGGTTGCAGTGGCGAAAATGTAAAATCTGGACACCGGGCAAGTAAAATTGTACGAAGAAAGACCTATTTTATGTTTACCTAAACTGCAATTTCGTTAGCAACTAAAAGCATTGGTCAAAATGGTGCATATCACCAACAGAATAAATATTTTGTTTGCTTTTAGTTAAGTCATCTGAATCTTGTATTTTCTGAGGTAATAAATAAATGTTTATTTTTTCAATAATTTTTTATCTGCTATTTGATCTTATTACATAACTGTTAAAATTTGTTACAATTGACACTGGCTCTGTTACTATTGACACCAATTAGGTGTCAATTGTAACATTTGTAATGCCTGACTAAACATGCTTATACTTTTATATTTGTCACATTTTCAAAAGTTTAAAATTCAAAATATTATTCACTAAGGTGGGTAGGTTCTCATATAAGTAATTTCAAAATTTCGAAATGTAACGTTAACTCGTGAAAAATAAAAATTTAAATTTTGTAACAATTGACATCGGACTCCCCTACTTGTTTACAGAAACTTTCGGTGCTACCCTTGTATTCCTTATTTCCAGCATTCATTTACTTGAAAATGGATTTCATAATTTAAAAAGGCTTGAAAGTTGAAAGTAGTAAATAATAAATATAGTAGTGAAGCATACGTTAAGGGCATTGTAAAGTCGAATATTAAAAAAATTAATAACAACGTTTTTAAACTTTTATTGTCCCTGTGATATAATTTTAAGGCCCAATTTTAATAAAAATTTTCAATTTTCTAAATTATTACTACGTAAGAACTAGATAACACGATTTCACTAAAGACCGACAAAACAATGTAACAAAAAAACTAATTTCACATTCTATTCCTCCCCAATTCCAAATCGGAACTATCAATCCCTTCCCCCGGGTGAAACAATGAGAGAAAAACGGTAGTGCAATTTCCACAATTATCCCCATTCCTGGGCACGTACGCCACTGTTGGACGAAAGCACCGACTCGTGTAATGAAACTTGGATAAGTGGAATTATCCAGCAGATACAGCCGGCTCGTGCTTCCACTGTTCCTGGAATATAATTCCTATTTAAACAGCACCGCTCTATTTCAGGTCAACGCATATGTCACGTGTGGCCGCCGCCTGAGTCCTGGAACATTTTGTGGAAAGTCTCTGTTGTGTTTTTCAGGAAAAGAGTATTCGCAAAATGGAAACGTGCCAAATGAAAATTGTTTTACATACGATGCATAAATAACTTAATTCTTTTACAGGACTGAAGTTGACAGGACATTATTTAACTTTGTTTCTTTGCAATGGAATTAAACTGTCGCAGAGAAACAAAAAGAAAATTGTATGAATGGAATACTTTATATAAATTAATTGCGTATTTAAATAAAAAAGAAATTGAGAATTGTATATGTCGCAGCCAGAATATAAAGTGTAACACGAGGGGGGGTCTCTGAAGCTGACTGATAATGATGATACTAAGGATGATGATTCCCAACGATGATACACTTACTGACTGGTGGACGCTTTGATGGCTGGCGTCCACGGCTTGTGAGAAGGTAGAAACACGCAGACACTTTGACTTTTTACACTTTACACTAATGAACACTACGGACATGAACACAACTTGTTGATTTAAAAACTAATACTTTTATTTACGTGATTATTAATTAACACTAAGCCTAACATAACTAACAAAACTGTTACATTCTGTAACACAGCGGGCGAGCGTCGCCCCAAACTAAAACTCTTACATGTTCACTCTCACGAGTATCTAAAACCGACTATTACATGTTACTCTCTCGAGTATCTAAATTCAACTCTCTTTAAAAAACATAACGCTATCATCAGGACAGGATTATCTTAGGGGTATGGAGTGCATAGGCGAGGTCATTCTAAAGTCACGCACGTATATATAATAATTTCCAGACTTAAGATCAACAAATAAATGTCGTGACTATCATAATATGATAAGAATTTCTAAACTGAATTTTGACTTAAATAGATAAACAGAGTTAAAATATGAATATTGAAACTATAATTTAGAAGAGTTTATAAAAAGTTATCTGTTATTGTGCTTACCCTCGCCTTGTCACAAAAGTCAGTCGTTTTGTTACTCGTAAGCAAAGTAGGCGCTTTATTAAAGTTCTCGGCCTAATATGGAGTAGGCTCTGATATCAATGAAATATTTTGTTTTCATGTTGTTTCAAGTATCATAATAACAAATGCCAATTTTCAACTTGATTTGCAATAGTAGTTTGTACAACAAGAGTGGATATGATGTCCATATCGCATGAGGATGAAGTTTGAGCACGACGCCGTAGGCGGAGTGTTCAATCATCCGAAGGCGATATGGACATTCCACTCGAGTTGTACAGCATACTTTTTCTACGACTAACGAAAAGAGGGAAAATATGAACTATAGAAATTTAAAATTTTATTGAACATTATTAATTAATATCATTTTATGTACTTGTTTTCCTAGGCTTTCTTAATGACATTTGTTATTAAAATAATATTTTATTTTATAAGTACACAATACTTTTATATACTACTTACGATTTTTTTTGTCTTTTATTGCCAAATCTAAAGGATAACCTTGACTTGGCAATGCGATATTTCATACAGTTCTGATTTCCATTTTTTATACGTTCTTTTTCAATGCTTACAATTAATTCATAATATAATTCAGTTAATTGTTATTAAATTATTCAAATCTTTTATAATACCGAAAATATTTCCATCTAAATGACAACATTGAAATGTCAAATATAACGTTTGTATCGTTCGTCTTCTTAATCTTGTAATAAATGAATAGACAGTTGCCTATAGGTTACACGACTTCGAGATTTGTGATTCGTAGATTTCATATCCATCCTAGAATGGATATGAAATTATATCAGTTCAGTTAGCTAATATTGCCTACATATCCATTTTGCAGATTGTGAAGAAATGATAAATTTTCAAGTGGGAGTAGAAAAAAATTTTTATACGGCATTTTGAAGTTGATGTGTTGTGTATGTTTCGTTGCAATGGATAAATTGGAATATCGAGCCGTCAGAAATTCTTCGGTTTGGACAGTTTAAATAAACTGTCATCACAAGCTAAATAAATTAGAAAAATCGTAAGTAGTATGTAATAACATTGTATACTTATAAAATAAAATATAATTTTAATAACAAATGTCATTAAGAAAACCTAGGGAAACAAGTACATAAAATGAAATTTAATTATGTTCATTAAAATTTCAAATTTATGTACCTATATAGTTTGAATTTTCGTTCTATCTTTAGTCGTAGAAAAAGTATGCTGGTGGTATGTCTATATAGCCTTCGGATGATTAAATAAACACTCCGCCTACGGAGTCGAGCACAAACCTCATCCTCATGCGATATGGACATCATATCCACTCTTGTCATAAAAATTACTATTATCGTTAACTATCAATACTGTCTTAAATCTCTATCCTAACACAGACTAAATAAATTATAATTAAACCGTAAAAAAATGTTTTAAAGTCAATGATCACTAATTGATTGTGAATAAAACAGTACAGACACCTCGCGAGAATGCTTAATCTAGCCTAACGCTCATAGCTGACTTTATTATATCTCGATCATTTAATTTAGTGTTCGGATGTAATAGAATATTTATGTGCAATGTTTTGTAAAAATAATATTTAAAAAGCTTCAAATTCAAATCTTAATAGACTAACGTCAGCGAACATGTCACTCATTTAAACTGTTCAAAATGTAAATCATTTTAATTTTACATGTGTTTTTTAGAAGTGTAAAAATGATACTTTTTAAATATATATGTCTCTCTTAAGTAAAGAGAAAAATATCTAAAAAATTCACCGAAAGAATTCTGGAAAATACTAGCCGCAAACAGCGATATACCTTATTGCAATATCTTAGTAGGCCTCACATACTGCTTTGAATCTTTGAATACGTATTAATTTAAACATCTGCTATTAACTTTATAAACTACTTTCCTCTTCCTGAAATTCCTCTCTTGAAATCTCCATAAAATTCCTGACGGAGTTTCGAAAAACAATTTAATCATATGCTGACGGCATCTCTTCAGCTGTTGTATATCACCTTGCAGGTAGTGACGTCAGAAGCAGGAAGGGATTCCTGCTCTGCATGCGGGGCAGGCGGTAGCAGGCCGTGGTTTGCATATCGAGAGCAAATTCAATCCAGTAACATGGTTTACATATCGATATTAGGTAACGCGATTTCCTGTCCGATCATTCGCCCACCACCGCAGAGATTTGGGGGAGATTCTTTTATTTTATTTTACTCGTAGCAATAAGTAGAATTTTATTTGTTTGAAAGTTTCCTGAATGTTTTACGGAAAATGCACCCAGGAAATGCAGATGCAATTTCCTATTTTAAATCGGGTGTCCCATTACTATTTCCTATATTGTATCCAATACTATAATTATGAATATTTTGTTGATATACAAATAATTATCAGGGAGAATAGACACTACAGAATTGACGTCACACTGCAAGAGAGAGATAAAACATATCGATGAAAACAAACGCTCTCCCGTTGTCTTTTCTGTCATTCAGGATTATAACCTAGCCTTCTATTCCGAATTATTTTATCGTATTAAAAATGAGTAAAACCAGAGATATGCCAGATGCAACTAATATAATTATCTATTATAATTATCAAATGACATTTACGATGTTTACATCGTTTGCATCTTTGAATTTGCACTGTGAATGGCTGATGGCTAGTGACGCACGCGAGGCGAGACGAGACGAGAAATATAAAATATTGTTAACACGAGGGGATCTTCTAAGGGAACCAATGGCACGCGACACAATATTTTGGGCACGTCACTGATCACAAAATTCATTATGATGCACTACGAAAAAAAGTGTGAAGTAGGTATTATATGACGAGCGAACGCGAGTGATCCCTACGCTACGGAATGTTCGGGAGCGATGCGCGGGCTGCGATACGCGGGGTACGGTGAGTGGGGTGGCGGCTGTTGATGTTTTTTACAGACATATGACATATGCCAACATTTAAATAAGTTAAACATGAAGCTTCAGGGCATAATAATATATTATCGTCATGATAGATCTCATTCGCGCTTTTGAGGCTAAACTGCAAGTTTTCAGGAACGATATTATCACAAGAAACTACAAGTATTTTCCAAATTTGAAAAAATATATCAACGATTTAGAAATACATGAGAAACCAGACGAAGACCAAGTTACTGAAGAATTTATTTCTGTGATTGATTTATCAATCAAGGAATTTTCAGCGAGATTTTCTCAGTTCAAAGAATTATCGGAAATACTCAAGTTTATTATGTAGCCTGATGTGACGTCATTTGATAAACTGAATTTGTCCCAATTCGATTAGTTGGAAATTGAAGAATTTGAAATGCAGCTGATTGATTTCCAGTCTAGTTCAACATGGATTCAAAAATTTATTGAAACAAGGAAAGAGTTAGAATTAATTGAAACAGAAAGCTTGACAAGTAATATAAGTGAAAATGCTAATAACAAAATTTTGAAAACATGGAATTCGTTACCAGACACATTTATTTGTTTGAAGAAGCTGGCTCTTGCTATTTTAACAATATTTTAATCAGCCTATGCCTGCGAGTCATTATTTTCAGAGATGAATAACAATAAAGACTCGGTTAGAAACCGTTTGACAGGTGACTCCAGTTCAACATGCATTCTGCCTAAAGTAACATCTTACAACCCTAACATATGTTATTTGTCATCTAATCTGCAACAACAGAAGTCACACTAATTTTACTTTAATTTAAATTACGCGTATAATTGAAACACTGCAAAATGTTCCTATTTTTTTGTAGTAAATAAAGAGTTTTGAGTTAATAGTATTTATTATTATTATTTTCCCAGTAATCACAAAGTCAAAATTATTTGTTGGCACGTCTATGACCTCAATAAACATTTCTTTAGAAAAATGGCACGTTGATACGTAAAGGTTCGCCATCCCATCTAAGCTGATGAATGATTATACTATTACTCCTATTTCTTCTTACTGTTTACTCCAGCGATGACACACTGGCTGACTGGTGGACGCCTCGGATGATTGGCGTCCACGGCTTGGTGACAAGGAAGAACACACACATACACTTACACTTGACACTTGATGAACACTTACATTACGGACATGGACATTACTTGTTTGGAAGTTTACTGAATAAATAAGTAAACTTTTTAACTAAATGATTAAAGTTTTTATTTACATGATTACATCCCGTAACCCAGCGGGCGGGCGTTTAGCACGCGCCCCAAAACTAAAAACACTACATGTTCCGACAACAAAACGTCTGCACGATTCGACGAACTAATCTAAACTCTTACATGTTTACTCCATGAGTAACTAATGTCGACTCTCCAAAAACAAAGGGCTATCTTCAGGACAGGATTATCTTAGGGGTACAGGGTGCATAGGCTAGGGCATTCAAAGTCACGCACGTATACATAATAATTTCTAGACTTAATGATGAACAAATAAATGTCGTGACTATCATAATACGATAAGAATTTCTAAACTGAATTTTGACTTAAATAGATAAACAGAGTTAAAATATTATTGATACTAAAATTTAGAAAAGTATATAAAAAGTTATTTATCTGTTATTACTCTTACCCTCGCCTTATCATAATATCGATTTCGTCTCGTTTTTGGGTCTGTAATCTCGATTCTCGCTCTCGTTCTCGCACATTTTTTGGGTCTCGTCTCGTTCTCGCACGAGAGTCTCGCTATAAAAATAACAGTTTAACTACAAGAGACAAGTTCGCACCGTCTTCCGTGTATTTGCAGTCGTATAAGTATAAATATAATAAAGAGACGAAACACTAAATTCTGGTCACCAAATTATTTCAAAACGAGCATAATGTATTCATATACGGTCACCTGAAAAAGTGATAAGTTGATAAATAATTTAATTCACCTGTAAAATATCCAGTTTATCACCAAATTGTTATCTCTAAACTATTTCAAAACGAACATCTGTTAATACATTCTGTCATCGGTAAAACGAATTAAACATTAAAAAATTCTAGTCATAAAAAACCGCTACATTGGTAACCAGCCGGCAACCAATCACTCCGCTTCCCTCCGTTTCGACGCTTAGTATAACATCCTTTACTTTTCAGGGGCGTCAAGAAAATGTTAACCGTGGTTTTAACTGGGGTGAATTATAGGAACTGAAACATTGGAGAAAACTAGTTCTATTGATGCAAAACCGCTTTTGTCTTTATTTTGCATTTCCTCGCCCTGGGACCGCTACCAATCGACTCTAGATACTCAAAAATATAGTGAATTCATGTAATTTCACATTTACATGTTCTATGCATGAATTAGCGTTGACTCCACTTCTTGTACGGTGCATTTATCATTGAATTTATGAATCAAATCTATAAAGTTACAAATACTTTTTATTGCGAGACTTACTCCTCGCTTCTCGCAGTTGTTATGTCATTCTCGCATAACGCAACGAGATGAGACGAGATGCGAGAGTACTCTCGTCGCGCCGTGCATCACTACTGATGACAGTTCTTCGACCAAGCACCTTTCACAAATTTTTGTTTAGAGCCCTCGTTAGAACCCATTCCTATGAGATGTCCACAGCTTCTGCCATTTTTCGAACCTTGATTGGTCGATCTGTCATGACCTTATCGTGAATCAAATTGGTGTTTTCTTCATTGCTAACATGCACCAACTTTTAAATTCAGCTGCCCAAAATATTTACAATGTCTCCATAAATTTGCTTCAATGTTAAACTCTTTTTGTGTATCTATTTATTCACTGCAAGATGTTCTATTTTTCCATTGTTCAGTTCTTATATGACATGCATCACAAAATAATTCTAGAAACAATATTGTGCTCTTCGTAGTGCTTCAAGAACTACATATTAATGTATTCAAATGCTAAGTGAAAATGAAATTCCATTACATAAACTGAGCAAATTGTTTCATGTAAGAAAGTCAAATGAATACGAAAATAGTTTGCATTTCCTTGAGAATGAAAATCACGTTAATGGTAAATTAACATTTCAAGCTTCATAAAAATATCTCAAAATGGACTTTCCTTGATATTTGGCTGCTGGCCATAATGTTAGTCATGAACTTTGCTTTTTATAATAATCTGATGTTGAGATAAACACGAGGGTAAACATCATTTAGCATTACGAAAGAAACAGAATAATTTTGTATTTTCCTTCGTGTTTAAGTGAGCAAATTATCATCAAACATAAATAAAAATAAATATAGGTAAATATATCATCACCAGTGGCGCATTTCCGCACAGGCGCAGGAAGAGCGCCTCTAAAATTGAGGGGGCCTCAAATTTCAGGTCTCAAAATAAAAAATTGTTTTATTTTATTATTATTTTCCTAATAAAAATAATTAATAATTTAATAGTAGTTTCTAAATTAAATTAACAAATGAATAACGCTATCTATGCCATATGTTTTGTGGCGGCCTAGCGGTCATATTTCAAACTATATACAAGTTTGCTCTCTATTGACGAGAAAAAGATAGAATAACTTTAAATTTGGCGCCAGTACGGTTCGTTCATAACTCTTTCAAAATACATTTAAGAAACCGGAAGCCTACTTTCAACTTTTGTAATTCCCGCTCGATTTTGATGTCACTACTTTCGGAATCTATTCTAAACGCTGTATTTGTAAAAATTATAACTTCTTCGCTTGTAAATTTTCAAAAAATACTTTATTCTAACGGTAACCTAACGCGCAGAACTCAATTTGACGAAATTCGGGTATATTATATAATGTAAATAGATATATCTCTGTTCGGGTCGTTGCATGCATGTTGCAATAAAATGATTATTAGTGTTTTAGATTGTATTTGTGAAAAATGTGACATTTTCGCTTGCAAATTTTCAAAAATACTGTTAAGTATATTTATTTTATATAAATTTAACCCTACCTTCAAATTAATTAAAAATTTTCATGGATATATGTATATAACCTTGAAAATAAAATTCTTGAGGGGTGGATATTCTAGACAAGGTTAAAATTCAAATATGTTTTTGTCGTATTTTTTATTAATAAACCCTGTTTTCAAATAAATCGTATATGTATTTGTATTATTTTTTTATTAATAATCTAGAGTGCGTGTTACAGTAAATACGTACGCGTAGAATGCACACTATAATGATATTGAAGATATTTAGTCAAAGGTGGGGTCAGGGGGGCCTTAAAATTGAATTTCGCTTGGGGTCTCTCAAGTGCCAAATCCGCCACTTTGCTGGGTGTGCCTAATTGCTTTGTACGCAGATATAAATGAATATTTAAATGTGTAATTTTATTTTATTATGACGTAGTCTTTGTAAGTAACAATTACTGTTGTATGTTGTATACTTCTATATGGCAATAAATTTATTATTATTATTATTATTATTATTATTATTATTATTATTATTATTATTATTATTATTATTATTATTATTATTATTATTATTATTATTATTATTATTATTATTATTATTATTATTATTATTATTATTATTATTATAATTATCGGTAATGATGATGACATATTTGTACTGTATAGGCATGTACCAGGCGTCACTTCACATGCTTTGCTGGCGTGGAGAGTGCACCACTGAGGTCAATTTTGTGCCATTTAAAATTCGAAATATTTGGCGTCGGTCGGGATTGAATCCGGTTCCTCAGATTCGCGATCAGATCCTCAAGCACGCGGCCACGAGACCCCAACATCATACATTCTATTTTATATTGCGTGGTTATTAAACAATGAATCCTATTTGAAACTCCATAACTCGGAAACAGTGTATTGAGTTATCAATTTCAAATTTTTTATCTCTTGCAGACAAAGAGTTTAAAAGCATTCTTAAACAGCTTAAAACGCAGTGGGCTATTATTGAAACAAATGTAACTGTCAGTGACATTTCGAGTTAGTTGTAACATTGTCATAAATTTTGTCCAACTATCTCGAGAAATGTCACCTCACTTAAGTAAATCTGACTTCGAGATCATTGCAATTTGTTATCCAGAAAAAAATGGTGTGGTAAAAAAAATTACAGAAGATTTTCCAGAATAGAGAAGGCCACTTTCTAGCACAAACTGAGTTATTAGGTGACTGACAGAAGCTGAATTTTCATCATTTGTAAAAGTCACTGACATTCCACTTGACGGTTTTCTGAAAATCGGTACAGCTTCTATCAGTCGCCTGTAATAGCACGATGTATACTAAAAACTGGCCACGTCTTCCCCGGAAATTCTTCCGCAATTTACCGGTTTCTATGGCGCTAAATCACAACTTGATAAGCTATGGCTTTGAACTAGGGCCGCGAACCCGCCAGAAACTGGGTTCGGTTCGGGGTAATTTTTTTTTTTGAGTGATGGGTTCGGGTGCGGTTATGGTTCAAGCGTCAATAAAATTTGTGGTTTAGTTCCGGGTTCAGGTTTTGGGTTCAGGTTCGGTTCGATATAATGATTTTTTTTTTTTTTGATAATCTTCAGATAGAGATCATTTAAAAATGAAATATATCGGGAATCCAATAAACATGCCCATAATCAAGTGGGTACCTCCTTTTTAGACTTGTAAATAAGTAGAAGTGAATAAATAATAAAATAAATAGCAGTATATAATAAATTAATAATTGCGTAGGCTTCCACAATCTGAGTCATGAGAAATATTCGTTTTCCGGGAATGGACTGGTATGACGTATGACCTTATTGAAGATAATAATATTGTGTAACTTACCACCTTATTCCGAATTTTAGTTTTAGCTACACGCTACACCACAACAGCAAATGACAGGTTTCAAGTTTCAACAAGCATAAATGCGCGCCAGAATTAAAATAACGCAACAGACCACACAGGCAGCAACGCAGACGCATAACTGCGCGCGCTTACCGCTTATGTTTTGAACAGAAACTGAACCTGAACCGGAGCTGAACCCTGAACCAAAATTTTAATACCCGGTTCGGTTCTGGTCCGAGTTCAATTGAAAAATGTATCTCAGGTTCGGTTCTGGGTTTGGGTTCGCTAAAATGTTACGGTTTGGTTCCGGTTTTGGTTCGGTTCGGGTTTGGGTTCGATGCCCTGCTTTGAACGTATTAAACACGACGTGGAGCTGGCAACCACTAACATCTGACTTATTAAACAAAGGGGTGAAGTTAGCTGCTACAACGGAAAGTTGTCTTTCTGTAAAAATAAGTAACCCAAATAGAGTGTTTCTGTATTTCTGCTGTCTTAATTTGCAGTCGTAGAAAAGTATAGTACGTGACACGATTTATAGCCTCTCTTTAAATACTCGTGTCAAAAAAACTCATTAGGTACTAAAGAGACATTTATAAAAATTGTTACATAATATACCTGTTATTATTTGCCACAATTGAGGGTTAATTTTATTGCAGAAATATTTTTCCATTAAAATTTCTTGATTACTCTCATTTTCTCTCACGAAAGAAAAAACATTTGATCGAGAAAATTATTAATTAATTTTCCCAGGAAATATAAGGGTGTTATTACGGAAAATTGTTTTGTATGAAGTAAAAATGAGCTAATCATTTGCGATTCAAATGTGTGTAAGTAAAAAGGCGTTAGGAGTCTTTAGTTAAAATATTCTTAGCCGTCAACGGTTATTCATTTCTAGCGATAGTAATCTTGTTTTTATAGAACAATTCACATTGACTTGTGAATTATCAACGAACGTATACGAGTATATGCGATGAGGGTTGATAGTGGACGATCGATAAGTTTTAAATATTAAACAGCTAATTTACTTTCTTCCCTAGTATTATCCATCGCAAAAAATCGACTCTATTATTCATAATACTATACTTTCTACATAATTATAACATATGACATGCCAGTAGATTGGTAACTTCATTGTTAAAAAGTTATTTAGGAGCTAAAAAACTTATAAGCAAAACTATTTTAGTTTTAAAAAGTCACTAGATATCATTTTACTTATTTATTTTATTTTATTTAAGTGTCAAATTTACTAACCAATAAGATTTTATCAACAGAGAAAAATGACTGGTTTTTAGCAAATAAATATTCATAATTAAGGGGTACTTCAGTCATTAAATTATTGCAACCTTGCAACAAATACAATTTAATCTTTAATATGAAATGTATTTTATTCATTGAGTTATATTATTTATTTGACCGTGATTTATTTTATTTAAATTTAATTTAATTTTCTCAAATAAACTAATATATTTATGCTTAGTATTTCTAATAAATAGATTTATAATTTTCTGGAATATTTACTTGTTTCCTACAAATATGTAATTGTTTTGAATTAATTTCATAATATTGTGAAAACTTTATATTTATTACAAAGATAAATAACTTTTATTGTGTGAATCTACATTTATATGTCACAAATAAATATTATTTGTGGCAAAATAATATTTCCATTGAGTGAACAATGTTCTATTTGTCAAATGATGATTAAGTGATATTTGTTGTACGTTTCACCTTGTATACGGCGGTGCTCATTTCTGAAAGTGTTCATTTGTGGCGACTTGTTTTTCATACGTGTGCTAAAAGGTAGTGAATATGGCTGACGAAACAGTGAAAAATATACTACTTGAGTGGAGTTTTGGATATTTGCTTTGCACTTTTCAGTGTATCTTTATGCCAAGGCACATGCACCGGTACCTGTACAGAGTGTGTATTTATACTTTTATAAATTTTATTATATGTATATTAATATTCTTAAGGATATAATTTGTGAGTTAATAAAAATATAGTGTACGAAAAAATTAAATATACTGGTCTTTATTTAATTGTTTTCCTTCAATTTTAATCTATTTAGAGTAGACAGGTTACAAGAGATAGGTATATAAACTTGGTTTAAATAAATTATTATATATCCAATAGTAGTGCAATAAATTTAGCGCAATAAAAATAATTCTTAATGTAAATAAATGCATAGTTCTCATGAAATATAAGATATAATTGATCTCAATACATATTTATTTGACAAATAAATGCTTCAAATAAATTATTACATTGCTTCAATTGTAGATATATTAGGATCTATTCAAGCTTAGGATTTATTTGTAACAAATAAATTTACAGTTCACGTAATTATATCTTTTTTTCAGCGAAAGAATAAAATTAGATTTTCTCCAATTTAATAAGATGGTAACACCAAAAAAATATTGTAACTAACACTTGTTTTAATCGGCAATTCATAATCTCAACAATTAAATGTTATTAATCACACTTATTAAGATTAATGGTAAATTATTTGTAAGATAAAATATTCTGCAGATCTTTTAATAGTTAAGAAAACTCATACATAATAATTTTTTTCTGTTTTACTAATCTGTTTCTAATTTAATTACACTTCAGTAATGAAAATGCTAATATAACCTGCATTTAATCACAGTCGGATATTCTAAGCTGACTAAGTAATTAGCCTTAAATGTAATTACTTTAACACAGTTACAGTTTCTCTAATAGTGTCTTTGAATAATAGTATCTAAGCCTGTTATCCCAATGAAGATTCCCGAGAAGAAGCCATATGCACCAGGAGCAGGAATCAGTAACCCTGAAGGCGCAGTCACACGGCGCCTGTTCGGCGAATTTGTCTCGACGAACACGTACTGACTTGAGCATTTTAATCCGAACGAACTGAACGAGCATGTTCTTGTTGCGCTGATTGACGCATGCGCGCTGTGGCAGAGAATCATGAGTTTCGCTACTGTATAATATTATTTTATAATGTGACGAAAGTATCCACTTTGGTTCGCAGAACCAATTACGTAATGAATCTGAAAGAACCACGCGTTGTTTTGTCAGCCTTCGCGAATTGCTCTCCAGTACCCCGCGCCGAGTAACTGGATTCAAATTTGTTCATTTTGATGGTCCGTTAACTAATCAAAGAACTGATGAACGTTTCTGCAACCGGACATAAAACTCACAAAGAAATAATCAACACGTTCAAGAAATGAAGATACGAAAGTTTAATAACGGAATATTATGATGTGATTTATGAATTTCGAGAAAAATGTTCTCATCTTCAGTACCTGTAAAATTTTACCCGAAATCGAAGAGGATTAAGAAAAATTAGAATTATTTAACATGTCAACCAAGCCAGAGGTCTTAACAACTCTTTTCTCAGTAAAAGAGCTGTTAAGACCTCTAGCTCGTTATTTTCACCTCTGGTTAAGCTGTCTGTTAAATGTCAGTAATAAGAAAAAATCGCATCGAAAAATTGACACACGTGCAATTTTTATAACTTTACGTTATACTGAATCGTAAACGTCTTATTACAGAGCTCTGTCTCTAGTGGTAAAGAAAGTTTATTCATTATTTCGCGTCGCCATATGTTTCCAAAGATTATTTCGCTCAAATACCTTCAATATATTGTGTTGTAGGTTCTAATATTATTATTATTTTTTCAAATTACTTACAATTCAGTATATCATAAAATATTGTACAATGCTCAACCGTTACCCGGAATTTATGTGCTCACACGGATAAGAAGCTAGCTTCGCTCGCTCGTTAGGTACCGTGCACGCCCATAATGTTCTGAGTAACGGTCTTGCAATGTAAATTACTATTATATAATGTTGACAATAACATGTTTGAAAAAGTAAAGATTGACGAATTTGTTTTGAAGAGATTACTGAAAGCACTTTAGGTCCTGAGACAAGAGTTGTCGTCGTGTCGTTCTCGTGATGATTTATTCATTTGTCGTGGATGAAATGCAGTTACGTTTTCCTTTCGTCGAAAAAATGTCAGAAAAATATGGCGTGTTGATATTATCACGTTATTTGTATAATACCTAGGCTGTTTTTACTCCACTTTGACATGACTTTCGGGGTGGTGTAGCTTTATTTAAATTGAATTTTCCTGCATGTTTACTTTTCATTACAAAATTAATGACCTCATTTTGTGATCAACTAGATACACTAACTTAAATAATGGTCGTAATTTTTCTTCATTGCATGAAAATTGAAATTTTTCAGATAATACGACAATTTATATAAATAAGTAGATCAGATGGACATATTTTAATAGACTAGTTAAGTGATGACGTCAGAAGTAGAGGGGATGAAATGAAACCTTTCCAAACATTGGAAAAGTATACGTAATTTGCTGTATGCCGTGAGTACAAAAATTATTTTCTTTATATTTGGGAAAGAATAAGAGTGAAAGCTTCGTTTTTATATATACACACATATTCTTGGATATACTCCGTTTATTATTTTTATTGGTAAGTACCTACATTCAAAATTAAAACAAAAAATTTACCGAATTTTTAGGTTATAAATGATATTATTTTTAAATACTTGTTAATTGTGTTTCAGAAACCTGATTATGAGTAGTAAACGTGTTTTAAAAATATCTTCCATCATTGCTTATTTCGAGGATGATCGAAAAACTGTACTGCGCGGTGAAAATGCTGTAGACAGTGGGCATGTTGCAAAGATGGAATTTAATGCAGATTTGTTTGTTTTGCGAGGTGATGTTTACGCGAGTATGAAGAATAAAATTTATAAAGTAGAAGTAGGTATATTGAAGTATGATTTAAATTTTTTATTTTAATATATTTATAATTTCACAGGTATTTTTCAACGATAATATGGACGTGACAGACGGTAAATGCACCTGTCCAAAAGGCATAAAATGCCATCATATAGCTGGTTTATTGTTCTTCGGGCATTACAATATATCCGTAACTGATCAGGCTTGCAAATGGAATGCCCCGAAACCCAAAGCTACGGATAAAATTAAAACGTTGGATGAAATGTATCCAGCAAAACCGTACAAAGCAGCCGATCGTGACTTAACATCTGACGAAATCAGTACTTTAAGATCAAAATTGCATGGTAGTACCGTGGGATTCAGTTGGTTGTTGAAGGAAGAACCGTCTCAGAATTTACTGAATCTAGTTCCAGCAATTGAAGACGTCGTCTTTAGTGATGATTTTTTTAATAGCATAAATAAAATTGAATATTTGAAATCAAAATTAGTAATATCCGCTGAAAAAATTGAAGAGGTTGCCAATAAAACCATAGGACAAGCAGATAATGAGCAATGGTTGTTGGCTAGAAAACACAGGATAACAGCCAGTAATTTTGGAGCCATTTTATCGGCTTGTAAACGAAATCGATATCCGCCTTCATTGTTCAAAAGACTTTTTGGTAAGTAGGAATTTATTTATTTATGTGTAAATGTAATAAAAATATACTTATTTGCTGTACAGGCGTTTACAATTTGGATGCGGTAAGGGCTGTACAATGGGGTAGAAATCATGAAAAAACAGCCATAGAAGAATTTGTCTCTGCTACTTCTTTAGAAGTAACTTCAACGGGGTTATGGCTGCATCCCTGCGGATTTCTAGGAGGAAGTCCGGATGGTTTAGTAGGAGACAATGGCATTATAGAAGTGAAATGTCCATTTTCGTACAGGGATGAAACGTTAAATGAAAAATTGAAAACTGAAAAAAATTATATTATTACGTGTGATGATAATAACGAAATAATTTTAAATAAGGATCATCAATATTATGATCAAATGCAAGGACTGATGCATATTTTAAATAAAAGTATATGTTACCTTGTAATTTGGACGTTAAAGGAAACTATAATTGTACCTGTAAACAGAAACGAAGAATGGGTAGAAAACATAAAGATACTACAAAATTTTTATTATAATAATTATATAAATGCATTGTCAGAAAATAAAGATATATAAATAATGTACAACTATATATTAATTAAAATGTTCCTCCACCTCTTTTATTAAAGGATTTGCAAAGTTTGTTAGTGCTGCACACGTTTGAAAAATCACTGATGAGTGCGGTATTAAAAATTGCGGAATTTTATCTAATATAGAGTAACATTTTACTCGTCGAATTGCTCTTTCCACGTGGATTCTAGCTTTGGCGATTCTTTTCGTTTCCGCCACTTGACTAGGCGAAAACTGCGGTGTTGTTAGAAACGGTGGAATATTCAAGTTTACACCTTCAGGTAATATATCGCTGATTAAGAAACCTTTATCCGCCAATATCAAATCTCCTGCTTTCATTTGTTTTAAAATTCCGGAATGCATAACAATTTTCTTGTCAGATAAAGACCCTGGGTATAGTTTACTGGCATATGTAATCACACCGTTAGGTGCTACTCCAATTAACCCCTTCCAAGTATTTCGGTGTTTGTAGCTACTATAAGTGAGCCTCTGCTTCTCCATATTTTTTGGAACCACTGAAATTACTTCCGTACAATCAAGTATTATGCGGCAATTTAAAAAATCTGTGAATGCTGTCGGTAAACAAAGAATATTTTTTTGCCGTGATGGTATATCATGCATTAATTGTTTATATAAAACTTCATGTAATGCATATAGCCAAGTTTGAAAAATATTTGTAATAGTAGCTATACTACAATCAAACCTTATAGCTAAATCGTGATGTGGAAAATTTAATCGTAACTTCATAAGAGTAATGAATAATTGGTCAATTTTGCTAATTTTTTCTACATTCCATCCTGAATAATAATTTAAATTGATTGTATTCATTGTCTCAAATAAAATGATAAAAAGTTCAGCGGTTGGAATGCCTGTGTACATTAAAACAAATTTATCATTTCTTTTCACCTGGTCGAATGAAAAACGAGCTTTCGCTGTTTCTAATTCCTTGCACAGATTACTAACTCTCTCAGTTAAAAAGTACATCTCAGCTTCCATTGAGGCATTAGACAGCCTACTGATACTCCGACTACTATCAGAATCTTTCGATAGTCCAGGAACTGGTGTTGTTGCAGTAGAAAGAGTTGTACCTTTCGATGATCCAGGAACTGGTTCTGCTGGAGAAGAAAGAGTTGTGTCTTCTAATGCTGCAGTCAAATCTGCTACAGCTTTTGTAGTTAAACCAGTTTTAACAGTTCTTTTGCTACAATACAAACAATGCATTAAAACAAATAAATAAATAAATGTATATATTAAAAAAATATGTACCGTTTTTCTGGAGACACAAATGTAAATTTTCTTTTGATATTGTGTGCAAAAATAGTTGGCCTGTTCTTCCTATTCCCGTCAACAAAATGACAACTGCAAACTAAACTATATTTACTTGGCTCTCGATCGGCACGTCTAAAAATTATTAATAATTAGACAATATAAATTATCGAATAATTATCTAATTTACTAACCTGATTAATTCCATCCATATTTTTCTTTCTTGTTCATTCGCAGGAAAACAAAAAAATTTGCAAATTTTTTGTTCGCTGTAATGTTTGCAATCAGGAGCAAAACACATTACCATTTCTGAAATAAATAAAAAATATAAATAAATGTTTTATTACAAATAATACTATAAAAATGTATTATGAACATTATATACATAACCATTGAATTTATAATATAGGGGTATTATAAATTCAATGACATAACCTTAAAATATGTAAAAATGTGTATAATTTCATATATTTTATCGACTTACCGATTGCAATAGTAAAGTCTTGTTCTGATTACGCTTTATTTATTAAAAATATGTGTTATATGCCTTATATTGAAGGAATACACTTATTAACTTCGAATAAAAAAACTCTTACGGTATTTAACATTGACTTTTCGTTTGTTTGGAAAGGTTTTCTAGTTTCCCCCACTACTCTGACGTCAGACTTAACTAGTCTATTAATAAATACATGGCTCAGTGGAAAAGTGAAATTTTATTTTATCTCCCTTACAGGATCCGGGCAATGATAGTCTCAAGACCTTATCACACTAGAAGTAGTATCGCAATATCCATGACTTCGGTTCATATCGCTGACTTACTCCAGTGTGATAGCTACAAGGAAGTCATGGATCCTGTTGTCAGATGAAATAGAATCAGTTTCATTTCCTCTGACTATTGAGAACTGACATTACCGATAGAGGCAGCACTATCTGATGTCGAAAGAGTACTGTTGTGAGTTTAACATGTAAACATAAATGTAAAGAAACGAAATGAAACTAAGTGTAATTGAATATTTTCGGTTTTTAAATGCTACGGCAAGCTCCCGGTGCATAATAGAAGGTAATAAATGTATTGAGACTAATGTTCTGCACTTATAATGTGTATTTTTTTCAAATTATATGTGAAACGGTTTTGAATACTCACCATATAATTACGTGTAGAATTATGAACAAAACATGCCTCGGATACAAAATAAAATGCCCATATGATGGGATAAATATGCTCGCGCAAGAACTAAGTAATAAATTGCAATTTTTAAATAAAAACGGCACTTTAAAACAAAAGCAAAATATAATGGTGGCAGTTAGGAATGGCTGTATTAAATGAAACAGAAACAGATTTTGGGATATATTCGTCCATTGACGATTCTATTTATAAAGTAGAGTGGTTTGTGATAAAAAAAATCGCATATAATATCTTAAATTGCGTAAAACATATTTATTTTGAAAAAGTGATACATACATGATATATATTTATTTTATGAATGTTGAAAACCATTTATTCCAATAATAGGTGCACTTAAGTTTACAATTCCCCAAACAACTACAAAAATATCGTCATAACATTCATCTAGATTGAGTATCTACAAATAAGTTAATTTATAGGTTACAATTACGATTAGAAAATTCTATACTTCCATTTTTACCAGTTACCTGGAAAGATAAAATCACCTTTCTTATAATGAAGGGTTCATACTTTCATATTATTTGTTATTTTCTTCCCACTCCTAATAATATATTCCCATGCTTGCGTCTGTCCATTTGTTGTTCAACGCATTGAGTTATTATTACAACAAAAATATCAACTAGTTTAGGGAAACTATAAAATCCTACTCATCTGGCTTTGTCCCTCTTTGAGTGACAACCAAAAACACAAAATTTTGTGCAAGATTTATATGCTTTTTTTCAAAATTTATTTAAATCGCTCATGTTGACACATGTAAAAACAAGCATAGAGTACTCTTCCGAGAAAGTTCTGATTTTCGCCGCTAGTTGTCGTGTCGCATCTTGTCAGTTCTCAATTTATCGCTGATTTCTCTACTACGCATGCGCAACTGTCTCTGAAGTACAGGAATGTAACTTTTCGGAGTAAAATATAACTGCAGACTTCTTCCCATCATTTTCATTCACTTTACTTGAAATAATTTTATACGTCAAACAAATTTGAAATATGTTGTCATTAAAGAAACCATATCGTAACCAACTTCGAGTATGAAAATCCACTAAAAGTCAGAGGAAACGGTTGCTTGAACTTGTAGTGTGATAGATCGAGTTGGTCATATAAAATAAGTCAACCAAAAAGAGTCAAAGTTATGATTGTAGTGTGATAAGGCCTTCAGATGTTCCAGGGTTTCTTCTTTTGGGCCCTTAAGCTCTTCTTCTTTTATTCAATGTACATGTATTAATTTTTCTTTACTTTTAGCACGACGTTCGTTTCTTATATGCCATATGTATGTTGCCCATCTGGCCCTTGTTACAACCACTAGCCGACTCCCGATAGCTCTGCCAAATTAATTGCATCTCAATTTGGAATAGTAACGGGTAGAGGTGGGCGCGGGCCGTGATTTTGTCGGGTCACGATGGGTCACGACGTGACCCGCGTGATCGTGAGTACAATTTAAATTTTGCGTCGTGATCGGACGTGAGCGTGAGGCACTAAAAAATTATCGTGCGTGATCAGGCGTGATTGAAATTTAATCGGGCGTGAGTACAAGTTTTCTTCTATTTTTTATTTTAAAAATTGTCAATTTCCATGTTCTTTACATTCTTTTTATCATTATTCTGTCCAAATATGTCATCAACAGTATTTTTTGCATAAAAATAGTGTTATTGTTGTACCCAAAATTGTATACACAGTTGCTCTGATTTCACTAAAGATATACAAATCTTTAAGCCCGTTTAACACGATCATAATTTTGTTAACAAATTTGTTACCAAATTTATAATGATATTTGTGAAGGAATAGAACAACCTATTTGTACATAAACATTCGTTTCCAATGAAACAAATCTGTTACCTAACTTATTACCAATTTGTTAACAAATTTGGTAACAACTTATGACTGTGTTAAGCAGGCTTAAATGTACATAGAAACAATTACGTGACACGAACGTGACCCACCGGGCGTGAGCGGGCGTGAGTGCCAAAATAAAATCGTGAGCGTGAGTGATCGTGAATCAAACATAAAAAGTCGTGCGTGATTGGTCGTGATTACATTTTTTGTTCCGTGAGCGTGCGTGACCGTGAACAAAAAGTTACTCACGCGCCCACCTCTAGTAACGGGAATAGATATCAATCAAGGCCAGTAGAAAAAACGACCTAACCCGGACTCGAACCACGACATCTGGTTCCATTGGCAAGTATTCTACCATTGTGCTTCCCACCGTCTTTTTTAATCAATATTATTGTACATCTCTTCATTTCCGCAACGGAATCTTCCAATTAAGCAGATATTATTTATTAATTATTCGTATTCCTTTAGCAATTGGATTTTTGCCCATTGCTAAGTGTCCCATTATGTTTCAGGCAGAATTTTATAATTTTGATTACAAAATGCCAATCATATTTTTCCAAAATTTATAAAAAAATTCACTAAAATATGTTACTAATGTAAGCAATACAATGTAGAACTGTTACTGCTTATAACCCCAGCGAGACTTTGAATTTATTTTGGTTAAAAAAAGACACACCGACCTTATAATTACTAAAACTAAATTTTAGAAACAGCCGTGATCAAAGAATTTTAGAAACTTATGCAAACTCAAGGTTTACAGTAGGTAATTAACATTAATTAAGACAAGATTAAAATTGTATCAAAATCATGTACTTTTCAAATTGTAACAAACTTTGTTTTATTTGAAATTGTTGATCTTATTATGGTGTTAAATTTTTAATATTTTGTTTATAAATATGTAGGTGTGTGATATACCTTTTCCTACATATTCATTTTCTTATTTTCGTAAATAGATTATTGTTTATAAAGACATGTGTTTTTATTTCTTTTTAAGTTTCTATATAGTGGGTCGCGAAACCAATATAATAGATAAATTTTGGTCGCTCCTTGAAAAGGTTAAGAAACGCTGATTAAGACCCCTTAACAGGATTAAATCCCAATTATAGAGTGGGTTCACATTCACACACATCCATGCTTTAGTGGAATTCGAACCCAGAGCCCCGAGAGCACTCATTACATGAGGCGTTGCTCTAACCATTGAGCCACCGGAGCTATAATAAAATTAACATTAAATTTTAAATACCGGGATAGAATAGAATTCACTAATCCAAAAATGAGGATTAGCTTAAACATTTTTGTGAATCGTTTATTTTTATTAATGTAAATACATACCTACATATTTACTTACGCTGGAAACTGTATTTAATTCCTTTTCTATTTTTCTATTTACTTTTTTCTTTTTAAAACGTTACTAACATTATTTTGAAATGATTAGTTCTTTGATAGTGACATTTATCTGTCAGTTTCATTATTTGAATAACTGCGTTTTGTTTGTTTAAAGCGTAGGCCTGGGATTTAAATTATAGATAATTTTATAAATTTATCCAAAAATATATAGAAAAAGTATTAATGCAAATCTATAGAAAATTTAATAATCTTTAATTTTTATAATAACATTAATCTCGAAAAATAACATTTAAAGGTATTTTTCGAAGAAAAACTATTTTGAGCTTCTAGTAAAGTGCCATTTCCGGTTATCCGATTTACACCAAAATCTAATGGGCTCTTTCCATTACAGAAAAAGTTCGAAATACAAGGTTACAAAATTTTCTGAATGATAGTATTTGAGTTAGAGTGGAGGATCCACAAACACATACATACATACATCATCGTGAAAATGTTAAAATTGGATTCTAGGAACCTTAAAACGTGGTCATTTACCAAAATCTCGATATGCGATTTTTAGCACGATCCATATACCTCCCTTACCAAGGGTAGCGGGAGGTAAAAACAAATTCTCAGAAGGGAGCAATTGCCCCCTGTGCCCCCTCGCTAGATTCGCCACTGCCTTGTACTTTTATCGGTAATTTTACAAAAATTTACATACTCTCTCGTGCACTAAATACATTAGTTCTTACATTATTTTTTTTTTTCGAAATCGTACAAAAATTCGTAAAAAGCAAATACATATTAGTTTGCTCTCAAAATCGGCAAGAGAATTCGAATAAATGTTAACAATTAATATACTTATACTTAAAACTATATTCCATGGGACTCGAAGCTATTGCGAAGAGTATATCACAGCGATTACATTCATGCTATAAATAATCCTGTTGTATCGGATTCGAACTCGATCCAATATATTTTGTTTTTTATATTTTATGTGAAAAAGTGCAGTTCGATTCTGTGTGAAACCAGGTTAGTGGAAAACAAAAGCCGGATAAATAAAACTGTGCCAGAAATCTATTTCATTCGCAATGAGAGCCAAAATAGTTAGCGCCGGATCTGCAGCTAACTTCAGGGATGATTCATTCTCAGGACACACACAAGCAGTTTCATATTTTTAGTTTGGCAGAGGCCAACAGACATTTGTATATTGTAATGTAAGAAATTTAATTACTATAACTTCTTACTAGTTTTTATAGTATGGCGCCGTAGTAATAAAATGGCAATTAAATCTTAAAATATTCCCAGAATTTCTAACTATTTTTTGTTAAGTTGAATAATGTCAATATTTTATGTTTTCTGTAATAGCTGTTCTACAGAAACAACTACAAATGACGACATTAGTAATGGATAATTATAAACATTGTGAATGCAAAGTTGAATGCATATCTTTCGGGTTGAAAATTTAAACAAATCTTTTTGGTGTTCAAGTATGTAACAAATTGAAGATGTGTGCTTCAATGTCATTATTAATTACATGATACATTAAATAATATGCATGTGACATTTAAGTCGTTTACCGGTTTCAGGATATTAAGCCTTTGTTTACATATACAAAAGTATATAATAATATGTCGATTCCTAACCTTTTAAAGGTTGGAAATAAGTCATTGCTAACTGTAATGACAAATGGTGCTATTCTGCAACTTTATCATTATCTGTTATCGATCGTTAAATTAATGATAATCGTTTATTTTTAATGATTAAGATATCGATTGTTTCAATTTTCGTATTCTATAATTACACACAATTTTACGCATTTCGCGCTCATATGAACTTAGCAATCATTTACCAATAAGTATTTCAATTCTTTAGTTATTGTATGGTATTGTAATACTGTATATGTATATGAGTAAATATGCACTCACAGAATTGTGAAAAAAAAGTTTTAACAATCTAAAATATACGTACCTAAAATTTCCCAAAAAAGACAAACAATGCCTAATTTAAGAAGAGTAATATAATAGTATATTAAAAAACGTGTTTTATAAGGCATGTTTTTTTCGCACGCGTCAAAATTGACAAGTGCGAAAGAAAGTCTTATAAAATGAGTTCTTTATACTATTTTTTATATTTTGCGCCTTCTACAATAACATTTACTTACTCAATTTGTGATTATATTTGTAACCATTTGTACATTTTCATGTAAATAATCTTCCCTAAATAAAAAAATAATAACTCGGACACACATTTAAAATTAAATTAATTAAATTTTTTAGATCACACCATCCTCATACCCAACAATGGGTGTGCGGTACACCTTCAACGACTTCACCAGTAAATTCCTCGTACCAAAAAACATAAGTATACCAATTTTCATCAAAATATTCCAACGGATACATTAATTATTAAACATTCCTTAAAATTGTCAAAAACTGAAAAAATCGCAAGGGGTACACCTTAGATTTTTTGCGATTTTTGGCCATTTTCAGACTTTTCCTTCTGGAGATTGTAATAGTTGTTCAAAAATTATGAAAATTGGTATGCTTATGTAATTTTGCTCGTAGAATCTAATGGTGATATCGCCAGCGGTGTCTAATTGACCATTTTTGGGATATGACCCAAAAATGGACTTTTTTGAGCAAAGTTTTGAGGCCGAATATCTCGGACACGAAAAGAGATATCGACCTGTGGTTTTAAGATCTTAAATCTACACCCTTCAATCTACTTAAATACAAATTTTCAGAATTTTTAATTTTTTAAAAAATTTCGACTCCTTTTTAAACCACACCATTCTCATACCCAAAAACAGGTGTGCGGTACACCTTCAACAACTTCACCAGTAAATTCCTCGTACCAAAAAACATAAGTATACCAATTTTCATCAAAATATTCCAACGGATACATTAATTATTAAACATTCCTTAAAATTGTCAAAAACTGAAAAAATCGCAAGGGGTACACCTTAGATTTTTTGCGATTTTTGGCCATTTTCAGACTTTTCCTTCTGGATATTGTAATAGTTGTTCAAAAATTATGAAAATTGGTATGCTTATGTAATTTTGCTCGTAGAATCTAATGGTGATATCGCCAGCGGTGTATAATTGACCATTTTTGGGATATGACCCAAAAATGGACTTTTTTGAGCAAAGTTTTGAGGCCGAATATACCCAAAAATGGGTGTGCGGTACACCTTCAACGACTTCATTGTTGTCAAAAACTGATAAAAATAATAATTTCGACATTATATTATTAAAATGAATTGTCACATAACTAAAAATAAATTAGGTAAAAATGGGTTAAAGAAACGGCATCTAGTACCAACCGTCTAAAACAAAAAATTGCGTATCGTCATGACGTCATTATGAACGCAAAATATAAAAAATATTTTTTAATTTTAAATAATTATATAGGCACATTGTTCTATTGAGCCCCTTAATACTATTGTAACGTTTTTATTTATTTGGGTGAGGTGTAAATATTAGACAATTATTATTAATTAAAATAAAAGTTTATTATAACGATAAATAGGTATTAAAAGATAATAAATATAATTAACACTACAAATGTTAATATCAGTAGGATAAAAACTTAATGCGACAAATATAGCAAAAGCTGATGAATAAAATTATGGATAAGTTCCTTTAAGGCGATATAAACTAATAAAAAGGATATCAGAGAATTAAATTAAGTCTCTTAATAATCGTTTTCGATTTTCGTTATTCAAATGATTGTATGCGTAAGCGTGTCTACACAATGTTTTTGAAATGTACGTAAATTTATCAATCCAAGCCGAATATATCCGAATAATTTATCAATTATTTATTATCAATACGGTATTGTACAAAATAGCAATTGATTTGACTATGATTTGGTCGTTTAATATATCAAGTCAATATCAATTACAATATGGCAAGGTTCCAATACTGGTCTTGATTTTCCATAAGTCTTGTCTTGAGTCTTAGTCTTGATTTTATCAAGACCAAGACTAGTGTTGGTTTTGACGGAAGCTCTATTCTTACTACTTTCAAGCTTAAAATCCGGAATCCATTTTCAAATAGATAAATGAATGCAAAAAATAAAGAAACAATGAAAGTAACTTATTTAAATTTATGATGCCACGCCAGATAAAATCCATGTGCATTTAAGTTAATATCAAAATTATCATCTTTTGGAATTCATGGATCTCTGTTGCGCTGGATCGAATCTTATATCAGAAATCGGTCACAATTAGTAGTCTGCAAGGGCTTTAAGTCACGGAAAATTAAAGTAACTTCCGGTGTTCCACAAGGGTCGCATTTAGGGCCATTGCTATTTAATATATACATTAATTCAATATCCGCTTGTTTTCTTCATTGTGACTTTTTACTATTTGCAGACGACCTTAAACATAGTAAGCTATACCAGAAATAGAAATGTAATTACATATCCCTACAACATAAGTGGAATAAACATTACGCGAAAAACATCCATCCGTGATCTTGGAATTATTTTTAATTGCAAACTTCTTTTCAATGAGCATGTCGATTTTATAGTTAAAAAGGGATATAAAACCCTAGGCTTCATATATAGAATGTTATTATAAGAAGGAAACATTAATCTTGTTATATAATGCATTTGTACGTCCAACCATGGAATACGCATCACAAATATGGAATCCAATGTATAATAAAAATATTGTTCTTATTGAATCAGTGAAAAGAAAATTTGTTTCTCTATTGAAATATAAGTTCCATATGAACAATATATCTTACGAAAATGCCTCTAGGGATTTAAAATTATTATCATTTGAGCGAAGAAGAACTAATGTTGATATGATACTTTTATTTAAAATATTCAACAATTTAATTGCCAATCATAATATTATTAACAAATTCCATCTTTGCGTATCACTTGTAAACACAAGAAATAATAACCTATTTTATATCCCAATAGTCAATTCTAATAATTATAAAAACTCACCTGTTAACAGAATAATGTCATCCTACAATAATTCATTTCAACATCTTGATTTTTTCTATTTAAACATGCATCA
This sequence comes from Harpalus rubripes, assembly GCA_963082715.1. Lineage (NCBI taxonomy): Eukaryota > Metazoa > Arthropoda > Insecta > Coleoptera > Carabidae > Harpalus > Harpalus rubripes. The sequence goes on from OY720451.1 coordinate 9,390,494, forward strand.
ATTTAAAAGTGCACTTTGTAATCTAGATTAAGTTACAATAATCAGAAAGTTATTTTGTTTGTACTCTTATTGTGACAAGGCGAGGGTAAGCACAATAACAGATAAATAACTTTTTATAAACTCTTCTAAATTATAGTTTCAATATTCATATTTTAACTCTGTTTATCTGTTTAAGTTATAAATGTCAAAATTCAGTTTAGAAATTCTTATCGTATTATGATAGTCACGACATTTATTTGTTGATAATTAAGTCTAGAAATTATTGTGTATGCGTACGTGACTATGGATGCCCTTGCCTATGCACCCCATACCCCTAAGATAATCCTGTCCTGGAGATAGCGTTTTTGTTTTAGGCAGTCGGCATTAGTTAGCCATGGGATAAACATGGAAGAGTCTGCATTAGTTAGCCATGGGATAAACATGGAAGAGTTTTAGTTTTGGGCGACGCTCGCTCTCTGGGTTACAGAATGTAACCAGTTTGGTTAGTTATGTTTAATTAGTTAATATTCTAATCATGTAAATAATCATTTAGTTTAAATGTAAATAAAATAAAGTTTAGTTATTAAATCAACAAGTATTTGTTCATGTCCGCAAATGTCCGTAGTGTTCATCAGTAAAAAGTGTAAAGTGTAAAAAGTGGAAGTGTCTGTATGTTCTTCCTTATCACAAGCCGTGGACGCCAGTCATCCGAGGCGTCCACCATCAGTCAAAGTAGTATCATCAGCCAGTTCCACCCCCCTCGTGTTACAGTGGAGCAGTCGGTAGGATTGCAGTCAGCTTCAAAGACACCCTCGTGTTACAGTGGCGCAGTCAACGGGTAGGATAATGAGAGTAATGATTTACTCTTATTCATCCGAAAAGATCTTACGTTATTAGTTTTAGAATTATTAGTTTGTGACCGAGGAGAGGGTACTTGGTATACAATATGTACACATTTACGACCACGACACCAGCGATGATACAGCAACCCAGGCCGTATCAGCCGTCACCAGATATGATTGACGTATTGCTTGAAATAAATACGTTCTCTGGTGATGGCAGTGTGGGAGAATATATCCACAACATGGGAGCAGCCAGCAGACGATACGGCTGGGATGAAGTTTTTCTCGGCAGTGCAATAGTGTTTAGGCTCAGTGGTAAGGCAAGGGAATTGTATTTTGAAATTCCATTGTACAAGCGGCCTACCACTGGCACAGATATGGTGCGTTGGTTAGAAATAACATATGCAGGACGCACCATATTACCACCGTCATTTTTTCCGGCTTGTACGCCAAGTTTTTATGGTCCAGCATGGACGCACCAGGTCTACGCACCGCAAGCGCCGTTAGATTCGTTGTCTCCAGGGCATGGAGTGCACGAGTTGCCAGTAGGGAGGATCAGTTTAGAAGAAATTGAGTCCTTGCTGGCAATAGAGGATCGTTTTGCGGTGGTAGACATACCACGACCGGAAAGTCCGACAATAGTCGTCACAGCGAGTGACAAGGGCGTACAAGAAGGAAAAATGATTGAAGAGAATTGCCTGCCGGAGGAAACAGCGAAATGTGAGACTGAGGAAGAACACAGCGAAGTAGCTGATGAACTGGACATGAACACAGTATATGACGACAACCTGCACGAAATGGATCTGCAAATGGTCAACGAAGAGGACATCGAGAATGGCGACTTGGGCATGAACGTCGGAGAGGACAACTTGGCATGCCCACCTGTGCAAGTTTTACGCCGCACCCATGGAGGGCACGCCACTGGTGATATCGTGTTACATTCCAGGAACGACGTTATCGCGTACAGCAGTATTCCCAAATTTTTTGTAGTGCCATCCCTTAGACCGCTTAGGTGTGAACACCCCCCTCCCTCGTTCAGTGCAGTAACCTTTGTGTTGTTTTCATTTATGACGATTATATGACGATTTTTGTTAGTGTTTAGTTTTTTTTGGCTAGTTAAGTTGCATGTTAGATTAGTAATTTTTATTAGATAGGAAAATAAAATACCCTTTTCCTTTCTGGCATTTGATAATTTGAATTTGTAATTTGTTAAAACGTTTTAGGTACGTTTTTATGATTTGTGTTTACATTATGTTTATGATGCTTTATGTTGTTAAGCTTTTTGCTTTTATAATGTCGTAAGTTTGATACCTTTTGTGTGTTACGTATTATGTTGTGCTTGTACATTTGTACCTGTTTTGCAATTTTTGTATTCTATGTTTTGTGTCTCATATTTGTAATATGTTTGATGTTTTATTTGTTTTATGTATGTGTTTTATGTTCTGTGGTTGCAGAATTTGGAAACTATCTTCAGTTCAGGATTTAAGAATAAATATATCGATTTTGCGATATATTTATGTCTTAAGGGGAGGATAATGTGACAAGGCGAGGGTAAGCACAATAACAGATAAATAACTTTTTATAAACTCTTCTAAATTATAGTTTCAATATTCATATTTTAACTCTGTTTATCTGTTTAAGTTATAAATGTCAAAATTCAGTTTAGAAATTCTTATCGTATTATGATAGTCACGACATTTATTTGTTGATAATTAAGTCTAGAAATTATTGTGTATGCGTACGTGACTATGGATGCCCTTGCCTATGCACCCCATACCCCTAAGATAATCCTGTCCTGGAGATAGCGTTTTTGTTTTAGGCAGTCGGCATTAGTTAGCCATGGGATAAACATGGAAGAGTCTGCATTAGTTAGCCATGGGATAAACATGGAAGAGTTTTAGTTTTGGGCGACGCTCGCTCTCTGGGTTACAGAATGTAACCAGTTTGGTTAGTTATGTTTAATTAGTTAATATTCTAATCATGTAAATAATCATTTAGTTTAAATGTAAATAAAATAAAGTTTAGTTATTAAATCAACAAGTTGTGTTCATGTCAGAATGTAGTGTTCATCAGTGTAAAGTGTAAAAAGCCTCAAGTGTATGTGTGTACTTCCTTCTCACAAGCCGTGGACGCCAGCCATCCGAGGCGTCCACCAGTCATCAAAGACCCGCCTCGTGTTACATTATGCTAAATGTTCGACTGCAAACTTTGTAAATACTTTGTAAATTGTTAATATGTGGAAGCCCATAAATGGGTAACTGTCGGCTTCTCAAATAAACAAAAATAATAATAAAAAATAATAATAATAAAAATAATTTAAAATGTTAAATTATACAAAAAATGAATGTTTTTATATACCTACGTATCAATGTTTCAATTAGTATGTTGTTCATTTCCAAATGGTGTTCTAGTTCCTCAATAAAAAGAGCAGTAAAACTTTTTCAATTAAACAAATGAGTAATAAACCCAATGGGCAAATAGTAATGTTTGATTTTTATCTAGTCTAGTTGCAAATTATTCGAATGTTTTGTAAACATAATAAAAAGTAGAGTACGTATTTATTTACGGCGCAATGATTTTAATTAAAACCTACTTCATTCTTATTACAAAACAAAGCTTTTCAAGAATATAACGTATTTAATTTTCATTTGCAACTGCAATGGAATTATCCGTGGTAATCTATATAATTTATCTTCCCCTTTCAGAAGCAAATACCGTGTGAATACGGGAATCTCAGTACAATGGTAGCCACGAACTAAATGTAATTTATTTCCCGAGATAATAACATAAATATTCCGAAGAGCAAAACGTAAATACACGCCCTCCTTTTTCCTGAGAGATGGGAACTAATATGGCGAACGCACACTGACACATGAAGTTAATTGCATTCTAATAAGATAACAAACGTTTGTTGTTGTCAACACGGCAGAAATTTTCCACTATGTGACAATTTAATTGCGTCAATGTATTCGTAAAAGCAATAATTTTTTTGGAAGCATGTCATAAGTTATCATTCTACAGTTACTGAATGCCAGATGAAAAGTTTTTCATATATAATATCATAAGTGGTAAATTTTTGCCGGAAAAATTTTCAGATTGTTACGAGAGCCGGTTGCCTAGCAATTTATTGAGTGGCATTGTTAAAAAAATTACGAGTTGTCAAAATTCTACAGTTACTGAATGCCACGCTCCACGAATGTCATTCTCTCTTGTGTCAATAAATGCTAAAGTTATCTCCATCACCAGCAACGTAGAGTTCAAGCAGCCTAATCCCACAAGTGCTAAAGTGGGGCGCATAGGAACGAGATGAAAAGTTTTTCATATATAATATCATAAGTGGTAAATTTTTGCCGGAAAAATTTTCAGATTGTTACGAGAGCCGGTTGCCTAGCAATTTATTGAGTGGCATTGTTAAAAAAATTACGAGTTGTCAAACGAGTGATTTTTGATCAATGTCACGAGATAAATTGGCAACGGGCTCGAGTAAAGCAATAGGAAAATTTTTCCATGATAAAATTTAACCACGAATGGTATTCGGATGACTATTTCCAAAATATAAATCAGGTAATCATTTGTATAATTTTTTTCTTGACAAAAATCTTATAATTTTTATTGTGTTTAGAGGTATTATGTTTCAGTTTGCTTTTCCAACGTTTTAAATAGATTCCTATCCGAATCGACTCGTTTTTATTAAAAACTGATAACACTGAAAATATACAGACTTTGACAGCTATGTAAACAATATGTTTCTAAAACGTCAAAAAAAATTCGCTTATCAAAACTCACTTACTTGTAAAAATACGACATCTTATTGGCTTAAAGGGTGCGATAAAATTTATGTGACGGTGTTTTGTCGAAATGAAACTTGGTAACTAGGTAGAATCCTGAATTTGGATTGGTTCATATATGTATGAGTGAAATAGTCAGTGTATGATATTAACCAATCATAATAGCGTAACAAGAGGGGGAAGGGGACGACATTTACCAACGATGATAATTTAGCTAAATGGTGGTGGAAGGTTATTTGCTTGTTCTTGCTCTGCACTAGCCGTGTCACAATAAGACGCTTACCAAAAGATGGCTTTACTATTAATCCTAATTATTCTGAAATCAGTTTTTTGCGGTAGGTTAGGTTACGTTAAGGTATCTTTAGAAAAAAGGACGTGGCTAGAATCCCGAAGATAATGGACCAAAAATGATGCATTGGCTGCTCTTCACGACCTTGACTTTCAAACTTTAAACCGAAGCATCCCGCGCGGTCGAATTCCATGTGGTCGAAATTTCACGCGGTCGAAAGTGGAATTTAGATCACGTGGGATTTCGATCGCTTGGGATTTCGGCCGCGTGGGATTTCGATCGCGTGGAATTCGACTTGAGAAAGTAAGTCTATTCACATGTACTTGGTACTTAATACTTGGAAAAATACTTGAAGTACTTTAAATATACTTGAACTATTTTAAATGTACTTGCAGTATTTTAAATGTACTTGAATTACTTTAAATGTACTTTAATTACTTTAAATGTACTTGAAGTTCGATGAATAATTTAAAAGTTAACAATGTTATGAGAATTGTTTGTCTGTCAGTGTTTCTTTTGCAGTGGTGTGGTGTTATTCCTGTAGTACATAATCATGTGAATTTCATTAATAAATATATTTTCAGCGATAATATGAAAGTAAAGAGATATTTGCAATTTTTTTGGCATAAATAAATTAATTCTAATCTGCATACTGCATATACATATAATGTACTACAGTGCTGGGACTTTGCCGTAGTACCAGGCGAACGCATGACGTAAAAAAACGTCATTCTAACATCTCGGTACAGCTTCTCATTAGATTGCTAGGTGATACGGCATTCCCAGCGAGGGACTCTTGTTTCTAATAACCAAATAAATATCGTATATTGAAATTTTTGTCAATGATCACCTTATAAGGTCCATATAACCAGAAAAATATTAATTATCTGAAAAAGTACTTGCACCCAAATTTACAAGTACTTTGTACTTTCAAGTACTTTAGAAACTAAAAACGTACTTGTTCTTCAAGTATATTTAGAATCATCAAGATACTTGGTACTTGTACTTCAAGTACTACTATGAAAAAGTAAAGCTGCAATTTCAGACTATTTCGTATAAGAAAACAATAAACGATATGAATATGCACAATGACCTTAATAAAACCAGACACATAAACGCTCTATCAGCATAAATAAAATTGCTGGGTGTGCCAATCTGCTTTTTTCGCAGATATCGGTAATGATGATGACATATTTGTACCGTGCGGGCGTTTGCCAGGCGTCACCTCACGGATACTCATTGCTGGCGTGGAGAGTGCACCACAGGGGTTAATTTAGTGCCATTCAAAATTCGAAATATTTGACGTCGGTCGGGATCGAACCCGGTTCCCCAGATTCGCGACCAGACACTCAGGCGAATCGCAGATCCAGATATCTAATTTGACCCCCTATAATAAAACAGTGTAACTTCGTTACAAAATTATTGTAACTTACAAATTTAACCAACAATATTTTCGCATATTTATTGATATTTATGAAAATTATAAAATATATTAATAATCCGAAGAACATATAAATTTTATATGCCAATGGTTGTTTCCTTTAAGTATACATAAATATTATTTCAGAAATAAATAGAATTTCTAATCAATGTTCTGTAACGAATTATGGAAACCAAAATAACTTTATAGTAAAGTTATTTGCCGTATTCCTTGGCATTCACCTTGATACTAAACAGTTTTATAAATCGAAAATATGCGAAACTTCATAAACAAACATATTTACATGCATGTTTATTTGCTCCTTAAATTTAAGAAAACAAATCGGCAATTGATTGAAAATAAACATTATGGCATTATGTATAACAAAACTTTTTCTCATTTTTGTTTATTATCATAATGAAATAATCCTCCCTGGTTGTTTACTGTTGAGTAATGATGATTTATCGCACTGCTCTTTTCCGAAACAAAGGCGCGTTCCGTCGCGACGCATTGTTTACACCTGAGCAACGACGCCGTCGATTATCTCTGTTTGTATGCGACGCGAGTCGGCGTTTTCAACCATGACAACAATTAATTAATCTCTCAAGAGGCTCAAAAGCGCGAGAACGGAGAAACAGTTGTGCAGTATACGATTTTCATTGTGATAAATTTAGATCTAGTATGTGCTGTCTATCGCATCGGTTACCGCAATGTAATTGGATGACGTAATTGAGACTAATAAGCCGCGAAATTTGAATTTGTGTGCTGTACTTTACAAATTGTACCACAGGGACATTAGGAGATTTTATTTTAATGATGACATAAACTAGTTTAGTGTTTTTACACGAGACATGTAAATAAAATAAAATGTTCAATAAAAATTAAATGTTTTTTTGTTGCAGACTTATGTTTCCTGAAATAGTGAAATGATGACAGTAAATATCTTTTGTGAGGGGTTCCAAAAGGAAAAAAATCTGATGTGGCCAACACAATACCTCCCGCCGTTTACAGCCCGAGCCACAAAAAAGATTAAGTTAATCCTTATTTTTGTATTAGCGAATATTACTCTAATTTTGAAAGTTTATTTCTTAAAATATAGTCTAATCTAATCCAAGTAACAACTTTTTTTAAGCTCCTCAACAGGATTAAATCCCAATTACAGAGTGGGTTCACATTCACACACATCCATGCCTTAGTGGGATTCGAACCCAGAGCCCCGAGAGCATTCATGACATGAGGCGTTGCTCTAACCATTGAGCCACCGGAGCTTTAATAAAATTTAGATTAAATTTTAAATACCGGGATAGAATAGAATTCACTAATCCAAAAATGAGGATTAGCTTAAACATTTTTGTGAATTTTATTAATCTACATACATACCTACATAGTTACTTACGCTGGTAACTGTATTTAATTCCTATTCTATTGTTCTATTTACTTTTTTCTTTTTAAAACGTTACTAATATTATTTTGAAAAGATAGATAGTGACATTTATCTGTCAGTTACATATATTTGAATAACTGCGTTTTGTTTGTTTAAAGCGTAGGCTCTGGGATTTAAATTATAGATAATTTTATAAATTTATCCATAAAATACATAGAAAAAATATTAATGCAAATCTATAGTAAATTTAATCTCGAAAAAATTACATTTAAAGGTATTTTGCGAAGAAAAACTATTTTGAGCTTCTAGTAAAGTGCCATTTCCGGTTATCCGATTTTCACCAAAATCTAATGGGCTCTTTACATTACAGAAAAAGTTCGAAATACAAGGTTTCAAAATTTTCTGAATGATAGTATTTGAGTTAGAGTGGAGGATCCACACACATACACACAGACATCATCGTGAATATGTTAAAATTGGATTCTAGGGACCTTAAAACGTGGTCATTTACCAAAATCTCGATATGCCATTTTTAGCACGATCCCTATACCTCCCTTACCAAGGGTAGCGGGAGGTAAAAATAATTGGACTAGCAGTCTACTGATGAAATTATTTATTTCATGCCAACTTTTCGGCTAAGAACATTAGCCTTCATCTTCTTCTAATAATTACAGGTTTGTAGCAACCCATAAGGAACAATTGTGAATAATATTATCACAGAGTTGGTCGTCGTACAGGATAAAATCATAAATAAATACATGTAAAACAGTTTGAATGGTCAATGGTTAAAAAAATAAATATAAACTGCTGATAAAAAAATTGTTCTTTACAGTTTGTTCTATAATTATTATGTAAAATGTTGTTGAATGTCCCTAAAAAAAAAATTCATTACAACTAAATTTGATGTTCTGCATGATATACATTCACCATATACTAGGAAAACTTGTATAGCTTAATTTCTCTAATGTCAGGTATATCAATTTAGTCGTGTTACCATAATTGCTCCTATACATTGGCACACAGTATTTCAAAACCATTTTTGCAATTTTCCTTCAACGAATAACAATCTAAATTTGACGTTCCGTGTTGCCCTGTGCCGTGTGTCTACTCGCGCTGATTGCTGTATTACGACTGTTTTTAGAGGGCTAGACCAGCGCGCTGGCCTCATACTTTGAAGTGACGCATTGAGCAGGGATAAGCATTCAGGCCTGTATTCTCGTGTGGCCTCGCCTTGATGACTGTTAACATTCCAAACTTTCTTCTTCCTGTCCCTATTCTGCCAGGTACCTTACCCTCAATTATAAGTAATTTAAAAATTCTGAATAATAAGACCCTAAATTGTGAAGTGTGAATGGAGTCATTACATAATATGCGGCCAAAGTCTTTAAATCTAAAGTATAAATCATAAATCTAAACCTAATTTTCATTTTGTGAATGCACCTTTAATCTGGCTTAACTTAATACTCGTTTAATGTCAATTTAAATCGTCGAATAATATCAGCTATCTTAATTAGAACGCGTTGTCTCTTTGGCGATTGTTGTGCTAACTGTATTACCGTACCGTATCACAAACAATAATTATCCTTCTTTCGTTTCAACGAATTAAAATCCTCTTTCATATTTGCTTTCTCTGCTTTCACCCTTCGCTACCCTTGGTGAAATATTTTGCTTTTATCCTGTCACATGAATGTCGTTCGTTAAAATTTTAATTCGTTTTGGGCAAGCATATTTCAGATGCGATTTTGACTGTATAATTTTTATGAAAGAAATGAAATATAAATCAGTATTCTCACGCACCGGCACTTAATGCTATAAAAATTGTGCACGGATTATTACCAAGAGGAAAGTTTTAATATAAAAGATATTTTCACGATTTCGACACTTACTTTAGGGGGTATAAATCGAAATCTCTGATATCAAAATCATGACAGAAGTAAAACTCTTTGCCCCTGGGGAAAATGTTAAAATATCTTGACAGTTTAATTGTCTATGTTATAAGCTGCATATAGATTTCGTTGGTTAACAGTAATAAGTAGAGAACAGTAGTGACAGCACGCACTAAAGAATTCTATCAAATGAGGCATTTGTTTTCGCCTTTCGCCACGAAGCGAAAATTTGGTAGCATGAGTGTCACAAAATATTCGCCTGCAAGCGTACGACTCGAAGTGAAAGTATTAAACTAACGTTATTATTTTGTCACAATTCAATTCAAAGCCAATTTATATATTTATTACATACAACTATCATAATATCTTCTATTTTAATAGTATAAAACCTAGAAATTCCCGAAACAAAAAATGAATATAGTATTCGAAAGTGCATGCTACCAATATTCGTAAAAGTAAAATCGCATTCGTCTGTTTTCTATGATAGAATTCTAAAGTGCGTGCTGCCACTACAGCTCTAGAAGGTGCATCAAAAATTTCTTGGGGTTCTTCGCGGTATTATTGACTTTCCATTTTGGAAAAAAACGACAGATAAGTCAAAATACACTCAAAATGATATTTGAGAAAATTCAACTTTTATTTATACAAAAGTCTGGGTTTGCCACGCTGTGAATCTCAAAGGCTACTAATTTCTTAAATTCATTGAATTGTGAAAGATGAAAGTCAAATTTGTTACAAGCTTTTAATTCTTAAAAGTTTGACTTTTTGTTTCTATCGAGGTTTCTATTCTCGGTGCATGGTGAAAAATGTGGTATATGTCATAGCCGATTTTAAATCTTTTAATAAAATTCCACCCTCAACAATAAGATGTTTTCATTAAGCCGAATTTCCACGGGTCACTTTAAGTAATCATCGCGGATGAATCATCCAAAGTTAATTAATCATTGAATTAATTTTTTTGTTTACAAGTGTCAGCGAATGTGAAATAATCAATTCATTCGTAATGGCGCTAAATAATATAACGTTTTTTTATTTATTTGGGTGACGTGTAAATAATAGACAATTATTATTAATTTAAATAAGTGTTCATTAAACTATAATGAAAATGACCATTACTAATATTAAACAATTATTAAAAAGTAATTAGGACTAAAACTTAAAAATTTAACCAATTAACACGATTATTTATTTATACGATCTTACTAATTATTTATTTCGACTATTTATGTCACTGTTTATTTATATCACGTTCAACTATCCGCCTACCGACCTCCACAGCGTCTATATACTCAACTGACTCAACAGCGTCTGTATATTCAACTGCTCGGACAGACGTCACACTTTTCACCTTACTATTTATCTATTTATGTAACTAACTGTCTAACTTCCACAGCTTCAGTATCACCGACTGTCCGTATGCCACAATTCTTCACCACTACTGCCGAGTATCCACGTCCACTTGCCGTTACTGTCTTCGTATACCTAGCTTCCCAATACTTTTCAACACTACCGAGTATTCTCTTTCACAGCTATCCCGGTATACCAGTAACTTTCCGACTCGCCGTTACTGTCCTCGTATTCTATAGCTCGTCATCACTATCAAGTATTCACATCCACAGCTATCCCAGTTTACCAGTAACTTCCCGAGTTCTCTACTCGACACTATACTGAATACGCTCACCACGATGCTGCTGTGCTTCTCCTAACACTTTACTCTCTAAACTCCATGTGAATGTCTCTATATGACTCTCCCTATGTAACTAACTTTCGAGCATAGCTGCGTCCCTTTTATACACCTGCCATTACCTTCTAGAAAGCTCTAGAATGTTCAACCGCATAATAATAATGAAAACAAAAGGTTCAGGCGATCGGAAGAAATTAAACACGTCGCGGCTTGTTTGTTTACGTAGCCCGGCTGCTAGCGCGATTGCGTCATTAGACGCTTGTTCAACGTAGCCGCGGGGCTCACACGTTACAATAATATAGGAGCTCGGGTAGGTATTTTGAAATTCATATTATTTGTGATAATTTGTTAGCTGAATGAGGAAATTTCGTGGAGAGAAAGAGGAATAGGAAAAAGAGGCGTTAATGGACAAAACCTTAAATAAGAAGAAGAAATATTTTAGGACCATCAGTGAGACTGCTAAATAAAATTATATAAATGCTAAACTATAGAAATATAGTATTGTAACGTTTTTATTTATTTGGGTGAAGTGTAAATATTAGAAAAATATTATTAATTCAAATAAAAGTTTATTATAACGATAAATAGATATTAAATACAATTAAAAGATGATAAATATAACGAACACTACGATTAAACAAATATTAAACACTAATTAATACTAAGAATATTATATTATATTATTATTATTATTATTATTATTATTATTATTATTATTATTATTATTATTATTATTATTATAAGACACTTAAACACTAAGATTATTTATTTAAAACTCAAACACAATAGATTTCATCAACTGCGTAATTAAGCAGGTTCAGACAAGTCTGTTGCGTCATCGCTAAAAATAGACACTCGCTAGTCCTTGCGACGCGGCTGCGACAGCCGCGGCGGGCGCTGCACATTACAGTATTTGCTATACAATAACAGTAGTTGACGGTGACAGTTTTAGAGGTTCAGTGAGCAAGTGCGCCATTACAAAGATGGGATTCTTTGACTTCATACGCTAGGATTAATCAAGAATGAACAAAAAGTAGAACAGGTTTAACTTCATTCACTGTTCATCTTACATGATCACATTCGATGATCTACTGATCATCGTGCACGGTTCACTTTGAATAATTCACCTGCGATGATTACTCAAAATGACCCGTGAAAATTCTATTTTTATTAAGTGACAAACACCCACCAATAATAAAAGCAGTCATGATTGATATGTTTATTTATTTAGATAATCCCGATTTTTTAACTTGTTTGCTTTCTTATTTATACATAAATTGGCATTATAAAATACTTTTGATGACGCAGTAAACAAGAACATTAATTTTATTTTTATTTAAAAAATAAAAATTTTCAACCTTTCTGTGTCCGATGACGAAAAGTCCATCTCCTTGTGGCTTGTGACGTCAGCCATTACGGTATCATACGCAATAAGGCACATCCCAGTATTTGAATTAGTAGGCTGAAGATGAATTTATAAATAGTCGGTTGCTAGAGATACGTCATTGTTTTATTATAGTGTACGATCGCGCCACTCACTTGATCTACTGGCACTGAACAGTTGCTTTTGTTTTGTTGATGCTCTTTTTGTTCTTACCAAAAATAAACACATGCAGCCAAATTGTGAGAAGATAGAGAGCAAACCTTGAAAATATGACAAAAATAGATAATATACAAGCATGCCTTGGAAGATGAAAATGTTCATATATTAATTAGTTATTCTCTAATAATAAATGTCAATTGTGAGGTTACGTGGCTAAGCACAGTATGTGAACAATATTACGCTGTTCAACTTTAACAATTAAAAGAAAACGTCTGATGTGGACACCACACAACTTCCTTGTACGTAAGACCAACATGAAGTATAGACCCAATCATAAAATTCCACGTATTTGACATAATTTGTTATTAACATTAATTTTTTATTTTTTTGTGATTTTTTGTCCTAATCTATAGAAAGCCTCATTACAAAAACCAAAAAGTATATAATTTTTAAATTTACATATCTCGTTTATACAATGGGCTAATTTAATAATACTTGATGTGCTAGACGCAGAATTTAATCCTGTAAAACTTTTATTTGATGCATTTATTTCGAAAATATAAATAAAACCATTTTATTCAAGAAAAACTGTTAACAACTTCAATTAATATATCACTTCTAGTTAGCCTACGTTAACCAAAATCTATTGTTATTTCCATTGATATAAATTTGAAAAGTTTTGGATTATATTTTAAAATAGCTTTTCATTAAATCTTAAATGTCATAGTAGTCCTAAATACAAAATTTCAACTTTCTACGACTTAAGGTGCATTCTCAAATGAAAATTAGGTTTAGATTTATGATTTATACTTAAGATTTAAAGACTTTGGCCGCATATTATGTAATGATTCCATTCGCACTTCAGAATTTCAGGTCCTCTAAATCTAAATCATAAAACATTGCAAGGTCCAAATTTTAGGTTTATGATTTAGTTTGACGTCACAAACTTCCCCAATAATGAGAACGAGTCTGAAATGATACACCCATCCTTATTTAGTATCCACTTGGTGGATTGTGGATTCGGCTTTTTAAACAAATGCGAGAAGAACATGGAGACTGTCATAACTTAATTGCTGAAATATAACCAATAATGCCAAGTTTCACGGCGCACAGGTGTCTTGTTGAGTACTGCTCTATCGATATTTTAATCTTGTTTTTGAAGCGTTTACACAGATGTTTGTACATATCAAAACTAATTTTCAGGTAATTTAAACTTACATTTATGAATGACTTACTTAAACCTAAACAAAAACCATAAACATAATTTTCATTTGCGAATGCACCTAACACTTTAGACTATTATTCAAACTTAGAATAAAATAGTTTCGAGAAAAGAAATTCTAAGACGATAAAGAAATGAAAGCTGCAATTTTGAAATAAAAAACAAAACTTTTTCAGGCGGTTAATACATAAATAGTTGTTTTACGTCTAAGACTACTTTACGGCCGCTTTAAATTCACGGTAGATTCTACTTTACAGCCACATTTACTTGACGGCCGCTTAGTGGAGTATTAGGAAATTCATTGCTATCTCCGATTTTCTTGCTCAACTAATTAATAATTTAGTTATTTTATTATCACTTGTAGGTCCGGTATTATAAACGTTCAGTTAAATTTACCGGACCTTAGGTTAAAAAACATTTTGATTTTTTTTGTCCAAATATTAGCATAGTACCCTGTAAGTGACGTAAATCAATCCGAAATGAAATTATTAAATAAAAATGTATAACTTTTTGCGATAGCCGCCTAAAAAATGTATTGTGCACTTCGGTTTTTAGTTCTTTTTTAGCCTCATTTGATTAGTTGGCCTAGGCTTTCGCCTCGACTGAAAGCTTTAGATTCGATCAAAAAAGATCACTTTTACAGCCTTAATACACAAATAAAAAACTTTTTTTATGCTATAAATATATTTTTTTTAAAACAAAAGTGTGTTAGGGTCCCTCCCCTCCCAATCCGCGATTATTTTTTCATCTCGTCTAGTACGATTATGTATTTAGATATAATTATGTTTTTAAATAAATTTTTAAACAAAATACCAAGAAAGTAATTGGTTAATAAAATTCTCATTTCCTGTATATCGCTCGTATAAAAGATATACTTGCAATGGAACATTATTAAACCCTGACTCACTTGTAATCTACATCTATATTAAACATGAAATAGCACTAATGTAATTCCTTGTTGTATCTTTCCTGGGTTTACAGTGCTGGTAAATATATTCGAGTGTAGGTAATGACACAAGTGGTGAGTTATGAGGTCCATTTATAGTTTACTGCGCTTATACTGCAGATCAATAGATGGGTAAATGCAAACAGTTCTTACCCTAACTACTGGCTAAATTATGCATTCACACAGCGCGCACCACAACTCCTCACTTAATAATGCAGGTGGTGAGTAATGATGCTTCGTCCAACCCGCATAGAGGGAGACATTAAAAACAATTCTAAATTGCAGGAAAATTGTTTTTAAATTACAAAAACAGAAGCTGAGTATGTATTTAAACGACAACACACTAAATAATTTGTATGAGAGTAATTTTGAATGATATTTAGATAGCCAACAATGAGTGCCCGTGAGGTGACGCCTGGTAAACGCCTGCACGGTACGAATATGGCATTATCATTACCGGTATCTGCGTATAAAGCAAATTGGCACACCCAGCAATAGGTAATATGCCGTGATAATATTTTTATATTTATTTATTTTATTTATGAAATGAAAGACAAGCGATTGTAATTTAATTTCTAAATAATCTGATGTAGCCAGCACATTACCTTCCGTCCGTTCTATGTAGTTTATACAGAGTGATACAAAATGGCTGAAGGTCACGTGACAATTTTTGTTCCATAATAATGCCAAAACTATATTTCAGTTGTTTCATAATTCGTCAAAACTATATTCCACATATTACAGATGATGACAGCTGCATGACATTTGATTAATATCATTACCGTACGTTAATTCATTTGGTATTTATTTTCATTGTGGATTTTAACGAAGAGTGGGACAAATTTCTTCTTGCCGCATATTTTCGTTCAGCTGAACGTAACAAGACGATTCTTGGCAGTATTGTTAAAATTGTATGGAGCGGCATTCTTCAGCCGTTCTTATTCACTCTGTACAAATTTCATACAGACAGTTCCTTGCAAAAGATTCTATTTCTTGTACATTATCTTCCGGCAGTTGTATGTATTTTGTACAAATTCCAAACAGAAAGTTTGTAGCAAAAGATCCCACAGCGGTTTGTTGAGTCTAGCTGTCAGAAGTCTTTAACAGTTATGTGTTGACAATTAAGTATTCAAGTTATTACAAGTTTACGTGCAGGGTTGATTGTTATGGATGCGTTACCCTGTACTCTGCACCGCCTCGAGATATCTGCTCATGAAAGATAACGCTTTATTTTTGAGAGACGCGGCATTAGTTTGTCACGTCGTGAAGACTTTTGCTGTCGGAACATGTAGTGTTTTAGTTTTGGGCGTTGGCTCATCGTCAACCCACTGTATACCAATGTAATTTGTTTAATCCTTAGTTTAATTAATAATTAATAATAATAATAATAATAATAATAATACTATATATATATATATATATATATATATATATATATATATATATATATATATATATATATATATATATAATTATGTAAATAAAACTTCAGTTATACATCAATGAAGTCCGTGTCCATAAATCTAAGTGTTCATCAGCATTCCTCATCTGTCATCCAGTGTGAAATGGTAGTATGTGTTCGTTCCTTTTTAACAAGTCGTGGACGCTAATCATCCAAGCGTCCACCAGTCAATTAAACTTGTCATCGTTGGAAAACAAGTAAGCAGTATTAGCAACATCTTCTTTTATTTATTTATTTATTTATTTATTTATTTATTTATTTATACCATTCAACAGGACTTACGTCCCAATTACAGAGGGTAATATTACAAAATATATAATAACACCAAATATAGAATTCCACTAGTAGCTAAGTAGTACCATAAAAAAATACAGAATATAATATAATAAAAAGATAATCATTCACATTTTGTTTGGAGATAATTACTTATTTTATGTTTATAGACATTAAATTTATCATTAAAAATGTCTATATCTACACACTTAGAAATGTCATTGAAATCTGAACATATGCGCCTTACACGGCATTTTAGTTCATAATTTACTTTTGCCAATGCAACATGAAAAGATAGTTTTTGCCTAGAATTATATGTGCGGGGAACATGGAAATTTATGTGGGATAAAAAAAGTCATTAATGTTATTATTAATTAGTTTGAAAAGAAATTTACCACTCCCCTCGTGTTACAGGCCTCCTAATGGTACAACTTTGGACTTATTTCGTATCTTTTAGAGTCCTCGAGATCCCCATCTTGGACTCGTTATCCTGGATACCCGTACATTTTTATACTTTCCAAAAATTATTTAAATAAGTTTTTGTGATGCGAAATACTTGTATTTTTATTAAAAAATAACCTAAAAATTATGAAACTTTAATGCATTATCAGTTTGCCGTGACATTTGTACCTTCTTTATTTGACGTTTACCTGATGTGTTTTTGATTAATTTGAAATGCCAGAGAATTAAGAAAAAATATTTGTATTTAAATTTAATTTAATTATACTCTTTTATTGAATCTTAGTTCGAATTGTCTGAAATAACAAATTTAAAGATTTGTAAAGAATTTCCACGATTTTATAAACTGTGAAAAAAATCAACTAAACCTTTCTCCCTTTTGTTTATGTTTTTCTCCCCTAAACATAATTTACAATTCTCTTTCAGTTATCTTCCAAAAGAACCCTCTTGGATTATTCTAATTCTTGTTATTAGCATGTAATTCGTTGGGAAAGATAATAACTGAGTTTATCTTCGTGGTTGGCGTTTGTCATCCGACAAATAATGTCTTATGTTGTTACGTATTACAGTCAAGAAGTCGCGGTGATGTCTTACGATACGGATCGTTTGCTTGTGACTTCTCGGGAGGACCAACTACAGTGCTTCTAATAAATCTGTAAAGTTTTAACTGCATGTCAGGGGATATTTTATTAGTTTTCTTGTTTTTGGCTAGAATAAAACAGTTAAAATAATTGTTTTCTTGACAAGAACATCATATTTTAGTGCATGTGGCCAAGGTTCTTACAATTCATAACGACGGAATAAAACAAAACACACTAGTTATTTATGATACAAATATGTGGACATATTCTATCGACAAGCAAAACTTTAGTACCCCCGCAATAATTTTTTTCTTATTAAAACACAATCAAATTCTTGAACGTTCTACCATTTTCCACATGTAGCCACATAATTAATGTTCTCGAACATTCCTATTCTACGCTTACATTCTGGGCATAGATACAACTGTTATTTTGTTGATCGCCATATATTGCAATGTTAATCCAATTTCAATAAAAAATACGTCATGTGGATTATTTAGTTTGGGGTTACAAATCGAAATTATACAAATCTTGTATGTAACGCCTATGAATAGAAGCGTTCTAGAAGCTAGGAGGAGCCTAGGTAGGTGGTCGAGAATATAGTAGATCGCGCGATAGACGGGCGACGTGAGGCGAACAGTTATGCAAACAAGAGGGGAGATAAACGTAATTACCGGCGCATTGTGATGACTGGGAGAGACAATATTAGAACAACTAGCGACGTACGTGTATACGAAGACAGACAGTCACATACAGTGTTAGTCCATTAGAAGGACAGTTACATAGATAGTAAGGAGCCAGCAGTATCGTGTCGAGTGGAGTACTCGGAAAGTTACTGGTATACGCGTATGGCTGTGGAAGTGAATACACTGTAGTTTTGAGGAGTATTGTGAAGCTAGGTTTACGGGGACAGTAACTTCGAGTGAAAGTGGATACTCGGCAGTTGTGTTGAAGAGTCGTGGCATACGGACAGTCAGTGATACTTACGCTGTGGAAGTTAGAATAGTTAGTCAGTCAGAAGGACAGTTAGTTAGTTACATATATAGACAGACAGCTAGTGAGTGAAAGGAGTGAATTATGTCCGGGCAGTTGAATATACAGACGCTGTAGAGTCAATTGAGTATATAGACGCCGTGGAGGTCAGTAAATCGGACAATTAGTGCATGTGATATAAATAAATAGTGACATAAATAGTCGAAATAAATAAGTAATAACGTGGAAATAATTAGTCGTGTTAATTGTTTAAATAAATAAATAGTGTTAGTGTTTAACTATTTATATGTGTAGATTTAAATTAGTATTTAATATTTGTTTAATATTAGTAAACGTCATTATCTTTTAAATATTTATTTATCGTTTTAATGAACATCTAGTTTTATAAACAATATTTTTTTGATTTTTACAAATAAATAAAAACGTTAGGTACACTATTATTAATACAAAAAATTATTGTTTAAAATGAAGAAGTGATGAACAATATCATTTTGATAACAATTGCATTACTTGATTCGTAAATATTTCATATAATACCTACAATATCTCATAAATGTCAATTTATATACCGACTACCTTGAAACACACTTCATTTAATAATTATTTTTACGAATGTATTACCAGTTCTGTTTTATGTTCATATTTTGTAATAGCAGTACTAGCCAATATTTTAAGGATAATTTCACGCCAGAAATAAGTTTTTAAATGAAGTATACATTAAATTATTTATTCTGAAGGAAATAAACCAAGACAACATCCAAATTTTGGCTGTCACAACCGTAACCTGTCGCTATCACCATATAATTAATGAATCCTTCTCTAAAACCAGAAATATTTCCCTCAAATTTGCTGTTTCCATCCAGGTTTCCAGCAGTTTCCCGAATTTAAGTTCATTATCAATCATGCCCCGGTCTCCACTTATTCCAGGAATTCACAACTACGTTCCGGTCACATAAATTCTGAGGGAAATTCATCTCCACTCTCAAGAGAAGGGAGGAATCACAATATAACGCAAACGTTAAGATTAATTTGCATTTGTAGAGTTTAAATTGGAAGGTAACTCGATTCTAACTTTACTACTAACTACTAGTGTTTTATGTAAAAATGATATTGTAACGTTTTTATTTATTTGGGTAAAGTGCAAATATTAGACTATTATTATCAATTAAAATTAGTATCAATTAAAAAACTGCTGAAGCTGTCAAACTATAAATCTTGATTCGAAAATGCTCTTTGGTTAAATATAAATATTTTCATTCCACGATACTTTTAAAAATTGATTAACTGTTTTTTAACTAACGTTTCGCAACTTATTTTCGAATGACAGATAAATAACTGCAGCAAATTTTTATTTCCACGCCTACCGGATTTTCTTATATTCATTAATTCTATTGTAACGTTTTTATTTATTTGGGTGAAGTGTAAATATTAGACAATTATTATTAATTAAAATAAGTGTTTATTAAACTATAATGAAAATGATTATTACTAATATTAAACAATTTAAAAAAAACTAATTAAGGCTAAAACTATAATTTATTTATTTAACCAAATAACACTGCTATTTATTTCCACGATATTACTAATTATTTATTTCCACTATTTATATCACTTTTTTATCACGTTCAACTGTCCGCCTACCGACCTCCACAGCGTCTAAATACTCAACTGACTCAACAGCGTCTGTATATTCAACTGCTCGGACAGAAATTACACTTTTCACCTCACTATCTGTCTATGTAACTAACTGTCTAACTTCCTTAGCTTCAGTCTCACCGACTGTCCGTATGCCACAATTCTTCAACACCACTGCCGAGTATCCACTTCCACTTGCCGTTTCTGTCCTCGTGTACCTAGCTTCCCAATACTTTTCAACACTACCGAGTATTCTCTTTCACAGCTATCCCGGTAACTTTCCGACTCGCCGTTACTGTCCTCGTATACTATAGCTCGTCATCACTACCAAGTATTCACATCCACAGCTACCAGTTTACCAGTAACTTTCCGAGTACCTACTCGACACAAACTGCATACGCTCACCACGATACTGCTGTGCTTCTACTAACACTTTACTCTCTAACACTCCATGGGAATTTCTTTATATGACACTTCCTATGTAACTAACTAACTCCCGAGCATAGCTTGGAAGTAATTAAACACGTCGCGGCTTGTTTGTTTACGTAGCCCGGCTGCTAGCGCGATTGCGTCATCGCTATACTTAGACGCTTGTTCAGCGTAGCAGCGGGGTTCACACGTTAGAATACAATATCAAGAATGCGACAGGATAGAATGTGTGATGAGTAAAAGAAAATTAGTGAAATGAAGCAGCGATATCAAGAATAATACACTTCCCCATTCTTTCCCTCCACTTGTTAAAAGCTCCCAATTATATATTTCTTTTGGAATGATTTTTAAGAAATCCAGCATCAACTTTTTCTCAAACGAAAACTTGGTCAAAACAATTTTAGCGAATATGCCTGGTATTCTGGTATTTTTATTGTTGGGTTTTCCCCCATCATTTTGAATCTAAAACAATTATCTTGGTGTGTAAGAAGTAGGTACGACGAAAAAACGAAAATAAGAAACGCGGTATATGTCACAATTTTTGAAAAAAAATGTTTTTGCCGCTCTTATTAGTGTTTAAGTTTCTTGGCAAATTTTTACATATATACAAATGACAACTTTTCTTAAAGCAGGTGATTGTGTATGATTCTACAGGGTGGGACCTAGAAACTTCTTTTTTTTATGGCGAATAATAGTATATTATGATACAAGTGTATAAGCTAGCCTTTAAAGCACGTACGACAAATTTAAAAGCAGCGACGCGTAGCGGAGTGCAGTGTTGCCAGGTTTAAAAATAATAAATCACTAGATTTTACTCCAAAAAGTTACTAGATTAGGAAAAAATTTCACTAGATTTTATAATTTTATTGTTTTATAATATCATCAGCTCGGGAAGAACAAAATCTGGTTGAGACGCAGTGGGCATTTGTGCAGAACCCGACTGCCTTATTGAATTAAAGTATTTATTCTACTTGTTAATAAAGGACACTTTTGTAAATTTTCTCTTATTAAAATTATTTGAACAATAGTGAAAGTAATATGGATGTTATTTAAAATTGCAAAAAATATTGAAAATTGTGTAATTTTTAATGTATTTCATGCATAGGTATCTTTGAAAATCATGAAAGCAAATATCACTAGATTTGAGGGTTTTCATAAAAGTTTTCACTAAATCATTAGATTGGCTACATAATCACTAGATCTAGTGAAATTTCAGTGGAGTGTCTTTAATGTCGTACTGCTTTAAAGGCCATGTAATTTTCTTACCACCACCTTCAAGATATTTTGTTTGAAACTACATGATTTAAAACATGAAATTATATTCTTTCATTATCCAAAAATTAATTTTGTGTATCAGCAATAATCTTGGAGTCTTGAAGGATCAAGTTGAGAATTTTTCACCACAAACCTCAAAAAAAATCTATCAGCAATACTTTTTATTTTATTCGCCATCAAAAAAGTAAGTTTTTATATAGGCCCCATCCTGTATTAAAGAGCTGAGGATCCAATCTTCAGTTGATGCCCTATTACCACATAAGTGGCTCTATTGTCTTCTTTATTTGAACTTAAGTACAAAATTAAACTAAACAACCCTTTTTAATTTACTCAAAAAAATGCTTGTTAATTAACGACCTCTTCTAGTCTACACTCTACCTTTAACCATCAATTATCCTCCTCCTCGCTTTTCTCCTATCTCCGTTCATCATCCTCTCAGCAAGGGAAAGTTCCTAATCAGGCTAGTCCGATTTGCATAAGTGTATTTGACACGTGGTTCACCACAGGAATCTAGAGCACCCAGCAGGATGAGTAGCAGAAGCAGGACTAACTCGTAGTCGTAGGCAGCTTTATCTAATTACCAGGCCTGGATCTAGATGGCTATTACCAGGGTGATTTGCTTTTGTTACAAGCTGAAGTTCTTCAGGTAAACAACTGCAGATAAGACGATGTGGTGTTGTTGTTTTCGTAGGATGGGGTTTATAATTATTCAAATTTAGAGTAATGTGTAGGATCACTACAAACATTTGTTTGGCTTACGAAGTAAAGCATAAGGTACATTCTCCTCAGAAGGTTTAAGTGCATACGAGACGACGTCTTTTAATCGCCTTTTACAACACAGTCGAATTTACGTGGAGAAACATTTCAGATTTGAGAATTAAAGGATAAGAGTTTTTATGTTACGTTACTAATTAAAATTGTGATGCTCTAAGAAAAAAATTAATTATTTATTGAAAATTATGATGATCACACATTTTAAATAATAATTAAAGTTTGCATCTTTTAGAAACGATATGTGTATTGCCATGCTATTGTCATTTTGTAGGGACATATTAGCGTCATATTATAACAACGGAGGGTTATGATTTTGACGTCACACGCAAGAAAGAGTGCGACAATGTATAAGTTGAGATGGAAAATCGGATTACAAACAAACCATCGCCATTTTTAAAGTTCTGTCTTGTCACTTGTGTTTTGACATTTGAGTTTTACATAATTTAATGTCTTCGGATGGCTGTGGAAACTTAAAGAATTTCACATTTGTCATGTATTCTTAATAATTATAGCGGAAATCACTATTACAAAGACCATACACTCGCTTCATATTTGGCACCATCTTACAACTGTCACCGTGACAGCGATTTGTTTGTAATCTAGCAACGTAATGAAATGAGACACAAGTGTAGTACAAGGAAAATATCGATAGATGGTAGCCCGAAAATATGCCTCTGTACAACCCTCTATTACTATGATGCAACGCACTTAATCTCAATTTTGACATTTTGTTTTTGACATTATCTACTACGTATTACCGATTCATTCTCGTTATCAATTTTTACCTTCCGTTACATTTAGGTAAGGAAGGTATGGTCTTTGGTCAAAAAATTCGATGATGAGTTTTGAATCAATAAGCACGTTTTAGCGTTTTTACGACGATGTCTGTAGGTATATATGTATGTGTGTGTGTGTGTGTGTGTGTGTGTGTATTTGTGTGCGTGCGTGCAAGTGTGCGTCCATGTGCGTGTGTGCGCATGCGTGCGTTCGTGCGGGTGTATGTGTGTATGTATGTGTGTATGTGTCTGTATGTGAGTGTGTATGTGTCTGTATGTGAGTGTATACGTGTGTGTGTGTGTGTGTGTGTGTGTGTGTGTGTGTGTGTGTGTGTGTGTGTGTGTGTGTGTGTGTGTGTGCAAGTGCGTGTGTGTGTGTGGATGGGTGTAACAAAAATTTCGTCTGCGATACTACAATTTCAAAAATTATAATTCTCTCGTATTCTTCTTCAGTACATCCATATGAAGAGCTGATTAGATTTTGATTACAATTGGTCAACCAGAAGTACCCTCATTTGAAGATTTTAACAGTTTTCCTTGAAAAAGCTATGTTAAATTTCATTTTTTCACATTTAATGTTATTACAAATATTAAAGAATATTTTATTCTCTATATATGTATGAAATTTGTACAAAATACATAGAACTGACGGAAGGTAACGTGCTGGCCACATCAGATTTTTTTCTTTGGTATCAAATAAATGAGTACGTGTCATGTATCTAAATGTCGTAGCTCCCAAATTTCATCCGTCTAAATTACATAGACCCGTATTCTTACCTCTTGAAGTAGCGCTACTTCAAAGTAATAATATTTGTTTTTTTAAATTTTATTTTATTTTATGAATAAATAAGAATAGATTACATTTTTTTGTAAACTAAATGTATAATATTTGTAATAAGTGGTATTTACTATTTAATTTATTTTTATTTCTTTAATTTATAAGATTAAAATTGACATTTGACAATTCAAGTAGCGATCTTTCAGAAGTAGCGATTAGTGTTTCTGACGAGACGATCGAGCCGAGAAACTACATTGTCTCGTCTCGTCTCGTCTAGAAGACAAAAAATTAACTCTCGTCTCGATTTTTTCTCGTCTCGAACAATGGAGTCTCGTCTCGGCCGAGAATCTCGACGAGATTTCTCGATATTTTTAATGGATCCAATATGTAATTTATTATTATATATTTACCGTAAAAACATATAAATAATATTCAGAGTTATTAAAAAAATTGAGACCAACTATTTTCTTAAGTATCAATTTTATACCTATACAACAAATTACAAAGCCAGAGTAATTTGATACAGCACTACTATAATAATAAAATAATGTTCTTATTCATGAACAGTTACAAATAAACAACAAGTTAACAAAACTTATTTAGAATAATAAAATATATAATATAAAAATAATGTTAATTATTAGTATAAACATGAATTAAGTAAGGGTGATAAGCGAGCAGTTGATTAGCATTGTTTTATCTCTGTCAAATGTTTATGAATTAGTTTAGAGAAAAATACTTCAAATAACAGTCGTAGAAAAATTTAATTATATGCATCTTTTATTTGAAGTATTTTTTTTTTAAATAATTAATAAGCGATTGAGAGTTGAGAGATAAAACAATGCTAATCAACTGCTCGTTGTAGTGTACTACTAGCCAGGCAATTTGCACCACCAAAAGGCAAATTTTATGCTTTGCTTAAATAAAATAATGAAAAGCAAAGTTAGATATCATTTAAAATAATGGACATTACTGTCAAACATTCGAACAGCTTGTATTTATTTAAATCAAGTTTAAAATTTAACGTCTGGAGGTGTAAATTGTTACATTATTTATCCAGTTAAAAATTTTGCTGTTAACTATGATTTTAAACACAAAATGCTCTTTTCAGAATCTTCATTAAGCCGATTTCTATGTTTTCGTAACACCAAACCACCCTGCGAAAATTATCTTCTCGATGGTACGGAAGTAGCTGGTGCACTTAAAATATCTCGCGCCATTTTGGTTAAATTAGGATAAATAAATATCTTGATGATTATTCCAAAATTTTAAAATGTCCTCTGCTTTATCTAATCGTTTTGTAGCTAAATATAGATAGTTTTATTTAAGAAATTTTAGCACGATCCTGTATTAGATTTATAATATAAAAAATATGATAATTTTTTAATACAAATTTACAAAATGTTCCAATGAAACACAAAAAACTGTACTTTTAAAAATACAAAACATTGTCGAGAAATCTCGGAATAATTGTCGAGAATCGAGAATATCGACATGTAAGTATCGTCTCGTCTCGTGAATTTAAAAAGCTTTCTCGTCTCGGCGAGACGAGAAATTTCGAGACGAGACGAGACGAGTTTCGAGAATGTCTCGTCTCGTCAGAAACCCTAGTAGCGATACTTCAAGAGGTGAGAATACGGGCCATAGTCTTTCTGAAAGTACTACAAACTGGCTGTCATGTTTGCAAAAAGCTTTGGTTTGCAATTATGTACATTATTTCAGAAAACAAATTTAAAAAAATATATCATCACGCCATGCCATTGCTGGGTGTTCCAATATTGGTAACGATGATGACATTTGTACCGTGTGGACGTTTACCAGGCGTCACCTCACGGACACTCATTAATGGCGTGGAGAGTGCACTACAGGGGTAACGTTTGTGCCTATTAAAATTGAAAATAATTTCTGGCGTCCAAAAAATATATTTCTTTGTCGATTGTAGAAAAAAAAATGCTAATATTTCTAACGTTTTTATAATGCATATATTTCCGTTTATTTTACGCTGTATTAAAAGAGAAAAATGCGTATTAAGTCAGGAAGTTTTTTCGTCTATAATATGTCACAAAATCCATATTATATTCATGTACTTTTTCGAGCGCAACAAAAAAAAACCTTTAAAATATTTAAACTCCTGAGAATTTTCAACGTTCATTTTTAAACATCATCCATATTGCAAAATACAGCCCAAGCCACATCCCTAGCCCAGTATTAAAACTTGTTTTGACTTGATAGCATGAAATCGATGCCACACTTGAGCACAAAACTCACACTCCCGTACGCAATACGCATTGTGATATCTTACGTTACGTCGCGTCACTTCCGTCTGTATCACGTACGCGCTGTTATTTCCCGGAAAGTACCCACCCAACCGGAGCTTTTAATATTTCATTCGGTTTATTTCCGGTTTTGGACTTTTGGCCCTGAAACACTGCAGCTGAATTGTTTCAAGTTTTTGCAAGTTCGAGAGTTTTTCCCTCGGTTTTTCCGATTTTTCCCCCCTATCGTAAGATATTTATTTGTTCGGATGTTCGCTACTTTCAAGATAGCTTTTTCTTTTGTTTTTTCACAAACTTTGCGCAAGAATGTGGAAGTAATTCTTTTGTTTTTATTCGGAGGGACTAACATTGAATGCATGTAAAGCAGATGCGTGATTGGGTGTATGTGAATCCTGTGTGCGCTTTAACTCAAATTCTACCAAAGTAGAAATTTGAAAATTGATATTCTTACTCTGAACTAAAATTTAATAATCTATTAGACTTTCAAGTTAATCTACAAACAGAAGTTCTAAGCAGTTTTTCTTTTAAAAAATCCATCTCTGTCATTGACTACGTTTATCTCGACAATGAGCCTGCTTTAGTTTATGCAATATTTTTCTTATTAATAGTATATTATGTTATTAGGAGTAGAAAGCGGTCTTTTTGTGTTGAACCCAGCTATTGCAGCCGAGGCGCTAGCCGAGGCTAGGCAAGCTGGGTAAAACACAAAAAGGGCGTTCTACTCCGAATGACATATACTATTTTTTCTTCAAGTGTTTCAAAGATTTTTTTCACATTTTTTTTTTGAATTTTTTATTGTAGTGTTTGAAATTTCAGCGAAAGCTGGCTGTGTTCACTAAAAAACAAAAACGATACAACTGTCAAATAACAATTTTCAATATAATCTTTGTTGCTGTGACGACTGCCACCGCCAGCGGTGAACTATGACACTAACATTTTTTTACTAGTACAACAATAACAACATTTTTGTACTAGTAAGACAATGAATATCTTCTATAGTGTGTATACAGTAGCATAATATGAATATTATAATACGCTTGAAGAAAATAATTATTTTTTTAATAATTTATTTTCGTAAATAATTAAATATGAATAGTGGCGCCTAAAATAGTCTTGAAAAACAACCCCCCACTCCTATGTCGTACAAGCACATACATTACGTCATTCACAGCCAATAAAAAAAACAGTTTTTCCATCACCTACATTTATTTTTATTTAGATAAATAAACGTAGGCGATAGTTTGTCACATTTTAATAACAAACTTCTAATTTGACATTTGACACTGACATTTTCCATTCATTATAAATGAGTATTAAAGGCTAATACAGAATACACTCAAGTCGGACAGTTTACCGAAAATCGAAAGCTGGATGATGGCTAAATTTATATCAGAAAACAATTGTTTTACTGTTACCGAAATAAGGTGTGTTAAAGAGTTAATGTAAAATGTAATAACCCAACCATAAGCTCTTCGACCTACTGCTACCAGCAACAATTTTCTTTTCTTCGCATCTTTTGGCATATTTATAAATTCAATAGTAGGTTTGTTCCTAGTGCATATTTGCAAGAAGGCACAATACGATATTACTCATTATATTGAATTTTCTAACACGAACCAAACTCAAAAATTTGACACTTGTTGACAACTTTGACAATATATTTATCATCACACTTGTAACAAAACACAAAGAATTGACACTATAAAGGTGATTTCGGGCGACAACCGTTCACTTGCGGTATGTTGCGTTCAGGTATGTTCACATATTCGGGCGCTAGGAACAACATACCCGGTATGCTTGGATCAGTGCTCACAGCTGAACGGGTTTGCGAGTCGGGTCAGCTCTCTGTTAACTATTTCTATCTCTTTTTATAATGTCTTTTTTGGAAATGTCAAAAGTCAAAACAGTCGGAGTCGTGGTCTTATGTCAAACAGGGTTACATTATTTTCGTTGACTCTTTTTTTGGACAAATATGGAAAAAACTATTTTTCTCCGTTAATGCATTTTAATTGTCAGACACTATTTTTGACAGTTTGAAATGTCGCAGAATATACATAATCCCCAAGCACGGTGTCAACAAGTGAACCAACGATTTTTGGCGCCACCATGAACCATATCATACCGTAACTAACCGTAAGTAATCCGAAGAAGTGAACGGGTATGTCGCCCGAAATCCCCTTAAGGGACAAATTGGAGCCGATGAAGATGTATGTGTTGTGACGTCACATTCTATTTCAGATTACGTGACTTTTTCAAAATATCCAAATTTCAAAACTTAATTGTAAAATATCTAATGGATATTTGGTGATATTTTCAAATTTGAGGCTATTTAAATAATGGTATCTTTTTAAATTTAATACTTAGAAGGCATATAAAAATTCTTGCAACAGCCCTATTCAAGCCGCTTCAAGTATATTATGACTTGAAAAATCCTATTGGTTTATTGAAAATAGGACTGAGTTATTTTCAATCTTCTTTAAAGTCTTATCGACTAAAAGAAGATAGTTAAATATTAGATTATACAGACAGACAGGGAGAGGAGTATGATCTAATTGCATGCTGGATACATAACCTCAAAATCTAAAAATTGCCATGTTGTTATTCGTCTCCTTTGAAAAAATTTTAAAAAATTTTGTTTCTTCATCACTGCTACTTTTTTTAAAATATGGTAAAATGTAAATAACCAACAACTGATATGAATTTAGTAACACTCCAACATATTGCGGAAGCGCGCATGCGTAGTTACATTATTTGAAGCTTCACTGTTTATTTCGACAGAAGTCAACCCGCTTCATCCAAGCCTTATTCTATACTTGACTTGACATTTTCAAGCGGCTTGAAATATTAATCGCGATTGTTTATTTCGAAGATTGAAAAGGGATTTACTACATACAAACGGCTTAAAACGTCGAGATAAACGTAGTCATTTATTTATCACGTTAGAATAGATAGATTTTTAAGAAGTAAATACTTATGTGAATAATTTTTTTTAAAAAACCTATTCAATAAAAAAGTTTTTACAAATTTGTTATCACTATCACATAGTCAATTTTTAATTATCAGATTTTGGAGAAAAATACATGTTGATAATACATAGAAAATTGGAATAATATATCGGGTGTCCGAATTTCGAATGCATAAGATATCGAAAAATGAAAGAATTTTTTAAAGTAAAAAACAAAACATCCTAACGGAGATGAGATAAAGTGAGACCGAAGTGAGAAGAGTTCCATCCCCCTTCCCGATTCTTAAGTCGAGTTCTTTTTACCACTTTTTACATGAGAACTTAGTTCATCTCAGCTCACCTCAGTTGCCTCGCTAATTCTGACCGTTCTTTTTATCCTAACGGAGATGAGATAAAGTGAGACCGAACTGAAAAGAGTTCCACCCCCTTTTCCGATTCTTAGTCACCTCTGGAGGTTGTGCTTGTTGAGTTTTTAATCTTAGATGAATGGTGGGGATAAATGTTTTGCTGTCACGGGCTGTCACATACAATTAGTTTGGTTATTATGATTATTTCTTTATTCCTTTAATAAATATTATTATTATTTGAAGAATAAATAAATATGCGGACAATTCCGTGGAAAATAATATAGTAAAGAGACGTAAACTTCATACAATTGAAAATCATGTGGAAGTTATAGATAGTACTGTATAATAAACATTTTAGAATGTGTCGCACTATATGTTATTATGTAATCGACAGAATAATAGAAGCCTAAATAATGCCCACTCATAGTGGGCGATCCAAAATAATACCTGACAATATCGTGGTTGACCGTTGATCACAGACATCCAGCGGACATCAATCGTTCAAGTTACCACAAAATTTGTCTTTTGTCGTTCTTTTTACTTCATAAAAATCTCACTTGAACTCAGCTCAGTTCATGTCAAACTTATCTCATTTTGAGATGAGATGAGATGAGGGAAATGATAAAAAAACGCGACTATTGGGATTTTCAAGTATCAAGAGATGGCGCTGATCGCATTAAACAATGGTACACTTTTTGTTGACATGTGTCAGCGTAGCATTTCTGTCAATTGTATTCATTTGGTCTTCGTATTATTTTCTCATATATTAGTATTTTTCATTTATAATTCAAGTATGTATAATAGAGTTTTTGTAGTCATATAGTAGTAGTTTCATGTAAATGTCAAATGTGTACCACTGTTTGTAGTTCTAATAGTCGCCGCTAGTTAGCGTTTTCTTATTTGAAAATCCCAATAGGTTCCATTTAATAAATGTAAGGTTGTATTATATCTCGAACGATAGAAAAATTATTTTCGTATGGATACACAATAATAATATCTAACATTTTCATTTGAAACATTTTTTTCGATTACTGTTAGTTTAGAAGTCATTTTAAATGAAAAACAGACCAGATTCTGTTTTCCGCCATTATCTAATGACTATGAGAAATTTTTGGAAAAAAATTCAAATTGATTACCTCCGTAATCAAGACAGCAATGGCAATGAAATATAATATTTGTTCAGATTTTTCTCAACTTTGAAGACACTTTTGTTTTGTCGCAAACTTTGACCAATAGTCTGGAACTAATGCTTATGTTTTTATTCAAAGTGACTAGCATGACTAGTATAGCATACAAGTAAACCCGGTTGCGTAAGTTACGAGCTTTTAGGGGGGAAATAATCTCCTTTTATAGTGTTGTAAAACTGAATGTTACTGTTTGCCTATATTGTAAATTATATAGAATTTATCAGGAAATATTTTACAATATGATAAAGCTGCATAAAAATGCTCTATTTACATAATCATAAAGCATTTGTTTGTTCCGTAGCCAACTTTCAGTTAATGTAAAAAGTTTTAAGGTCATTTCCTATTCAGGAATACATTTCTTAAACAAACATACGAGCGGTACAGAAAACCTAACTTTTACATAAAGAATATATACCGTGTAAATAGTTACAGAATAATTTATTTATTAGCAATAAATTTCTCCAATTCGGAAGATGATGATGCACAGTTGCGGATTTAACACTTGGGAGGCCCCAAGCGCAATTCAATTTTGAGGCCCCCTAAACTCCCCCTCGCCCCCCTATTTTCAATACCATTATAGTGAGCATTCTACGCGTATGTTTTTACTGTAAGCACGCAGTCTAGATGATTCATAAATAATAATTATATGCAAATACATATACGATTTATTTGAAAACAGGCTTTATTAATAAAAAATACATCAAAAACATATTGGAATTTGAAGCTAGTCTAGAATATTCACCTCTCAAGAATTTTATTTATTAGCTGCAAAATCATGTAAAATATTAAATTCCACAAAAATTAGAACGGGAAGTAAAATTTATAGTGATTTTGGCATTTTTTTGAAAAAGTAGGGTTAAATTCCTATAAAATGAATATACTTAACATTAAAGTACTTTTGAAAATTTGCAAGCGAAAATGTCACAGTTTTCACAAATACTGCCTAAAAAACTAATAATCATTTTATAGCGAAATGCATGCAACCACCCGGACAGAGATACTATAACTATTTACATTACATTACATACCCGAATTTCGTCAAATTGAGTTCTGTGCGTTAGGTTACCGTTTCACTAAAGTATTTTTTTTTACACAGCGTTTAGAATATTATCCGAAAGTGATGTCAAAATCGAGCGGGGATTACAAAAGTTGAAAGTAGGCTTCCGATTTCTTAACTGCATTTTGAAAGAGCTGTGGACGAACCGTACTAGCGCCAAATTTAAAATAAGTAGTAAGGATATTACATATCTCGTCAGTAGAAAACAAACTTGCATATGGTTTGAAATATGACAGCTAGGCCGCCACAAAACATGGCATAGATGGTGTTATTCATTTGTCAATTAAGAATACTATTTAAATTATAAATTATATAATAATAATAATAATAATAATAATAATAATAATAATAATAATAATAATAATAATAATAATAATAATAAATATTAATGATGATAATAATAATAATAATTAATAATATTAATGATAATAATAATAATGACCTAAAATTTGAGGCCCCCCTCGATTTAAGAGGCCATAAGCGCGCGCTTCCTGTGCTTGTACGGAAATCCGCCACTGATAATGCAAATTATTTCTTTTTAATTATTTCAACCATAAATTAACTTTTTATCTAAAATTGGGTATATCCAATTTATTGAGACTATTACTCATTAAAAATATGTAGAGATACCAACTTGGTGAAATTAGTTTTAATTGCGCGTTTGTTTATTATTTCCATGGCACCACTAATTTATTAATATTAACAGTTAAATATCCTCCATTTTTTCTGTTCCGAATAAAATATACGTAAAACTTGAGGTCTTGCACGATTATTTCTCTTTGCCTTAAAAAAAATATTTTTCTGAAACCGGAGCGAAAGTACTATCTTCACATCAAAAATGCGTCGCGAAAGTTGCATTTCCCTGACCAGTCATGAAAACATTTAAACGTTTTATTTAAAATTTTATTGAATATTAATATTTTCAATTGTGTTTTGTACCTTGGATATATTAATCCCAGAATGTCTAAAGGCATCTCGTCACAATTATTTGCCTCGCAAGACATTGCAAATGAACAGAAACGCCCGCACCAAACATACACAACTGACAATAATTTATAAGTTTTCGTTTATTTACTTTTTTATGTCACCTTCACCTCAGAAGTGAGAGCGTACTAGTAAATACTTATAGAAAATCATATTTTATTATTAAATTTAAAATTATTTTTAATTATAATCAAAGGTTTAATTTAATACATCACTCGTCAGTAAAAAAATTGTCTAAATGTCTAAAGGCATCTCGTCACAATTATTTGCCTCGCAAGACATTGCAAATGAACAGAAACGCCCGCACCAAACATACACAACTGACAATAATTTATAAGTTTTCGTTTATTTACTTTTTTATGTCACCTTCACCTCAGAAGTGAGAGCGTACTAGTAAATACTTATAGAAAATCATATTTTATTATTAAATTTAAAATTATTTTTAATTATAATCAAAGGTTTAATTTAATACATCACTCGTCAGTAAAAAAATTGTACTAGACTCGGAGCCGTATTTCAATATGGCTCCTCGTCAGTAATCTACCATTTTCCTGACTCTTATGTAAATAAATATAACCAGTACTTTTTATTTTCTTTCATATTGTAACGTAGAACGCCCGCCGTCGCCGCAGCAATGAGCGAGTGTCTATTTATAGCAGCCGAGCTACGTAAACAAACAAACCACGACGTGTTTAATTACATCCGGTCACCTGAACCTTTTTTGTTCATTGTTATTATGCGGTCGAACATTCTAGAGCTCTCTTGAAGTTAATGGCAGGCAGCTATGCTCGGGAGTTAGCTAGTTACATTGAGACATGAAGATATTCACATAGAATGTTAGTGAGTTTGAGAAGCACAGCAGTATCGTAGTGAGCGTAAGCAATAAAGTATCGAGTGGAGTAGGTACTCTGGAAGTTATTAGTATACTGGGATAGCTGTGGATGTGAATACTCGGTAGGCTTGACGAGTATTGTGAAGCTAGGTATACAAGGACAGTTACAGCGAGTTGGAGTAGATACTCGGCATTGGTATTGAAGAATTATGGCATACGGATAGTTGGTGATATGATACTGATGTGCGGAAGGAGAAAGTTAGTTAGATAAATAGACAGACAGTGAGGTGAAAGAGGTGACTTCTGTCCGAGCAGTTGAATATACAGACGCTGTTGAGTCAGTTGAGTATATAGACGCTGTGAAGGTCGGTAGGCGGACAGATGAACGTGATATAAGTATAGTGACAGAAATATAGTGATATAAATATCGCGTAAACAGTCTACAAGAGTCTGCAATAGACCGGCAGTCTAAGATTTTAACGCGTAGTGAAATAAATAATTAATAATATCGTGGAAATAAATAGTAGAGTTAATTGGTTAAATAAATAAATAGTGTTAGTGTTATCTAGTTAATTATAGTTTTAATCTTAATTAGTTTTTAATAATTGTTTAATATTAGTAATAGTAATTTTTCATCCAAATAAATAAAAACGTTACAATTCTACTCTTTATTCATGAGAAAATTGTCTCTTGAGTTTAAATTACCGCCTTTTCTTTTGATTAATAACGTTGGTAAAGTTTACACCAATGAGAGAGTGGCTTACATTTGCCGCCGACAAAATTTAGACAAGTGACAAGCGTGCTAGCTGTCAACTATGTACTAGCTATTACAAAATCTATGTACCTGATTTACTGAAAAGTAATTAGGCAAAACAATATTTGAACATTTATAAATTAAATTAACATTGTAATCTCTATACCTCTGCGCAGATACACCACCCTGTATTTCAGTAATCTACCTTATTAAAATTAAAATAAAATAGGAGTAACATTTTATCCTACATAATCTAAGATTTATTTGCATACAACACAAACATCAATGAATTAATAAGAATAGTAAAACCCACTTTTTATTTTAATACAATTTGGAAGTAATTCCTATTTAGGAAATAATACAGAACTTTTTTCTGTTGTTGTATGTTTATTTTTCAGAAAACAAAATAAAACATTATGGCAGATGTCTCCCACATGCTTGTTTTACTTTTAAATATCGTCTTTTATAAATTTTACTTTTCTTTCAATCATCTTCAAACAAGAAAACAAACAAACCATCAAAAAGTATAAAAGATGTTGTGAATGAAATCCATCTGGTATTGTTTAAAACATCGTTTCGTACTTAATGAGTCTTTTTCGTGAGTTAGTATCAGTTAACATAAATCGGTGAATAACATCTAACAAGAGAACATGATCATTAAGTGTCAACACTAATCACAGCATTTGGAAGGTCACCAAGATTTTACTGACACTGGAGAGTGACAGTGAAAATTATAAAAGCGAAGTTTAACAGTCAAGGTCACAATTTAATTTACGTGAATTACTGGAAAGTTTTAAATAGTTTAGAACGAAACAATTTTCAGCTAGTAAAACATGAGAAGTATCGGAGTTATTTTTAAATTACTTCATTAGTAAAAGAAATTCATATCGTTCAATCTGCACGTGTCTATAAGTAAATAAATGTATTAGCACGCAATTTACGACTTTGAAGTTCAGTCGAGAGTTCAGGATAATTTTGAATAGGAATTTTATTCTATACAGATCCGGGTAGGTACAGATCGAATACTATCTTCTTTATTTTTACTTCCTTGCATAGTAAAGGAAGTATTGTAATCGTGAACGGAAATATCCATTTTGACTAATTTCGGCGTGACGTATGTACGTATGTATGTTTGTATGTATGTATGTATGCATATGTACATAGGTAGGTACATATCTCGCATAACTCAAAAACGGTCAGCCATAGAAAGTTGTAATATTGTATTTAGGACTGCTATAACATCTAGTTGTGCACCTCCCTTTTTGATCATTACGTAATTTCTAGAAGTGGTACTTTACTTGAAGCCTATAATAGATTTTATTGAAAAACTATTTTAAAATATAATCCAAAACTTTTCAAATTTGGTCTATACGACTTTTGGACTTTTATCAATGGGAATACCATAGTAGATTTTGGTTAAAATAGGCTAACCGAAAGTGATATATTACCTGAAGTTGTTAACAGTATTTCTTGAATAAAATGGTTTTATTTTCATTTTAGAAATAAATGCTTCAAATAAGAGTTTTAGAGAATTAAATTCTGTGTCTAGCACATCAAGTATTATTAAATTAGCCGTTTGTATAAGCGATATATTTAAATTTAACAATTATATACTTTTTGGTTTTTGTAATAAAGCTTGCTATGCACAAAAAAATAACAAAAAAAAATAATGTTAATGTCAAATTACGTCAAATATGTGCAATTTTATAATTGGGTCTATAATTCATGTTGATCTTCCGTACAAGGAAGTCCTGTGGTGTCCACATCAGATTTTTTAATATAAATAATATAAATATATCATCACGGCTTATTATCCATTGCTGGGTGTGCCAATCTGCTTTGAACACAGATATCGGTAATGATGAAATATTTGCACCGTGCGGGCGCTTACTAAGCGTCACCTCACGGGTACTTATTGCTGGCGTGAAGAGTGCACCACAGGGGTCAATTTGGCGCCCTTTAAAATTCGAAATATTTGGCGTCGGTCGGGATCGAACGAATGCATGATTTTATTACTAAACGATTTATTTAATCATTCATTAATGACCTAAACGTTTTTAGTAGGTGCTAACCTAAAATTTTTGTCTTAGAATATAATTAGATTTTTCATTTCACTCTCACGCGTTAAAATTTCATTAATAATTATTAATCGCTCTCATTAACACACTTGTTAGTTAAATAACTATTAATTCCAAGAACATGTTTTTAAAATAATTACTGAAACCTTTAAAAATTTTGAAAATATACTCGTACACATGTCCGCTAGTAGTGACGCACGACAAGGCGAGAGTACTCTCGCATCTCGTCTCGTCTCGTAGCATTATGCGAGACGAGAACGAGAGCGAGATTGCAGTTTAAAATTCGAGGCGAGATCGGTATAACAACTGCTAGAAGCGAGAAATCTCGCGAGATTCTGGCAATAAAAAGTATTTCTAACTTTATAGCTTTGATTCATAAATTCAATGAAAAATGTACCGTACAAGGAGTGGAGTCAACGCTAATTCATGCATAGAATACGAGACTGTGAAAATTATATGAATTCACTATATTATTTCTCCAATATTTCAGTCCCTAATTCACCCCAATTAAAACCACGGTTAATATTTTCTTGTCCCCTCTAAAAAGTAAAGGATGTTATACTAAGCGTCGATGGGAGCCAAAACGGAGAGAAGCGGAGTGATTGATTGCCGGCGATTTACAAAGTTACAAAAAAGATTTTTTTAATGTTTTAATTCGTTTTACCGATGACAATGTATTAACAGATGATTGTATTGAAATAGTTTAGAGATCACAATTTGGTGATAAACTGGATATTTTTCAGGTAAATTAAATTATTTACCAACTTATCACATTTTCTGGTGACCGTTAATGAATAAACATTTTGCTCGTATTGAAATAATTTGGTGACCATAATTTAGTATTTCGTTTCTTTATTGATATTGATACTTCAAATACACGGAAGACGTTGCAATTGGTGCGAACTTGTCTCTTGTAGTTAAACTGTTACGTAAATACGTATTGCGCAAGCGTTTATTTCTATCTCGAGACTCTCGTGCGAGAACGAGACGAGACCCAAAAAAATGTGCGAGAACGAGATCGAGATTACATATCCGAAAACGAGACGAGATCGATATTTTATATTTCTCGTCTCGTCTCGTCTCACCTCGCGTGCATCACTATCCCCTAGGTTTCTAATTTTGCTCTTATATATACCGCGTCTGTTCTAAGTTTTACATTAGTTGGATACTATCTCTAAATAAGTAAATAAGTAAATTTTTAAACTAATAATAAGTTGCAAAATGTGAGACTATACCTGCAATTAATATGCAAAATAAGTTTCGTACATTTTTATTTTTTGTTGTTGTGAAACGAAAACAAAATTAGCATATTTTCCACAAGCTTTTTACAAAATGATTTCTATTCCGGGAAAACAAAACCATATTTTCATTTCCGAGATTATTTTTCATGCATCACTGAACGGAAAGTTCATAAATCAAAAAAATAATAATATATCCCAACTAAATACCGAAATATCCACCGTTGTCCTGAAAATCTGTTTTAGGCTGTGATAAACATTTCCATTATTCCTTTCCCAGGGGAGGCCTGGAGCAACATGAAAGCTTCGGTTTCATATTGACTATACGATCAGACTGTGTCGCCATCTTTTGCTGACGTTTTATTAGTTACGAAACAGATATCCGGGGATCACGCTAGCAAATTAATGGAAATGAAAGCCAGCGTCTTTTTTCCAACGATACAAAAAAGAAAATTAGACACGGATGGTGGACGATATTACAGGAATGGAATTCATAATAAAATTAATGCATTTTATGCTTAATCGAACAAAACCAAATTAATATTCTTTTAATAGTTATATAATTCGTCTCAAAATAAACTGGAGTAATAAATATAACTTTGCATAAATAGTATTGCAGTATTGGATTTTTGTCAGGGATACGGTAAATAAACCCACCAGAAATATTAGATATAACTTTATCAAGGTGCTCTTAGAATGCCGCCCACTTCATACCTGGGCCAAAACATAGTGATGCACGCGAGGCGAGAAATGTAAAATATCGATCTCGTCTCGTTTTCGGATCTGTAATCTCGCTCTCGTTCTCGCACATTTTTTTGCGTCTCATCTCGTTCTCGCACGAGATTCTCGCGAGAGTATCGCTATAAAAATAAGCGCTTGCGCATTACGTATTTACGTAACAATTTAACTACAAGAGATAAGTTCGCACCGTGTATTTTCGGTCGTATAAGTATAACTATAGTAAAGAGACGAAACACTAAATTCTGGTCACCAAATTATTTCAATACGAACATAATGTTTATTCATTTACGGTCATCAGAAAATGTAATAAGTTAGTAAATAACTTAATTTACTTCTAAAATATCCAATTTATCACCAAATTGGGATATCTAAACTATTTCAATACGAACATCTGCTAATACATTCTGTCATCAATAAAACGAATTAAATATTAAAAATCTTTTTTGTAACTAAAAGTACCTACAATTTATCATTAAATATATGCCACTATTTAAGTAAGATTTAATCATAAAAAACCGCTGGTAGCTCGCCGGCAATCAGTCACTCCCATTCTCTCCGTGTTGACTCCCACCGACGCTTAATATAACATCCTTTACTTTTCAGAGGCGGCAAAATTTTTATTAACTATAGTTTTAACTGGAGTGAATTAGGGGCTGAAATATTGGAGCAAACTAGATTTTGCCTTTATTCTGCATTTTCTCTCTCTGGGACCCATACCAATCGAAATTGACCATAGATAGACTCAAAAAAATATGGTGAATTCATAAAAATTTTCATATTCACGCGTTTAATGTACGAATTAGTGTTGACTCCACTCCTTGTACGGTGAATTTTTCATTGAATTTATGAATCACAGCTATAAAGTTACAAGTACTTTTTATTGCGAGACTCTCGCGAGAATCTCGCGAGATTTCTCGCTTCTCGCAGTTGTTATATCGATCTCGCCTCGAATTTTAAACTGCAATCTCGCTCTCGTTCTCGTCTCGTATAATGCAGCAAGACGAGACGAGATGCGAGAGTACTCTCGCCTCGTCATGCATCACTACTTCTAAGTATGAAATAATATGGAATTTTAGTTTGCACTTCATTGGGGCAATTTTTCATGCCCTTTCCAATGAACTTTTTTATATAATTGTTGGATTTTGAGTTATGAAGCCAAAGATGTAATTTTTATATGGAAGCCAGAGTATAGAAAGTTGCACCATTTAAAACATATATTTTTAGCGTTTCAAAGGTGTATAAATTTACCTAATTCAAAATTAAATTTTGGGGAAGTGATTTATTTAGTACAACATTTTCACTGTATTCTAAGAAACAAAACGTGTTTGTCAAATGTAATATTACATCTATTTTTAGCATAATTGGTCAAATTCTTGCCATCATACTCGTATTAATAGAGCTATCAATTTTTGTTCCAAGTAGCACTGTTATTTTCTGAGAAAAGTGTGTCATATATTTAGCATTACACATGGGACAAAATGTACTGGAATTAATAACAAAATATTTATAAATGGACCTTTTCAATTTAAAGAGATAGAAGATATGCGCAATGGGAATTTGCGCAGAGTAAGAACAATTGAGATTTATGGCGTTTGTTTCTAAAAAAATTTGACGTTAAATGTGAGATAACTTTAAAAAATCTTATCAAAATAAGTTGCAAAAGCTTTTATTGAAGTTATAATGTCTAGCAATGCAAATTTTCACTGAAAATACAGGTATTTTAATGACTGCAATATTTTTGACGTTTCGTTTGACAGCCTTGTTCGCGTTGTTGTTTCTTACTATTTGCAGCGATAGAAAGAGATAGCCGTTAAATTGAAAAGGTCCACTGTTTGCAGTTTTATCATACATTACAACCCTAATACTGCTGCAACCCCTCTATCAGATACATACTGAACATATAAATTTTTTTTAAATTTATTTAACCTAACCTATCCCCTTCTTCAAATATATATATATATATATATATATATATATATATATATATATATATATATATATATATATATATATATATATATATATATATATATATATATACAGGATGTTATGTAAGTAATGTGCCATAGTTCAAAATATGATAAAGAAAATTCTGAAATTAATTCTGCACAATCTGTCAAGTTGTGGAACTCTACAGTTGACCAATTTCAAATAAATAAATAAATAAATATATCATCACGGCTTATTACCCATTGCTGGGTGTGCCAATCTGCTTTGTACGCAGTCGGTAATGATGAAATATTTGCACCGTGCGGGCGTTTACCAGGCGTCACCTCACGGGCACTCATTGCTGGCGTGGAGAGTGAACCACAGGGGTCATTTTTGTGCCATTTAAAATTGGAAATATTTGGCGTCGGTCGGGATCGAACCCGGTTCCCCAAACCATCTTCTTAATAAATTAAAATCTAAAAATCAAGTTGTTCCAAAAAACAATATTTGTTGGTTGTCATAAATGACGTTAAATTTACAATAAGTGGCGTAGTACTTAGATATTTAGAAATGCCGGTTACTTTCACTAGTCAAGAACACACCTACATGCATTTGATTTACGGAGAAGTGCGCTAAAACAGTCGCTAAACTTCCACATCTGATTTCAATCCTTCAAAAATGAGAAGTATTTTTGTTTTCAGTCAAACTACTGCGATTTTTAAATAATTCTTTATTCAAATAAATAATTGTTATTGGTCCATTGTGAAGTGCTTTTACAACTGTAACAAGCACATTAGAAAAGAAATTATTGCAGATTAAGATAGAAATTTAAGGGCATATGGTACTGACCAAAATAAGTAAAAAAGCTTAAACAACATAGGACTGATCTTCAACTGTTTCCGAGAAAATCGAAAAATCCAAAAAACTGACAAAGATAGTGATGGAACAAAATCTGTCTATGTCAGTAAATAGACTATAAAAAAACAATAAAATTTTATATGATACGTTTTGCTTAATTTCTAATAGTTACGAAGTTATTTGAAAATAATAATATTGGTCAAGGTCGCCACAACATTTAACATAGTAGAATAGGGTATTCTCTGATGATTACCAATATTAAAAATTTATTAAAAATATTAGTGTTGATAGGTAAACAACAGGGAAAAAACAAAAAAATAATATTATAAATCAATTGTTACAAAAGATATAAAGCATTTAAATTTTGCTGATGTACTAGATGACCTTCCAATGGGAGGAGGCCAGTTGAAATCCCTACTCCATGTTCGAATGTGATAAGACGCCTCATGAACCACTGATAGTACACCACTGGTACTGTACAACTAGTACGTCACTATCACATAACACAACAAAATCAAATTTTAAAGATTAATAACTCAATTATTAAAAGGAATTTTTAACTCGGGTTTTCACAGGTACTCTTAGATATAATTGTTCTTTAAGAAAAATAAATAAAAAAATATGAGAGAATACCCTATTATTTGATTTTTTTAAAAATACAAAAAGCACATCTAAGATGACCTCTGAAAGGTAAACAAATAATCCCACTTAATCAAAGTCATAACTCTTATAGTTTTCGAGATAGCAGACGTAAACCCCGTAAAAACTCATTTTTTACTGCCTCAAATCTTGGAAACTATGGAAGATCGGACCCATGTTGATTAAGCTTTTTTACTCATTTTGCTCAGTACTATATGCCCTTAAATTTTTTACAGTATTTTGAAACACCCTGTAAGTTTAAAATTTTATATAAATATTATATTTTGCTCTTATTAAATCGGTCAAGTATCATACTAATTATTATTCCTCCCATCCAATTTATCTATAAACATTTATATTTTTTATTTTTATTAGAAATGATGAAATACATCATACTTCGGTATTGATCGCTTGTATTATTTATGCCCCAGGCTTTTAAAAATAAGTCAACTAATTTTTCAAACATAATTAATGTGGTGGCCCAATAACACTTGCCCAAAGTTTCTCATTCATTATTAATTAGTAGGTAATAATAATTTTTTTAACATATTTATGCCATTATTCATTTTATATTTGAATTACTTAGTCAGAAATATTTAACGTATATGAGATCCTGAATTATTTACAAATAGAGTACATATAAATATTTCACCACGTCAGCAAAATTAAAGTATGTATTGGTAAATAAATTTTATATAATTATACAAATAATAGTGAATGATACATGAGTATTTTATGCACACCAAGAAATGGGTAATAAGCTCGATAATAAGCCACTTCGTGTCGAGTATTTTACGGTTCAGAGTCAAGTACAAACATTTTACCAAAAAGCATATTGTAACGTGTAAGCCCCGCTGCTACGCTGAACAAGCGCCTAAGTATCGCGATGACGCAATCGCGCTAGCAACCGGGCTGTGTAAACAAACAAGCCGCGACGTGTTTAATTACTTACGGTCGCCTGAACCTTTTGTGTTCATTGTTATTATGCGGTCGAACATTCTAGATCTTTCTGCAAGTTAATGGCAGCTGTATGAAAAGGACGCAGCTATGCTCGGGAGTTAGTTAATTAGTTAGTT
Source organism: Harpalus rubripes (assembly GCA_963082715.1). Lineage (NCBI taxonomy): Eukaryota > Metazoa > Arthropoda > Insecta > Coleoptera > Carabidae > Harpalus > Harpalus rubripes. The sequence continues at coordinate 9,433,873 of OY720451.1, forward strand.
AGTTAGTTCAGTTGAGTCACTGATCACACAACATTAGTTATGTGATCGGGGGTTGACTTACATAGTCAGCTGAGTTAATTACATAATTCAGTACCATTAGTGAAGACGGACAGACACTTACATTAGTGCAGTTAGTTAGTTACAGTTAGTTACATAGGGAGAGTCATATAGACATTCAAATAGAGTGTTTGAGAGTAAAGTGTTAGTGAGAAGCACAGCAGTATCGTGGTGAGCGTATGCTGTTTGTGTTAGTTGTGGATGTGAATACTCGGTAGTGTTGACGAGTATTGGGATTGGGAAGCTATAGTGTACAAGGACAGTAACGGCGAGTCGGGAAGGTACTGGTATACCGCGATAGCTGTGAAAGAGAATATTCGGTAGTGTTGAAGAGTATTGGGAAGCTAGGTATACGGGAACAATAACGGCAAGTAGAAGTGGATACTCAGCAGTATTGATGAAGAATTGCGGCATATGGATAGTTGGTGATTCTGAGGCTGTGGAAGGAAAAAGGTAGTTACATAAAAAGACAGACAGTGAGGTGAAAAGTGTGACTTCTGTCATAGCAGTTGAATATACAGACACTGTTGAGTCATTTGAGTATATAGACGCTGTGGAGGTCGGTAGGCGGACAGTTGAACGTGATATAAAAAAGTGATATAAATAGTGGAAATAAATAATAAATAATATCGTGGAAATAAATAGTAGTGTTAACTGGTTAAATAAATAAATAAATAAATAGTGTTAGTGTTATCTAGTTAATTATAGCTAGTTTTAATATTTAATTATAGTCGCTTCTCTCTAAAGTTTCGAACAACGTTTGTTTTCGTGACTGGTCAGGGAAATACAACTTTCACGCCGCATTTTAAACGCGTAAATAGTACTTTCGGTCAAATTTCAGAAAAACATTTTTATCTAAAAACTTATTCAACTAAATGTAATATCCATGATAAATTGTTATGTTCACACACTTTAACTAATTATTCTTTGCCAAGAAAACTGTATCATATATTTCGTAAACTGTAAAATATATCAGCTGCTTGTAAAACACGCAAACATTTGTTGTAAACTTTTCATTTTTAAGACGGTGTCGAGCAATAAATAGCATATTTACCGATGCGTAAACATAGAAACTTACATTACAAATACATGGCTTAGTCCACTGGCACATAAAGCGATCGGAAAACCGGGAGAGGTACTTCCCTACCGTATATCTTTAAAACAATACATCGATTGCCAAAACAAACAAGAAGAAGGGAAGTAAACTGAAGATTAATGATTAGGAAAGCCGTTTGCTTACAAGAAACAAACAAAACTGAACGCAAAACTCATATCTTAGGCGGGACGGAAGTTTTTTCACGGCGCCTCTGTCTCTTGGCAACCGACACTGAATTTCCATTAATAAATTAATCGGTTCTGAATCTAGTGGCAAGGTTGGGAGAACTAAATGCTAAACACGGTTTCAAATTGCCAAAAATCAACAGTGAAAAGATTTTTTGCTACTAGATTAAAAACATCTATCTTTCTAAGTAGACGTTTAAGACAAATTACTAAAGAGTAATTTGTTATGCCCTGTCTAAAATATTTAGAAACACATTTTGTACAAAATTGTTAATATATATATATCGCATTAACCCACATATTTTATTTTGTATAAATAACAAATTTCTATTTTTATAATGTTAATATTTTTATTACAACAAAGTTCAAAACCGTTTAGATCTTTACTGAATTTTCGCAAAGCCGAAAGTGTACTGTTTAGCCAGTACTCTGCTTCAGTCCTTCTAAAAGAAAATAATTATGCTTATAGTAACGAAACGCTTTGTTCGATTTGAATGAAATTCATCTTTTAAGATGGTATTTGTTATTGTTAGTTAACCACTAGTGTAGGACACTTGGACCATGATTAGATCATAACTTTTTAATGACAACGTCAAAAATGTAAATTATTGTTTTTCAGAAAGATACATTCAATAGTAAACTTTTCTGTATCTGCGTAAGTTCTGATATCTTTAACTATTTAGACACAAAAAAATAAAATGTAAGTGATTGCGCCGACTAATTTTTAAAATAAATTTTTTCTACAAACACTATTAAAAATTGAATTTTTAACACGGCATACTTCAATTAAAAATGCGATATTTTAATTCTAGTGTTAAAAGTAAATTACATTGGTAATGACGAATGCAACAACAAATCGACATGTTTGACATATGTCAAAATTTATTTACAAATACAAATTGAAGTTTTGGATCACTCCGCTTCGCGTCGTGTTCCAAACTTCCTTCTCACAAAATAAAATGTCAATTTTAACACTTATATCATAAATAACTATTATCTAGCAGTCTATCCAAATGTCAAACTAATTTTTAATTACAGTAACAACTGTTTATGGGTTGTGAAAAATTTCATTTGCAATACTTTAAAACTAGTAACATATCCGTTTGTTCGGCCTTATAGTATTTTACTGCTGTTATTATAATAAGACGATTAAATAATATTAGCTTACTCCTAAACAACATGAGAAGATTGACAACTCATAAACAATTGTTGCTGTCAGAAAATACTTGTTTGACATTTGGATAGACTGCTAGATCTAATCATGGTCATGACACCCATGTTTCATAAACTAGTGATTCACTAACAATAAAAATATCATCTTAAAAGATGATCTATATCTATATAGTTTGTAATAGCAAATTTCATTAAAATCGAACAAAGCGTTTCGTTATTATAAGCAAAATTATTTTCTTTTAGAAGGACTTTGAAGCAGAATACTGGCTAAACGGTGCACTTTCGTATAAAGGTAAATTTAGTTAAATCGTCTTATTTTGGGCCCAGGAATCTGTGTTAAGCCATGTCCCCCTTTTTCCAAGACACCTGTATATTAACATAGTCCTGATGGTTTATTAGGAACCGAAACGTCGGAATGGGCTATATGACCATTTTTTCTTCTTCCATTTTATGATTCTTTATAAAAAATAAAAATACCCATTTTTTAAATCGCTTAATTGTTGTTAATAGAGTTAAACAATAATGAAGTTTTGGAGAGGGGATGTGACGTCACTTAGGAGAATTAGAATTCATTCGATAAAAATCATCAATCGTAGAATAATCTACATTTGGCAAATTACTGGAAACTGCTTTTAAGAACTCAGGTTCCATTTTGAAAATGATGTATGTAAAAAGCTTTCGAAAACCATATGAGTCATATGGTTTGGAGGTCAATGTTATGTTGCAGTGTAATGTCATATGCTATGTGACATTGACACTTAAATGCAAACCATATTTATACCAAAAAAATATGCTGTGTAATAACAAAATATTTTTATTTTATTGTGTAAATTGCCTATATTGATATATTATACATTGTTTCATTAATAATTTTGACTAATTAATGATTGACAACATTTATTCGATATCATTAAGTAATAAAACTCGGTTCATTAAATTTCCACTTTCAGCTTTGTAAACTGCGCTTTCATTCTCCTACGTGATGTCAAAGATATGGCGCCGTTACGAAATTTTTAATTTCAAATACTAATTTTTGTGAAATTATAAGATAATATATAGTTTTTATCATTATTATTGGTAGTCACAATGATTAATTTTTATACTTTATTTCCTAGAATTCGACAATGGTCATATAGACCATTGTTAATCAATAAATACATGACAATTTAATACAATTATTATACCAAGACTGCTTCTCAAATAATTTTTTCCGTAACAGTATAAAATTAATATTAGAAAATATGGAAAAGTTCGTTTCTCTTGCACTAAACTACTTTAAATTTGATAAAACAGGACTAGTACAAATTAAGAATTTGACCACGAAAATAATTCTGGTCACTGGAGAAAAGAGCAACCCTCCCTACAATATTCAGTACTAAAAACATAACATATCTATATATCAGGTTGCCTACTTATACATTCATTGATAATATCCAAATTATATGTAAATTCCATTTAATTGCAATTAATTTATATATTATTGATATACATATTTGATAACAGTATACGTACAACAATTAATTAATGTCATTATTTACCCACAATAATTAGATATAATGTTTCCTATATAAATATAATTATTTTACACATTATTTTTATTTAAAAACAACATATTATAGTCTATTTTTTTTAACTAAGATAAATAAATCCTAATTTCCCTGATAATATCTAACCCCAATAAATTTTCAATCAAATTTCATTAATTTCATTGTGATATACATAATTTTGAGGAATGTTCAAGTACACGAATTATTGTTTTATTTAATTGTAAGACAAGTAAATCCGAAATAAACGAATCATTTCCTTCAAAAACTAATAATTGTAGAAAATTGTGTTGTGATTAAATTCTAAAATTGAAACCTAAGGAAAAAAATCATATTCAACCAATATAATTTTATCAAATCAAAGACTGAATACGATTACAAAGCAAACTAATATGTTACATTTAACATTGTTTATTTTTCTAAGTATGTGCCCGAATTCAATTAATTTTTTTAATTGAAGTTCTCAATGAGATGCGTGCAGAAAAATAGCAATTCAATTAATGAAATTAGTTTAGATAAGAGGAGTACTGGAAACGAGTATCGCGTACACAGTATAATGTTCTTTAAGTGATTATGTCTCCCATTTATTTGCGTTAGTCCACTTTTTAATTTCCGGGAAATATTTCTTCTTGCATAAATAATTTTTAATTAAAAATAAGTACTTCTAATAAACGTTAATTACACAAAGTGATGATAAATAGAACCAACTGCTTCAAATAAACACATCACAGAGAACTATACATTTGTTCCATTATTAGATCGTTGGCAATTAAAATAAAATATACTGAATTCCAGATCCTTTATAATAGAAATGAATAATTTAGCATAAGTGAGAACTGTTATCATTAAAATTATAGATAATATAACATAATCAATATCTGAAGCACTTTATTCTTATTAAGGATTCACCTACTTTTCAAAATGAAATTGTTATAATTTTTTTCAGGTTATATTCCAATCTACAAACTACAATTATTTTTTAGGACTATTCATCAAATTTCGAAGACATATAGGAAGAATTTGTTTGTAATTATATTGTATCATAAAATAAAATGCCACAAATATTTTGGCAACTATACAAAGGTGTTTCATTCATTTCTCGCATACTATTAAAACAAAACACCATAGAAACAAGAATTTCAAGTTGAACAATGAAACAAATTTTATTTTCTTATTAACAACAATCATTTTTCTTCTGTTTTCATTCATGACAAAAACAAAATCCTCCTACCTGTCCAAACCCGTCAGTCTGTTTCTCTCATTCGCTCCATGAACCCGCCAGTGTCCTCGATGCTGTAGATTTGATTCACAAATGTCAAACACTTCACCACACGGTAGGCGTCCAGATCGGGACGACGACGTGGAGACGTCCACAAATGATGTTCGCGGCACTTGCAGACGGCGACTTTGACAGTTGGCGTTGGCGCTCAAGCGCTTGAACTACAGCCATGCAGCGCACCGCAGTACGAACACGAACTGACGGGGCGCATTCGCGAGAAGAGATGACAGCGCATCCAAGCGAAATTAGCCAACATCGCGAAATTGGAGGGAGAAATGGTAAAGAAGTAAAAATTTACGAAACACCGGACATTTTGCCGAAAATATTGAAATTTATGGTAAGTTTAACTCATTTTTATTGATTTAAAACAAATTAATGTAAACTGGCAACAAATAATATTGTTTTATACAAATAATTACGAAATTTGAACAAATATCTTATGAAAATACTTTCTTGTTTTGTAAAATGTGTATAGAAAATCGTATTTTTATTTTTGTTAGTCAACTGTCTATGGCCATTCAAAAAAGTAGACTTTTTGAACCTATTTTCGTGCAAAAACTAATACTTTTTTTGTAATATGTACTTTAACATTAATACAATATACTCCAGAGCTCAAAAATACGAGCCCCTCGTTACAATAGTTCGTTTAAAGAGCAAAAATCAATTTTCATGTTCAAGTTTATTTATACATAGTTAAAACTTAATTTTGTTAGTGTTGATAAATGTAATGAAGAATAATCACTTTACTATATTCAAAATAGATTTTGTTATTAAACGATCATGAACATACTTTAATTTAAAACTTTGACATTAAAACATCTTCAAAACCCATTTCTACAGTTGCTACTGCTGAAACAAATCAGAAAATACAAAATCGCAACGAAAGTTGCCACCATTTGTATAATGGGGGAGTTTTCGAATTTTAATTTTTTTCATATATTAAAATATTTTTAAATCTAAAGCGTTTTTACTTTTATATTTTGTAAAATTTTGAAAAATTCCGGAGAAAAAAAAGGTTAAACTTCCCGCCATTACTGCGTAAATAACATCAACTGTGCGAATTAAGTCTCGACATACATGCCCAAAACGTGCTTCACAGAAAGAGACAGAAGAAAATACAGCCACCTGTTTATGTTTACATTTGACAATTAATTTCTGTGTTTATCGTATTTTCGAGGTTTTACATAATAAAATAATTTGGTTTTCGTGATTTCACATTGAATTTGACGTTTCAATATCAAATACAGAAGACATACGTTCATGTTTTCATTCTAAACTAGCGCTCTTAGCGGACCACGGCGAACCAAAGATGCTGCATACGTCATCGTATTGCGGGCGATTTAACTAACGATAAATTTAATATCGTGTGTACATAAAAAATGCGCATATATTTTTTATTCTACCAAAATAGATGTTTTTGTCAGTTTTTTTTCTACAAATTTAGACTTACAGTTTTCACCATAATACAGTCATTTTCTGCTCTAGTTGCGAGTCGTAGTACTTATTGGAACTTTTAAGTTTTGTAGTGATCTTTGCCAAAAATAAAGAAACAACGTAAACGAGTTCTGTTCTGGCACCATTTAAAGCTAATTATCTTTCTGGTAAAATAATACTAAATTCCATCTTTTTTGACCTAGTTGGCTCTGCATTCCTATTTGGCATTTGTTTATCCGTGACACGTAGCGAAACAGCTGCCAAAATGAACAAAAACATAACAAACAATCTTTTTATTTTTTTGAAAACAACTATACAAATATGTATTATAATCTTTATTTTTACATTCTTATAAAAATAAAACAAGTTTAAGATGAATAATAATTACGGTACTTGTTTAAAAATGTGATTAGTAAAACCAATATGGTCTTAGTCTACACTAAATATTTTTATAAAGCTCAGTGTCTAAAAATCAACTTAGACATGTAACTTTCATCAAGAACATCCTTTTCTGAAAGCAAATAAAAAAAATTGCGGCTTTTGGCGTCGATCTCCAATCTTTGCCATATTGAATCCGTCTAGAAACGAGAAAATATTCACAAGTATTTGAAAAGGACATACAAAAACATATTACTTAATGGGGTATTCCACCAATTTTTTAAATTATAATATATGAATATCTAGGAGTATTGGTGAAAAGGCGATGTTAAAATTTGAATGTCTGATATTATTTGTGAGTCCCGAGTTGGTTATGCTTCTCAAACAGTTAATTCTAAGGGTATACTCATGTCGTCGCGTTTACAAAATTTCTATTACAACAAAGTAATATTTCATTAATGGGGACTTATACAATTCAAACTTTTTGGGCGCCATCTAGTGAGTAAAAATGTATTTAATAAGTAGTTATGTAGTGAGCAAGATTTAGCACTACAGTTTGACATTTATCATGTGATCCAGCACGTGATCACAACAACTGTTCTTTGAAAGGAAACGTAAACATTTTTATATAATTATTTAAGTATATGATCTACTCAGTGCATACCTTGCAATTAATTCATGTTTATTTCCACTTTTCTTCAAACCCCGGCATTCTAACCATCTTTTCAACTGTAAGACTGAATGATTTCAATGTTTTTAAACACAAATCGTGTCCCCGGTACATCATTTGTGTTAAATTCATTATTTATTTGTGAACTTATTTTTTTTTTTAGAGATATTTCAAATTCCAAAGAACACTATACTTTAGTACAAGAGAGAATTAATAACAAAACTACACAAAATAACATAACCAAACTTTGCTGACTAAATAACAAACAAATTGTAGGATCAACGAGGCGAAGTGCTGAAGGGGAGAGCACGCAATGAGGCGCGGGCAGACACGTGACTTTGACAAGTGCTTGTAGGGCCCCACAAGGGTGCCAAGTATACAGCTTGTGTAGCTTCCCTGTGTTGCCAAATCAATTTAAGCGTAAAATTAATAAATAAAATTGTAAACTAGTTATTATTAATGAATATCATGTTGTTTTATTTTCTGACACCTTAAACCTAATTTTTAAATTAATTTTTATAAAAATAAAGCATTCAACATGAATTGATGGTTTCCTCAATGTTAGCGCGCCAAGAAATCTTTGTATCGTAGATGGCAGCACTAATCGCTCTATTTTTATATAAAATATTTTAAAAATTAAGTTTAATGTGTCAGAAAATAAAACAACATGATATTCATTAATAATAACTAGTTTTACAATTTTATTTATTAATTTTACGCTTAAATTGATTTTGCAACACAGGCAAGTTACACAAGCTGTATACTTGGCAACCTTGTAGGGCCCTACAAGCACTTGTCAAAGTCACGTGTCTGCCCGCGCCTCATTGAGTCGGCCGTGGTATATCACCTCGCTTTTTCTAAAAATTTGTTGTCCTTTTCTAAACTGTGTGGAGGGAGGTCCGCCGCCAATCCGCCGCGGATGACGTCAAATTTATAAGTCCCCATTTCTTTTTACCAAATCTCTTAATTTAACGTATGCTTCCTTATAAATATTAAAATTTTACTATTTTTTGCAATGGTAGAATATCCCATTTGTATTTTAGGTTAAAATTTCTTTACTTACTTTGAATAAATTAAAATGAGCGCAAACAAAACAGGCATGTTTTGCTCTCGTAAGTGCCACATTTAATCTTTGCGTATCATTTAAGAATAAATTGGACGAATATCGTACAGCTGAAATAATAATTACGTCTCTTTCTTGGCCTTGAAAACCATCCACCGTGTTTATAGCCACTCGGGAATTATAACGATCATCCTCGATATTTTCCTTATTGTCTTTGGCTCTAAATACAAACTTTAATATAAATAAATCGCGTTACAATCATTTCTTTTTCACTTACCGTATTGTTCGCCATTTTTTAATTAAGTAGTCTTTTTGTTTCGTATACGGAGTTATTACACCTACATTATATTTAGTTTTTCTTACAATAATATCAGTAAGAAGAAGAACTAAGTCAGCTTCTGTTTTATTCAGATATTCTGTCTCTTTATAATCGACTGCACAATTTAAACAAAATAATCTACAGGGATCAAGAATATTATCATCTCTTTGTGCGATGGCTTCAGATGGGTGTAATTTTCCGCCGTAGAAAGTAGTACTGGGAAATTTGCATATTTCAGGGTGCATTCGATACTGTTGAGTTAACAATCTGATTGGATTATCAGTGAGATGATCAAAACAGCTTTGAATTCTGCTAAAGAGGGAATTTCCGTAGCCCAAATGCTTCGCTTCCTAAAATTTTATTAAAATGTTACATATCATCTACCGAGTCAACTACGTCTTAATAAAAAAAAATAATATTTTCATTAGTTTTTAGATAAATCTCGATGCGCTGATTCCAAATTTTCAACCTCAGGTCGATATCTCTTTTTATTCTTGAGATATCAGCGTTCAAAATTTTGGACAATAACCCAGAAATGGGTAGAGAGAAGACTTTGGTCATATTACCATTTAATTAGGGAGCTTTTGGTAAAATCAACCATTGTCCAAATCATTAACCTATTAACTATTTAATAAGTATATGGTTCAAATATTGTAAATAAGTGATACATACAGCGACATCTACTTTCAAGGATGCCAAACAGTTTAGTAAAACTATTTCTCCCAAAAAGTACAAACTTAGTCACAAGTTATTACATTGTAAAATTCTAAAGTTTGATTGTTTCTACAAAAATATTCTATAAAAATTACTAATAATTATGTAATGGGGTATTCCGGTGACGGAAGGTAAAAATGGACAGATCGTTTTTTTTCCCAAAAGATCAATTTCAAGGGCAAATTTTATATTTGAATAACAGGTACATTTTTATAAACAGGAACACTTCGAAAATGGCCAAAATTTAAAAAATGTTAGACTTTTGACAAAACTTTGAACGCAGATATCTCGATAACGAAAAAAGATATTAACCGAAGGTTTGAAATTTTTTTCATCCACCAAATCATTCTTCACGCAATTCTTAATCTTACCTTAGACAGAGTTGTAGGTGGTAACTGTTCAGGGTCGCCTACTAGAACAAATTTATTTATATTTAATAGTAAAGGTATTAAACTCTCTTGCTCATTGCTCTGCGTAGCTTCGTCCACTATACAGCACGTAAACTCAATTTTATTCCTAAAAAATTAATAAACAATATTTTAAAGTAAAATTTATTTAAACTTACTCTTTAACCATCTCTTCTAATTTTGAGCCAACGCAACTAGATAAAGTAGTACAAATAATGTCAGCGTTTGCCAAAAAGGACATTTCTGCTTCCTTTTCCTGTAATCTACGATCTTGATGGGTGAAATGATTTCGATTTGTTGATAAAAGTGCGATTTTTTCTTGTGCTTTTTTAAGCTGTTGTAACTGTAAAGTACAGTCTTGATTTCTCGCTTCTAAAGACATTAATATATTTTTTAAAGTATTTTCTTTTTTGATCCAAAAATTACATTCGTCGCTGACGTGATGATTGTTCTTTAAATTATTGTTTTGTTGCATTTGGATGTGTTTGCTGACTAATTCTGGTACGGAAATGCTTCTAACAACTGGTTTAATAGCATTTGGTGGTCCTAGTCGAATCATCTTAAAGCGGCTATTTTCTAAAAAGACAATAAAATATTAATGGGGTATTCTACAATCATGGAAATTAAGATAAAAATAATTAATATTATTTTTTCTATAGCAGATTTTAAACTGTAGTTTTGTCTACTCAAAATAGTTAATCAAGTAGCACTTTAACCGCAAGGGTACATAAAATAATACTTTATTTAACAGCAAAAGTAAATACATTATAAATTTTGACAGTTTGTGTTAATAACATCTTCAATTATACAATAATCATTACCAGTACCAGAAAGTTATAGCATGGCTAACTTCATTGAATTGCGCTACGCTTATTATGGCCATTCCAAATCGTTGTTTTCCCATTTTCCATATAAAATTTTGTCGGTGTGATTTTTTACAGGTTTTGTATGTATAGTAGTGACATCTAGTTATTTTTATTTCAATTATAGCTCATTTCACGTAAAAAAAAAATAGTGACGACAAGATAGGTGCTGTTTGATCTTTCCATCACTATTTTCTTACGTGAAATGAAGTATAAGAGGATAGTGTCAGTGTCCTTGATACTCCTTTTCTCAATGAAGTTTATATGTGCAAAATGTGTTGTCAGTTTATTAAAAGTAAATACAATACAATATTTATTTGTGACAGGTAATTTTCAAAATGGTACAATATTACCGTGCGTGGCGCCACTTGACGTTCTCTCCCTGTATTTTTCGTTTGTGTAATTTTAGTGACATTTAAGACGGCCATAATAAGCGTAGCGCAATTCAATGATGTTGGCCATGGTTATAGTTAGATACAGTGACATCTATTTTCAAAGATGCCAAACAGTTTAGCAAAACTATTTCTCGCAGAAAGTATTTAGTCACGAGAATATACCTATAAAACTAAAATATACTGCTGGTGGGAGTGAGATTTGTGAGACTGACATTGGACGAGTGCAACAATATATATCTGCACGTTCCTCCTTGATCTGCACATAGCTGCACTTGTCTGTAAGAATAGCTCTGCACAAGCGCCGGATTGCTTTGATTTGATTTTATTAGCGTAGAATGAGAAAAGAGAACTAGCGGGAGGGAAATTCTTAAGGCCTGTGTCCACGATCCTAGAAATCGATCCGAGTTCTCGGATATAGGCCGCAATCGTGGACACTACCAACTCGGACGCAAAAATCGAATAGAAAACTAGAATGGAAAAATGCGTTCTGTCCCATTTTTTCGTACAAGTTGCTAATTTCATTTAAATGTTACCAATTTAAAATCTTGACGTTTGATAAGCTTGAAAATGATAAGGTTATAAAATATTACCTAATTCTACTCATTTTTGGTATTGATTATGAATAATTACTTATAAACAAATTAGTATATTCGTTGTAAAAATTTAATTTACTTATTGCCGAGATAATTTCTTGGTTATGTTTTATTAGTTTTTAGTATTGGTAGAAATGGCTGAAACTAACTTCATAAATTCGACCAACCTGACATCTGTAGTCATACAAGTTCAATTTTTATGATGTAAAAAATGTGATCGAGAACTCGGAACGATTTCTAGCATCGTGGACACAGGCCTTTACACTAATTGACAAGGATAGACAATAATGTTTGTAGCAGACTCCTCTTAAGTGAGATATAGGGCATCAGCAGTATATTTTAGTTTTATAGGTATATTGTCACGAGTTACTATATTTTAAAGTTTGAGCGTTTCTACAAAAATGTCCTATAAAAATGATACCCCCTATTATTACGTAATTGCTCGTCAAGTTTTATTTTTCTATTACTTGACATCCAGTATATAATTTTCTAATATTTAAAAATGATCCTGAGTTTAATTAAATGAGGTATTCCTCTATAGTAAAATTTACAACGAAAACTATTTTAATATAAAAGACTGATCTATAAAAAAGAGAAAAATGAAAAAAATATTCATAAGTATTTTATTTAATATGTTTTTTGTTAATTAGTTTAGCGCGCAAAGCGTATGACGTAGATGTTCCTGATAATAGTTCTCAAAACTTATTAACCCGACTATACTGTAAACCGGAACTTGCATGCTGATTGCTGTGTGTGATTATGCTTTTACAATTTAAATACACGTGAAAATAAAACAATAAACAAATAAGATAACTAATATGAATTTCACGTAACAAGTGACGACGTTTCTACATTACAGCAGCAGGCAGCGCTGTTATCACTCTCACTCTGGTTTGCCATTAGAATTATACTGTATTTCAGATAAGAATATTACACACATAAAACTTATTACTTGATAGCGCTAAAATCTTTAAAATTAAGGTAGCTAGAAAGTTTTTCCTTATCTCAAATTCAAAAGCTCCATATTTGTATTTTAAGCAAGAGGCAATTTCAGAAAAAAAATGAATAGATTTACTTACTTGGTAGTTTGCTTCGCATATCTAATAAAGTATGAGTAATTTCATCAATAGCACCATTTGACGGAGCACACAAAAGTATGCGAGGCTTAAAATATGTATTCTTATTTGTATCACATAATAACTGGCGTACTAAATTTTTAATCACAAATGATTTTCCAGTACCGGGGGGCCCTTGGATCATATAAATCCCTGGTTCATTCCGAGTACATATTTGATATGCCTCGTAAATGCACATCATTTGATCGGCATTTAAAACGTCCTAAAAATATTAATATTTAACACAATAACATTTCTTTTTTCGGCAAATGTACCTCTATTACTGACGTCATTTGAGTGGGCCTGCTTATCTTGTATTGCTGTATATTTGGTTTTAAAATTAAATTACTTAAAAGCGAATTATTTAAACATGACACTGGTTTAAACATACGTAATGAAGGAGATATTCGAGAAACTAAACGTATTCTCATTAATTTTTCTTTAAGTATTGTAACATTTGTACAACTAATAAGTAGAGAAAATTGAACTTTAAATGGAGCGATAGGACCAAATTCACTAAACTGTTTATGAATATGATCTGTCGGTGTCATTCGCCTTTTATTGTAACTAGAAACATATCCGAATTTTTGAGTCGTAGCTAGTTGCGAATCCTTATCAAAGTAATATTCAGCAATTAGTAAATCGCCCTGTTTAGGATAATTATCTATTTCATCTCTTTCGGCTAAACAGTAACATGATAAATATAATAATCCATTTGGTCTACTAACTATATGCTCAATACGAGCCAATTTAATTGGAGTATTATTACAGCACCAATCTCTAAAGACATTCCTCCAAAGTTCTAACAACATTAGTGGTGTTACAATGTCCATGTAATCACCAATGCTGTTGAAATTTGTCACCATTCTTACGGGTTTTCGTTTTGAAACTTGCGGCGAGACACTTATAACTTTTTGTTCTTCAAGCCAAGCGGGTTTCCAGCACAGTAAAGTTGATAGGATATCGTTTTCGTTTCGATTATTCATTTCCGGTATAGGGGCGTCTTTTGAATCGACTTGTCGGCAGTTATTTCCAGGAGAACGTTCAATATACCGTATTTTGGGATCGAGATTAAATCTAACTTTTTTCTTTACTTGTGGTTTTTTAGCGTTGGGACATATTAATATTCCGCTAGATCTTCTGACTTCTACAGAAATGCGTTGTGGTTGTTGTATTTCTTTTTTATTTTCAGTAGATGTGCTCGGTCTCCTTTCTGAATATTCTTTTTTATTTTCAGATGAAGTAGATATTTTCGTTTCTGCCGAAATGCGTTGTGGTTGTGGTATTTCTTTTCTATTTTCGGTAGATGTACTCGGTCTCCTTTCCGAAAATTCTTTTTTATTATTTTCAGATGCAGTAGATATTTTTGTTTCTGGATATTTTTTGGGTTTAGAAGTTTCTTTTGGTTCTTTGTTTATAGCATTTAAATCATTAAATGAAAGTTTATTTAATTTGGTAATACCCGGTGTTTTACTTGTACTTGGTTTATTTGATGTTTTAGGAATTGTGTATTTCTTTTTCGCTGGTGGTTCTGGTTCCAAAGGTGCGTCAGCTTTTTTCTTTAAAGAAATTTCTTTCGCTTCTTCCTCTCCTGTTAGGAAAAGTCCTCGACTATTCGAAATTTTTACTTTAGGTTTAGTGTGAGGTTTTTGAACTGTTTCTTTCTTTTCTTTTGTAGATTTTTTAGATGGAGTTTCTTTTTTTTCTGCTTTTTTAGACGCTATTTCTTTTAACTTTTTCTTACGATCTTCCTGAATTTTTAATTTTTCGTTCTTTGAGTAGACTTCAATGGATTTTCTTCTCCCTTTATGTCGTTTATCAAGTTCTGTTCTCACCGATTTATCGATAGCGATACTAGAACCTGCGGGCGTAGCAAGAGACGTTGATGAAGACGACGCACTTTCATGATTAGATTTTTTCTTTTTACGAGTTTTTATTTCTTTTGCTTTGGGTTCTTCCGGTGCTTTTCTTTTACCCTTTGTTAAATGTGGGGCTTCTATGACTGGCGGTTTTACATACCACTTTTTCTTTTCTTTATTTTTTGGGTGCTCCGCGTCTGTTTCGTCAATACTGGGAACTTTTGATAATTCTGGTGTTTTATCTGCAGAAGTGCTTGGCGTTTCTTTAGACTCCTTTTCCTTGTCCTCAACAGAAACTCTATTTTTCTCTACATCTTCAGCTGGTAAAATATAATTTTCGTCAGCATCCGGAAGAATAGAGGAAGTTTGTTCAACATCCGTTTCTTTAGATTGTTTGTCCTCTACAGGAACTCTATTTTTCTTTAAATCTTCATTCGGTGAAACATAATCTTTTTCTTCAGCTTCCGGTAGAACAGGAGAAGTTTCTGCATTTTTCACTTCTTCTAAATCTATTTCTAAATCTCTATCATCGAATGTAGGAAAGAAATCTTCTTGAGGTTCAGGCGAAACTACTTCCTGTTTTCTTTTCTGAGAAGAGGAAATAAAATCTTGAGATTGTGATAACTTAATATACCAAATGCGGCAATCATCGTCGTCTAATGCGTCATCGTCATCTAATGCGTCTTCTTCTTGCTCGTTATCGTTATAGTTGTCGTAGTCTTGAACTTCATTCTTGATAGTAATAAGTTCTTGATGAGATTCCTTCGGATCTGCAACTGCAGAAGGTGACTCCTCTGGTTCTTCTTTCATTTCGAATAATTGCGACCTTGGGAAGTTATCTTCATCGTCGTCAATAACTATAACAATGTCATCGTCGTCGTTCATTGTGAAACTATGATTCGGTTCATTTTTTATTGCCACAGCGTTTTCCTCATCGCTAGAAATTATAATTTCTTCGTTAGTTGCTTTTCCTTTTTGGTTTTTTTCTTTTAATTGATTAATATTGTCTATGTCGAGTTTAACATCTTTTTTTGTTAGTGAAGTACTTGCAATTAATGATTCATTCTGTAGTTCCGAAGAATTTGCCCGCGGTTCGTTGGTTGTTTTTATTTCCTTATCATTGTTATTAGAAAGATTTGATAACGCTGGTGTCTCAGAACACCCTTCGCGATCGTGAGTAGCGCTGTTTTTATTATTATTGTCCGGTGATTTAACTATATTGTCTTTATCCATTTTAGATTTATTTATTCGAGACTGAGCTGATTTATTAATTTCAGAAGTGGTTTTAACTTTTAATTCCTTGACATTTTTCGGCTCCGCCTTATTTTTATCTGTATTGTAATTTTTTGATTCTGTATCATTTATATTTTTTTTAACATATCTGTCTATATTATTTTTATTTTCGGATTCTGTTAGAGGTTTAGCTGATTCGTTTGTAGTTCTATTGTCTATTCGATCATTTTTTGATTCAGACTTATTTTCATCCGTAATATCTTTGGTAATTTTATTTATATTTAATATGTTATCTATAGCGTCATGTGTTTTTGTGTTATCAGGTATTTTTTTCAATTCTTTTGATAAATTTATTCGTTTATTATCATCGAGTTTATCAATAATATTTTTTGGACGATTTTCTTTTGCTTCAGATTGTTGATGCACCTTACTAGATGAAGGTAAATCGCTTTCTTTCTGTGGAACTTCCAATTTCGAAGTTGGTACAGCTTCTTCCCTTTTTCCTTGCCTAGGGGTAATTCCTCTTGATTCTTCAAAATTTTTGCGCAATCTTCGTCCAACCCGAAATAATTCCTTTTTGGGTTCTTGGGCATTACTCGGTGCACCAATACCAAGCAAATCATCGTTCTGTAGCATAACATCTTTACCATGTTCAATAGGGCTGTCATTGACGAAAGTACCATTTGAACTCTACATAATATAATTGATAACTGTTAATGTTATGTACAATAAATTACATACTTTACCTGTAAGTCACGTATATAAATGTATCCGTTTGGTTTGAGGGTAATTATACCATGATTTCTGGAAACTAAAGGATTTATGCTTGTTATTTCATAACCTCTTTTTCGTCCTATTCGGTATTCTTGAAATTCATTTAAAACAATGCTGATGCTCACTTCGGGGTCATCTACACGCTCCAAACTTTCCAAAACCCACTCGTACATTTCTAACTATCTAATCTTAAATAAAAAAGTTTAATTAATAATCAACAACAATGAACATTGTTTCAACAATAAAAACTTCGGTACAAGTTTACTGATATCATTTTGGGTTAATGCATGATTACTTACCAAACTTAAGTCTAGATATATTACAAATTACGACATAATAAATGATGACACAAGTATTTATATTAAAGATTTAGGAAAAACGCAACAAAAATATAACAATATAAACTGTCAAAATAAGAGAGAGATTCGCGCACAAATGCTCCACTCCCTCATTGCCAATCTTGCCAACTTGACAAGGGCCCATATTTCTTGTTTGATGGATAATTTCAGACTATTCTTTACTTTAAATGTACGTAAAACGTAAACTAACCAATTGTTTATTAAATTTTGACGTTTGAGAAAACCGAATATCAACGTTGACTTAACCATCCAAACAAGTATGGATAAAACGTCCAGGAATGATATGTACGTAATTTAAATTTGAATATTTTTAGTTATGTACAGGCAGGATAAATCTTTCATGCGAGATCCGGCTACTGTAAATAGTAGAATTTACATAGGAAATTTAGATGAATCGGTAACATCCGAAAGCTTAAAAGAACATTTCCAAGCCCATGGAAACATATTGGGTGTTGTTGTACAGCGTGGTTTTGGTTTTATTCAGTTTGAAGAAGATAGCAGTGCACAGCAATCCATTCAAAAAGAGCACGGTGTTATGTTTCAAGGGCGAAAGTTAAACGTTAAGCAGGCAATTGACAATAAAAACAAGAATGCTCCTCCCGGTGCACCGATGGAAGATTTACCAGCTCCTGGCCCTGGAAAGCCTATAGGGCCTCCTAAACCAATGGATGGTGGTCCTCCACGAAAGATGATGCGGCGTGGCGGGGGCCCACCTCGTGGAGGTGGCCGCGGCGGCGGTATTATAGGCATGGAACGAGATATATCTCCTGGCGGTGGAGAGGATCGTGATTACAGGTTTTCTCATTCTTCTTTCTTATTGTTTGAGATTCATTTAATGCAGATAAATGTACCTCAGTTATTGCAGAGATGGCCCGTCGTACTACGATAGAGAATATTCCGGACCAGGTGGTGGATATGTTCCACCACCTGCGCCTGATAGGCCTCACAGGCAAAACGACAGAAATGATTGTGAAATTATCGTCGTTGCTAAAGCCTTAACGTAAATATCACTCACTTTATTTTACTATAAGTTATTTTATTTTGTATGTGTATGATTAGAAAGAATGCCGGAATGAATCAGTTGAGATTTAGGTGCGTGAATGTTTATTATCAATGTTTGTTCGTGAGATTGATTCGCGGATGAATTTTGTAAATGGTGTGTTAAGAGCAATGAAAAAAATTAAAATTATAACGTTTAATCATGAACCGAAATTAAAAAGGTGATTTTTAAAACTGTTTTGTTCAAGAGCCGGTTTACTCCTTACTTAACCGGTTTTTAAATTGGTTAGATTAACTGGTTAATAAAATCATTTTAGCAATAAAAATAGTTATTTGTATATCAAGGCTGCGAAATCACTCTCTAGCGTACCGAGAGAAAAATTGTCGCCGAGGCCGCTTGCAGCCAAGGCAAGAAAATCTCGATGGCGTTAAAGGATTTCGCGGACAAGGTGTACACAATATTTTTTGTGCAACCGTAAAAAATATGTAATTACAAATTTTATTAATTTTAAACAATTTCATTGTAAATAGAAAGTTAGCTTTCAAGGTGGCTACGGAATTAACATATGATAAACAAAACCATGCAATTCTCAAGTGTCAAAGTGATTGTTTACCTAATTTCGCGGCCGTTACTATAACAACGATCACGAAATTTAATTTCGCGGCCTGTATTGCGGCTGCGAAATGCTTATTTCGCCTCCGGTTGCACAAAAACTTATTTATACAATCTTTTGCGTCCGTCAAAAAAAGTACATTTTTTTCATTAAAATAGGTTCATAAAGTATGTATATTTTACACAATAAAACACTATGATACTTTTTTCACGGGTCACGCTTTCATTGTAGACGTAAAAATAGTTATTTATGCAACATGAGTACAATTTATAGTTCCATTTCACGAATAGAAAAGTGAGTCAAATCCTATGAGTTGTATACAATTTTTTTTCTCACAGGATAATATGGGATAGTTTAGTCATGTTGAAATGTAATGATTTATCCACATTACTGCAATACTATACATGCAATAACGATATTAAATTTATCGTTACTTAAATCGCCCGCAATACGATGACATATGCAGCTTCTTTGGTTCACTAAAATCCGCTACGAGCGCTAGTTTAGAATGAAAACATGAACGTCTTCTAAAGGGCGCGAGCAGACACGTGACTCGGGTGTCCTTGACGTACTTGGAATCAGCTGATTTGTGTGCGCATGTCGTTTTGACAAGAACAGTGTCACTTTGACAATACCAATGTTTTAACTTATTTTGATTTTGAACTGCTAAAATGTTATTAATGTACAATTTTCAGGCAGTAAAACACATGAAATTAAAAATAATAACTGCTCAATAGTTCAAAATTAAAATAAGTCAAAACATTGATCTTGTCAAAGTGAATCAGCTGATTCTTAACACGTCAAGGACGCTCGAGTCACGTGTCTGCTCGCGCCCTATATTTGATATTGAAACGTCAAATTAAATGACAAATCGCAAAAAGCAAATTATTTTATTTTAAATATGTAAATGTAAAACCTAAAACATACGATAAACACAGAAATTGAATTGTCAAGTGTCAAATCTAAACATAAACAGGTAGCTGTATTTTTCTTCTGTCTCTTTCTATGAAGCACGTTTTGGGCACGTATGTCGAGACTTAATTCGCACATAGTTGATGTTATGTACGCCGCAATGGCGGGAACAAAATATTGCAAAAGATTAACATTTTTTTCTCTGGTAATTTATAAAATAAAAACCTTTAGATTTAAAAATATTTTGATATATAAAAAAATTAAAAATTCGTAAAGTCTCCCATTGCAGTAATGTGGAAAAATCATTCTATTTTAACATGACTAAACTCCCCCATTGTAATCTCGTTAAAATTTTCTCTAATTTATTTTAGTGTAAAAATCAGCTACTTTGATTACAGTTAAAAAAAATGCACTCAATAATTATCGGATTTTAGTAATGAAAATTATCAATTTTATTTAAAAATCATGTTTTTGGACTTAAAACATGCTATGGTTAAGAGAGGAAATATCCGACCTGAAAGAATAAATTAATTTGTATGAATGTGGGAAATGACGTGAATTTACACAAATTAGTAATTGTTTACATTACAGTGAATATGCTGAATACATTGAACACCGATTAAAATCTATCGGTTTAGTAGTAGATCTTCTTTTTCCTAATGAAGATGTACCGATTGGAAGAGTATTAGCGAATATTTCTAGCAGAGGCTGCTTATATGCAATATTAGTTATGCCACAAAACGAAGAGCATCGTAGTTTAACCCTGAATATTCTGCATGGTATTCCACAAGGTAATAAAAATATTAAATGATGTTTTTACAATTATTTAAATATTTGTTATGTAGAACACAGAAATATGCCAGTTGATGATGCAGTAGCATTAATTTCTCGTAATTTCGATGCCTACATGCGAGGAGAAAAGTCTGGAGGTCCTTCAAACGTTTCCATTGGACCAGCACCACCGTCTGCAGAAAGACATCCAGAGGCTATTCAGGTATATTTTTGTAATTATTTTCCAGGGCAAATGAAATAACAAATATTTTTAGATTTTATTAAATCTCTTGGCTGACAATCGGCAATTAACAACTCTCCAGTATGATAGAATAATAAAATATTTACAAGAAAGACGGGAACTGCAGTACAAACAAGAGATTGGGGAATCTTTGAATGAGAAAGATTTCAAAAAGGAAACGGAGCTCCAGAATAGAATAATGAGTATCTTAAATAAAACTGGTGCAAGTCCAGGGGCACCTTCCCCTGTAGTGGTACCTAGCGTTCCGCCCCCGGCAGCAAAAACTTCGACTCCAATTCTCAATGATCCTTCAGTACAAAAAGCATTAGATAGTTTATTACAAGGAGACATTTTAAAAAGTATTTCTTCTACTGGAAGATTTTAAAGTGACTGACCTGAAAGTTACTTCAATTTTATGAAACTTTATATTTTACTTTGAAGTAATATCATGATTCATTTATAGATTGTAAATTATGTAATGTAGCAATACATATAAACAATTTTCATTAATTTTAAGCCGTATAACTTGAATGTATTTTATAAATTACAACAGAAAACAACATTCGCATAATAAACAGAAAATAAATATAATTAATTACGTCTTTTATTTTTCGCATATGATACGAAATAATTAATTTCAATAGGTAAACTTTCGATGTAATAAAATGAAATTTGGTCGTGTGAAAAGGTTCGTTTTTGTATACAAAGGAAAATATAATAATTACTGGCGCTCGAATCTCTTTGGCCTTGAAATATAAACAAACAACCTAACGCACAAAACTAGACCCGAATTTTCCAAGCGTTAGGTTGTTTTTAGAAAAATATACAAGCGTTTTTTACTAAATTTGGCAACAATGTAGCTTCATCCATATTTAGCCCTTATACAGGAAGTCCGTTTTTCGAGGCTCACCATTGGTATCTAGGAAACTATAAGACATACGAAGTTGCCCCATTATAAGACCATTTTAAAGATGCATTTATTTTTCCCAAAAAATTTATAGGTTACTAGATAAACACAAAAATTCAAATTTTGTTAATTTTTATTTTTATTCGCGACTGAAATTAACCCGTAGCCACCAAGCGGCAAAATTGCAAACCCTCCGAATTGGAAATTGCAGCCAATCACACCTCAGAAAATTATCAACTAAGGCTAACTATGGGCCGTATTCTGTAACTCGGTGGTTAATTTTTAACCATTGGTTAAATTTTTTTATCTATTATTGATTTGACATCTAAAAATCTTTTTTTGTTATATGTCAACATACTTGATTGGTTAAACAAATTAACTAGTGGTTAAATATTAACCACTGACATACAGAATAGGCCCCTTTGACAGGTATGTAAACAATGTTTCTAAAACGTCGAAAAATTTCGCTTATCAAAACTCCCTTGCTTGTAAAAATACATCTTATTGGCTTAAAGGGTGCGAAATTTTTTTGTGACGTTTTGTCGAAATGGAACTTAGTAACTATGTAGAATCCTGAATTTGCATTGGCTTATAAATTTATGAGTGAAATAGTCACTGCTAAATTTTGAGTTGTGAGATCAACATTATGATTTTTACAGGGCGCGAGCCGACACGTGACTCGAGCAACCTTGAAGTGCTTGGAATCAGCTGATATGTGTGCGCGTGTTACTTTGACAAGAACAATGTCACTTTAACAAGACCAATGTGTTGACATATTAATTTTGAATTGTTAAAAAGTTATTATTTTTAATTTCATGTGTTTTATTGTCTCAAAATTGTAAAATAATAACATTTAAGAAGTTCAACAACAAAATATGTCAGAACATTTTTCTTGTCAAAGTGACACGCATACACAAATCAGCTGATTAAAAGCACTTCAAGGCCGCTTGAGTCACGTGACTGCTTTCGCCCTATATGGACGCCTTATTAGAAAGTTACACATGGAAGAGATTTTTTTTAGCTTTCCATCGATCAATAACTTTTTGACGTTCATTTGTTTCAAACAACAAAAATGCGACTATTAATTTTATAAGGCAAAAACAAATAATTATGGCAATAAAACAAATGAAAACATAATTACAGATTATAATTTGTTTATTATCATTGCTAATTTCCTAGTTTAGTTCTCAAAATTTTATTTAGTTTATAAGTACTTTAATAATTTTATAAGGACATCATAGCAGCCAATGACTACATGGAAAACGAAATTTGAAGTGTTTCAGAGCTGAATAAGTTAAAAATATTACCCTAGAAAATTAATAATTGTTATATGTAATTATACTGTTTGAAATAAATGAACATCAATAAATTATACATCGCTGGAAAACTAAAACAATCATCTTTTCAATTTTGTAACTTTTAATATGGCGTCCATATAAAAATCATAACTTTAACCTCATAATTCAAAATCAAACAGTGTCTTAAAGAAGTGCAAACCAAAATTCCATATTATTATTATTATATATTTAGAAATTATTTGTAAAAATAAAAATGAGAAAAATTTGAATTTTTAGATTTACCTATAAATGTTCCGGGAAAAACAAATACATCTTTAAAATGGTCAACTAATGGGTAACTTTGCCCTAATTTAACTGAAATCATATCCCTTAGTTTCCGAGATCCCAACGGTAGCTTCGAAAAACGCACACATGTATTTTCCTTTGTTTGTATTCAAAAATAAACCTTTTTGCACGACCAAATTTCAATTTTGATTCAGCAGATAGCGTTCACATCAGCCCCAGTTTTAAGCAATCGAAATTCATTATTCTCTGCAATACTGAATGGCTTAAATGGAATAAGGTATAGTACATCGACAGTTTCACCTTTCAATGTAATAAAACAACTATAAAACAAATTAAAAATAAAATAATTAAATGATTGAATTACAATACAATATACTCTCTCAAATAGCATTAATACATACACATGTACAACTGCACAATATTTATTATAAGAGTCTTTAAATGACCTCTCCTGGAATAAAATACAATATATTATGACAATAAACCTACTTGGTATTCATATAAATATGACGTTTTACGATAAAATAAATGTCTACAAAAATTCTACAATTTCTCCAATCAATCGTTTTAATTATACAGGATGAATTTTATACAATTTCTGTAATCGCGAAGCCACTAACATTTCAACAAGATAATCTAAAGTCTCTAACTTTGTTAAGACTAATAAAATATCTTTGGGTTACATAATCCAGTCGTTGATTAAAAGTAAATTCGATAAGTTATGAGACTTTACATCTGGCAGTTTAATTTAATTTAGATTCCGTAGTACGCGTGTGCGAAATGAGAGTTATTATACCATAACTATGACTATAACATAAAACTCTTTTTTAAGCGAACATTGACTTGCAATATTATTTACAAAATGTCACTATCGCTATCTTCCGGTAAACCATTGAATGCGAGTTCTTCTTGTGATGTTTCTTGTTGAGGGACTGAATTGCTTTCACTAGGGAAGTCTTCTGGCGAGGGGGATTGGGGGGAGTCGTCGTCGGTGTGGGCCCGGCCTGCCGACGGATCAAATGCCTCCTTAATTTGGCTGCTTGCCCCT
This sequence comes from Harpalus rubripes, assembly GCA_963082715.1. Taxonomy (NCBI): domain Eukaryota; kingdom Metazoa; phylum Arthropoda; class Insecta; order Coleoptera; family Carabidae; genus Harpalus; species Harpalus rubripes. The sequence continues at coordinate 9,458,458 of OY720451.1, forward strand.
TTGGGGTCTAGATCTGTTGCCCAACTGAAGTGCATAAGAGCTAGGTCTGTGTTGCCTAACTTTCTATGGACTTTTCCAATCAAATAATAAACGAGAGATTCTTTAGGAACAATTTCTTTTAGTTCTTCTAATTCTTTCAACGCTTCGGCGTGTCGCCCCAAATTGAAGTAGACCTGTCCCCGATGGAATTTACATAATGGGTTTTTGGGGTCATTGGCAATTGCAGCATTAAATGTTTGTAACGCCTTGTCTGCTTGTTTCAAGGCATGTTGAACTACTCCAATGTGACACATCAATACTGAACTATGAGTATTAATAGATAATGCGCGTAAATAATTTATTTCCGCTAACTGATACCTTTCTTGTTTTGAATATATTGTTCCAATACCGAACCAGGCATTGTAATGTCTAAAGTCCAAGCAAATAGCTTGTCTAAAACAACTCATTGCTTTGTCTAATTCTTCCGTCATAACATATTCATGTCCCAATAATGTGTACGCGTATGTAAACGTCGGATCAACATGAACCGCCCGCTGGAAAAATTTAATAGCAGTATCATGTTCTTTATGTAACGAAAAACAATTTCCAGCGACACACCACGTAACGGGAGAATTTTTATCCAATTTGATTAAATCTTGTGCGAGAGCTGATAAAGAAACTTCTTTCTGTAGATGCCACAAGGCTGTAGAATAAACTTCCATGTATTGAAGTCGGTGAGGTTCTCTCTTGTGTACTTCTGCAAAATATTCGACGCTTCGTTCGTAGTCAGCCATTTCGAAATACGCCACTCCGAGGAGGCACTGCACCCACGAGGTGTTGTACTGCTGTGGACTGACCGCACTCAAACATTCGAACGCCTTTCTGCACTCATACTGGGACAAATACGCATAAGCTTGACCAAGCGTCCGCATGAGCTGCATTAAACCTTCCGCGCACTGTTTCTGAATTATCACTGATTGTTGTAAGTTATTATAGTTGTTATTTACATTTGTATTGTTTGATATTGCACTATTAGCGATTTTATTTTCAGCGGATGTAATAGTTTCGGATCTTTCTTTATCTCGATTACGAGCGTTTAATTCACTATAAACATTTTTATTTAAATTGGTTTTAGCTAAACGTTTATTACTTTTTCTGGAGGGGGATTTTGGTGTTGCAAATTTGTTTCTATTTGGAGATTTGTTGTTTTCTTTAACTGAATAACTATTACTAAAGAGTCTAGAACTGCGTCGAACATTTTGAGTGGCGAGAGACGTAAGAGATGCGGGAGAACTTGGGGAAGAAATCGCACTGGGGACATTACTTGATTGGCTAAATACTGGCTTACTAATTTGTAACGGAGTTTCTTTGCGCGTAATAAGCTGCCCAACATGCGCCCTGACTCTTTTCGCTAGAGATTTTTGGTCATTCGCTTCTGTTAATGTTGGTTGAGACACAATTGGTGTTCCGAAATACGTATCTGGGCTGCTTTCCCAATGAATAATTCCAAAACTAGGAGTTATTGGACTAATTGAAGTTCCGTTTCCTAATAAACTACGATACCTGACTGGTTTTAATCTTGTTTGAGGCATTGCTGTAATTCCTGATAATACTAAAGGATTGGCCAAAGGACTCTCTTCTGGTGTACACATTTTGGTGTTGATAGAACTCTGCAAAACAGTTCCTGAAGAAGGTGTATTTTGAAATAAATGATCTTGTTGAATAATATTTTGTACAGGAGTAACTAAACTCTCTACATTGATAGAATTGTAACCACCATGACAAGTTGAAAGGTGTTCGAGATCACTTAACTGAAAAATCCGACTGGCGTCTGGTTTTTCGCCCTTGTTGCATAATTCAACGAAACAAGACCATAAAAATGGATTTATCTTCAAGGCTCGCTTTAAAGCGTTTGCAGCTTTTAACCTTCGCTCGGTTTTGATACATATTTTGGCTAGAAGTTGTAAAGCAAACGATGCTTGGTCACCAAATTCAGCAACTAATTCATCTAAACTGCGTTGGGGTGCATCAGACCCCGTCAGAGCAACTTCTGCTTCGCTATATCTGCAGAGTTCTGTAGCACAAAGTGCAAGTAAATATCTACACTGCGGGGAAGCACCAGGATGCTTTTTAAGTGTAGCATAAGCATGATTTCTTAATCCTGATCTATAATAAGATGTTGCGAGAAGAAATAATGTTTCGTCTGATTTAACTGAAAGTAAATATAAAACTAATATTTTATGCAAGTTTTGACATGTTTATAGCTTACCTTCGGCGTATAAACGTTCAGATAGAAAAACAGCATCGTTATAAGCATAGTGATTAAGGCAGTGCCAAATGGCAGCCTAAAAAAGTAGTAATTATAGAAGATGAAACATAATATATTTTATAAACAAAAGCACATATTCGTAAAATATTAACGGTTAATAATTACCTGGATTGGTTCTTGAACAATCATTTTCTCTTCTCTGTTGCAATTGAAAAACGATCGCACATATTTACTTCGTAAGTTCCAGCAGAATAGGTATACAGCAGCCACTAATTTGTAACCTTTACACTTTTTGCATTTTAATGTTTAACTCTTTCTTTGACATAAAAATATAAAGCTATTAGTGCAATAAAATAAAATTCTTCTTTATATTTTATTACAATTTATAAGAAAAAGAAGATAAGTAAATTGACATCTGAAAATTCCCTGCTTTTTTGACATTTACATCAAAACGAAGCCGATGTTGCCAAATTTTAGCTAAATATATTTTTTAACATGTATTACTTGTTAATTTAATTTGTTTCAAAAAATTTAAATACACTTGAATAATAAAAATAATACTATTAATACCTAATAAATAATGTAAACAAATTTATAAAGACATTTGGGGTACGTTCCAAAATTTAAACCCAGAGTAGAAGATCTATACTTCATTTCACATAAGAAAATAGCGTTGGTTTAGATAAGGATATAAATTCTGCCCTTTGAATATTCAGAATGTAAACCTATACTCTGTTCCATTCCAGTTTTAAGTAGTCTAAATGAGGCGCGGGCAGACACGTGACTTTGACAAGTGCTTGTAGGGCATAGGGATAGTGTAGATGGTCTGTGTTGTAGGGCCCCACAAGGTTGCCAAGTATACAGCTTGTGTAACTTGTCTGTGTTACCAAATCAATTTAAGCGTAAAATTAATAAATAAAATTGTAAAACTAGTTATTATTAATGAATACCATATTTTTTTATTTTCTAACACATAAACTTAATTTTTAAAATATTTTATATAAAAATAGAGCGATTAGTGCTGCCATCTACGATACAAAGATTTCTTGGCGCGCTAAATTTGAGGAAACCATCAGTTCATGTTGAATGCTCTATTTTTACAAAAATTAATTTAAAAATTAAGTTTAATGTGTCAGAAAATAAAACAACATGATATTCATTAATAATAACTAGTTTTACAATTTTATTTATTAATTTTACGCTTAAATTGATTTGGCAGCACAGGCAAGTTACACAAGCTGCATACTTGGCACCCTTGTGGGGCCCTACAAGCACTTGTCAAAGTCACGTGCCTGCCCGCGCCTCATTACATTGGGTAAACTTGTCATTTGTCTCCAATTTCAGTTGTCAGTTATCATATTAAATGTACAGAATTAAGTGATGTTTAACCATGTTTTGTTATAATTTTTAATATTCAGGTCTTGTACTACAGTTAAAATATTTATTATTGACAAAGTTTGGTTTTACGAATTTAAATTATTTATTTAATGTATGTAAAAACGGTCGGCTCTCAAGCGTCATCTACTTTTTTCTTAAGTGAAATGAAGTATAATCAAATTCATATATTCAAACAATTATTGTTACCAATATTTGGTTCTAATTCATGCCAATATATACATTAAAAATCTTTACACATTGGCATATTTATTATTAAAATTTAAATATGCCCAAAAGGTTGTTAAACATTTAAACACAAAAGTTTAAGCAACAAATTCGAGACAGCACGCTACCAACGAAAGCAAAAGCAAACGACGAATCAAGATTTATTCTTACCTCGCGAATCTGGGGTACCGGGTTCAATCCTGACTGACGCCAAATATTTCAAATTTTAAATGGTGTAAAATTGACCCCTGTGCTGTACTGCACGCCAGCAATGAATGCCCGTGAGGTGACGCCTGGTAAACGCCCGCACGGTACAAATATGTCATCATCATTACCAAATTCTGTGTACAAAGCAGACTGGCACACCAAGCAATGGGTAATATACAGTGATGATATATTTATTTATTTTATTTATGGCTATTTCAAATAGACTATTATATTCTTAACTCTATGTCTGGAGTGCAGTTTTGGAACGCACCCTTCTTAAATCATGACCGTAACCGTAACTGCCAATTTGACAACATTGGCCATACCAACCACTCTTTCTTCAGTCAGTAAGAGTTCTCGAAAATACATGTGCGTTTAAAAAATACGTTGAATGTGTTAAAAACTGAATATATTCTTACCTAAATATTAGTGAATTTATATGTAAACACTACTTTTAGAACTATAAGTTAAATATTTTATTTATACCCTTAGAAATACGTCAATAATATATCAATATGCCACCAAAACCGAAACCGGGAGTTCCCAGTAAAAAAACCGAGACGAAAAAAAAGGAAAAAGTTATTGAAGTAAGTTTCCAAATTACACATTTACTATTATTAAGATTTTATATATTTGCAACACTTTTATTCTTAATAACCTCTAAAATCTAAGAACTGTCATTTAATAGTAATAGCTTTCATTCTATTATAGTTAATTCTTCAATACACAAAATGTTTTAGGATAAAACATTTGGATTAAAAAACAAAAAAGGAGCGAAACAACAGAAATTCATTCAGCAAGTTGAAAAACAAGTGAAAAGTGGCGGTACTCACCCACTTAAAGGCGAGGATAAAAAATTGGAAAAGGAGAAAAAGTTGAAGGATCAAAAGGAGTTGGCCATGTTATTTAAACCAGTTCAAACACAGAAAATCGAAAAGGGAGCCGATCCAAAGTCAATAGTCTGTGCATTTTTCAAACAAGGGCAATGTGGAAAAGGTGATAAATGTAAATTTTCACATGACTTGTCCGTGGAAAGAAAAGCCGAAAAGAGGTCGTTATATGTCGATATGCGTGATCCTGGTGATACAGATGACACCATGGAAAATTGGGACGAAAATAAGCTTGCCGAGGTCATTGAGAAGAAACACGGACAAAATAAAAAGGAAATGCCCACTACTGATATTGTAAGTACCAAAAATTCTTGTTTTACTCGATGTAGAGAAATATTTAAATTAAACTTAATGTAAATTGCATGGCTGCGGTAATCGGTTGTAAAACAGACGGTTCGGATTGTTTCCATTTACAATTATTTTTAATTATAATAAAAGTGTTCTCTGTAGTGCTCTTTCCGCGACAACTTTGAAAGCTCGTGACGTGGCGATTGGTACACTCAGAAGTTGGTAATTAGTCGTGACGATACACATATAATACTTAAATATTTTCTGCATAGTTTTTCAAATATTAAGAAAGAATATTTAATACGAAAGTATGTATTTAGCGAAAAACGCAATATTATGACATATTTCACTTTTTATTCTATTAATCTACTACATTTTATATTCGACTGAAATGCATAGACAATAGTTATTTTTTAAATAAGATGATAAAATAAGAAAAATTAATTAGGAATTAAATAATTATGTAAACACAATTTTAAAATTTAATATTAGTTGTGGTTCTAATGTGTATTCAAAAATAACAACTCAGAGTTGGCTATGAACAGAGAAACGTATGTCTGATTATTATTCAATAGACACTTATATAATTGACGTCACACGCAAGAGAGAGATAGAAAATCTCGCTTCCAAATAACTCCCTCTTGTTGTCTTACGTCCCTCTCTTAGGTACTGGATCTGTCATTTTGTTTACATCTGTCATTCGTGTTATAACCTAATTCTCTATTCTTACTTGTGTTTCTTAAAAATGAGTTTAAAGCGAGAAGAGGTGCCTGGGGCAAGATCATTCGAAAATACAACTAAAACGATGGCTGGAATGTACAAGTGATAGATCTTTGTTTGGAAGTCGTAACCAACGCAACCATTAGTTCTATGCTTTGCCGCTAGATGTGCTCGTGCAAATTGCAATTGTTCAAGTGTATTCAAAAGTCAAGTCAATTTTAAGGAGAAAAGATAAAGAAAGAAACGGTATAAAATATTGCGATCGCCGTTTTATAATTTATTTCCACTTCTAAAATAAGATCAAGAAGAAAAGCGTTGATTTCTTTAGATAACATTTTTGACAATGTATCGTGTGAAAATACCCCGAGTTGTGTACGTTAGAAAGGCATTATTGTCCGTTTAACTTTCGTAGTGCCTTTGACATAATGTCCGACTATAATTTTTAATATTCTACGTTTTACGGATCAGAAACTTTTAATAAAATTACATTACCATTGTAACAACTCACAATGCCATTGGGCGTTATTTGTTATATAACAATCCTGACAACAGGATTGTTATGATAATAATAATATTCCAGTCTCGTGGCCGCGTGCCTGACTGTCAGGTCGCGAATCTGGGGAACCGGGTTCGATCCCGACCGACGCCAAATATTTAGAATTTTAAATGGCACAAAATTGACCCCTGTGGTGCACTCTCTACGCCAGCAATGAGTGCCCGCGAGGTGACGCTTGGTAAACGCCCGCACGGTACAAATATGTCATCATCATTACCGATATCTGCTTACAAAGCAGATTGGCACACCCAGCAATGGGTAATATGCCGTGATGATATATTAATTTATTTATTTATAATATTCCAGTCGGACATTAAAAGTATTATTTTCATTTTTAATACATAAAACCATACAAGCATACTTTAAAACGTGCGGTAGAAAAAAATATAAATTATTTATCCAAAAAAATGTAAATGTATGATGAAAAGTATAATATTTCAAGAATGTTTACTAAAAAGTATATAAGATTTGCTATTAAAAAATCACTAAGAGAGAAAGTTATTTAAATTATGTTAAATACTTTTCCAGATTATTTAAAATTTGAAATATCTACTTCGAAAAAGTAAAATATTTGTATTTAAAATACTGTATCTGTTGAAATATACGTATATTTATATTTAAATACATTTGCCGAGTTCTGATTTTACTAATATGTTTCAGATTTGCAAACACTTTTTGGAAGCTGTAGAAAAAGCAAAATACGGTTGGTTTTGGGAATGCCCTTCGGGTTCAAAATGTATATATCGACATGCTCTACCTCCTGGATTCGTTTTAAAGAAAGATAAGAAAAAAGACGACAAAAAGAATGAAATTTCACTAGAAGATCTCATTGAGAAAGAAAGAGCTGCATTAGGTGTCAACCAGACAAAAATCACATTAGAAACATTTATTGCATGGAAAAAACGGAAACTTCAAGAAAAGAAAGATGCTGCTATTAAAGAAGAAGAGAAAAAGAGGAACGACTACAAAGCTGGAAGACAAATTGGTCTTTCTGGAAGAGAAATGTTTAGCTTCAATCCTGAATTGGCTAGAGATTACGATATGGAAGATGGCGATGAGGCGTTCGATACGTACGACATGGAAGAAGAGGAGGACGAACAAATAGAATATCGTGAATTGCAACTAGATCTTATTGGATTAGAAGCAGAAGAAGTAAGAATTTTTCATATTTTTTTTTATTGAAATACTAGCTGTCGTTTAAAAACTCAAATCCGGGTTCAAAAATTGTACATTTTTAGTAAAAAATGTGAGGTTAAAAGTAGATCAATATTTCGAATTCGGGTAAAATTACGAGTGTTAATTCTTGCAAATATAAACTCTGAAGGGTCGATTGATATATAAATATTTTAGGTGTCAAAACGGCCGAAAAAATTCGGAAAAATTTTCCCAAAAACAAGCATTTTATTTTGATCACAACTCCTCTATGGTTTAAATTATCGTCAAATTAACACGAAATTCGTGTTCTACGGAGTTTAAAATATAAATTAATATATTTCCATATCTCAAAACCATTTGGACAAATTTTTGTTTAAATATTTCTAAGATGACGCTCGTTGCGAATTTTTCGCAATTCTTCCAAAACATCAAAACTTTTATTTGGTTATAAATTCGGCTGAAATTTACACGAAACACATAAAATTAACTGCAAATCATTTATTTTTATTTAAAACTTATTGAAAATGTTGATTTTTTAACGAAAATATTTGATTGACAGCAGAAAAGTGTGGTTAAAAATCATGTACGTCTCAAAAACATTCGGCTGGTTTACAGCACCAAAAATATGTAAAATTTTGAACTATTTCTAAGGCACGTCCGAAAGGAGAAAGAAGGAAAGAACATCTCTACAAAAAAAAACTGTGTAGATTTTTATAGTCGTCAAACTTTCACTTTAATATGTTTATCTTTTGATAGGTGGATGGAACGGGTACCCTAGCAACAGAAGACAGATTGAAAGCCCAAGAAGAAGCAGCTGAATCCGAGAATTCAAATTCAGTAACAGAAGACGCATCTGCCGTCCCCATAAACGAAAACCTCTTCGTAGATGATGATTTAGAAGATCTAGATGAAGAATTAAATGACCTCGATCTTGATCAGTGATTTCTTCTATCAAACTGTCTTTGATTTTTAATAGAGCTCAATTGTTACTTTTAAATTGCAACTACAGAGAAATAAAGAATAAAGTATGGATTGTGAAATTAATTTACGATTTTTTTGTTATCGAAAATGTATGTATATTTATAAAGGTTATACTGTAAAATACATTTACTTCTTAACAGAAAATTCACTCCACAGTCTATTGAATTCTTTCTGATACTCTAGTACAGGCACAGGATGAGAAGTGATAGTAACGTATTCATAATTACCAGCAAGTCCTTGTAATGTCCAATTGAGCGATCCTGTAAGTAATTTTCGTTCTGGGAGGGCGTAGTCGATAATACAAAATTTGTGATGCATCAGACTTGATATTTTCTTGGTTCTTATTGGTATACCTACAATACTTACTCATTAGGGAAAAAATTGTTAATATTATAACATACAAGAAGAGTTCAAATTTAATTTAACTGATTTTAAATATAGAGTGTTCCATTTTGAGCTACCATCATTGAGATCTGGAAAATGATCTGCGACTTCGATTAAATCTAAGATTTTAAAGCTAAAACATATTTTTTTTTATTTCGGTGTCTTTACTGAAAACACGTCGTTAAGGTCTATAAACGCACTGTTTTTGGCGCTTTTTAATTTCTAGAGGCGGTATGGCTGTTTACAAAACTAACAGATGAATGGCATATAATCTCAAATTGCTGTCAGTCAACAATGAATTTTGATCTGTACAGTTAAAAAAATTAGCGGGAAGCGCTACCAATATAACTGATAAAAATACGAATTCATATTTTTGAGGTCGCGTTTTTAAAAATCTAATAAAATTATAAAATTGCCCCAATACAAAAAAATAATATTCAAAACATGTTATCGCACTCTTCATTTGTAAAACTCGTCGCAAAGTGGCTCGTTTTCGTGCGTCAACAGATTGCCTTATGAAACTTGTTTTTTAATAAACTATAAAACATAATAGAAAAAATATGTATTACTTTGAAGCAAAAATAAATATAGGTTCCATTTAAAAAAAATGTAAGTTCGTGTTAATCTCGAAAATATACCGATAAAATAGTTATAGACCTTTTCAATTTAAAGAGATAGAAGATATATTTGCATTGGAGATCTGCGCATAGTAAAAACAATTGGCGGGAATAATGGACAAGGGCTTGGCATGGCGTTTGTTTCTAAAAAAATTTAGACGTAAAATGTGTGAAGTCTGACGTTTCGTTTCGACAGCTCAACTGGCAGTTGTTGGCGCCATTTTACTTACTATTTGCAGCGATAGAAAGAGATAGTTGTGAAATTAAAAAGATCTATTTGAAATATGAGACACTTAAATAAATAATCATCACGGCATATTACCCATTGCTGGGTGTGCCAATCTGCACTTCGTGCCGAGTATTTAAGGCTTCAAGTCAAGTACAGAATTTTATTGACGAGTTATTAAATTAAATTAATTTTTTTCTGGAACCTTTGATTATAATAAAAATTAATATTAAATACAATAATTAAATTTGTAATGCGCTTCTCTCCTTTGTAAGGTGACAAAAATAGTTTTAGTAAATACACGAAAATCAATAAATTATTTTCAGTTATGCATTTTTGTTTTTGGTGCGTACGTTTTTGTTCATTTATAATGTCTTGCGAAGCAAATAATTGCGACAAGGTTCATTTAGACATTCTGGGATTAATATAACCATTGTAAAAAACACAACTATAAATATTCAATAAAATTTTAAATAAAAAGTTTAAATGTTTTCGTGACTGGTCAGGGAAAAGCAACTTTCGCGACGCATTTTTGGCGGAAAAATGGTACTTTCGCTCCGGTTTCAGAAAAAAATTATCTTCGTTAGTGTCTGGGTGGACAATAAAAATATCTAACTTTTTTTATTTGAAACATTTTTCTAGATCACAAATTGTTTAACAGTTATTTAAAAATATTTTATTAACCAAAATCAGTTTTTTTTACTATCTAGTAGAATTTTGGGCAAAACAAAGGCACATCTAAAATGCCTGCCCCCCCCCCCCCCTAAAGCGCACCCGCATATAATCGAAACCGTAATGGTGACTTTCGAAATCCGGATATATAATAATAAATAATTAAATATTTGTACCGTCCTTGTATCAAGTTGTCATGGAAATGAAACAATGAATATTACCTGCATCTCTAAACCAGCTTGTTTTCGATTCGCTACAAGTAGACATTTCTTCATCAACAATAACTCTTACTTTACAACCACGGCAATGAGCTTTTACAATTGCATCACTTAATTCGTTACAAGTTATCAAATAAATACATATATCAATTGTATTTTTTGCTTCGTGGATTAAACGAGCAATGTGCATCATCTTAGTTAGGGAGCAATTTTCACCGCATGATTTTTTCTTTCTGGTTAGACAATTTCGGCGGCAATTTACATTTGCACCAGTAAAGAATATTACTTCACCTGGGGGTACTTTCAATATTTGTGTGGTTTTCTTCTGTTGTTGTGGAAATCGTTTGTATAGATAATATATTCCTGCAGCACAGGCTCCTATTGCAACTGCTGCAGTTGTTGTTGATACATATGTAAAATTCATATTTTGAAAAAAACCAGTTTCCATGTTTAATCAATTTTTCTGGATGGATATGAATGATGTTATTTAGCACTATTACATTGAAATATGATATTAAGTCGTCTAGAAATTGTTTCAAAACAAAATAATAACCTTCAAAATATTGTGTTGTTTTTGCTGTCAGTTACAATACTTTTACAAGCCTTGGTAGATGACTCTAGTAGTCCTAGTAGTCTAGTAAAAAAATGAAGCACGGAATGAAAATAATTTTAAAATCCACGCCATATAATAATAACTCCGATAATTTATAATAAAAACAAAAACATTATTTTCATAACTTAAAAATAATTACTTATAAATTGTTTATAAAAATCATAGTTTATATTATTGCAGAACAGATACTGAATTTTGCAAATCCAAAAATATTTTAAACCACTTTTAAACTTATGACATGACTGGTAGTATTTACTCAATTAGAGTTGATTAAGCTATTACAAAAATAACAAATTCAATGGTTTTTTAATCATTACAATGTATTTTTAAATGGTAGCCATGGTAATCAGGGTAACTAAAATTTTGAGTAAATACCACCGGTCAAAATCTTATTACCGATCTCAGACAAAATTGGGGACTGTCTTCGATCGATAAAGTGTCCATACTGTTTTTATAAAATTGTTTTGTCTATTTTCACATAGCTACCTAGAATTTTTGAATAAAAATTATTTCTCACAATTTCTCAATTATCTAATTTTTCTCGAAAGTTTTTATATACTTTAATAAAAAGTAATATATCGTTGAAAGACAAAAAATAGCGGTTTACATTTTAGTAAAATAATTATAGATTGCTATTTAAAAAATTAAAGTTTGTATCTTGTTAACCTGACTTCATAAAAAATATCTACATCTGCCATCAAATATTTAAAATAATAAAACTTTTATTGAGCCATTTTTTTCTGACTCATAATAATAAAGTTTGTAAGGGGGGGGGGGGTCTGGTCATCATCCCTAACCCGTGGTATACAAAAATAACTATTTTTTCTTCAAGCGTATTATAATATTCATATTATGCTCCTGTACACACACTATAGAAGATGTTCATTGTCTTACTAGTACAAAAATGTTCTTATTGTTGTACTAGTAAAAAAATGTTAGTGTTTTAGTTCACCGCTGGCGGTGGCAGTTGTCACAGCAACACATACTCAGACTAAACATAATTAGACGCCGCAAATTACCATTTGTTGTGATGCAGGAACTTAAGTGGGCGTGCCGAGCTAGCTCGCGGCGTTCATGACATGCGGGTTGCATTTGCAATAGTTTGAAAGTGATAGCAGCTGTTAAGCGATTTTGGTTTAAAAAAGAAAAATTATATTTACAATGATGGTATCAATATTTACATTTTGATTATAAATAAATCATTTCTGAAGAAAATTTAAAGATTGCACTATAATATAACAGAAATATAGTATTAGTACGTAGATAAAGTGTTATTTTTATTGTTTTGAAAAACGAAGCATTGAGCAACACTAAATTAACTTTTGAGAAAAAATACTTGAACATAGAAATTTAAGATTAATTGAAATACAAACGAAAGAGTTCTGTGAATTAATAAATGGATAGGTTAAATAATACACACTTATAGTTTTTATTGAATCGATAGAATAAATAATACAAGATTGATAGTTTTCCACGCCTCCTTATCCTTATCATCAAATGTCTTGCTGATATCAAAAAAGATGAATGGTTTCTATTAAATATAATTGCTCTTGTCGATGGAGAACAGTCTATTTCGCGAGATGAACTACAATAGAATTCAATAATAAACATTTACACGTACCATTTTTTTTATTTACTTGTTAGGTTTTTAAAAATATTACCTTTGTTCTACTGCTGCAAAAACTTCGATATCGCAGGAAATATTTTCCGCAGAAATCCTTAAATACATATTAACATTCATTTTTTCTATATTAATTCAATAATAATGTCTTTCAGAGATTTACCTTTCTTCTACATCCAAATCTATTGCTGGTTCAATTTATTAAATTTTATTCTAATCAAAAATAATTGCAAGTTTACACACCTAGATGTTGAAGCAACAAGGAAAATATCGGTCGAAACTTTTGTCTCCTGGGTCTTCATTCTGAAAACATTTATTTTGTTTCATTTATTTTCGAATGTTAATTTCAATTTCAAGTACTTACTTATTCAGTATTTGTTTCCTTATTGAAGAAATATTTGGTAAATCGAAGACGGTTGGAACCGCATCTTTTTTTAGTCGATTACCAAGGAAACTAGACTCTTCAAAATGCCGAGAACAGACTAAAGAATATTTCGACGGGACCCGTTTCAAAATAATGCCTTGTTGAAGTATTATATTCAACCACTCGTCTTTCTTATCTGTATCCTTTGGCAACCTACACAATCTTTTGTAGTAATTAACAGATCTATATTTATAGGAAAACTTACCGATGAAAGCTTCTATAGAGCTTTTTGACATTTGATAGTTCATCACATATTAAACAATAATGAACCATGCTGAATCATTTACGGTTTAAATAAAAAATATACACAAAACGTAAACTTCACCGCACCTAACCTTACAAAATCACATTCGAACCTTATTTGAACGTAGAATAATAATAACAAATTAGGCAGGCAACACGCTGTACAAAACAAACGCCTCATTCCCTCCTATCCTCACCTAACCCCTCACCAGGGAAGGAATGGCATCACAACAAACCATTGCGCAGTATAGGCAATGCGGCGTCTAAGAACACATATTATATTGAAAATTGTTATTTGACAGTTGTCTTGTTTTTGTTTTGTAGTGTACACAGCCTGCTTGAGCTGAAATTGCAAACACTACAATTAAAAAAATCCAAAAAAGTCAAAAAATTCTTTGAAACACTTGAAGAAAAAAATAGTATATGTCATTCGGAGTAGAACGCCCTTTTTTGTTTTACCCAGCTTGCCTAGCCTCGGCTGGCGCCTCGGCCGCAATAGCTGGGTTCAACACAAAAAGACCGCTTTCTACTCCTAATAACATAATATACTATTATTATTCGAATGGTTGCAGTAAGATGTTTTTTTTTGTTTATATTGAGGAATGGGTAATTTATTCTAAAAAAATAAAAATAAATGTTTTGTATAAAAGTTTAATTATATCTACAAACAAAATACAGAATTTACATTTTTAAAAAGTTTGTAATTTTAAGATATACATATTGTATAGATATTATTTAAAAATTATATTCAACTACGTAAAATATAATATATTTAAAACGAATTATTTTTATGTATAAATACTATTACATTTCGTTAACTTATTTTAATGATGATATATTGAGCCAATAGAATTTATTAGATAAAATATAATAGTTTGAAAATGAAATATCATAGAAAAATCTTTTTATAGAAAACTGTATTACAATAACGTACGAAAAAATAAAATATGTTTGATATTTTTGTAATTAGTACATACATCTGTCATCAATAAATAATTTTACATTAGTACCCCTTATATTATTTATAATATACCATTTGAAAATTTAAAAACTTATAACTAAAAGTTATATAAAAGCGGCTTTACACGGTTCAATTTTGTCCATCAACCACATTAAACAGAAGAAATTTAATCTGGTTTACGCACAACATATACTTAAGCCATGTTAGAAAATCTATGTAGAGCTAACTTTAAGTTTTCAGTACAGTAAATACATAAGAAAAATACTTCATATTATAGGTACAGGTGATATAATCGTATAACGAGTGTAATAAACTTTTTAGTTACCAAAATGCAAGAAGACAAAGTTTTAAATAATATATTTATTCAAAAACATTTACAGTTTGTTCAATAGAGATAGAAGATATGCGAAATAGGGATCTGCGCATAGTAAGAAACAGATCTATGGCGTTTGTTTCTAAAAAATTTAGACGTAAAATGTGAGAATATCTCAGATAACTTTAAAATATCTTATCGAAATAAGTTACAAAAGCTTTTATTGAAGTTAAAAAGTCTAATGATACAAATTTTCACTGAGAATACAGGTATTTTAATGACTGGAATATTTTTGACGTTTAGTTTGACAGCCCAACTGGCAGTTGTTCGCGCCATTTTCTTACTATTTGCAGCGATAGAAAAAGATAGCCGTTAAATTGAAAAGGTCCATTACAACTTGATATTAATTTGAATGGGCCCATAGACTTTAATCGAAATGTAACAAATTTATATAAAAATCGTAAAATACTTATTGATTAATAAGCAGTAAAGCTAAATAATTTAAAAATATATTCTTCAGTAAAAAGTTTTAACGAATTAAACATTTTATGATGTGTCGATTTGATTCTATTGGCCAGAAATATGAAAACTAAGAATCCCGCCTATAATTCCACAGCGCTCCGCCCACAGACTATTCATTTTCTATTGTTTCAATGCCACTGGTCTGCTACCGGTGACGTCACAAACTCATCGCAAAACTTAATATAAGGAATTTTTATGTCGGGTTTTCATTAATAGTCATACCTTTGTACAAAGTTTCATAAAAAATAAATAAAAATAAAAATTTTATTTTAAGAAAGTTCAATGTAGTTTCCTTCAATATAACAACATTCTTTTTTTTCACTTCTTAAAAGCTTGCAATCAATGGGCTACTTGCGTACCATTTTTTTATTTAATATATTTGAAGAGACGATAAAACTTGCTACCCATATTTTTTCTTTTGGCAAAATTTACATTAATTGGCCAGAAAAAAATTAATGACATTTTAATATTTAAATTACCGCCATGTATGACGTAGAATTACGCCGAACCAATGAATGGCCGTAAAGCAATAACATCCGGTACGTCCAATAGTAACGGCATGTGCGGGTAATTTAAACATGACAGATCATCTGTTTGACGTTTGAATAACAGTTTGGAGGTTAATATTTTCGTTTGTCATTTTAATCTTGTACGAGTATAAGCTAAGTTAAAATCCTGCTTAATAAATCGAAATACGTAATAAAAGTAACAGAAACCACGCAAATTGTAAATAATAAAGAAGTGAAGGAGTGACAGAAAAATGAACTAATATCATAATCAAATTAAAACTCGCACTCGCTCGCCATCTACAGGATACATTCTTATATATGCATCCCTTACTACAGTTCAAAATATTGATATCAAAGAAAATCTTTCTTAATTTATTAAAAAAACAAATATTTTTTTTAAAATAAATTTATATTTTTACATACGTTTTCAACTTTACTTTAGGTATTTAGTGATAGATATCAGATTTTCAGTACCACGCAAGTAGCCTATTTTCTTTTGGAATGCTTTCAAAATAGCCAATAGCACACTGCTAAATCAGGTGAGTATGGCGGCTGTTTTGTTATATAAACAATTACCTGTCACTTAGAAAATTATGACTTCTTATATTTTGTTAACTACAAGGAATATGATAGTTTTTACTTAATATGATCTTAAAGTTTATAACACTCTTTCTAGATCATCTATGAAAATAATAAAAAATCTTGTGCCCATATAAACATAACAATTGCGACCTCTTCACCATGGCTCAAGTATTGAACCATATAAAGCCATCATAATATAAATTATTGTCACATATATTTGATTCTATTTGGCATATAGTCTGTCCTCACTAAAGGATATGGAGGTTCTCACAGTTTTTGAACTTTGAGTCTTCCTTTCCGAAAAGCCATGTGAACATTTGACGCGCTTTCATAGAAGCTCTAACGACACCACGTGATTTGTACCATTGAGCCTGTGAGTGGTCTTTATCGGTTAGATGAGCACAGTGAAGCATCTTCAAGCGTATTTGGTTCAAGACGCCCACTAGGAGTTCGTCTACGTTATGGTTGATGCCTACGGAGATCTCGATGAATTTTGAACGAAAGGTGCAGGCGAGGCATTTCCCATCTACAAGAAGAAGATTAATTTACTGTTAGATTTCAAATATGTAGAAAGTAAAATCAAATTAAAATTTTCGTTTATTAGTTAGTGCACAATGATTACAACACAAGTACAGATAAATGATTACAATTACAATAAATATTCATAATAAAAAAATAAAATACATTTTATTAAATTTTAATAAAAAATTAAAAACAATAAAAAGTATTTTGAGAAGTAAAGTAGTATATTAAAGAACGTGTTTTATAAGACATGTTTTTTCCGCACGCGTCAAAATTTAGAAAACGAGCGTTAGTGAGTTTTCTAATTGACAATTGCGAAAGAAAGTCTTATAAATTAAATTTGTACGAATTTTGTTTATTACCAAGTGCACACGACAGCCTTAATTTTTTCTAATATTACACATTTAAATTGACTAATTTGGACCGTAATCCATAGAATTAGTGACTACCAAACAAGTTTACAAAATTTCAAATATACAGGATGAATCTGGGAAGACGCCCCCCCCCTTTAATTTTTTTACCTTCCGTCATACCTTCATTAGGAAAGGAATGTATTGTTTTCGGTCAAAAAATTCGATGGTGAGTTTTTAATGAATAAGCACGTTTTAGAGTCCCTAGAATACGATTTTACTATTTTTGCGATGATGTCTGTACGTCTGTGTGTATATGTGTGTGTGGTGATTTTTTCTCCGTCGACAGCTTCAACTACAATTCTAAAAATCATAATTCTTTCGTATTCCTCTTCGTTACATCCATATGAAGAACTGATTAAATTTTGGTTATACTTGGTCGACCGGAAGTACCCTCATTTGAAGATTTTAACAGTTTTTCTTGAAAAAACGCTGTTAAATATATTTTTTTCACATTTAATGTTATTATAAATATTAAGGAATATTTTATTCTTTAAACGATTTAATTACATTTTATACTTTATTCAATGGATATTGAGTTAAAAAATTATAAAGAAATTAAATTTCATAAAGCAGCCAGCTATGCAGTAACACTGGAAACAGCTTATACAAATCAAAAAATTCTGATAGACAGATGTCAATGTCAAGTGTGATTGACATTGTATGTTTGTATTATAATTTTACTGCAAATATGGAATCAATTCTATAGGAAACTTTCTGTATGGAATTTATACAAAATACATAGAAATAAGCGAAGGTAATGTACTGGTAATATAGAGTCTTTCGCAAGAAACTGTCTGTATGAAATTTTTATAAAATACATAGAACTGACGGAAGGTAATGTGCTGGCCACATCAGATTTTTTATTATAAGTAATAGAAAAAGTATTACTAAAATATAAACAACCATATTTTTCTCCTTTCAAAAATGTATTAGTTTTTAATAGTGTATTTGAAAAAAATTGAGAAAAATAAGATGAGAAATAATTTTTATCCAAATATTAGGTGGCTATATGTGAAAATAAATAAAATGTAAGTCATACAACTTAAAAGGCTAAAACATCGATTTCAGTAATAAAAACAATTTAAAACAATGATGTTTTAGCTATTTAAGTTTTATAACATTGTTACATTTTATTAATTTTCACATATAGCCAGCTAACATTTGAATAAAAATAATTTCTCAATAGACATTTTCAATTAAAAGAGATAGAAGATATATGCGCAATGGGGATCTGCGCATAGTAAGAACAACTGAGATCCATGGTGTTTGTTTCTAAAAATATTAAACGTAAAATGTGAAAATATCTCAGATAACTTTAAAAAATCTTATCGAAATAAGTTACAAAAGATTTAACTGAAGTTAAAATGTCTAACGATGTAAATTTTCACCGAGATTACAGGTATTTTAATGACTGAAATATTTTTGTCGTTTCGTTAACTGGCAGTTGTCCGCGCCATTTTCTTACCATTTGCAGCGATAGAAAGAGATAGCCGTTAAATCGAAAAGCCCCGCAGTATAGGTTGCTATTTAAAAAATAAAAGATGATAGTCGTAACCTGACTTTATAAAATATCTACATATGCCATCGAATAGTATATTTAAAATAATAAAACTTTTGTATAAGCCATTTTTTTCTATTATAATAAAAAAGTTAAAGGAGAGAGACTCATTCTGTGTGTTGGTCGGTCTAAAACACCCGGTCCGGTATTTTGAAAACATAACTTTGTAAAGTTCATTGTAAACTAAGAATGTACGTTAATTATTTAATTTTGTTTTACTTGTAAGAAACTTTGCTCTTTAGACTTTGCCTAGAATTCTGGTAAATAATGCAATTATTAAACGTTACATGGGGTGTTCTAAATAACTTTAAATGAAATTTGGAAATGTTCTTAAATCATTAAGATAAATTTTTGATTTGCAACGCAAATTTTACCGTGAAATTCAATTACAATTATTAATTTTCAAAGTATAAAGTAATCATTAATTTATTTATAACACCTTATACATAGCTAAAGGCTTATTTAGATTTAAAAGATATTTCTCAAGTGGGTGTTATTTAAATTTTAATAGCAAAGTTTTAAAAACTTTTACCAGGAGGGAGTAAAGATATTAAATTTAAAGTACATAATTTACATGCATATTTTATTATTAACATAAAGAATATTTTTATTAAAAGATTTTTATATTAATAACGAAAAAAATAAAAATGAAATATTTTTATTTTAATTTTACAATTCCACGTAAGATGGAATTTATTAATTAAGCACGTTGCTCGGTTGTTTCTTGCTCATTCGTAATTCATTTGTTTGCAATTTTGATGTGATACGAGACCGTGATGTAGTTAAGTACCGGTGAGACTTTTTGGTGTTTTACATACTTTTAGTGAAGTATTAAGTGACATTATTGTGTTTAAAATATTATTAGTGAATTACTAAATATTTTTTGGACTTAAAAAGAATATTTGAACTATGTAGGTGTACAATATTGTTCGTTAACCATTTACTTCAATGTGAAAGGTAAGAAAGCATGTCAACTGCTATTATATCAATAATTATTTATAAGATATGCAAAAATAATAATTGAAATTTGAAACCTAATTACCTATATGTATGTAGCAATAAGCTAAGTACTCATACAAACCAAAAATTTGTCATTTTAATTAAATAAATAAATAAAATATATCATCACGGCATATTACCCATTGCCGGGTGTGCCAATCTGCTTTGTACGCAGATATCCGTAATGATGATGATATATTTGTACCGTGAGGGCGGTTACCAGGCGTCACCTCACGGGCACTCATTGCTGGCGTGGAGAGTGCACCACAGGGGTCAAATTGTGCCATTTAAAATTCGAAATATTTGGCGTCGGTCGGGATCGAACCCGGTTCCCCAGATTCGCGACCAGACACTCAGGCAAATGTAAAATTGTAAATATCCGAGTACAGAGTTGAATATTAATATGTTAACTTTGAAACTACACAATCATCTATCTGTCTCACCTTGTGTGGAGACTGCCTTACTCCTCGCGAGATCTACTTTGTTTCCTACAAGTATCGCTGGTCTCGTTCTCAATAATTCTGCTTCTGATAATCTAGTAAGATCGCTTTCTGCTCTAAGGAAAGATGCTTTGTCCACTACGGAATACATCACTAGAAAGGCGTGCGGTGGATTTGATTTGTCTAGGTCCTAAAAGAGAAAGAAATTAAATATTTTTCTTAGTTACACACACAGAATGTCCCAAAACGTACCGATAATATTTCAAAGATGAATTCCAGAACTTATTTAGAGTCGAAAAGTCCATATAAATATATGTCCTAAACGTAGCCGTTAACGAGTAATTTTTTATTTCACAATTTATGTTTATTTATTTTACGAAATAATTTTTTTTAAATACATTTTTATTATTTTATTTACAAGAAATATTCAAAATTATCTCCATTGTGTTCGATACACATAGCCGCGCGTCGCAGAAGAGATCACTGCGTTCTTAATATGATTGTTGGGTTATTGTTATTATTGCTAATACTATCGACAACCTGCTGTATTCTTTGGCATAAGTCCTCGACCGTATGCACTTCAGTTACATTAACAATCTGTTTCATCTGACCCCAAAGATAAAAATCTAACGGAGGCAGGTCCGGCGAACGCGGTGGCCATAATACGGGTCCTCGTACTTGAATGAATCTTCCCAAGCTTTACCACGAAGACAATGATGTGCCCCATCATATTGATATGGTATGACTAGCGAATGAAAGTTGACGTTTAAATTATTTTATAGATGTGGTTTCGTTTGAAACCCTAGAGAAGAATAGAATTGTACGAAATATTCAGATATGAAATTTTGGCATGCATGCCATTTAAATATTGGACTAGGAAAGCATAGAAATACATTACTATATCTGGCTGAAAATAGATGGACGACTAGGGTAACTGAATATCAAAACAGGGGTGCGTTTAAAATATTTTAAACATTTTTCGTTTAAACTATTTAGTTTCACAATTCTATGAAATAGGATTATTTTTAATTACCTCTAACAGTAATTCCGACTCGAGGGTTGCTTACACCTGAGACGAACGAACTAGAATTTGCGGTATTAAATTTTTTTAAATACATCCCTGAATCCTGTTGCTAAGGTCATTTTAAATACCTCCTGGTATTGAGTACAATTCTAATCTTCTGTAACGGAATACATAAGGGTCAGTTTCCTTTCAAATCAATTATAGGGAAATGTTTTCAAAAGAAACCGCATCTATTAATCTAAACGTCAACTTTCATTCGCTAGTCATACATTGCATGTCTAATATTTAACGGCTCGTCATCCAGTAACAAGGATAAAGAGTTTTCTACAAAATTAATTTAATTCAGTATTTCAGAAATATGTTAATATGGAGTTTTTGACTCTAAATAAGAATTCATCTTTGTCCTTGAAATATTGCCGGTGTGTTTTGGGACACTTTGTATAGTTCTAGAAACTATTAAAAGGGTAGGATGAATATAGTATAGTTGATGAAAATGCTAGACATGGTTGATAAATAATAAAGTATATAGTTCGGATGTTATGTGGTTAGGTTTTTTTAAGTGTTCTGGATTTTGAGATTTGGAATTGGTTAAAATGAAAGCAAGAAAATTGAGGGAATGGCTATAGAATTTCCATAATCCCATGTGTAGTTTTTTATTCTCCACAGACTGTTTTAAAGTACCTTTGAGATGATTTGATAATCGTTTCGAAACTAAAATATATCTTTACTCACGAAAAACTGTTTTAGAGTATACTAAATTTGATTAAAAGAAAAATTATACATATATTTATTTATTTATTATTATTATTATTATTATTATTATTATTATTATTATTATATAACACCCGTTTTGATAATTTTTGAGTAAATGTTTGCTTTATGGGACGTAAAATCATATGAACCCAATATATTTTTGGACTCTACTCGTTGATCGATATCAATTTCAAGCTGCGGACAAGAAAAAAAATACAAAAAAAATTCTGTTATACTCCTAAATAGACTTGTGGCATTCAAACCTATCCTAACTTACTTGACAACGTCTAAAATAGTATATTAAAGAACGTGTTTTATACGACATGTTTTTTTCGCACGCGTCAAAATTTAGAAAACGAGCGTTAGCGAGTTTTCTAATTGACAAGTGCGAAAGAAAGTCTTTTTATATTTTGCGCCTTCTACAATAACATTTACTTACTCAATTTGTGATTATATTTGTAACCTTTTGTACATTTTCATGTAAATAATCTTCCCTAAATAAAAAAATAATAATTTCGACATATTATTATTAAATTAAATTGTCAATTAACTAAAAATTAATTAGGTAAAAATGGGTTAAAGAAACGTCATCTAGTACCAACCGTCTAAAACAAAAAATTGCGTATCGAAATGAAGGTCATTACGATACTCAATTGCGTATTGTAATGACTTCATTATGAACGCAAAATATAAAAGTAATATTTTTATATGTGTTAACCGCAACCGCTATACTGGGAACCCGCCGGAAACCAATCACTCCGCTTTGCTCCTTGTTGGCTCCCATCGATGCTTAATATAACATCCCTAACTTTGTAAGGGACGGCAAGAACTCCTTTAAAGATGGTTTTAACTGGGATGGAGAAGGGACTGGAATTTAATGTTGGACAAATACTATTTTAATTTTTTATTTTGCATTTACTCACGCTGGGACCAATACCAATCGAGTCTACTCGAAAAGTAAAGTCCAAAAGAATATTGAGTCCTTATAATTTTCAAATCCAATTTATTTATTTTGTAAAAACATACATTTGGTTTATCTAAACCAGTCTTTCTTTCAAATTAAATAATAATATGATGTAATTTTGAGGTAAACCTATATAGGTTTGTTTTGCTATTCCGTCTAAGTAGGGTAAGGTTCAAATACTATTCTCTATTCTATTCTATTCTATTCTCAAGTGTTTAGGATTCCCAATTTTGTCCCTAGATTAAGAAACAGTGTTGAGGGAAAGGATTAAGCACTGCTAAGTGATGGATTAGTGGTTCTAAGGGTTAAGGGGTGTTTGTCTTACCTTAAATTGTTCTATGTTTATGAACCGTAGCTCGGATTCCTCCCCATTCAGCATGATGTATACTGATTGATCGCCCGGAGATTCTGGAAATTGGATCATTATTAGAAATTGGATTTGTACATTTCCTCATCTGTTATAAAAGCAAAAATATATCCGAATATACATTTTTATACTTCTGAAAACTTCCACAAAACAGAAATTATGTAACGATTTTTTAAAGAATTTTACAGACGTTAGATTTTCATTATTTATGAATGTTTCTCGTTGAAAACAAATTTTTTTTGACATATGTCAATATGACAAATATTCAAATTATGTGCTTTATTCCTCATGTTTATTATTTTAGAATAAAGTAAAACGTATTTAGAACGATACACTAACGTTATCTGTATGTATTAATAAAGAGCATTATACTTTCATTTTATTTTATTTTAATTTTGTAGATCGTTGTTGACAAGTCATACAGATACAGTTATTACTTAGTTACCAGCCTACTTTTGTACATGTAAACAATGGATTAATATCCTGAAACCGGTAAATAGTATTAATAATAATAATAATAATAATAATAATAATAATAATAATAATAATAATAATAATAATAATAATAATAATAATAATAATAATAATAATAATAATAATAATAATAATAATAATAATAATAATAATAATAATGTTTAGTTTACGTAAAAAATCCCTTAGTTACAGCCTTATCGAGTTTGCCTTTACCTCCTTTTTAGTCGCAAAACTTTATCCTTTAAATGTCGTATGATCTCGCTCGTTAAAAGTTACAAGTGCATTTTTGAAAATTATTATGTTATGTCTATTTTAAAGACTATAAACACGGAAACCTTCTTGTAAATGTATCAATAAAGTCTTCAATAACTCAAATTTTAATTTGTTAATAAAATTATAAATTGATGGCAAATTCGTGTTCGATTGTTTTGACATTTGGAAATTTATAATAGCAACGTTTCTTTTGTTCTCGCACGTGCGAACTTTATTCGTGGACTAAAAATAACATTCGAAGCCAACCGTATGTACAATTACTTTTATTCTTTACACTCTTGAATATACTTTAATTTCTATGCAGTCGATATTTTATTCGCTATACTGGATCTTGCAATGTTACACAAACAAACATGTACAATGAGGTAATACACAATTTTTTTATTTTTATGAAACTTCATTTAAATTGAAAAAAATCTGTAGATCTAGAAAGTCTTATTGTAATTCGTTACGCCATAATATTTTATTTAATATTCTATGACGTAGATGTTAAACATATATTTATTTCAATGAAGAACCATTTTGTCTGAGATTTTTGGATAAAATAATTTTAAAATATTCAAAAATTTAATTATGCGATTTCTTTAAAAATCTAGGATACTTTGTAAAAACCCGCGAGGACGTCCGAGTACGCCTTCAAAAAGAGGACATGTCCTCGCAAACTAGGACGTCAGGTCACTCGAAGTATGTCGTCGGTCGGATTCGAACCCGAACTGTCGGCTACATCGTGCACTTAGGGAGTACATATCACGCCCCATACTTCTTACACTCATACTTCTCATAAGTCATACTACGACGACAGCCAAACACGCTTCGTTTTTATCGGAAAAATATTTGATATCCGCATTACTCAACTAAAATTTTATGCAAGGTGACAGATCTTCAACCTTAAATATAAAATTAACAATATGATGATACGGATATGATGTGATATGTTTCCATTAGTTTTATTGAGATTTTAACAATATTTTAAGAATAATAGAATAAAGAATATATTATACTAATAATAGTCACAATAAACAGTTAAATAAGTGACACATTACAAAAATGAGATCACATGCCATTTTCACAAATATTGGAATATCATCTGGTTAAGTAATCAGCTGATGGATGTTGTCGTGGTAGCATTTAATTTTCAACAGCGAAATTTTTCGGTTGAAATTACAAAATAGGTAGAATACTACGCGTTTTAATTTTTCATATAGTGCTTTTCATTAAAGAGTGAATAATCGTTATGAATTTACAAACCTATTTAAAAAAGTTTTTACTTACTTGTTGTTTACATTTCTAAGGCTATCTCATTCCATACTTTCCGGGCAATATCTCTGTTATGATAATTTTTATTCCGTGTATCCCATAACGTGGTTTTCTCAAAAACTAAACTGATCAAAAGTTTACAATCCACCATTTTTAATATTAAATGCAAGCAAATTTCATCAAAATTGAACCGAAACTTCCGAAAAAAACAAATAAATTT
Organism: Harpalus rubripes; assembly: GCA_963082715.1. Taxonomy (NCBI): domain Eukaryota; kingdom Metazoa; phylum Arthropoda; class Insecta; order Coleoptera; family Carabidae; genus Harpalus; species Harpalus rubripes. Next base: position 9,484,274 of record OY720451.1, read on the forward strand.
GAATTCGTCCGATGCCAGAAAAATTCGGCCGAAGTCGCCGGTCCGAATCGGTATAACTGTAACCCACCTGTGACCATGTCAATGTGTCCATAAATGAAACGATCGCAGTAATCTGCCGTACACGGCCGAAATTAAGTTTGGCCGAAAACTGTGCCACTCTGACCGAGGCCTTTTAGACACGTAACCCCATCCGTTAAATATATGCGCCATTATGCCACTGAAGGTGACAAATCTTTTATAGTCCAGTACCTATAAATAAATTGTTACAGATAAATAACTTTAAAGAATGTACTTGTAAAGATATTGGAAATAATAAAATATCCCTTTGTATAATTCCTTTGTATTTTGTCTTACAAAGCTTTGCAGAAAGACATTTAAAGCGAAATAAAAGAAAAGAAAAGATGTCAATGCCTCGCAAACTTGAATTCGTTTGTATCAATTTCCCACACTTTTCTACTGACTATTTCCGCGGCTTTCGCAGAAAGATGAAAATAGGATTGAGCGTACGATCAAGAGCTTTCGCGTGGCAATCTGGCAATGTGCAATAGCAGCAGACGTCCACTAAAGAGCAGCACCCGAGAAGGGTTCTGCTTTTATCGCCTATCAAGGTTCATCGCCAGTCACAAATATTTCACTGCCGGGGAAACTGTTTTCCAAGCGAATAGCTCTGTTGCTACGCTCCCCAGCTGTTGCTGCTAAATTGTTCAGAGATAAACAATTGGTTTACTGTCATATAGAATCAATATTTGTCATCGGATTTTGAAATATAATTCTTGTATAGGTAGTAACCTGGAATGAAGGTTTTCCACGATTTTTTGTTTAATTTATTGTTAATGTTGAAAAAAATATTAGACCAATATTTTATATTTTGCATAAAAAAATTTAGAACGGGAGAAAAATGCAAAAGAATTTTGCAATTTGCCATAATAGGTACGTTCTATCGGTGTCAAAAATATTCCTACTAGAATAAGAATATTCTTACAGTAATAGAACGCTCAGTAGCAAATATCTGTCAAGTAATAAATAAATAGAACAGAGGTTAGTTAACAACTAAAGATAACTTCGTATTGTAACGTTTTTATTTATCTGGGTGAAGTGTAAATATTAGACAATTATTATTAATTAAAATAAAAGTTTAGTATTACGATAAATAGATATTAAATATAATTAGATTAAACAAGTATTAAACACTAATTACGACTAAGAATATTATAAGACACTTAAACACTAAGATTATTTATTTAAACAATTTGTAGATCACTTGTTTATTTATACAACTGTATTTATTTATATTCACCACTTGTCTACTATCTGTTTATATCACCAACTGTTTAACACGCAACTCTTATTTATATCAGACTCTTCAGTGCCTTCGCTAACGGTGCTTATATACCCTAGCCGAAAATTCCAGAACTCACTGGAAGACTTCTAGATAAAACACAATAGGTTACATCAACCGCGTAATTAGGCAGGCTCCGACCAGTCGCTTGCGTCATCGCTAACAATAGACACTCGCTCGTCCCTGCGACAGCGGCGGCGACACCGACGGGGACAGAGGCGGTAACAGCGGCGGCGACGGCGGGCACTGCACATTACAGTATGTTTATTCTGCATCTTCAAAATGTTGTTATGCAAATATTACAGATTGAAATAAAGAAAAAAATTATAGATTAGATTTAATTAATTTTTTATTGTCTTCCATTTTAAATGATCTATCTGGAGCACAGCCTAATCTAAACATTCACAAATGTGTCAAAAAGGCGCGCGCGACAGTAAGCTAGTAAACTTTTGAATTTATCCCCCCTCCTACCAACGCTTCCAGCTCTGAAGTTGGAGTGATTCGTAGGAATATTCAGATTTTTTTGACGCAAAAGAACGTCTATTGAGCTACTACTAGAAGAAGTAGGAAAATTTCTGATACCGATAGAACGTACCTAATGTCATCCCGTGACGTCACAGTCCCAGCAAGACCATGGCCAGCCACAGCACAGAAATAGTTGTGTCAAGTGAATTTAGCTACAAAAATATAGCGCGGGAAAATATAAACGTAACCTACACATAACCTGCATTGACTTGAAACCACGTGTGATCCACGTCAACTCGACGGTTAATGATTCAGCACGTGTATTTACTTTTTATTTGTATTTTTAATTAAACGAGTAAGTTTAATCACAGTTTAATGAAGCCCAAGTAATTATTCACAGTTTTATTGTTACACACGTGTACGTGTTTAACCTATCAACGTTAACAAAAATAATTCGCGGTAAAAGCCAGGTATGCGCATAAATACCATCAAATGAAACAACTTCGTTGTGTGACCTCGTTAGGGTTGTGACGTCACTTGGCGGCCGTTTTGAACATATGTATTTTTCAATTTAAAATTCGTTTATAAATACTATATAATTTATCATTATTTTTATTTTATATTAATAATATACTTTATACTAAAATTTATATGCAATACTTATTTCTTCAAAAGTTGTTGTGTTTTTTCGGACAATGTCAAAATTAGGGTAAAGGGTGTTTGATTAATACTGGGATTCTGAAACCCACCGTTAATTAACTTCTGGCGTTAACGTGAATTGACGCTGATTTTGACAGCTGTGGTATTCTGAAACTCTGCGTTACTTAACCTTAACGCTGTTAATCGGCGTTAATTCACGCCAGACATATCAAAGCGTTAACGTAAAAACGGCGGGTTGTTCGTGCTTTTTATGATCTAAACAGCCCTGATATTTTTCGTGTACTGTTATCTATAAGTACTCGTAAAAAGTATTTTATTAACAATGTTTTATTATATAATTATTATTATTTATCATCATCATATATTGTTTTTATAATACCATACTGTTAAATGTGCTTTAACATACTGTATGCTCGACTAATGTCAAAACAGCCACGGCCGTAATTTTTATAACAGTACAATTTAAAAATCATGTGTTCCTAAAAAAATCGCAGCATCATGAAATTGTCATGAAGAGCTGTCACCTGTCAATATGCCATATAAAAAATAATTTTCAGAAGATATATTGTTATTATGAAACACGGCTGATATGCAAAATAACTGACTCGGTTGATTGTAAAATCTCGGCTGTCGCCTCGATTTTACAATATTCAACCGCGTCTGTTATTTGCTTCATATCAGCCTTATGACGTCAATAACTACAACATGACCTTGTAATATAAATTTTTAATATATTACATTTATAACATTACAGTGTTCAAATCACAAACAGCGAGTCCGCGTATGAAAAATTATAATTCATTACAAAAAGTAAACAGGAAATGAATCATGTACATAACTACGAAAAGTGAAGTCTTGCTTTCCAGAATGTAAAATCTGCTGATTGTAATATTAATTTATGATTTATTACAACAAAATACTTTAGAAGAAAAGTGATTTTTGTTTAAGAATTACAAGAAGATATTCTAATTATAACAAATACATAAATATTGTAAATATTAAAAACAATATTCTGTAGAAATGTAAACAATAGACCTTTTCAATTTAACGCCTATCTCTTTCTATCGCTGCAAATAGTAAGAAAATGGCGCCAACTGCCAGTTGGGCTGTCAAACGAAACGTCAAAAATATTGCAGTCATTAAATTACCTGTATTCTCGGTGAAAATTTGCATCATTGGACCTTTTAGCTTCAATAATAGCTTTTGTAACTTATTTCTGTTGTAGTTGTCTCAGATTTTTCTCACATTTTACGTCTATTTTTTTTAGAAACAAAAGCCATGGATCTCATTTGTTTTTACTATGCGCAGATTCCTATTGCGCATATCTTCTATCTCTTTAAAATGAAAAGGTCTATTCCACAAATCTAATTACATTATTATTTGACTTTTTTCCTTTTTTGTAAAATAAACCGTGTTGTTGTTGTTCACTATTTTTATCAAATAATTGTATTTTGTATATATATATATATATATATATATATATATATATATATATATATATATATATATATATATATATATTTAATACGTGTCGAAATTTCAGATGAAATGAGATCTAAACCGATTTCCAGATGTTTAAAATTTTAGAGGAATTTCATATAAGTTTAAGTTGTTAGTAAATCGCGAACCGCTTAACGGCAAAAATCGTCTATACTCTGTTCCATTTAAACCATTCAGTAGATGGCGCTTGCATCAGCGCCAGTTTTAATTAGCCGAAATTACATAGGGTAAACGTGTTTCTTGTCTGCAATTTCAGACAATCAGAGAAGTCAAAACTATTCCCTATTCTCTACATTCTACAATACTGAATCGCTAAAATGGAACGAAATATAATACATGACATGGAGGAGAATTTCACGCTGAATTCAAATTTTCAAACCGCGTTATCGTATCTTTAACCGGGTTAGAGTTGTGGATGAATTTGTAGGAAAGAGCTGAAAAAAATTATTCAAAAATCATCAATAATAAACTGTTGGTTATACATAGTAGTCCGAAACTTTATTCATTCCATCCCTAACACAGTCAAACATCGTTTTTTGAATACATAGTAAAACCAAAACCTATTATACTCTGTTCTATTTAAACCATTCTGTAGATGGCGCCAGTTTTAAGTAGCCGAAATTACATTGGGTAAGCGTGTCTCTTGTCTCCAATTTCAAGCAATCAGAGAGTTCAAAACTATAATACTCAAGGGCTTAAATGGAACAAGATATATACTAAGTATTAAATATCTAATATTGTTAATTTTTTGAGTAATTTAAATTTTTATCATAAGTTGTAATTCTGATTAACTATTTTTTAACATAACTCTTTGAGAGATCATCCTAGGCAAAAAATGTAAGAACCCTTTTATGTACAGGAAATTACGAGCTTTAATTTTGTATTTGTGCAAAATTAGTATGTCCTTTTGGAGGTCCCAATAAAGGAAATAAAATTCACGCCAGCTTGTCACCAATTATTTCCACAATAAACACCTTGCCGACTGGCCTATCTGTAGATAATTATTTGTTAAATTTAGAAAATAGATTTTAGAAATATTTATTTATATTTATCTTAAACCATGTAAATGATTAAAATTTTGCGCCCGTGGCGTGCGCCACCTTTGCCACGCCCTAGTTACGGCACTGTTTCAGAATTAGCGCTGCAACATGAACGTTACTATCGTTACTTAATGCCGAACGTTAATTAACCCTGGTTTCAGAATCCCACTATAAATCTCTTTACTTTTAAAAAGTAGCTTATCTAATTTTTTTTCCAAAATTGTAGCGATATTTTTAAAATTACAGTTTTGTTTTTACATTAAATTAATTCTTTAAGATCATGCTCGTTAAGAATCATATTAACTTTCCATTCATTATTAATAATTCATAATTTTAAATAGTGAATCTTTTATTTATTTATATATTTATTGCTAAAAATTTCAAGGTATCTTTGCCATTGTAGGAAATTAAATTTCGTGCTCTATCAACTTTTCCGTAACGACAAGCGAAAATTTCTTATTAATTTTCGAAATTCTTGCTGAAATTCCCGTAAGTGAATTAGGTTCGTGCGAAATGGTTCTTGGGAAAATGTAAGTGTCACCTCTTATAATTGAGAGCACCCAGTACTGCCACTGACCTATTTCAAGTTCATTCAGCCTTCTTCGAACGCTATGTTTATTATAGAATACTTGTATTTTCAGAAGCGCTGTACTATTAATACTACTGGCACTTAACGCAGTGACTATTGATTACAGAGATATAACACTTAGCAACTAATGATTTAATTGAAAACAATTGAATGGGGAAACAAAATAGTGTAACAATGACGTAGATTATTTTATCGGTGATAAATTCGCCCCAGTTTTCAAAATAAAAATATGTTTGCGTGATCTATATTTAGAAATAGCTTGTTTTCCGTGTATTTATTATTTATTTACTTATGAATTTATTAGGCCTATTGTGATATAGTACAATTATAATGCTATTATCGTAAGATATAAATAAAATACATGGAAATAAGAGTACAAATAAATCAGTTTTGTTTATCTTGACTTACATAACGCATGCGTAAAGTAGGTTATCTGCCTCACATGATACAATCTAAACTGCGGGTATAAAAAGATTTTCCACCTGAGTCCACGTTTTGCAAGATTAAAATTTTGATTTAACGTCCAAAAATAATCTAAAGATGTAGTAAAATATCCTTAAGCTAAATTGGACAAAGTAACTTTAATATACTCGTACAGGTGTTTCTCGGATACGGACACTCGATTATTTTCTTTATTATTGGGAATAAAAGAAAATCATTCAAATAAAAGTGGCAGTAGATCGAGGGGGACATTCATTTGTTGAAGAAAAAAATTTTAACCAGTGGTTCTCAAACTAAAATATAAAGTTATATTTTTACCTCTCGCTAAGAGAGGTATTGTATTCATGCTAAAAATCGCATATCCAGATTTTAATGAATAAGCACGTTTTAAGGTCCCTAGAATCCGATTATAACATTTTTACGATGATGTCCGTATGTGTGTGTGTGTGTGTGTGTGTGTGTGTGTGGGGATGTGTGTGTGTGTGTGTGGATGTTGGATTCACTATATCTCAAATACTATAAGACTTAAGACATTTTTAACAACGGATTCCTCAATCTAACAATAATGGGAAGAGTCCAGTCAGTTTTGGTAACAATTGGACAACCGGAAGTAGTAGTTACAAGAAAAAAATCATCTAAATATTATTTATCGAAAATTTATGTAAATACTTATATTAAAGAACGTTAAATTCTTTATTCGATAAACATAAATTCATTATTATATCTTCTATAGATTTAGAGATAAAGAAAGGCATATAAAATAATTTGAGGTAAAAAATCTCAGATCAAACTACTACAAGGCAAGAAATTCAAATGTTTGTAATTGACACATAAATGTCACTGTCAAAAATATTTGTATGCCTCTGTCAAAAATATTTGTGCATTATTATGAAGATTATGAAAATAAAAAAAAGTCAACAACGCAAAAGAATATACGTAAACAAGAATATAAGAGGAATTTGCGAAAAAATTACGAATATGAAGAAAAAGAAAAGGAAATTAGAAAAAGAAAATTTCAGGATATTGAATATAAAGAAAATGTATGTATTGTACATAATTTATTTTAAAATATCCCATAGATTTTGCAAATATATGTGAGAATTATTTTGTAGTGAGACATGAATATATGTATTTGTATTTAAAAATATTTTTCGTTTTATGCGTACAACCAGGTAAAATATCTGGCGAGAGGTTATGTGTTGGCCACATCAGATTTTTATCTTCCGTCATACATTTAGGTAAGGAAGGTATTGTTTTTGGTCAATAAAATCGATGGTGAGTCTTTAATGAATAAGCACGTTTTAGCTTCCCTAGAATAAAGAAGAAAATCAAGAATAGCGACCCTTAACGAATGGGAAAAGTTTGAGTTATAAATTTAATCGAAATATAGTATCATTTCTAATGAACTATCTATATGGAATTTGTACAAAATGTATGGAATTGACGGAAGGTAATGTGCTGACCATATCAGATTTTTTTAAATGGGGTGCTATATATTTTTTAGGCTCTCAATATTTTTGTTATGTAGGGATATAAAAGGATTACATGGTTGAATTCAGAAAAAAATACTCTATTGAATGAGCCTAAAAAATATACATCATTTCATTTAAAAAAATTCCAGTGTGGCCTACACAATACCTCCCGCCATTTACAGCCCGAGTCACAAAAAAGACTAAGCGAATCGTTATTTTTGGATTAGCGAATTTTACTCTAATTTTGGCAGTTTATTTCTTAAAATACAGTCTAATCTAATCCAAGTAACTACCTATTTTGATAAAATGAAGATTAAATTTTAAATATTGGGATAGAATAAAATTCACTAATCCAAAAATGAGGATTAGCTTAAACTTTTATGAGAATATTTAATTTTTATTAATCTATATATCTACATATTTACTTATGCTGGTAACTGTATTGATTTCCTTTCTTATTGTTCTATTTACTTTTTTCTTTTTTAAACCTTACTATTATTAATTTGGAATGTAACATACACTTGAATAACTGTGAAAGCAAACAGTTTTCTTTGTTTAAAGCGTAGGCTCCGGGATTTAAATTATAGATAATTTTATAAATTAATCCATAAAATATGTAAAAAAAAAGTATTAATGCAAATCTGTAGAAATAATAATCTTGAATTTTTATAGTAACATTAATCTCGAAAAAATAACATTTAAAAGTATGTTTCGAGGAAAAATTGTTTTGAGCTTAAGTAAAGTACCATTTCCGGTTATCTGATTTACACCAAAATCTAATGGGCTCTTTCCGTAATAGAAAAAGGTCGAAATACAAGGTTTCAAAATTTTCTTTATGATAGTATTTGAGTTAGAGTGGAGGATTCACAAACACACACACACGCACCGACACGCGCACACACGCGGACACACGCACACACACGCGCACACACGCACACACACACGCACGCGCGCTTACGCGCACTCCGGGCACACACGCGCGCACTCGCGTACACACGCGTACACTCGCGCACACACGCGCACACTCGCGCACACACGCGCACACAAGCACGCGCACGCGTAGACGCGCGCGCCCGCTTATGTTAAAATTGGATTCTAGGGCCCTTAAAATGTGGTCATTTACCAAAATCTGGATATGCGATCTTTAGCACGATCCCTATAACTCCCTTGCCAATGGTAGCGAGGGGTAAAAGTATAACTTTATGTTATAGATTGAGAACCACTGGTTAAAATGATTCTCTTCAATAAGTGAATGTCCCCCTTCATCTACTATAACTTTTATTTAAATTATTTTCTTTCATTTCCTATAATAAAGAAAATAATCCAGGTGTCCCGTATCCAAGAAACACACCTTGTATATTTGAAAATGGGGTCGCATGCCTAAACGCACAAGTTTAGTTCGAATCCGGAAAACTAAAAATTATTCCCGCCTTGTAAATTTTTATTCATTTTTAAATAATTTATATAATTTTTTTCAAAAACTCATATAAATATATTCATATTCATGACATATATGTACATATTTAATCTGCCATCTTATTTGTATATGTATATGAGTAGTACACATATCTTTTAAAATAATGATGCCATTTTGTCAATAAATCATTTAAATGTCTCTCATTATTTTATAATATATTATAATGCTGTTTAATAAAAATTTATAATTAAAAAAAAATTGATGGAATGATTTATATTATTATTTTTAAAATAAATCTTTTGCAGAACCAGTGCTGTATGTAAATAAACAATATTAAACTAAAAAGCGAACAAATGCTATTCATCATTCTTGATTTATTAATGTGAGCGATAAATAATTACATCAAGTTCACGTTTATTGCTAGATTTATCTTAAAATTGAGGACGAACTAAAAGCAGTTGCCCTCGCCAAAAATAGAGCAACTCGATGAAAGAAAACCGTCAGTAACAGCGTTTAAAACTTGATAACATATCACAGAGCTTCACCAGCTTTGAAATTAGCTGAAAATCATGTGCGACGAACCAATATGTAAATATCTCTAAATCGGTGCAACTTGTTTACATTCGTTTAACGTTTTACTACCGTCTTGAAATTTATCCGGTTCGTTGTGCGTCACAGATTGTGTTTACGTTTCACGCGTTATAACAAAATGGGATTTTCAACACTTTCTCAATTTTTACCTCTCGCTAAGAGAGGTATTGAATTCATGCTAAAAATTGCATATCCATATTTTAGTGAATAAGCACGTTTTAAGGTCCCTATAATTCGATTATAACATTTTTACGATGATGTCCGTATGTGTGTGTGGATGTGTGGATGTTGGAACCACTATTTACGTTTTACTCCCGTGTCTTGAAATTTATCCGTTTCGTTTTGCGTCACAGATTGTGTTTACTTTTCACGCGTTATGACAAAATGGGATTTTCAACACATTCTCAATTTTTATCTCTCGCTAAGAGAGGTATTGAATTCATGTTAACAATCGCACATCCATATTTTAGTGAATAAGCACGTTTTAAGGTCCCTAGAATCCGATTATAACATTTTTACGATGATGTCCGTATGTGTGTGTGGATGTGTGGATGTTGGATTCACTATTTCTCAAATTCTATGACTTAAGACATTTTTACTTGCGGATTACTCAATCTTACAATAATGGGAAAAGTTGATTATGTTTTGGTAACAATTGGACAACCGGAAGTAGTAGTTACAAGAAAAAAATCATCTAAATATTATTTATCGAAAATTTATGTCAATACTTATATTAAAGAACGTTAAATTCTTTATTCGATAAATATAAATTCATTATTATATCTTCTATAGATTTAGAGATAAAGAAATGCATATAAAATAATTTGATGTAAAAATTCTCAGATCAAACTTCTTCAAGGCAAGAAATTCAAATGTTTGTAATTGACACATAAATGTCACTGTCAAAAATATTTGTATGCCACTGTGAGAAATATTTGTACATCATTATGAAGATTATGAAAATAAAAAAAAGTCAACAACGCAAAAGAATATACGTAAAAAAGAATATAAAAGGAATTTGCGAAAAAATGACGAATATAAAGAAAAAAAAAGAAAGTAGAAAAAGAAAATTTCAGGATATTGAATATAAAGAAAATGTATGTATTGTACATAATGTATATTAAAATATCCCATAGATTTTGCAAATACATCAAATTATTTTATATGCATTTCTTTATCTCTAAATCTATAGAAGATATAATAATGAATTTATATTTATGGAATAAAGAATTTAACGTTCTTTAATATGAGTATTTACATAAATTTTTGATAAATAATATATAGATGATTTTTTTCTTGTAACTACTACTTCCGGTTGTCCAATTGCTACCAAACTCTTCCCATTATGGTTAGATTGAGGAATCCGTAGTTAAAAATGTCTTTAGTCTTATAGTATTTGGGAAATCGTGAATCCAACATCCACACACACATACGGACATCATCGTAAAAATGTTATAATCGGATTCTAGGGACCATAAAACGTGCTTATTCACTAAAATCTGGATATGTGATTTTTAGCATGAATTCAATACCTCTCTTAGCGAGAGGTAAAAAGTTACATCGTACACTGGCTCAGTGCGACTTTTGTACACTGACTCCATGTGCAAGTGTACTACGTAAAACATTAAATAAAGTTAAATAAAGTAGAAAAATAATCTTTTGGCTTTAATAATAAAATGAAGGAAGATTTAAAATTTCAAAATACCAAAATCTCTTTAATGAAATTACTTATTTCCATCTAAAATACATGTGTCCCGGTAATCCCGGAACATTCTAAATTCTCTCTCTGGATTGCTAATCATATTGCCATGATAATCCCGTGTCGTTTCAAACAGCAGGCAGACACTAAATATTCTTGATCAGACGCTCTCCATCAAATTACACAATATAATTCGATTACTTATGATCGCGCACGAAAGGTATTACGATAATGAAATACAACGCGACGCGTGACACGGCGCGTGAAACGCGTGACGGAACTACGCGTGGCAACGCGTACGCGCAGGATTATAAACCATGTCGTAAATTATACGCCTGCTCTGACAAAAGTTTTATTACTATGTTTTGCAAGATTTATTTCCGGCAGATTATGAAAAATTTTACTCACACTCGAGGGAAAGTGGAATCTGCTTTTGTACTCGTGGAAAAATGACATGTGCTTTTGTAATTTTTCTTTTTCTAAATTTAGAAATATATGTAATAATACTAGGTTGTTGGTTGTGGAGTTATGAGACCAGTTGTGGTTTTGACTGGCCGGGTTCGAATCAGAATTAAACAATCATCGCTAAAGTGCACAAAAATCGTCATTAAAAGTTCAGAAATCGGTACTAAAGTATAGTATGACTAGCGAATGAAAGTTGACGTTTAGATTATTTAATAGATGTGGTTTCTTTTGAAAACATTTCCCTATATTTAATTTGAAAGGAAACTGACCCTTATGTTTTCCGTTACATAAGATTAGAATTGTACTCTAGACCAGGAGGCATTTAATAGTTATTTGTACATCAAGGCCGCGAAATCACTCTTTAGCGTACCGAGAGGCCGCTTGCGGCCGAGGCAAGACAATCTCGAGGGCGCTAAAGGATTTCGCGGACAAGGTGTACACAATATTTTTTGTGCAACCGTAAAAAATATGTAATTACAAATTTTATTAATTTTAAACAGTTTCATTGTAAATAGAAAGTTAGCTTTCAAGGTGGCTATGGGATTGACATTTGATAAACAAAACCATGCAATTCTCAAGTGTCAAAGTGATTGTTTACCTAATTTCGCGGCCGCTACCATGACAACGGTTGCGAAATCCAATTTCGCGGCCTGTATTGCGGCTGCGAAATGCTTATTTCGCGTCCGGTTGCACAAAAAATACTTTAGCAACAGGAATCAGGGATGTATTTAAAAAATTTAATACCGCAAATTTTAGTTCGTTCGTCGCAGGTGTAAGCAACCCTCCAGTCAAAATTACTGTTAGAGGAAATTAAAAATAATCCAGTTTCATAGAATTGCTAAACTAAATAGTTTAAAGATCAAAATATTTTGTTGTAAAAATAAATAAATAAAATAAATATATCATCACGGCTTATTACCCATTGCTGGGTGTGCCAATCTGCTTTTGTACACAGTTATCGGTAATGATGAAATATTTGCACCGTGCAGGCGCTTACCAGGCGTCACCTTACGGGCACTCATTGCTGGCGTGGAGAGTGCACCACATTGGTCAATTTTCTGCCATTTAAAATTGGAAATATTTGTCTTCGGTCGGGATCGAACCCGGTTCCCCAGATTCGTGACCTGACACTCAGGCACGCGGTCACGAGATCTCATACTTTGTTGTAATCAATATAAACTAAAAATGATTGAAATATTTTTAACGCGTCCCTATTTTAATATTCAGTTACCCTAGTCTACCATCAATTTCAGCAAGACATAGTAATGGATTTCTGTGCTTTCCTAGTCCAGTATTTTAATGGGCTAAAAATTTCATACCTGAATATTTCGTACAATTCTATTCTTCTTTAGGGTTTCAAAAGAAACCACATCTATAATAGTATATTAAAGAACGTGTTTTATAAGACATGTTTTTTTCGCACGCGTCAAAATTTAGAAAACGAGCGTTAGCGAGTTTTCTAATTGACAAGTGCGAAAGAAAGTCTTATAAAATGAGTTCTTTATACTATTTTTTTATATTTTGCGCCTTCTACGATAACATTTACTTACTCAATTTGTCATTATATTTGCATTTGTACATTTTCATGTAAATAATCTTCCCTAAATAAAAAAAAAAATAATAATAATAATTTCGACATTATATTATTAAAATGAATTGTCAATTAACTAAAAATATATTAGGTAAAAATGGATTAAAGAAACGTCATCTAGTACCAACCGCCTAAAACAAAAAATTGCGTATCGAAATGAAGGTCATTACGATACGCAATTCCGTATCGTAATGACTTCATTATGAACGCAAAATATAAAAAATAATTTAGTCATACTATAATCCATTATACGACGATTCCATGCCAATGCAGTGTTCCCATTATTATGATAATTATTGTACATTATAATATGAGTAGGTGTACAATGTACAACAGCAAATTTCTACGTAAAATGACAAAAAAATTTGCAAGAAGAACGAATTAAAGTTTGAGACAGCAGATAACACACATAATGGAGGAATTTTAGAATTTTAGATTTTTTTATATGTTAAAATATTTTTAAATCTAAAGCGTTTTTAGTAAGAGTCTAATAATATCCTAATGCCCTGCCTAATTCATAATTTTCAATTATCCGGAACAGGAAAATCGAAAAAAAAATAACTGTTAAATCAATCAATCAATTAATTAATTAATTAATTAATTAATTAATCAACTCAAAATTAAATAATACTCGTAATTATTCTTTTGTACTTCATTATGGTTGCTTTTTAGTTTTTATTATTCCACGAATTTGTTCTTAGCCCTCAACAATAAACTTTTCTGGAGCCCCCTACAAGTTTCCACCGGTCACTTGGGTCATAGATTGCCGACCACTGTTCTTTATTTCTTTGTATGTTAGCACAATGAGAATTTATTGTTTAGAAGAAGTAAAAGCTTCCTGTAAAGCTAAAATCAGATCTTTCTCGTTTACTTGGAGTAAATATGTTTTCGTATAACTGACATTTACTAAGAAAACCGTTGTCTGCATGAAATATTACATTTCTGTGTCATGATATTCCTAAGTAGACAGATATTTATCATTTCCTTTAAACTCGTTTTTCACAGTGTAATATTTCCGGGAATCTTTTCACTCTCACCATGTTGAAATGTATAAAAGCAGGACACAAAATGAAATTTTTATGAAATATTCTACAAAATTACTTCATAATTTATACCGAGTGAATACTTGAAGAGCGGACATAGGACTTTAAGATGTACTCATGCTATCGTAATTTCCTGCTTTCCTAATTATTTTAAGGAAAAAAAGGTTCAAATAAAAGTGGTAGAGCATAAAATTATGCAAAGCATGCTTTGTTAAGAAATAAGGTATGAAAATGTCGAAAATTAACCCAAAAATAGCGTTAGCCATGGAATTAAAACAAATATATAATTTCTGTTCAAGTAAACAGTAGATCATTTCAATTTAATAGCTATATCTTTCTACCGCTGCAAATAGTAAGTAAAATGGCGCCAACAACTGCCAGTTGGGCTGTCAAACGAAACATCAAAAATATTGCAGTCACTAAAATACCTGTATAATTAGTGAAAATTTGCATCGTCAGATATTTTAGCTTCTATAAAAGCTTTAATAACTTTTTTTGAAAAGTTTTTTAAAGTTGTTAAAGACTTTCCTCACATTTTCAGTTTAAATTTTGAAAAAACAATTGCCATGCACGTAGTCAGGAGCGGATTTAAGCATATGCTTTATGGGCTGCAGTCCAGGGCCCCGCAGATACAAAGGGTCCCTCGCTGCTGGCAATCGGTATAACGTATAGCCTAAGCCATAGGCACCGACAGCCCGGCATACTGTATTAACATCCTTCATCGATCAAATTAATTATTTTTTAGAATGTGTTATTTTTCTGTTTTTCCTTTTCTTTTTAGTATTTATTCTTGACGTAAGCATTTGATTATCAAAGATAATACATACCTACAATCTTTGTATGGACAATAGTTTAAATCTGTTTTAGAAAAAATAACAGTCTAAAATCTAATTTAATTTTATCCGAAACGAAAAAATACAAACAATATAGCAATTTTATTTTTTTGTTTTTTTTAATTTAAAATTAATTTTTGTACTATTGTTCACTTCAACAGTAATTACCAGTAATAATAATGTAACGTTTTTATTTATTTGGGTGAAGTGTAAATATTAGACAATTATTATTAATTAAAATTAAGTGTTTATTAAACTATAATGAAAGTTACTATTACTAATATTAGATAATTATTAAAAACTAATTAAGACTAGAAGTATAATTAACTAGATAACACTAACACTAACACTATTTATTTAACAATACTAGTATTTATTTCCACGATATTACAAATTATTTATTTCACTACGCGTTCCAATCTTAGACTGCCGGTTTGTTGCAGACTCTTGTAAATTGTTTACGCGATATTCATGTCACTATATTTATATCACTATATACTTATATCATGTTCAACTGTCCACCTACCGACCTCCACAGCGTCTATATACTCAACTAACTCAACAGCGTCTGTATATTCAACTGCTCGGACAGAAGTCACACCTTTCACCTCACTGTCTGTCTATTTATATAACTAACTTCCAGACTCGCTGTTCCTGTCCTTGTATACCTAGCTTCACAATACTCGTCAACACCACCGAGTATTCACATCCACAGCTATCCCAGTATACCAGTAACTTCCACTCGACACTTTAATGCATACGCTCACCACGATACTGCTGTGCTTCTCCTAACACTTTACTCTCTAACACTCCATGTGAATGTCTCTATATAACTCTTTATGTCACTAACTCACTGTCTACACTAATGTAAGTGTCTGTCCGTCTTCACTAATGGAACTGAACTATATGATTAACTCAGCTGGCTATGTAAGTTAACCCCCGATCACATAACTAATGTTGTGTTATCAGGGACTCAACTGAACTTACTTCCGAGCATGGTTACGTCCCTTTTATACAGTTGCAATTATATTCTAGAAAAGCTCTAGAATGTTCGACCGCATAATAACAATGAACACAAAAGGTTCAGGCGATCGGAAGTAATTAAACAAGTCGCGACCTGTTCGCTTACGTCGCCGGCTACTAGCGCATTTACGTCACCGGTATAAATAGACACAATACAATACAAATAAACTAATGCAGAGTAACTTGAAACATAACCGTTAGCATTTGTTAATTATTGTTTCAATTCCATGGCTATCGCTATTTTTGGAGTGATTTACGTCATTTTCATACCTAATTTCTGAGGTTACAAGGCATGCAAAATTTTGTTTATTGATTCAGATGCAGAATTTTATGCTCTACAACTTTTATTTGATGCCTTTTTACCTAAAATAATTAGGGCACCAGCAAATTACGAAAATATGATTTTAGATGTTAAATCCCTATGGTCGGGTGTTCGAGTCACCACCTTGTATGTGCGTTTTGTTGTTGAAATTTATAGATCTTTCAAATAGTCGGCAAATAACTTTTTTGCGCTAAAATTCACCAGAAAGAAGTTCTAGGCGAAAAACTGAAAAAAGTGTCGATTTTTGGTGGTTTCTATAAGATAGCGGAGAGAGCGGTGGAAAAATTGAGAACTACCCGACCTTTTGTAGGATAACCCCCTTTTTCGACCTCTGTTCACTGAACTAAAATGTAATACATACATATTGAGTTTGTTTCTTTCACTACTTTAGTTTTTACTGCTGCAAACAGTGTACTGCGTTCTGAACATCATGGTCATGAGGTCATGAATATCTTTACAACTTGTACTTGTAGATCTGATAAACTTTATATACGAAGAAATTGTAAATTACAGTCTATCATCTATCTAGTCTAGGAATGACCAGCTTTAGATTCCCATGATGCTCTTAGCAGAGACATATGAGAGACATTAATCTTGGGATTGCTGTACTAGACAACTCACTTCGCCTACGTTCTGCTTTCGCAAAACTATCGCACGGAATTCTCAGTAATGCAAGAAATAATTACTACGAATTTAAAGAAAAATATTTATTCCAAGTACATACTTATAAAAATATATAATTGAAGATATCGGTGCAAAAAGGGGGCAGCTCCATTTTTATAAATTTTTCAGGAGGAGGTAAAAACTGTTTTTAAGTAAATATTTTTAGTTTAGTAAATAATATTTATCTCTAATTCCGTTTTAAAAAGTTGAATTTTTCCTAACTATATGACGTTATGAAACGTCACTTTTTACATAATTGACACGAATTGAGTTTTGTAAAAATCTTTACGTAACTGAGTTACGTAAAGGATATTACACATTACACAACTGACAAATGATAATATAAAAAAAACAAAAATATATCAATAGTTACTGAGTTTACATGAAGTTTTCAAACCGTTTTCAAAACGTTTTTGGTTTTGAAAACGCCATGTATACAGTGTTAAAATGGTTTTGAGTTATCTCAAACCAAAACTAAAATTCGCGGGTTTGACTTGGAAACTACAAATGGTGCTCCTTGCTACAAATAAACTGACAGCTGTGTAGTTTTAGTGCGTAGTGCTACAAAGTAGAAAAAATAATTGGAATAATAGCAAAACGAAGAATTTGGAGTGAAGAGGATCTGTTACTTACATCGGTCAAATGCGCATGCACCGAAACTGTTTTCAAAACAATCTGTAAATCTGTTTTGAAAATTGAATGTAAACAGTTTCGCGTAATTTTGACTGAAAACTGAAACCATTCTCAAAACTGCATGTAAACGTAGTAAATGATTTCTTTAATCAATTTATAAATTATTGACTCACATTTAATTTCTCTATATAAGAAGGAAGATCTATATCGGTTTCAAAACATATTCAGAACTCATTTTCATTTACTATGTTTACATGCAGTTTTGAAAATCGTTTCAGTTTTCAGTCAAAATTATGCAAAATTGTTTACATGCAGTTTCCAAAACAAGTTTAAAAATTGATTTGAAATCAGTTTCGGCGCATGTGCATTTAGCTGATGTAAGTGACAGATCCTCTTCACTCCAAATACTTCATTTTGCTATTATTCCAATTATTTTTTATCCTTCGTACCACTACGCACTAAAACTACACAACTGTCAGTATATTTGAAGGTTAGTAACACAAAGCGATAGAAACGTTATGCTCTGTACGCATGCGCAATATCGAAACTGAATTTTAGTGTTTACATGAGTAGTTTTGAAACTAGTTTTCAAGTCCAACCCATGAATTTTAGTTTTGGTTTGAGATAATTCAAAACCGTTTTGACACTGTATACATGGCGTTTTCAAAACTAAAAACGTTTTAAAAACGGTTTCAAAACTGCATGTAAACTCAGTGATATACGCATGCATTGACAGAAGCATTAAAATAAAAAAATGAAATTCATTTTTATGGTAGAATTACTTAAAAAATAAACAATATTAGGTATTTAATACTTAGTATAATAGGTTTTAATATTTACAACAGTTTACATTCGTTATGGCATCGAAAGAAGTATATTATTGATGATTTTTAAATAATTTTTTTCAACGCTATCCTACAAATTCACCCACAACTCTGATCTGGTTAAATATACGATGACGCGGTTTGAAAATTTGGAATCAGTACGAAATTCTCCTTCATGTCATGTATTACTCGATTTTTGTCGATGAGCGATTCGCGAGTTCCTAATAACATTAACTTACATGAATATTTTCTAAAATTTAAAACATCTGCAAATCATCTAAAATTTTGATACTATTAGGTAAATAATACTACGTATTTAAAACATGCCGAAATTTCAGATGAAAAAATGAGATCAAAAGCGATTTGCAGATTTCAGAGGAATTTCATTAAAGTTTAAGTTGTTAGTAACTCGCGAACATCTTATCGGCAAAAATCGTCAAATACATAACATGAAGGAGAATTTCATGCTAATTTCAAATATTGCAACCACGTTATCGTATCTTTAACCGGGTTAGAGTAGTAGATAAATTTGTAGGAAAGAGTTATTATTTAAAAATCATCAATAATTTACTTCTACAACGAATATAAATTGTTATAATTGTAAAACCTATTATACTAAGTATGAAATATCTAATATTGTTTAATTTTTGAGTAATTTTAATTTCTACCATAAATTATTCTGGTTCTTTTTTTTGTAGTTCATCCTAGGTAAAAAATATAAGAACCCTTTTGTGTACAAAAAATTACGAGCTTTAATTTTGTATTTTTGTAAAATTTTGATACGGGCCATTGTTTTCAAGAAAATAGCCAAAATCTCATTTTTTGCACCTTTGGTCCAAGATGGCGGCAAAATCCGTGATCACTAGGTGGTGCAAAATTAATATGTCCTTTTGGAAGTCCCAATAAAGAGATTAAAATTTATTCCAGCTTGCCACCATTTATTTCCACAATAGCTTCTTTTAGTGCGATTGTGGGTTATTTTTAAAAAGTCCAAATGGAGAATTATTTTTACCTCCATATTTATGAATGGTAATGTATATAGCTTTTTATGTAGAATAAAAATGTATATAAATAATAAAAATACGTCGCAGGAAATTTAAATAAAACCATATATGTTTTATTAACATTATAAAATGGTTTTATAGTTGTATTATATATATATATATATATATATATATATATATATATATATATATATATATATATATATATATATATATATATATATATATATATATATATATATATATATATAAGATTTTAATAAGATATACAGATACTCTTTCAAATAAAAAGAACTCATCCCTTTATAAAATAGGAGATAGCGAAGTTGTAATTCTCAATTTTTCAACGAAATGCTGCCTCACCAAAGTTTTAGCCAAAAACCTGCCACTTGTTATCCTACTTTAGTCCATTATAGATATAGGGGTCAGTTTCGGGCGATAAATAATTCGGTGGGATGCGAATTTGGGTAGTGAAAACCGCAGCCGGTCACTTTGTATAATATAGCCAGTGTGCATTACAGTATTTCGTGTAGTATGGGTCTGTGGTATGAACAGAATTAAAACAATTAAATTCTAAAAATAATGTATAAGTATTTTATATGAAAACGTCTATGAACTAAGCAGTGATTATGATAAAGGTTTTTAGTTTATATTTTATCAGAAAATCCCTTAGTTATTTAATTATTGAGGGCATTCCTACTGATTGAGGGAGTTTTGGAGATCGAGATGAAATTGATATCTCCAATACATTCGATACCGGTAGAAGAGTACTTAATGATCACAATGTTTAATACGTTCTTTGCATGATCGCCGCACAATATTAAAAAAATCTGATGTGGCCAACATCAAACCTCCCGCTATTTAATTATTATTAATTTAAATATACATACTTAATATTTAGTTATTGCGGAAACTGTATTAAGATCCATTCCATATAACTATGGTTCTATTTACTATTTTCTTTTTAAAATGTTACTATTATTAATTTGAAATGATTAATTCTTTGATAGTGACATTTATCTGTCAGTTACATACATTTGAGAAATGAACTGTGTAACCAAGGAGTTTTGCTTATTTAAAGCGTAGGCTACGGGATTATATATTTTTTTTTTTACAAATTTTTGCAGTAGTTTACATAGTCATTTGTAGAGTAAAAGCAGTTTTCGATTTAATTTTTTTTTATCTTTAAAACTTTTTATTGTTTCCGATAACTTTATTTCAGAAGAGTTTCTGGCAATCATTAATCGTATATTTGGCACTATGAAATAATTTTTGTTTCGAGTATTTCTATTATGTACGTCCTAATGTGTCTTAAAATGGCCCTTTTTATTAAACACATAGACACAGAGGTGGTAAATATATAAACAAGGCAAAGTTAAAATATTATATTGTATAAAAAGTTCTTTGCAAGATGTTCTCAAGGGGGCTTTGTAAATGAAACCTATTGCCTTGGAAACCCTATCGGTAAACATTAAAAAAACTCAGTCTTGAAAAAATTATTAAACATTTTTTTTAAAATAATCTTTCATCATTTGTTATGTGAAAATACGAGCGCTCCGGTATTTGCGATATAAAATTATAAATCTAAAGATTCTAACTAATTTTATGAGCGAATGGTAGTGTTCTAGTGTTTAGTATATGTAAACAAGTACAAATGCTAAAATATTCGAATTCATATGGATGAGGGATGTAAAATTACCGTTATTTATTTTCGCAGAAATTTACTGATTTAAATTACCGGAAAAATAAAAATTATAGATTAGCATAAACTATTTTAAATTACTGTTACTTCCCAAGAAATTATCGGGAATTTATAATTTTTATATTGATTTAGATTTATAATTAAGAACTAGTATAAAAAATCTGATGTGGCCAGCGCATTACTTTCCGTCAGTTTTTTGTATTTAAAAAAAAAATCCATACAGACAGTTTCTTGCAAAAGACTATATTTTCAGTACATTACCTTCCCTCAGTTCTATGTATTTTGTACAAATTTCATACAGAAAGTTTCTTAGAATTGATTCCATATTTGCAGTAAAATTATAACACAAACATACTATGTCAATCGCATTTGACACTGACATACAAACATACTATGTCAATCGCACTTGATATTGACGTCTGTCTATCAGATTTTTTAAATTTATATTAGCTGTTTCCAGTGTTATTGCATAACTGGCTGCTTTATGAAATTTAATTTCTTTATAATTTTTTAACTCAATATCCATTGAATATGAAGTATGTAATTAAATCGTATAGAGAGTAAAATATTCTTTAATATTTATAATGTTAAATTTTTTGAAGACACTAATCAGCTCTTCATATGGATGTAACGAAGAGGAATACGAAAGAATTATAATTTTTAGAAATGTAGTGTTGGAGTTATCGACGGAGAAAAAATCGTCACACACACATACACACATAAACACAATCATACAGACATCATCGCAAAAATAGTAAAATCGTGTTCTAAGGACTCTAAAAAACTCACCATCGAATTTTTTTACCGAAAACAATACCTTCCTTACCTAAAGGTATGACGGAAGGTAAAAAGGCGTATAATGGAAAACTGGCTCAAGAAAGAAATGTATAAAAAGATAATATAGCCATGTCATTCGGAGATTTTCATTCCATTTTCCATTTCTTACCTGTACAAAACAGAAACATCATGAACTCCAAGACAGGAAGACAATTTCACAAAAATCCTCATACGAAAGCTCACAGCGCACTCTTGCTTTTCGTTAGGTAATAAAATCGTATCAGACTTATCAGTAAATGATTTGTTTTCACCATGCTAGCAACCGAAGACAGCAATTTCTCCACAATTCCGGATATGAAATGCTCAAGTTGCTCCTAATTAAGTTTATCTGTCTTCGTAATAGCATTAGCGTGAAGTGCATTGATTTGTCTGAAAAGGCGGTGACGTACGCCCATGAAGAAGATGAATTATTACGGTTAATTTGGCAACTACGTAACGGGCCGTTAAGTTAAGTCACTTTTGATTAAGTGGTTATTGAAGCCGTCGGTTTTCGTTTATTTAACCTTTGTCGTTTGTCCTTACTGTATGAAATAAGCAAATAAATAACCACACACAGTAAAGCGGATGATATGGGATTTCAGCAGTTTCAGCAAGTTTATTAAATTTTACGCTGGGTTGGATGCAATGGCAATTAAACGGTAAACTTGTTACAGAGGACATAGACCGCGTTTACCGTGTGTAATATGGACATTGCTTCTTACAAATTTAATTGTTTCAAATTTCATTTGAAAGCCATAGACAAATTTTAAATTGATGAATATTTAAAATACTGTTTCGCATGTACAGGTGTCTAATTTTCGATGTTTTTTTAAGGTATCTCGGGTAATATTAATGATAGAGCAAAACCATTTGCACATTCCAGGGTCAACTTTTCGAGAAAAGTTTAATAGTCACCACAGGAATTTTCGATCTTCTTTTGTTTCTGAGCTACAGGCAAAAACTCGTTTTTCGCTCATTTTGAAAATATCTCATATCTTATTTATTATGATAATTAGAGAAAAAACGTTTTTATAAAAATTTTACCGTTTTCCAAATAGAATGAAATGGCGTAATTAGATTTTTTAAAAACTTAATAATTCTCGGGATATAACACAAACTTATGATTTTTTAAATGGGAACCTATGTTGAAAATAGTCTCGTATTTTTGCTTATTTTATAGCCTTTCCAATAATGTATAACAAGTCTTCATTCTTTTGTTTTAAACATTAATAAAAGACGAATTATTAATTTACTGAGGTGAAAATATTGGAAATTATTAAGAAACAAATGAAAAAATTTATTTAAAATCATCATTTGTTTATTTTGATTCAATATCTATTAATTTTGTTCTGAAAATTATTCTTAAACAATTATTTTCTGATTAGTTACTATTTAACGACGTTACAGTTGGCTTTGATACGATCCGAACAAAATGGTTTAATATGATTTTGAAGTAAATAAATTGAAAAAATGACTAAAACTGGAACAAATACTATTAGAAATATGCAAATGATGATCTGTAATAAATTTTTTCAATTGTTTCTTAATAATTTCCATTATTTTCACACCAATAAATTAATATTTTGTCTTTTCTTAATGTTTAAAACAAAAGAATGAAGACTTGTTATATATCATTGAAAAGCTTATAAAATAAGCAACAAGACGAGACTATTTTCAACATAGGATCCCATTTAAAAAATCATAACTTTGTGTTATATTTCAAGAATTATTAAGTTTTAAAAAAATCTAATTACGGCATTTTATTCTATTTGAAAAACGATACATTTTTTATAAAAACATATTTTTTCTCTAATTATCATAATAAATAAGATATGAAATATTTTCAAAATAAGCGAAAAACGAGTTTTTGCCTGTAACTCAGAAACAAAAGAAAATCGAAAATTCCTGTGGTGACTATTAAACTTTTCTCAAGAAGTTGACTATGGAATGTGCAAATGGTTTTGCTCTATCAATAATATTACTCGAGATACCTTAAAAAATCACCGAAAATGAGACACCTGTACATGTTACCTACTTTATTTCCATTTTAATGGTGCATGCATATTCTCTCCTTTCTAATATATTGAAGCATTTAAATTCAAAAGAATTTCAGTGCCGTTTCACGCTAAGATAATTGAGAATAGGACACATGGATCACATTTTGTAGAATTATATTTTAAATATTGTAACGTGGAACGCCTGCCATCGCCGCCGCTGTCACCGCCGCTGTCGCCATCGTCGTCGAAGCCGCGTCGCCGTCGCCGCAGCAATGAGCGATTATCTATTTATAGCGATGACGCAATCGCGCTAGCAGCCGGGCTACGTAAACAACCGCGACGTATTTAATTACTTTCGGCCTGAACCTTTTGTGTTCATTATTATTATACATTCGAATATTCTAGATCTAGAGCTCTCTGGAAATATATGGGAGCTGTATAAAAGGGACGCAGCTATGCTCGGGAGTTAGTTACATAGGGAGTCATATAGAGACATTCACATGGAGTGTTAGAGAGTAAAGTGTTAGGAGAAGCACAGCAGTATCACAGAATATATACATGACAACAGAAGCGACACTGTTGTATGTATTGCTGGCCGTGTGCTCATGGCTATGTGTTCGTGAACTTGGACCAGGGAGGGGTAACGTAAGGAGATTGGGAGTACTCCGGTACGCCTGGTTTTGCCAGTGACGGAATGATAGCGCTCGTGTGTAGGGCGCTTCATCGCAAGAATATTACGACTACCGGATAAGACTACTGAACATAGTGCTGGGTGGTATAATATATTTTTGTGTAAAAGGCTGTCCAAATAATAATAAAGATAAAACAATTCTAAAAAGCTTTTTTAGATTACCGATTGACCCAGAAAAATATATTTATTTTATTTTACATTTCTATCGACCGCTTCAGTATATTAAGGTTGCACAAAAATTTATATATAATTTTTAAGGGGTTTTATTAATTTAGAACAATTATTATATTTTTATTCTTATCAAATGGACATTTAAATTTGAATTAGTTTTCAGGTATTTTCTGTATGTTTACATTTTAATTTAAACCGGAAAAAGTTTTAAAGAATGCTATTTCAAAAATCATAGTACTATACTAACATTGATATCAAAATAAATTATCTTTCCTCTTAGATACCTAGGCAGACATCTTACGTACGCCTATGCTAGCGCGTAAAGCGAGCCTGTTGAAGGTCACCAAATTGAAATACATACGTATAGGGTAATGTCGTACTAGTGGCAGTATCGTGGAGAGCGTATGCAGTTTGTGTCGGGAAGTTACTGATAAACTGGGATAGCTGTGGATGTGAATACTCGGTAGTGTTGACGAGCTATAGTACACGAGGACAGTAACGGCGAGTCGGAAAGTTGCTGGTATACCGAGATAGCTGTGAAAGAGAATACTCGGTTGAAGAGTATTGGAAAGCTAAGCTAGGTATACGAGGACAGTAATGGCAAGTGGAAGTGGATACTCGGCCGTAGCGGTGAAGAATTGTGGCATACGGACAGTCGGTGATACTGAAGCTGCGGAAGTTAAACTGTTAGTTACATAAATAGACAAATAGTGAGGTGAAAGGTGTGACAGTTGTACGTGATAAAAAGTGATATAAATAGTGGAAATAAATAATTAGTAATATCGTGGAAATAAATAGTAGTGTTAATTGGTTAAATAAATAAATAGTGTTGGTGTTATCTAATTAATTATAGTTTTAGTCTTAATTAGTTTTTCATAATTGTTTAATATTAGTAATAGTAATTTTCATTATAGTTTAATAAAAACACTATTTTAATTAATAATGAAAGTTATTTATATGTTATTGCACTAACTTTAGTCCTGTCAAAAACTACCCATTGTTAGGTGTGCCAATCTATTCGTCTTTTATTATTTTTATCAAAAAAGGTAGTTACTTGGATAAGATTAGACTATATTTTAAGAAATAAACTGTCAGAATTAGAGTAAAATTCGTTAATCCAAAAATAAGGATTAGCTTAATCTTTTTTGCTGTAAATGGCGGGAGGTATTGTATTGGCCACACCAGATTTTTTTCTATACTTTTTACTTTTATTCACATATTTCAATAACCATATTGTTAATGGAAATATATCTGCACCGCTGAAGGCATTTACTTTTGTGTTACTTTAAATTGGAAAGCTTTCCCGTTACTTACTTTGATAACAATATTTGAAACAAAATTGAGTTCAATCATATTTTAAATTGAATTTTTAAAAATATTCATTGGTTCAACTTTTTTCAAATTTTCTTTATTTCAAGTACGAATTCGTATTTTTCAAATGTTTAAAAATAATTAATTCCTGTACTTTGAATGCTCGCTGATGAAACCCAAAATTTTCCGCATTTCACAAAATTCTACAACTTGGAATAAAGTCGATCTCGTTTGCATATATTTGAATACTAAACACCTTTGACAAAATACTTCTGTACAGTACGAAAAAATTGTCGTAGGTACAATTATATTATATAATAAATAATTGACAAATTACATTAACTCTATAATTCCTTCACCGAGATATTTATTTTAGTGACAGATAACCTGTCAAAAAGGTTACATAATTTATGAAGTTTACTAGGGTTAATTATTAGAGATTTATATCTTAATTTACATCAAAACGATTTATTTATAATCTAGTCGGCTAGGCTAATTCCAGAACAAATAGAACAAATGAATACAAATTCCTGAGGCGCTAGTATTTTCGTGTAATAAATTTTGTATAATTTAAGCCCGAACCTGTAGGTGTTTGAATTAATGTTTCAAGTAGTAAATGCGAGATACTCGATAAATATTCATAACATCTAAGTCGGAATAGGTAGATATTAGATTTCTCATTTATGTCAACAAGGATCATGCTTATACAAGTTCGAATTAATATACGTGTATGAGAATAATGTAAACATATTTTGCAAATAAATACATATATAGGACATATTCACATATGTATATTCGTAGTTGATAAAGTTTGGAAATTATATTAGTTTGGAATTTGATTTGAAAACTTTATTTTGATTGAATTTTAATAATTACAATTTCCGACATACATATAAACAAACATAATTGGTTCATAACGACAAAATTGATTATACCGGGTGGCTTTTAAAAACGAATCCTGTTTGAAATTCCATGATTCCGGAGTACATTGAGATATAGATTTGAAATTTGGGAGAGGGGGAAGGGTTGAAAAGTATTCCTACAAAATTTTAACATTTATGTAGAAAAACAAATGAATAGAGATTTTCTAAATTTACCATCTACTACGACACTTTGATAATTTTATAATCATATATAATATCATAAGTGGTAAATTTTTGCCGGAAAATTTTTCAGATTGTTACGAGAGCCGGTTGCCTAGCAATTTATTGAGTGGCATTGACAAAAAAATTACGAGTTGTCAAACGAGTGATTTTCGATCAATGTCACGAGATAAATTGGCAACGAGCTCGAGTAAAGCAACAGGAAAATTTTTCCAGGATAAAATTTAACCACGAATGGTATTCGGGTGACTATTTCCAAAATAAAATCAGGTAATCATTTATATAATTTTTTTCTGGACAAAAATCTTATAATTTTTATTGTGTTTAGAGGTATTATGTTTCAGTTTGCTTTTCCAACGTTTTAAATAGATTCCTGTCCGAATCGACTCGTTTTTAATAAAAACTGATAACACTGAAAATATATAGACTTTGACAGGTATGTAAACAATATGTTTCTTAAACGTCAAAAAAATTTCGCTTATCAAAACTCACTTACTTGTAAAAATACGACATCTTATTGGCTTAAAGGGCGCGATAAAAATTTTGTGACGGTGTTTGGCGAAATGAAACTTGGTAACTAGGGAGAATCCTGAATTTTTATTGGTTCATATATGTATGAGTGAAATAGTCAGCTTAAAACTAAGTAGAGCCAAAACTTAAAGTCTTACATGTTTACTATCTGAGTACAGACGTCTTATCGACGTGAAAAATTTATACCGACTATATAAAACAAAGCGCTATCTTCAGGACCGGATTATCTTCGGGGTACAGGGTTCATAGGCTAGGGTATTCAAAGTCACGCACGTATGAATAATAATTTCTTACATGTTTACTATCTGGATACAGACGTCTTCTCGACGTGACAAACTAATACCGACTCTCTAAAACAAAGCGCTATCTTCAGCACAGGATTATCTTAGGGGTACAGGGTGCACCACTGAACTAAATATAAAACGGGAACGATTATGTCCTATATCACAACATAGGCATTTCCGGCGCTCGATAGGAAACCTCCAAACTACTGTACTTCTAGTGTATTTCATTACTTCAGGTTTGCACTTAGGGATATTTTAAAGGTGTGTCACTTGTAAACTGTTGTCCTGCCATATTCATCTTTGTTTTCATTTTTAAATAACCAGTTTACGTGAGTGAAGGAGTGAGGTATTTATAAACTTTTCTTAATAATATAATGTGATCGCCTAGTTTTGTAATATTTCTGAAATTTTTAATAAAAAATTTGATTTATGATAATTATCAGCTGTTCATAACAGTTGATTGGTGAAGATGGCAATGAAAAACAATTAGTTGAATTAATTTCAAGGTCATACTGTAAAATTCGCTTTTACAATTTAGTAAAGAAGCAGACAGAATGTTTGGGAAGAGCAAATATAAGAACATCTTTTAATAAATTATTTTATTTATGCATCAATGATAAATAATTATTAAATATGGACCTATTTTTTTAAATTTTTCCTTTACACTAATCTTTTTTTAAATTATATTTGTGTTTTCTAACTGTCCTTCGATTCACTTTATTTTTATTTTGAAATCTATTACTCGTATAATCAATACAAAATTCAAAATTCGCGCTTTTAAAACCCGGAGGTAGAGCAGTATGGCGGTCTTCTATGATGCGCGCAAATTGAACCTTAAAGCGTGTTCCCGTTTATATGTAGTTCAGTGGGGGCTAGGGTATTCAAAGTCACGCACGTATGCATAATAATTTCTAGACTTAATGATCAACAAATAAATGTCGTGACTATAGGCGATTCAAATTAACTTTTCCCGCAACTTTAAACACGTGACGTGACGTCACAACGAGTATGTTTTTAAATTGTCGTTCACTTTTGCATTAAAGTTTGTGTGTGTATTGTTTTTTTAATACATATATTTAATGAATTGATAGTTTATTAGTAATGAGACTGTTAATAAAGGGTGTGTTTAATTATTTAAATGCTTCTGCGTGCAGCAGAAATTTTTATGAGGATGATGAAGTATTGAATTCTGGACATATGTTAGCATATGGTAAAACCAACACAATCAGATGACAAAAATTAAACACTTCTCTTTGGATTATGCCCACAAACCAGCGGCGTAAATAAATATTCGCATGATATTACTGGAAAATTGATAAATTCTGGCTCACTAGCAATAAAAAGCATCTTGTTCATGTAAGGCGGGAAGCTAACCTAAATATAAATATAAAACCTAAATATAAATATGTATATATTATCCTAAATATAAATACATAATAAAATAATTGAATATATTTATATCGTTATAAAGCTACCAACACGTGCTTAATCTTTGTTACAAAAATTTAAGGAACAAAAATTGAATTTATAACTCGTTTTTCAATTAACAGTTTAATCTACCATGTTTTGTCTCAAACATTTCTTCGATGCCATATATATTTATAAATTTAACGTTTTGGAAATACGTGAAAACGAAGGGTGGGATTTCTCGATTTTTAGGAATGACATTTCGGAACACAACAGTACACTTGATTTCGTTGGTTTTGGTGAAAATTTCATATTTCTACAATATTTACAAATATATAATTAATCCTTAAACGATCTAATATTGCATTCATGTTGTTTTTAACTTATTTATAGTAAATTTATGTCATTATTTTAACAAGCAACTAAAAACATTATACTTAACCTTATTTCTCTAAAAATATAAAATGTCTCAACATACTAGGAATACTCGCGAATTATATTGAATAATTAAACATAGGAAGTGTTTACAATCATCACCAATAAATATAAATTTAAATAATTGCTGAATTTTTAAAATGTCATCTAAAATTATAACGTTACTTCTTACGGAGTGTACGAAACTATACTCGTTGTGACGTCACATAATTAGTGCGATGTTTGGTCACCAGATAGAGTCCGCTCAACTTGAATCGCGTATAGATACAGACACAACGTTGGATACCAATTACCACTGATTTAGTATGACACGGGTGAACCGAGACGCGACTATCATAATATGATAAGAATTTTGACATTTATAACTTAGAGATAAACTTAAAGAGTTAAAATATGATTATTGAAACTGTAATTTAGAAAAGTTTATAGAAAGTTATTTATCTGTTATTGCTCTTACCCAGGTTTTATCACACCACTTAGGCAACGACATATGTTTTGTAATATTATTTAAAAAAATATTTTTCGTAAATTCGTAAGAATACTTTTTTTACTTCAACTTTGTACAAAAAAAATGTGGTTGGCGCCATTTTAAGATCCTACTCCCATGCTGACATCAAATCCTGGGTCCGCCACTGCACCCGGTATATTACTGTCGATTTTATGTAACAGCTGACAGCTGACTATTTTTTCGTTATTGTAAACTGGGTTTGTATTTTTATTTTTACCAATTAGAAAGCAGAAATCATGTTTGTATCTATTCCAAATTCTAAATCTTTATATTTTGATGTAAAAATCATTATATTTTCCTGGTATTTTTCCCTGTTTTGTTCATCATTATCGAACTCCCTTCCGTTCGTCAATTTGTCCTAACATAAAGGCGAACTCGGGTGGGTGAATCCACGTTTAATGAAGGCGGTTATGAGTGGAGAGACAGGTAGATAGCGTCGTTTGCAGACGCCCTCCGTCGCGTCGCATTGCGGACTCTTTTATTTCTGCACGGCTCACTCGAATCCCGCTAATTACAGTTCCGAACAACGGGCAGTCAGGACGCTACCCTCAAAGATAACAGCGGGAATCTTAATACAAGTAACTGTTAATTAAATATTGTAATGAGAGGGTAATAATACATTTAGGACGTGATAAATAGCAGACAATTTTGAGGATGAAATTTCTAATGAAATAAGTAAATGTTAATTTTAAATTTAGAGCTGAAATAAATTGTATCGTAACGTTTTTTTACACTTAGAACGCGGGACTATTGTTAAACAGCTTACCTACATTAAAAAAAAAATATAAAACAAGACACATACTATACTTTTTCTACTATTTCAAATTAAGGCAGGAAAAATATGGAAATATGCTTTGAAGATTACTTATTATTACAATTAAGTCTGGAAATTATTATGTATACGTGCGTGACTTTGGATGCCCTTGCCTATACACCCCGTACCCCTAAGATAATCCTGTCCTGAAGATAGCGTTT
Source organism: Harpalus rubripes (assembly GCA_963082715.1). NCBI lineage: Eukaryota > Metazoa > Arthropoda > Insecta > Coleoptera > Carabidae > Harpalus > Harpalus rubripes. The sequence continues at coordinate 9,515,819 of OY720451.1, forward strand.
TGTTTCTAAAGATAGTTGACATTAGATAGCCATGGGATAAACATGTAAGAGTCGAGATTAGTTTGTCGCGTTGGGCAGACGTGTCTTTGTTTTGGACATGTAGTGTCTTTTAGTTTTGGGGCGCGTGACGCCCGCCCGCTGGGTTACGGAATGTAACAGTTTAGTACTTGCTTAGTTGTGTTAATTAAGTTTAGTTATTAAAACCAAGCCCCGACATAATTTGTATAAAGCTGCATGCAAAAAACTTAGTAATAAAAGTGTCTGGACTCATGACGGTAATATTTTTGCAAAGTGTTGTGACGGTACTATTAAGAAATTGTCTCTGGCCACGAATATCGATGAACTCTAACTTTTTTATTGTCTTTCTCTGCTAAATGTTATGAATATATCGCTTTTTCATTGTTCTGGAGCGACATTGTCCACTGTTTACTGTATTTGACTGGTTTTTTTCTCTGTTAGTTTTAGTTTTATCCGTCGTCTTTGTTTTGTTATTTGGTATACTTGCTTTGAGCTGTCTGAAATTGCGTGCGATCTTGTATAGTTTGTTTAAATTAGTAGTGTACAGTTGTATATAGTATATTCAATCTTATGAATATTTTTTACCAGAATGTCAGAGGGCTTAACACAAAATTAGAATGTTTTTATAACAATTGTAGTTCCTTAAACTATGACATAATTGCAATAAGTGAATCTTGGCTAACATCCGCCGTATCCAATTCTGAAATTCTATCGTCAGCATATGATGTATATCGTCACGATAGAAATAGAGTTTTAACTGGTAAAAAAACTGGTGGTGGTGTGCTTTGTGCGGTTAATTCTAAATTTAAATCTGCACTTATTAATATTAATCTTCATCCCTCATCTACTACCGATATCTTATGTATAAAAATTTTTCTCTCTCCTACCAACTATATCTTTCTTCTTGTCTTTTACTGTCCTCCTCCTGTTACTTTAACTCAGTTAGAATATTTACTTGACACGTTAGAATCTCTTTTATCTTCTATTGACAATCATTTTATTATTCTTGGAGACATTAACATAACAAATCTTGTCAATGCTGATGATGTTAATTCTAGCTGCCATTTGTCACGTAGGTTCAAACATTTTTTAAGCTTTGTAAGTGGGCATCAATATAATTCTGTAACCAACTCTAACGCTAGAATTCTGGATGTAGTTGTATCTAACATTTTTTGTAACGTCTCGCACTCTACTGATCCTGTTGTTGTGGAGGACCCAAATCACCCTGCTCTAGACATTCATCTCTCCTGTCCTATAAATCTTAAATCTAACAATTCTTCATTTAATTCTTCCCCTACTTATAATTTCAAATCTGCTAACTTTCCTCTTCTATATAACCTACTTTCTGTTTCTAACTGGGAAGTATTAAATAACTTTGATAATGTAAACGATGCGTTTAATAAATTTTATCAAATTATTTTTGACATCTTTGACCAAACCGTACCTAAAACCTGCAACAAACCTTCTACCAACTTTCCTCCTTGGTTTACGCGATCAATTATTAGGAATATTAAACTCAAAGAGCACTATCGCAAACTATACTTAAAAAATAAATTTGAATTTTATAATTCCGAATATAAGAGATTACGTGCTCTTACGAAAAAAGATATACATATTGCCTACAAAACTTACATTTCTTCCATGGAAAACAAAATTGGCAACAATCCTGCCAGCATATGGAATTTCATAAATGCAAAGAAAAATAATACTCGCTTACCTGGTACAATGCATCTAAATGATACAAAATATAATTCTACTCCTGACATTGTACAAGGATTCTCGAGTTATTTTTCTAGCGTTTTTGAAACTGATGATGCTTCATCCCCCTTATCTATTAATAGGCACGATTATGGTGGTTTTGTAAATATTTATAATATATCTAACGAAGATATTATTCAGGCTATTAATGATATCAAACCGTCCCGTACTCCTGGTCCTGACAACATTCCCGCTTATATTTTAAAGGGATGTCGTGATCTGTTCGTTCGTCCTCTTTTCATCTTATTTAATCTCTCCTTAACTACAAATACCTTTCCTTCTTCTCTTAAAACTTCTTTTGTTACACCTGTATTTAAATCTGGCGACAAATCTGATATATCCAATTACCGACCTATCTCCATACTTTCCAATATTTCTAAAATCTTTGAATCTATTATTTATAATCATATATATAACGAAACGCAGAAATACATAGCTCCACAACAACACGGTTTTATGAAATGTAGATCGACTACTACAAACCTTATGAATTTTACTGACAAAACTACAAGAGCACTTCGTGACAATAAGCAGATAGATGTAATCTACACCGATTTTGCCAAAGCATTTGACAAGATTAACCATAATATCCTCCTATATAAACTTTCTCATAATTTTAACTTTTCCCCTAATCTTATAGCGTATCTTTCTTCATATCTCTCAAACAGAAAAATGCAAGTGCATTATAATAACTATTATTCTAGCACATACACTCCAACTTCTGGTGTACCACAGGGTTCCAACCTTGGACCCTTGCTATTTATACTTTTCATCAATGACATCACTACCAGTGTTAAACACTCTGATTTATTTCTTTATGCCGACGATATGAAGATATCTAAAATAATAAATTCACATGAGGATAGTTTTAGGCTGCAAGATGATTTAAACAGCATTCTATTATGGTCCAAATCTTGTAAACTATATTTCAATTTTCAAAAATGCAAAATTATGACATATTCTGTGAAAAACTCTTTTACATCCTACACTTATAAAATGGATCACCATCAGCTAGATCGAGTCACTGAGTTTAAAGATCTAGGAATCATTTTTGATGTTAAGCTCTCTTTCATTCCACATATAAATTACATTGTAAAGTCTGCTTACAAAACACTAGGTTTCATAATTCGAAATTGTCGTTCTTTTTGTAAGTTAAAAACCTTAAAAACTTTGTACTTCTCCTTTGTACGCTCAAAACTTGAATACTGCTTACAGATATGGAATCCTATATATGAGGTTCATAGCAATATTATCGAAAAGATACAATACAAATTTTTAAAGTATTGTTATTTTAAAATTTACGGTGTTTACCCTACACATGAGACATCATACAATTACTTGCTACAGACTTTCAATCTGATTTCGTTAGAAAATAGGAGAATAATGCAATCTTCTATCTATTTATATAAGATAGTGAATAATTTTATAGACGATTCCATTTCTTTAGGTAGTATTCCATTCTCCGTTCCACGATTACCATCTAGAAACAAGAATACATTTAGATGTATATTTGTACGTACTAATTATGAAGCTAGATCGCCCATCAGGCATTTATGTTATATTTTTAATAGTTTATCTGTTGAAATAGATATTTTTCATTTAACTCTAGGACGCTTCAAGCAAGCATTGATAAATATATTTGTGTAGTATTATTTCATTGTTATTTTTCTTTATGTTTAATTTACATTCTTTCTTGTGTTGAAACATTAATTATTGTAAATGGATTTGTATATATTTTGCATCCACCCCGTAATTGGGATCTTGATCCTGTGGGATGGATGGGTTACTTTGAATAAATAAATAAATAAATAAATAAAAACCCAAGTATTTGTCCATGTCCGTAAATTCTGTGTCCGTAAATTGTAATATAAGTGTTCATCAGTGTTAAAGTGAAGTGTCTGTCACCCGGTTGCAGAAACGCTAATCAAAATTAATCATTTGTTAACAAACCGTTAACGGCTAATCAAATTTTTAATTAACCATTAACAAGCCGTCAACGGACAATCAATCGTTAATCAAATTGTAACAAACATCAAAGTTAATCAACCGTTAACGGGTTATTAACTATATATTGGGTTGCACAAAAAACAATCATCATTTAATTAACCGTTAACAAATAATTATTTTTAATTGAAGCTAGTACGTCAATTAATGAATAATCAATTTGACATTTGAGTTTATAAATTAAATTAATATAATATTGTTTATTGTATATCAAATTTGGTAACTTATAACAAAGGTGAGTGGTTGGTAGACCAATTACTATTTTTTAAATAAGTACATACATATATACAGTTTTTACAAATGATTACAACAATTAATACAAACAATGTGAGTTCATGCATGAACTATTCCTTGAGATATATTCTTAAACAATACCTATAGGCCCTAAATTACAGAACAAACATGCTGTTACGTAAAATTAGAATCCTGATCCTGACCACTTACAAACTTTATTACTATGTACTTACCTAGTAAATCAAAATCAAATATGTATAAATAGATAAAAAATTCGGATTTAGTAAGATAAATCTAACTGATTGTAATGAATTCAAATAATTTAATACTTACGTAAGTTTAAATACGAGTAATACTTCTGATTATTTATTACCTGACTGGTTTTAATCTATCATTGAAGTAAATTTTCCCACAATAATTTATAATTTTCCCTACACGTTGTAGGTAATAAAGGCGCGATATTTGATATTTAAAATGGAATCTGACTTGTCAGATCTTTCCGATATTGAAAAACCCCCACGCAGAGTACGGCCACGTAGAATACGAATGTTACGAGAACGAGAAAATCCCTTCGAAACCTTTGACAATCACAACTTTAAGTTTAGGTACAGATTAACAAAAACTACAGTTAATAATTTAATACATTTATTTGGTGCAAGAATACAATCATTAACTGGTAGAAACAAATCGATTGATCCTAGAACACAAATTTTATTATCAATATAATAAAATATGAAGTATAGTATTTTACTAAATACTTAGAACAATATAAACTTTAGTATTCACATATTACGAACGATCAACTGGTAATCTGACATCGCCTTTTCGTTCAGATTCGCTCTGCTTCGTCGTCTAATTATTTGTAAAATACTTACATCTGCACCAGAATTCTGTTTCGTAGTGAAAACTGACAATCAGCTGTTGATTTGGCGGTATCACGTGAACACAGCGCGGTGTTGCCATCTATTACCACTAATCAACGGCTCATCACATGATGGAAGATTAATAAGAGGTTGATTTGTTTTGTGCAACCCGATTTGAATTTGATGAACATCAATATTTGATGATCAGTTAACTGATTACTGATTTGATTAGCGTTTCTGCAACCGGGCATGTGTGTTCTTCCTTCGGCACGAAGTGTTGGATGCCAACCATCAGAGGCGACTACCAGTAAGATAAAGTGTATCATCGTTGGGAGTAAGAAGTATTAGCAGTCATCAGCCTCAGAGACCCCGCTCGTGTTACATAATATTTGTATTGTAACACGAAGGGGATGCGGAAGAAGATGATGTTAATACTGCTTACTTGTTTTCCAACGATGATACACTTTAACTAACTGGTGTACAATTGGATGATTGGCGTACACGACTTGGTGTAAAGGACAGAATACTCACATCCTTAGACTTTACACTTGATGAACACTTAGAATTTTTGGACATGGACAATACTTGAGATTTACTGACTAAGGATTTATTTACATGTTTTCAACTTATTATTATTAATTAAACTACACATAACTAAACATAACTAATCAACTAAAAACTAAAGATGCCGATGCATCTTTAGGCCAAATACTCGCGTTCGCGAAACACGAGCCAAAACTTAAACTCTACCACCCGTATTCATAGTAAAGCAGATAAACTAGTTTTAAACCAGGTTTACGTAGTCCTGGTTAAACCACGTGTAGAACTGGTTATTCATAGTCATATTTAGACCTGGTTTAAACCTAATCTAAATTAATCGATCTTAAACCATTTTATCTAGTCGGCTATGATCATACATGTTCTGTTCATGCGTAGTAAATACAATTTGTTTTTTTTTTATCATAGCTGATGTTGACTGCACTGATTTCTTATAACTAAAACTTCATTGGGAATTTTCCATTCGATATAATTTAATTTCTAAATGGGTAGGTATGATAAACACTCGTGTTTCTTCACCGATGTTCAACTATGTTCCTAATATCTTCTATATCATTAACATGATCAAAACCATTAATCTATTATGAACTTCCTAAAAATGAAATAATATAATATGATTAATATGTGTATTCATGACACAGTATTATTAAAACATTACCTAATATGAATTTTGAAAATATTTATATTACCATATATTAAATAATAATTTGCATTAAACACTCAAATTATATTGTCATACTACTGCTGTCAATTAAAATTAAATTAAATTAAAAAATCTTATCTATTTTCTTCCGTGAGAGGCTAGGGGATGAAGAGCAAAGGGCATCAAAGCGTAGGGCATCCAAAGTTACGCATGTATGCATAATAATTTCAAGACTTATCAATACATATCTGTCAAAGATCGGTGATATTCAGACTTAACAAAAGCCTCGATAGGAAAAATGATAATTATTTCTAAACGAAATAATGACTAACAAAGATAACAAGTTGAAATATTATTCCTGAACTATAATTTAGAAAAGTTTATAAATTTATTTGTTGTGGCTCTTACCCTCGTCTTATCACAGCATATCAATGTAGTATAAATTGAACACTTTTTTAGATGACTTGATTAAACATAGCAAGTATTCCTTAAAATTTTAATATTTATAAATAACTAAATAAATATTTCATCACGGCGTATTACCCATTGCTTATAAATTTAAAAAGAGTAATATATGCAAAACATTTTAAGGATAATAACGCCAATAACACGAAAAGCGGGCCATAGGCGTTTAACATGAGAAAACTGTTTTCCTTGCGCAAAAGTTTCCTATTAATGTTAGACAATAATACTTCAAGTAAATATTTTAGAGAATTAAATTCTGCATCTACTAATTCATTAATCATATTTTATTTTGCATACGTTCCGTAACTGAGCAAATTTTTTTTTTTTATAAAAGTTACTTTTTTATAGTGTCGCCATGGTAGTGAATTGAAATCACAAACAAATGTAATGACATTTTACCCGTCAGAAATTATGAAATATAATTTGTATCTAAGTAATACTTTTTAATAATTTGTTACTTTTCTTCGAGCGAATAATTCACCATTTTCAATAATAATGACTAATAGATACAGACAATTTGACAGATATGTTTCTGACAGGTCAAATGTCACATTTGTTTGTGATTTTTATTCAATACCATGACTAACAGTCTAAAATAAGTAACTTGTAAAATTTAAATACATTTTGCTCCGTTACGGAATATGCAAAACATTTATTTGAAGCAATATTGTCTCAAATTAACGGGCCAATTTTGCTCAATGTAAAACTGTTTTTCCATGTTAAACGCCTATGACCCGCTTTTCCCGTTACACCCGATATAAATTTAATTATTCTTCACAGCATTTCCCAATATTACATTTTTAACAAGTTTCCATAACAAGAAAAACATTTTCCATAACGCATCCTGTATTTTTAAGTAACATTAGCAATATGTCGGTAGTAAATATACCCCAGGTGTAAGATTCATGTAATGTAAATATTTGGCATCGTAAAAAATGACGTCATTATTTTATTATCTATGGTTGCCAAGTTACATGTGCTACGTCATTAGTTACATTATAGTTTTTCCTCTGAAACTTATCGTGTCATTCTAACATGCTTGCAAATACTTCTTCTGTGATTTCGCGTCTTATTATAAATATAGATCTACGCAGTATTTCCGCAAATCGTTTCCCGATTTTATTGCTCAATTCTTATTCACGGTACGTAGAATATTTACATGATGTGTATTTTTGTTTCTTTCCTCTGTTGGCAAGGGAAGTACAACGATCAAACTAAAAAATCTTTCGAGATTTATGTCAATAAGTAAGACGAATATTTAAATATATATTATGCGAAAAATTGTTGTTATTTTTATCAGTTTAATCATATTTGCACAAAAAGTTCAAAATTTTCCAAAATACAATTTAATATCTTTAGCTAATTCCGTTTTAAACAGTTGAATTTTTCCTAACTGTCTGGCGTTATGAAACGTCACTTTTTACATAATTGCACGAATTGAGTTTTATAAAAATCTTTTTCTATTTTGGTTCTTTAATATGTACTTTATGAAACCCATTTGGATGTCATAAAGGATATTACACAACTTACTACTGATAATAAAAGAAACGAAAATATATCAATAATAATTTCTTTAATATCAATTTATGAATTATTGACTCATATTTAATTTCTATACATAAGAATGTAGATCTATATCGGTTTCAGAACATATTCATATGAAATTCATTTATTTTCAAGGCCACGTTTTGGTAAATTGATTTTCAAATATGGACATGGAGCTATCACTGAAAAACCTAGAATTTTAAATATTTTTAAATTATTTTAGCGGAATTAGATAAAATTTTGTACATAATACGTTATGAAAACGTGGTATTGTTTGACTCACATAATTTGCAAAACTCGCTTCGCTCGTTTTGGCAAATATTATGTTCATCAAACAATATCACTTTTTTCATAACTGATTATGTAAATAACTATTATATATTCTTCATATCGATATCTTTTTTCGTTCCCGAGATATTCCTGTTCAAAGTTGAAACCTAAATATACCCATTTTGGGTTATTACCCAAGAAATACAATGTTGGCGATAACATCATTTAATTCTGCGGACAAAATTACATTCGTATACCAATTTTCATAATTTCCAACTAGTTTGTATAAACAATTTTTTTGTACGATTTTATTGGTAGTAAAGAAAGATTTTACGGGCGGAAAAAACATTTATTGACATATTTACATTTCATTTATATTTATTTCATATAATTTAGACATATATACATATATTTTATATGATACTAATGTTGTAGCGAAACTAGTTATCAAGTAAAATAATTGTGAAACTTAAAACCATGTATTTTCAATAATTAAAATGATTTATTTATTCATTATTTCGCTTCGCCCTATGTTTTCAAATAATATTTCGATCAAATAGTTTAATGTATTGTGTTTCTACGTCCCAACATTTTTTTCTAATTATTTACGATTCAGTATTTTATAAAACATTGTACAATGCTCAACCGTTACCCGAAATTTACGTGTTCGCGCGGATAACAAGCTCGCTTCTCTCGCTCGTTAGGTACCATGCTCGCCCGTAAAGTGCTGAGTAACGGTTTTGCAATGTAAATTACTATTTTGGAACACAATTTTTGTAAAATATATATAAAAAATCTGATGTGGCCAGCACATTACCTTCCGTCAGTTCTATGTATTTTGTATAATTAAATGTCATACAGAAAGTTCCTTGCAAAAGATTATATTTCTTGTACATTACCTTACGGCAGTTGTATGTATCTTACACAAATTCCATACAGAAAGCAAAAGATCCTATATTTCCAGTAAAATTATAACACATACATACTGTCAACTGCACTTGACACTGACACCTTTCAATCAGAATTTTCTTAATATAGCAGCTGTTTCCACAGTTATAGCATAGCGTGCTAATATATGTCATATTTAATTTCTTTATAATTTTTTAAGTCTACATCCATTTAATATGAAATATAAAATGCATTCAAATCGTATAGAGAATAAAGTATTCTTTAATATTTATAATAACATTAAATGTAAAGAATCTGATGTGGCCAGCACATTACCTTCCGTCAGTTCTATGTATTTTGTACAAATTTCATACAGAAAGTTCCTTGCTAAAGATTATATTTCTTGTACTTTATCTTCCGACAGTTGCATGTATTTTATGCAAATTCCATACAGAAAATTTATAGCAAAAGATCCTATATTTCCAGTAAAATTATACGACAGACAGACTATGTCAATTTCACTTGACACTGACATCTTTCAATCAAAATTTTCTTAATATAGTAGCTGTTTCCATAGCTATGGCTACTTTATGAAATTTAATTTCTTTATAATTTTTTAACTCTATATCCATTTATTATTAAGTATAAAATGTAGTCAAATCGTATAGAGAATAAAATATTCTTTAATATTTATAATAACATTAAACGTGAAATAATGATATTTTACATAGTTTTTTCAAGAAAAACTGTTAAAATCTTCAAATGAAGGTACTTCCGGTTGTCCAATTCTAACCACAAACTAATCAGCTCTTCACATGTTTATAACGAAAAGAAATACGAAAGAATTATAATTTTTAGAATTGTAGAATGGAAGTTATCGCAGACGAAAATTTTGTTACATACACGCACACACACACACGGACACACATACATACACACACACGCAATTGTAGAATGGAAGTTATCGCAGACGAAAATTTTGTTACATACACGCACACACACACACGGACACACATACATACACACACACGCACACACACACACACACGGACACACATACAGACATCTTCGTAAAAATAGTAAAATCGTATTGTAGGGACCCTAAAACGTGCTTATTCATCAAAAACTCATCACCGAATTTTTTGACCAAAGACAATACCTTCCTTACCTAAAGGTGACGGAAGGTAAAAAATGATATTTACCATCGTTTTTTCAAGAAAAACTGTTAAATTCTTCAAATGGGTAATGGGTGTACTTCCGGTTGACCAATTCTATCCAAAATCTAATCCGCTCATCACATGAATGTAACGAAGAAGAATACGAAAGAATTATAATTTTTTAAATTGTAGTTTTAGAGTTATCGTAGACGAAAATTTTGTTACACACACACATCCACACACACACACGCACACACACACACACACACACACACACACACACACACACACACATATAGACATCATCGTAAAAATAGTAAAATCGTATTCTAGGGACCCTAAAACGTGCTTATTCATCAAAAACTCACCACCGAATTTTTTGACCAAAGACAATACCTTCCTTACCTAAAGGTGACGGAAGGTAAAAACATAAGTAGGGCAAACAATTTTTTCTCTCATTATCCAGTTACGTGTTTTCTAAACTTATAATGATAGTACCAACTGGAAAACCATAAAAAATGTATAGAGCAATAAATTTCGTTTTTTTATCCAATATCTTCTTTGACATTTTTTTCTGTTTCCTGAAATTTTTGCCTTTTTGACGTATGTGGTTTCAAATAGGTGATTCATTTGTTGGTTGTCATAAATGACGTTGAATTTGCAATATGGCGTAATACTTAGAACTTAGATGTTTAGAAATGCCTGTTATTTTTACTATGCACCGACATGCATTTGGTGTACGGAGAAGGGCGTCAAAACAGTCGCCATTAATAATAAGTTGTCTTATGTATGTTCTGCCTCTGACTTCAATTCTTCGAAAATGACAAGTGTTGTTGTTTTCACTCAAACTACTGTGATTTTTAAATATTTTCTTTTTATTTATTTTTTGTTACACACTTTTTGATACATTTCATGTATATAAGTGGTGATACTTTGACGATGAAACAGTTTTTCTCGTTACTTTTTATAAATTTGCATTTTTAACTCGAGGCTGATGCACATGAAATTATGAAAGACGCGAACAATAACTATATGCCTTATCCTCGGCCTTATCCGGGATTCGAACCCAGGACCTTTGGAGCGTGAAGCGAAAGCGCTACCACTACTCTACCGAGGTCGGCAATACTCGGCAATACAAATCATACTTCACAGGATAATTTCTGTAGTATATCTTCACCTATACTTAAACTCAATTTTTGAGTTGTGATTTTTAAATAATTCTGTATTCAAATAAACAATTGTTATTGGTCTATTTGGAAGTGTTTTTACAATTGCAACAACATTATTGCTGATTACGATATATTGCAACCTTGTTTATGAAATGGTAACGTATGACACGTTACTTACATAACAACCTATATATTTTAGTGATTTCAAATAAAGTGGGGATGCTATCAGAAATAATTAATTCAATAAAATATTACTGTACATTCAATTGTTTTCTTTTATGGCTGGTTAGATAACATTCTATATCACCTTCGTATGTTCTTAAAGGTATCAATACTTAATTTTATTGTAAAAGCAACCCGAAGGAATACAAATCGAGCATTAAGAAAGTAATCAAACATAGAGATTCATAACAAAACTTCTGTACCCTACTTAATCTTGCTCAACTCCATCAGTATATTCAAACAAACAAAACCGGATATCCTCTGCAGCAGCTGATTTCGCAGTCATAAAACGGCAGCAGAGGAAATGTCATCGCGTCGCTATCTGGCATGCAGTGAGTGAGCATCCAGGAACTTCCTAATTCCTTAAATGTTTGCAGTTAGTCACCCTTCCCCCTGGCGATTAATTTGATTGTGTGACATCGATCTACTTAAGCTAAATGCGCCGCCAAACGACGCCAAGAGAAGAGGTAATGAATTAGAAATCGATTATCTGTTATCTGAAGGGAAAGCGATTCGAAAAAAATTCATATTTATCGCGGAAACTTGTCTGGAGATGACAGGAATAAATTATTTCGCAGACACGTATAGAATTAAATCACGAAAGCAAAAATTAGAAGAATTAATTATCTTGTCAAGCGCTGCTGACTGAGCCTTTTATAAAATGACATCCATTTTTAAAAAAGTTTATTGAGAAAAAGCGGCTAAATATAATACTTGTTTAAACAGTGAGATCATACGAGTGTCACGATAGAATTATTAAAAAAGACAAAATCGCAGGTACGTCGGGGAAAATAAAATTTGTGATATTTTTAACAGTTATTTAAATTTACGTTGCGAAACATAAATTAATTAGAACTTAATTAATTTTTTAAAGTATCGGTGTGAATTTATTTTCTAGTGCCATGCGTAGTAACTTTACATATTGATCATAATACGTGAAGTATGAATTTTAAAACAGATAAGTAAAATACAATGTATTTCTTGTTTATTTGATGCATTAAGGCCCAGTATTTTCACTTTCGAATAAGTATTCGTTAAATAAATTCACGCACGCACGCACACACACACACGCACACACGCACGCACGCACGCCCGCACGCACGCACGCAAGCACGCACGAACGCACGCACGCACTAAATTATAAAGAGGCCTTACGTCAAAATACTCGCGTTACGCAAAACGCGAGCCAAAACTTAAAACTCTTACATGTTTACTATCTGAGTACAGTCGTCTTCTCGACGTGACAAACTAATACCGACTGTCTAAAACAAAGCGCTATCTTCAGGACTTCAGGACAGGATTATCTTAGGGGTACAGGGTGCATAGGCTAGGGCATTCAAAGTCACGCACGTATGCATCATAATTTCTAGACTTAATGATCAACAAATAAATGTCATAACTATAGATATAGAGACAATAGCTGTATTCTTTTTGGACAAAATCTCAGCTGATCTCAGATCACTTCAGATAAACTCAGGAAATTGTTGTTCTTTTTGACACAACTGATTTGAATTGTTCTGAGTAAACTCACTTTCTCCCTTTCCGATGCTACACTACCAGGTTATAAAACTAAAAATGATTTGAAACACTCAGTTTGCATTTTAAGGTTATATAATACAACAAATTTTATATTCCCGTATACAGATATACTTACAGTAATATAATTTCAACATTATCCATTTTTCGTTTATAAACAGTATCAAAGATCATAAATAAATAAATAAATAAATATATCATCACGGCATATTACCCATTGCTGGGTGTGCCAATCGCTTTGTTCGCAGATATCGGTAATGATGATGACATATTTGTACCGTGCGGGCGTTTACCAGGCGTCACCTCACGGGCACTCATTGCTGGCGAGGAGAGTGCACCACAGGGGTCAATTTTGTGCCATTTAAAATTGGAAATATTTGGCGTCGATCGGGATCGAACCCGGTTCCCCAGATTCGCGAGCAGACACTCAGGCACGCGGCCACGAGACCCCATTAAAGATCAGAAAATAAGTCAATAATTTTGACAGCTGTTACAGCAAATACTATCGGTAAAGAAGGAAGTGATAAAATGGAATTAAACTTGTTCTTTTTGCACACATCACAACTCACTTCATCTCAACTCAGTTATGTACTGAGCTGAGTTTCAATTTGGTCAAAAAGAATACAGCTAATGTTGGATACCAATTACCACTGATATAGTATGACATGGGCGACGCAACTATCATAATATGATAAGAATTTCTGAACTGAATTTTGACATTTATAACTTAAATAGATAAACAGAGTTGAAATATGATGATTAGAAAAGTTTATAAAAAGTTAATTATCTGTTATTGCTGTTAACCTCGTCTTATCACAATATCATCATTGACGATATCTGTATGCAAAGAATAAGTACAGCAGATGCAGATAATGTCATGCCCGATTCTAGTTATTGTATTACAACACATGCGTAGTGCATTTTAAATGAACCATGTTACTGAAGTCCAGTCTCAGTTAGCTGTCACACACTTTGACAGTAAGAGAGGATACGTTTGGATACCATTACACTGTGGACTGTGAAGACTTAATTTTTTTATATCCATTATACCACATATACTTTTTACAACGCAAAATATATGAATATGACAGAATGCACTGGCTAGAACTGACGATCGTAGTAAGTGCAAGAAAGTGCGCGGTCAGTAAGGTTCAGTTCACTCGAAAAGTATAAATGAAACAGGTAAAATTCAACTGGTGCGCATTGATTATATAAATAGAAAACGATTTATGCAGTGAAAAAAAGTTCGCATTAAATATATAAATGTAAAACGCTATTGAAAATCTTTATAATATTTTTTATAACAACTCCAAAAGTCTTCATTTACGAATACCTGTCGTACACGCTGTTATTATATTGGCAAGCTTTTCTTCGTTCAGTTGGCAATTCTTGAGACTGTTCTCCACACATCAGCAACAGATTTTCGTCTTATAAGTTTGTTGAGACGTGCCGAGGTTTCCAATTGTGTCGTTCAATTTTCTATCTGCTACTCTTTTGGGAGACAAATTTTGTTTTGCAGGCTTATAATTTTTATTGGAATATTATTAAAACTGGTAGAATTCCTGCCTAAATCATTACAGAAAGCTAAGGCTGAGAGAACTCATTAACTGTATTAATGACAGTCAACAATTTTGCAAATATAGTCTGACATTTCCAAAATTGAATTTCTGCAAATGAGAGCAGAATGACTCTGTAAATAAAGAATCATTAAAACTTTTGTAGGTAATGTAAATATTATTATTACGAGACAAATTTAGATTGCTTTCGTCCAAATTTATATCTGTGCCAGTTTTTATATCTTCTCGATTTTTATAGTTAAAAATATCGCGAAATTCCTTGAATATGTAAACTAAATTTTCAACAAAATTAAAATAATGTATGATGCAATAAACATAATGCAATTGGGAATTCGGTTTATGCTAAAATTATTAATGAAATCGTCGTTGATGTGTGATTGTCAATATTTGCGATAATCAAATTATTGGTTTAAAATGCGAAATTGCAAATTGCGAACAGCGGAGTTAATTGCCGATTGTAACATTCTATTTAGTATTTATTGGTGCTGGGCAATTTTGCTACAGTATCTCCTTTATTATTTTTCTTTTACTATATAAATTTATAGGTAAATATATGTTTATCTTTTTCGGGATTAGAATGTCATATTCTAACTTACTGATGCTAGAAAGAGCATTCTTAACGAATTTTGGTGACATTGTTAGTTGTTATTTGGGATTGGTATGCAATACTTAAATACACAAAATATCTAGGAAACGAGCAATAAAAATCTGATGTGGCCAGCACATAACCTCTCGCCAGATATTTTACCTGGTTGTACGCATAAAACAAAAAATATTTTTATATACAAATACATATATTCATGTCTCACTACAAAATAATTCTCACATATATTTGCAAAATCTATGGGATATTTTAATATAAATTATCTACAATACATACATTTTCTTTATATTCAATATCCTGAACTTTTCTTTTTCTACTTTCCTTTTCTTTTTCTTTATATTCCTCATTTTTTCGCAAATTTCTTTTATATTCTTTTTTACGTATATTTTTTACGTTGTTGACTTTTTTTATTTTCATAATCTTCATAATGATGTACAAATATTTTTGACAGTGGCATACAAATATATTTGACAATCACATTTATGTGTCAATTACAAACATTTGAATTTCTTGCCTTGTAGTAGTTTGATCTGAGATTTTTTACATCAAATTATTTTATATGCATTTCTTTATCTATAATGGCTGGTTTATGATGGATTTAATTTATAAATTTAGACTTACAAATTTAGATTTAAAATTTACGATTTACCTTGTTGGTTTATAGTGAATTTAAAAATATGAAATGTGTCCAATCAACTTATATTGGGTCACGAGGTTTGACACAAATGAGATGACAGTTATATGATATTTATAACTTTTATCACAATCAATCTGCATTGTTCTATAGATAATATTAATAATATATCCATATTTCCAGAACCCATTTGTCAAATCAAAATTAAAATGTTTCAACTGTCACTTGAAACTGTCATTTTCCCAATATAAAATATGGTGATATTTTAAATGTAAATTCTAAATCATAAATTTCTTAAATTCATCATGAACCAGTAAAAGCAAATATGTACTATTTATATTTATAAACGTAAATTCGTAAATCTAAATTTGTAAATTAAATCCATCATAAACCAGCTATAAATCTATAGAAGATATAATAATGAATTTATATTTATCGAATAAAGAGAGTGCCACAGATGGAAAAAATTAATGACTACGTTTACACGTATGAGAAAAATTTACTTTGACTTGACTTTTAAAAGGCGACTTATGAAAAGTCAATTTAATGGTGCGTTTACACATAAGGTCAAATCTAGTTCACTTTACGTTTGTTACTTGTCCTTCACTAAACTTTGACTTTGACAGCAAAGTAAAGTTTGGTTATAATACGTGTGATTTAAGTTACCTATTTAACTATTATCATATAATCATAATTAAGAATAAATTATTTATAGAAAAAATGGATAGTAAACTACAGTTACTAAATTTAAGTGCGATATTTTTAAATAATATAACTATGCAGCAACAATATTGGATGCGAAATAGATTAAAAAATAATCGCATAAAATATTTTAAAATTCGAGAAAATTTTAAATTAATATATAAAACACAAAATTGTGTAATTAAATATCCAATTACTAGGAATTTGTGGATGAAAACTAGATGTCACTGTTAGTAAAGTAAAGTATGTTTCGTTCGTTGGTTCACACGACTTTTTAAAAGTCACTTATATGAGTCAAGTCTATTTTATTTTGGACTTGACTTTAGGAAGAAAAGTAATAGGCGAGAGTGTTTACACAACGGCAAAAGTCGCCTTTTGAAAGTCAAAGTCAAGTCAAAGTACTTTTTTGCTATACGTGTAAACATAGTCAATGCAAGTTAATTTTTTTACATAGATTTAGAGTGCCCTGGCAGAAAGGAGTGAATATTTTCTTCTGTCATTTGATTATAAATGTCAACCGAGATGTCACCGCGCATAAAATATTCACGTATTTCTTTCATGGCATTCTAATTCTATGTAAGAAAAATAACATGTAGTCATTTTTTCCATTCATGGCACTCTTATTATAGTCATATTTTAATCATATTAATATAAAACTTTATATGCATATTTCTCAAAAAATCGTTATGTGAGAGTATGAAAGTATTATATCACTGAATTCAGAATAAAATTCTGTATCTAATAAATAAATAAAAAATATATGATCCCATTTAAAATAACAAAATTGGTGTCCACAGTTTGAAAACCCCTGGTTGAAAAAAAATAATTTTGCGCTCATTAAAATAGTCTAGTAAAATAGAAATTGTTTGCTAATTTAAGCGACCTTGTAGCTCTTATAGTTCTCAAGATAGCAATAGTGTACCATTTAAAGTGACCAGCCTGTATAATAGTTGAGTTTGCCAAATCACCAAACCTAATAATCCTAATTTTGCTAGATCATATATGTGGATAATGGTAAAATTATTATTATGGTTATGGTTATTATACCATACTTCAAACTTTAGTAAGATGAAAGTACAGGTCAAACTAAACTTCATTAATTTATTCATTAAGTTTCTGTAACTTTTGCTCAAAGTTTGGGTAACCTTTGACCTTTCCTAGACTTTTCCAAGGTAATTAATGTCTTGTCAAATAAATATAAATTATATCTGAACAAAATATAAAATTATTAATATAGTTTAGGATTGATATCGAAATTAATTTTATTAATGTTCCAGAACGCTAGGATATCTATTTTGGTTGATTATATTTAAAGAAATTATTTTTAGATTTTAACAAATAATAGGAACGAATGTAGTCGTATATATTTATGATTCATGTTGCTGCTAATCTATTTTTAGGTAAATTAATTATATTATGTTGAATTTATGACAGTATCAATCTTGAAATTAAATAATTGCAAATAAAATTTAACGAGCAATTCGCAGGAAATGTTTAAGAAAATATCTTGGAATTGGCGAATCAAATCAATTTATTTAATTATCAGAATGCACTTTTATGTCTATCTATTCTCAAGTTCTTTGAAATTACTTTAAATTAGATATTGATTAAAATATCTAGGTAGGATTCAATGGATATTCTTGGAAAAAAGCTTCGTAATCGTAATATTCTGAATAAATGAAAAAAAAAAAAATACAAAACGAATTGAAAATCTAATTACAATACAAGTTCAAACTTGATCGTTCCTTGAGTATTTATTTTCTTTTGAAGAAAAAGTAATAAAGTAACTTTGAATTCTTTTATTTATCTCTATTTTTGTCTCTTCAAAGCAATATTTTTCTTTCTTCAAGACGAATAATCTATCAATGATCACAATAAAATAATCGTATATTATAAATCCTAAATACATCGTTTCATATTTTGACCGTCTAATACGGAATCCAATAAAAATCAAGATGTATTATATTGCTCAGACTGACAAAACCGCTTAGCTCAAATTGAAACCAAATAAAAACAGAGATTTAAACAAAATTGAACTTAGAGAGAAAATGTTGATTTGAAATAAATTCGTGAATATCACTTAATTTTCTTAAAGCGGATAAAAATGTAACGATGTATCAATATATGTGAGATGAATGACAGGTTTCATTTTTATAGATGCATATTTAAAATGACGGAACAAGTAATCTTTATGAAATATTGTGTTCAAATGGTATAAACTGCAGTGAAGCGGTAGAAATGTTACAAACGTTTTCAAACATCAACTATAGATGAAAATGTGAAAAAAATTGAAGTTGTGCTTAATAATCGTCAAATCACTTTAGGGAGTTTGCTGAAGAGTTGGTATTTCGTACAGTTCATGTGAAGCAATTTTACCAATATTTGGAGCAAACAACTTCTAGATTTGAAAAATAAAAATAAATCTTTTTTTATGGAATGAAATAAAATTATAAACATGGAGAAGGATGTGATATGTGAAAAATATGACCAGATAAAGTTAAAACTTCTTTGGATCTTGCCAGAATAGACCTTTTCAATTTAACAGTTATCTCTTTCTATCGTTACTAATAGTAAGTAAAATGGCGCCAACAACTGCCAGTTGGGCTAACAAACGAAACGTCAAAAATATTGCAATCACTAATAGGGCTATTCTGTAAGTATCGTTATGACATAACGAATCGTTAAAACGTTATATCGTTATAATAATAACGAAAATCGTTTAATAGGCTTGTTCTGTAAACGTTCGTTATGACATTATATGCATTGTTATCAATTGTCATTTCGTTAATTATAACGATAATCGTTAAAGTGGTATTCTGTAATTCTACATAACGAAAAAAGATAACGATATAAATAAATCATTCGTTACATAAACGTTTTGTCAATAATTCAGTATTTTTATTCGTGTTATTATTTTTAAAATGTGTTACAGAATATGTATTCGAAGATAACGATTGTCGTTAGGTAAACAAAAAGAATTTTACAACAGCGATTTCGTTATGATAATGTTTCGTTAAGCGAATATTTTACAGAATAGGCCTATAAAATACATGTATTTTTGGTGAAAACTTGCATCGTTAGACATTTTAGCTTCAATAAAAGCATTTCTAACTTCTTTCAAGAAGTTTTTAAAGTTATCAAAGATTTTTCTGACATTTTTATTTAAAATTGAGATCCACGGCGTTTGTAAGGAAGCAAATATACATGGCTCCCGCCAATTGTTCTTACTATGCGCTGATCCCCATTGCGCATATCTTCTATCATTTTAAATTGAAAAGATCTATAAGAACAGACTTGTTTGGTTTTTGTAAAATTAAAAACGTTACTCGTTTATTTTTCGAGCTTTGTGAATGGTCCGGAATCGAACGGTATAGCACTATTCGCAATCTAAATTAACGTTGGTGGCGCTGATTTTTGAAACAAGATGGCTGCAATGCAATTGGTTTCACATATGACAGTTTATTTAATTACTGTGATGTATAGACCGTGTATATAAACCTAGTTTTAAAAAGTTATTTAGATGAAGATAAGTTTAAATATTTAATTATTAATTATTACACTACTCATTGGGCTGTTAATTATTCACTATGGCGCTTGAATCGCGAAAAATTTCGGTTTTCAGATTCCATTTTGACTAATTTCGTCGTGACGTCTGTACGAATGTACGTACGTACGTATCTCGTATAACTCAAAAACAGTAAGCCGTAGAAAGTTGAAATTTTGTATTTAGGACTGTTATAACATCTAGTTGTGCACCTCCCTTTTTGGTCATTACAAAATTTCCAGAAGTGATACTTTACTTGATGCATATAAAAGATTTTATTGGAAAATTATATTAAAATATAATCCAAAACTTTTCAAATTTGGTATATTACACTTTTATATCAATGAGAATAATTTTATAGATTTTGGTTAAAATAGGCTAATCGGAAGTGATATATTACCTCAAGTTTTTAACAGTTTTTCTTGGATAAAATGGTTTAATTTTGATTTTAGAAATAAATGCTTCAAATAAAAGTTTTAGAGAATTAAATTTTGCGTCTAGCACATCCAGTATTATTAAATTAACCCTTTGTATAAGCGAGCAATGTAAATTTAAAAATTATATACTGTGGTGCACTCCCTACGTCAGCAAAGAGTGCCCGTGAGGTGACGCCTGGTAAACGCCCGCACGGTACAAATATATCATCATCATTACCGATATCTGCGAACAAAGCAGATTGGCACACCCAGCAATGGGTAATATACCGTGATGATATATTTATTTATTTATATACTTTTTGGTTTTTGTAATAGCTTGCTACGTATTAGAACAAAAAATTATTAAAAAATAAAAAATTATCGTGCTATTTTATAATTGGACCTATATTTCATGTTGGTCTTGCGTAAGTTGTGTGCTGTCCACATCAGATTTTTTACTTCCTTGTACAAAGTAAAGGAAGTATTGTATTCGCGAAAAATTTCGGTTTCCAGATTACAACGGAAATATCCATTTTGGCCATTCCTGAATCCATTCTGACTAATTTCGTCGTGACGTCTATACGTACGTATCTCGCATAACTCAAAAACGGTAAGCCGTAGAAAGTTGAAATTTTGTATTTAGGACTTCTATAACATCTAGTTGTGCACCTCCTTTTTTGGTCATTACATAATTTCCAGAAAAGGTACTTTATTTGAAGCCTATAATAGATTTTAATGAAAAACTATATTAAAATATAATCCAAAACTTTTCAAATTTAGTATATAAGACTTTTATATCAATTGGAATAACATAGCAGAATTTGGTTGAATCAGGCTAACCGGAAGTGATATATTACCTGAAGTTGTTAACAGTTTTTCTTTAATAAAATGGTTTCATTTTGATTTTAGAAATAAATGCTTCAAATAAGAGTTTTAGAGAATTAAATTCTGCGTCTAGCACATCAAGTATTATTAAATTAGCCCTTTGTATAAGCGAGATATGTAATTTTAAATCTTATATACTTTTTGGTTTTTGTAATGAAGCTTGCTATGGATTAGGACAAAAAATAACAAAAAAATAAAAAATAGATGTTAATGTCAAATTACATCAAATACGTGCTATTTTATAATTGAGTCTATACTTCATCTTCATATTGGTCTTGCGTACAAGGACGTCGTGTGGTGTCCACATCAGATTTTTATTATATAATCGAATGATATTGTTAGATATGAATCCATACCCATTTGATGGTGTATATATGGAGATAATTGACATAAATCTTAAAGCTAAAATCCTTTTCGGTAAAATTTATCCAAAAAGAGTCAGTTCAATACTGTATTCCAGTTAAGAATAGACTTACGATTCCAGCTTTTTGGTCTAAGCGCGAACTAAGTATACAGATCCAGTCAGCTGTTGAACGACGTAAGAGCTGTGGCCAATGTAAAAGTCTAAGCTGTGATTATTTATACTGTTCTACTCCTTTAAGCAATTGTTTATTTATAAAAGAATTAAAAATTATCAAATTTCGAGCTGTCAAGTGTGTCTTGCACGAAACATAAAACTAATTCTTAAAATTTATGTGCGTAAAACGGGCTTGCACCGAAGCGCCACAACTCCATTCTTAACAATATAAATATGTAAATTTAAATTTATATACTTGTATAAAAATAATATATTCACCCCCAACTAAACACTCCCATTTCTTTCTTACCTTTTTGTCGGTCGTACGCGTTGATACACTCCGACGTCATAAACTGAGAAATGAGCGCCGTTTTCCCGACACCCTGAGCTCCAAGTAAAGCCACGGTGTAGGTCTGTACATCTGGTGGATAGTTATCTTGGTAGGGGGCGTCATGAAGAGGCGATGGAAGCGTCGAACCAGCAGCAGGAGGTAACAAGCTATTGCTTCGAGATCGGCGACGTCGGAAGCTGTCGCCTCGGTTGATAATACCTAGAAAAAGAAAAAATATTTATTTTAATTTATCACACGAAAAACTATTAAAATTTAGTAGCTTAGACGCGGAATTTAATTCTCAACTACTTTATATGAATGTTTTATTCATGAAATTTGTAACTCGATACAATGCAAGTGCAGACATTCACACATATACAAGTATGTTCTCTATCTCTTTAAGCATATGTGGGTAAACACAAGGTATTAACACCTGTTAGTTACATTTCGTAGACACAAATGTAGGTGCTATAAAATTTATTATTCATCTGTCTCGTATAGCTATGTACGTAAAATGTAAAACTATGTAGTGTATGCATGTACGTGGAATATTGGTAACAAAATAATTCAGTGCAGTAGGTAGAGAAAAATTTGAAGATATTTGAAATATTTAGGTTCAAAGGGATCTAATGCTGCAATTCTGTGCACACTCGGAACGTTAGTTACGATATCTATAAGACTTGGAAATCACTACGATCAAAAATGCAGTTCTGACACATATCGTAACAAACTAGTACTCGTAAAACGTTCCGATTTCTCGTAAATATTTACTGTCAATTATTACTTGCCTGTAAGATTCGGAAAATATTTTAGGTTGTACAAATTACAAATTAATAAAATGGACAATATTACACAAATTTTGTATAGTATAAGATCTTTTTTAGAAGAATAGTTAAATAGGGAAAAATATTAGTTCATAATTTCACTCGTGGTACCATTTTTGTGATTCCAAGTGGAAGTTTACCTCTTTACTTGAAGATACCTTCAGTATTTGAAACTATTTATTTTAAAAAATTATTTTTGTTATTTTTATACACATTTTTGCATATAGGTTCTAGCTACTTTAATTTTGTTGATACAGGGTCATTTCAAAATCTTGTAGGTTGCAACTGTTGGATATACATAATTTAAATCCCGAGCAATAAAAAAAATGTTCTTTAGTGGTTGATCATTCGTTACCTAAACGGGCAAAATTTCAACTTGTTCCACCAGTAGATGCGATGAAAATCAACCAACCTTCTTCTATATTAATAGAAACGGGAAATGAAAATTTTGCACTAATAATTAGGGCGAAAGATGTACCTCTACTTATTATATAATACGTACCTCATTTTTAATTTTTAAATTCCTAAGCAAGGACTACTACAAAATATTTGATACTTATTAATTTTGTTTTTCAATCGTTACGATAGACTCGTAGCTAGGAAATTTACAGATTCGAGCTCAGAATTACATTTTTTGTAAATTTGTAACTTGATCCGATTCGAATCAATCGGTAGCTACGACTTTACGTAGTTACGAATTTACGAGCGATGTGTACAGAATTGCAGCATTAGTCTCAAAAAAAAATATGATTTTTGAATTAAAACATCTTATGAGCCAATGTTTTAGAAACGGTTATTTGTTATTTATGGTACAAGTGAGTAAAGATACATTTTATTCCCAAGAAGAATAAATAAAATGTCTTTTTCCCTTGTCCGTTATACGACGGAAGCACCGAAAGTTTCTGCAAATAAATATAACCAAGGTAACTACGAAAAATAAATGCATGGCATAACAAAAGTACATCCTTAGGTAGCATGGCAATTCTTCTTACAATTCGTTATCTGTTATCAGTAATTTTCACTTGCACTTTTAAAGTACGCACGTCGTACTGTAAATGCAGTTAACAAGAGAAAATTTCCTAGCCATCATATTTTACGATTTTAAAAGTTTGCCCTCTCCAAAAAATACTTCGAAAAGTTGTGGGATGCTTTTGGAAATAAAGCACCTAGTATCAGGTCTGTTCACAGCTGGTACAATGAATATAAATTTTATCGAGTTTCTCTCAATGACGATTTACGCGAAGATCGGCCAATTTCTGCAGTTACGGATGAAAACATAGCTGCTATTCGTACAATGCTTAAAGAAGACAACCGTGTCACATATAGAATTATACGGGCTACTTTAGGCATTGGAATGACCGCTATAAATAAAATTTTGCTCGATCATCTAAAAGGCAGGAAAGTTTGTTACCGTTAGATACCTCATAATTTAAATGATGGTCAAAAGCAACATCGTGTGGAATGGTGCATTAAAACATTAAAAAAGTACAACGAAGGTAAATCTAAAGCAGTGTATGATATTTATAACAGATGATGAATCATGGATGCATGCATTTAAACTTGAAATAAAACGACAATCTGGTCTTTCCAACAGACCCCAATCCTGTCAAAGTAAAACGAGTTCGAAGTGATTATTACTCGTAAGTGTTAAAAAATAGTTAGTTGTTTAACTAGACACTAAAATACCAGAATGTAAATCTGCCTTTAGTGCCGTGTTGAACACATTATTTTTTTGCCGATTGAAAATTAATATTAATTTAGTGTTTATTTTTAATACCTATTTTGAAAATTACTGCCATCAAATTATGTTGTTACGCGTTTGTTGAACGATTGCTATGCGTTTGTATAGTGGTTGCTATGCAATAGGCAACAAAAATATTTTCACTGCCTAGGCAGTAAAAGTGACATTTTACAGACTGGTAGCTATCAAATACATCGCACTTTTAATGTGTAGGTTATCACTTTTCGTCCCCAAACCTTTTTCGTCCGCATACCTTTTTCCTATGCTAAGCCATCACTTTTCGTCCGCAAAGCCTACTACGATTGATTTAATAAATATTGTAATTGTGTGTACTACCCTTCTAGATCTATTAATCGTAAGGTAGACAGAAAAATGTAATATGCCCCTCGGCAAAAAATGCATATTATGGCCTCGCTTGTTTTTTGTCCTAGGTACATAAATAACTATTATTTAATAATTTTATAAAATACAAACTATTGTCTTATATACGAGTATATTCGTGTTAACCTACATTTTGGTGATATGGAAAATTAAAAGTTTATTTGAGTGCAAATTAATGAAAACATATTTCACATGTTTACGTTTGTGGTCATTTAACTTTATGATTTATATTACACACCAGCTCACTTTCACAAATTGGTTTCTATTAATGAACCATTCGCACGTCACGTATGTCAAACTAATTTAGTGAGACATTAAATTCATTTTTGTCAGATTAATTTAGAATTTACTAATAACTTTTCCTATTTCGCGTATATAAAGTGAATTTTGTGCAATTGTTTTTGTCAAAAATAGAGTTACAATGAACAATTTTGTTTAAATGTTTTTTGGGTTTTTGAAATTGTGTTGTTAGCTTGATATTTTAATATTTCTTTCAAAAATAATTTTGAAATAAAAGTAAATTAATGCGAAATTGGAAGAATAGTATGAAAAACACGTATTACAATGTCCATTTGTAATACTTGTGTTTCAACATACAGTAGCCGCTTTCTTTTAATCAAAAAAATCAACTCCGAGTAGCACACATCTACCCTAAATCGTTCTTTTTAAAAGGGGATATCTTGTACCACACATTTTTTTCGTCCCCGCCCCCGCGAAGCACCACCTTTGAAACTGATCCCGAATGTCAATGTCACGTCAATATGACTGACTGTTATGTAATATATTTTGTCTTTTTGTAAGTATTTGATATTAAAATGACATGAATAGAAGAAATTAATTAGTTTGAAACGTTATATCATGTTTCATTACCATAAGAAATACATCCATATTTAAATACTCAAAGGTAAAAGAATTTAATATATCAAAATCAAATCACATATACAACAGCCTATAACCGCAAGTAAATTCCGCATATTATTATATTATAAATATAATGCTATATATGTTTATATTTTCTACTTCTTATTTTAAAAAATATACTGTTCAGATCAATTCATTTTCCCCGCGCAAACGAAATTAACGATAGAGGTGCTGATTTTCGAAACACGATGGCCGCCAAACGATGGGTTTGACATATGACAGTTCACATTGTTCACTGTGTTTCGTTGACAGTGTATACAAACCGAGTTTAAAAACTTATTTATGTGAAGGCGATAAGATAAAATATTTAATTAGTAATTAATACACTACAAACTCAGCTGGCACTTATTTAATATGGCGCTTGTACGATTGCTTTTCGTGGTACTGATTTGCGCCACTAGAGGGATTTTTTTATCTACGATTGCGAATAAACTCGGCGTAGGCTTTGATGAAAAAAGTATGTCAATTTAAAATTTTTAATTAAATGTCAATTTGACATGAGATATTGTCAAAAATGTTATCTAAAGAAATCAAAGCTTTTCTTCTTGAATCTTCTTTTAGAAATGGAAACAAATTATAAAACGGCGAATATCAATATACTATATCTTTCTTTATTATCTTTTTTCCTTAAAATTATATTTGAAGATCAATTTGACAACTTGACTTTTGAATTGAATAATGATCAGACATACGTTTCACTGTTCATAGCCTACTCCGAGTTACGAATTTTTTTGAGCACACTGTACTTGCAAAAAAACAAAATTATTAATTCAAAAAACTGTTCTCTACTGATAATGAGAAAAAGATAATTTTAGTATCCTCGTAGATAGCAAAAGTGCGCTTGAAAATAGTCTTTAAGGTGTAGTTTCCAACTTAATAGTTGTGGAGATAAGCGAACTTTAAAGAAATGAACTCGAGCACCGACAATTCGTTGCCATTTGCATAATTATGCACTGCTACATAAATAATTACTTTACCTACACGCAAAAGATAGCGCGAGACGTGTAAAAGAATAAATGTTAAAAAGTTTCTGCAAATATAGTTTGTAAAAAGGGGGAAAATATTTATACATCATAAATGTTTTTTACTTGCTGTTGACATTTTTTATTTCCAGTTATCCTTGGTGTGGCAGGAATAGGGATCGTGTTAAAAATCGCATATACAGATTTTGATAAATAAGCACGTTTTACGCTCCCTGGAATCTCATTTCAACATTTTACGATGATATCTGTAGATGTGTGTGCGTGTACATATGTACGCGTTTGTGTGACTAATTTGAATACTGTAATAGCTATTAACATACCTAGGAATGTTATGTAGGTATATCATAACTGCCGAAGATGTCGGTTTGAAATCCGAGCTCGTAGAGCGAGGATTTTAAGACATCTAAGGCTTGTTCTGATTAATAACATCCGTGGTTTGTTCAATAGTTTATCGGTTTCAGAAAATTAAGACATTATTGATAAATACCATTTTTTGAAATTCTCTCATTAATGCTACTTTCAGATTGCTATGGTTAACAGAACAATTATTTTGACATATGTCAATATGACATATTCAAATTATGTGCTTTGTTCCACATGTTTATTACTTTAGAATAAAGTAGACCGTATTTAGAACGATAGGCTAATGTTATCTGTATGTGTTAATGAAGTGCATTATATTTTCATTTTATTTTATTTTCATTTTGTAGACCGTTGTTGACAAGTCAGTATGGTAATAATATTACCATACAGATACAGTTATTACTTAGTTACCAGCCTACTTTTGTACATGCATACAATGGAATAATATCCTGAAACAGGTAAATAAATTAAATATGAAAAAATGGGGTCTCGTGGCCGCGTGCCTGAGTGTCTGGTCGCGAATCTGAAAAACCGGGTTCGATCCCGACCGACGCAAAATATTTTCGAATTTTAAATGGAACTATATTGACCCCTTTGGTGCACTCTCCACGCCAGCAATGAGTGCCCGTGAGGTAACGCCTGGTAAACGCCCGTACGGTACAAATATGTCATCAACATTACTGATATCTGCGTACAAAGCAGATTGGCACATCCAGCAATGGGTAATATGCCATGATGATATATTTATATATTTATTTTTAAATAAATTCAAGTAAATAAATAAATAATTAACAAGGCATATTACCCATTGCTGGGTGGGCCAATCTGCTTTGTACACAGATGATGACATATTCATATCATGTGGGCGGTTACCAGACGTCACCTCACGGGTACTCATTGCTGGAATGGGGAGTGCACCATATGGGCCACTTTTGTGTTATTTAAAACTAGGAATAATTTTCAGTGATGACGATATACAGGCTGTCTCACAACTCGCGCTCCAGAGCGAATGAAGAAAATCTAGCTTAAAAGATATTCGAGAAAAGACGTCTTAAAATTGACCAATCCGAGACCTATACCTTTAACATGTATTTGCTGTAATTTTACGTTACTAGGGTTTTATACAAATCAAATCTTCTTTAAAATGTGTGGGCGATTGTAGTTTTCGAAAAATGTCAGTGTCAAATTAATTTTGACAAGGTGAATAAAAAAAGGCAAATTCTTACCTTGTATTCAGCCGCTGATTACTTAGAAATGATTATAATTTTCGGAGAATGTGGACGTAAGGCCAGAGAGGCAGCACGAGTCTATTCCGGATAGAAATCTTGTGGATCATAAAGTGATATTGAGAGCCAAGTTATGCCAGGTCAAATGACAATAATATTTTCGTTTAACACATTTTACACAGCTGCTATAACACCTTGCACTGTGCGATATAAATGATGATCTCGGATGACACCTTTGCTAACCTAAATTTGTTGACAGTGAAAAGTCAACTCTAAAGTGTCAAAATTACAGTAAGTCAAACAAATTTTGTAACTCACTATACTCTATCTGTTTTAACTATAGACTAGATGGCGTTTCGAGCGCGGCCGTTTTTACATGTATTAAATAAAAAATTCAAATTTTGGCGCCATTCCTGGATTTAAAAAAATTCTTTCTATTATGAGGTCTCGTGGCCGCGTGCCTGAGTGTCAGGTCGCGAATCTGGGGAACCGGGTTCGATCCCGACCGACACCAAATATTTCCAATTTTAAATGGCACAAAAATGACCCCTGTGGCGCACTCTCCACGCCAGCAATGAGTGCCCGTGAGGTGACGCCTGGTAAACGCCCGCACGGTGCAAATATTTCATCATTACAGATATCCGCGTACAAAGCAGATTGGCACACCCAGCAATGGGTAATAAGCCGTGATGATATATTTATTTATTTATTTTATTTCTTTCTAATTGACATTTTTTCAGTAATTTTGTGTCGTACGTACATGTGCTAATCTATTTTGTGTTTTTATGCATATACTTATAATCTCCGTACCTTTCTCTACATTTCGGCGAAAAGGTCATGCATAAATGAAAACCACATTATACAAATAAATTTTAAACAATGTAAAATAAAAATATAATTCACCTTTGAAATATAAATATTTACACTCTAAAATATATACATTATATGTATAAACTATATACACCGTTAAATATGAACAAAATAATGTTCTAAACTAATGTTTGTTCCTGGGGTGATCCGAATGACCCTTTCTCCTCATGTTCTTTTATAGCTTTCCAAATATTACATCGTGCTATATCGGAGCCTCCGAGATACTACGAGCCTACAACTGGCGCGCGTGACGTCATACTAGTGGCCCAACTTTTGTACAGTGTTTAATGGGAGATACACTGTGGCAGATATGAAAAAATGTATATAAACAATATTATAGATCATAAAATTCTTTATCAAAATATTTATGTTCTGTAGTTTAGCTGTAGGAAGCGTATAAAATAACAAGGTCAGATGACACATCTTAACTTTTTTCAAAATTTTGCGAAAACTGTGACATATAAAAAAATGTATATAAACAATATTATAGAACATAAAATTCTCTAACAAAGTGTGTTAATATAAAATATTTATGTTGTCATTTAGCCGTAGGAATCGCATAAAATAATATATGTAAAGATACATATTGACTCTTTGTTTTTCCACTTAGAAATTTGTAAAAATTCTGCCTATTTCGGTGCTAGAATGTAATTACAAAATAAAAATAAACTTAAATAATTGAAAAACATTTATTTTTACCAAAATAAGTCACAGAGAACTTGAAAATTAGAAATAAGTTACAATTTTGACTTGATTAAAATATAATGCATAATTATATAAAATAAAACACTAATATTAAACTAGAAAACAAAATAAATGTATATTCTAAACAATGATAATTACAAACATTAAACATTTATAAATAAATACAAATAAAATGGCATTTTTTAGAAATATTACCTACTTAATAGAAAACTGCGAGAAACAGTAAAAAATAGAAAAGTTTATAAATATAAAACTGGTATAATACATAATTAAATTTGAAATACATAGAAAATATTTCATATATAGAGTAGGAAATAATTAAGGAAAGCACCGAAACAGGCAGAATTTTTACAAATTTCTAAGTGGGAATAAGTGAGTCAATATGTATCTTTACATATATTATTTTATGCGCTTCCTACGGCTAAATGACTTAACATAAATATTTTATATTAACACACTTTGTTAGAGAATTTTATGTTCTATAATATTGTTTATTTACTTTTTTTATATCTGTCACAGTTTTCGCAAAATTTTGAAAAAAGTTAAGATGTGTCATCTGACCTTGTTATTTTATACGCTTCCTTCTGTTAACGCATTTTAATAAATAATTTTATGGTCTATAATATTGTTTCTATACATTTTTTCATATCTGCCACAGTTTTCGCAATACTTTAAAAAAAACTGTATATCTCCCATTAAACACTGTACAAAAGTTGGGCCACTAGTGTGAGGTCACGCGCGCCAGTTGTAGGCTCGTAGTATCTCGGAGGCTCCGGCTATACCCAGTTCTGATGCCACAATTTGGACACTTTCTAAGAAGGAATATGCATTCGTGGCACGATATGTGCATTATAAATTACACGCCACTTTTTTGCCCGCTTCGGAAAGCCTTTCCTTTTGGATATTTTAAAACATTGGCAGAGCAAGGTTCAAGATTTTTATCCATAATATTAACGAAGAGAACAGTAACAAAACTAACGAAATACCAACTAAAAACTAAGAAAACGCGCACAATGAAAACTATGTAATATGAAATATAACGACAAAACACTGGGAGAATTATAAAAACGAAAAACACAAACAGAACTGAACAGAAATTGATAATATGTAATAAATCGTGTACTATTAACTTTGTTGCCATTTATATATTTTGTGTCAGACAACAAAATAATTGATACAGTTGTCAAGTAAATTTAAATTTTGCGTCAATTATTTTACTGTGTAAACTCGGTTCACTTTTGAACCAATCAGAGAGCTAGAATTTTAAGCCCTATCTTACCCAACGCTCTATAGGTAAAACGGATAGAGTATAGTAGTATTTTTAAAACCTAGCAACCAGTTTTATTTTGTAATAATATCATCACACCTCAAGATATCCTTACGGGATTGGTGGATTAAAAGGTCTTGTAACTCCGTTATGCAAGCAGCCGCAAATTATTTTCCTCTATTTGTTGGCAAGTGTTAGTTTCGTCTCGGGCGCGAGTTATGAGACACTTTGTATCTGTAGCATTGAGCGTGAGGGTTTCAAAGCTATCGTGGAGAAAGCACAATAGATGTCAATTTGATGCTATTTGAAAATTGGAAATAATTTTAATTTTCAAGTTTGACGTGTGCTGCACACTCGCCGGAAAAATATAATATATTTTATATTTTGTTTTTTTTAAATGTAGTTCTTTAAATGATTATATCGAATAATTTTTTTGTCTTCCATGTAGAAGGAGAAGTAGCTCATATAAAGCAAGAATAATCCTAAATAGCAATCTTAATCCTATAATGTCCTAAACGGTTTTTGGAAGACTCTCAATTCCCAGACCAGGCGTACTTATTTATTCAGAAGAACAATGTTCCTTTGCTTGTTTTGCGTGGTTCTTGTTCATGGTATCGACCAAACAAAAAGAAAAGAAGCCCAGAGAGTTATCTGATTATGCGGAAAATGTTACTTTTCTCGATCAATAGAATTTTAGTAGGATTTCTTCAGGGCTGTAAAGATTACCCAAAGCCCAAAGACTGTAAAAGGGTCATTATAGTAATCCATCAGGGATAAAAGAGTTTTAGTAAAAATAAATAATGAATACTAAATAATAATTTTTTTGATGGTGCCTTTGATTATATTTGGCAATGGGTCAAATTTTGATTTAATAGGCTTCTAAAATCAAATAGTTACGTATACTACAAACTATAAGATAAGTAATAGCTATTAACATACCTAAGATTGTTCTGAGTATCAAAACTGCCGCAGATGTCGGTTTGAGACATCAAAGGTTTGTTATGATTCATAACAAGAGCGGTTTGTTTATTTAAAAAAATGTATAGTAAGACATTAATCGTTGAAAGTACCACTGGAGTTAAACGGACAATAATGAACTTATTCGTTTTTTGTTATATTAGGCAAGTGTTATAAATTATTAATATTTCCTTTATTGTTCTTTTCCATGTTGTAGGACATTTTAATAATTTTGCTCTATCATGCAAAGAAAAAATATAAATAAATATTCAAAATAAGATATTTTTATAAAATTTCCACATGCAAATTTAACAAAATCTCTGGCAAAATTAATGTTTATATCGCGTGTTTACAAACATAGACCAAAATTAACTGATATTATTCGACTATTTAATATTTCACGATGTGCTATTTAAATATTTATAGAGTTGTTAATAATGAATTAATCTGTTAGCAACGTTAATTAACAAAGCAATTATAATTAGCAATAAGCAGATGAGAAAATTAAAACAGCCAAACCATAGGGTGCGTTGGCTGAATTATTCATAATTGTAAATTAAATTTTTTACCCTCTTTTTATTTATCTAAAACTTGCTCACTTTTTAAATTTACTGACCAAATAAAAATATAGACAAAAAGCTAAATTTATGATAAATTATGAATTTTAATGAAAGTCATCCTGGATATTCAGTTCAAAGATTTGTAATTAATTAAACAAGTTATTGATATTAAAAATTTCTTAATTATCTTTGAAAACAGTCTTTTGATGTTGATATTATTTATTTTATATTACAGAAAATATCTTGTCAAGCCTTATGAATTTAAAATTTTAATACTGTGATTCAATATGTAAAAAAGAAAAACCATACTAGCTAGAAATATGCCATTGATTATTTTTTAACATTTCTTACAATCAATGAAATGTTCCATTTTGTGTCACGTGTCTTCGTTTTAACCAATCCTGTCATTATTACATTTACTACGTATACATGCAGTTTTGAAAATGGTTTCAGTTCTCAATCAAAATTATGCAAAACAGTTTATATGCAGTTTTCAAAACAAGTTTAAAAATTGATTTGAAATCAGTTTCGGCGCATGCGCATTTAGTTGATATAAGTGACAGATCCTCTTCATTACAAAAACTTCGTTTTGCTATTATTCCAATTATTTTTTTATACTTCTTACCACTACGCACTAAAACTACACAACTGTCAGTTTATTTGAAGGTTATAGTAACACAAAGCGACAGAAACGTTATGCTCTGTACGCATGCGCAGTATCGAAACTGAATTTTAAGTTTTTACATGAGTAGTTTTGAAACTAGTTTTCAAGTCCAACCCATGATTTTTAGTTTTGGTTTGAGATAGTTCAAAACCGTTTTGACACTGTATACATGGCGTTTTCAAAACTTAAAACGTTTTAAAAACAGTTTCAAAACTGCATGTAAACTCAGTAATTGAGAATAAAGCTCTAGAGATTATTCCCGGGAATAATCTCTGTAGCTTTTGTTTTTATTGACATATGTTAGATAGTAATCAACACATAAGTAAAATGAGCGAAAAAGACTAATTTTGTGCCATTTCTGATCATGAAATAAACCAAAAAATTATAGAAACCACTTCTAGAAATACCATAATTAGTAATTATATCTTTTGATTATTTATTTTGCATTGTCAAAGTGTGTTCTAGTTTTCAAAACAGACTTGCCAACTGAGCCATATGTAAATGTAAGAAAATAGTAATGGGATATTGATTGGATATTACCCCGATATTATCCAATCAAACAGCAAGATCAAACCAATCACTATTTATAACGTGAAATAAAATGTAGTTAATTACGACAGTGGGTGGCGTTACAATAGCAAGACAGTCTGTTTCCGTAGTTTGAAATAAATTTGGGGATCAAGAAATAGTCTAATTAAATATAATTCGAGAGTTCGATAAAGTAGAAAATAATTCTCCAGTTTCTTTCTCTAACTTGTTGCCATTTGGTAATAGCAATAGCCACTCAAGCTCTACGGGCTTTCGTGACTGTTTCCTGGCAAGAAGTTTTCGAAAAAAATCTGACAAAATTATTTTCAATTTATTTTTACTCTGTTATATTGTTATTGACAATTTTATGTCCTTAACCGTACGCTATTCCTCATTTTCTGTCTATTACAAAGGAAAGTAGAAACTTTTCAACTAACAGCAAAGTTGGAAATATACGGAGGCGGAGAACTAAGCATGGTTAAGTAGTGCTTAGGTACTTGTCATATTTGGAGTCAAACTTTAAGTTTACGGGCTTCATAAGAGGTTGTTTCTCAATTTTCAAACTTAATTTTTATCATAGTATGTCAAAATTTCATTGTAATAAATTATTTTCTTTGTTGTCATCAAAATTTCATTATTGTAATCAGAGCTAGAACCCGAAATTGATTGTTTAACAAATCTAGCATGTAATTTTAAAAACGGATTTTTACTAGCTTTAAAACGAGGTATGGTTTTTTTAAATTGCAATATTGTCTGTCAATTAATTCAAAATGCGTTCAATTTTTGAATAAATTGCCTATTGTTTTTATGTAAATTCGGTATCACGTTATATTTTCGTTTCTAACTTGCAATCTGTGTGACGCCACTTTACATTTCAAACGGTGGTATATATTATGTCGGAGAAAAGGATATCTCGTCTCAGAGCCGGATCTAGATATTTTAGCACCACAGGCAAAAATAAAAATTACACCCCTCCCCTATATATTTGTGTTTTAGAAAGTATATGTAGGGATACATATGTAAATAGAAAAAAATAATATATATATATATATATATATATATATATATATATATATATATATATATATATATATATATATATATATATTTAGAGTAAATTTTATTATCTAGGCACATACAATGTCAACAATAAAGCTAAAAAACAAAGAATATTAATGATAAATAAACAGTTTTTCTGTATGAACTATGAACCACAAGAAACTCACAAAAAAAGAACGTGCCTATAACTTCTTACAATTATTATTACAATGCCACTTTTCTGACTTTAATTGTTACAAAGTCGTCAATTATTTTATCAAAATTTATATCCTTACATATTCCTTGCTCAATCGACAAAATGGTCATATCTGACAATCTCTTTTGACTGAGCATCGAACTTAGATAATTTTTAATCAACTTAAGTTTACTAAAAGATCTTTCACACGAAGCAACCGTAACGGGAATCGATAGAAAAATTCTTAAAGCTACTTCGAGGTTGGGCTACGATTCTGTTGATCCTTATTCATATATAATTTTTAAAGCTAGAGTTACATTGGGAAGAATTGACAAAGCGTGTATCTTAAAACTCAAAATTACATCTGCTCTTTCTATAGCATTTAACTCACTTATAATTTGGAGCTAAATTAGTAGTTGGTTTTTGCAAATCACACTCATAACGGCTAGTTACTCACCAGAAAGAAATCCAAAATCAGTTGCTACGTTGTTAAGTTTTTCAAACCTCCAGTTTAAATGAAATATAAGAGCATCCAATGATTGATTTATTTCAATTACAAAAAGTTTCTGGTCAGAAAAATTGCTTCTTTCGTCTTGTGCTTCACACATATGCAACCTCTTTACCCTCCTTTTTCTTTTATTTTTAATTTCAGGTGTAATGTTTAAACGTTCCGCAATATTTTTGCATTCTTCAAACACGTCTTCGAAACCATGATCCCTCATTTCTTGCAAACACATTACCAGTCCTTTAATAAGTTTAGATGCCTTAAGCACAGTTATATTTTTTGACTGTACTACTTTATCTACTTGAGTTAAAATATTATTCCAAATTGATAGCGTAAACAAAAAATTGTAATTAATTTTCGATGTTATGTCAATTATTTCTGTAAGATCAACTTACGCAGGCGCTTGCGCAGCACGAAGGCGCCCTGCCATAAATGTTGATTGCATTAGCTAAACATAAATTCATTTAATGTAATTTTTATTATTACATATTGCAAATGAATTATCTTCATTATTGAGGTAATTATCTAAATGAAGCGCTTTTATAAATAGGTAGTAAAAAATGCTCTTTTGGTCTTTTGGTTGGCGCCCGTTAAAACTTTAAACCTGAGGCAAGTGCCTCGCTCGCCACACCCTAGATCCGGCCCTGTCTCGTCTCTATCATATATTCTCCGTCTGTGTTAAAGGTTAAAGTTTTAAATTATGATATGGATTTTCCCTTCACCTGAAAGTGCTACATTGTGGTAGAATTCTTCGAAATAAAGATAACCTCCTTGAAAAGAACAATATATCAAATATTCTAATGAGATTGACAAAAATTGCTGCGAGGTGTACGTTTCAAGACGTCGTTCGACTTGCTGCTTCCTTATGAATCTGATGCTAATATGTTTATGGAAAGATTTGGTATTAGCAATGAGATATGAGTTCACCACTGTCAATCTGTATCAGAGCAACTGTCGAAACAGTGATTGCATAGGAGTTCACCACGTCCCAAAAAAGCAATGGCGGTGCCTTCCGCTGGCAAAATCATGGCTTGTTTTTTGGGAATATTGATGATGGATTATTTTCCTAAGTAACAAACCATTACAGGGAAATATTATTCGACCTTGATACATCAACTTCGTGAAGAAATAAAAAAAGCGACTTGAAATGCCACCGACAGGTAAACTATTATTAACGAAAGATGACTATTCAAGGTCATTTGTGAGCAGTCTGATATAATATTACTTGCAGATAACTTCATTGCATTTCGTATACATAGGCGTGCAACATGAAATATTTATGGACCCATTTTAACTGAAAAAATAAGATTAATTTATTTGAAAATTATGTTTCTTTCTAAATAATGCCTTTCTGAAAGATTTATGTTCTTCACTTATGTTTTTGCAAAATTCGAAAACATAGACTTAATTATAAACCAAGGAATAATAAATTGATTTAAACGGCAACGCCACTGGGTAAATATTAGCACAGAGGGCAGTGTAGTAGATTATTAGGTATCTGTAATTCTACGACATACGTCATTATTATTTATAGTGTGTTAGAAAGTGATGCCACTATTTACATATATCTGTCATACGACATAAATTAAATAGACATAGGTCTTTCTAATACAAAATGTTGCTAAGCTACTGCTGTAAAATGGTGTGTATTCTTTCTTCAAACAAATGACCTTGAATAGTCATCTTTCGTGAATAATAGTGTAACAAAAAACATTTGGGAGGACAACGATTTTCGTTCACTAAAGAAGTTGTAGTAGCTGTAATGGAGTATTTCGCAGATGAAGATGAAGCATTTATAAAACCGGGATCATGGCATTGCAGCATCGATGGACCAAGCGTACAGACTTAAAAGATGGTTACCTACTTTGAAAAACAATGTAAAAGAATAGTTATTTGTATATCAAGGTCACGTAATCTCTCTTTTGCGTATCGTGAGAAAAATTGTCGTAGAGGCCGTTTGCGGCCGAGGCAGGACAATCTCAAGGGCGTTAAAGGATTTCGCGGACTAGGTGTACACAATATTTTTTTTCAAACGTCGTAGAAATGGCTTTTTTGTTACTTGATTCACAAGGTAGAAGTTTCATTTTTACGCCGGCGGCATAGAAATAGCTAAAAAATCTAAAAATTACTATTTTACAATATTTATTGTATTTATTTTAAAAAACAAACCAATAATTTATTGTTGTCATCAATTCTCGAATGTGAAAGTGATTTTAGTTTACATCCATTTTCGTGGCCGTTGTTACGGTATTGGATTTCTCGGACTGTATTGGGTCTGCGACATGTTTAGTTCACAAAAATATATTAATGAGCTCCATCTTCGTATATACACATGTTTCACGAAATGCGGGCCGACCAGAAAAGTAAGGTTAGAATTTGCTTTTGGCGTGAGTTCATAGTTTGAATTCCCTAGTATAGGTTTCTTAAGAAAAAAAGCCTTTCCACACGTTGGTGTAAATTCAGCGTTGGCTTTCATTCATCATTCGCCTAAACTGGGCCAACGTGTAGATGAGGCATTACGTGTAAGTTAAAATTCCATATGTCGTGGATAGTCCCTCACCCGCCCGTAAATAGGTCAAGTGCAACACAAACTATGCTGCGACTGGCTGCGTACCGAATTTGTCGGACCAATCGAGATATACGTTCATTGAATTTTGTAGTGTTGTATTTTTATTTAAATAATTAAAAACTGTGCACAATTTATATTAATATTATTGGAGATAAAGGATCATTCTAGGTGGTACTTATAATGTTTTGCATAAGATTTATTTTTATGATATTTCTCGGCCTTTAAAGTTGAGGTAATATTTCCTTGGTAAGAAATACACGGCGATTAAAATTATGTTCTCAGCGTTATGAACTGAGTTTGAATTTGGCGCCTAAATTTGACCGTTACACTTTTCTGGTCTATAGTTTTTTCTTTCCTGTTGCTTTTTAAAAAAAATGACTTCAAATAAAAGTTGTTCTAAAATTACAATCTGGAGCTAACAAATTACGACAAACAATAGAACAGTATAACATTTAGGTTCAGTATTGTTCACAACAACTATATTGTCATTGACAAATTGTTTTCATGAAACACTTTCGATGTGTGTAGGCACAATTGTTCTGTAAATCATTCACACTGGTTATAAATCACCCTCTTTGTATTATTTATTTAAACAATAGATTGTCGAAAAATATCTGCTACCCCACTGGAATCATGAAATCCAGCAGCAATAAATAACAGTCGTTGAAAGATTTCCATCGATATCCCGACATGAGTGGAAAAGCGGAAAATCAGCCAAAATATGCGGAGAAAGCTGAATTACGTAATCGACGGACAGACCGCCAAAAAACGTTATGCATGTTGGAGACACTAGTATACAAATAGATAGAATAACCGTATATCAAAACAAAGGTTCATTTGAATTTGAAATCTGTCTAAATAAAACGGACAAGTGCATAAACTACAGACAAAAGAGCGGATAATTTGAAAATAAACAAAAGTTACAAAATGTTTTACTAAGGTTTTTAAATATTTGTTTTACAAATGGGTATTTGACTCACAAAATATTCTATAAATATATAAATACAAAATTTTCTGCAAACTGCAAACACAATTTAATTAAAAATTTATTCAACAACAATATTACACTTCGTTACACCATTACACATTGCTCTTTGTCTCTGAATCTAAAGAATACAACTTCTATTGCTTCTGCATTTTTAATAGCATTTATATAAGCATTATAAACAATTTTATTCCTTACAATAGAAAACTGTTTTCTCTTTGTGCACTGGAACAATAATTAATTATACTTGGTAGGACATCATAAATTTATATTTTTTTTATGTCCAATTACATCGCTGAAGCTTGGATTTTTAGTATTCCTTTAATTGACAGTATCGCTTCAACGCGAAACGTCAAATGGGTAATGGAATATTGCTGTCAAAATATCGATTTACATTTTTTTGTTTAAGCCTAACTTAAAATTTAAGTGTCTGCGGTGCAATTGGGCATAAGTGTTGTAATTGATAATCGGCCTAATTCTCTAAGCAAAATTGTTAAAATTAACAACCATTTTCAGTTGTTAATTTCAATGTCAGTTGCTAAGTTCAAAATCCCAATTCACTATATTACATGAAGTTGCTAAAATTTAACAACTAGTCGTTACGTCGAGTTGTTAATTTAGCAACTGCATTTCTCTCGTTGTTAGTATTGAACAATCGTTGGTAAATGGTTTTTCTTAAAAATTTTGTGTTAGGAAATAAACTTTTACTGGAAATAGAGGGACGACAGC
Organism: Harpalus rubripes; assembly: GCA_963082715.1. Lineage (NCBI taxonomy): Eukaryota > Metazoa > Arthropoda > Insecta > Coleoptera > Carabidae > Harpalus > Harpalus rubripes. The sequence goes on from OY720451.1 coordinate 9,556,371, forward strand.
AAAGGAAAACTATTTATAAACTAATATATACCTACATGCCCAATAATTATATACATGTTTAAACAAGATTTTAGATTTATGCAAATAAATTTGCGACATGTTAGTAATCCATTCCTTATACTGATCTATTATTTTTAATGCTAAATCCATTCCGGATCCTGATATCGGGAAAAAAATATTTACAGAGATATTCCAACTAAGCAAGTGTCGTGGGGTCATTCCTGATGATAAGATTCTTGAAATTTCGAAATCGAATTGAATAAACATGTATACTAAATTGGAGAACTTCATCAGGTTCTTCCAACGCTTAATTTCTACGCCTAGCTATGGGTCTTATAAAAGATATTACAGGGCAAAATTTAAATTTTTCAAGTTAATCAACCATTTGAAAAAATTCCAAATAACATTAACTGAAATGCAAAACTAGTTTTGTTATTTAATTAGTCCAAAATTATCATCTACCATTAGAGAATATTATTCCGCGGAACATCTTGCACCCCAAATTTTCTTATTACTCATTATTAAAAACTCAACGTCAAACGAATCAAAATCTGTCACTTTAGGTTGTGAATAGAGTAGAAATATGTGCAAATATTCAGAATCGACATGCCTTTTAACTCACTTGTTAATAATTTTACTGCTATACAGCATAAATTACACGTATTTTGTAAAATATAAATCACATTGATTACAACATACAGTTAAATTATTACAATAAATATTTACAATAAAAGATAATGTATCCATATTATTAAATTTCAAGAAAAAATTAAAAACATTAACAATAAAAATTATTTTCAGAAACAAAAATTGAAATTAAATTTTGCTGCTGGCTGGTACCGAACCCAGTCTCTCACAGTTTTGTGTATTACCTAGCGCACACGCTACCATGGTGTTTAAACTGTTACTTAGTAACCATTTTTCCGGAATATGAATAACAATCCTGGAAATTCTACAAATTTCCTTATTTTTTGTCTGATATTACACATTTAAATTTACTAATTTGGAATGTAATTCATAAAATTAGTATCCCCCAATAAGTACACGAATTGATGTTAACCTCCTATGTATCGGTCGGCCTAAGATACCCGGTATATACTTTTAAGCGATTCAAAGATTAAATATAACAACTTGTTGTCCAAAATAAGAAATTAAAAATAATTTTTTTATGAAAATCTACATAATTTTTGTAAATTACGGTAATTTATTAGGTAATTTACCCGGTAATTTACACTTTTACATCCCTGAGTGTAGCATAAAAAGATTGTTTCTATGTTTACAAGTAACTGGTTTCGCAAAAATCATTGTTAGCGTGAAAATAATCCATTATGAATACTATTGTTCATAAAACCATTTAATAAAAAATTACAAAGGAAAACTTTATTTTCTATGTCAAATCCATTTCCCATCTATTTTACGGTGCAACTGTTTATGTTTTGAAATATGCTTTGTGGTCTACAATACTACAATAACAATAAATGTATGAAGCAAAGCTGGTACTTGTTGATTTTGGCTGCAAGCTAATATTAATTTAATAAACATATCAATTTATATCAGCTCCATTGATCTAATTTTCTCTCTATTTATATAATATCGTAATAACAATCAATTAATATGATCCGTTCTTTCTGAATGCCTGTACACCATGCAAGTATCTCATTATCAAAGCAATTACCAACGTTTATGCATTTAATGCAAAATTAATAATTGTTTTAATTTGGTCCATTGTATCATGTGTTGCGGACAACTCTAAATTAAACAACAAATTTATTACTGCATATATCAAAATATTTTCGCAGAATGATTATAATTAGGAGAGAAATATTTCTTCGTACACATTTTGATTTGATTAATTTGGCTGTTCTTAAAATTGAAACAAATTTAGAAGAAGGAAAGTAGGATTCTGAAATTTTGAAATCATCTGTAAGTTGGATAAAAATAACAAAACTTAGGACAACGTATTTTTATTTTTTTCATTTCTTCAATATTATTACTTTACAGCTCTTAGCTTAAAAGAAGACTATAGCATTTATTATAAGAAATATCCATATGCTTATATACTTAGAAAGGAAAAAGAATATAATTTTTTTACCACCTGGGGTCTGATTTTGTAACTTTAAGATCTACTGCAGATTGAAATCCAGTGGATTTGAGATTTCCCCCTCCACCACCGTATGGTGCTGATTTGAAAACGAATGCCCGTCGAAGTATCCCGAGTGGTCGAATTCCACGCGGTCGAAATACCACGCGGTCGAAATCCCACGCGATCGAAATTCCACGCGGTCGAAATCCCAGCCGATCGAAATGTACCCCCACCACTTTGTCCGTTCTACAGAAATTCATATATTTCCACGCCGTCGAATCCCACCCGGTCGAATTGTTACACGATACAAATCCCTCGCTCCCGTACCGCTCTCTTTATCGATCGTATTGCATTCTAACAATCTATGCTTCGTAGTAGTTCCGCGTCAAAGATAATATATTAAAAAAAAAATTAAAACATATTATATTATTAAACAACAAACTATTTAATGAATGAAGCAGAAAAAGAATTTTTCTACAGTCTATATACAAAGTAGCCATTTGCGCTCTCTTTTGTCAACGCAAAATGTCACTTTGTCGCTCATGCGCGACAAAGTAGAAAAAACGCTCGCTGTCCAAATTTCTAACTATACAATGTTAAGAAATGTCACTTGTCTACATTCTTAATGGAAATGTTTAGTCAGGAACTAATGACACTGTAGTTACACATTTACCACCTTCACAAGTCAATCTGACATATAACTGCTCTGTTGGTATATTACATAACCAAACAAAATGCCGCACTGCTGTGAAAATGACATATGGCATTTATTTACAAAACCGAAAGTATAAAATGCTTAGATTAGATTGAAGCTATAGCTTAAGAAGAATGGAAGGTAACGATAAATTAAAATTAAATATGAAATAAATTGTGTGAACAGTTGTGCTACCACCTGAAAAAGTTTGGCGTGAACCCTCCCACTGGACATCCACTTTTCCACTGCACTAGTTTAATGTACTTGAAACAAATAAATTATACAAAACTTCTAATATTCATTACAAAATTGGCATTAATTTTTTGTAAAAACGAAATCTTGAACTCATATTTGAATACGTTCATATCTTCACTGCAAAACTGTTGGGTAGTACTGAAGTACAAAGTGTACATTTTATTATTTTTTTATGGTGGAGGACTGTAGAAAAAATCTTGTGTGTGTTTCGAGCGCAAATGAACATTGTCGATTTCAAGAGAATGCCGCGCTCCTGCGTCGCGCGTCAACAACCTCTCAACTGACAATGTCCCAATTTGCGCTCTTAATACACAAATAGCTACTACCTATACATTTTAAGTAAAATTATTGATATTTCTGATCCGTCATTATAAATCTTATGTTGCTTTTATTTCCAAATATATTTTCTTCCACTCGGTATATTTTGACAATTACGGTAACTTGATGTATCTAGACATACTTATCTACTTGAAAATAAATTTAATTATTTTATAATATTAAATAGTTTGGGGAACGGTTTGTTTGGAAGTAAGATCTTATATCTCTCTCTTGTGCGTGACGTCAACTATGTGTCTATTGTGAAAGATGAAAGTTGAATTTGTCACAAGCTTTGCATTTTGTGATATTTCTACTCTAGGCGGAGAAAAAAATAGTATATACATCTCCGTTAATGTATAATAAACTATTACGTGTATCTTCTAAAGTCTGTTGAATGAATGCTTTTCTAGTTTTGTGCCAAGCTACTTGTAGCGCATATTGGTTTTATATCTGTATTTGATGTTTCTATTCTAATTTTAATTTAATTATGCATTATACTAGAAACTAGAACATATGAGTCACAAATGTCTATTAGCTAACTGCTAACAGGAAAACTAAGTAATTTACAATTATAAATTTTTACCGATTTATAAATTTTAATGTGAATAATACAGGGTCCGGCAGAGGAAACGCATGGTTTTCAATTAAGCATTACACAAAAAGTATTTGGTTTTAAAAACTATTATTTATATCTAGAAGAACACCTTTTACCTTTAAGCCAATAAGATGTCGTATTTTTACAAGTAAGTGAGTTTTGATAAGCGAAATTTTTTTGACGTTTTAGAAACATATTGTTTACATACCTGTCAAAGTCTGTATAATTTCAGTGTTATCAGTTTTTATTAAAAACGAGTCGATTCGAACAGGAATATATTTAAAACGTTGAAAAAGCAAACTGAAACATAATACCACTAAACACAATAAAACTTACAAAATTTTTGTCAAGAAAAAAATTATATAAATGATTACATGATTTTTATTTTGGAAATAGTCATCCGAATACCATTCGTGGTTAAATTTTATCCTGGAAAATTTTTCCTATTGCTTTACTCGAGCCCGTTGCCAATTTATCTCGTGACATTGATCAAAAATCACTCGTTTGACGACTCGTAATTTTTTTATCAATGCTACTCAATAAATTTCTAGGCAACCAGCTCTCGTAACAATCTGAAAATTTTTCCGACAAAAATTTACCACTTATGATATTATATATGACTATTTCACTCATAAATATATAAACCAATCCAAATTCAGGATTCTACCTAGTTACCAAATTTCATTTCGACAAAACAGCGTCAAAATGTTTTTTTCGCACCCTTTAAGCCAATAAGATATCGTATTTTTACAAGTAAGTGAGTTTTGATAAGCGAAAATTTTTTGACGTTTTACAAACATATTGTTTACATACCTGTCAAAGTCTGTATATTATCAGTGTTATCAGTTTTTATTAAAAACGAGTCGATTTGGACATGAATCTATTTAAAACTTTGAAATAGCACACTGAAACCTAATACCTCTAAACACAATAAATATTTACAAGATTTTTGTCAAGAAAAAAATTATATAAATAATTACCTGATTTTTATTTTGGAAATAGTCATCCGAATACCATTCGTGGTTAAATTTTAACCTGGAAAATTTTTCCGATTGCTTTACTCGAGCCTGTTGCCAATTTATTTCATGACATTGATCAAAAATTACTCGTTTGACAACTCGTAATTTTTTTGTCAATGTCACTCAATTTTCATCGTTTATCGATTATCGCACATTTTTATACTCAAAATTAACTGTCAATGTCAAACAAAGAAAACAAATCCCTAAGTAACGAATATAAATAAGGTAATAATTTCTTTGTTTTTTATTATCGCTATGATGATGTAACTAGGGAGATTCTGAATGTTGATTGCTGAAAAACATGCCACGTGACTCATGAAATATATACTCATATATAATATCATAAGTGGTAAATTTTTGCCGGAAAATTTTTCAGATTGTTACGAGAGCCGGTTGCCTAGCAATTTATTGAGTGGCATTGACAAAAAAATTTCGAGTTGTCAAACGAGTAATTTTTGATCAATGTCACGAAATAAATTGGCAACAGGCTCGAGTAAAGCAATCGGAAAATTTTTCCAGGTTAAAATTTAACCACGAATGGTATTCGGATGACTATTTCCAAAATAAAAATCAGGTAATTATTTATATAATTTTTTTCTTGACAAAAATCTTGTAAATATTTATTGTGTTTAGAGGTATTAGGTTTCAGTTTGCTTTTTCAACGTTTTAAATAGATTCATGTCCAAATCGAATAGTTTTTAATAAAAACTGATAACATTGGAAATATATAGACTTTGACAGGTATTTAAACAATATGGTTCTAAAAAGTCAAAAAATTTTCGCTTATCAAAACTCACTTACTTGTAAAAATACGACATCTTATTGGCTTAAAGGGTGCGAAAAAACTTTTTTGACGCTGTTTTGTCGAAATGAAATTTGGTAACTAGGTAGAATCCTGAATTTGGATTGGTTTATATATTTATGAGTGAAATAGTCTCATTAAATATAAGCTCGTGATATGATTAATAATCGAAGGTATTGCTCGTGAAACCGAAGCAGCAACTCGGTTCCACTCGAAAATATCATCGATGATAATCATATCACTTGTTATATTACGTTTGAAAATAAGACTTAAAGTTAACAGTGTTTTCTGTAAACATGTAATATGCATGCGTGAATAATTTTAAGATATTTTGCTGGTTATATTTCTCCAGGGCATGAAATATGTATGTAACGTATAATATGCTCGTGTTATTTATTATTTTCAATACTGTAATATCAAATTACTGTTCTGTCTGTGGTTGTTTATGGTTTGTAATTCTTGTTGGTGCTGAATTTTATACAAACTCATATGCAAAACCTTTTTTCAATGCGTACATGTGAATCGATTGCTCAATTCCTGCTAAAGTAGTAACATGTTTAAAATCGCATTTTCATATGTTTTCATGGTGACTTACAGAGTGGGTTCACATTCACACACATCCATGCCTAATGGGATTCGAACCCAGAGCCCCGAGGGCACTCATGACATGAGGCGTTGCTCTAACCATTGCGCCACTATAATAAAATGAAGATTAAATTTTAAATACCGCGATAGAATAGAATTCACTAATCCAAAAATGAGGATTAGCTTAAACATTTTTGTGAATCGTTAATTTTTATTAATCTACATACATATCTACATATTTACTTATGCTGGAAACTGTATTGAATTCCTTTTCTATTGTTCTATTTACTTTTTTCTTTTTAAAACGTTACTAATATTATTTTGAAATGATTAGATCTTTGATAGTGACATTTATCTGTCAGTTACATACATTTGAATAACTGCGTTTTGTTTGTTTAAAGTGCAGGCTCTGGGATTTAAATTACACAGGGTGTCTCACAACTCGCGCCCCAGACGAAACTGACACTTGCCGACAACAATAGGTTGCCAACAAATAGAAGAAAATAATTTGCGGCTGCTTGCACAACGGAGTTACAAGACTTTTTAATCCACTAATCCCGGAAGGATATCTTGAGGTGTGATGATATTATTACAAAATAAAACTGGTTGCTAGGTTTTAAAAATACTACTAGTGAGTTACAAAATTTGTTTGACTTACTGTAATTTTGACACTTTAGAATTGACTTTTCACTGTCAACAAATTTAGGTTAGCAATATTTCTTTCTGGAAAACGTTCCGAATAGACTCGTGCTGCCTCTCTGGCGTTACGTCCACATTCTCCGAAAATTATAATTATTTCTAGGTAATCAGCGGCCGAATACATGGTAAGAATTTGCATTTTTTATTCACCTTGTCAAATTTAATTTGACACTGACATTTTTCGAAAATTACAGTCGTCGACACATTTTAAAGAAGATTTGATTTGTATAAAACCATAGTAACGTAAAATTACGGCAAACACACATTAAAGGCGTAGGTCTCTGATTGGTCAATTTTAAGACATCTTTTCTCAAATATCTTTTAAGCTAGATTTTTTTTTCTTTGAAATTACACATCCGAGTGCAGTCTCATGTTTCCTCATTCGCTCTGGGGCGCGAGTTGTGAGACAGCCTGTAGATAATTTTATGAATTTATCCATAAAATATATAGAAAAAGTATTAATGCAAATCTATACAAAATTTAATAATCTTTAATTTTTATAATAACATTAATCATTTCCTGTTATCCGATTTACACCAAAATCTAATGGACTCTTTCCATAATAGTAAAAGTTCGAAATACAAGGTTTCAAAATTTTCTGCATGATAGTATTTGAGTTAGAGTGGAGGATCCACACATACACAGAGACATCATCACGAAATAGTTAAAATTGGATTCTAGGGACCTTAAAACGTGGTCATTTACCAAAATCTCAATATGCGATTTTTAGCACGATCCCTATACCTCCCTTACCAAGGGTAGCGGGAGGTAAAAAACGTTCTACGCCGTACGAGTCCGTAAAAATTATAAAATTCTTAGGTAAAATCCTAGTAAGCAAAATTTTGTCAAATAACAATGTCGGTTTCGTTTATAAATTTGGACTAATTAGTCGGGTTTTATAACCTGTTAAGAAACCGATTTCTTGCCCTGGATAAAACCATAACCATAGTACGTTAAATAATTGACTAACTACGTTCGCTTCATAAAGTCTTTACTATAACCAGCAATGCGAAAATTCTTTTGAAACTTTACTCTTAAATCTCTACCTCATTATGCATTCCCTTCCATTGAGTTTGGCCTTTCGTTCCTACCTCGGTATTGTTGGCAGTGTGCCCACTTGGCATTTTCTGAACACGGTGCAGTGAACTGAATCCTCCGCCAAGCAATCTACGGCGACCGGCAACTGTTACTACACACAACAAGGCCAGTCCTATTACTATAAACGTCCGAAGGATAGTGTAGTTCGTATAGCTGCTTCCAAAGCTATTAGAACACATACCATGTGATTTACATATGACAGGGTAATTGCAAACGGATTTTACCACTAGGTTAATTATGTAGTAAATTTTGGAAGAGTAGGTAGGAGATGCTTGTATTTAATTAACTCAAACTGGATAATAAAAGTAAAGACTGTAAAGCTGGTTATATAGTTTAAGTTTTCGTTGCAGGATGGCTGTTGAATGTAATATGAACTGTAAATGAACTCAGCAATGGCGTATTTACGATTTTCTTCTAGGAGGGGTCCGTCGTTGGCAAAAAAAAACTGTGTGTTTGTGTGACGGCTTAAAGTTCACAATAATATAATATTAACTGCGTATTGTTCGCGTTGAGTATTTATCTCTCCAATTGTGAGAGTGCACTCGTAACGATTTGTAAAAATCTAATGTGGCCTTCCGTCAGTTCTATGTATTTTGTACAAATTTCATACAGAAAGTTCCTTGCTAAAGATTATATTTCTTGTTTTTTACCTTCCGGCAGTTGCATGTATAATTTATAGCAAAAGGTCCTATATTTCCAGTAAAATTATAAGACAAACACATTACGTCAATTTCACTTGACACTGACATCTTTCAATCAAAATTTTCTTAATATACTAGCTGTTCCCATAGCTATGGCTACTTTATGAAATTTAATTTCTTTATAATTTTTTAACTCTATATCTATATAATATTAAGTATAAAATGCAGTCAAATCGTATAGAGAATAAAATATTCTTTAATATTTATAATAACATTAAATGTGAAAAATGATATTTAACATAGTTTTTTCAAGAAAAACTGTTAAAATCTTTAAATGAGGATACTTCCGGTTGTCCAATTCTAACCAAAATCTAATCAGCTTTTCATATGGATGTAACGAAGAGAAATACGAAAGAATTATAATTTTTAGACACACACACACACGCACACGCACACGCACACGCACACGCACACGCACACGCACACGCACACGCACACGCACACACACACACACACATACACATACAGACATCATCGTAAAAATAGTAAATTCGTATTCTAGGGACCCTAAAACGTGCTTATTCATCAAAAACTCACCACAGAATTTTTTGACCAAAGACAATACCTTCCTTACCTAATGGTGACGGAAGGTAAAAAGGCATGGAAAGGATTCATAGACTTTAATGAGAACTCGTGGTTCAATTGATAGAGCGTCCGATTAGCGATTGGAAAATTGTCTATAAGAAATATGAGTAACTTATGTTTCCATGGCGATAAGTTGTTTACTTATTTATCCAACACCGATTCATAATATACATGTTACTATGGTTATTTGAAATAACTAATGTACAACATTATTCACTCCGTGAGAGAATATTTTAAAAGTCACGGAGGAATTATTACTAATCTTCGTGTTTTTTTAAAAGATAAATAAAAAACAATTTGACAAAATTCTTTTATTATTGAAATAATTTAACATTATGAAACTTATTTATTTAAATTAATATTAACATTTATGCTAAAATAGATTACTTATCTTTGCACAATGACACCTGTCATGTACGACTGATGAAACGAAAACAAGGAACGAGTTAGTGGTTACTTACTTTGGAATTAAATTCAAACATGCTGCTTGTTCTTTTAAGTGAATACCTACGTTTTAAAGGAAGGTCCTCATTTTCACTCATTTTAATGTATTTTTCTTTCAAATAATTCCCAATGACAGACAATAATTATTACAGCAATTATTTTCAATAACAATACAACAAAACCATATCAAACATTCAATGGCTACTTTGTAATTTAAAATAATACATCAATTGACTTGTCACTGTCAAATGGTAAATGAAAATATAAAAATGATTTAAGAAGTTTTTAAAAAAGTGTTGGATAAAACGTTGTATTATACTCGTGTGGAATGTATATTAATCACTAAAGAAAAACTTTTCTTTCGTGACTACATACATTCAACACTCATATAATAAATAACTATTATTTTTTAGTTGCTCGCAATAAAATAGTAATTTACGTAACAAGACCTGAAAGTGATCGCCATGGAATCATTCATGTAGGAAAGTAATTTTCCGATCTCTTATAGACAATTTTCCGAGATAGCTCAATAGAGAAGGCTTTTCCGGTCTAAAAACTGATCAGAAATAGCTCAATTTTTGGAAGATCCCGAAAAATTATTATTCTTTAAAAATAACAAAAAATCAATATTGTATTAAGAAACAGTAATCATTACTAGTTTTAAACCACTATTGCAATCTCTAGAGGATATAACAATAAAACAGTTATTCGAAAATGGAATACTAAAAAAATGTTCCAGTCATTCCTATTCAATAAATAAGTCTGCAGTTCAATAAATATGAGTATAGATTGATAGAGTATAGACAGGGTAACCGAATTAGTAAATACAAAGTAGTTTAAGTACAAACAGTGTTTAAAATAACCAATCGTAAATACACCACTGGAACTCAAGATACACTGAGCTTTAACTCTAAAATGCTGCTTAACCCCCTCTTCATTTATAAGTAAGGGAGTTGATAAAAATGTTAATAGTTTCAAATACTAACTGTAAACGGTTAATATATTTTTTATACTAGCGTATTATAACAACAACTTTTCGATTGTCATTTCCGTTGTTAAATGAAGTACTTTTAAGCACTAGTGCTTAAAAATGACAGTTTAATGCGTAAAAGTAAAAGTACTAAATACCTATTATAACTGTTTATTTATGATAAATATTTACAACGCAATTACTTAAATTACTAAATTGAACATAAGATTGGTAAATTTACTTATATCCACATTCTTAGTTCGGAGTATAGAGTAATTACTCCATAAAGTGGATGGCTTATGTTATAAATGGATGATAATTTCGAAAAATAGGCTAAAACTACCTTTTCTGTAATGTGCCCAACGTTTTTCTCCGCACACCAACTGTCAAATTTTTTGTAAGCTTCTTCATACAATTTTTTTGATTTTCCTGGAACCAGTGTAGCCAATGCAGCCTCTGCACCATTTTCAATATCAGAGTCAATCTCTGAGTCACTCATTTTAAGTAAATTTATTACCAAAAACTCTCAAGAAAAATTATACACCGAGCAGGTTGACATCAATGTTTATTAAACAACATATTGAATCCCATAGCAATAAAAAGATGAAACTGATGCCTGCCTACTTTTAAACTTTGAAAAATTCAAAATGTTGGCATTTGAGAATAAATATAAATAATCTGTTTTAAAACGCTAGTATAAAAAATCTTGTATGGAATACGTTGCGAAATCGTGTTTTAAGCACTAGACGTGTTATCCAACTCGGCTACGCCTCGTAGGATAATTTTCACGTCGCGTGCTTAAAACATTTCTTTCGCAACTTATTACCTAAACAGCTATTTTTATACTTGCTTCAGTTTTTTGGTTTAGTGTACGCTAGTTGATCGATTTTAAATCGGACCAAGGGTGCACTAAATTTCGAGCTTTGGCCCAGTCGATTTCGAGTTGAGTCGAAACTTTTTTTCGGGTCGAATAAAACCAATCGTTTGGAGCCGAGCCTGGTTTATGACTTTGGCGCGGTCCGAGAGTTTCCATAATATTTTAATGAAAATTACGAGTATTTAATAACAACGTCCTTTACATCCCAGTGGACAAGGAAAAGAGTATCTATTAAGTTAATTTACGAGTACTTTACAAAAAGCTACAATTATGGATAAAATATATCTCACCTTAAGGTTTGTTAAAAAAGTTTTATAAAATTTCGAACATCATTCTGTTGTCGAATTAGAGAGCAATCTGATATGTATGTGCTTTTTAAGAATTGTGTACGATGTTAAAAAACTGGATGTAGGAATAGGAACCGAGGTAGAAACTTATGTATTTTGTGTAGATGAGAAAATATGTAATTTTTTGTAAATAGCTTACACCAGAAGCGTTTTATTTTTTAAGAACTTAGGAGAATCAATGTTGAATAAAGGAAGTAAAGTTTTTTCAGTTTCTGAACTCTGAAGAAGTGCAACAATGAAGTACTAAGTTTACAATGTTACGGCATAAGATTGACACGATAAAAGCTAAACATTCCGCTTCAAATCAAAATGAAAATTAGAGATGTTAGATATAGTCAACCGTCCGAATTCGAGCCATTGTTAAAATTTTAGCATCGCCGTTCGAAAGAACTTAAAAAAATGCCCTAAAGATGTGCAAATTAAAATACCGTATTATTTCAAATTTGGTTAGACATTTGCAAAAATAAAAAAAATCTGATGTGGCCAACACACGACCTCCCGTCAATTCTATGTTTGAAATAGCATTGAGCTTTAAGTAAAGTATGACTTTGACCGGTTGATCTTTGTAAACAAAATCTAATTTGTTGTTCCAATAAATAGAAAAGGATGTAATACCAAATTTTAGATTATATTTTATTATATTTTTCATCGAAAATTTGTTAAGAGCTCCAAATTAAGTACCACTTCCGGTTTATCATATAGGTATAGTCAAAATCTAATATTGTTCCAAATTATACACGAGTTTTAAATACTAAATTTGAGAAGTTTTGAATCATATTTTAATATATTTTTTCAAGAAAATCTGTTTACAGCTTCTTGTAAATTAGTATTTCCGGTTTATCAATTTTAGAAAACATCTAGTATCTTTCTCATTAATATAAAAGTCTTAAATACCAAATTTGAAAGTTTTGCATTGTATCAATTTATTTTTCACGAAATTCTGTTCAGAGCTTCGAATAAAGTATCACTTCCGGTTTATCAATTTTAGCTAAAATCTAATATGTTGCTTTCCTTTGTATAAAAGTCTTAAATACTAAATTTGACAAGTTTCCTCATTAATATAAAAATCTTAAACATCAAATTTGAAAAGTTTTGGATTATATCAATATATTTTTCTCGAAAATCTGTTGAGAGCTTCAAGTAAAGTATCACTTCCGGATTATCAATTTTATTATGTTGTTCCTCTTAAATACTAAATTTGACAAGTATATCATAATATATTTTCACGAAAGTCTGTTCAGAGCTACAAAGTATCACTTCTGGTTTATTAATTTTATCCAAAATCTAATATGTTGTTCCCATTAATATAAAAGTCTTAAATACTAAAATTGAAAAGTTTTGGATTATATTTTAATATAATTTTTCATTAAAAACTGTTATGGGCTTCAAGAAAAGAGTCACTTCCGATTATCCAATTTTACCCAAAATCTGATCAACTCTTTATATGAATGCAGAAAGCTTAAATACGGAAAATAGAAATATTTGGAAGTTTTTTATAAGAGTTATCGTGAACGAAAAAATCGTCACACACAAACACACACACACGCACACGCACACGCACACACACACACACGCACACGCACACGCACACGCACACGCACACGCACACGCACACGCACGCGCACACACACACACACATCATCGTAAAAATAGTAAAAACGTGTTGTACGGACCCTAACTCGTGCTTATTCACTGAAAACTCACCATCAAATTTTTGCACCGATAACATTACCTTCCTTACCTACGGTATGACGGGAGGAAAATGTAAAATTTACAGTAAAATGGTCTCCTAATGGAGCATTTTTTGTCTAATTTAGCCGAATTCGTATCTCTTATAGTTCGCGAGATCCCCATATTGGAAAAGTTATCTTGGACACCCTATAAAACAACTAAATTGGCGTAATTGATTGTATTAATTGTCTGGAACAAATAAATGTTTGCTTTTCCAATTTGCGAATGTACACCGTCCAAATTGCTCCCATTTTTGTTCTCTGGTAGCAACGGAGTAAAAAGACCAGTTAAGTTTATTTGTTTGTAGAATTGTCCTTAATTCGAAAGCAAAATGAGCGTGTTGGCTCTGCTCCAATTGGACGCATGTATCAGCTTTTCGTGCGATACGCGTTAGCTGTCACACGGCCGTTGAAAACGAGGCGCCCGACGGCCAAGACACTGAGAAGAAACGTATTTTTCAAGTCGCGGTTTCAGAGCTGCTCAGACCGTCGTGTTTGATCTCAGATTTGAGAGACGGTGATGACAGGTCAACGACACCTTGCAACAACTATGAGTTTGCACTATTTTTAGACCACAGAAAACAGAATTTCTTCAAAGATATGACAGTGAGAACAGGTTTCATTAGCAATCTGGCGAATCTTAATTTTTACCTCCCGCTACCCTTGGTAAGGGAGGTATAGGGATCGTGCTAAAAATCGCATATCGAGATTTTGGTAAATGACCACGTTTTAAGATCCCTAGAATCCAATTTTAACATTTTCACGATGATGTCTGTGTGTGTGTGTATGTGTGGATCCTCCACTTTAACTCAAATACTATCATTCAGAAAATTTTGAAACCTTGTATTTCAAACTTTTTCTGTAATAGAAAGAGCCCAGTAGATTTTGGTGTAAATCGGATAACCGGAAAAGGCACTTTACTAGAAGCTCAACATAGTTTTTTTCGAAAAATACCTTTAAATGTTATTTTTTCGAGATTAATGTTATTATAAAAATTAAAGATTATTAAATTTTCTACAGATTTGCATTAATACTTTTTCTATATGTTTTATGGATAACTTTATAACGTTATCTATAATTTAAATCCCAAAGCCTACGCTTTAAACAAACAAAACGCAGTTATTCAAATGTATGTAACTGACAGATAAATGTCAGTATCAAAGAACTAATCAATTCAAAATAATATTAGTAACGTTTTAAAAAGAAAAAAGTAAATAGAACAATAGAAAAGGAATTCAATACAAAACAGAGATGCGTTAAAAATATTTTAAATATTTTTCGTTTATGTTGATTATAACAAAATATTTTGATCTTTAAACTATTTAGTTGGCAAGTCTATGAAATAGGATTATTTTTAATTTCCTCTAAAAGTAATTCCGACTCGAGGGTTGCTTACACCTGAGACGAACGAACTAGAATTTGCGGGATTAAATTTTTTAAATACATCCCTGAATCCTGTTGCTAAGGTCATTATAAATGCCTCCTGGTATTGAGTACAATTCTAATCTTCTGTAACGGAATACATAAGTGTCAGTTTCCTTTCAAATCAAATATAGGGAAATATTTTCAAAAGAAACCACATCTATTATATAATCTAATCTATTTAAAATATTTTAAACGCACCCCTGTTTTGATATTCAGTTACCCTAGTCGGCCATTTATTTAAATGGGTTCACGAAAAAATTTCATACCTGAATTATTTCGTACAATTCTATTCTTCTCAAGGGTTTCAAAAGAAACTACGCCTATAAATAATTTAAATGTCAACTTTCATTCGCTAGTCATACCATACTGTAATACAAAGCGGTAGAAACGTTATGCTCTGTACGCAAGCGCAGTATCGAAACTGAATTTTAAGTGTTTACACATGACTAGTTTTCAAGTCAAAACCATGAATTTTAGTTTTGATTTGGGATAACCCAAAACCGTTTTGACACTGTATACATGGCGTTTTCAAAACTAAAAACTGCTGTAAACTCGGAAATTGTGAGTGAAAATTTAAAATTAACCAGACTTATAATTTAACAGCTTTGACAGTTTTTAAGTAACCCTAAAATTATTATGACAGTTTTTAAATCCCCTAGGAATTATTTTGACAGCTTTGGTAGTTTTAAGACACTAGAAATTAGTTTGGCAGTTTAGATTGGTTTTTAAGTCTCACGGATATCTATGTATTATACTTAAAGAAGATTGGTTGGGAGCTTTTAAAAAGTCGGAGGTAAGAATGGTGTACGGTATTATTGTTGAAGGGAACTACTTTTAAAATAATTAAAATAAAATTCTAAAATATATGAACTATTTATCTTATTCTAAATATTCTACCGTGATTCTCGAATAAATATGTTTTATTATTCATGATATTCTATAGGAATACACATAGTATAAAATGTATTCAAATATATAAATTACGAGTATTCCGAGCCCTATTCATATTTAGCAATAGATTAAAATAAAAAATACATATATTTTCGACATATTTTCGTGTTCATTTCAATTTCAAAATGTTTTTCCTTTTTTTTACATAACTTGTATCACAAACATATAATTCAATTTTTTTCCTCGTTTTCTCGTACATATCTATTTGTTACACAAAAGCGTTATAGTTGGAGTAGTTTGCAAAAATTTTGCAGTGATATTCATCATTCACTAGATACTAAAACATTACATGAATACATTTACATTTTTCGTCCATAAATCACTGTACTATCTACAGTTTTACAATTCTGATGCAAGCCTTTTCAAATTTTATTCAAATATTTCTCTAAAATCTGCATATTTGATTAAAATTATTCACAATAAATTCTTATTATGTAAAGAATACATTTACGAGGTCAAAAAATAACCGGAATCGTCGCCTAGAGCAAATTAGGTGATCGCTGCTAGAAAATTTCTTTTTTTTTGTATTCAAATATATAAATTACGAGTATTCCGAGCCCTATTCATGTTTAGCAATAGACTAAAATAAAAAATACATATATTTTCGATATATTTTGATCTTTAAACTATTTAGTTTGGCAATTCTATGAAAAAGGATTATTTTTAATTTCCTCTAACAGTAATTCCGACTCTAGGGCTGCTTACACCTGAGACGAACGAACTAGAATTTGCGTTATTAAATTTTTTTAAATACATCTCTGAATCCTGTTGCTAAGGTCATTTTAAATGTTTCCTGGTATTGAGTACAATTCTAATTTTCTATCAAATATAGGGAAATGTTTTCAAAAGATACCACATCTATTAAATAATCTAAACGTCAACTTTCATTCGCTAGTCATACGTGTAACTAGCGAATGAAAGTTGACGTTTAAATTATTTTATAGATATGGTTTCTTTTCAAATTCAGGTATTAAAATTTTTGCGAGTACCCATTCAAATACTGGACCAGGAAATCCTAGAAATACATTAGCCTATTTTTTTCCAAAATAGATGGATTACTGTGAATGATGAAATATTTTAAATGCACCCTTGTGTTGTTATTCTGTGATCTTCCTTATCTTGTAAATACCGTAGTCACCCATCTCTTTTGAGCAATATATTCTAATGTATTTCTAGGATTTCCTAGTCCAGCATTTGAATGGGTACTTGCAAAAGTCTCATACCTGGAATGTAACAAGAAATCGCATCTATAAAATAATTTAAACGTCAACTTTCATTCGCGAAAAATCAATTGTAATCATTTTCAAAACTGCATGTAAACGCAGTAATTGATAGGTACATTAAAAAATGAATTAACTGAGTATTAACTAACTTTTAATTTCAAAATATAAATAACTGTTTAAAATGATAATTATGATATTTATTCTCAATAAGCATGTCTTAAATAGTATTTAATTAAATATCAAATGAAACGAGATATTGTCAAAAATGTTATCTGAAGAAATTAAAGCTTTTTTTTCTTGAATCTTATTTTAGAAATGGAAATAAATTAGAAAACGGCGAATGGCAATATTTTTTTTGTCTGTTACAATGGGCTCGTCCATTTTTTAGAATTTTTTATATGTTACGAAGAATTTAAAAATAGAAATTCCGTATTTTTGTTTTCTTGAAATTATGCTTATAAGGCCTAAAAAAATTATTAAAGTTTTGGCGCGAAAGTTGTGACGTTAGCGTCACTCCGTCATAAGTAAGGAGAACCGACATACGTTACCAATAATAATAGTTATATAATACACAATAAATGTTTCAAGAATAAAAATACGTATCCATTACAAACAGTGAAAAATCTTTAGAGCTAATAGTAATAAGTAAAAGTAAACCAGATAGTTATTATATCATTTCAAAATATATATTTGTTTGATTTACTTACATGAATTGGTATATGTGTTAAATGATAATTTATGAAAAAAATTCCCCTTTAATTAATGTGACTTTAAGACTTTCTCTAATATAATATTGAATCTTATTATACTCACCAAGTGACATTATTATAATTAAAATAGTATTTAAACTATTTTCTATTTATAATTAAATACAACAATGACAGTATTGATTACATTAATCAAAGCAAAGTTCATAATAAAAAGTAATCCAACATTTACTTTCCTATTTACTAAATGATTACAACAATGACAAGTATTGAGATTACAATAATGAAAACATAAATTTATGTATTAACTAAATTTTCTTTTGATCTTAATAAAAAATTACTCGGATATATTAAATATGTGCATGTGTAAAGCGAATCGCAAATTTATGAGCAAAATATGCATGGTCCACTGTATAGTGACATTTTCACAGGGTAACTGGACGACTGTAATGACGCTGACGTCACAACATGGCGATCATTTTACGCTAAAACCTTTAATTACATTATTATTGGTTTAGAAATACAAAATATATAGCAATTTTTATTTCGTTTTCATTTATTTATATTCAAAATTCATATGCGATATGTAATTTCTAAAAAGTCAAAGACTTGGCCGGGCCCATTATTACAAGAAAATTACATTTCAAATGAAACAAAAGACGAGCGATTGTATTTGTCTGCTTACTTCTCATTTTGGTTCTAATCAAGGACGAAGGAAAATACCAAAAAAGTTAAAGATTTGATTTTAACAGAACGAAGAATGAAAAAGCAACTAAAAAATTTCTTCCTATTATATATTTTCATCTATTTAACGTCACACCCAAATTTAAGAAGAAACAACTACTAATAAATCGTATGTGTTAACATTTGAAGCAATTACAAAACTCATTTTTCACATTTGAACCAGCGATACATCACGAGATGACAGTGTCGACAGTTTTAATTTCTCGCTGCCAAAGACTAGACTAACCATCATTTCACATATTTATACTTTAATTCTTATTAATGCTACACATGTGCACCGCTACCTCGATCAATTATAGAGTAAGGAAATATTGCACAGTAAAACTATAAGTCTTGGACAGCATATAACTTCCAAACATTTAGCTCTACAACCGTGACAAATAGAGAAGAATGGATAGGGTAGGGCAGTTTATTTTCTTGTATTACGTGTAGAAGAATGAAATAATTGATGTGCCCAATACATTATTCGGGTTATCTGCTGCTACATCTAAGTATTCCTGAAATGCAGGAGTTTCAATAGAGATGTTTTATTTGTCAAATATTGAGACTTTTTGTAAAGAAAAATTAATATTTCAATGTATAAACAGTAAATTATATTTCTGTTATAATTTTAGTAAAAAATATACAACAATCTTATAAATATTATAAATCAAGGGAGAATAATATTGTTGTTGTTGTAAGCAATAATCGTTAAAGTAGAAAATTTCGGATTTTAGCATTTCAAGTGTTCAAAACTAGTTCTTTTGCTATTATTAAAATATTGATGAATTTTGCTTTGTTGGATTTATTCTTGTAGCCAATAAAATATTCTTTTTCTTCAAGCGTATTACAATATTCATATTATGCTACTGTATACACACTATAGAAGATATTCATTGTCTTACTAGTACAAAAATGTTGTTATTGTTGTACTAGTAAAAAAATGTTAGTGTCTTAGTTCACCGCTGGCGGCGGCAGTCGTCACAGCAACACATATTATATCGAAAATTGTTATTTGACAGTCGTATCGTTTTTGTTTTAGTGTATACAGCCAGCTTTGGTTGAAATTGCAAACACTACAATTAAAAATTTCCAAAAAAATGTTAAAAAAATCTTTGAAACACTTGAAGAAAAAATAGTATAAATCATTCGGAGTAGAACGCCCTTCTTGTGTTTTACTCACCTTGCCTAGCCTCGGCTTGCGCCACGGCCGCAATAGCTGGGTTCAACACAAAAAGACCGCTTTCTACTCCTAATAACATAATATACTATTGTTGTAATCAATCATTTTACAGTTATAGTTTTCAATATAACAATGCCAGAGAACTATGCGTTTGGAAGGATATTTCTTTTACTTTTTTCTACTAAATTCTCAAGGGAATATCGGTGGGAAAAAACATAAAATCATTCAGCTTTTCAAAATTCCAATGTAGTTTTTAAATGAATAAAATATATTTGATAGTAAATCATAATTATTCTTCGCAAAATACAACATAATCTTTTTGTAGGATTAATTTGTGCAATGAGTATTCTTGAGCCATAATCAAAATATCATTTGTTGTAATCGATAAAAAATAATAGTATTCAGGGGCTCAATAGAACAATGTGCCTATACAATTATTTATAACTAAAAAATATTTTATATTACTCTTCTTAAATTAGGTACTGTTTTTCTTTTTTGGAAAATTTTAGGCACGTACGTTTTATATTGTTAAATCTTTTTTTCGCAATTCTGTGAGTGAATAATTAAAGAATTGAAATACTTATTGGTAAATGACTGCTAAGTTCATATGAGCGCGAAATGCGTAAAATTGTCAAATAAATGACAAAGAAAATTGAGACAATCGATATCTTGATCATTAAAAATAAACGATTATCATTAATTTAACGATCGATAACAGATAATGATAAAGTTACAGAATAGCACCGATTAAGTACATTCCTTACCTAAAGGTGGTGAAAGGTATAAACCAGTGTTTCCGTATTAAACGCCTATGGCCTGTATTTCCTGAAACACCTGTATAGACAAATTAAATAGATATTTACGTCAGTATTACAAGTATTATGGTTGTTGAAATTTAAAATTCAAATATTGCTTTGATGTAAACCGCCCTTTACATCATTATATTTACATTGTACTGCTTTGCTTTTGTGA
Source organism: Harpalus rubripes (assembly GCA_963082715.1). Taxonomy (NCBI): domain Eukaryota; kingdom Metazoa; phylum Arthropoda; class Insecta; order Coleoptera; family Carabidae; genus Harpalus; species Harpalus rubripes. The sequence continues at coordinate 9,577,357 of OY720451.1, forward strand.
ACCGGATAATAACGAGCAAAAAGCAAAATTTCAAAAATAACTCTTGCTCAAATCTGGATTTCAGAAATCCAATCCAATATTATTGAAAGCATATTGTGTTTGATTTGTTCTTTTTTCAGAAAACAATTTCGTTGCTTCGATACATTCAGACGCGAGCCAATCATCTTCCCCTTTTTTGTTTATTTTCCGAGTTTAATTTAAAATTCCGGAGTCTAGTAGACGTAACTGGCACAAGACAGATGAATGAAGAATGAGAAAATTGCGATTATAAATTAATTTGTAGTCCTGAAACTGTCAATATGAGCTTTTTCTGGTGGCTATACTTTTCGTGCAATTTTAAGACCTTTTATATTGTTGCATTTTGTATTAAGTATTTCGAATTTAGGGTGAAATCAGGGCCGGCGGTATTGTATCCGGCGCCCTTCCGCAGCCTAGGGGCTGTCCTTAAATTACGTAACGCTTCAAGGGGGGGGGGTCAAGAGTAGCGTTACGCAGTGTTACGAGGGGGTGGGGGAGGGTTAATGTGTGCGTTACATAACGATAAAATATTGCTAAACTTGCTTTAATAGTTTTGAAACATTCAAATTTCGCGGTGCTAATTCGTATATGCAGGCAGTCGTTTGTTTTCAATAACAGTCAACATAATATGACGGGCACAATTCAAATTCGGGCCAGTAGTCTTTCATTCGTGCAATGCAATTCATATTACAACATGAATTCAAGTTGTGTTGATAAGGAAAAACTTGTCAATAGTTTGTTAAAAACATATGGAAATGCATATGCTTTTAATTTCTCTGCTGTTATTTTTTCATCTTTATGTTTAATTTAATTAGTTTCTGTTTCAAATTTTAACTGAATATAAAGGAGGCCATATACTTTTATATACAGTAAAAAAATTGGGGTGACAAGCCGTAGGGCAAGAGTAGTACATTATTTCTTATCTTTATGTACATTAATTTAAATAGTTTCTGTTTCAAATTTTAACTGAATATTAAAGAGGCCATATACTTTTATATCCAGTAAAGAAATTGGGGTGACAAGCCGTAGGGCAAGAGTAGTACATTATTTTTCTTCTTTATGTACATTAATTTAAATAGTTTCTGTTCTGTTCTGTTATTTTTCATCTTTTTATACATTAATTTAAATAGTGTCTGTTTCAAATTTTAACTGAATATTAAGGAGGCCATATACTTTAATATCCAGTAAAAAAATTGGGGGGGGGTCAAGTACTGCGTTACTTAATATATGGGGGGGGGTTCATGTTTGCGTTACGGGTGCGTTACAAAGGGGGGGGGTATCAAAAATTTCCTAATTTTGCGTTACGTAATTTAAGGACAGCCTCCTATCAAATGGCACCCCCCTTCCACCCTTATAGATATAAAAATATTTTTAAAATCTCACGATTCGTATTTATATACAGGGTGTTGACGTAAGGTGCGGACAAGGATTTAACATGGGATTTTAGTTTTTTGCAATTTCCTGCTCTCCTTTTGATTTTACGGCAAAAACAAAATCAGAAAAAATTAAACCAAAATTTTAAATTTCTTTTTAAAATTGCGAAGAAACTAGAAACTAAGAAATGTAAAAACAGTTTTCTATACAACTTTTAATTATGTACAACTTTGCCGTAACACAAACAGGAGAGCAGGAAATTGCAAAAAAACTAAAATCGCATGTTATATCCCTATATGTTCCCATCTTAGCGTCAACACCCTGTATAAATATTAATATAAATGAATGATTCGAATATTATACATCTATTTTACAGAAATGATTCATATAAAGGAGACCCTCGCTATTGAGATCTTGGTTATTATATGAGATGAAGTCGGTAAAATTAAGTCAAAGTTGCCCTGTTAGTGTACCAGTTGTATTTAACCCAAAAATGCATGTCACCTGACAAACACAAAAATTCAAATATATGTGTATAGGGTAACTCCGAGAGGGATGGCTTACCGGGTGAGATTACTCTTTTGCCAAAATCCAAATAATAGTAGAACGAAACGATTTGTTCTATTTATTTTTTGGGTATTGACAAAACAGTCATTTCACCGGGTAAGCCATCTCTCCCGGAATTACTTATCTTTCCTTTGCATGTAACTTCTAAATATTACATAATATTGAATTTTGGTTGCACTTCATTAGAATACTTTTGCATACATTTTCGAACGTTGACGATCATTCTTATGATTTATTGCATATAGAAACAAAATCGATCCTTACGAATTTATGAGGGCCAATTATCGCCAAGATTTTTTTATAATGTATCTATTTAAAGTTAACATTTAGAATTTTTCCTAACTCTAACTTAGTTTTACTTTTTAATGCAAATACTCCACATTGTTGCATGAAAGAAAAAAAATAAGAAAGCAAGACAATAATAAAAAATCTGATGTGGCCAGCACATAACCTCTCGTCAGATATTTTACCTGGTTGTACGCATAAAACGAAAAATATTTTTAAATACAAATACATATGTTCATTTCTCATTACAAAATAATTCTCACATATATTTGCAAAATCTATGGAATATTTTAATATAAATTATGTACAATACATACATTTTCTTTATATTCAATATCCTGAAATTTTCTTTCTCTACTTTCCTTTTCTTTTTCATTATATTCGTCATTTTTTCGCACATTCCTTTTATATTCTTTTTTAGGTATATTCTTTTACGTTGTTGACTTTTTTTTATTTTCATAATCTTCATAATAATGTACAAATATATTTGCCAGTGGCATACAAATATTTTTGACAGTGACATTTATGTGTCAATTACGAACATTTGAATTTCTTGCCTTGAAGTAGGTTGATCTGAGAATTTTTACATCAAATTATTTTATATGCATTTCTTTATCTCTAAATCTATAGAAGATATAATAATGAATTTATATTTATCGAATAAAGAATTTAACGTTCTTTAATATAAGTATTTACATAAATTTTCGATAAAAAATTGTAAGTAATGCTGTGTTGGGTCATTTCAAAGTATAAAACTGTGTTTAGGCGTTTAAATTTCGAATGGGGGGGGGGTTTAGTCATGTTGAAATGTAATGATTTTTCCACATTGCTGCATTACTATACATGCAATATTACTATTAATGCAATAATTTTACAAAATATAAAAGTAAAAACGCTTTAAATTTAAAAATATTTTAATATATAAAAAAATCAAAAATTCGAAAACTCCCCCATTGGAAAAACAAACGTTACGTCATTGTTCATTTGCTTTTTATAGAGAGTATGTATTAGATATACATTTCAAGAATTACACGTAATTTTCTTGATAAATCTATAACTATTTTTTATTATTTAAAAATTTTGGCTCTCCTCACGTGTTGGCCCCCTTCTGCCACTCTTACCTCGCTTACCGCCTAGCACTCACTGCGGAGAAATATTTAGGTTTTATTATAATTCGATTACATTACGATTGCACCCTAATATAACAAGTCCAATTATGTGATAAGGGTTATTTTGTTTCAAATATTTTATTTTAAATCCGCCCGCTTCGATCAACTCTAGTTAAAGTGAAAGTTAGTGTTAACCAACGGTTATGTTATAAAATTGTTCTTACCGCCTTTGGTTAGAGCTAACTGCAAGTTAAAACTGTTATTCGCATCACTTCTAAACTTCAGTTTAATTCTTAACACTAATGGTAAATATACTATCATTTTAACTAGGGGTGGTAGGATCTGTAGGTACTAAAGGAAAGGAATAGTTTGTAAGTTCAGTACACGTTCAGATCTTACTTTAGCGTCGCCGAGAGCTTTTAGATCCCTATCCCACACATGAGATATAATATTTTAATGCAGTTTTTATGTTTAATGCTTCTACTGCTAAAAGCTAAATCTTTTGCGTACATTTATACATCTCGTAAATGGTGGATTTCATTTGTCAACAAACTACAAAATAAATTTAATGATCATAAAAGTATATTACGCTTTGAATTTGTTGTAAGAACTAATCGTCTCTAATCGCATATATGATTTAAATTTTTTATAATATGCTTTGAGGGATTAAGCGCCTCAAACAAAGTGAACTTTAAAAACGAGGTTTTTGTTCTCCCTAATAAGCTTATGCTATTTTTTACTATTAATTCCCAAAGAAATTATTGAAATTACATTTTCGCAAAATAGATATTAAATTTTTCCGCAGTGAAGGTGTTAAGATTAAACATTAATATTGTATTTCATAAAAAATGAAGCTTTTGTTCGATTATAAATATGACATTTACCACAAATTTTAACAACGTGCTGAATTTGGTGTAGTGTGTTCGTACAAATCTTAAAATCGAATGTACAATATCCTAAATAAACATCGTTTATTCCTTTTACTCCTTGGTGCATATAAATTCAGGATTTGGTGTTTAGGATCAAAGTGATAAAAGGACACACAAATTTTTTAAAATGTCGAACACGCTAAGTCCTTTCATGCTCTACTCTAGACCAAACTAGAAAATTAGATCACTATGGTTGGTAATATGCACAATTGATTCAGAGTGATTAGCAAGCAGTTGACTAGCATTGTTTTTTTTCTGCCAATTGTTTATGAATTATTTTAGAGATAAATATTTCAAATAACCGTTTTACAAAAATTTATTGCACGCATCTTCTAGTTGAAGTATTTTTCTCCTTGTGAAAGACGTCACCTCTCTTCAGCCGTCAGGGATTTACCAGATTCCATGTGTCTGCGGCAAGTTTACATCGGCCAGACTGGTAGAACTATTTCAACAAGATTGAATGAACCTCCAGCGATCGATCTGATTGAACCAGCCTGAGAAATTGTCAGTTGCAGAGCATGCCCTGGAGGAATTCAAATCAAATAAATTTCGTAGAAACCAAAATTATTTCAAGATACACGGCTCAACAAGATATTACTTAGAGAGGCCATAGAGACTTTTAAAACCAAGAATTATAATCTAAATCATTATGACCGTTTAGATAGAACTTAGTCGAGCATGGCTTCGTATATTAAATATGTTATAAAATGGTACTTTAGTTACTTGTTGACATTGTTTTGTTATTATTCCTTTATGTTTATTCCTGAAGAAGGCAGCAATATATCCTGCAATACGTTGGGTTTAAGGTATGTATGTTCCTACAGATTTCGGACGCGTACAAGAACGCATTCGTGGACTGTCAGATTAATCCACTGATCTGTGCTATGTATCATTTTCAACAAATGCACACCACAATTTTCGCGCAGTGCGAGGAAAATATCGAACCATAACCTGTAATTATTTATCTGTTTTAATAAGTGAACATAATGAGTGATTTGGAATTTGTTATTTAATTCATCTGATAAACATATAGATTTGATATTTGGCCAACCTTGAATAAAACAGTAATTATTTAAGTATAGTATTATTCACGTAAGATGAATATTCAAGGTCATTTAATCGAAGAAAGAATACACAGCACTTTATGTAGTAGTAGCTTAGCAACATTGTATATTAGAAAGAGAAAGATTATTTGACGTGTGTCTATTTAATTTATGTGGTATGACAGATAAACGAAAATGGTGGCATTACTTTCTAACACACTAACAATAGTAGTGGCGTATGTCGTAGAGTTACGGACATGTAATTGTCTACTACACTGCCCTTTGTACTAATGTTTATCTAGAGTCGTAGACATTTAAATCAAATTGGTAGGTGAATGGATAGCGTAGCTATTCAATTTTCTCTGATTTACGCAATTATAATAATGTAATTAATATTAAATGAGGTACACGAGGTAATGTACTATTATCATGTTAAATAGCATGGCTTAATTTTATGCCGGACACTTTTTATTCACAAAAAACAGTTTTCCCATGTTAAACGCCTATGTCAAGGTTTGCTTGGGACACACAGTATATTTATATATATATATATATATATATATATATATATATATATATATATATATACAGGGTGGTGGCGGTTAGGGGTGAACATAGGGATTTAACATGGGATTTTAGTTTTTTGCAATTTCCTGCTCTCCTGTTCTTTTTACGGCAAAAACTGTGGAGTACAAAATTATTCAGAATTAAAAATTGCATACAAAAATTTATTTATTATGTTTTTGGTTTCTTCACAATTTTAAAAAGAAATTTCAAAATTTCTGTTAATTTGTAGCAATAGCCATGACTTATAACTCAAATGTTTAAACATAATAATGTCATTCAATTTCTGTCAAATTTTCGAAATTTTCTCTAATAAAAAGTGAATTTAATAATGAATGTTTATTCGAATAAGGAACGAGTTTTCATTATAAAAAATTATTATAGTGGAAATAGTTTTAGAAGAATACGTGATTTGTTTTCCATAAAGTACGAAAATACACCAATTCTTATTATAGCAACAATTTCTAAACTTATTAAAAACATTGAGAACACAGCTAGTGTAGCTGTGAACGAAGGTAATGAAGGAAATAATAATAATAATAGAAGACGTTATAACGAAGTGAATGAAGAAATGGTATTGGCTATGATAAATCAAAATTCTACGTAGTTTGATACATTTGGAATTGGTTTATTATTAAATGGTATAAAAAATGCGTATTAAAATTAAAAGTTGTTTGTTTTTATTTAATTTTTAAGTTAGATTAACGCATGGTTGACGTTTATAAATAATTTTTGACAACCAGAAAAAAATAAATTTCATGGCTATTGCTACAAAATAACAGAAGTTTTGAAATTTCTTTTTAAAATTGTGAAGAAACCAAAAACATAATAATAAATGTAAATACATTTTTGTATGCAATTTTTAATTCTGAACAATTTTGTACTCTACAGTTTTTGCCGTAAAAAGAACAGGAGAGCAGGAAATTGCAAAAAACTGAAATCCCATGTTAAATCCCTATGTTCACCCCTAACCGCCACCACCCTGTATATATATATATATATATATATATATATATATATATATATATATATATACAGGGTGTTAATTAAAAAGCGGGCCATAGGCGTTTAACATGGGAAAACAGTTTTTCCTTGCGCAAAAGTTCCCAAATAATTTTAGACAAAAGTGTTGCAAATAAAAATTGTAGATAATTATATTATACACCAGCATCACTAAACAGATTTTATTTTACATGTTTAGTAAGCTGTATAATCCGAATTGAAATTCTATAAATATTGCTCATTTGTAGTGATAGCCATGGAATTTAAACAAAATTACAAAGAAATGCATATCATTTGAACTGTCAGATATTCGATTTTCAAATAAAAATTACTGATAATTATATTCTATCCTAAGTCCTTCAAACTATGTTGTTTTTATAATCTACATCTAAATTATTGCTTAGATTTTATTTATTTTTATTTTGTAACCTGCAATATCGAAATTCTGACAATTCAAACGATATGCATTTCTTTGTAATTTTGTTTAAATTTCATAGCTATCACTACAAATGAGTAATATTTATAAAATTTCAAAAAGGATTTTACAGGTTACTAAACATGCAAAATAAAATCTGTTTAGTGATGCTGGTGTAGAATTTAATTCTCAACATTTATTTGAAATACTTTTGTTTAAAATTAAATGGGAAGTTTTGCGCAAGGAAAAACTGATTTCCCATGTTAAACGCCTATGGCTTGCTTTTTAATTAACACCCTATATATATATATATATATATATATATATATATATATATATATATATATATATATATATTATGACAAGTCCGTTGTCCGTTCCAACCCTACAAAGTTTCAAACAAGATATGCGTACAGAAAGGTTCATGAATGCGTAGGTAAATGAACGCATCCAAAAATTCGTGTAGGAACAAACCATAACTGTGCTAACAAGTCTGGCATTTTTGAAGAAGTTCGTCTCTAAATGAATTAGAATCGCTGTTCTAACGTTGACAAAGTAAAATACATATTAATTATTAACACCTCTCTTCGTGTCAAACATTCCATTATTAAGACATTTTAATTAAAATTTAGGACAATTATTGTGGATCATAAAATTGTGTAATTACAAGCTGAAATAATGGAAAAGAATGGAAATCTTTACTTCGAGGGTCGACTTTGTGCTTTCATAATCTTGAAACATTTAGCGAAGCACAGAGCTATTAAAATCATTACAATGAACGTAATTTATTGCTTTTGTTCAAGTGAACTCGAATGTAAATTACTTCCAAATGAAAGACTCTAAAGAATTTTGGGGATTCATACAAAAATGATGTGGTTTAAAATAATAATTTCAAGGTGGTAATGATAGTGAATTATAAATACAAGTGGCTAATATTAATTAGCTATCAGTTACTATGCTTTACTTAATTAAAACTTTCTTAATTGAATTCTAAACCTGTAAGACTTACTTTGTGGGTCTGTTGCACTATTATAGTCGAGAATAATGCAGCAAACTTCACAATCGTATTAATATTTCATACAGAAATTATCACTTAGTTAGTTGAGAGTTTGCGCTTTGTTTCTTATATATTTCAAGTAGTTCATCAAGAAATTATTGTTGTTATATTCAAATTGATTAACAAAATAAACACCTTCATTATGCTGCAATATGAATTAACAAAACTTAACACAAAAACTAGATGACTTTTTGCTACTCTTCTTCAGTGAAATATTTTTATCAAAGTGTTTATTTACTTATAGTTTAACATGTGACAAACTATCGCATACGTTTTATTTATACAGTATGATGACTCGAACACCGGAACATAGGGATTTAACATTTAAAATCAGATTTTTATAATTCTCTGCTTCCCTAATTATTTGAGTATGTTCCGCGAGGTCGAATTCCACGGAGTCAAAATTCCACGCGGTCGAAATCCCAGCTGGTCGAAATGTACCCCCACCATTTTGTCCGTTCTAAAGAAATTCAAATATTTCCGCGCCGTCGAATCCCACCCGGTCGAAATGTTACACGATACAAATCCCTCGCCCCCGTACCGCTCTCTTCATCGATCGTATTGCATTCTAACAATCTATGTTTCGTGGTAGTTCCGCGTCAAAGATAATATATTAAAAAGAAATTTTAAAGCATATTATATTATTATACAATGAACTATTTAATGAATGAAGCAGGAAAAGAATTTACCTATACATTTTAAGTACACATGATAATTTACTAGTTATTTAATATTATAAAATAATTAAATTTATTTTCAAATAGACAAGTATGTGTAGATACATCAAGTTACCGTTATTGTCAAAATATGCCGAGTGAAAGAAAATATATTTGGAAATAAAAGCAACATAAGATTTATAATAGACACAGTAATATATAATTTTACAACTGAAATAAAGAATGAACATAATATGACAGCTAATCTAAAATGGCGGACCAGAAATATCAATTTTACTTAAAATGTATAGGTAAATTCTTGTCCTGCTTCATTCATTATATAGTTTGTTGTATAATAATATGTTTTAATTTTTTTTATAAATCTTTGAAGCGGAACTACCTCGAAGCATAGATTGTTAGAATGCAATACGATCGATAACGAGAGCGGTACGGGAGCGAGGGACTTGTATCGTGTAACATTTCGACCGGGTGGGATTCGACGGCGTGGAAATATTTGAATTTCTGTAGAACGGACAAAGTGGTGGGGGTACATTTCGACTCGTGGGATTTCGACCGCGTGTGATTTCGACTGGGTGGTATTCGACGGCGCGGGATTTTTCGAATTATTTTAGGTAAAAAAAGCTTCAAATAAAAGTTGTAGAGCATAAAATTCTATATCTGAATCGATAACCAAACTTAATGTTGCATTGTTTGTAATGGCAGAAATTAACTATGAAAATGTCGAAAATCACCTGAAAAATAGTGATCGGCCGCAGACCTCACTCCACATAATTTAGAAAAGGACAACAAATTTTTAGAAAGAGCGAGGTGATATACCAAGGCCGACTCGATCAAATGCTCTCCCCTTCAGCACATCGCCACGTTGATCCCCAAATTTGTTTGTTATAGTCAGCAAACTTTGGTTGTTATTTTGTGTAATGCTTGTTATTAATTATCTCTTGTACTAAAGTGCAGTGATCCTTGGAATTTCAAATATCACAAAAAAAAACAAGTTTACAAATAAATACCGAGTTTAACAACAGATAATGTACCGGGGGTAAGATTTGTGTTTAAAAACATTGAAAACCATTTCGTCTTATAGTTAAAAAGATGGTTAGAATGCCGGAGTTTGAATAAAAGTGGTAATAAACATGAATTAATTGAAAGGTACGCACTGAGTAGATCATATACTTCAATAATTATATAAAAATGTGTTCAGTATTCCATGCAGAATTGTACGCAATTTTAACCTGCGCCAAATTACTACTAGAGAGCCACTATAGCAACAGAAGAATCTCTATAGACAGCCAAGCCGCACTAAAAATACTACAATCTTGTGAGACAGAATCTGGACTTGTTCTAGTGTGTATCCACTGATTAAATGCACTAGGAGCGAAGAACAAATTGAAATTAATATGGGTACCCGGGCATCGAAGGAAACCAGGTAGCAGATAGTCTGGTTAAGTTTTCCTTTCACAGAACCAGAACCGGCTTTCGGAAACTCAGCGGAGACAGTTAAGCTGGAAATAAAAACATTGCGGAATCAATGACACAAGAATCACTGGTTGGAGTCACCAGGGCAGAGACACTCAAAGCTCTTCCTAAATGAACCAACCAGGAAAAGAACGGAACGTTTACTCCTAATGAGCAAACAAGACGTTAGATTAATAACAGGACTCCTAACAGGACACTGTCTACTATGCAAACACCTGCACACCATGGGACTAACACAAGAACCAACATGCAGAGGGTGAGGTGAAGAGGAAGAAACCCCTCAGCACGTTATGTCACTGTGCAGCCTTTATGAGCAGCAGATATAATATCCTGGGGGCAGAAAAGATCCAGCATGATATGCTAAAAGATTTAGATCTGAAGAAAACCCTGGAGTTTATTAAACAAACGGGACTCCAAGAATAGGAATAAATCTGGAGGGTACAATAGATCTACAGGTCGCAGTACAGGGATCCATAGGAGACTACCTCTTGTAATATAATAAATAATAACATTACTTGACAGATAAACCGTTAGACATTTGTTAATTTTTGTTTCAAATCCATGGATATTGCTATTTTGCAGGTGATTTTCGAAAGAAAAATTAATTTAGGTTATCGATTCAGATGTAAAATTTTATGCTCTACAACTTTTATTTGAAGCTTTTTACCTAAAATAATTAGGGAAGCAAATTACGAAAATCTGGATTTATATGTTAAATCCCTATGTTCCGGTGTTCGAGTCACTACCATGTATAAACAACGTTTTACTATTGGCTATGAATGACGTGCTGTATGTAATTTGACGTCACAGGAGTAGGTAAGGGTTGTTTTTCATGACTTTCTGGCGCCAATTATTTTACTTAATTATTTATTAGAATAACAACAAATTATTTATATTTTTATATAGTATGAAAAATTGCATTAACTTTGATTTAAAATACTTTTTAAAAAATGTGAATACGGCTCATTCCAAATGAATACGGGTTACTATGTATAACTATCACAGATTCTAACTGAATACTAAATTTTAGTTATTTTACCCTTTCCCATATGTACACACCTAGTTTCCAGAATATTCCTGTGTATTACCGGCCGCTATCACTCCTATTGTATTCGCTAGACTATCTTGCAAATTAATATTTTTCGATGTAATTGTTTACAGTGTAATTCGTCCTCTACACAACTTACAATTTTACTTATGCATAAAATTTGGTTGTAAAAATATCTTTAAATGTCACTATAACAAAAAATAGAGTTGTTGCGTGATGTTTCTTTATATAGAAGAATTGTTATTTACATTAATAGCTGCGAAATATTTGACAATATTTTGATTGAGCACAGATTGTAAGTGACTGAGTGTTAATGTCCAGTTATATTTACCAAATAAACAAAACATGTTTATTTAAATTATCTGTCAATTTTGACAAGTTATTCTTGGCATTCAAAAACGATAGTATACATAAATTGTGTTGAATACTTAAGCAAGTCATATTTAAAAGTCAATAGAAATATTAAGAACATTTAACTTCTAAATAAAATTTCTTATTAATATTTGTTACTTTTTTCATTAACGTGTTAATAACATTGTTACTAATTTCATTAATAACAGAAATTTTGCGATCGCTCTGGAAGCGATCTTGAAATCTAGATCAAAGAATGTTGCTAACAATAGTAATTAACGTATCAAGCGTGTCATAAGGACAATAACGCCTGAGGTTAACAATGTACTTTTCGAGGGCCTCTGGCCCGACATGCGTACGTTGACCGAAGGCGTTATTGTCAGTTTAACTCCTGTGGTGCGTTCAACGTTTAACGGCCGACTATAATTTTTAATATTCTTATTATGGATCAGAAAATTTTAATAAAATTTACGGAGTAGGTAGGCTATGAATGCTTCTGCTTGTTTTTTAGGCTTTATACCAGTATCAATATCATTTTACTGACAACATTACCATAGCAACAACTCATAACACGCTCTAGGGTGTTATTCAGCCCCGGGCTATAAACGGACAGACTGGGCATTTGCCCAGGGCGCCAAATTTTAGTGGGCGCCGAAATGTAGGGGACGCTGAACGCAGGAAAAAGAATCACGCAACGTTAAAAATAAGTATGACACGAAAATGTTTAAAAATGTAGGATAAAATGAGTATAATTTACGTGAAATATAAAATAAAAGTAATATTATATGTCATATACAGGGTGCCCATTTAATATGTTCCCGCCTAAAATTTTAAGAATAGGCAAAACAGAATACATTGTGTCTGCCCGCGAATCTGGGGAACCGGGTTCGATCCCGACCGACGACAAATGTTTCGAACTATAAATGGCACAAAATTGAACCCTGTGGTGCACTCTCCACGCCACCAATGAGTGCTCGTGAGGTGACGCCTGGTAAACGCCCGCACGGTACAAATATATCGTCATCATTACCGATATCTGCGTACAAAGCAGATTGGCACACCCAGCAAAGGGTAATATGCCGTGATGATATATTTATTTATTTATTTAAGTCACTGTACATTCATAGGATTTAGGTTTAATCATGAATATATTATAATACAGTAAAGTATTATAATATAATCAGTATTGAAATAGTATATTGTGTTATTAGGAGTAACAGTGATACTTTGTGTGGCGAGCATGGAAGTTAGCACGACGAGAGAAGCGAGTCGGACAATTGCATGCGAGGCACACAAAGACACTTTTATTCCAAATGACACATTAAATTTTTTTTTTCAATCGCACTACTTTTCTTTTTATTCGCTAATTCTATGAAGTTTCTATGGATATTTACTTATTTTATTTCTACGCCGCCGGCGTAGAAATAGCTAATTCCTACTCCGCCGGCGTAGAAATTTCCAGCGGCGTAGAAATGAAACTTCTACCTTGTGAAACAAGTTATAAAAATGTCATTTCTACGCCGTTTGAAAAAAAAACTACTTTTTCTAATATTGAGATAGCAACTAAAATTTTATCAGTCACCAATTACTCCGCAGAAAGAGGATTTTCTGTTTTGACTCGACTAAAGAATGTGAAAAGATCAACTCTTTCAGACAGAAAACTAAATTCTCTAATGTTATTGTGTTGTAAAAAGACTTAACCTTTGGCACAAACTTTTCTGATACCATAAATAAATTTGCAAAGTTAAAAGCCAGAAAAACCTTTGATTTGATTTTTTTTGTATATTGTACTTTTAACATTAACTTTTAAATCTGTAATCTTGATTTGTAGTGTTAATAATGTATCAATAAATGGCTACAGTATTTTGTATGAGCGACCTGTTTTTCTTATTATTTCCAGTGATATAATATTAGAAACGTAGTTGTTTGTAAAAAAAAAAACATATTGATATTTTTATAAAACACATAAGTGAGAAAAAGGGCGCCAGTGGACCATTTGCCCAGGGCGTCTATCACCTTAGCCCGGGGCCTGGTTGTTTTGGTATATAACAACCCTGAAAGCAGGGTTGTTATGATAATAATAACATACCAGTCGGACGTTATCGCTATTAACATACCTAGGAAAGTTATGTACATCGTAACTGTCGCAGATGTAAGTTTGAAATCCTCGCTCTACGAGCTCGGATTTTAAGACATCTAGGCTTGTTATGATTAATAACATCCATGGTTTGTTCAATAGTTTATCGCTTTCAGAAAATTAAGACATTATTGATAAATATCATTTTTTGAATTTTTTTTATTAATGCTACTTTCAGATTGCTATGGTTAACAGAACTATTATTTTGACATATGTCAATATGACAAATATTCAAATTATGTGCTTTATTCCCCATGTTTATTACTTTAGAATAAAGTAGACCGTATTTAGAATGATAGGCTAACGTAATCTGTATGTATTAATGAAGAGCATTATAATTACATTTCATTTTATTTTCATTTTGTAGACCGTTGTTGACGAGTCAGTATGGTAATAATATTACTATACAGATACAGTTACCGGCCTACTTTTGTACATGTAAACAATGGAATAATATCCTGAAACCGGTAAATGTTATTAACAAGTTATTATAGGTGGATCACTTTCCTGCTGAACTAAAGATGCTGTCAATAACATTATTAATAACAAAATTAGTTTAGCTAGGTATTTACTTGCTGATTACTTGTTATAACTTCGTTAATAACTATTAATCTTAACTGAAAATTTGTTAAAAACAATGCTTGCTATTTTTTCCGATGCAAAGCTATCTTTACGCATTAATTAAAAAAAAAATACTAAACTTTTGAAGTAAGTCGTAGAAAAAACTTATAAATTTTCTCAATTCTTTTCGCATAAATTAACTTCGCTGGCCCAATTTTATTCAAGGTTGTTTCGTCACGATCCGAATTGCTCTTTGATAAGAAAGGAAATGTCAAAAAGAATAACGGACATCAATTTTCCGCGTTTTGGTTTGATAATTCATATCGCGGGTGAAACCTAACCAAAAGGTCACACGGAGTGCGATACGAATTCAATTACTTGACTAATATATTCTTGTTTGCTCATAATACAATTGCATTACACGAGAGTCGTATTCATTATTAGTACAAATACTGATATGTTGTTACATATTACATAAATTTAATACCATTAAAGAAATGGGGTATGTGACCCAGTGGCGTACCTAGGGCGGGGCAAACAGGGCAGGTGCCCTGGGCGCCAGAAACAAGGGGGCGCCGCTTGGAGCCCTTGGTA
Source organism: Harpalus rubripes (assembly GCA_963082715.1). Lineage (NCBI taxonomy): Eukaryota > Metazoa > Arthropoda > Insecta > Coleoptera > Carabidae > Harpalus > Harpalus rubripes. Next base: position 9,592,561 of record OY720451.1, read on the forward strand.
TCCGTATGTAACTTTGGTACCATTTTTCGAAACTGTTGATGCTCTCTATCTGTTTTTTCATCGTCTACTCAACGCTGGGAAATACTCAAAAACGCTGTGCCCATAGTTATTAAATCTGAATCTAAAACAATAGTGTGGAAGCTGTGAAGCCCATAAACAACTACCTTGACGGCATACTCCAAGTTCTCGAGACCATAATGGATGATGCAAATGAAACGAGTGAAACAAGAAATGATGATACGCAATTGTACAACCGTATGTTGACACTCGATTTTCTGACTCTACTTGGATTTTGGACGAGAATACTCATTCCTATTGATAGAGTTCAGAAAAGACTGCAATATATAAATAGAAACTTTAAGAGGTTAAGGTTTAAGAGATTATTTTCGCAATGAAAGAGAAACTTTTGTGACTAAAGCTCTTGAAATTGGACTTAGTCTTTGTCAAAACTGGGATGTTAAAACCGAAAAACGCCAACGGCGAAAAATCTTCGAATAGCCATGCAAATAATGTTGACTATTGCAGTTTCCATCACTAGCTGCGAAATATCTTTCAACGAACTAAAACTGATCTTAAATTATCTGAGAGTCTCCATGGATCAAGATCGATTAAGTGATCTTGCTTTGATGAGCGTTGAAAGGGAAGAAACTCAAAAGACCGATTTCGAGCACGTTATTAATGCCTTTGCATCAGTGAAGGCAAGGAAGGTGCAGATGTAAAGTTCATGCAGATCAAATTCGTGGATGTGTTTGTTAGACCTCGCTGTACCTTGTACCACTCGCCGTTGAAGAATATGCTTATGTTTCCGTACATCGACTCTCTGAACAACGAGACTAGGGGAGATCTCCAACAACTTCAACGCGCAAAAAATCACCTTAGGAGAGATAACTGGACTGACTACTTATACTCGATTGCTACATAATAAATGTTAGTGATGTTCCTGAATATTTGATAGCTACATAAACATACTCGTACACAGGCTGTTCCGCGACTCGACCGACAAACATATACCATATATTCCGAGGGTCATTACGATCAAAAAATGTTATATGACCTATAGGTGAATTCCTCTGTTTCGGAGATATTGAAGAAATTTTAAAAAAATGATAATTGATAGTTATTTTGTTATTGTGTTGATTCATTCATGGTTGAAGTTACTTAAGAATATATATATATATATATATATATATATATATATATATATATATATATATATATATATATATATATATATTCTTAAGTAATTTCAACAACAATACACATGTCAGTTACACTCGCTACACTAAAACGAAAAAGAAGTTATCTTGAATTTACATTGTTGACAGGGGGCGCAATTACGACCCTTGCCCTGGGCACCATTTCACTTAGGTACGCCACTGATGTGACCATATTCGAATTTCAATATATATGTCATAAAATATAATAACTAACCACTGTAGCTTCTCATTATAATAATAAAAACTAAACATTATTTGTAATAATGTTGTTATTAAAAATTTAATGTTTTGGAGAAGGGATATATGCCGTAAGTATGTTAGAACGGTGGACGAAAACAAATAGACTGCGGGAAGGAAAGAGACAGTTATAAATCAGCCTATCAGCGTCGAGTTTATGTTGTGGTAGTTATGGCAGGATGTAGCATGGTCACATCTGGTTATAACTATCTCTTTCCCTCCCAGTCTAACCGTCTTTTTTCATGCTTGTACCATTGTCACGTCACAAATCCCTTCCCCAAATTTTTAACAATTATTTTCTCGCAAAGTACGAATAATTAATCGATGTATAAAAATACGGGTATTTTATTTTTTTGCCTAGTATCATATTTTATAAAATTAAAAATTTGGTCACATACCCCATTGTTTTATTACTCATTTACTGAGATTACAAAAGTGTGATAAAACGAACGGGTTTATGAACTTTTTGAACAATGAATTAGTGTAACGTTTTTATTTAATATGGGTAAAGTGTAAATATTAGACAATTATTATTAATTAAAATAAGCGTTTTTTAAACTATAATAAAAATGACTATTACTAATATAAAAATTATTAAAAACTAATTAAGACTAAAATATAATTATCTAGGTAAAACTAACACTATTTATTAAATTAACCAATTAACACTACTATTTATTTCCACGATATTACTAATTATTTATTTCCACTATTTATATCACTTTCTTATATCACGTTCAACTACCGACCTCCACAGCGTCTATATACTCAACTGACTCAACAGCGTCTGTATATTCACCTGCTCGGACAGAAGTCACACCTTTCACAACACTATCTGTCTATTTATATAACTCTCTATGTAACTTCCACAGCCTCAGTATCACCGACTGTTCGTATGCCACAATTCTTCAACACCACTGCCGAGTATTCACTTCCACTTGCCGTTACTGTCCCCGTATACTTAGCTTCCCAATATTCTTCAATACTACAGATTATTCACTTCCACAGTTATCCCGGTATACCAGTTACTTCCCGACTCGTCGTTACTGTCCTTGTACACTATAGCTTCCCAATACTCGTCAACACTACCGAGTATTTACATTCACAGCTATGCCAGTTAACCAGTAACTTCCCGAGTCCTCCACTCGACACTACTGCATACGCTCACCACGATACTGCTATGCTTCACTAACACTCTATGTGAATGTCTCTATATGTCTCTCCGTGTATCTAACTAACTTCCGAGCATAGCTGCGTCCCTTTTATACAGCTGCTATTAACTTCCAGAGAGCTCTAGAATGTTCGATCGCATAATAACAATGAACACAAAAGGTTCAGGCGACTGGAAGTAATTAAACAAGTCGCGACTTGTTTGTTTACGTAGCCCGGCTGCTAGCGCGATTGCGTTATCGCTATACTTAGACGTTTGTTCAGCGTAGCAGCGGGGCTCACACGTTACATTAGTTTCAATTACATGGTTGCCTAGCACGTGACGCTATTTGTTGGAAACCGTCGTTGAAAAATACTGGAGCCTTTTTCAGATAGATTTTGGTGATAACCGATTTCTTCACTATTTTGATTTATCCGGAAACTTGGGAAATTTGTAACATGTTGAACTATTCTGTGTTAAATAGTTTGGTATACAATAAAACGAGTAAAACTATGTTCAAGTTAAACTAACTCGAAAGTTGCTGTTGTAAACCAAAGAAAAAATTATCTTTCACGGATCTAGACGGAAAAAAGTTTAAATGGCTGGGGACTACTTTTGAGGAGTGTATTTAACTTCGCTAAAACTTTACAAAGGCATGGAAATGTATATAATATTCGACGACGCGACATGTGGGAAATATTTTATCATATTTTTATAACGAAATAATTTATAAAGTTTGCAGCGCGTACAAAATATTTAGTCGCATAATATAGCTACATAAAATTTGACTGAATTACGAGTACAAATATGTATGTACAAAATTTTATTAAACATGGAATTATAGATAAAATTGAAAATACTAAATTGCATTGTATAATATACAAATGGGTGTTCATTGTATTTTTTCTTTCTTTTTGGTTTATGCAAAAGTAGAACAGATATGTACATCACTTTCGATGAGCGCAAAATCAAAATATTGGGAAATAAAACTTTCCGTCGAACAATATACATTTATGATTTTTCCTACTTTTTACCTTCCGTCATACCGAAGGTAAGGGAGGTATTATCGGTCCAAAAATTCAATGGTGAGTTTTCAATAAATACGCACGAATTAGGGTCCCCACAACACGTTTTTACTATTTGTGTGTGTGTGTGCGTGCGTGCGTTCATGCGTGCGTGCGTGTGTGCGTGCGTGCGTGCATGCGTGCGTGCGTGCCTGCGTGCGTGTGTGTGCGTGCGTGCGAGTTTGCGTGCGTGCGTGCATGCGTGTATGCGTGTGTGCGTGTGTGCATGCGTGCGTGTGTGTGCGTGCGCGCGCGCGTGTGTATTCGTGCGTGCGTGCGTGTATGCGAGCGTGCATGCGTGCGCGCGTGTATGCGTGTGTGCGTGCGTGCGTGTGTGTGTGACGAATTTTTCCTCCGCGATAACTATTACAACAAACTTCCGGAAATTTCTATTTTCCGTATTTAAGCTTTCTACAATTGGATAACAGGAAGTGACTCTTTACTTGAAGCCCATAACAGTTTTTAATGAAAAACTATATTACAATACGAGTATAATCCAAAACATTTCAATATTAGTATTTTGGCTACAAGTAATAAACCAGAAGTGACACTTTACTTGAAGCTCTGAACAGATTTTCGTGAAAAATATATTAGGATATACTCCAAAACTTGTCAAATTTAGTATTTAAGACTTTTATATGAAGAGGAACAACATATGAAATTTTGTCTAAAATTGATAATCCGGAAGTGATACTTTACTTGGAGCTCTCAACAGATTTTCGTGAAAAATATATTTATGATATATTCCAAAACTTTTCAAATTTAGTATTTAAGACTTTTATATGAAGGGGAGCAACATATTAGATTTTGGATATAAATGATAAACCGGAAGTGATACTTTATTTGAAGCTCTGAATAGATTTTTGTGAAAAATATATTATGATGATATATTCCAAAAGAACTTGCTACACAATAGATAAAATAGTGACATAATATTACCAACAATGACAACTCTATTGATAGTTGCCTTATTTACTTGCAATATGTAGCTAGAAAAGGGTAAAAACTGTGTTATTTGATTTTTAAGGTGTACACAATTTTTTTGTAAGCCAGTTTACATAAATGAGAAATATTTGAAGGGGAGAAATTCATATTGATGAATAAATTATTATTTTTTGAAACAAAGGAAAATTGTCGTTATTTTTTAATCAATCCTTGTACTAGTAAGAATGAGAAATGTATTTCGCCAAAGGTTATAATCAAAATTTAAAGAAATTATTCCTGAAAGACAGTTGTTCAGATGATAAAAATTTAATAAAAATTCCCGAAGTAGGACTTCTAAATGGATAACTTTTAATTTTGTTCGGAACTGAAAAGCCGTATTTTACTTTCCCACAGTTCAAATATTTTTCACGAACCTTTAAAACAAAATTAATGAATTCCTAAGTTCTAAAAATGGTGTAACTGCATATAAATCGTTTAACATTTCTTTGTTTGCAAATACGAGAGCTCACCGTCTACTGTCACAGTTTTTTGCTTGTTTTGACAGGATGAGATAGTGTGGTCTGCAGATTATGCGGTAGCGACAGTAACAAACGGGTGAAAACAGTGACGAAAATGGGAGACACCGCATTTCCCGGCTCTCTAGATGAGGCGGAATTTAATTTCCGCAACTAGGCGTGAACAATATGTCGAACTGATAACGGAGTAGGAACCGTGTAAATGTATTATACTATGTACAATACAGTTGGTTCTGGGTTCTGCTTCAGCTTTCTGTTATTCTGTTCTACTTGATCCATGATTTTCTGTGCGCTACATATACCAGTGTGCTAATTTACAGACCTTGTGCAGACTGAGCACAATACAGTACAATACAAGGGATTCAATTAGCATATATGCTATTTACAGAAGGAAAAATATAACAGGGTGCGGGAAATTCATTAAATGTTGAAACCCTCAAAATCTTCACGTTCACTACGAAATGAAACAATTTGTTTTGGCCACTAAATATAATATGGAAGGAGTGGACAAGAGGTTTGATAAAACGTCACCCATAATGTAAGAGGCGAGTGAAGAGAGAGATAGATATTGAGAACTGACAAGATGCGGCACAACTAGCGGCGAAAATCAGAACTTTCTCGGAAGAGTACTCTATGTTTGTTTTTGCATGTGTCAATATGAGCGATTTAAATAAATTTTGAAAAAAAGCATATAAATCTTGCACAAAATTTTGTGTTTTTGGATGTCACTCAAAGAGGGACAAAGCCAGATGTGTAGGATTTTATAGTTTCGCTAAAATAGTTGATATTTTTGTTGATAATAACTCAAGGCGTTGAACAACAAATGGACAGACGCAAGCATGGGAATATATTATTAGGAGTGGGAAGAAAATAAATAATATGAAAGTATGAACCCTTCATTTTAAGAAAGATGATTTTATCTTTCCAGGTAACTGGTAAAAATGGAAGTATAGAATTTTTTAATCGTAATTGTAACCTATAAATTAACCTATTTGTAGATACTCAATCTAGCTGAATGTTATGACGATATTTTTGTAGTAGTTTGGGGAATTGTAAACTTAAGTGCACCTATTATTGGAATAAATGGTTTTCAACATTCATAAAATAAATATATATCATGTATGTATCACTTTTTCAAAATAAATATGTTTTACGCAATTTAAGATATTATATGCGATTTTTTTATCACAAACCACTCTACTTTATAAATAGAATCGTCAATGGACGAATATATCCCAAAATCTGCTTCTGTTTCATTTAATACAGCCATTCCTAACTGCCACCATTATATTTTGCTTTTGTTTTAAAGTGCCGTTTTTATTTAAAAATTGCAATTTATTACTTAGTTCTTGCGCGAGCATATTTATCCCATCATATGGGCATTTTATTTTGTATCTGAGGCATGTTTTGTTCATAATTCTACACGTAATTATATGGTGAGTATTCAAAACCGTTTCACATATAATTTGAAAAAAATACACATTATAAGTGCAAAACATTAGTCTCAATACATTTATTACCTTCTATTATGCACCGGGAGCTTGCCGTAGCATTTAAAAACCGAAAATATTCAACTACACTTAGTTTCATTTCGTTTCTTTACATTTATGTTTACATGTTAAACTCCCAACAGTACTCTTTCGACATCAGATAGTGCTGCCACTATCGGTAAAGTCAGTTCTCAATAGGTAGTGGCGTAGCTAGAACTTTTGCCGCCCGGGGCGGTAGGTTTGCCGCCCCTCTCAATACCCCAAAAATACAGAGTAATCAAAAATAACTGATTCAGTTGACAATACAATACTGGGGATCTTTTTATTTCTATTTATACAACACCAGATAAAGGCGGAAATACTATAGGTTATATCAGAGCAGGAGCCTTACAGCTAATATTATTTCGAGTGATTGAAATATTTTAGATTATTGTTCTGTGGGTAATGTAAGAAATACAAGGATGTGGGTAAGTAAAACAACGACTATTTTAATAAATAATTGTAAATGTATTCGAATTTAAATTGTCAAATGTCACTGTCAATAGTGTCAACAACAGGAAATAAATTTTATGTATCAGCCATGCCAGTTTCAAGTATTTTTTTTATTGCTAACTGAATCAGTTATTTTCGATCATTCTGTTCTAGAAAAAGTCAAATTGAAATCGAATTTGAAATTTTATTAATATTGCTCATTATTTGTAGTGATAAAATCAAATTTCAGACAGTTCAAACGATATGCTTTTCTTTGTTATTTTGTTTCAATTTTATGGCTATCACCATAAATGAGCTATATTTATAAAATTTCAAATTCGGTTTTACAGGTTACAAAACGTGCAATAATAAAATTTGATTAGTGATTTAGGTATAATTTTTTTTTATCTGTAACCTTTATTTGACACATTTTTGTATGAACTTAATGGGTAGGTATAGGTAACTCTGTAATTACAGCAAAATAAAAAAAAATTACATTGTATTCCCTATATAAAAGATTTCAAGTACACAACTGGTATTTTTAGTTTCAAGTATAGTTTTTAAAAACGATTATTTAAGTAATAAAAAGTACCGCCCCCAAAAAAGTGTCGCTAGCTACGCCACTGGATTTAGGCAGGCCGCGTTTAACACACGACGTATTGACGTATACAATTATATAGGTAAACACAATAGCTATTTGTGTATTAAGAGCGCAAAATGGGAGATTGTGAATTAAGAGGCTGTTACTGCGGCTCGCGGCATTCTCTCGAAATCGACATGTCCATTTGCGCTCGAAACACACACACACAAGATTTTTTCTGCAGTCGTCGTAATGGGGTCCTCCACCATAACAAAAAGTTTTCTTGTATAATTTATTTGTTTAAAGTACATTAAACTAGTGCAGTGAAAAAGTGAATGTTCATTGGAAGCGTTCACGCCAAACTTTTGCAGGTGGCAGCATAACTGTTCACACAATTTATTTTGTATTTAATTTTAATTAACGTTTTTTTCCATTCTTCTTGAGCTATTGCTTCAATCTAATCTAAGCATTTTATACTTTCGTTTTTGTAAATGAGTGCCCTATTTTATTTTCACAGCAGTGCAGCATTTTGTTTGGTCATGTAATATACCGACAAAGCAGTTACGATTGACTTGTGAAGGTGGTAAATGTGTAACTACAGGGCCATTAGTTCCTGACTAAACGTTTCCATTAAGAATGTAGACAAGTGAAATTTCTCAACGTTGTATAGATAAAAATTTGGACAGCGAGCATTTTTCTACTTTGTCGCGTATGAGCGGCAAAGTGACACATTTTGCGTTGACAAGAGCGCAAATGGCTACTTTGTATATAGACTGTAGAAAAATTGTTTTACATTATATTGGACAATTATTGTATTATAACTAATATTTAGATACTTACATGTATTTTTAAAACTAATTAAATTATTATTATTGATTCATATACGAATTTAAGGTTTTTGAGCGTCTTATTGTTTGTTGTAATCAACAATTTTACAATTATAGCTAACAACATAACAATGCCAGAAAATTATGGGTTTAGCAAGATATTTATTTTACTTTTTTCTACTAAATTCATTGTTGGATTCATTTTTATAATCAATATTTTTGAGCTATAATCAAAATATTCTTTGTTTTAATCAAGACAATTATTATTTCAATATAACAATGATAGAAAAATATCGGTTTGGTAAAATAATAATCCTTTACAATTAAACCCAGGTTGCAAAAAAAAATATTATTTTTTATATACTGTCTTGAAATGGCGCCCTTTACGCTCAGGCTCCTTTTTGTGGGGCACAATATACCCACCCGCATAATAATAATTTCGTTAGACATTCTTACTGTACATAAATGAAATTAAATATCTTTCACGTTTAAAAGTCTGTCTTTTCGTTATATCACGAGGCCACTATTTATCATTTTTCCTTCTTTCGGGACTGAAAATAAAGAAATTTTATTGCTACAACTATTATATTATTATATAATTTTTTTTAACAAGGACAATGAGTGCCCGTGAGGTGACGCCTGGTAAACGCCCGCACGGTACAAATATGTCATCATCATTACCGATATCTGCAAACAAAGCGGATTGGCACACCCAGCAATGGGTAATATGCCGTGATGATATATTTATTTATTTATTTTATTTATTTGATAAAAAAGTCGTTGAAAAACCCGTTTTCTAAAAAAAAATTATAATAATAATTGATGTATACTTTTCATTAATATCTCTAGAAAAAGCTAGATTAAAGTAACTAAGAAAAACCTTTTTTGCTATTTTGTGACAAAAGATAAACTAAACAATAAAATGGAGGTCTTCTCTTGGGACTCAGATGTCGACTCAATTTCTTGCTGTAACTCGTCAGCTACCTAATTTTTCTTCGTGAAACTGAATTAGTTTTCTTTCAAACCGATTGTCTTCTGTTAGCGAGAAAATAAGAAAACGTTTTCATCTCTTGAGCTTCGTTTTAATCTCATTAAAAGGGTTTCATTTTATTATTTCTATCTAGCAAGCTAAGATTAAATATTTTCAACTGCCGTAAGTATTTAATATCTGTTATATTCTAAGGATATCACGTGACTTCGTAGTTAGCGATATGTTAAATTTACTATTGAAAAGTTGTCATTATCAATAATTAATAACCAAATGTCATTATTATTATGTAAATACTGTCCTTCAACGGGTCTCAACGGAATGTTGTCTCCAAGCTAATCTGTCCTGCGCGTCTCTCTTCAGCCTTTCGTAATTTGTCTGTCCTTAATTTCCATTAACGAATATATCGCTGTATTTTATTTGCTCAAAACCTACAAATAAACTTTTTCTACAGCTGTCATATTTCAAATCAAAATTAGTGTCGCAAATTGCAAGTGTTAATATACAAGTCGATAATTAGCAGGGCCGCTTCGTGCGGGTGGGCAAGCGCCTGACTTTGAGGGAGCTGTTTTAAGACAGTAAAGTAAATAATAGTAAATTTTTATAAAATACTCTTATTCGTAAAGACAAAATTACTATAAAACTTACAAATTAACGTAATAAAAGTGAACAATATATTTTTACCTTCCGTCACCTTTAGGTAAGGAAGGTATTGTCTTTGGTCAAAAAATTCGATGATGAGTTTTTAATCAATAAGCACGTTTTAGGGTCCGTAGAATACGAATTTACTATTTTTACGATGATGTCTGTATGTGTGTGTGTGTGTGGATGTGTGTGTGTGTGTGTGTGTGTGTGTGTGTGTGTGTGTGTGTGTGTGTGTGTGTTACAAAATTTTCGTCTACGATAACTCTAATACTACAGTTTCAAAAATTATAATTTTTTCGTATACTACTTCGTTACATCCATATGAAGAACTGATTAGATTTTGGTTACAATTGGTCAACCGGAAGTACCATCATTTGAAGATTTTAACAGTTTTTCTTGAAAAAACTATGTTAAATATCATTTTTTCACATTTAATGTTATTATAAATATTAAAGAATATCTTATTCTCTATACGATTTGACTGCATTTTATACTTAATATTAAATGGATATAGAGTTAAAAAATTATAAAGAAATTAAATTTCATATAGTAGCTATAGCTATGAAAACAGCTACTATATTAAGAAAATTCTGATTGAAAGATGTCAATGTCCAGTGAAATTAACATAGTGTGTTTGTTTTATAATTTTACTGAAATATAGGATCTTTTGCTTTCTGTATGGAATTTGTATAAAATACATACAACTGCTTTAAGGTAATGTACAAGAAATAATAATAATAATAAATCTTTTATTTCCGCAGATACATTACACTGTATATAGAAAACGTCACAAAATAATAATTTAAGACATAAATTTTCTGTATGAAATTTGCATAAAATACATGCAGCTGCCGGAAGGTAATGTACAAGAAATAGAATATTTAGTAAGGAACTTTCCGTATGAAATTTGTACAAAATACATAGAACTGACGGAAGGTAATGTGCTGGCCACATCAGATTTTTTAATTTGTTTGCATTAGAGCTGTAGTTATAAGTAAAATAATTATCGTATCAATCGGTTCGTTATTATTCTAGCATTATTATAATGAAATAATAATTGTGAAATTGTTGATTACAACAATGAACATATTGATTATAACTCAGAACAAAAATTATACTTTAATTTGCAAATTTTACATCACGAGGGGAGAATGCACTAAAATATAACATAGCACAAAGGCGCCTTACACCCACGGAGCGGCTCTGATAATTAGACCAACAGTGTTGTACGGCTGTGAACGGGAGGTTTTAATTGTGGACAATTAAAAAAGGCTTGAACTATGGGAAATGAAAATTTTAAGAAGGATATTCGGTGGGAAAAATTCCGGTGAAATTATGTTACAGAGAACTAATCAGGAAATAATAGACATGTTTGGTGAAACGGGTATAGTGGAAATGATAAGAGTTCAAAGACTAAGGTGGCTGGGGCATGTGAAACGTATGTCAGAGGACAGGGTGACCAAACAATGCCTCATAAAAGGTATCGAAGCGAAAAAGAGGAGGGGAGACCCAAAGAAAGATGGCACGTTGCAGTAGTAAAGGACATAAACCAAATGGAAATTATAAGATTGGAAGAAAGAACAATGAACCGAGAACAGTGGAGAGGCGTAGTTCAAAGAGCCATGGGCCTTCAAAGCCTGCGGATCTGATTTATATATACGGTGTGTTCAAAAAAATTCCTAACTCGGAGTAGGCATGTACAAAGAAACGTATGTCAATTAATTAAATGTCAATTTGACATAAGATATTGTCAAAAATGTTTTGTAAAGAAATCAAAGCTTCCTGTATCTTATTTTAGAAATGGAAATAAATTACAAAACGGCGAATGTGAATATACTGTATCCTTCTTTATTGTCTTTTCTCTTTAAAATTACATTTCAAGATCAATTTTGACAATTTAACTTTTGAATTGCATAATGATCAGACACACGTTTCTCTGTTCATAGCCTACTCCGAGTTAGGAATTTTTTTGAACACACTGTATATATATATATATATATATATATATATATACAGTGTGTTCAAAAAAATTCCTATATATATATATAGGATGTAAATGAAATAAGTACATTAAATTTAACCCATAATGTAACTCGTCGAGAGCAACAATATTTCTTAATATTTTTTTTTTCAAATCTCGTTTTTGATTTAAAATTCTTTAAAGATATCCCGCCAATGGCCAGATCGCTACTGCCCTCTGCTGTCTGAATTTAAGTTCGATTCACACGGCACAAAAATTGTCGGCCCGTGTTTGCTTTCTTGCAGACACAGTAATTAATAAACGATCAACGTTTGTGTATTTTCAGTGTTATTAGTTTTTATTAAAAACGAGTCGATTCGGACGGGAATCTATTTAAAACGTTGAAAAAGTAAACTTAAATATAACACCTCAAAATAATAAAAATTAGAAGATTTTTGTCAAGAAAAAAAATGTATAAATGGTTACTTGATTTTTGTTATGGAAATAGTCATCCGAATACAATTAAATTTTATCCTGAAAAATTTTTCCGATTGTATTAGTCGAGCCTGTTGCTAATTTATCTCGTGACATTGATCGAAAATCACTCGTTTCACAACTCGTAATTTTTTGTCAATGCCACTCAATAAATTGCTAGGCAACCAACTCTCGTAACAATCTGAAAATTTTTCCGACATAAATTTACCACTTATGATATTATATATGATAAAACTTTGTTACCCTGATAAATATACGCTATCAAGTAAATAAACAGTTGTTATTGTTTATAACTGTCAGTGTGACAGTTAATTAATATTTCAAGTTTAAAAATAAAATAATAATAATTAAATTGTTTCATTTTGCGTTGTCTTTGGGATTCATCTCACCAAATACCACACGATCTCTCTGATTTTCTCTGATAAACCTTTATTTTTAAGCACTCATTCTTTTTGCTTTTAAGCAAAATCACTCAAGCAAACTGATATTAGATAAAACCCCTCCTCATTCGGAATCGAGAATTACTATGCAGTTTGCTTTCGTGGTTGTTGCTAAGCAAAAAAATTCGTGCAAAATAAAAATTTATCGATAAAATCAGGAGGTCTTGTGATATTACTTCTGATAAAACGACGTATGAGAGTACTTATATATGAATGGATATATTATAGATTTACTATAAAACTATAAAATATCGTAAACCAGTAAAAGAACCTCGTTTCCAACGATTTATATGTTATTTTTCAACGACCAATCTACGACTGTCGTCGGCAAATTGTAAAAACCATGTTTTTATAAAGCGCCTAGTTGATCTCAATATGATGTTTGATGTTCGCAATATTTTCTATTTAATTAGTTTATCATGTATCTATCAATAATATTGTTTATTATATATAACCTATTATTTTTACTTAATAATCCGTTCCTCGTGCGTCATATATTTGTTTACAAAACTAAACCCTAAATAAAGAGAGCTTGAAAAATAACAGGACTATAATGGTGTATAAAGAGTTTAATTCTGGAAAAGCTAATTATACGATGACAATAAAATGAAATAAACATGCAATATTGTTCTTTCTATAGCTTTGTTTTTACTATTAAATATGGTGAACAATTTTCATGAATGCCGGTTTTCATATTCATGCAAAATTATTCGCCATTATTTTAGTTAATTCTGTAAAATTGCAAGCATTTTATAATTCAACGAGGTAACCTTTTAACTATTAGGAAAATTGCATTGCAAGTGTAATACAGACAATATAAAACCTGTACCTACTTTAAAATGTAATTAGATTCTTAACATTTACAGCTTGTTAGTGAATGTAATATAAGATATACTTATTTTTTAGTATTACTGTGTTTTAATAGTGCAAGAATTCTAGAAGATAATCTTGAATTTTTACCACTTTCATTTCAAGTGGTTGATGTGTTAGGACGCCCGGTTTTCTTCTAATTTTCCACGTCTTCATGGCCCTCTTGAAAACGTATGTATCAGTCTAAAACTCATTCTTGCTAATAGCTTTCTTCAGCATTTGCACCATTTATTGCACTTTTACCATTTTTAATACAATTTAATGTAGACTCGTTTTTAATTTTAAAATTCACCGAGCTTGTCCAAATAATTCGTCAATATGTAGTTGTCAAAACACAAACTACGTGTCCAATATGAATGGAACCTGACGTACACTCCACAGACCTTATTATTATTATTATTATTATTATTATTATTATTATTATTATTATTATTATTATTATTATTATTATTATTATTATTATTATTATTATTATTATTATTATTATTATTATTATTATTATTATTATTATTATTATTATTATTATTATTATTATTATTATTATTATTATTATTATTATTATTATTATTATTATTATTATTATTATTATTATTATTATTATTATTATTATTATTATTATTATTATTATTATTATTATTATTATTATTATTATTATTATTATTATTATTATTATTATTATTATTATTATTATTATTATTATTATTATTATTATTATTATTATTATTATTATTATTATTATTATTATTATTATTATTATTATTATTATTATTATTATTATTATTATTATTATTATTATTATTATTATTATTATTATTATTATTATTATTACTATTATTATTTTAGTTAAGGGCTCTAAGCGCTAAACCGCTTTTGTCACTGCGATTTGTGAGATCTACAGGGTGTTTCAAAGAAAGTGTAAAAAATTAAGGGCATACAGTGGTGACCAAAATGAGTAAAAAAATCTTAATCATCATAGGTGTGATCTTCAATTGTATCCGAGAAAAATGAAAAATCGAAGAAAAACTAACAAATATAGTGATCGAACAATATTTTTTCTGTCAGTATATAGACTACAAAAAAACAATAAAATTTTATATGAAACATTTTCCAAATTTTTAATAGTTACGAAGTTATTTGAAAATTAAATATTGGCCAAGGTCTCCGCGATTTAGTACAATTATTTGAATTTTTTAAAAATAAAATAACATTTAAGGTTAGCTCTGAAAGGTAAACAAAAAGTCTCGTTTAATCAAAATCGTAACTCTTATAGTTTTCGAGATAGCAGAGGTAAACCCCGTAAAAACTAATTTTTCACTGCCTTACATCTCGGAAACTATAGAAGAGCGGACCCATGTTAATTAAGCTTTTTTTTTACTTATTTTGGTCAGTACTATATGACCTTCAATTTTTTTTATAGTGTTTTTGAAACAGCCTGTATTGTAACATGTCCCTATCTTAGTTTTCTGGAAGTAGTTCCAGTGTTCTTATGAAGCCAATTACCGCTCCAGGAGTCAGTTTTCCGATCTCATTTGCCGCGAGGTACCTTTTTACCTAGATGGTTAAGTCTACTTGTGGCCACAGCTGGACATTCACATACAATGTGTTCCGAAGTTTCTTCGTCTTCTTCGCAGAGCCGACAGATGTTGTTTTCAGCCATAACAATCTTACATAGATGGTATTTCAGAGGATAATGACCAGTAAATATACCTATCATAGTACTAAGGTCCTTTTTGCTGAGGGCTAATAGCTCTTTGGCGTTTGTCGACGAAGGTGAAATGAAATTCTTCGACTGACTAAGGCCTGGGATGTCTTTCCAATATAAGGCTATGGCTGCCTCCTCCCAGATTTTGACTTCCTTATTTACATGGCTTTTCAAGAGTCCACAAGGAGGTTCGGGCCCGTAAAACGGTAATTTGCCTAAAAAAGAGCACTATCTAAAACGAATAGGGTCCTCCACTCTAATTATTTTTTTATTATTTTAAATGTAGTTCGTTTAATTTCGAAGCAATTCATAGTGTTAAAAGGTCATAATTGTTTTTAGTTTAACAGCATTTGATTTTTTAACAATATCTATAGTTATCTTTCACTAGTTTCTGTAAAGGCTGCGCGAGAAAGAAAGCAATAGTTGTGATGTAGATATATATAGATGCTTAAAATCTCAAATATTTCAAAAACTAACAATTTTTTAACATATTGCTATGATCACTTACCGTCCTTACCGGTCAGTAATTTGTAAATAAAACCTACTGTCTTGTAAACCCTATCGGTACATTAGATCGTGCAAATATTATTATTATTGGAGTAACGATGATCGACTGGGAAAATGATGCAGGAAAAGAAGAAAAATTCTCGGAAATGCAGTCAAGATAATATGTTTATTTGATTGTGCCGACGTTTCGATCATACTATGATCATCCTCAGGGTTACTACAATATAATAACACAGAAAAATATTTTTTGAATAAGTAATAACAATTAATACAATATAGTATAACTTACAATCAGGTGAAACTAAGAAATATTTGTACACAATATTAACCATTTGTGAATTAATGTGAAAATACACTCGTTATAATTGTAATGAAGAACAATATGTTTTATAATATGGATATTATTAACTGAACAGACAGAATGAAACAAAAATTTTATGAAACTACTGTAACAAGGGTAGGTAACAAGAACATCTTTTCGAAGTAGATTAAAACGCGCTTGCAGAGTGAAGCAGAAAGAGTCATAGCTCTTTGGTATTTAGTGTAAGTACATACGCGCAAATACGGCGTCTGTTTCTGACGAATGTCTATAAATCGACAAAAACGTAAATACAAGTAGTGACACACATTGTTTCTAAAACACTATAAGTGCTTTGCTCGGAAATATTTCAAGTTAAGGATCAGTTTGTGAGTTATATCTGCTTTTATTTTTCATTAAAAAACATTTCGAATTATTACCTAATAAATACAAAAAAGCAAATAATATCTTTATAAGTGAAGCGGTGTCAATTGTAACACATGCCAAGGTGTCGATTGTAACGTGTTTAATAATTAAGTACAGTACTGATCATGATAAAAATTATAAGAAAAAACCACTGCTATTGAAAACATAAAAGAAGAAGAGCAAAAAAACCAAAAACACTTCCGAAAGTAAAAGTCGCAGATTACTCTTCAAGTGGCTCCGATGGGTAAACTCTCTGATACGTATTGGCCCATATTTTTTGAGCACAGGAGATTGGTTGCAGTGGCGAAAATGTAAAATCTGGACACCGGGCAAGTTAAATTGTACGAAGAAAGATCTATTTTATGTTTACCTAAACTGCAATTTTGTTAGCGACTAAAGGCATTGGTCAAAATGGTCCATATCACCAACAGAATATATATTTTGTTTGCTTTTAGTTGAGTCATCTGAATTTTGTATTTTCTGAGGTAATAAATAAATGTTTATTTTTTCAATAATTTCTTCTTTTATCTGTTATTTTATATTATTAGGTACATCACTGTTAAAATTTGTTACAATTGACACTGGCCCTACTATTGACACCAGTTAGGTGTCAATTGTAACATTTGTAATGCCTGACTAAAAATGCTTATACTTTCATATTTGTCACATTTTCAAAAGTTTAAAATTCAAAATATTATTCATTAAGGTGGGTAGGTTCTCATATAGGTAATTTCAAAATTTCTAAATGTAACGTTAACTCGTGAAAAATAAAAATTTAAATTTTGTAACAATTGACATCGTACTGAGATTGTCTATGTCCGTTTGCGCGTTAATAGCATTTTTGTCTCTTTTAATATGTAACATTTCTAATGTGTCTTTTTGTAGTATCGGTACTTGTTGTACGATTTTTGTATTTTTTTTTTTCTTATTATAATGTAGTAACCCTGAGGATGATCATAGTATGATCGAAACGTCGGCGTAATCAAATAAACATATTATCTTGACTGCATTTCCGAGAATTTTTCTTCTTTTCCTGCATTATTATTATTATTCCTGCTGGAGTATGAACCTGTAACTGTAACTTGTTTACATAGTTGGATTTTTCTTAACCCACAACGCGCACTGGTAGATGTAAATACAAGGCAGTGTTAAAAACTTCAAAGAATAAAATAAATCTACAATAAAATTAGCTTCCACGTCGTTCCGTCATTCTATTTGTTCTCTCCTCTTCCCTGATTATGAAATCCAAACCACGACACCATTGTGTCGCCGAAATCCCCAAATCCCCTCGAGCATAGCAGCAGAAGCCCAGCATCGCGGGAACACGAAGCAGGAACAGGGATAACTTATATATACAGTACACGGAGGTATAGAAACCCCAAAACATCTCCTGCAACGCGCGGCAAGGGGCTAGAGCAGCAGGACGCGGGAACCAACTGAGAACTTGTTAGATCCTGTCGCTTGTCAGGAGAGGAGAGAGATTGCCTAGGAAGGTACCGGAGAGGAGAAGGAAAAGCATATGTTTAGAGAAGGAATTATGTGTGTTTATATAGAAAATAGAATTTAGAAGTTTAAGCACGTTTTACACGTACGTAGAGAAAGATCTAGAATTGCTTTTGTAATTAAAACTAATTGGAATGGTACTATTTTACCTCTAAATGTTTTATTTATTAATCTTTAATGCGTAACTATGTGCGTTAGGAGTTGGGTCAGTGATTACGTTTTGAATGGCCTAGGTTCTATTTTGACCGAAGTCAAACTTGAAACTTGCAAATTATTTCCAATTTTTATACAGCGTAAAATATGGTGCTCTCTCCACGATGTTCTTAAAACGTTTTTTTTTTTTTAGAAATAGGTACATGAAAAAAAATCATACAAATTAACTAAACAAAATAGCGGGACAAATAGTGTCTCACCCGCTAACACCACAAATTACCTATACTACTGTATACGGTAACATAAGCCTGAAATCGGAACATTCCGACTAAATCTGTACAGTTGGCAACCCTATTTGTAAACCACCTTTCTATTTCAATAGTATATATTAGTCCTAAATTACTGCTATTTTAGAGGTTTCCGTCAAATAGATTCATTAATATCATTTTAGTTGGTGGCAGCACTGTATTCTGGTATATCTAATGAATACTGGGACACGGATAACCCAATATAGTCGTATAAGTATATATATATATAGTTCTTCTTGGCGTACATATACCTACTTATCTCAATAGTCTTATCATTACAGATGTTCCCAGCAAATTCTGAATTCAGTGATATAATATTTTTATTTCTTTACATAATGTTTTTTTTTTTTTGAGAAAAATGTATATAAAGTTTTATATTCATTTGATTAAGATGTCATGAATGGAAAAAATGAATACGAATACGTGTTAATTTTTTTAAAACAGAATTAGATTGCCATGAAAGAAATACATGAATATTTTGTTTAAGTCGACATGTATGATCATTTACAAGAACAAAACATTCACTTCTTTAGGTCAGGGCAAACTAATTCTATATGTAATAAAAATAACAGGTAGTATTTTTTACCTTCCGTCACCTTTAGGTAAGGAAGGTATTGTCTTTGGTCAAAAAATTCGGTGGTGAGTTTTTGATGAATAAGCAAGTTTTAGGCTCCCTAGAATCTATTTTTACGATGATGTCTGTATGTGTGTGTGTGTGTGTGTGTGTATGTGTGTGTGTGTGTGTGTGTGTGTGTGTGTGTGTGTGTGTGTGTGTGTGTGTCTGTGTGTGACAAAATTTTCTAATGCGATAACTCTAATACTACAATTCCAAAAATTATAATTCTTTCGTATTCCTCTTCGTTACATCCATGTGAAGAGCTGATTAGATTTTGGTTATAACTGGTCAACCGGAAGTACCCTCATTTGAAGATTTTAACAGTTTTTCTTGAAAAAACGGTGTTAAATATCATTCTTTCACATTTAATGTTATTATAAATATTAAAGAATTATTTATTCTCTATACGATTTTAATGCCTTTTATACTTCATATTAAATGGACATAGAGTTAAAAAATTATAAAGAAATTAAATATCATATATATTAGTCAGCTTTGCTATAACTCTAGAAACATCTACTACATTAAGAAAATTCTGATTGAAAGGTGTCAGAGTCAAGTGCAGTTGACAGTATGTTTATGTTATAATTTTACTGGAAATATAGGATCTTTTGTTAGAAACTTTCGGTATGGAATTTGTATAAAATACATACAACTGCCTTAAGGTAATGTACAAGAAATATAATCTTTTGCAAGGAACTTTCTGTATGACATTTATACGAAATACATAGAACTAACGGAAGGTAATGTGCTGGCCACATCAGATTTTTTCCATTTGTGGCACTCTTATTATAGCCATATTTTAATCAAATTAGTATAAAACTTAACATATCACTGAATTTTGAATTAAATTCTCTAACAAATGAGCAAATAAAAAATATATGTTCTCATTTAAAATTTAAAAGTTATGTCCCGTATTTTGAGAAGCACTGGCCCAAAAAATAATTTTTCTTTTATTTAAATTTGTCTTGTAAATAGAATATGTTTGCCCATTTAACCATCTTTATAGCTCTTATAGTTCACGAGATGGCAATGGTGGCCCATTTAAAATGAACACCCTGTATATTGGCCCCAATGGTCTCTCTTGCGTATTTATTTGTTCCAATAGTCTTATCTATTACAGATGTTCCCGCAAATTCCCCATTATAAATTTCTAATTGGAACGTATATGTTCTGGTCAAAACGGTCTTATATTTAACAATTGTAAGATACAATGCATTTCTTTTAATCTGTTTAAAAGTTCTGATAACAAAATATTAAAAATACTGGCTTATTTTTTAATAAAAAAAATCCTACTTGAAATCTTACAAGAAGTGTGGACCAAATGACAGGTGATAATAGTTCAATCGGAATTTAAAGATTCATATTCTAGTCTAGATTTATCTTCTGCCAAGACTCTTTACTTTTGGCACAAAATGAAAAACTTCGTAAAAATTCAATTCGTACAGTAAAACCTAGCTTGCAAGACATATAGGATAATACTCTTAACATATGAATATGCAGGGATAATATTAAATGGCGGAATACGTGAATAACATATTACATAGTATTTGTAAGTAGAATATATAATATAAAGTAGCCGAAAGAAATTTGGAGATTAGAAAAGACGTTAAACAATCGTTTACAGCAAAATAGATCCAAATATTAATGTTGCCAAACATTGTTTCATTTTTATCATTCGATCTTCAAATTCACCGATATAGTAGTTTTGACAAATAAAGCTGATATAGACGAATTACCATCTGATATGGGCTTAAATAATCGAATACATATAATATCATCATATATTGAATGCAAATATCTTTGTGAATATATTTCTACCCAAGATCATTTATCAATCGAAATCTCAAAGGTATTTACGTATGGAAACTGCGTTGTATTCCAAAAGGGATTTTGGGAACACAAAAGAAATAGCAAGTTTTTTTCCTTGTATTAAAATTTGAGATGTTGGGTATACATTTTTTTGAATTTGATACACAAAATAGTATTATTAGTGCATTTAAAATCAATAAATTTCCTTTGGTATACTTTACTTAAAACTTGAAAATTTAATGCTCGTTATTTTTAGTTTATATTGCTGTACAAACACAGTATATTACAATTTTATTTCTTGATTCGTTGCTATATTTATACGTTATTTGCTATTGACTTTACACGTGTGACAAAATATTACAAAATCATTATTGTATTTATAGCATACTGACTGAAATCATTATAAACAAACTTATCTTTCAAAAAATCTGATGTGGTCAGCACAATACCTTCTGTCAGTTCTATGTATTTTATACAAATTCCATACAGACAGTTTCTTGCGAAAGATTCTATATTTTCAGTACATTACCTTCCCCCAGCTCTATGTATTTTGTACAAATTTCATTTCGTTACAGCGATTTCGTCAATAATTCCTATACCCTCTATAAAAAAAATTGACCACTGACTTTGTTCGGCAACATTCAGAATTTCATTTCATCATCAATCAGAATGAATCCACCGGTTTTTTCAAACGGAATGTTTCTTGGCGCCCGGTCTATAAAAACACACACGCATCTGTTCGTTCTCAAAATCTGTTTTACTGTCGATTTAACGCAATTAATAAAGTATTACAGAACAGTAAGATACGCAACATTTGAAATAAGTTTGTATGAACCATTGTATATGTGCAAAGGTGTGTGCCAAATTGATTTACAGAAGGAGCGTGTTTTATATCTATAAATATTTACATCTGTAGCTGTAATCAAATTAGAGTATAGTTCATGAAACTGAGGATTAATTACAAGTTTTTCATTCCTGTAAAAACGAATGTACTTTTATTTTTGTTCATGAATGAAAAATTAAATTACAAGATTAAAATGCAGAAATTTCTTTTCCATACGTTATTAACACAGCGTTATGTTCATTTTCTTTAATTGGCTTATTTTTCACACATTTTCAAATGAAATTATAAAATATAAGCGTGAGGACATCATTTTATGTTAATCGAAACGATGATTTTTTTGACACTTACATAATTTGCCATTAATTTAGTTTCCTAAAATTCCGCTGATGTCGTATGCTATTCTGCGAGTTCCAATAGGCGTAATCTCTGTAAAGAATTTGTAGTATAGAGGAGATTCTGAAAACTGCAAATTCAGCAATACGAGTATTTCTGCTTGCGTTCAGGAACTGAATTCATGATTTTTCTTTCGATAAACGATGTTTCAGCTTGTTCAAGTTATCAGCTTCATAGGTTTTTATATTATATCGCTTTGGAGTTCAGTGGTTTCAAACAGTATATAATACAGTTACTAAAGTGTGTCACGCTGTCAGATGAGTATTCCCTGCTCTTAATAGAAGGGTATAATTGTCTTTCGTCTTAACATTAAAAGACAAATGAAAAATTTATTCACGTGAAGGGGATTTCATAGCTCAATTGGTAGAGCACCCTACTAGATATAGGAAGTGTAACGTTTTTATTTATATGGGTGAAAAATCAAAGAATTGTTACTGATTAAGATTAAAGTTTATTAGAAATATTCGTTTTCCGGGAATGGACTGTGTCATATTTTGAGTCAGAGCTCAACGTTTCGCCCGCAGGCGTATGGGGCATCTTCAGGAGCAAGGGGGATAGTACTGTCTTAAACAAGGTTACCCGACGTGTCAACCACGCTAGAGGCCGAGTTTAAGCAACAAGAGGGGGCGACTCAGTTTACACGTCGGGTAACCTTGTAAACTGAGTCTCCCCCTCTTGTTGCTTAAACTCGGCCTTTAGCGTGGTTGATACGTCGGGTAACCTTGTTTAAGACAGTACTATCCTCCTTGCTCCTGAAGATGCCCTATACGACTGCGGGCGAAACGTTGAGCTCTGACTCAAAATATTACACAGTCCATTCCCGGAAAATGAATATTTCTCATGACTCAGACTGTGGAAACCTACACAACTATTTCATTAAAGTTTATTAAATGATAAATAAATATTAAAAGATAATAAAAATGACTATTACTATTGTTAAACAAATATTAAATACTAATTTAAAACTAAAAAAATCATAAATTACTTAAACACTAAGATTATTTATTTATTTAAACAATTAACACAACTATTTATTTATTTCATCATTACCGATATCTGTGTACAAAGCAGATTGGCACATCCAGCAATGGGTAATAAGCCATGATGATATATTTATTTATTTTATTTATTTATTTCACGCTATTTATTTTACTGTAATCTCGTACTTTTATTTAACTAATTGTTCATTTATTTTACTACGCGTTCCAATTTTGGAATGCAGATTCTTGTAGACTGTTTACGCGATATTTATATTACTACATTTATGTCACTATTTATTTATATCACATTTATGCCGCAACCCTTCAACACCAATGCCGGGTTCATTTATTTTACTACGCGTTCCAATTTTGGAATGCAGATTCTTGTAGACTGTTTACGCGATATTTATATCACTATATTTATGTCACTATTTATTTATATCACATTCAACTGTCCGATCCAGTATCACCAACTGTTCGTATGCCGCAAATCTTCAACACCAATGCCGAGTATCCACTCCCACTTCGCTGATTTACGAAATAAATCAGATACCTGTCTGAGACTAACGTCTGCATTATACCATTGAATTATTTGCACTTTTTTCTTGAACACTATACATTATTTTTAACTTAGAAGTAACAGTACAACCCTAATTGACAGATAATATTCACTTGACAATGACAGTGTGTGTGTGTGTGTGTGTGGATATGTGTGTGGATGTTGGATTCACGATATCTCAAATACTATAAGACTTAAGACATTTTTAACTACGGATTCCTCAATCGAACAATAATGGGAAGAGTTGATTAAGTTTTGATAACAATTGGACAACCGGAAGTAGTAGTCATCATCTAAATATTATTTATCGAAAATTTATGTAAATACTTATATTAAAGAATGTTAAATTCTTTATTTGATAAATATAAATTTATTATTATATCTTCTATAGATTTAGAGATAAAGAAATGCCTATAAAATAATTTGATGTAAAAATTCTCAAATCAAACTACTACAAGGCAAGAAATTCAAATGTTTGTAATTGACACATAAATGTCACTGTCAAAAATATTTGTATGCCTCTGTCAAAAATATTTGTACATTATTATGAAGATTATGAAAATAAAAAAAGTCAACAACGTAAAAGAATATACGTAAAAAAGAATATAAGACGAATTTGCGAAAAAATGACGAATATAAAGAAAAAGAAAAGGAAAGTAGAAAAAGAAAATTTCAGGATATTGAATATAAAGAAAATGTATGTATTGTACATAATTTATATTAAAATATCCGATAGATTTTGCAAATATGTGTGAGAATTATTTTGTAGTGATACATGAATATATGTATTTGTATTTAAAAATATTTTTCGTTTCATGCGTACAACTAGCTAAAATATCTGGCGAGAGGTTATGTGCTGGCCACATCAGATTTTTATTACTTACATTGACATCCAATAAGTATTTTTTAAAAGCCGTAGACTTGGAAAACCCCTGGGTATAGTGGTTTTATATCAACTCCAATATAGCTGAATTCGTAAGTAAAAGTTACTTTCTAAATTAAGATTCATAAACGTTAATATCGAATCATTTTTGGCTTTATGTTCACTAATTTATTAACAATTCTGTTTGATACTGCTAAATGTTAATTTTATTCCACGTAATTCGATTCCGATTGCAGTTTATCAATGGATTTGGGCATCCTTGTGCATAATTCATTTATTCCGTGCGTGTAGAACCCTTGAGGTAAACACATGTACATGTAGATGTATATGTGTACAATACAGTAGCTTATCAGCCAGCGAGTGATAAGCCTTCGGCCCGGAGAGATCGATACAACGTTAACGCTTTCCGTTTATTTAAATTCTTCACATCTTTGTTCACGAAATAAAACGTTTAATGAAATATTCATTCACATTGGCAAAAATAACAGGGAGAGGGAATGGTGTTATTTAACGGATATTTGGGAAAAATCTGATGAGGATTAGCACATTATATCCTGCCAATTTTATTTATTCTAAAATGCCTGCAAACAAATATTCATCAGAATTTTTTATTTGTTACCTCTCGCTAAGACAGGTATTGTATTCATGCTAAAAATCGCATATCCAGATTTTAGTGAATAAGCACGTTTTAAGGTCCCTAGAATCCGATTATAACATTTTTACGATGATGTCCGTATGTGTGTGTGTGTGTGTGTGTGTGTGTGTGTGTGTGTGTGTGTGTGTGTGCGTGTGTGTGTGTGCGTGTGTGTCTGTGTGTGTGTGTGTGTATGTGTGGATGTGTGTGTGTGTGTGTGTGTGTGTGTGTGTGTGTGTGTGTGTGTGTGTGTGTGTGTGGATGTGTGTGTGGATGTGTGTGTGTGTGTGGATGTGTGTGTGTGTGTGTGGATGTTGGATTCACCATAACTCAAATACTATAAGACTATAAGACTTAAGACTTAAGATTCCTCAATCTAACAATAATGGGAAGAGTCGAGTCAGTTTTGGTAACAATTGGACAACCGGAAGTAGTAGTTACAAGAAAAAAATCATCTAAATATAATTTATTGAAAATTTATGTAAATACTTATATTAAAGAACGTTAAATTCTTTATTCGATAAATATAAATTTATTATTATATCTTCTATAGATTTAGAGATAAAGCAATGCAAATAAAATAATTTGATGTAAAAATTCTTAGATCAAACTACTTCAAGGCAAGAAATTCAAATGTTTGTAATTCACACATAAATGTCACTGTCAAAAATATTTGTACATCATCATGAAGATTATGAAAATGAATAAAAAGTCAACAACGCAAAAGAATATACCGAAAGAAGAATATAAAAGGAATTTGCGAAAAAATGACGAATAAAAGAAAAGGAAAGTAGAAAAAAAATTCAGGATATTGAATATAAAGAAAATGTATGTATTGTACATAATTTATATTAAAATAATTATTTTGTAGTGAGACATGAATATTTGTAATTGTATTTAAAAATATTTTTCGTTTTATGCGTACAACCAGGTAAAATATCTGACGAGAGGTTATGTGCTGGCCACATCAGATTCTTATATTTCTAACTGTTAAAATGTCAAATATTTGTTTTTTCTATTGGGATCCGCAGAATTCGTTGGCGGCGCTGCAAACGCACCTGTCATGGCGGCCAGTAGGACATATTAGATTTGTTCACATTTCGAATGATCGCTTTCTGACCCAAAATATTTCTACCAGTTCAAATCAACACAATTTTTAGGTTTTTCTAGTCAAATCCTTCAAAAAGAAACATAGTTGAGGGGCAACGAGTCATAAGTTCGTGATTAATTACTACTTATAGCGTAACTCGACTTACAACAATTCTGACTTGGAACTGCAGTCTGTAGGGACAAATATTAGGAAATCAATGAAACTATAAATTTTATTTTTTATTGTATAAAAACCACATACTTGCAAAATTGTATTATAATAATTTTTTTGTGAAATGTACGGAACAGTCGTATTTATTTATCAGATTAGAGCTTTCCGATATATTTAAATTTCTTTTCCATACTTTCAATCCATCAAATTTTTCTTCTTCTCCAAAAATTGTGGAATATGTCTTGAGGTTTTGTTGTACTTGTACATCTTTTTGTACAGCACTTTTTGATATACATTATGTTAATTTTCTTTAATCTGCTTACTTTCCGAACATTTTCTGTTAAACGAAACGATGTTTACATAATTTGACATGTCCTATTGGCCGCCATTAATTTAGTTCCTTGCTTAAATCTGTATATATAACTGGTTTCCGGAATCTATAGTAGATGAAATTTTGTTACACATCACACATAGATTTGTTATTGTTGACCTGTTTTTGACAAACCCATGCTGTTCCTGCGCCAGCATAATATTTACATGGTCATATAGTCTGTTATAGATAATTTTTTCAAAGACCTTTGAAATGACTGGTAGAATTGTTATTGGCCGATAATATATATATATATATATATATATATATATATATATATATATATATATATATATATATATATATATATATATTTCTAGAATTGCCCGACTTAAATATTGGACAAATACGTCCTATTTTAAATTTTTCAGGAAATTTATTATTTTTTAATGAACAATTAAAAATGTTAGTTAAGGATTTACTCAATAAATTACTACAACCTTTAATTATAAAAGCAGGAATTAAATCACTTCCCGATGCAGCTTTGACATTTAAAGAATAAATTGCCCTAACAGTTTCATCTTCTGTAATGATGGTAATATTGAAATTGATTCAACTGTCGAATTATCACGTACATAAAAAACTCAAAGAACACAAACGACTTGATACAAAAATATTCTCTACTTAATTTTTAATTTTTCCCTTTTTAAAAACTTATGGAACATCATTGCGCTGTACACAAGTCAATTAGATTCCGATAATCTTTTGGACTTAATGGATAAGACTGTAATAACATAAGTAATCCTAGGTCGGGGTAATGTTTAATTACATCTCTTCTAGTATTAACTTCAATCTTTTTCGGGTACAACATTTGGGTAAATTGTTAGGTAGAAATTAATCTGCAAAGCATAGAACAGTTTCTATATTTATTCTTAATACATTTGTATTTATCTTTTTTTAAACCTAGAAATACACTTGATATGTTGATTAATCATATGATACTTCAAATGATACATTTTCATTAGAACTATTGCGACAAAACATCTGTTCAATGGCGAATTCAAAATTTTCCACACAGAAGAAAAGGGATTAAGGTTGAACTATTTGCAAACCCTAGAAATTAGGAAGGCAGTTAATTCCAAGAAAAATATTGTAAACGAACAACTAGATGTCACGAAAATTCACGATTGTTGAACATATAAATAGCCATGTATACGAAAATGTAAATTAGTTATCTGATGATGTCCGAAAGGACGAAACGATCGTCATATTACTAAATTAAATAAAAAGTGGAAAAACCAAGCGTTAATTATTATCTTAATATTCTAATATGTTCCATCAAGTGCCGACTACAAACTCCCTTACAGTTACTTATAGACTTAATGGCCAACACCATAAATGTCTAGACCGCTGACAGACTAAACAGAGAATTATAGAAAAAAATTTGATGTGGACACCACACGACTTCCTTGTACGCAAGACCAATATGAAGATGAAGTATAGACTCAATTATAAAATTGCACGTATTTGACGTAATTTGACATTAACATCTATTTTGTGATCTATTTTTTATTTTTTTTGTTATTTTTTGTCCTAATCCATAGCAAGCTTCTTTACAAAAACCAAAAAGTATATAAGTTTTAAATTTACATATCTCGCTTATACAAATGGCTAATTTAATAATACTTGTGCTAGACGCAGAATTTAATTCTCTAAAACTCTTATTTGAAGCATTTATTTCTAAAATCAAAATGAAACCATTTTATTCAACAAAAACTGTTAATAACTTCAGGTAATATATCAGTTCCGGTTAGCCTGTTTTAACCAAATTCTGCTATGTTATTCCAATTGATATAAAAGTCTTATATACTAAATTTGAAAAGGTTTGGATTATATTTTAATATAGTTTTTCATTAAAATCTATTATAGGCTTCAAATAAAGTACCTTTTCTGGAAATTACGTAATGACCAAAAAGGGAGGTGCACAACTAGATGTTATAGAAGTCCGAAATACAAAATTTCAACTTTCTACGGCTTACCGTTTTTGAGTTATGCGAGATACGTACGTACGTACGTACAGACGTCACGACGAAATTAGTCAGAATGGATTCAGGGATGGCCAAAATGGATATTTCCGTTGAAATCTGGAAACCGAAATTTTTCGCGAATACAATACTTCCTTTACTTTGTACAAGGAAGTAAAAATGATAATTATTTCTAATCAGAATTTTTAATTACAAAGTTTGAACAAAGTTGCAATATTGTTACTTACCATAATTTAGAAATTTATAAAAAGATGTTATTTACTTGTTATTGGTCTGCCCTCGCCTTGTCACATTAAATACATTATAAACTTTGACGGTTTTTATTAATAACAACTTCAATTTTGTAATTAATGTTATCATAAAAATCTGTTATTGGAATTTTACAATTAGGCTTAAATAATAGCTTTATTTATCAAAATTTCAATATGATTTTTAGCGCGATGCTTACACTTTCCTTATGTAGAATAACAAAAGATAAAAATAGTAGTGAAAATATTTACTTTAACAAAAATAATCTTAAACAAAAAGAATTATGTTTAGTTTAGTTAAATTTGGATAGAGTAAACTATTCTTGTTTGGAATAGTTTTGTTTGAAGCTATTTTGACACAAGAGTATTTATCGATTGCTATTGTTACTTTACAATAGAGGCTCAATAATTAGCCCGATCCCTTTGTACCTAATTGTTGTTTCAAACGCTATACTATACCTAATACAATAACTATGGTTAACCAATAATTACTTACGCTTACAAATAGCTAAAATGAACAATGAACATAAAGATTTTTGTAATGATTGTTACTAACAATTTGTATTATTAACTTGTCACTTTATGAAGCAGAAATCTTGGGGTCAAATTCTGCACGCAACCAGAAATAATGTTCATTTGAAAAGGTTAGTAAAAAAATATTTTCTTCAGAGATTTGGGGGTTGAGATAAAATATTCTGGATTTAAAGATACTATACAATACAGTATGTATCGTACCATACTAATTTTAACAACCTGTTAAAATTTGTAGCCAGTAAAAACAAATGTACAGTGTGATCAATAAAATTTCTTACTCGGACTAGGCTATGAACAGAGAAACGTATGCCTCATCCATTATTAAAAAAACTATGTTAAATATCGTTTTTCACATTTAATGTTATTATAAATATTAAAGAATATTTTATTCTCTATACGATTTGACTGCATTTTATACTTAATATTAAATGGATATAGAGTTAAAAAATTATAAAGAAATTAAATTTCATAAAGTAGCCATAGCTATATATGGAAACAGCTACTATATTATACACTGTTCCATTTAAGCCATTCAGTAGATGGAGCTGGCAACAGCGCAAACTTGAAGTAGCCGAAATCACATTGGGTAAACTTATCTCTTGTCTCCAATTTCAGCCAATCAGAGAGGTCAAAACTATTCCCTATGCTCTGCAATACTGAATGGCTTAAATGGAACAAGGTATAAGAAAATTTTGATTGAAAGATGTCAGTGTCAAGTGAAACTGACATAGTGTGTTTGTCTTATAATTTTACTGGAAATATAGGATCTTTTGCTATAAATATTCTGTATGGAATTTGCATAAAATACATGCAACTGCCGGAAGATAAAATAGAAGAAATATAATCTTTAGCAAGGAATTTTCTGTATGAAATTTGTACAAAATACATAGAACTGACGGAAGGTAATGTGCTGGCCACATCAGATTTTTTAAATTGACATACGTTTCTTTGTTCATAGGCTACTCCGAGTTAGGAATTTTTTTGAACACACTGTATTATCTGTCATTTAAGTTTTTTATTCAGTGTCTGCTATTGTTGGTGAAAAATTTGAACAGGATGTTAAAATCATGACGCGTTACAGAATACACCCCAATATATCCGGAACCGAACATATATATGAATTGCTAGTTCAATGCTCCACGAAGGCCATGGGTAAATATTGGATGACAACTAAATATTTCATGTTTTTATGTGAACTGTCATGTTTGACAAATTACCAAGCTACGCGTTCACCAACGGATAAATTACATATGGCATCTATTGATGCTTGTATAACAGCGATATTTCTGATTTAATTATGCTTTTAATTTTATTAAATATAACCCGCTCTTCAGAAATTAACAATCTAAAAGTCCCGGGTTTAAGATAGGGGCAACAATTTAGGGGCTTTAGAAAAAACAATTATGTATATAGAATATAATTTATTTTATGGAATGTAGTGCTTCCACTTTGCCATCGTCCCGATTTCTCCAGTTCTAAAAATCATGACAAAATTATAGTATGATTAGTGACTGAAAGATGACGTTTAAATTATTTTATAGATGTGATTTCTTTTGAAACCCTAGAGAAGAATAGAATTGTACCAAATATTCAGGTATGAATTTTTTCATGAACCCACTTAAATACTGGATTAGGAAAGCACAGAAATACATTACTATGTCTGGTTGAAAATAGATGGCCGACTAGGGTAATTGAATATCAAAACAGGGATGCGTTAAAATATTTTAATCATATTCGTTTATGTTGATTATAACAAAATTTTTGATCTTTAAACTATTTACTTTGACAATTCTATGAAGTAGGATTATTTTGAATTTACTATAACAGTAATCCCAATTCGAGGGTTGCTTACACCTGAGACGAACGAACTAGAATTTGCGGTATTAAATTTTTTAAATACATCCCTGAATTCTGTTGCTAAGGTCATTTTAAATACCTCCTGGTATTGAGTACAATTCTAATCTTCTGTAACGGAATACATAAGGATCAGTTACCTTTCAAATCAAATATAGGGAAATGTTTTCAAAAGAAACCACATCTATTAAATAATCTAAACTTTAACTTTCATTCGCTAGTCATACCATACCTGTTAACTAATTTTCCCAAAATTTGTAAAGTTTGAATATAATATATACATTGAGATATCGATTTCAAATTTTTATCTGTAGCATACAAAGGGTTGAAAAGTATTTCTACTAAATTTCATACATTTATATAGAAAATACAAATAAATAGCGATTTTCTAAATTTACAATTATTCAATTTACTATTTTTCAGAAAATCAACAGTTTCTAATGCACGATTTATGCTAAAAAGTGGGCATCTCTTCCCTGGAAATTCTTCTGCAATTTTTTGTCACGCCAATTTTTTCTTGACAACAAGTCAGATTTACTTGCGTGAGGTGCCCTTATTAGAAGAAATCTTGAGATAATTGGACAAAACTTAGAACACATTTACGACAATGTTACAAGCATCTCGTCACTGACAGTTTCATTTGTTTCAATAATAGCCTACTTCGTTTTAAGCTGATTATAAAATTATGAACGTGTATTATTAAATTTGAATGGCGAATGTAGAAAATCGCTATACCTGTGCTTTTCTATACATAAATGTTTAAAATTTGGTAGGCATATTGGTTTATTAAAAGCTATTCGGAATTATATAACTTTGTTCCTAGAATCGAATGGTGAAGTCGCCAGGCATATACCATTTTTAGGATTTAAGTTGGACCTCAAATATTTCCGTAACTAAAAGAAATATTAATTTCCGGCTTGAATGTATGTCATAGAGTTTTGTGCAGTAGATTAGGTTATGTCGAGATAAAGAAAATGTCCAAATATATATATATATATATATATATATATATATATATATATATATATATATATATATATATATATATATATATATATATATATATATATACCTATATATACAGAGAATTTATTTTAAAATGCAACATATGGTTTATCACTTCCATGGTTACACACTATTGTCAAAAAATGACAGCAATGTAATATTTGTCCATTTTAAAATGCAACATTATAAATAAATAGTTTTGCAGCACAGGAGATGCCACCAGAACACATCACAAATGGTGTCAATTCTTTCTTCGAGCGACTTATTGCCTCAGTGTGAATGGAGGTATTTTTGAACATTTATTACATTAAAGTATGAATTTTTGTAAGCCAAAGTTTTTAAGATGTGCTACATTAAAGTTTTAATTTTTTGTTAATAGTATGTAGACTAATTTATTGGAAATTAGTATTGAAAATACAAAACTACAAATTTTTGTATGTTGCATTTTAAAATGGACAAATATTACATTGCTGTCATTTTATGACAATATTGTGTAGTAACCATGGAAGTGATTGACCATATGTTGCACGTTAAAATAAATTCCCTGTATATATATATATATATATATATATATATATATATATATATATATATATATATATATATATATATATATATATATATATTGCCATTTAAATATTTTTGTGCAACCGGACGCGAAATAAGCCGCAATACAGGCCGCTATATTAAATTTCGCGACCGTTGTTATGGTAACGGCCACGAAATAAATTTAGGTAAACTATCACTTTGACACTTGAGAATTGCATGGTTTTGTTTATCAAATGTTAATCCCATAGCCACCTTGAAAGCTAACTTTCTATTTACAATGAAACTGTTTAAAATTAATAAAATTTGTAATTACATATTTCTTACGGTTGCACAAAAAAAAATTGTGTACACCTTGTCCACGAAATCCTTGAGCAAGCGGCCTCGGCGATAATTTTTCTCTCAGTACGCTAAAGAGTGATTTCGCGGCCTTGATATACAAATAACTATTGTGATGACATCATAACTTAAAAACAAAGGAAAGTCGGAAAGTAAATCGCACATATTAATGTGTATTTTTACAAACTAAAATCAACGTGTTTTAGCTTTTTTCAAAAAAACCCGTCGAGTTTGCTGTTTTTTTTAATATTCCATACTTTGATCCCTCACTTTGTATATATATATATATATATACCGGGTGGCGCTCGAAATCCGTTACATAGGCATTTAACATGGGAAAACCGTTTTTGCTACC
Organism: Harpalus rubripes; assembly: GCA_963082715.1. Lineage (NCBI taxonomy): Eukaryota > Metazoa > Arthropoda > Insecta > Coleoptera > Carabidae > Harpalus > Harpalus rubripes. Next base: position 9,626,570 of record OY720451.1, read on the forward strand.
GCGTTGCTCCCTAAATTATTTTAGAAAGAAAATCTTCAAATAAATGTTGTAGAATATAAAATTCTGCATGTAAATCAGTAAACAAAATGCATTTCGTATGTTTAGTAACTTCAGAAATTGAATATAAAATTTTAAAAAATTTCAGTTTAATAGTGCTAGCCATGGAATTAAAAGAAAGAAGATAAACAAATGTGTTGATTTAAATGTCAAATATTCTGATTTTTTGTCCAAAAAAATGAGTATTTGAGCAGTATAGAAGAATTAAATTATTATTCTGTTTCAGAATTTTACGTTATGATAATTTTATTAAAAAATTAAATTGTAAATAAATTTTTATGACAGATAAACACACGTTTGTTTGTTAAGCTTTTTGTTAATTCCATGGCTATCACTACTTTGAGTAGATTTTCGACATTTTCATACCTGATTTCTGCTGCTACAAAGCATGCAAAATTAATTTTGCTTATTGATTCAAATGCAGAATTTTATGTTCTACAACTTTTATTTGAAGAATTTTTTTCTAAAATAATATGGGGAGCAACGCGCTAGGAAAAACTGTTTTCCCGTGTTAAATGCCTATGTAACGGATTTCGAGCGCCACACGGTATATATATATATATATATATATATATATATATATATATATATATATATATATATATATATCAATTTGGCTGCAAACCATTGATTGTTTTTTAAAACATGTAGCCAGATTGTAAAATAACACTAAGTCAACGAAGATCTGGTCCCGTTTTATAAAATGACTAGGCCTTTTATACAAAGTCGGATTTTACAATCTGGCTATCACCTAGTATAAAAACTACACTCATATACATATATATCTTTTAGTATAAAAAACTAATTTTTCATTCTGTCAGTATAGCAAAAAATGGAAGCAAAAGAATTTATGAGAATTGTTTGTTCGAACCTATTTCGATAGAATATAAAACAGAATAACCCAATTACGCTCAGCAACTTTGTTATTAAATCACAGCAATATTTATATTCGTAGAAGTAATTCCTAGTTTTGTCTCAAAAACTTTTCCTAACATTGTTATCCTAAGAGATATTTGAGCATAAAAGTATTTCATAGAGCCTCAACAAAGCAAAATATTTGGTCTCTAACAAAAACAATTATGACAAAAACCGAGGAATTTACTGCATTATATTTGTATATGTGAAATATGCATACAGTGTAAGAATAAAAATTGCAGAACTGTCTGTAAAGTTCAAAAGTTGTCATTAATTTCCTTCTGCTAAGTTTTAAAAGTAATAAAACAACAATGTTAAGGTATTATTCCCTGTTTCCATTATTTTCTTAATTTAACTTCTCGAAGAAAATCATATAAATACAATTTATTTTCACTGAGAGCTGTGCATCTACTTTAAAAGTTTAATGGAAATAAGCAGGCACTGTTATTAATATCATGATTTATAATTCGTGTTGATTTATCGATGTACTCCCACTGTTTCGACATTGGAAATAGGATGTGTAGACTTTCTATTTTTAGAATTTGTTTCCTGTTCTAGAGAGGTTGCGTAAATTAATTTTCTTTGTAATTCAGAAGGTAATTGTGTAGTTAATAACGTAAAATAATGTTTATTTGTTCCTATCATAAATATTATTGCTTATGATGTTCAATTCTATATTTTTTTGTAAACTACAGGGTGCGGAAAACAAACTACCTAGTTTTACAATGGTCTGGTGAGGCGAGTAAAGGTCGTGTCTATGGAAGCAGGTGGATGGGAAGTTTCTGTTATAGTTTAGTTCAATATTATTTCTTTGACTTCTATATGGATTACAAATTTGGAATCCTGTATATATTAAACATGTATAAGCTCTGGAGAGTATACAGAAAAAATTTATAAGGTATTGTGCTAAATTCCACCATCGTCGCATTGATACGATTTGTAATTACTCCAACTGTCTAATTGAGTTTAATGTTATTTCTTTGGACTGCCGTAGAAAAATCCAATCATGTTTATATCTCTATAAACTTGTTAATAATCTAATTGATGATGCTCATTCGCTAGCTTGCCTAAATTTTGGAGTACCTCGCTTAGGTTCTCGGCGTAAATTAACCTTCATATACAGCACCCCTAGAACAAACTATGAACTTCGATCTCCCATTAGACAGTTGTATGCTACATTCAACACTGTGTCCATATACATTAACAATCTTGACATTTTCTGATACTCAGTCCAAATTTGGAAAACAAATTATGAACTATTTCTTGTCTGATCTTTAGCAATTAAATTGAGATATTTCTATTTATAATATTGTCATTTCATTATTTCAACGATTTCTTGTAACTACACTGTATTTATCTTTATTTTTGTCAATAATCCTCTGTAATTGGGAACATCTGTTCCTGTTGAGTGATTAACAAATAAATAAATAATCCCTGCAATTTCGACTACAATAGCGAAAAACGCATATGGTGAACTTATAGCAATTGAAAATAGGTTACTTACAAACTCTTCTGGGAAGACGCCGCCCCCTTTAACTTTTTTATTATAAGAATAATAGAAAAAAATGGCTCATATAAAAGTTTTATTATTTTACATATACTATTTGATGGCAACAACAAATTTAGTAACAAAAACAACTTAAAACAAATGTTCAAAATTACGACCATGTTCTATAATACAAAAATTCAAGCGTTGAACGTGATGTGTTCGAACATCTGCCAGCATGTTTCGCGAAATATTCTGAAAAGCATTTCGAATACGCTCTTTTTTTGTTTACAAAATAAGTTAAATTAAGTAACAAACAAATGTATATTTTTTTTGACATTAATTTAATTGTTTTACATTGTTACGTTTTGTTCATTTTCACATAGCCACCTTTAATATTTGTTTAAAAATTATTTCTAATATTTCTAAATTATCTCGTTTTTCTCGAAATTTTTCAAATACATTAATATAAAATAATACATCGTTGAAAAGAGAAAAAAATGGCGGTTTCTATTTAATTAAAATAATTATAGGTTGCCATTAGACCATAATAGACCTTTTCAATTTAACGGTTATCTTTTTCTATCGCTGCAAATAGTAAGAAAATGGCGCCAACAACTGCTAGTTGGGCTGTCAAACGAAACGTCAAAAATATTGCAGTCGTTAAAATACCTGTATTCCCAGTGAAAATTTGCATCATTAAACCTTTTAGCTTCTATAAAAGCTTTTGTAACCTATTTCGATAACTTTTTTTAAAGTTGTCTGAGATTTTTCTTACATTTTACGTCCATTTTTTTAGAAACAAACGTCATGGGTCTCAATTGTTCTTACTAAGCGCAGATCCCCATTGCGCATATCTTCTATCTCTTTAAATTGAAAAGGTCGATTCCTCCGTGACTTCTAAAATATTCTCTTACGGAGTGACTAATGTTGTACATTAGTTATTTCAAATAACCATAGTAACAAGTATATTATGAGTCGGTATTGGATAAATATTTTTTATTTTACTCCGTTGAATCTTGAATTTAATCGTGCACTTTCTTCATGTGTTATAAATGTCCATGTAAATACGTTTGGTAAATATTTCAAATTGTAAAAATTAACAATCTTAAAGCCATAACATATTTATTTATTTTCTTTTGTAAATTTATGCAAATATATAACTTAAACAATGAGAGCTTAATCGTATTATCTATTAAAGCTCTTCAGAGTTTGTGTTGAGAGCGCTTCGAATGCATTGTTTTATAGCTGGCAACTAGGTGCTTAATATTCACTTGAATGCACTGAAATTTTCTGCTTACATTTTAGAGAATTGATACCTTCACAATGTAACAAAATACTCCATAAAGTTTTCGTATAATTAATTTCCGGTTTCACGTATCAGAATTGTAGTTTTAAAGCCAGACGGAAATTACAGGAAAGTGCTAAATTCATACACAGCTGAATAATTTACCGAGGTAAGGTATAACGCCAAATTTTCGCACAATTTGCATAGTAAACAACGTCGTAAGATTTAATAACCAAGACAAAAATCTTTCAGGCACTGGCGTAAACACAAACAGAATGTATCTTGTGCAAAATTAATTACTTAGGCCGTAGGAACAGGAATTAGGTACGAATATTTGGAACAACGCCGAATAGAAATCATTTTATACAATAGGGAGGCGGTTTCCTTCGGATTGTGATTGTAATTTTCTAATTCGTGATTCGTTTAAAAATTATGCCTTCAAACATGATTAAATTTAATTCCAAACAATAAAACTAACCTGATCCACGCGAAACCTAAACAACGTCGAACGAACAAGCGGCAAATGTCAAATAACAAGTCAGCTGTTCCCGAATAACAAAAATTATTGTGTTGGTTATTATTTAAATAGCATATTCGAAACCAATAGTAATGAATGTTGAATCTACTGACTCAAGTTCTAGTAGTTCTGGTTCTGATGTAGACATGAATTTGCGGAGCAGAAGAATTTGTATAAATAATTATGATTAAACTATCATACCTAACTATTTGGAAGAAGAATTTAAATGTCACTTTTGAATGAATAGAAATACTACACATTACACAACGAATTGTTGGTATGGGTACTTCTCATAAGTCATCTGAAATATAAACAATCTTATAACTGTTTGTTCCGCCATTTTTCAATCTTTAGTTATTTGAATAACTGTAATCATGACAGACTGATTCTGAAGGGGGCGTGTTGTGATCATAAAATGGAAGAGTGGGGATAACGAATAACAAACGAAAAAACATAATTATTCTTGATCATGTTCACTTTGTTCATATCTATCACGAATCACAGTCCGACTAAAAATGGATATTATTTAATAAATTTTGATTTCGGTAAGCATAAATCATTTTTTTATTTTTTCAAATGAAAGTTCGTTTAATTTTGAAGCAATTAAAAAGACATAATTGTTTTTAGTTTAACTGCATTTGATTTTTAATGAAACCTATAGCTATCTTTCTCGCATCAATTTATACAGGGCTTTTCTAAAATACTGTAAAAAAATTAAGGGCATATAGTACTGACCAAGATAAGTAAAAAAGGATAAAAAGTACATTTTATTATTTTTGTTATGGTTTATGCGCCCATTAGATATTTTATTAGGCAATATGTCTAATAATTTAGTATAATTTACTAATGTTACTTTAGAATTTTAACTAATCCGAAATAGATAATACAAGCCGAAACTCATAATAATTCACCCGGTTTACATTTTCAACTAAGACTGGTTTATGTAAGCTGTAAACTTATGAGTTTACCTTAGCATTAGCATTAAACTTTACATTACGTTGCCCAGTATATGTATTTCTTAGGGCAAACCAATAAGAGTAGGCCGGTAATATAATTTTTCTAACAGCGACACGTCTTTTTACCATTAATATTGTCCAATTAATTGGTTTAATTGGAAATCTTTTTCAATGACACTCATTTTTACCTTTCGCTAAGAGAGGTATTGGATTCATGCTATGTGTGTGTGGATGTATGTGTGGATGTTGGATCCAAGATTTCTTAAATACTATAAGACTAAAGACATTTTTAACTACGAATTCCTCAATCTAACAATAATGGGAAGAGTTGATTAAGTTTTGGTAACAATTGGACAACCGGAAGTAGTAGTTACAAGAAAAAAATCATCTAAATATTATTTATCGCAATTAAAGAACGTTAAATTCTTTATTCGATAAATATAAATTCATTATTATATCTTCTATAGATTTAGAGATAAAGAAATGCATATAAAATAATTTGATGTAAAAAACTCTCAGATCAAACTACTTCAAGACAAGAAATTCAAATGTTTGTAATTGACACATAAATGTCACTGTCAAAAATATTTGTATGCCATTGTCAAAAATATTTGTACATCATTATGAAGATTATGAAAATAAAAAAAAGTCAACAACGCAAAAGAATATACGTAAAAAAGAATACAAAAGGAATTTGTGAAAAAATGACGAATATAAAGAAAAAGAAAAAGAATGTAGAAAAAGAAAATTTCACGATATTGAATATAAAGAAAATGTATGTATTGTACATAATTTATATTAAAATATCCCATAGATTTTGCAAATATATGTGAGAATTATTTTGTAGTGAGATATGAATATATGTAGATATTTGTATTTAAAAATATTTTTCGTTTTATGCGTACAACCAGGTAAAATATCTGGGGAGAGCTTATGTGCTGGCTACATCAGATTTTTATTTAAGACAATGTGGCAGAAATTTTCAAAAATAACAAACGTCAAACGTCAAATTGACAGTCGCGAAAATTGCTGGAATCAAGCTATCGGGCACTAACATATACTATTCTGATTGGTTAGCATTAGCATTACGACATAAAAATTTAGGAATTGCCGTATTCTAGGGTTACGGCATAATCCTAAAGTTAAGGTTATAGCTACATATACCGTAGCACGCCTTTGTCTATACTCGAAGTATTAATGCAAAGTTATAATGCTAATGCTAAGGTAAATTCTTAAGTTAACACCTTACATAAACCAGCCTTTATAAAATCTTCACAAATGTTTAGAAATTTCAACGAAATTCTTTCGAATATTTTAAATATAAACTTAAAACTGTGGACCAAATAACTGGTGAACATAGTTCCACCAGCATTTTAAAGGCCATTTTCTAGTTTAGCTTCTACAGTAAAACCTACGTTGCAAGATATGTGAGACAATACTCACATAAAAATGTGCAAGGCTTAGGGATACATTGCCTAATACAAATAAAGTTGGTATTACGATGGAACCCAATAAAATTTAATTTTGTTTTTAATTACCTTCCGTCACCTTTAGGTAAGGAAGGTATTGTCTTTGGTCAAAAAATTCGGTGGTGAGTTTTTAATCAATAAGCTCGTTTTAGGGTCCCTAGAATACGAATTTACTATTTTTACGATGATGTGTGTGTATGTGTGTGTGTGTATGTGTGTGTGTGTGTGTGTGTGTGTGTGTGTGTGTGTGTGTGTAACAAAATTTTCGTCTGCGATAACTCTAATACTACAGTTACAAAAATTATAATTTTTTCGTATACTTCTTCGTTACATCCATATGAAGAGCTGATTAGATTTTGGTTACAATTAGTCAACCGGAAGTACCATCATTTGAAGATATTAACAGTTTTTCTTGAAAAAACTATGTTAAATATAATTTTTTCACATTTGATGTTATTATAAATATTAAAGAATATTTTATTCTCTATACGATTTGACTGCATTTTATACTTAATATTAAATGGATATAAAGTTAAAAAATTCTAAAGAAATTTAATTTCATAAAGTAGCCATAGCTATGGAAACAGCTACTATATTAAGAAAATTCTGATTGAAAGATGTCAGTGTCAAGTGCAATGACATATTCGTAGTATATTTGTGTTAGGATCTTTTTGCTAGAAATTTTCTGTATGAAATTTGTATAAAATACATACAACTGTCGAAAGGTAATGTACATACAAGAAATTTATAATCTTTTGCAAGGAACTTTATGTATGGATTTTATAGAAAATACATACTCATTTACGAAAATTCTACCGACTGTGTTCGAAAACACGAGTGGTAAAAAGTTACCGTGTTTGAAAATTGTTCAATATCTACCAAATCCATCTACTGGATTCATGAAGAATCTAATCTCAAAAAAAGGTAGTGATGCAAAGCGAAGCGTGCGCGGTAAAAGTGGAAATGTGTTCAAAGTAGGACTCTGCTCATTTTGTTAACTACGTTAAATTTCTAGCCTGTTTTAAATATTTAAATTTTTTCGTAGGTTACGGATCTACCTTGTTTACCACTTGCGTTCTTATAATATCGATTCCGGTAGCTATAAACTGATAAAAGCTGTTTACCGGTAACAGTTCACCGGTAGAATTTTCGTAAATACCTCATATAACTGAAGGAAGGTAATGTGCTGGCCACATCAGATTTTTTTATTATATTTTGTTATTACAAATTTAGAAAATTTAACTGAATTAACTTAGATCATTTAATTAATCATATTAGTAGAATGAAAAATAAGAAATTAGTTTAGTTAATTTTACTACAATTTAGTTAGTATATCAAATTAATTTTCTTCTGTGCACCTGTGCTATATCATTATTATTGTACTATCTTAAAATTTATCTTTATCTTTCTGATATGGAGACGTCCATCTTCCCTTTAATTAACAATTCCTGCAGTAGTGGGCGCTCTCTACATCAAATGGAGTGACGTTCAAATGTCCAGCGCGTCCTGATTGGTGTTCGTACGTAAACAATGCCTTTCATGTTGTGAAATTCGAGCAGTGAAACAAACGAAATTCGTTGCACAACAGCTTTGATCTTCCTGTCATTAACCCGGAAATCTGTGGCTAAATGCCCGGGAAAATCAATTTTTAAAAGTCACCAAAATTTTAACGCTCCAGTTGCTTGAGGGTATTATAAAAGGTTATGTAACAAAATACGCCAGACATTTAATATTTTTAGATCAAATTATGCGTAAAATATGGCATTGTGGTTGTTAAAATGGCGCCTAAGAAATATAATAGTCTATTGGAACCCGCAGAATGGCAGAATAGTATGCGACAACAGCGGAATTTTAGGGAACTAAATTAATGGCGGCCAGTAGGACATGTCAAATTATGTAAGCGTCAAAAATTATCGATTCGCTTAACATAAAAAGATGTTCTCACGCTTAGATTTTATAATTTCATTTGAAAATCTATGAAAAATAAGCCAATTAAAGAATATGAATATAATATACACCAAAAAGTATTGTGTTCAAGTGCGCGAGTACAACAAAAATAATTTTTCGCAAAGATAAGATAAGAAGATAAAGTTGATCGACTAAACGTATGGAAAAGAAATTTAAATATATCGCAAAACTTTAATCTGTTAAATAAATATGCAGTTTCTTTACATTTTACAAAAAGAAATTATAATAAAAATTTGCAGATATGTAGTTTTAATACAACTATTGACAGTATTGATAAATAAAATTTGTAGATTCATTGATTTTACTAACATTTGTCCCTGTAGATTACAGTTCCATAAGTCAGAAATGCCATAAGTCAAATTGCGCCACAAATAAACATTAAATCCGGATTTACGAATTGTTACCCTTCAACTATGTTTCTTGATAAAGGATTTGACTGAACAAACTTAAAAATTGTGTCGATTGGAACTTTTATCAATATTATAGGTCAGAAAATGCTGATTCAAAATGTAAACAAATCTGATATGTTTTAAAGGCCGCCATGACACGTGCGCTTACAGCGTCGCCAACGGATTCTGCGGGTCCCAATATTCTACATTACTTTTATTATAATGTATGCGTCTCCTCACAGGCACTCGAAGGTGTGATGGAGAATGCATCACAATTTTTGTACGATGTTGTAAAACTCCGAGACACGCTGCCTCAACACACTCGACCATGTAATATTTTGTAAGATGTTACCCAGAAGACAGTGCAAGAGTAAACCGAAACGTCGATGTTGTAAGAGAATAAATGCTGTTTGAGAAATTTCCCACATTATTTTTATTGTACCATATATTTTTAAAACTACTTCAGCATAAACGGGTTTTCTTGTAGAGTAGAATAAATTAATTTAAACCTTTTTAGGGCCGATTAATCAACCCCCTTCTAAATTATTTGTAAATTTTAAAAATCTGATGTGGCCAGCACTTACCTTCCGTCAGTTCTATGTATTTTCTACAAATTTCATACAGATAGTTTCTTGCAAAAGATTCTATTTCTTGTACATTACCTTCTGGCAGTTGTATGTATTATATACAAATTCCATACAGAAAATTTCTAGCAAAAGATCCTATATTTCCAGTAAAATTATAAGACAAACACACTATGTCAATTTGACTTGACACTGACATCTTTCAATCAGAATTTTCTTAATATAGTAGCTGTTTCCATAGCTAAGGCTGCTTTATGAAATTTAATTTCTTTATAATATTTTAACTCCATATTCGTTTAATATTAAGTATAAAATGCAGTCAACTCGTATAGAGAATAAAATATTACATTAAATGTGAAAAAATGGTATTTAACATAGTTTTTTCAAGAAAAATTGTTAAAATCTTCAAATGAGGATACTTCCAGTTGATCAATTGTAACCAAAATTTAATCAGCTCTTCATATGGATGTAACGGAGAAGAATACGAAAGAATTATAATTTTTGAAATAATTGTAGTATTACAGTTATCGCAGACAAAATTTTTGTTGCACACACACACACACACATACACATATACACACATATACACACACACAAATACTGACACCATCGTAAAATTAGTAAAATCGTATTCTAGGGACCCTAACACGTGCTTATTGATTAAAAACTCATCATCGATTTTTTTGACCAAAGACAATACCTTCCTTACCTAAAGGTGACGGAAGGTAAAAACAGCCCTAAAGTATATAAATTTACATAATAAATATGTCGAACTAAATGAGGTTAAATTGTAACATTTGTCTTTTTCTTACAATAAAATTCAAAGTAAAACAATATTACATTAGGAATTTAGAAAATTTCATGAGTATGCTTCAACAACATAATTTCATTTGAATATCTAATAATGTCTGAAAACAGAAGAAGGCACTTAGCATGATTAAATTTCTTTGTTTGTTTGAAATTCCAAATGAAAATGACTTCCATATTTGATATTCAAACAAAATAATACATGTCAAGAAATGTCAAAAGGAACATTGTATGCATTAAGCTTAACATCGCAGAAATAATGGTCTTTAAAAGCATTTACTAAACTGTCAACCCGTTTGTGACATAAATAATGCATCATTTAAGTATATTTATAGTGCTCTGTAGAATATAAATTTCATATTTTGTAGTTATAAATTAAACGCTCTCTTGTCCTGTTCAAATGAGTCGGGTCACAAAGAAGAGTGTGTAAAGTACGGCGCAGCGCGTATAAGTGGACGCCTGAAACCTGAAATGTTCACGAGAGAACACTCACCGCAGTCTTTCAGCTGAAAAGCTTTCTTCAGTTACGTGCAGTTTCGCAGAGATAGAAATCGTTTCACGTTTATTTCCATGTAAGATATCAATAATCTCACAAGGAAGCAATCTTACAAATTATTTCTTTGATAAAAATGTTTGATATAGGTAGAAAATATTTTTTACAATATTCATTGAAAATAAAAGAAATTTAAAGAAATATGTGTTCTTATTTATGCATAAATAATCGTATTTCTCAAAAGTATTTTGCTTACATATATTTTAATATTTTGTTTTTCTTTTGGAATAGTTTTGGAAATTTTTACATAACATATTCATTTCTTATAATTATAAGATTTTTACATTAATATCACACAAAAAATATAAATTGAATAAAATTTCATAGATACCATTTTACTAAAAAAATTCTAAATATTAATGAAAATAGTTGTTAAATATGAATATTAATATATTTAGTAAAAATAATTATATCTTACAAAATCCATAAAATACTTCTATAATATTTCATATTCAATTTGTTGAGAATCGCAAAATAATAATATAATTTATATTTTCAATTTCACTATTATTAATCATTTATAGCATTTTCAGTAAAGGTTTGTTAAATAAATTTTTAAGAGTAAGAATATAATTATTAATATATTAATTTTTATTTCCTGTTCGTGATATTTATCAATTAATATCCAAATAAAATATTGTACAATATACTGCTCAATCTCGTTTTACTCTTTTAGTATTTGTTACAGCGGAATTTTAATGTTTTATTTTCAACATTTTTACCTCTCGCTAAGAGAGGTATTAAATTCATGCTAAAAATTGGATATCCAGATTTTAGTGAATAAGCACGTTTTAAGGTCCCTAGAATCCGATTATAACTTTTTTACGATGATGCCCGTGTGTGTGTGGATGTTGAATCCACGATTTCTCAAATACTATAAGACTTATGACTTTTTTTAACTACGGATTCCTCAATCTAACAATAATGAGAAGAGTTGATTAAGTTTTGGTAACAATTGGACAACCGAAAGTAGTAGTTACAAGAAAAAAATCATCTAAATATTATTTATCAAAAATTTATGTAAATACTTATATTAAAGAATGTTAAATTCTTTATTCGATAAATATAAATTCATTATTATATATTCTTAGAGATAAAGAAATACATATAAAATAATTTGATGTAAAAAATCTCAGATCAAACTACTTCAAGGCAAGAAATTCAAATGTTTGTAATTGACACATAAATGTCACTGCCAAAAATATTTGTGCATCATTATGTAGATTATGAAAATAAAAAAAAAAAGAATATAAAGGAAATTTGCGATAAAATGACGAATATAAAAAAAAGAAAAGGAAAGTAGAAAAAGAAAATTACAGGATATTGAATATAAAGAAAATGTAGGTATTGTACATAATTTATATTAAAATATCTCATAGATTTTCCAAATATATGTGAGAATTATTTTGTAGTGAGACATGAATATATGTATTTGTATTTAAAAATATTTTTTGTTTTATGCGTACAACCAAGTAAAATATCTGGCGAGAGGTTATGTACTGGCCATATCAGATTTTTTATGTCAATTTCTTCATAAATTTATTATATAAATTGATTTATTGTTAAAATTTTATATATTAGTGATTTTCTGGTTGGTAACATCAGATTTGGATTTCAAATAACGTATTTATAAACATTACCAGAAAAATCAACAAACTTTTTTTTGGGTTTGTATTGTAAGTTACTTACATTTAGCGTAAAATCTTCGTTTAGTTCTAAAATTTGTAAATATTATGTTAATTCTTGTGTTGAAAAAAGAGCAATAATAATAATATTTGGACACAAAGTTTCTAGCCCAGTTTAAACAAATATATATAACTCGCTCTTTTAAATCAACTACGCTTATATCGGAGTCGGAGTGCTTCAGAGATAGAAGCCATTCTCACCAATTGGTACGACACTACCCTATACGTGTGTATTTGAATTTGGTGACCTTCAACAGGCTCGCTTTACGCGCTAGCATAGGCGTACATAAGATGTCTGCCTAGGTATCTAAGAGGAAAGATTATTTATTTTGCTAAAAATCTTAGTATTGTACTATGAAAATTTTTAAAATAGCATTCCTTTAAAACCTTTTCCGGTTTAAATTAAAGGGTAAACATACAGAAAATATCTGAAACCTAATTCAAATTTAAATGTCCATTTGATAAAAATAAAAATATAATAATTGTTCTAAATTAATAAAACCCCTTAAGAATTACATATAAATTTTAGTGTAACCATAATATACTGAGGCGGTCCATAGAAATGTAAAATAAAATAAATATTTTTCTGGAACAGTTGGTAATCTAAAAAAGCTTTTTAGAATTGTTTTATCTTTATTATTATTTGGACAACCTTTTACACAACAATATATTATACCAACCGGCATTATGTCTAGTAGTCTAGTCTGGTAGTCGTAATATTCTTGCGCTGAATCGACCTGCACGCAAATGCCATCACTCCGTTACTGGCAAAACCTGGCGTACCAGAGTACGCCCAATCTCCTTACGTTACCCCTCCCTGGTCATAGTTCACGCACACATAGCCATGAGCACACGGACGGCAATACATACAACAGTGTTGCTTCTGTTGACGTTAGTCATGTATATATATATATATATATATATATATATATATATATATATATATATATATATATATATATATATATTCTGTGCCAATACTGAGATCTCGAGAAATAAAAGAGTTAAATTCGATTAAATGAGGTATCTGGTGCATCTGTGTTTTATCAAAAATTCCCATAGTTTTCTACATAATGACAAATAGTATATTGTGTTATTAAAAGTGATACTTTGTGTGACGAGTATGGAAGTTTGCACGACAAGCGAAGCGAGTCGGACAATTGCATGCGAGGCACACCAAAACACTTTTATTCCGAATGACACATTAAATTTTTTTTCAAACGCACTACTTTTCTTTTTATTTGCTAATTAATTAATAGTTTCTATGGATACTTATTTATTTTATTTCTACTCCGGCGGCGTAGAAATTAGCTATTTCTACCTTGTGAAACAAGTCACAAAAAATTCCATTCCTACGACATTTGAAAAAAAAAAATATTCATTTGTAGATTACATTTTATTTTTTATCCAACAAGATAGGAAAAAGTTTGTTTTGTGTTAAATCTAACTAATTACAGCACACTATATTAGCTTGCAGGTAGTTTGAAATTAAGGTATTATAAAGTTGAAGTAATTTATTTTGTATAGACTACAAATTTCGTTAAATATATAATTCTCGGGGCTATAAATTTCAATATCCCAATGCAAGTAAACAAAGTTACTATAAATACTTTGCGAAGTATTAAAATTATTGACCAATGAAAGCTACCAGCACATTTAATAACTGCACTTCATTTAGTCCGCAACGGCTCAAATTTAATAACATGGCAAATGAAACTGTAAACTGATTAAAATTAATCAGCCTGCCCACCAGGCCTATGCTTATTGAAAGTTAATACCATGCTCGTTCGCACTGTCAACTCTGAAATAAATTGATATGTATTGACTTTCATGTTCCTGTTTATCAAGGGATGCCATGAAAAAGTAAATAGTTTAATTACAAATATGTATTGAAAATAAACAAACCAAATGTAAACAAACAAATTATTAATGAAACAAATATTGTTTTGTATTGGTTACGTTGTTAATTGATGTTTGTTTTACATGATATTTATTACAGATATTTTTTATTAAATTGTAATTAAAATATGTAGTGTAATTTTAGAACTTTATTTTTGTGTACAAATTAATGCGTTTTATGATTTTGGCAGCATTTCTTCTTATACATTTTTATCAAATAAATGCTAAACACTATCGATTTACTTCCCTTCCAAAATACTTTAATATTTGTGTGGTATGACTAGCGAATGAAAGTTGACATTTAAATTATTTTATAGATATGGTTTCTTTTAAAACCCTAGAGAAGAATAAAATTGAACGAAATATTTAGGTATGAAAATTTTGCATGAACCCATTTAAATACTGGACTAGGAAAACACAGAAATACATTACTATATGTGGATGAAGATAGATGGCCGACTAGGGTTACTGAAAATTAAAAGTGGGGTGCGTTTAAAATATTTTAAATATTTTTCGTTTATGTTGATTATAACAAAATATTTTGATTTTTAAACTATTTAGTTTGGCAATTATATGAAATAGGAGACGAACGAAGTAGAATTTGCGGTATTAAATTTTTTAAATACATCCCTGAATCCTGTTGCTAAGGTCATTTTAAATGCCTCCTGGTATTGAGTACAATTCTAAACTTCTGTAACGGAATACATGAGGGTCAGTTTCCTTTCAAATCAAATATAGGGAAATATTTTCAAAAGAAACCACATCTATTAAATAATCTAAACGTCAACTTTCATTCGCTAGTCATACCATACTTGTATACTTTTATAACCTTTTTTTTTAAACAAAATACTAGTATCAAATTATGTATTTACTACAAAATATTATTATTGCTGCATTTTAAGTAAGAGTCCCTGGAACTCACATCTCATTATTTCTTAAAAATATGTTTAATTTACTTCAATATTCATATTATTTGCCTATCGTAACGGAATAATGAAATTGATAAAATGTATACTTATGTATGTATATTAATTTCGTTTCTTTCAATCCCTTTTTTTTATTATTTACATATTTGTTATTTTAATGCGCAATGTCACTAATGGTGGCTTTAGACAAAATTTGAACGTTCGATGTTCAAACCATTTGATCAAAAAAATACAACATAGGACATGTTTTAAATATTAAGGTCGTTTATTTCAAATTTTTGTTACTTCGAGGGATTATTTCATCCCAGATTTCATGCACTGTATTTTGTAGTGTTAGCATAAAGATTTTTTGATAAATGTCATATTTGTTTTTGTTTTGATTAAATTTCTAGTATTTTCAGTAAAGAAAAATGAACGCGCAATATTAAAACTCCCTAGAGACAAACCAAACGACAAACGCGCAGATGAAATGTTAAACCAAAATAAAATATAATTATGTAGCTTACTTATAAGTAAATAATGTCCATATAATTTGAACGTGTAAAATGTAACCATTTGATCAAAAATTATGTTGTAAATATTTGTCCAATAAAAGTTCAATTTATTTGATCGTCTAAAGCCACCTTAAAGCACAGAAACTAGCTTCTGTTGCTGTATTACTTGAAGATGGAAGAAGTCAAAGTTATGTAGCTACTCGTAAATACCTAAAACTAACTATATTAATAATTAGAATTAATCTTTTGTATGCTACTCCAATTATATATAAAAAAGTATTATCACAATCGGTTAGTAATATATGTGCTTGTATAACCTTAAAGTGAAACATTAGTTACAGCTAGGTGGCAAAAAAGCTAAATGTCACTTTCTAACCTCTAAAATATAATTGTCATTTGAAATTGAAATAAAAATAATTACTCAATCATTATGAATTTGAATAAAATAGTATACACATCTTGCAGTTATGCTTATTCCAGCCTCGCGCTCACAGCTGCTATATCATCGCTCGGCTGTTCCTTATGGAATATTTTTCGACAAGGTATGTAATGTTTTTAAGTCCGTTTTGAAATGAGGCTTTTCAAGCTGTCAGTTTTTTTTTGGATTACATTTATATCTAATAACCTCATTAAATATTTCAAATTTATTGAAATTGCTCCAAAATAAATGATATACTTGTATATTAACCGACAAATTTACATCACCAATTTTTATCTTCTGTAAAATTTATGGAGTTTAGACAACTATTTTAACCATGTTAATGTTAATCTTTGAAAAGTTTAAGTTTAACTAATTTAATGAAGAAGATCGAAAGCAATAAATCTGTGAAACGCTATTTAAAATCATGAAACTCAATGAAGAACTCAATTTAATTTTTTCATTTATATACGTATAAATTAGCAATTTCATGGCAATAAACATCGTCCTCCAATTAAGAATACATTTTCCGCCGGAAGGAAAAATGAAAAAATATCTGTCTTAATAAAATTAGGGAAGAGTCAATCCTAATAAATTTAATTATGAGTTTTAATTAACCTAATTACTGGTTTACAAAATTAACCAAATACTTCAAACTCTGGGCATGACATTAATTTATTTTCAAAGGAAAAAATTAAGCGTAACAAAGTTTCAGCGGTTTGTATCGTAAGCTGAAAATCCTTTTTTTCATGATTTTTTTTTGCTTCAGTGAATTTCATACGAACAAAAGTATTCTGAATTCACAATTTTCCAGTGACATGAAGGGTGACATTTCTTTTCAACCCTAACGCTTTTTGGATGTTTCCTTTTCCACATCCCCAGTAATATTTTATGTTTCTCTTTCTACATATTTCCATTAATCTGTCATTTTTGTACTGATGAAATTCATGAAATATTGATTATTCCTTCCTAAATTGATAAATTGCTCAAGTTATCAATTTTGTAAATTTTGAAAAATGAGAACGATAAAAGGAAACATCTTTTTGAATTATGGTGAAATTGGAGAATTCATACTTCTTGTAAACAATATTTTGGAGTATTGTTGTAATACAATGCAACGTACAAGAAAATATTGGCAAGGGGAAATGAATTTTTGTAGTCGTAGTTTACACTCGTACAAAATAAAATGAAATTTAATAAACGGATATACGAAGAAAATTGAAAAATAGTAAAAAATAACATTTGTAGTATTCTTAGGTTCTTATACGGGGTGATCGTCGAAGACCAAATAGCAATCTAACTTTTTGCAAATTGCAATTTTGGTAGTTGTGAAAATGAAGAATTTTACTTTTATCATCGTTAAGATACAATTTATTTTTATCAAGCCATCTATTTACAGAATTAATGTTCGTAATACACTTATGAGTTACATTAGTATTTTTACCTGACACAATTAAACTAGTGTCATCTGCATATAAAATCGGAAAACAGTCTTTCGTTAAAGCAGTAGTTAGATCATTAACATAAATTATGAATAAAACGGGTGCTAAGATAGCACCTTGCGGCAGACCCACGGTAATGTCTAGTACTTGAGACTTTATAGTTTGATTCTTAGAGAAATGATCACTATGCTTAAGAGAAACGTATTGGCGTCTACTACTCGTATTTACATACTATACAAGGTGAGTGTGGGAAGACGCCCCCCCCCCCCTTTAACTATTTTATTATAAGTAATAGAAAAAAATCTGATGTGGACACCACACGACTTCCTTATACGCAAGACCAATATGAAGATGAAGTATAGACCCAAGTATAAAATTGCACGTATTTGACGTAATTTAACATTAACATCTATTTTTTATTTTTTCGTTATTTTTTGTCCTAATCTCCTAATCCATAGCAAGCTTCATTACAAAAACCAAAAAGTATATAAGTTTTAAATATACATATCTCGCTTATACAAAGGGCTAATTTAATAATACTTGATGTGCTAGACGCAGAATTTAATTCTCTAAAACTTTTATTTGAAGCATTTATTTCTAAAATCAAAATGAAACCATTTTATTCAAGAAAAACTGTTAACAACTTCAGGTAATATATCACTTCCGGTTAGCTTGTTTTAACCAAAATCTGCTATGTTATTCCAATTGATATAAAAGTCTTATATACCAAATTTGAAACGTTTTGGATTATATTTTAATATAGTTTTTCATTAAAATCTATTATAGGCTTCAAATAAAGTACCATTTCTGGAAATTATGTAATGACCAAAAAGGGAGGTGCACAACTAGATGATATAGAAGTCCTAAATACACAATTTCAACTTTCTACGGCTTACCGTTTTTGAGTTATGCGAGATACATACGCACGTACGTACGTACAGACGTCACGACGAAATTAGTCAGAATGGATTCAGGGATGGTCAAAATGGATATTTCCGTTGAAATCTCAAAACCGAAATTTTTCGCGATTGCAATACTTCCTTTACTTCGTACAAGGAAGTAAAACTGGCTCATATAAAAGTTTTATTATTTTACATATACTATTTGATGGCAGATGTAGATATTTTTTATAAAGTCAGGTTTACAAGATACGACTATTAACTTTTATTTTTGAAATGGCAACCTATAATTATTTTAATAAAATAGAAACCGCCATTTTTTTCTCTTTCGGACAATGCATTATTTTTTATTAATGTATTTGAAAAATTTCGAGAAAAATGAGATAATTTAGAAATATTAGAAATAATTTTTAAACAAATATTATAGGTGGCTATGTGAAAATAAACAAAACATAACAATGTAAAACAATTAAATTAATGTCAAAAAAGGATACATTTGTTTGTTACTTAATTTAACTTATTTTATAAACAAAAAAAAACATTTTGAAATGTTTACGAAGAACGAATAAATTGATATGATTCTAATAATTGGTGAATCGACTGGAAATTTTTCAAATACATTAATAAAAAATAATACATCGTTGAAAAGACAAAAAAATGGTGGTTTCTATTTTATTAAAATAATTATAGGTTGCCATTTGATAAATAAAAGTTGATAGTCGTATCTTGTAAACCTGACTTTATAAAAAATATCTACATCTGCCATCAAATAGTATATGTAAAATAATAAAACTTTTATATGAGCATTGTATAGTTAGAAATTTGGACAGCGAGCGTTTTTTCTACTTTGTCGCGCATGAGCGGCAAAGTGACATTTTGCTTTGACAAAAGAGCGCGCAAATGGCTACTTTGCATATACTGTAGAAAAATAATTTTATTACCATAAAACAAAAGAGAAAATGAGAAATGGTAATCAATATACAAAAAAAGTTTTGGAGTAATTGGAGGCTAAAATAATTATAATCAAATAATACAGTGTCCAAATAGCTGTATGACGTTTCTGCACTATTCATTAAAATGCAATTTAAAAAATTTGATCTCATGCTCGATATAATAAAATTAAAATGTGATAAAGGTTTTTTTTGTAAAAATTACAACTACATAACTAATGGAATTTTGCTAGAATAATTTAATTCCGTAATAATATTTTTAAATAAAATCTAGCTTCAATTATTGGAACTTGATATTAGCCAAAAAAAGTATAATGTAAAACAGACTTACAAATTACTCTAACACAGAACCGAACCGAATTCACTCTTTTTTCAAATTGCCAATTATTCCTACTCTATATGCAAATCCCGAATTTCTGTTCAAAATTTATTGCCCAAATATTTTCAAACGAACACATTTCCACACTGTAATTAACTAGAAAAAATTACAAGTTCTAAATTACTGTAGCAAAACAAACCCCTATAAAACATTCCTGCCTAACCTTTTAACTTTCAACGATACCCGCAGTTGTTTTGCGCCAACCTGGTCACGTGACACCCTCAGCGCCATTAACGGGGTCGTGGCGCCCTCATCGCACTATAAATCAGTTGGTTTTTCACACGCGTAACCCCCATACCACACTTGATATGATACGCCACTGGCCAAGTACTATAAGGATTACACATGATTTATTTGAACAAATGGTTTATTGTTTTTGAAGATATAAAATTCATATTTTAGTTTTTTATATAATCAAGGTTAGTGGTAATTTTGTGGTTTGTTATTTTAAACTGGATCAAACACTGTAAAAATAAACTTTGTATAAGTGATAAATTTTTATGTGTTTCAATTTGGGGAGATATAAATCATTTTTTACGCTGATCAGATAAATCGTTAAATGGGCGAAATATTTGTTTTTCTTGGTCTTTGATTAGTGCTTTAAAAATTAAAAAAATGCATTTGTTATAATTTATTAATACTACTAATAATTAACCCTAACCTTCGATTATTTCAGGATGTGCTAATTTTTGTTATAAACAAATTCAAATTTCATCAATATAGTTTAATAAATATTTATATAACAAGTATGAGTAAGGAGCCTTCGAATCGTACGCAAATTTTTCTTCTGAAAAAAGATATAATTTACTCACGAGTTGCATGCAAAATTTTTTTGCGTCTGTTATAAAAGTGTGAAAAAATGTGCCATAGCGTTACATTGTCTCACTCCGCAGCGTTAAAAAAGTGAACTTTTTTCACACTTTCATGTATTAAAAAAAGACTTACTTTATAAACCTCATTGATAAAAAAAAATTTGATGTGGCCAGCACATTACCTTCCTTCAGTTCTATGTATTTTATACAAATTCCATAGAGACTGTTTCTTGCGTAAGATTCTATATTTCTAATACATTACCTTCCCTCAGTTATATGTATTTTGTACATATTCAATATAGAAAGAGTCTTAGAATTGATTCTATACTATGGCAACCGCACTTGACATTGACATCTGTCTATCAGAATTTTTAAAATTATATTAGTTTTTTTCAGTGTTTATTGCATAGCTGGCTGCTTTATGAAATTTAATTACTTTATAAATTTTAACTCAATATCCATTGAATGTGAAGTATAAAATGTAATCAAATCTATTAGACAATAAAATATTCTTTAATATTTATATTAACATTAAATGTGAAAAAATGATATTTAACAGCGTTTTTTCAAGATAAACTGTAAAAATCTTCAAATGAGGGTACTTCCGGTCGACCAATTATAACCAAAATCAGCTCTTCATAAAGATGTAACGAAGAGGAATACGAAAGAATTATAATTTTTAGAGTTGTAGTGTTGGAGTTATCCACGGAAAAATTCGTCACACACACACAGGCGCACGCACGAATGCACGCATGCATGCACGCACGTACGTACGCACGCACGCACGACGTGCACACACACACACACACACACACACACACACACACACACACACACACACACACACACACACACACACACACACACACACACACACACACATATATATATATATATATATATATATATATATATATATATATATATATATATATATACAGACATCATCGCAAAAATAGTAAAATCGTGTTCTAGGAACTTTAAAACGTGCTTATTCATTAAAAACTCACCATCGAATTTTTTGACCAGAAACAATACCTTCCTTACGGACGACAAAAATGTGTGCTTTTTAGCAGACGTAAAAAACATTTTTTTCTACTCGCGTACGTAAAGTAGTAACTTCACTGATTGATCACTGTACGTGAAGATACCTTTTAATAGTTCTGCGTAAAACGCAGGCATTTCTCATTCAATTGTTGAGATTTGACTTTGACAATTGTTTGACAGCCCAGGCAAAATATTTTCTAATTTTGAATACTTTTCTAGAAAAAGTATATTGTCTAACACATACAATAAAAATGAAATATTTATTAAATTAATGTTTTCTTTTTTGTTTCAGGTATTTGAGTTTTGTTGGAAAGGATAATTATCATTTTTTAAGTAAGTACTATTATTTAAAGTTTACACTTTAGTTAATTTAATTTCATAGATGTGACACCAAAATTAAGAATATTAACAGATTAAAAAAATATTATCGCTCATTTTTAAACTAATATATATATATATATATATATACGTATTAAATAATTAATAATAGAATTATATAGATAGAATCTGTAAGTCTTACAGATCTGCAAATCTGTAAAAATCTCACAAATACGCATCTATGTTGGACGATTAATATAAAATTATACTGAAGAGTGGTAGCCTTCCTTGAGATTTCGTTCATTATTACAGATGTGTAAGACTTACAGATTTGTTCAGAATTGATCCATAAGTTACTTAAAATTTAGGTAATTAATTTTTTAAAACATCGCTGTAAGTGAAATTTTTGGAATTATACAGAGAGCATTTCTACAGTTTTTGGCGAAGAAATATATAAAAATAATACAATGCTCGCCATATTTACCAGATTTGATGAAGAAGAGATTGTTGTAACAATAGGGCTGTTGCAAGAATTTTTATATAGGTTATGAGTATTAAATTTAAAGAGATATCATTCTTTAAATAGCCTCAAATTTGAAAATATCACGAAATATTTATTAGATATTTTTGAAATTTTACATACATCGCCTACTTTTATTTATTTAAAAACGTAGGTGAAAGAGACACTATTTCCTATTGGCTGTGAATGACGTAATGTATGTATTTTGACATCACAGGACTGGGGGGTTGTTTTTATGACTATTTTTGGCGCCAATCTTTTTATTTAATTATTTACGAAAATAACAACAAATTATTAAAATAAAAGTTGTTACTAAGAAAAATATTGCATAAACATTAATTTAAAATACTTTTTGAAAAATGTGAAACAGGCTCATTCATGATTATTTTGAAAGCATTCCAAAAGAAGATTGGTTGGGAGCTTTTAAGAAGTAGAAGGAAAGAATGGTGAAGTGTATTATTGTTGTAGGGAAATACTAATAATAAAATTTGCAAATAATATTGGTAAAACTAAAAGTCCATTAATATAAATTTGTTATATTTTAAATCTGACTTCTGAATTTTCTCCTTTCTTTTCAAAAAATAATCCGAATGTTTTTATTTTTATAAAAATCCGTCAGAAGCTACGCCGTGATTTATTTACGAGGATAACATTGCTACACAAACAAAGAACAAAAAAACAGATGAACAAAATTATCTTTTTAATTATCTCAACCTTTATTTGTTCATACAACAATAACTCTTGCTTCCTAAAGATAACTTTTTCTATTTTTTAGTGTTTCATAAAAAAACACTTTCTATTTACTCATCGTTCCCATTTTTCAAGGGTTCTTATCTCGGTGTATAAACTACTTGCGGACACTAGTCGAATAATCCACTAGTTGTGGTGTGAAATCGGGTGATATAATTTCGGATTTGCGGCTTCTGCGGCGTCAAATTTGCCAGCAGTCACGCAAATGTGCGCTCTCTCTCTTCGCTGCTTTATTACCACTGCAAACTTCATTACATTCGACTAATAAAGCTGCGGCTCAATTGTAAATCGAAATTGGAATGCAATGATCGATGTCCCAATGGCGGGAAGAATAATATTGTAATTTTTGTCTCATTTATTTACACAAATTAGTTATTGAACAGTTTTTATTTTAGTATTTAGTAGGTATTTTAATTTTACATTAATGTAGGATGTTTTATCAAAAGTAATATCTCAAGACGTCCGATTTTATTAGTGATGCACAACAAGGCGAGAGTACTCTCGCATCTCGTCTCGTCTCGTTGCATTATGCGAGAGCGCGAGACGAGAACGAGAGCGAGATTGCAGTTTAAAATTCGAGGCGAGATCGATATAACAACTGCGAGAATCTCGCAATAAAAAGTATTTGTAACTTAATACTACGCTAATTCATGCATAGAACACGTAAATGTGAAAATTATATGAATTCAAAATATTTTTTTGTCTATTTAGAGTCGATTAGTATCGGTCTCTGAGCGAGAAAATGCAAAAATAAAGACAAAATCGGTATTGCATCCAATAGAACTAGTTTTCTCTAATATTTCAGTCCCTAATTCACCCCAGTTAAACCCACGGTTAATAAAACTCTTGTCGCCATGAAAAGTAAAGGATGTTATATTAAGCGTCAATGGGAGCCAGCATGGAGAGAAGCGGAATGATTGGTTGCCAGCGGGTTACCAGTGTAACGGTTTTTTATTACTTAATCTTACTTAAATAGTAGCATATATTTAATAAAAAAAGTGTAGGAACTTTTAGTTACAAAAAATAATTTTTAAATGTTTAATTCGTTTTACTGATGACAAAATGTGTTCTTGTTGATCACAATTTAATGATAAATTGGATATTTTAGAGATAAATTAAATTATTTACTAATTTTTTCTGGTGACCGTAAATAAATAAACATTATGTTCGTATTGAAATAATTTGGTGACCAGAATTTAGTGTTTCGTCTCTTTATTATAGTTATAAGACTGCAAATACATGGAAGACGGTGTTATTGGTGCGAACTTGTCTCTTGTAGTTAAATAGTTACGTACCTAAATACGTAGTACGCAAGCGCTTATTTTTATAGCGAGACTCTCGTGCGAGAACGAGATAAGAGCCAAAAAAATTTTCGAGAACGAGAGCGAGATCGAGATTACAGATCCGAAAACGAGACAAGATCGATATTTTATATTTCTCGTCTCGTCTCGCATGCATCACCAGATTTTATTGATAAATATTTATTTTGTACGAATTTTTTTGCTTAGCAACAAACACGAAAGCAAACTGCATGGTACATCCCGACTCCGAAGGAGGAGGGGTTTCATCTAATGTCAGGTTGCTTGAGTGATTTTGTTTAAAAGCAAAAAGAATGAGTGCTTAAAAATAAAAGAAAATCAGAGAGGTCGTGTGGTATTTGGTGAGATAAATTCCAAAGACAACGCAAAAAATGAAACAATTTAATTATTAAAATTATTTTATTTCTAAATTTGAAATATTAATTGTCACACTGATAGTTATAAACAATAACAACTGTTTATTTACTTGGTAGCGGAAATTTATCGGGGTAACGGAGAATGTTAAAAACTAGTCGTTGGAATTTATTAATACCACCTCAAAATTTTAGGTGTGCCTGATGATTATGGAAAAAGCAGTGAAAAAAAAGTTTAAATTTATAAAATCGAAATAAATGCATAATTTAATGAAATAAAACAGTGTTGTAAAAATTTAAACCACGGAAAATTATTTTTAAAATTTTCGATTCTTCCGAATAACCTCCTTTGGCTTTGATAACGACTTGACAAACTCTGGGCAGTCTTTGTGCCAGAGTCATGCTAGAAATATTGAGAATAAGAAAATCTGGTAGACTGTAGACAACAAAATTGACATTATTATTTATAATAGTATCGCTGTGAGTGAAAATATAGAATTAACTAAAGAGCATTTTCGATATACAATTTGAAAGTTGATAGCTTTAAAGTCAGCCAGAAATTATCTTTTGGTTTTTAAATCTCCCTCTCTCCCTGTAATGTGTTGTACGGCTTTGGCGGTTTTTAAACCACCAGCCATTGATCGTATTTAAGTGTCCCATAAATTATTTTGAAAACATTTAAAAAAAAATTAAATCACATCAATAATTATTTTTTTCATTTTCAAAATATTTTGATATAATATACATACAATAGGGCTGTTGCAAGAATTTTTACATGTTTTGTAAGTATTAAATATTAAAAAATATTACTCTTTAAAAAGCTTTAAATTTTAAATTAATTATTGAATTTTGTGTAATTTGGAAAAGTTACGTGATCTGAAACAAAAGGTAAATAAAGTAGGTTTGGACAAATTGTTTTCTTATTGGCTAGGAACTCGGCTACGAGTCACAGTGCTATGTAATTTGACGTCAGATAAATGGGGGGTTGTTTTTTACAATTACTGGCGGCAATCTTTTTATTTAATTATTTACGAAAATAACAATAATTTTATATGAAAAATACGTTTTAAAAAGTGTGAAACCGGCTCAATAAAATATTTAAATGTATTTTTGTCACTGTCAGAGAGCAGTTCTTTTAGAAATTCCTTTATTAAAAAATGTATCGGAATACATTCGTATTTAGCAACTTATTCAACAGCAAAAAATCTTTAGAAATGCATAAACGTACAACTTATGTTATAATATACTTTTCATTTATAAAAATATTCAATGGAACTTTTATTTATCGTATATTTTTCAAAATCAAATTTCCGCAAATTTATAAAATGTAATAAACGAACGAAAATAAAAACAAATTCTTGTACATATTCTCAGTTATTATATCCCAAGAGCTTCGAAAATACTGCCAACCGATGAGACGTATTGCCATAGAAACAGTCCGAGACCGCTAGGTAGAGTGGAGTTTTGCAGCAATACGTCGATTCAGAAGGTAGTATTTTCTATTATTTTTGATGCTCGTGTGGTATACGCATTGACTAGTTCACAAATGAAATCGGTTTCAGGATATTAAGGCTATGTTTACATGTATACAAAAGTAGGTTGTTAACTAGGTATTAACTGAATCTGTGCGGTAATATATTATTACCATAGTGACATGTCACAAAATAAAAATAAAATAAAATCCAAAATTATTGTTTGCCTGCGTTTCGTTTGCGAAAGAGAGCCAAAATAAAAGTAATAATTTTTAGCTACTTACAGAGTGCCATGAGCACTATCACAAAATTTTAAACAGTTGTATTGCTTGAATTTGGCAGATGACATCTGTCATACAGTTTTTAAAATTATTGAATTCATTAAATTATTTATCATTAAGCATGGATACATTTGCGATCGCAGAATAAACTCAATGGAACAATATTAACAATTAAATATCAATTAATAAACTTTTATTTGTCAAAGTTAAATAATATGACTATTTAAATTGCATATTTTGTCTTGCATGACACTCTGTAAAAAGCTTAAAGACGGATATTTTATTTTACGTTTATTTCATGGCAAGAACCTATTATATTAACAAATTTTGGCTAATTTGATGTAGTATTTAATTCTGAACATTTTTTATGTTTACACTTTAGTTCTAAAATTAATAGGGCAGAATTTACAGCCATATGAATATTTTACCATTGTATCTCCTATGGTCCATAAAAAAAGTAAACACACGGTATATACCGGGTGTTCACTTTTTTATAGGACATAGGAAATACAATGTTAAAATTTTCATTATGCGATAGTTCGTTCCCTATGAATTTTAGAACGAAAGTATAAATACAAAAAAATGTTCAGAATTAAAAACTGCATCGAACAAGCTTCAATTTATTGATATAATTCATTCCTGTCATGAGATAAAAGTAAAATAAAATTTATAATTTTTAGCTTTTTACATTGTGCTATGGAAAACAAAACATTTGTCATTAAGTTATTACAAAGAGGAATAACACTTCCTGTTTCATTAAAAAGGTTTATAATTCTGCTAATAGTCCGGGTCTTATATAATGCACTAAATAAATCTCTCCTTTCTAGCCAAATACCATTTTATCCATTGAATTTTTTCATAGATAATAAATGTATCCATAATTACTGATAAATAATTTAAATGAAGGCAATAATTATTAAATCTTTACGGCAATAACAAATGTCATCTGTCAAACTCAAACAGTACGACTGTTTGAATTGTATGTTTTGTTTTCCATGGCACACTGTAAATAGCTAAAAATTATAAATTTTATTTTACGTTTATTTCATGACAGGAACGAATTATATTAATAAATTGAAGCTTGTTCGATGCAGTTTTTAATTCTGAACATTTTTTGTATTTACACTTTTGTTCTAAAATTCATAGGGAACGAACTATCGCATAATGAAAATTTTAACATTGTATTTCCTATGTCCTATAAAAAAAGTGAACACCCGGTATATATATATGTTAATAGCTGTAACAGTCACCACAACGATTCAATTTTGGACATTTTGACATTTCATTGCAAAATAATAAATCAAGTAAACAATTTTTTTGTCATGGTTACAGTGAATATACGCTCAGTGTACGTATATTCGCTGTAATACACGGTTTCTTTCCGAAATAAAGCATTTTGATTGGTGTAAAACATGATACTGAAATATTCAATCGAAACACGAAAATTTAAACAATTGTACACACAGTATTTTTCCAGAAACATTGTTTTACAAACTGTAACAATTTAATCTGAATTTTATTTCGAATTGGAAGCAAAACAGAATGCTTTTCTTTCATCATGATGGTAAAAATAGCTTGACGGAATTATTGCAAATTAACAAGCTAGCTATAGTTTATGAGTAATTTTCTTAGTGGTGGCTATTTTGGGCCCTTCGTCATCACGTTCGCTTTTGTTTCTCTACATGAGTTGTGGAGCCTTTGACGAGAAATCGATCACCTAATTAATTATTGTCATATTTCATCAAGCTAATTATGATAGAAAAGGAAGTATGAAATAAGAAACACTTGATTAGAGGCTTGTTAATTCAAATTAAGGGAAAAGTGCAATGTTATTAATATTTATTAGGTACTATCAACAAATAAGATTGTATAGATAATATTTTAATTTCATTATGAGTTCTCTGAACTCTTATGTGAGAGGAATTCTACATATTTATATCTACCCTTTTATAGTTAGTATGGTTTGAGTTTTTACTCACGCATACATTTGCCATTGTTCTGTCTCATGCAAAAAAAAAATCGGTAAACAAAGTTCCTCCTCATGTTATCATGTTAAAATTATTTTATGTGCAACCGGACGCAAAATAAGCATTTCGCAGCTGCTACATAAACCGCGAAACGAACGTATTAGATAAACAATCACTTTGACACTTGAAAATTACCTACATTGTTTTGTTTATCAAATGTCAATCCCATAGCTACCTTGAAAGCTAACTTAGTATTTACAAAAAACACAAAAAATATTGTGTACATCTTGTCCGCGAAATCCTTTAGCGCCCTCGAGATTGCCACAAGCGGCCTCGACGACAATTTTTCTCTCGATACGCTAAAGAATGATTTCGCAGGATCACTCTGTACAAATAACTATTAAATATGTGGTATGAATAATAATGAGAGAATAATTGTCATTATTCCCTCTGATGTACCAATCAGAATATTTTTAATAAAATAATAATGAAAGTGCAAAAAAATAAATCAAACAAATAGCCAATGTTCATCACCATTGTTACATCAAAAAACATAATTAAAAACCTAATTTAAATAAAAAAGGGACCCGAACCGTAACGAAACCGTAACCGAAAACTGCACCGATATTTGACTTTTTATGAAACCGTAACCGAAAACCGAAACCTATATTTTATTTCTTCAAATATGGAAACCAAAAACCGTTACGAAAAATAAAATCTTTCTGTAACCGAAAACATAACCGAACCGAAATAATATCGGTACTAAAACCGTAAATTGAAAAATAGGTATTTTTATTAACCCACATCTTTTTCGTAGAAATACTGTGCATGGCTTCAAATTCATAAAAAAGTAGCTTCTTATTTTTTTAAAAAATTAAGGCATTTTGCTCCATTTTTCAATTATTTTTGCAATTATAATAAAAAAATTACTCATTTGTTGACATTTTTCAATCACTCATTTTGTTTAGTTATTACTATTCTAATACAATTAATATTAAAACTTAAAATTAAAATAATAATAATTTACGAAACATATTTATTTTTGTAGCAAAAATAAACTTAAGCACTTTAATGTGAAAACTTTAACTCATAGTTACT
This sequence comes from Harpalus rubripes, assembly GCA_963082715.1. Lineage (NCBI taxonomy): Eukaryota > Metazoa > Arthropoda > Insecta > Coleoptera > Carabidae > Harpalus > Harpalus rubripes. Next base: position 9,656,588 of record OY720451.1, read on the forward strand.
TTTTGATCCGAATTTTATTTTTAAACACACCTTAAAATAAAAGTACCTACCTAACTTTATATTTTTACTTAAAATAATTATTTACAGATTCGTTTCGAATTTTGAATTCCGAACAAGCCGAATATATCTATTAGTACTAGTTGTTAGTGAAACGTGGAATTAAAATGTTACTAATAGGTACTAAATGTATTGCATGCTGCAATAAATAAAAACTAAGCTAATTTTTCATTTAAACCGAAACCGAAAAGAACCGAAACCGTAACGAAAACGAAACTTATTTGATTTTTTAACCGAAATGAAAACCGATATATTTTTTTAAAAACCGTAACCGAATTTTTATTAAAGTAAAAACCGTTAACTGTAACCGAACTCCAAAATTTTTCGGTTCGAGTCCCTATAAAAAATACGTCATGACTTACTTAGTTCGGCGTAAAAGAAACTAAATTGTAAAAAAAAATCTTATAATTTGTATGTCGTATATTATACAACACGCTATAATGGCTATTATTACCTCGGATGATTACAACCCTTGCTCGCTTCTCTCGCTCGCGATGCAAACTTTATCCTTCACAATGAAAACATGCATTCTAATGTCATTGTATAATACAGTATGTTAAAAAAAACTAATTCGGAGTAGGCTATCTATAAAGAAACATATGTCTTAACTTAGAAACACAACACTTATTAAAGTTCATAAATAGTAACGTCACTACTCGCGCCGGGTGAATAGACTTTGTATCAAGTATCAAGTTTCACGCAAAATGTGAAGAAGAACACAAGCAGCTTATAACGGATGTTAAACTAGGTATAAAATTAGGAAGCTACACGATGCAGCAACCCCCATACTTTTATCGCGTAACAAAATAGCAGCGCGGGATCTGTGATACTTGGCGCGAGTACTGGAAGGTTTTAATTATCAATTTGACACGAGCTATTGTCAAAAATATTATCTAAAAAATTCAAAGCTTTTCTTCTTGAATCTTTTATTTTAGAAATTGTAATAAATTACAAAACGTTGAATGACTATATTCTGTTTCCTTCTTTTTATCTTTTCTCCTTAAAATTATATTTTAAGATCAATTTTGACAGCTTGCCTTTTGAATTGAATAATGATCAGACACGCGTTTTTTTGTTCATAGCCTACTCCGGAACTTAATATAAATTGAAAGCCATCTGTAGTTCTAAAAAGTCTTAATTGTTTTTCGGTAAGCCGTAATAGAGTTTTTAATATTCTATGAAGTAGATGTTAAGTTCATTTTGTTTTGAAACAGTGGAGTTTGCTAATAACTAAAGTCACGTAAGTTGATATATTTTAGCACTTATAAAAGTATGTAAATATGTATACAACTTTCGTGGTCAATAAATAAAAATATGCGTGGATAATAAGCAATTTAATAAAATAATTAATAAAAAATATAAATATTATAGTCCAAGTTTTGTTTACCACTGGCAGCTTACGTCATTCAACATTCTTTCAGTTTTATACAAACGCAAATGGTTTCTATCTAACCTAGGCATGATTTACTTTCGTTGTATTGTTATTTTTGCATTTATTTACTTGAAAATGTATTTCGAATTAAAGTAGTTGAAGACCTAAAAGTAATAAGAATTTGAAATAGAGTAGATGTGTGACATACACCGTTTAAGGTTTAATTTTAATATAATTAACCCATGTTATATTCTAATTTGTTGCTTTGGTGGACGACCTCATTTCAGAAGACATTTTAAGTTGTGCAATAGCTATGTTTACTATGTGAGCAATGTAACTAGTTACCTATTATTACCTGTACTTTTATTACAGGCAAACTGTAATATATAATAGCAAAAGTATTAGTTATTGGCAGTACAAATAATAATTCTACATATAATTGCACAATTTCACATGCACTAGACAAATGATAAATGATTTTTAAAAGGTTATTGACTACTTAGTTTCGTGACCAGCAATGCACATACGTATTTACAGCCATGTGGCAACATATATCACAGAGACAAAAATAAAATAAATTACTTACTGAAGTTGAAATAGAACACAATATCATGTTTCAAACGGAAAATAAAATATTTAAAACACAAACACGTATGGTTCGTTGGTATATTTATTGTTATTGTTAATAGTGGAAAATAATTTGTATTTAAATTATGTAATTTTAATTATTAATTTTTTAATTGCTCTACATTCAATTATTTTTAAAAATTCTATAAACATTTAACAATAATAAAATTCATATAACATTTATTGATATTAAATTCTATAAATTCATTTTATTTGAAATTTATTTATATAATTCCACCTCTCTATATTTGCAATAGTGTCTAATATTTACTATTCAATCCAATCTGTATGACTTGCTTTTGAAATCAATGAAAAAATTCTGATACATGCATGTAGTCTGCAGTATTAAATTACATATTCAAATCAGTCTAGCGTATGGCGTACGTGAAAAATTGTTTTGCTATTGATATTTCTTTGCAACTTGTTATCAATGGATTTTTCAGTGTAAAATATATTCTGATCAATAGTAATAAGAGTTTTCTCTCTATGAAATATTGTTTTGAAAGCTGTCGCTGGTGAAAACTTAGAACTTACAAGGGACATACGTGGCGGAGATAAAATTGGCTTCGAGTTTGTATTCATTGCATTTTTTCGCACAGGCCCATCACATTTACATATAAAAAAATATTTTAAATGACAATGCATTCATATTTAAATTTTATGGATGATTTTATAGGCTTTCAAAACTACGAAGGACGCGTGAATTTTCGAGTGTAAATATTCGGAATTTATAGGGAAAGTAGGGTTATGATGAAGAATCAACAGACGCCATTTTGAATTGATTTTCTGCTTGTCAAATAGAGGTTATTTGTAAAAAAGACTGCCAATTTCTCTATTTACGACAATGTATGACAAAATGGGTCGAACGGCGAGAAAAAACACGATGCACGGACGATCATACACTTCTCTCTTCATCGTAAATTTCCGTTCTTCCAGAATTGAGATTCCGTGCCCATTTTTCATATATTGTCTTGATATAACGTTCTCCCCATATAGGTAAACTGAAACGTTTTCGCGATGAATCGCGGCGGCGCTCATGCTCTTTGTAATCAGGCATACATGACGGGATACGGTCGGAATGAGGGCGCTCATCTTAAATCTTAATCACAACTACGTCGTTCGTTTTCTTCGACTGGCTCCCCACTACACAGCAATGGTATAGTTTGCTTCAAGATATTTGCGACCGTACCTGCTTCGACTTCATAAGCGTAGTTAGGGGGGAACTTGGGGGTGCTTAGTACCCCCAGATTTTGAGTTAGCACCCCCAAACAATATTTCTATAAATTTTAATAATTTCATTTTGATTGTTATATTAAATATTATCAACATATTAAGGAAGAACCTTCAAAGCAAAGAAGGGAATTTAACTATCATTAATGATATAATAAAAATATAGATATTAAAAGAAAAGCGAACTGACTATGCCATTTTGTACTCGCGGAGAGTTATTGAAATTGCTTCAAAAAATAACAATATTGAAATTAAACCTATTAAAACTACAAAAATAAAAAAAGCGAGTCAAAATTACTTAAAGATTATTTGGTCGCATCAATAATTGGATCTAGTTCACATGATACTGACTTACATACTCGTGCTGATAATTCTTGATGATGATTCTTTCCGAATTAATATTTACTTTACTAACATATAATTGATGCGATTTTCCCTAGAAAGCCAAGAACTAGCAATAGCCGTAGATATAAATCATAATACCACTTTTGTAATAAATAAAGATATTTTGAAAGCTGACATTACTATTCTAAAGAACATGATGAGCAGTCAAGAATCAAATAAAATTAAAAGTGTACTTAATTACACTTATTCTACCTATATACACAGAAACTTGTGAAAGATTATTCTCTGTTATGTGGAAAATTAAAAACTGGCTGAGCACTACTATGACACAAAAAAGTTTTACTAATTTAGTAATAGGTTAGATAAATATTAAATATTGAAAGTCACCTTTCAAAATAATAATGATAATAATAATAATAATAATAATAATAATAATAATAATAATAATAATAATAATAATAATAATAATAATAATAATAATACACTGAAAAAAATAGGTTCACATTTATAGTTAAAAATTATTCCCTAATACTTTTTTATTAACATCAGATAATAAAATTACTCAAGTAGAATTATTTTCTTTGACTCAGTGGATGCAGATTTGTATGAGAACAAACTTTTATTTTTAATGAATAATCTTCTAATTTAGAAAAAAATATTCTCCACTTTAATGAATTACAAATATTGATTACTACTTTAAAAATTAAATTCTCTATTTTAAAATATAAATTAACAAAATAATTAGAGTATACATTTATTTAGTTTAGAAAAATTAATACTACATTTACTAATATTTTTTTTTAAGACAGCGAATAAATATTCTATAATAGTAAAGATAGCACGCTAAAGATATGGCGTCGTAAGTCGTAAGCAACTTGCGACTCGTTTGTAAACAGTTGAAGTAAGTTTGTGTTCAGTTATTTGTTATAAACGAAAGATGCTGGCTCTTGTGTAATGTAAGTAATATTAAATACCTACGTATGTTGTATACATTAATTAATATCATACATATACATTTATTGTAGCAGAGAAATGTACTAACAAGGCAACAAGAGGAAACCAAGACCTCGGACACACCAATTTGAAAGAAATTGTATAGTTATAAAGTACTTTCCATATAAGGAACATAAATCAACCGATTTTAAGCAATACTGGCAAATGGCAGAGAAATTGATGAAAAAAGTGTAGTGGCTATAGTTTTCTGACAATAAGAAAATTTTAAGGAATGAATATTGAAGAAATAACAAAACACTTTGAAGGTTTGTCTCTCGGTTTGTTTATAATTTATTATTGTTTTTTTTTACTCAGATTTGTAACATAATAAACGATGTAGGTTTTTTTTATAAATAAATTCTTTATTCACTATGAATTTATTTATTTCTCATTCCATATGTATACATCCATTTTTGGTACTAGAAATAAATTTAAACCTAATAATTTGAATAAATTCTCCAAAATAGTATATGTATTTGCTATTTTAAGAATAAGTTTTACTTGAATTAGAATTTGTAATATTTATTTCAGTAAAAAATTTCACTGAAATAGCGATTTGTATTCGGTTATATCAGATATTAATTCAGAAACGTTAGTAAATAATTTTTCTAATTAAATAGAAATTTTAGTTTCTGAAACAGTTAAAAATCAATAGAAATAATTTTTTATTTTCTCAGAAAATATTTTCCTTGTCACGATATTAGAGTACCTTTTTCGCTACTAGAAGCAACCTATTTTTTTCAGTGTAATAATAATAATAATAATTACCTAAGATATTTTGCAAGAATTTATTCTTCTGAATGGAAACAGAAAATTAGCTTCGCGACGTGTTCCAAACTTCCTTTTCACTAAATAAAATGTCACTTTTAACAATATCATAACTATTTTGTTACTTTAAATAATATTTTTTGTTTGTTTATAAATTATTTAAATAAATACTTTTTTTATTTTGTAAATCAACTTTTTTTTCATTAAGGTAAGAGACTTTAGCACCCCCTATTTTTAAAGTCTAACTTCGCCTATGTTCGACTTACGCAGCCTAACCTAACCTACCGCAAAAGTGTCGTTCGTACTTTTTTAATATCTTATTTTTGGTGCACTTTAGAGAAAAATGTTATTCGAAAAAAGTTTTTAGATTAACATTGTTAACATCCAACTGTTTTTGAAATTTTGATTTTCTCAAAAAATTAATACTCGAATTTTGGTTTTAATTTTTTTATTCAAATTCCGAAACATTTTCGGAAAAAATATGAACAGTTCAATGTTGAGATTATATGTAAGAATACATATGATTTTTTTCAGCAAATCCTATTTATAGAAGAGTTATTAGAAAAGTACGATTTTTCGTAATGTTTACAAGTTGCCATCACACGGGCCAAGTGGGGAACGACGTAAGAGACGCTACTAGAACTTGCTACACTCTTACAAAAAAAAATCTGTAGATTGAAAATTATATTATGTATGTATTTATGAATTAACTCATGTACAAATAGAAATTTTATTATATTTTAATTTATAAATATACAACTTCAATAATAATGGGGTCTCGTGGCCGCGTGCCTGAGTGTCAGGTCGCGAATCTGGGGAACCGGGTTCGATCCCGACCGACGCCAAATATTTCCAATTTTAAATGGCACAAAATTGACTCCTGTGGTGCACTCTCCTCGCCAGCAATGAGTGCCCGTGAGGTGACGCCTGGTAAGCGCCCTCACGGGGCAAATATTCATCATTACCGAATCTGTGTACAAGCAGATTGGCACACCCAGCAATGGGTAATAAGCCGTGATGATATATATATATATATATATATATATATATATATATATATATATATATATGTATATATATATATATATATATATATATATATATATATATATATATACATATATATATATATATATATATATATATATATATATATATATATATATATATATATATTATTTATTTATTTATTTATAAATAAATAGATTTTGACTAAAATGACAGGGTTGTAACAAATATTTGAAATCCACGAAATATTTGTGTGGAATTTAATGTTTCATTTGAATTTTAAGGAATACCGAACAAAGAATATGACAATACACCAAATTTTCATTAATCATAAATAAAAGCAGGTGTATTAATTAGCGGGATTTTGAGAAAGTACCATGACTCCGTTTTGACAAATTAGGCTAATCCTCCCCTTACACACAACAACATAAATACCATGCTGTTTTGGGGTGTACCGCGCCATTACAAAGACAGGTAAAGATTTGCAAATATCTTGAAACACACCATACCAACAACCTTCTTATTTAGGGCTTGTGCTTGTATACTGCTATACTGTAACACGAGGGGGTGCGGAAGATGATGATTCTAATAATGCTAATACTCCTTACTGCTTACTCTAACCAGGGCTGGACTGGGAATATGTTTAGTACCGGGATATCCGGATGGGGTCGGGCCAGGCCAGTCATTTGAACCGACTTTTTTTATAATTTTAATCATTATAATATTTTGTGTAATAATTTACTTTTTACCTCCCGTTACCCTTGGAAAGGGAGGTATAGGGATCGTGCTAAAAATCGCATATCGAGATTTTGATAAATGACAACGTTTTAAGGTTTCTAGAATTCAATTTTAACATTTTCACGATGATGTCTGTGAATTTGTGTGTATGGATCCTTCACTTTAACCCAAATATTATCATTCAAAAAATTTTGAAACCTTGTATTGCTACCTTATTCTCTAATATGAAATGGGCCATTAGATTTTGGTGTAAATCAGATAAACGGAAATGGCACTTTATTTGAAGCTCAAAATAGATTTTCTTCGAAAAATACCTTTAAATGTTATTGAATTATATATAGATTCGCATTAATACTTTTTATATATATTTTATGGATAAATTTATAAAATAATATATAATTTAAATCCCGGAACCTACGATTAAAACAAAACTCCTTCTCTTAAATGTATGTAACTGTCAGATAACCGTCACTGTCAAAATACTAATCATTTCAAATTAATAGTAGTAACGTTTTGAAAATAAAATAATAAATTGAACATTAGTTATATGGAAAAGAACTCAATATAGTTTCCAACATGAGTAAATATGTAAGTACGAGTACCTTTGTATTTAAATTAATAAAAATTAAATGGCGGGAGGTATTGTATTGGCCACATCAGATTTTTTTAAACGTCTATGATTTGCTCATTTTTGATATTCTTTGTGTTGATAATAATGTGACAATAAATTTGTACATTGAAAATAAATTTTAATATGCTAACGTATGTAATATTTATTTATGCAACAAGAGTGTAAACAGAAGCTTTATGCCATTTTTTATTGATTAAATCAATTATTATATAAAAAGGTGTAGCAGGTATGTTATTATTTATAATTTCATAAAAGTTATTTGGATCTAAATAAAATACATCCTTATATAAATGATCATTTCATATGTATGATGTCGGTAATACAAAAAATAAGTACCTATGTATTGTGAATTTAACAATTGGTTGTCCAAAAAAAAAAATAGCTATAAATATTGGCGCACAATCAAGAGTAGTAGGGAATTATTTCAAATCAAGAATTTATGTTTTTTTTTGTATCGACTTATTTATTTTTTCAACTTTAAATTTTTATAATTCGTCAGGCCACGAGCCATCACGGGCCACCGGGAAATTCCCGGTATCCCGCCGGGCCAGTCCAGCCCTGACTCTAACGGTGACATACGGACTCTAACTGGTGGACGCTTGGATGGTTAGCGTCCACGACTTCGTGAGAAGGAAGAACATACATATACTTTCACTTACACTTTTCACTTGATACTCGATGAACACTTACTTTTATGTACATGGACATTACTTTATATTTTCTGACTAAACTTTATTAACAATTAAACATAGCCTAATATGTTACATTCCGTAACCCAGCGGGCGGGCGTTTTACACGCGCCCCAAAACTAAAACACTACATGTTCCGACAACTAACGTCTTCACGACGCGACGAACTAATCTAGACTCTCAAACAAAGCGCTATCTTCAGGACAGGATTATCTTAGGGGTACAGGGTGCATAGGCTAGGACATTCAAAATCACGCACGTATACATAATAATTTCTAAACTATTATTTGTTATTAAGTTTACCCTCATCGTCTTACACAGTTATCGCCGGTTACCCTCCGGACTCCCCGACGCACAGTGTTACCACTGCCGTACTGTGGATTGGATTTCAGCTATTATTACATTTATATAAGATGTACAAGTAGCCAGCTTATATCATCCGAGTGTGATAAATACAAATTGCTGTATTTATTTTTTACGAAAATCACACATTGTCGGTCTACGGTCTACGGGAATCGAACGCACGGAACATGGTTCAGGTGATGTCACTCGCTCGGCCAACAAGCCGACTGCCAATTTCTTCCTTTAAAAATAAATAGTTAACCTTTGAAGTATTTTTAAGTATACGAGTGAAATTCGTTCGATTTTGGTGAAGACGAATGTCTCTTTTGTTACGCCTGTTGTTCACGCCTACAAACAATTAGTTCAAATTTATTACATCTTAAGATTTACTACGAGCATGGCCAACACGCCTCTTTCAAGTAAAAAAGGCCATTAATTTTATTTTATTTTTATTTACATTGTTGAGTACAATATTTATTGAAGGAAGTGAAAATAGCAGTCGTTATCTTATTCAACATACACTGAAGATAGAACACTAGGATACAAAACGTTGGTTGTACGAGGTAGGCCATGACTGATGATGTCAGTTGTTTCATTGGAGAAACCATTACTTTAAATCTAAAAATTTAGAAATTGTTGTATTTTCGGTGTTTGAAACCATGAAGATAGACAAATTAGACATAGCTGGAAAGCTAAAAAAAATATCTTTTCAATGGTGTAACTTTCCAATATGGCGTCCATATACAAATTAAAACTTTGACATCATAACTCGAAAACTAATAGTGATAAAAAAATCACCTCTCGAAAGATCATAAAAATTGTCTTAAAATTGTGCAACTTAAAATCCATTATTATTTCACACTTGGAAGATATTTGCAGAAATAAAAAATCTGGTGTGGCCAACACAATACCTCCCGCTATTACCTGGCAGTTTATTTCTTATAATATAGTCTAATCTAATCCAAGTAACTACCTTTTTTAAAACCCCTCAACAGGATTAAATCCCAATTACTGAGTGGGTTCACATTCACACACATCCATGCATTAGTGGAATTCGAACTCGGAACCCCAAGGGCCCTCATGACATGAGGCGTTGCTCTAACCATTGAACCACCGGGATAGAATAGAATTCACTAATCCAAAAATGAGGATTAGCTTAAACATTGTTGTGAATCGTTAATTTTTATTAATATAAATACATACCTACATATTTACTTATGCTGGAAACTGTATTGAATTCCTTTTCTATTGTTCTATTTACTTTTTTCTTTTTAAAACGTTACTAATTTTGTTTTGAAATGATTAGTTCTTTGATAGTGACATATATCTGTCAGTTACATACATTTGAATAACTGCGTTTTGTTTGTTTACAGCGTAGGCTCTGGGATTTAAATTATACATAATTTTATAAATTTATCCATAAAATATATAGAAAAAGTATTAAAGCAAATCTATAGAAAATTTAATAATATTTAATTTTTATAATAACATTAATCTTGAAAAAATATCATTTAAAGGTATTTTTTGAAGAAAAACTATTTTGAGCTTCTAGTAAAGTGTCATTTCCGGTCATCCGATTTACACCAAAATCTAATGGGCTCTTTCCATTACAGAAAATGTTCGAAATACAAGGTTTCAAAATTTTCTGAATGATAGTATTTGAGTTAGAGTGGAGGATCCACACATACACAGACATCATCGTGAAAATGTTAAAATTGGATTCTAGTCATCTTATAACGTGGTTATTTTCCAAAATCTCGATATGCGATTTTTAGCACGATCCCTATACCTCCCTTACCAAGGATAGCGGGAGATAAAAACTGAAAAAAATACATTTTCGCCTATATCTAGTGACCTATGTATTTTTTCTCAAATAACAAAACACCATTAAACTTATATTCCGTAACTTAACCGTGGCGACCAAGGTTCTGGTTACGCGTTCCGTGATGTAACCAAAGCAATTTCAGGATCGCGGTTCCATTTCGAAATGTGGTTCCTGAAAATTTTGATTACTTTTTCGTGACCAAAACGACCACAAAATTTATGTGGTTGTTGTGGTCATTTTTTTAGAAATGATGTATCTATAACAACCTATATTTATTATTTGTATTTATCATACTACGTCAACCGAGACGCCAATATAGACAGTTTGTGAGACGAAACGAGGAAAAATAAGTGACAGTGATAGCATTGTACTACTTTACCGACACAAATTAACCAAGATGTTCCGAATCGCAACCATTTTTCAGTAACCATAACCTGCCCACGTGAACCACAAGATAACCATAACCACGGTCGTGGTTAAGTTACGGAATATACTATAAAATGATGTCCTAATGAAGCAACTTCTCGAAATCCCCATGTTAGCAAAGTTGTCCTGGACACCTTGTATACATGGTTAATAACATAATAACTCCCCCTAGTCATCAGCTTGATTCGAATTTGGATTATCAAAACTACACCCAGCAATTTTAGTGCACTCATTCCTTACATAATATTTATACATTTATTTATTTTTTGTTCTAATTTTAGTTCCTTCAACTGAAAGTTCTGGAAGCAGAATTTGACGTGCAGCATCAGTAGATTTTCTTTTAATGAATCCTCCTAAATCCTGCGGCTTTTCGAGAAATCTTTTTGTCTTGTTAAGTCGACGTCGACAGAAATACAAAGAGTCAATTTAACGAGACACCAAACAAAATAACATTCTTTCAATTAAATTTGCCGCAGATAAAATAAAAATTTGTCGTCGATCTAAAATTTATCGCAGCACACATGTTTCTTACTATAACAAAGTTTAAAACTGTTGTGATGAAAAGTTTTCGTTTTGTGTAAAACAAGAGAAAAGTTTTGAAATGGAAGTATTTCAAGAATTTCAAGATTTTATAAAGTGGAATACTTTTCATTGACAAGCATTCATTTAAATCAAATTACTATTTATTAAAATGTCGCAGGAATCCGCTGAATGCAGGGTTTTTAATATTTATTTGTTTGAATATTTTTGATGACATACATTAACATTCTAAATTTAGACAATACATAAATATTTCGCGCTACTTGTATTATTTTGAAACTATGTATTTCATCCATAGTTACTAAAATTACTAAAGTGGTCTATCTATAACATATGTTTACCTACTTTTTTTCCTTGACTATGGTACTGAATATTTTAGTTACAATCCTAGGACAATAATAACAATACGGTACCAGTAAATAATAAAAAAAATCGTTGTAGGGATCCCTGCGGCATCATCAATACCAAATCAAGCAAAAAATTCTAGATAAATATTAAAAAAATACTCAATAAATGATACATGTCAACAGTATTGTTTGGTTATATTTTTATTCACAATTATTTTGTAGTCGGTTCCCTAACCTTTTAGAGGGAAATACGTCATTCCTTCGCCCTTCGCGCCGCAGCCGGGCTACGTAAACAATCATGCCGCGACGTGTTTAATTACTTCCGGTCGCCTGAACCTTTTGTGTTCATTGTTATTATCCGGTTAAACATTCTAGAGCTCTCTGGAAGTTAATGGCAGCTGTATAAAAGAGACGCAGCTATGCTCGGGAGTTAGTTAGTTACATGGAGAGACATATAGAGACATTCACATAGAGTGTTAGTGAAGCACAGGTGTATTGTGGTGAGCGTATGTAATATAGTGTCTAGTGGAGGACTCGGGAAGTTACTATTAACTGGGATAGCTTTGGATGTGAATACTCGGTAGTGTTGACAAGTATTGGGAAGCTATAGCGTACAAGGACAGTAACGGCGAGTCGGGAAGTTACTGGTATACCGGAATAACTGTTGAAGTGAATACTCTGTAGTATTGAAGAGTATTGGGAAGCTAGGTATACGGGGACAGTAACGGCAAGTATGGATACTCGACAGTGGTGTTGAAGAATTGTGGCATGCGGACAGTCGGTGATAATGAGTCTGTGGAAGAGAGAGAGAGTTACATAAATAGACAGATAGGTGAAAAGTGTGACTTCTGTCCGAGCAGTTGAATATACAAACACTGTTGGGTCAGTTGAGTATATAGACGCTGTGGAGGTCGGTAGGCGGACAGTTAATTGGTTAAATAAATAAATAGTGACAATAATAGTCGAAATAAATAAAAACGTTACAATTGATGTCAGGTGTGAAGTTAATAAACTGTGAATTGTAAATAAAAATAAATAAAATGTCGAAATTAAAATTAAGCATTGTATAATGCAAAAATTATTGGAACGAACAGCACAATACATTAAACTATTTGATCGAAATACGAGTTGTCTTTCAAAACATATGGCGAAATAATGAATAAATAAATCTGTTGCTATTGTTTTATCAGTTTGTAATTTTTTTTTACGAGCTAGCCCGTAATTCTTTCTTTACCACTAGAGACAGGAACTCTATAATATGACGTTTACAATTCTGTATATCGTAAAACCTACAGCCTTGGAAACTCTATCGGTAAATATTTTCTTTAAAAAGCCGATCATTCAAAAAATATAATTAACAATTCAGAGTGAATTACTTGATGTTTAAAATTAATATAAACATCTGTCTAAGTATAGATAGAACAGGCAAATATAAAAATATAGGTATAAATAACGATGATATATTTATTTATTTAAACATATCATTCCGAATATATTCTCCTCCTTATTGATTGATATAAATACTACACTTAGACACGGCCTTCAAGCGTCAACGAAATTTATACGATAAAAATAAAAGCCAACAAATTGTTTCTCACTAAAAGATATGTTTCTTTATTTCGTTAGTGGAATTTAATACCGAGAAAAAATGAAATGATATTGCCGTTATTATCATTATTATTATTGCCACATTATTTTACTCGTAATATATACATTAGTCATTTATGATGAGAAATATAATATAATGTATTTTACTCTCCGCATTAACCAATGAATGTTACAATTTAAACACATAATAATATTGTAAGAATATAAACATATGTTTACTTAGAAATTTCGTACCTGTACCCCAAATCTAAATTTAACTTATTTTAGGGAAATATTATTTCCGTACGGAAGCAAAGAAGAATAAATAAACTATATTATATTCCGTGAATTTCATAAGTGTACAGAACAAATAAGCAAACTTTGCTTGCGTGTATTTCGTAATAAAATTTTCTTGTACGAGAATTTACATTCGGAAACTTGAGCTTGTATACATTTGAAAATTTTACTTGTCATATTTTATTTTCCTCATATCTATAGTGATACATAATGTGGATTATTCTGGTTTTCCGCTTCAATTTAACAGTACATAGTTATAGTTATCCCAAAATTACAATTAAATACTCTACTTTGCACAGATTCCGGCAGAGCAACTTTCTTAGTTTTACTAGCTGGGCAAAGTACCGGAAAGTAGTACTTGAAGTACAAGTACCAAGTATCTTGATGTTTTTAAATGCACTTGAAGTACATGTATTTTTTAGTTTCTAAAGTACTTGAAAGTACCAAGTACTTGAAAAAGTACTTGCCAATTTGGGTGCCAGTACTTTTTCAGATAATTGATATTTTTCTGATTATATGGACCTTAAAAGGTGACTATTGACAAATATTTCAATATGCGATATTTATTTGGTTATTTTAAACAAGAATTCCTCGCTGGGACTGCCGTATCACCTAGCGATCTCATGTTGTAAAATTGACGTTATATGATCGCCAAGCGATGCGAGAAGCTGTACCGAGATGTTAGAATGACGTTATTGTTACGTCATGCGATCGCCAGGCGATACGCAAAGTTCTAACACTGTAGTTCCGTAATACAAACATTATGGCCCAGTTGCATATAGCATTGTTAACTTTAATCACGTTGTTAACTTTAACAAGGCTTCTTTTCCAATGTATTTTTGATACGTATCCATGGTTTCAATGTGTAGTTACACATGATCTGCTAACAACGCTTTATGCAACTGGCCCTATATGTATATGCAATATACGCAGATTAGAATTAATTTATTTATGCCAAAAAAATTGCAAATATATCTTTACTTTCATATTATCGCTAAAAATATATTTATTAATGAAATTCACATAACACCACACCTCTGCAAAAGAAACACTGACAGACAAACAAAGTAATTCAAGTACATTTAAAGTAATTCAAGTACATTTCAAATACTTCAAGTACATTTAAAATGCTTCAAGTACATTTAAAGTACTTCAAGTATTTTTCATTGTTTCAAGTATTTTACCAAGCATTAAGTACCAAGTACATGTGAATAGACACTTTGTTAAGTACAAAGTACTATAAATAGAAAGTACTTAAAGCACAGTACTTGAACTACTCAAAGTACTTGCAAGCCTAATAAAGTACTTTTCTTGCAAGTATTGCCCAGCTCTGGTATTGTGAAGAGAGTAGAGGTAGTAAAAACATATAATTATTAATAATATCACAGAATTACTATATATTTTCAAATATCTGTATATCATGAATTCATTCGCATTTTGGAATCAAGCAACCTGTGAATTTTGTAGTAGCCTGTGGAAACAAAACAATCAGTTCCAACGGTTTTTCTGTAGCCGATACAATATTTTTGTTCATTATTCACGTTTTTCATTTCAATTTTTAAGAATACAAGTCTCAGAATAACAATTGTGTAATTTAGTTAGTATCTAGTTATTGGTAGAAACATGTAAATATTGAAATATCGCAAAAATATAATATTTAAAATATTCTTTACATCCCAATTCAATTCCTGGTTTCGAATCAAGCAACCTGTGAAAACAAACAACGCTTGACACGTCAGATGGTGTAACTAGTATTTCGTTGTTTTACGTTTACTGTCATTTCTTTGGGCTTTTGTGTTTGGTTTTTGTTAAACATTGAATAGCCACGGAGATGAGACTTTTGTTAGTGAGTGTAGTGGTATGATTATCAGTGGAAGCCCTTTGTGATTGCCTGGACCTCTAGGGATGCTGGTAACAGAGAATCTAATTAAGGTTGGTAACGTAGGTTAGGAATGTTATCCGCCACGAAATAGAAATAACTGTTATAATTAATGATTAGGAAAATGGTTAGGGTTATAATTAAATATAGACTTAAATAAAGTTTTGTTTGCACAGAATTTAGAAATTAATTTTGGTGTGCTATTTATGTTATTATGTCTTCTGTTCTGTATGTACATATGTTACATTCATAACATAATTTTTGAAGGATGTAAAAACGAGTGTATTTTATGTAGGTACCTATATGAGAGTATGTTAATTTTTGTAAGATCTTATTTGCTGATATGAAGGTACAATAAAAGTGTACCGAAACATCAGTTGTGTAAGAAAATGCTGTGATTATGAATTCGAGTATATTGATATAGTTTTACAGTAATAATATCCGTGGCAATACAGCACTATTTATGAATTATTGCTGGGTATGGCAATCTGGGTAATATTTTTCATGGACAATCATGAATGCAAAATACCTAGGTTATTTTTGGGATTTTGGGAGATAAATGGTTGATTTTAATTTTATTCTTTTTACATATTTTAGTAATTCACACGTTAACTGCGGAACAAAAATAAGGTAGTATTGCGTAATTTGTTTTTACTGTGGTGCGATACATATCTTCGGGGATATGTACTAGATGTTGACTATAGTTCCATCTTGTGTGCAGATAAGTAACTTTGTAGCTGTTTTCAAATATCTATCTTCTAGGTTTATATCTGAACTTATTTAAACTTAAATCGTACATACCTACAGGGACTAAAACCGCACATATTTAATTTAAATTGAATACATGGAAGATAAAGTTATGTATATAAGATTTATAATTGTTTTATTTAACAAAAATAACATATGGCATATTCTAGTAATAACAATAACAAAAACAAAGTAAATTTACATTATTTTTCCACTTCATTCCAGTGAAATTTTTTTTTGCTAATTCAAGATAATTTTTTTTGTCTAACAATCTTATAAAAATAAACTATAATAAAGTACATTTCGCGAGGTTTAGACTGTCAATGAAAAGAAATAAAACGTACGTTATTATAACAAGTTCATGCAAGTTTATACAAATCCCCGGCGATATGTATCGCACAGAAATAATAAATAATTAATTGTGTGCGTTACATATCGCCCGAGATATGTACTATATTATTATAATCTAATAATCCTGTAGAAAAGGACATTTAAAATGCTACAAGAATCGTTAAAATCGGCCCACAATTAAAAAATATATGCTCTCCGCACCTGAAGAATGAAATGGCGAAATTCGCTTTTGCAAGATGTCACCATCTGGTTACATATCGCTGGCGATATGTATCGCAGTTAACGTGTTAAAAAGTATCATAGAATTATTGTTTTGCGCGAAGTTATACTATTTTGGGCGCGTGACCAACTGCAATAAATGAGTAATTCGAATTATCTAGTGGCTGATATAGGCAGAAACTGAAAATAATGGCACTTAGGTACTTTATGTGATCTGAAAATTATATGAATCCAATATTCTTTTGAATTTTGGATACGATTGGTATCGATCTCAGAATGAGAAAATGCAATATAACAGAATTGGTTTTTGTCCAATATTATATTCCAACCCCTCCTTCTCCTTCATCCAAATTAAACCACGATTAATGGAGTTCTTGCTGTCCCTTAAAAGTTAGGAATGTTAGGAAGCGATGGGAGCCAACACGGAGCGAAGCGGAATGATTGGCTTGTGGCAGGTTCCCAGTATAGCGATTGCGTTGCATTGAAATTTTAAATTTTTATTTTTCGTCGCCTTAACTCTAGCTTCTGCTTCTACCATATATTTAAGCAAGAGTAATCATCCGCTACTTCTGCATAAACTGTGCTACAGACAAAGTTAGGAAGAAATATAAACAAACACGAAAATAGGTATTCGAATTATTACAGTACAGAAATAAACGAACAGTCAAAATCGCTGGAGTCTCACAGACTCCACTCCACCACATGACCACTGCAGAGTGGTATGGTGACTACCGAATGAAAGTTGACGTTTAAATTATTTTATAGATGTGATTTCTTTTGAAACCCTAGAGAAGAATAGAATTGTACGAAGTATTCAGGTATGAAATTTTTGCATGAACCCATTTAAATACTGGACTAGGAAAGCACAGAAATACATTACTATGTCAGGCTGAAAATAGATGGCCAACTAGGGTAACTGAATATCAAAACAGGGGTACGTTTAAAATATTTTAAACATTTTTCGTTTATGTTGATTATAACAAAATATTTTGATCTTTAATTTAGTTTAGCAATTCTATGAAATAAGATTATTTTTTATTTCCTCTAGTAATTCCGACTCGAGGGTTGCTTACACCTGAGACGAACGAACTAGAATTTGCGGTATTAATTTTTTTAAGTTCATCCCTAAATCCTGTTGCTAAGGTCATTTTAAATGTCTCCTGGTATTGTGTACAATTCTAATCTTCTGTAACGGAATACATAAGGGTCAGTTCCATTTCAAATCAAATATAGGGAAATGTTTTCAAAAGAAACCACATCTATTAAATAATCTAAATGTCAACTTTCATTCGCTAGTCATACTATACCGATCGACTTGGCTCTACTAGACTACAAGTATAGTAGAATCCAAAAGTATATTCGGTTCATATGATTTTCACTATAAAATACACGTAATTATAACAATGTTAATTTGTAAAACTGTATTCTTTTTCAGTAACTTTTCTTTCAACTTTCAACATACTATTGCCATTCTTTTTTTTCATAAGCAGATTGATATAAAAAAGAATAGTTGTAAAACTTAACAATATGTTTTAATAATTTTTAATTAAAAACTAACTTTTAAAGTATGTAAAATGGAATAAACGACTGATGTTGTTGATGGGAGGAATAATAGCAGGAATGCAGTCTAAATTTGTTTATTATTTAGTCTGAGGCCAACGTTTCGCTGCCGCTTACAGCTTCATCAGGGCAAAAGACTAAGGCGTTAAAAAATAATAAATAAATATATATGTTCAAACATAGTGTTATCGTCAAAAAATAAAAATTATTCTATAAAAATATTAACAATCGTCATTCAGATGACTTAAATAGCTTTTTCTTAATTTTATTTAAAAAAAAATTAAGAAAAAGTTATTTAAGTCTTCTGAATGACGATTGTTAATATTTTCATACAATTTTTATTTTTCGACGATAACACTATGTTTGAACATATATATTTATTTATTTTTTAACGCCTTAGTATTTTGCCCTGATGAAGAAGTAAGTGGCAGCGAAACGTTGGCCTCAGACTAAATAAACAAATTTAGACTGCATTCCTGCTATTATTCCTCCCACTAACTTTTAAAATTTATTGTAGGTACAAAAGTTTTCGTAAAATAAGTGTATCGGCTTAGAAAAAATATACATATTTCCGTTTAATAAATTCCTAGTTAACGCACTATATTAAGCGTGTGGCAGCTTTAAATAGCCCTCAATATTAATTACTTTTGCCATCAATTAACTATGTTTACAAAAATATTTTCATTTGAATTTCACAGTTAATTTCCCACACACATGTGTTTAAAATAATACTTGTTTCCAATCAAAACTTCGTAAAGTATAAGCAATTTTCTAAATATTTATAGAATATGCGGAATTCCTCTCATTATAAATTTATTTGCGAGGGCGGAATATTTTTATGAACCATCTCAACTTACTAATAAATTCTTAATCTTTTTTGAATACTTGGATCAGATGAACTTGCGACCCTGTTCGGAAGTAGGGGGGATAGGATAGCGCATTGCAATCACTGTAAAATATTGCCTCTATCCCGATAAAACAGATTGCTTTTTCAGAGCACGCTTTTCTTGAAGTGCAGAATGTTTTAAAGAAGTTTCTTTCTGTATTTATATTTTTATTATCTAGAAACACTGGATTGTATCGTTTTATGTCTAGATTTAAAACTTTATAGATGATATAGAGTTAGTAATTCAACTTTTTAATTTATTTTGAAAGTTTAAAAAGTTCTTTTTCTACCTTTAAAATCATACTTTTACTATTGGAATTTTGTTAATAAAGCCAACAGTTTAATGATGAAGTTGGATGCCAAAAAATAAATGAGTTCTTATGGGCGTATAGTGTGTAAAATAAATTCCGTAAGAAATGTATTACATTTTCTTCATCGATATTAAATGTCAGATTACGTATTGCGATCAATGTGTGAAGCTACTACATCACAAATGAGTGTAAAAAAATTATTTTCACCGATTCGCATTTAAAGTATGATATTAAAATTTTCTAATTTTCGCTTCATATTTTTGTACAGGAGTAGCCATTCCTCTTAAGTCACTACTATATGTACCCTGTTTTTAAACTAGGTGAGGTAACTTTAAAAAATTGATTTCAGTAATAAAAAATCTGATACGGCCAACACATTACCTCCCGCCATTTACAGCCCGTGTCACAAAAAAGATTAAGCTAATCCTTATTTTTGGATTAGCAAATTTTAATCTAATTTTGGTAGTTTATTTCTTAAAATACAGTCTAATCTAATCCAAGTTACTACCTTTTTTGCTCGCTTTTTTGATAATAAAATGAATATTAAATTTTAAATACCGGAATAGAATAGAATTCACTACTCCAAAAATGAAGATTAGCTTAAACTTTTTTGCGAATCGTTAATTTCTATTTTCTAAATACATAACTACATATTTACTTATGCTGGAAACTGTATTGATTTCCTTTCCTATTGTTCTATTTACTTTTTGCTTTTTAAAACGTTACTATTATTAATTTGAAATGATTAGTTCTTTGAGAGTGACATTTATCTGATTACCGGGTTACATACATTTGAACAAACATTTGAATAACTGCGTAATCAAGGAGTTTTGTTTGTTTAAAGCGTAGGTTCCGGGATTTAAATTATAGATAATTTTATAAATTTATCCATAAAATATGTAGAAAAAGTATTTATGCAAATCTGTAGAAAATATATATATATATATATATATATATATATATATATATATAGATATATATATAATTATAATGTTTAATTTTTATAATAACATTAATCTCGAAAAAATAACATATAAGGTATTTTTCGGAGAAAAACTATTTTGAGCTTCTAGTGAAGTGCCATTTCCGGTTATCCGATTTCTACCAAAATCTAATGTGCTCTTTCCATAATAGAAAAAGGTCGAAGTACGAAGTTTCAAAATTTTATGAATGATAGTATTTGAGTTGGAGTGGAGAGTGCACACATACATACACACACACAGACAACATCGCGAAAATTGTATTCTAGGGTACCAAGGGTAACGGGAGGTAAAAAAAACTAGATAAAATATTTACAATATTATAAATTATTGAACTTTCAGTTTAATTAATATTACACACTTATGCCCAGTTGCAGAAACAAATTCGAATCAGTTTCCTTATTCTTATGACATTTTAATCATTGCTGTCAAAAAAGCGCGTTGTATTTGTTCGTTTTGATGATCCGTTAATTAAACAAAGTCTTGATGAACGTTTCTGCAACCGGGCATAGAATTTGTAAGAAATACATCTGTTTTTGAACGGAAATGAATGAAAAGTTTATGCGGAATAATGACTAAATGTCAATATGGAAAAAATAGTTTTGGTGTTCGGCAGTTGGCAACCTACATATATAGATTAAAATTTTGAATTTACTCCTTTATAAATGGACAATACAGGGACTCGATTTTGTAACTTTAAATTCTGTCTGATTTCAAATTCTATCGGAATTGGAATTTCCCCAGTACGAATTCTGCTGCTCCAGAATAGTAGAATTTGAAATCTGTCCGAAAAAGAATTGGGGAAATCTCAATTCTGTCAGATTTCAAATTCTACTGGTCTGGAGCAGCAGAATTTGAAGTGGTGAAAAGCCAATGCCGACAGAATTTGAAATCAGACGGAATTTAAGTTATAAAATCAATGCCTAGGATGTTATTTAAGTAGGTAGACGAACGACAACGCTTAACCGATGGTAGAACTATTCCCATAGATAGTAAATCTGGCAATAATTTTTGTTTTACATGGTTTCTATAAGAACTGAAGTCCCTTAAAACTGACCAATTACGTCATACAGCTTGACCGGTGAGTCGTGAGCTGTGGGGATGAGTAGTAGGGCTGCTGGCAAGGGATTCAAGTCCCTCCCATAATTTGAAAGAAAGACTACTGCGCATCCAAGCTTGTCGGTCCCGACTCACAGGTCTATCTGTAGCTCAAAATTTTGTAAAAAAAATCAATATCAATGTGTTCTTTAAAAAAATGTTGATTGTCAAAATTGGCGAACAATTTATATTTTATTTATTTGATAATCTCAAAATGCCAATTACTTTTACCAATCAAGAGTATGGTTGTGCATTTGGTTTATCGCGAGGTATTACAAAATAGTCTATTTTATTTATTTTAGCATATATGGCTATAAATACCATCGTCACAAAATTTAAATGTTGGTATTAACAATCAAATATAAAAATATTGTTGGTCGACGTTTCAGTTGAAATTGAATCTTGTAGCAATTGGGTCCATTTTTATCGCGAGGTATTACAAAATCAAAATAGTCTATGATCTTACATGTCACTTGTGATGTCAGGTGTACCATATCTTTGCCAGAGAACACATTGACCGGTAGTATTTACTCTTAAACAGGGGTGATTAAGCGTTGACTAAAATAACAAATTCAGTTGTTTTTTTAATAACCCCAATGTATTTCTAAATGGTAGTCATGGTAATTAGTTAGTCAGGGTGACTAAAATTTTGAGTAAATACTACCGGTCAAAGATTTTATTTTTTTACACAAAATTTTAAACTGACGTAATTGGTCAGTATTAAGGAACTCCATTCTTATAGAAAGCATGCAAAATAGAAATTATTGCCAAATTTACTATCTATTGAGTTAGTTCTACCATCAGGAGGTACAACGCTTACTTAAATAAAACTCTGCGTTGTAGTAAAAATATATTCTTCCTCATCAATAAAGAGTTGCTTTAGTAACGAGATTTCAAGAGATAAAGAATTTTAAAGTGATCCATTATGAAATTATTCCGTCTTCACTATAGACAGGATTTATTTCATTCTATTTTTAAATGCTTATAAAATAGGTTTTCTTCGTTCTTGTGACTCAATGTATATAAATACATTTATACTTATGTTGTTATGTTTACCTGCTGTTTTAGTTTCGCATAATTTGATTAAACTTTATTAGTTTGCATATCGCATTTACACAAACACATAATATGGGTGACCGAATTTCAGAAATAAATATGAGCAACAACAAAAGCATATTTTACATATTAAGTTTCAGGACAAGTGCTGGAACGTTGAAAGCAATTGAATCCAGTCAAATTATTTCCTGCGGTCATTTTATAAAGTTATTTAAAATTTTGTTGCGTATTTTAGTTTAGCACCTAGCTAATATATTTTTTTGAAGTATAGTTTATAGTTGTAAGTGAAAATATGGAATTAATCAGAGAGCATTTTCAAAGCCTATCTAATTTGACAGGTTTTAAACAGCTTAAAATTTATTTGACAGTTTTTAAGCGTTCTCCTATAATTAAGGCCCTTTTTATTCAGAGCAGTTACCTACGTTTAGTGATAGGAAATTCCCGGTAATTTATTTTTAGGAAATATTTCGTGGAAATATTCCCGGGAATATTTCGATATTGGGAATTTTAATTTCTTTTATATTTTAATTTTATATGGTAACTATGTAGGTATCTAATAAAATATTTTATTGCATATCTCATTACTTTACTTTTAAATAATGACATGAATTTATTTTGCATTATACATATATGTCTTCTCATTAGATATCATATCAGTGATCTAAATTTTGGAAATGAAAACAATACAGGCCGCGAAATTGAATTTCGCGACCGTTGTCATAGCAGCGGCCGCGAAATTAGACGAACAATCAGTTTGACACTTCAGAATTGCATGGTTTTGTTTATTAAATGTCAATTCCATAGCCACCTTGAAAGCTAATTTTCTATTTACAATTAAACTGTTTGTCCTCGAAATCCTTTAGCTCCCTCGAGATTGTGTGATTTCGCGGCCTTAATATTCAAATACCTATTTTCAAATATTACAATCTAAAAACTAAAATTCTACAAAGAAGTAAGATCTTCCTTGACTGCAGTTTTTTTTGTTTCCATTTTTCTAAATTAAATATAACAAGTCGCACGTCTACTTTACACCGTGTCCGGAAAATTTATCGCCGGTAAATTGATCGCGGAAAATTTATCGCGGAAAATTCACCGCGTGGAAAATTCATCGCCGGTAAATTGATCGCCCGGAAAATACATCGCCGGTAAATTGATCGCCGGAAAATTGATCGCGAGGTAAATTGATCGCCGGTAAATTGATCGCGTGGAAAATTGATCGCGGGGAAAATTGATCGCCGGAAAATTAATCGCGAGGACAATTGATCGCCGAGGAAAATTGATCACTAGGATATTTAAGCATACAAAAAATATTATTTATAACAAAACAATGGAGTACATTTTACTTTTTATAAGATATACTCGTATTAATAATTTAGTTTAAAATTACTTACCTACCTATTAAAATATTTTGCCATATCACTAGATCTGTTTTAGACAAATTATATATCATGTATGAGCAATGTTAGTGATTTGGTGTTATACTCTATATAGCGATCAATTTTCCCCGCGATCAATTTACCGGCGATGAATATTCCCCGCGATCAATTTTCCATGCGCCAAATTTACCGGCGATCAATTTTCCTCGCGATCAATTTTCCGGCGATCAATATTCCGGCGATCAATTTTCCCCGCTGTCAATTTTCCACGCGATCAATTTACCGGCGACCAATTTACCTCGCGATCAATTTTCCGGCGGTCAATTTACCGGCGATGAATTTTTTCCGCGATGAATTTTCCGCGATAAATTTACCGCGATCAATTTTCCCGCGATCAATTTTCCGGGAACCATGTTTGACAGAAACGTCTGTAGTAACCGAGCATCACCTGTTACCGAGCTTACCGCGCAGTTAACTATATGTAAAATGTAACCCGGTTACTTGAATAAAAAATATAATGTGGACACCACACGACTTCCTTGTACGCAAGACCAATATGAAGATGAAGTATAGACCCAATTATAAAATTGCACGTGTTTGACGTAATTTGACATTAACATCTATTTTTTATTTTTTTGTTATTTTTTATCCTAATCCATAGCAAGCTTCATTACAAAAACCAAAAAGTATATGTTTTAAATATACATATCTCGCTTATACAAAGGGCTAATTTAATAATACTTGATGTGCTAGGCGCAGAATGTAATTCTCTAAAACTCTTATTTGAAGCATTTATTTCTAAAATCAAAATGAAACCATTTTATTCAAGAAAAACTGTTAACAACTTCAGGTAATATATCACTTCCAGTTAGCCTGTTTTAACCAAAATCTGCTATGTTATTCCAATTGATATAAAAGTCATATATACCAAATTTGAAATGTTTTGGATTATATTTTAATATAGTTTTTCATTAAAATCTATTATAGGCTTCAAATAAAGTACCATTTCTGGAAATTATGTAATGACCAAAAAGGGAGGTGCACAACTAGATGTTATAGAAGTTCTAAATACAAAATTTCAACTTTCTACGGCTTACCGTTTTTGAGTTATGCGAGATACATACGTACGTACAGACGTCACGACGAAATTAGTCAGAATGGATTCAGGGATGGTCAAAATGGATATTTCCGTTGAAATCTCAAAACCGAAATTTTTCGCGATTACAATACTTCCTTTACTTCGTACAAGGAAGTAAAAACGTCATTAGTTTACATATTTGGTAGATTTTAGTCACCAGAAATGAATTTGAAAATGTTAGTCTCCCAAAAATTAGTTTGAAAACATTCCAAAAGAAGATTGGTGACATAAACATTATTTCATAGTGACGTTATTTCGAGACTATAATTGGCCGACTATTCCCCACATCTCTTGTAAACGTTGGTGATTGGTGAAAGGTGGAACACAGTAAGTGGGGTACTCTCCCTTACCGCACCGGCTTTGTTTGGGGTCACGGACTAAACTAATTTCATGTGAAAAATATAATACCAAGACCGTATGCGAGATATAAATAAATAAATTAAATAAATATATCATCACGGCATATTACCCATTGCTGGGTGTGCCAATCTGCTTTGTACACAGATTTCGGTAGTTTATTTTGAAATACTTTCCACTTTAATTTTCTTAACTAGGTACTTATTTTTATTACCGGAACTGCAGTTAACAATATTGGTTACACTACTTGTGCGTAGTTTCTACCCTCTTATATAAACAAATTCTATTTCTGTAACATCTCTTGCAAATGAAAGTTCTATGTAAATGAGAATCCGTCTCATTGTACTAGCCTGAAAATGAATCCATATCTATAGACATTAAACGACGGTAAATTCCTTCGGGAAGCGGTTTAATTTACTATGCAACCCAGACACTCAAGTACACTCATAGAGAAAACAAGCAACTATAATTTGTCTGGAAGTTATTGTGGTTAATCCATTAAAAATCCCAGTTATTATTATTGTACTTTATGGTTTACTATGAGGTTTATTACAATGAAACATGAAATATTTTTATTTATCCTTAAAGCAAGAATATAAAACAAGAAAGAAAGAAAATTGTGTTTTGAACAACTTACCAGAAATGAAAATATTTAAAAATATTATTCATTATGAAGTTAAATTATTTTACTTAACCAGTTGCATCGATGACACTTAAATTTTAACCCTCCGTCTGTCGGCTGTAGTCTGTGAGTCCACGGTAAATTGAAGTTTTTAGATAATTTGTTTATTATCTCTTTCAAAATTTCTACAAAAACAATACCTACATTTTTAATATTTTATTTCATTATTTGAAGACGAGTAAGATTTATTAGAAAACTAGTAAGAGATAATGAAAAACCCCAATCAGAAATATTAAAGTTAAACTAAACCTAATTCACAAGTATAAAGTTTTTAAAAATTATGAAGATATCCAAAGACTTCCAAAAACTGCTAATATATTAAATTTTTGGGAGGAATTGTTAGACTCCGTGACGATTGCGCAAGTTGAGATAGCAGTTACAACTACACAAGTTAGTGTGGAACGGACATTTTCTGCAGTGAAATTCTTTTTGGAACTTCAGCGAGTAAATATGTATGTCTGAAGAAATATAAGATATTTTGATTATCAGATTCAATGAAAATTTCTTTACAAAGTAAATTTATTGGTACGGGTATTTTTAATGTAAATAATTCTTTTTGTTTTTCATTTTTATTATTTACTTAATAGAGTAATATTATTTTGTTATTATTGATCATATCGCCTTTTATTTATCATACTCGTATGTAAATTTTTTTTATTTCAGATACATATTTTTTAATTTTTGGAACACGAACCGGAACTGAACCGATACCGAACCACCTAAAAATATTTTTTCTGAACCCGAACCGAACCTGAACCCAATTTTATTTTCATTTCTGAACCTGAACCCTAACCGAATTAGTTTTTCTGTGGGTTTCCGATCCCTGGGTAAAATAGGACAAAAAAAAATGCGAATTGAAATTTTGACAGCAATATTTAATTTCTCATTTGATATTTTATTTCGATACGATATTGTCCACGGTCATGGTTTATAAATATGTACTATAGGTGTGTTAACATATGTTTACGAAATGAGCATTCACCAGATGTTTGGAAAATACTTTAGTATCGGCGTTAATACAAAAATATATATCCAAGAAATTCAAAATTTTATGTTTTCTAATTGTACGTATATGTCATACCAAACAAATATGTGGAAGAAATAATATTCAAAATAAACTGTTAAAATATCTCGATTATTAACCGTCCTTATAACTCACTTGATAGTTAATAGTGTAACGTTTTTTTAAATTTATTTGGGTGAAGTGTAAATATTAGACAATTATTATTAATTAAAATAAAAGTTTATTATAACGATAAATAGATAAATATTAAACACTAATTAAGACTACGAATATTATAAAACACTTAAACACTAAGATTATTTATTTAAACAATATATAACTCACTTATTTATTTCTATTACTATATTTTTTTATGTACACCACTTTTCGACTATCCGTTTATATCACCACTATTCGTTTCACGACGCTTATTTTTACCAAAGCCTTCGCTAACAGTGCTTATATACTCCGGCGTTTGTATTCGAGAACACTATTCCAGATAAAAACATCAAGTACAATAGAATACGTCACCCGAGTAATTAAAGAAGTTCGGACAAGTCTGTTGACAACGCACGACTCTCCGTGGCTATTGCGTCATTGCTAAAAATAGACACTCGCTCATCGCTGCGGCGCGGCTGCGACAGCGCCGGCAGCAGTGGCGGCGACGGCGGGCGCGGCACATTACAATAGTATATTTCAAAGACGCTCGCGAGCAAGGGTTGTAATCATTCGAGGTGTATACTATACTATATCTACGACTAACTTGTTACATGCAGGATTTTTTAGAATTTCGTTTCATAATCGCAAATTAATAATCCACATGACATATTTTTCTTTAAAATCAAGTTAACATTGCATTGTTTTGTGATGTAGACATGTCATTTTGTAATATCAATTTTTTGCATCTTTATTTTATTCGAAATATTCCGATTGGTGCATCAGACGGAATAATGACTCTCATTTTAATTCACAGTGGGATTTTCATATGGCATTATATAGCAAAAATCACATAATTGATATACATATTATTTATTAGTCGACGATAAATAGATAATTCCTATATTTCTTCAGAAGTCGAAATTCGAAAATAATCATTCATCACCAGACATAGCTATCGGAACGCATTGGTTGTATCTCATCGCTTTTTATAACAATTTTTATGTAAGCTATTAAGCTCTGCCATTTGTTACACTTGGATTTTTTTCAAATGACAGCTTATAACAAATCTTAAATCATAACAAATGAATGTCACTGATAAAATATCTGATGCGATCTATCGTCATTACATTCTTTTGTTTTTTTTTACTTTTTACTTCCTTGTACGAAGTAAAGGAAGTATTGTAATCGCGAAAAATTTCGGTTTTCAGATTTCAACGGAAATATCCATTTTGACCATCCCTGAATCCATTTTGACTAATTTCGTCGTGACGTCTGTACGTACGTACGCATAACTCAAAAACGGTAAGCCGTAGAAGGTTGAAATTTTGTATTTAGGTCTGCTATAACATCTAGTTGTGCACCTCCCTTTTTGGTCATTAGATAATTTCTAGAAATGGTACTTTATTTGAAGCCTGTAATAGATTTTAATGAAAAACTATTTTAAAATATAATCTAACACTTTTCAAATTTGGTATATAAGACTTTAATGTCAACTGGAATAACATAGTAGATTTTGGTTAAAACAGGCTAACCGGAAGTGACATATTACCTGAAGTTGTTAACAGTTTTTCTTCAATAAAATGGTTTCATTTTGATTTTAGAAATAAATGCTTCAAATAAAAAATTTAAAGAATTAAATTCTGTGTCTAGCACATCAAGTATTATTAAATTAGCCCTTTGTATAAGCGAGATATGTATATTTAAAACTTATATACTTTTTGTTTTTTTGTAATGAAGCTTGCTATGGATTAGGACAAAAATTACAAAAAAATTAAAAATAGATGCTAATGTCAAATTACGTCAAATACGTGCAATTTTATACTTGAGTCTATACTTCATATTGGTCTTGTGTACAAGGAAGTCGTGTGGTGTCCACATCAGATTTTTTGTTATTTGAATTTGTATTCACAAAAAGCCAAAATAGCATCAATACTCATCAATAATAATAGAATCGTTTATGGCTTATTTTAGAGAAGAACAAATCAAATAATAGTTATTGAAAAATGAATTGTACGCATATTTGTTCATATTAATGGTAACCGTGTTTTACTCATTACTCGATGTATCAGTTTAGGGTCCCTATAATCATAATCAGAGTTCTGTAGATGAACAAAATGACGGTATATTTAGATTGAACCGGATGAAATGAAACTTTCAAACTTTGACACTTTACAGATTACGTTCAATATATTAAAACATCTTTCACTTATGACATAAAACAGACATTTTACTCAAAAGTTATGTACTCATGCGTTACAAAACAAACTTTTCGACGCATTAAATTTTTAACTACGTGCGTTTATTTTAATTTTACAGGTTATGTTTATCAAAACTTGATTATATTTTTTTTTTTTAAATTAGGAGTGAAGTATGATTAATTAGCGTCCATTTATAAACTAAGAGAAATTCAAAATTTCCCAAGTACTCAAGTACAATCTATACATTGATTATGGGCACTGACCGCTCAACCAGGTTTACACCAAAATTCCAATATTTATTCCATTTCGACATTTAGTCGTTATCCCATAACTTCTTTCATTCAAATATAAACAGTTCTTATAAAAACTAAGTGTATAATATCATACTAATTAGGCTGAAAGTTCAATAACTTAAATTTATTGTAAATATTACATTACCTTCCGTCAGTTCTATGTATTTTGTACAAATTTCATATAGAAAGTTCCTTGCAATGGATTCTATTTCTTGTACATTACCTTCCAGCAGTTATGTTTTTTATACAAATTCCGTACAGAAAATTTCTAGCAAAAAATCCTATATTAACTCTATATTCATTGAATATGAAGTATAAAATGTAGTCAAATCGTATAGAGAATAAAATATTCTTTAATATTTATATAACATTAAATGTGAAAAAATGATATTTAACATAGTTTTTTCTAGAAAAACTGTTAAAATCTTCAAATGAGGGTACTTCCCGTTGACCAATTGTAACCAAAATCTAATCAGCCCCTCATATGGAAGTAATGAAGAAGAATACGAAAGAATTATAATTTTTGAAATTACACACACACGCGCTCTAATACTACAATTCCAAAAATTATAATTCTTTCGTATTCCTCTTCGTTACATCCATGTGAAGAGCTGATTAGATTTTGGTTAGGATTGGTCAACCGGAAGTACCCTCATTTGAAGATGTTAACAGTTTTTCTTGAAAAAACGATATTAAATATCATTTTTTCACATTTAATGTTATTATAAATATTAAGGAATATTTTATTCTCTATACGACTTGAATGTATTTTATACTTCATATTAAATGGATATAGAGTTAAAAAATTAAATATTATATATTAGCCAGCTGTGGTATAACTCAGGAAACAGCTGCTATATTAAGAAAATTCTGATTGAAAGGTGTCAGTGTCGAGTGCAGTTGACAGTATGTTTGTGTTATAATTTTACTGGAAATATAGGATCTTTTGCTTTCTGTATGGAATTTGTATAAAATACATACAACTGTAATGTACAAAAAATATAATCTTTTGCAAGGAACTTTCTGTTTGTTATTTATACAAAATACATAGAATTGACGGAAGGTAATGAGCTGGCCACATCAGATTTTTTATCAATAACTTGATAATGAAGGACAATCAGAAATTACCACTCTTTATTTTCGATTTTGAGCCATCTTGTATCTTCAAAGAACATGAAAATGATGTATGTTCAAAAAATTAATTCTGTTCCGTATTTGTGCTTATTTTGAAGACCTTTGTAGTTTAACGACACAACTGAAACATTTCCTTTATTGTTTTGTTTCGGTATGTCGTATGTGGCCCGGCCATAATTTTTTATTCGTTCCGGAAACAAAGGCTAGGGTTAAAAGAACCGCCGGTGTTTTGGCGATGTGTATGCAACCCGTTCTTTGACCCGCGCTAAAATCACTGGTCTGCTCAATTTAGCCATTGATTATTGTTCTAACTCCGCTGGGAAATGCGATCCCAGTTTGTCATTACAGGCGCAATTAATCCGAAGATATTTTTAAATACAACAGTAAATATTAGTGTGAAAGTTTCCTCGAATAGAAGAATCATTTTCGTCGTAACTAAATGCAATGTAACTCATTTCATTGTTGCGTAAGGTGATTGGCAATTCGAGATTTAAAAATAAACTTTACGGATGGAGGGAACAGGAAAAACACAATATGAAATGGATTAAACAGAACGGAATCGTTGTTCCGGCAATAAATTTACTTTCAACAAACATATATAAGCCCTAGAGACATCAGATGTAACCCATGCAATTTTCGAGTTTTATATACCGGGTGGTGAATAGGAAATACCATGTTATTTTTTACTATGGCAATTGTTGCTTCCTTCATTATTTTAAGTAAAAAAGCTTTCTGTTAATGATTTGATTGGTTTGATTTGCAAACCGAATTCGGTGAAAAATTATTTATATTTCAACATAATCAATTGTGTCACAGTGACTTTTATAAATTAATGTCGACAATATATTATAATTATAAGATAAATGACATCAACTTAGCTGTTACTATTATAAAAGATTTTTCCACAAATTTAACCTGCAAATCACATCTTGATAAAATAACTCCTACTTCCAAAAATGCTGCTACTCTTTTACAGTTATTTGACGTATTTGTTAGATCTAAAATTGAATATTGTATAATAATGTGTTTTAATGATGTCTAAATTATGAAATAAATAGTGTCAAGAGAATCCATCCCACATTTCATAGGTACTGTTATTACAAAAGCTCTGGCGAATTAAAAAATAACAATTATATGGAGTTGTTAGAATATTTTCATTCTTCTTTTGATACCAGGAAGCAAAATTTTCAACTTTTATTTTTATACAAATTAATTAATAATCAAATAGATGATATAGTTTTACTATCTTTAATAAATATTCACGTTCCATCAAAACCTACTACAAATTACGTTTTCATATAGATGTCCTAGAACAAATATTTTATTTGACTCACCAATTGTCTCAATGTATATAACACAACAATTATGTGAATTCTAATAAGGATATTGATATTTTTGGAATGAAATTTACTACTTTCAGAAATTTAATTTCTCACAGTAGCATACGTATGTAATTTTCAAACAAGTTCACATTTTTTTCTGTTAAATTGTAATATGAAATATTTATATGTTTTTTTTTATTATTTTATCATTTTACTCTGTGATTGAGGTTAACCTTGTTGAGTAAATAAAGATGTATTTAAATAAAAGTAGTACAGCATAAAAATCTGCCTTAGAACCAATAAGCAAAATTAATTTTCAATGCCTTGTAACAACAGAAATTAAGTATGAAAATAATAGGTATTTATTTATCATTTTTTGTAGATTTCTGAAATATAGTTATTTGTTTAACTAGGTATACTAAAATACCAGATTTACAGCAGAATCTGTAAATCTGTGTTTAGTGCCGTGTTGAACACATTTTTTTGCCGATTTTAGAATTAATTTTAATTTAGTGATTTTTTTTTAAAGTTATCGCCATCAATTTATGTTGCTATGCGTTTATTGAACGGTTGCTATTTAATAAAAAGTGACATTTTACAGACAGTTATCAAAAAAATCCCACTTTTAATGTCAATCGACAAAAAAATCATATTTCAACCGTTTTGGGTCCAACGCAAGAGGAAACGGAAGTAAGGAGTAAAGGATTCATTAATGTTGACAAGCAGAATAAAAATAATAGTATCATCGAAAGTGCACTAAGGAGTCTAACTATTTGATATTTGTCAATCTAATTAAATTTTTCACTCAGATTGTATAAAACAAAGACGAAAGCGGAAGAATCTCCTGTCATGCTTTCTCTCCTCTCAAAATATGAATATGAGGGTGCATTCCAGTTTATATATTGAGTTCAGTGATTAATACCAGTCGATGGGTAATTGCAGAAAAAAGTATAGTATATGAGGTTTGATCAAAAACTAACGAGATTTTTTTAATTTCGTGCATTATTCGTTTTCGATTGAGCACATTGTTTTAATCGCATTGGTACCATGTTCTGTTAAATGTATGTCATATTTCATTCAATTTAGTAGTATGTGTTTGTCAACTACATATCGAAAAGAAATTTGACACGCTCGGCAAAAAACACTTACTTTTTTTAAACTAATATTTTATTTATTAAAATGGGATAAATAAAAATTTCTTTTCCTACAACCGTGCGTGAAAAGTACTTCTCACGCACTCATCACAGTGCGTAAAGTATCACTTTTCAAGCACTAGTGCGTGTAAAGTACTTTTCGCGCACTATTGCTTGAAAAGTTAATAAGCGTTGCTAGGCAACATTAAAATTCGGTTAATTTACCTGTCAAGTATATAGTAATTAGGTAGTAAATAATAATAAAAGTAATAAAATTTATTAAGAAATATGAATATACCTACACCGTAAATGAAACAAATCTAATTTTTTTTAACAGATTGAGTACTGATCTAATTTTTAAGAAAATAAATATTTTTTTGACATGTATTCTAACCTAACCTAATTTTTATTAATATTAAATATACAATTTGTACATTATACAAAACTAATCATCGTCTGTCTGAGATTCTTCCAAGTTACATTTTGTACAGTTATGAGAAAGAGTACTACCAGTATTTGAAGCTGCTGGATGCCTGTACACTCAGTATTATGGGAAACATCAATACCATTTCACTTGTAGGAAAAATGTTGTATGCAACATGTGTGTAAAATAGTATTTTTTGTCTCGTGCTACTATTTCCGCATTCTGCTGCGCCTCATGCGTAAAACATCGTATTCGACCAAAAAAGTACTACTTTACACACTTGTTGCATAAATAACTATTATCTACGATAGTTTTAAGATTATAAAACTGTTGTTTAGTAACTATATTTCATTAGTCACGGGTTGCCGAGCAACGTGTAATTAAATTTTTAAACACGCTAAATTTCTAAAAACCCGAGTAAATATTTTGTTATGACAAACTTCCCATTTAATATTGTGAATTCATAATTATTTTTTTTAGATACTCGCTGCGCTCGTATTTTAATCCTGGACCATTCGTCATTCGTGACTTAAGACTAGCTTTACGTACTTGTATCATAAATAACAATTAATCACTCGTGACAGAATAAATATATGGCCATAACAATAAACAAAATTTGCGCTAATAACTAAAAATTTAAATATAAATGTCATATATCATATACAAACAACTTAAATTTTTATCAAAAAAGATTTTAAAGATAGACGTTGAAAAAAACTCGAGAATAAAAACATTTTATCAACGCGCAGAAATTAGTAGGTACACTCGGTTTCCTCCTCGTGTGCTAAACTTTCCGCTTGTAGATAAAATTTATCTTGACTCACTTGTACTACAAATAACTGTTACATATTTGGAAAATATCAATATAACGAAGTAACAAACGCCGTAATTAATATTTAATATTAAATTAACAAAAGTTAGCAAAAGGGCGTTGATATCTCTGACTGACCTTTTGACGTGAAGCTGAACGACCGCAATCTGTAGGAATCTTCATCCAACTCTTCTTCTTCTTGCTGATGCTTTCCATATGATGTTCTTTGGTCCGGAATTTCCAAAAAAGCTGTACTCTTCCTATGATACACCGAAGTTCCTCTTCGAGTAGAATTCCTCCTTCTGGAACCTGGTGACGGTTCGTGTTCTTCCGCCAACTTGGGCTCGCTATTATAGTGACTCTTCAACTCAGAGTGGTTAGCAGCTGCAGCGACTGCAGCGCGTCTTCTGATGGACCTTCCGGAGGCAATCCTCGCTGATTGGGACCTGGTGGCTGGTCGCCGCTTCCGTTGGACTGTTGGGGTACCCCCTTCGGGGGTGTTTTGGGCACTGCTGGCGGCGGCGGCTAACGCCTCCATGCTTGCCGAGCCGGTGCCGCATATGGACGCCGACCGGCCTTTGCTACGCGAGAGATACGCGACGTCGTCCGACATGATGGGCTCCGCAGTTGAGCGTCGACTGATGCGTCGCGGCGCGGTTATTCGGCTTGGCACGCGCCCGCGCTAACGCCGCTGCTCCGCCACGGTTATTTCGGGAGGCAGACTCCTGCAGATCTCTTCCAAGCGCACGGAGAAGAATACACAATATGCTCGAGGCAGTACGTTCTTATTTTCTTGTCTCCCTTGTCTTTGACCTCCATTCATTTTTTTATCGACCAACTTTAAATAAACATAAGTATCTCCAAACATACTACCTTACTCTATTAACCCGGTACACAGTTTTTGACTCATCCCACTTAACTGCTCTAAAAATTCCTAGAGATTCTTAAAAATATAACATCCATTGCATTCTATATTTTACGTAAGTACTTACCTTACTATACATTCAAGATCATAAGAAGTTATATTTATTTTTAAGCCTTAGGCCAATGGTTCTTATCTTAACCTTTTACCATTTACTAGTCACGGCCCTATATAGGTGTCCGTTTTTCGAGGCTCACCATTAGGATCTCGGAATCTCGGAAATTATAAGAGATGCAAAGTCATTTGCCCCATTAGCAGATCATTTTAAAAATGTATTTTTATATTTTGCGTTCATAATGAAGTCATTACGATACGCAATTGCGTATCGTAATGACCTTCATTTCTATACGCATTTTTTTGTTTTAGACGGTTGGTACTAGATGACGTTTCTTTAACCCATTTTTACCTAATTTATTTTTAGTTAATTGACAATTCATTTTAATAATATAATTTTGAAATTATTATTATTTTTTTATTTAGGGAAGATTATTTACATGAAAATGTACAAATGGTTACAAATATAATCACAATTAATTTTAAAGCAAGTTTTAGTTCAAATATAAGAAAAAAGAAATATTTCCTGTACACTGAGGCTGAAAGGGTTAAATTGTCGAACGTCAAACCTGGAAGATAAGAAATTTCAATATAACCTCAAAATTTCTTTTTAGTTTGTAGAAGGCGCAAAATATAAAAAATAGTATAAAGAACTCATTATATAAGACTTTCTTTCGCACTTGTCAATTAGAAAACTCGCTAACGCTCGTTATCTAAATTTTGACGCGTGCGAAAAAAACATGTCTTATAAAACACGTTCTTTAATATACTATTGTTTTTCTCGAAAAATTCATAGGTCACTGGATAAATGCAAAAACTCAAATTATGCTGATTTTTACCTCCCGCTACTCTTGGTAAGGGAGGTATAGGGATCGTGCTAAAAATCGTATATCGAGATTTTGGTAAATGACCACGTTTTAAGGTCCATAGAATCTAATTTTAACATTTTCACAATGTGTGTATATGTGTGTGGTTCCTGTTTACGCTCTAACTCAAATACTATCATTCAAAAAAATTTGAAACCTTGTATTTATACCTTATATGGAAAGAAGCCATTAGATTTTGGTGTAAATCGGATAACCGGAAATGAAGCCCAAAATAGTTTTTCTTCGAAAAATACCGTTAAATGTTATTTTTTCGAGATTTATGTTATTATAAAAATTAAAAATTATTAAATTTTCTATTGGTTTGCATCAATACTTTTTCTATATATTTTATGGATAAATTATTTATAATTTAAATCATAGAGCCTGATCTTTAAACAAACAAAAGTACTTGATTAGACAGTTCATATATCTCAAATGTATGTAACTGACAGATAAATATCACTATTAAAGAACATCATTTCAAATTAATAATAGTAACGTTTTAAAAAGTACATAGTAAATATAACCATAGTTATATGGCATGGATTTTAATACAGTTTCTAGTATAACTAACACTAAAGGATTTCGCGGACAAGGTGTACACAATATTTTTTGTGCAACCGTAAAATATATGTAATTACAAATTTTATTCATTTTAAACAGTTTAAATGTAAATAGAAAGTTAGCTTTCAAGGTGGCTATGGGATTAACATTTGATAAACAAAACCATGCAATTCTCAAGTGTCAAAGTGGTTGTTTACCTAATTTCGCGGCCGTTACCATAACAACGGTCGCGAAATTGAATTTCGCGGCCTGTATTGCGGCTGCGAAATGCTTATTTCGCGTCCGGTTGCACAAAAAAAATGTAAGGTGGGATTATATGAGAACCAATGACTCGTCAATTTATTCCCGCCCAAACAATTAATGATATTTTTTGTTGAAAATTGTATACTTTTCCTACGTGTTGTACATAAGATTTTTTCTACTGGGTACCGTTTGGAATAAGTGTAAAAATGTTTGTTAATATTTAAAATAAAATTATTTGTTACAAGAAATACCAAAATACTTTTCCACATTGAGTGTGGAAAAAAATCCTAATTCATATGAATATTTTCCACATAGTAGTAAAAAACATTGACATACGCATAAATGGATGAACAATAGTGCTTAAATATTTGTTTTTTGAAAAATATACTACACCTATTCGATTCAGGCTAAAATAATTTATTACAAATTAATGCAGAAATCTTTGTGGTGTATTTCTCTATGATACAAATGTATCGCCATTACTCATTACTTTGATATACACACCCAGTAGGTAAAAAAAAAAACAATCATGAACGATTTATTTCAATAATGGACCAATTAAACACAGCAGTATATCTGGTTGCGTGCAAAATTTTAACTATGATAAATACATGCAGGATTACGGTTTAAACATGGTTCAAAGGTGACATTTATTTATTCTCTTTTCGTTGTAAAGACAATAAAAATTTTCATCGCATACAATTTAAACTCATCCCAAAAATAAACACATCTCATTTCAACTTTATTCTAATTACGAACTTTTCTCTTTTTTATTTCGCGATATAATAATAAAATCCCTACACTTCAATACAGGAGTGGTAATTTATTTTAAATGTAAATGAGATTGTTGTGCGTTGTTTCGCACAAAACGATTAATTTTGGCGATCAGGCGAGTTTTCCACTTTCCGTGATTATATCCTGAGCGCGGTAGAGCAACAGCTGTGGCCAGGAAGTCATTGATAGGCAGATACAACGTGTACTCCTACTTCAATTATTGAGCGAAATGAGTTAAGGTTTACGCTACGTGCTACGTGCTACGGGCACTTGATATATCGAATATACGATATGGAGTACGTACACTAGAAATATGTATGATTAAAATGCAAAGGAAAAAGAAAATTTGCAAAATTAAATTTTTTTTTTTTTGTATTGAATATTTACTTTTCATTTCCAAGGGTATTCAAGTATAATCTCGAGCTGAGAAAGGATATAAATAAAGTTACAATAAATCAGGCAAGGAAAGAGATGTTTCTACTATGCCGGAAACGAAATAATAGTGTAACGTCTTTATTTATTTGGGTGAAGTGTAAATATTAGACAATATGAGCTACTTGCGTGCCATTTTTTTTACCTTCCGTCACCTTTAGGTAAGGAAGGTATTGTCTTTGGTCAAAAAATTCGGTGGTGAGTTTTTAATGAATAAGCACGTTTTAAGGTCCCTGGAATACGATTTTACTATTTTTACGATGATGTCTGTATGTGTGTGTGTGTGTGTGTGTGTGTGTGTGTGTGTGTGTGTGTGTGTGTGTGTGTGTGTGTGTATGTGTGTATGTATGTGTGTCCGTGTGTGTGTGTGTGTGTGTGTGTGTGTGTGTGTGTGTGTGTGTGTGTGTGTGTGTATGTGTGTGTGTGTGTGTGTGTGTGTGTGTGGGTGTGGGTGTGGGTGGGTGTGGGTGTGGGTGTGGGTGTGGGTGTGGGTGTGGGTGTGGGTGTGGGTGTGGGTGTGGGTGTGGGTGGGTGTGGGTGTGGGTGTGGGTGTGGGTGTGTGTGTGTGTAACAAAATTTTCGTCTGCGATAACTCTAATACTACAATTCCAAAAATTATAATTCTTTCGTATTCCTCTTCGTTGCATCCATATGAAGAGCTGATTAGATTTTGGTTATAATTGGTCAACCGGAAGTACCCTCATTTGAAGATTTTAACAGTTTTTCTTGAAAAAACGATATTAA
The DNA here is from genome assembly GCA_963082715.1 of Harpalus rubripes. Lineage (NCBI taxonomy): Eukaryota > Metazoa > Arthropoda > Insecta > Coleoptera > Carabidae > Harpalus > Harpalus rubripes. Next base: position 9,696,126 of record OY720451.1, read on the forward strand.
ATATCATTTTTTCACATTTAATGTTATTATAAATATTAAAGAATATTGTATTCTCTATACGATTTGACTGCATTTTATACTTAATATTAAATGGATATAGAGTTAAAAAATTATAAAGAAATTAAATTTCATAAAGTAGCCATAGCTATGGAAACAGCTACTATATTAAGAAAATTCTGATTGAAAGATGTCAGTGTCAAGTGAAATTGACATAGTGTGTTTATCTTATAATTTTTACTGGAAATATAAGATCTTTTGCTTTCTGTATGGAATTTATATAAAATACTTACAACTGCTTTAAGGTAATGTACAAGAAATAATAATAATAATAATAATAATAATAATAAATCTTTTATTTCTGCAGACACATAGAAAACGTCACAAAATAATAATTTTCTGTATGAAATTTGCATAAAATACATGCAACTGCGGGAAGGTAATGTGCAAGAAATAGGATATTTAATTTAGCAAGGAACTTTCCGTATGAAATTTGTACAAAATACATAGAACTGACGGAAGGTAATGTGCTGGCCACATCAGATTTTTTATTTAATATTTTTGAAGAGGCGATAAAAACTTGCTACTCATATTTTTTCTTTTGGCAAAATTTTCATTAATTGGCCAGAAAAAAAATAATGAAATTTTAATATTTAAATTACCGCCATGTATGACGTAGAATTACGCCGAACCAATGAATGGCCGTAAAGCAATAACATAGGTACGTCCAATAGCAACGGCATCTGTTTGACGTTTGAATAATAGTTTGGAGGTTAATATTTTCGTTTGTCATTTTAATCTTATACGTTAAAGTTATAAGTTAAACTCCTTCAAATTCCTGCTTAACAAATCGAAATACGTAATAAAAGTAACAGAAACCACGCAAATTGTAAATAATAAAGAAGAGAGACAATGACAGAAAAATGAACTAATGTCAAAATCAAATTAAAACTCGCACTCGCTCGCCATCTACAGATTAGATTCTTAAATATGCATCCCTTTCTCCAGTTCAAAATAATGACGTCAAAGAAAATCTTCTTTCTTAATTTATTAAAAAGCATAATTTTTTTTAAATAAAATTTATATTTTTATATACCTTTTCAACTTTACTTTAGGTATTTAGTGAAATATATCAGATTTTCAGTACCACGCAAGAAGTCTATTATTATTAATTAAAATAAGTGTTTATTAAACTATAATGAAAATGACTATTACTAATATTAAACAATTATTTAAAAAACTAATTACGACTAAAACTATAATTAACTAAATAACACTAACATTATTTATTTATTTAACCAATTATATTACTAATAGACCTTTTCAATTTAAAGAGATAGAAGGTATGCGCAATGGGGATCTGCGCATAGTAAGAACAATTGAAGTCTATGACGTTTTTGCCTAAAAAATTTACACGTAAAATGTGAGAAAAATCTTTGACAACTTTAAAAAACATCCCGAAAGAAGTTACAAAAGCTTTTATTGGAGCTAAAATGTCTAACGATGTAAATTTTCATCGAGAATACATGTATTTTAATCACTGCATTATTTTTGACGTTTCGTTTGACAGCCCAACTGGCAGTTGTTCCCGCCATTTTCTTACTATTTGTAGCGATAGAAAGAGATAGCCGTTAAATTGAAAAGGTCCATTATATTTTTTTTCACTATTAATGTCACTATTTATTTATATAACGTTCAACTGTCCGACCTACCGACCTCCACAGCGTCTTTATACTCAACTGACTCAACAGCGTCTGTGTATTTCAACTGCCCGGACAGAATCACACCTTTCATTTCACTGTCTGTCTATTTATGTAACTAACTGTCTAACTTATTTATTAATACGACTATTTATTTATATGATCTTACTAATTATTTATTTCGACTATTTATGTCTCTGTTTATTACCTCATTATTATAGAAAAGCGGTAATATAATTTAAATTTATTAAAATTTTAACTCAAGCATATTGCTACATTTTAAATCGTAAATTGTTATTAATCACAGAAAACATTTAAATTAAATGTCACACATTTATTATAATTATTACATTGTGCACTTACAATGTGATTACTATTATTTGTGATCAGATGCTTTTAAAGTAACTTGTGTTTGTTCTCCTTTCCGGTATATAGTGAAAACAATTCTTTGGTTTTTGAGTTCCGTCATTGTAGTATAAAAATCTGTGATGTTTCTTACTTTCCTCTTATTTATTTCCACGATTACATCACCTGCATTCAGCCCCGCTCTGAAAAAAAAATATTATTCAAAAACTAATAGATGTAATACGATTAAATATATAGAAAATTAGTTTCACAAATTTTTCATACCTGTCTGCAGGTGAATTTCTGACTACGTTCCAAATCAGAACTCCCACTGTTCCGATCGGAAGTCTGATGTTTTGTTCTTTCAGCATATCTTGTACTACTTTTTCAGATAAAGCTAAGGTTGTTATTCCAAATTTTGGTTGTTTCATTGATTCTTGTATTTTTGCATTTTCCTCTGAGTATTGTTTACTTCGATTAATAAATTCTTTTACGTAATCTAAACAACATGTGATAACAATGATTGTTTTCAAAACATTTTTTAATCAATAGTGTATTTCACATAAATTAATTTTTACAGTTTGGTTACTTAAATGCACTAGTAAAAAATTCTGTTTGGGGTAAGTTTTAAAGTACAATTAAAGTTTGCATCGTTTCGAAACGGCATTTGTAATGGCGCCCCAGAATGACGTCAGCATATGACATTACTATGATGAAAACATGAAACTTTTACTTTTAAATGGCATGTATTTAAACGTTCATTATTTTATTCAATTTTTCTCAGTATTATATGGTTTTGTTCAGTATTTTATGTTCAGTGTAAATAATAATTATTCATTATTTTTTATATTTATTTAGTATTATTAGTTCTTTAAAAAACATTTTTTGTTCAGTATCTTTTCATATTTATTCAGTATTGTGTATTAAAAAAATATATATATAACCTAATTTAACGCTGAAATTCGCGCCTGTATAACTCGGTTTTGAGATTCGACGAAAACTTAAAAACGGCGCCTGGCGACATCTATGGACGTTCGTATCTTCCGATACACGTCGAAGTTGAGTCCCAATAATATACCTATAGTTTTATGACTTTGTCAAGTGCTTGTAGGGCTTATCTTATAGTAACTTGTATAGTAAAATGAAAAGCACTATAAGATCTATGGTAGGGCCCCACAAGGTTGCCAAGTATACAGCTTGTGTACCTTGCCTGTGTTGCCAAATTAATTTAAGAGTAAAAGTAATAAATAAAATTGTAAAACTAGTTATTGGTAATGAATATCATGTTGTCATATTTTCTGACACATAAACTTAATATTTAAAATATTTTTTTTATAAAAGTAGAGCAATTAGTTCTGCCATCATCGATGTAAAGATTTCTTGGCGCGTTAAATTTGAGAAACCCATCAGTTCATATTGAACGCTCTATTTTTATAAAAATTAATTTAAAAAATAATTTTAATGTGTCAGAAAATAAAACAACGAGATATTTATCAATAATAACTAATTTTACAATTTTATTTATTAATTTTACTCTTAAAATGATTTGGCAACACAGGCAAGGTACACAAGGTGCATATTTGGCACCCTTGTGGGGCCCTACAAGCACTTATCAATGTCACGTGTCTGCCCGCGCCTCATATGTGCGGTTTTGAGAATACGGCTGTTCCAAGAATTTTTATATAACTTTTAAGTACTAAATTTTAAAAGATATTGTTCTTTAAAGAGCCTCAAATTTTTAAAAAAAACGCAAAATATCCATTACATATTTTACAAATAATTATTAAAATTTGTTTAATATTTTGAAAAAGTCACGTGATCTGAAATAGAATGTGACGTCAGAGTACATACAGTTTAACATGTGACAAACTATCGCCCACTTTTATTTATATAAATAACGTAACAGTTTTCCTATTGACTATGAATGACAATGACGTACTATATGTACTCCGACGTCACAGAATTGGGGGGTTGTTTTTCATAACTATTTCTGGCGCCAAACTTTTTATTTAATTATTTACGAAAATAACAATAAATTATTATTGTTTTTATATTACTATGAAAAATATTGTTTAACTTTCATTTAAAATACTTTAAAAAAATATGAAACTGGCTCATTGATTGATTGATAAATTAATACTGATCATTTATTGTCAACACTGAAATTTTATGAACAATATTGAACATACAATACTGTTCACGTAAATAAAATACTGAACAAATAAATTATTCCTATTATAAATGAGTATATATACCTATAGGAATAGAAAAGGCAATTCCTGCAGTAACTCTTAAATTATTAACGCCAATTACTTCTCCGTTTAAATTTATAAGAGGCCCCCCTGAATGACCGAAAGTAATCGACGCGTCAGTTTGAATAAAGTTCATATTGTTGTTGGTGAAACCTAATTCTTTTGCTTGACGATTAATTGAACTCACCTAAAAATATTATAAATACATAATTTGATATGGTTTATATATTATTATTTATTCATTTTTACTCACTACTCCAGCCGTTATAGAATGCCTCAACGACAACGGACTTCCTAAAGCAACTACCCATTCCCCTGGTGTAACTTCACTCGATTTACCCAACGGTAAAGCTGGTAAACTATAGCACGAAATTTTCAGCAACGCCAGATCTAACTTCAAATCTATATCATAAACCGTAGCTTCGTACGACTTCCCTGTTGTTGTTATCACATTCACTATAGCATTCGGCTTGTTCATTATCACATGAGCATTCGTTATAATCCACCCATTAGATCCCACTACAAAACCTGAACCTGTGGAAGAGAGCATCGGTTCTCCAGTTTCTGGAGATATTTTCCTAGCATTTTTTACTTCTATGGCAACAACAGAAGGCGCACATTTATTCGTGACATTAACAATGAAGTTATGGTCCTTTTTCTGGTTCATTAATGGAGGAATGGCTGATTTTCTTACTATATTTTGAATGGGGGTGGGTAGATGATTATGGACATTTCGTAGTAAATAGTATGTCGTAGCTCCAACGAGGCCAGATGTAGCAACAACTTTACTTAAGGTTCGTACTGTCGGATTTTTGAATGCCTTGCTGAAAATTCGGAACAGTGCTCGAGACATAATCAATTTTTAATTTTACCATCACCGAACTGATGCTGGTAAACATTTTATAGTATTTGGGAATATTTTTCTCATATTTAATTTATTTAAGATACATTTTATACACAAAAAATTTTGATGATGGGTGAGTGACACTTGAGAAAAAAGAATAACGACAATATACAAAGATTATAATTATAATTTATTTGGTTATCATTACATAAGATTATAAAATGTACATTGACTATATATGTATTTCGTTATACAATATGGAACGGCACTTCAATAAATATGATGTTATTTATTATCTATAAAGTTTAAGTTGCCCCTCCAACTCTTCCATGGAAGTAACTTGGAATTTTTCTTCTTGCTCTTGAAGAAGTTTTAAAATTGCAGATAACTGCTCACGTTCAATTCTGCAAAAAGAAAATCAGAATTTTTTAAAAATATTTTTTCCTCCCACCACTTACATAAGTAAGGGAGGTAATGTTTTCGGACCAAAAACTCGATAGTGAATTTTCAGTGATTAAGCACTAATTAGGGTCCCCACAACCAGAGCTGGGAGTATCTTACGAAAAAAGATACACGATGATATCTAAGATACTTTTAATATCTTAGATACTACCTATTTTATAGGTAATGTATCTTAATTTTAAATACTTTTAAAAATTATCTGTATCTTTTATCTTAAAAATGTATTTTAGATACTTCTAAAATATTTAAGATACTTTTTTTATTTTAGATACTTTTAATGCATTTAGATACTTTTAAAGTATCTAGATATTTTAAGGTATCTAAATGCAGTTGAAGTATATTTTTATTAATAAAGATATTATTTAGCTTGTTCAAACAAGACTAGTGCGTAATAGAAGGTTGTAGTGCATCGTGCTTCCTTTCTCATTAGTCCTGTGAAGATTTTTGTCACAATATCACATTTTTAAAAATATGTTTATATATTTTGAAAATTATTCTTAAGTATATGCACATTTTCAATTACCCATTTAAAATATTTTTTAAGGTACGTGAAAGATACTAAGGACATTTTAAAAGTACCAAATTTATATTTACGTATCTAAAAGTATCTACATATTTTAAGATTATCTAAAATACTATAGTATCTAAGATACTTTAAGAGTATCTAAGATATTTTAGGAGTATCTAAGCTATTTTAAGAGTATTTAAGATATTTTAAAAGTATCTAAGATAATTGAAGCGTATTTAAGATATTTTAAGAGTATCTAAGATATTTTCAAGTAGATATCTAAGATACTTTTTAAAAATATTTGTATCTTAAAAATTTACACTTAAAGTATCTGGATATTTAAGCATTTTCTAACAAAATTTATGTAAGTATCTTACAAAAATATCGAAGATACTTTTTCAAAGTATCTATCCCAGCTCTGCCCACAACACGGTTTTACTGTTTTTACAATGATGTCTGTCTGTCTGTGTGTTTGTGTGACGATTTTTTTCTCTACAATAGCAATAACTCATACATGAAACCAAAAATTTCTATTTTCTGTATCTAAGCTTTCTGCATTCATTTAAAGAGTTGATCAGATAATGGGTAAAATTGGACAATCGGAAGTGTTACTTTACTTGAAGTCCATAACAGTTTTTAATGAAAAGCTATAATAAAATATGACTCAAAACTTTTCAATTTTAGTTTTTAAGACTCTTTTATATCAATAGGAACAACATATTAGACTGTGGTTTAAATTTCAAGCTCTTAATTGATTTTCTTAAAAAATATAATAAAATATGATCCAAAACTTCTGAAATTTAGTATTTAAAACTCGTATATCACTGGATCAATTGCTATATATGATGGAGCTCTTAATAGATTTTCGAGGAAAAAATTATATAATCCAAAATTTCGTATTACATACAGACTCTTCTATTTATTGGAACAACAAATTAAATTTTCGAAACAACCGAAAGTAATAATTTACTTAGGGCTCATTGCTATTTTAAACATGTGTTAAAACAGATTTTTTTGAAAAGTTCTTACTTTCGTTCTTCTTCAAGTTGATCTTCGGTTAAACTAGCTGCTACTTTTTCAATGGTTTGCTTCTTTGTTTCATTGAAACTGTTTAAAATATTCTTGAAATCTTCTCCTTCCTCTTCTAAATCTTCTTTGGATGTAGCTTTTGATACCTTTTCCGGTTCAATTACAATATTGTCATCGTAAGGTATATATTTAAAATGAAATTTCCAGCTTAAAACAACAGCCACGATAGATGTTAACAAGCAAATCACGTAATAAGTTGATAAATTATTGTAAAAAATGGTAAAATTTGTTGAATTCCCCGGGAACATTTTTAAAATAAATTTCATAAATGTCACTTCAATTTTGATAGTATAGTACAGTTGCGCAAACTAACTGAAGCACATTGTGATATGACTTAATTAATAAACGTATATCTATGTCAATTCTGATAAATTGCACAAACAATTTGAAAGTGGATACTTGTGTTTAATTATTCATGTGTCTTTGTTTTCATTTTAATTCTTTCGACACACTATCAATCTGTCAAGTTTATCGTAGTAGGTAACTAATATAATTTTGGCTAGGTCATTGTGTATAAATAAATATAAATTTTAAGTATGTACAAGAAATCTTTTGTTGTTTTTCTCAATTTTGACAGTAATGGTATTTAAACGTCAAATGTCATACGGGTTTATTCAACTGTCACTAGATGGCTGATTAATCAGTTCTTCTTCTTGTTTCGTTACGTCAAAAAATTTATCCTACTCGCTGAATAGCTGGTAGCCATTTTGATCGTGTAAAGCAGTTTCACAGTTTATCATCAATAGTGCGAAAAATCAGGTATATTATGTTAAATGTATATTTTTACATTACATTTAATATCGTTTATGAATCTATATATGGTTGTACATTTTGCAAATATTCAATTTCTTAAATTTTTCCTGGTATCGATCGATTACCTAATCCACCTCTTGTTACTTAACAAGTTAGGGACCATAAAAATATTATTGTTATTAAATTACGTAAGTTGTTAAATTACATTTTTACATTATCCTTCATGGAAAGAAATTTTTTGGTTGTAAAGATTTTTGGTACGATCATCGTCAGCCATCACAAATTATAAATAAGTTTCTAGTAGCTGTGTAAATTGTAAGTATTTATGGATTCTTCGAATACAATGGAGGATGTGAGGATTCTGCATTTATGCAGCTATGTCGTCGTACACCAAAGTTTCAAGATGACTTGAATATGTGTGTTAGAATTCAGATAATTATACCTGCAAGTTCTCTTGTAGGTAGAGAATGTCGTACGCTTCCGCCAGTGGCGCATGGAACAATCCACCACCACCGGGCACATTGGACGACCAACAATATAGTCGGTCATCTAAAGACAAAGTCCACGGAAAAAGTATGAAAGAAAATTATAGAAGGTACAGTAGAAGTCGCAGTCGAAGCTCTGAAGAGTATCGGCACAGCCGTTCTCGATCCTACACTCGTTCACGCAGTCGATCTCGCGACCGTGATTACCAATCTAAACGGTATGATCGGTACCGAAGAAGTCGTTCTCGCAGACGATCTTCCCACAAACGACGCACCCACCACAAATCCAGAAAGTATTCTAGATCTCGCTCACGAAGTTACTCCCGTCCACGTCATCATCGTAGGTCTTATACTAGGTCCCGCAGTCGTAGCCGATGTAAATATAGCAGGTCTCGATCCCAGTCTTGGAGTTCTAGCTCATATTCCGATAGAGAATCTGGATATAGAAGTAAGAAGAATTATGTGCCTGAAGTTCCAAAAAATCAAGAATATATTCGCAAAGCGTATTCGAAACAAAATGATGTTCCCGTACAGGAAAATTCGTTCAAGAATGATGGAAGCTTCTTGGAGATGTTCAAGAAGATGCAAGAGGAAAAAGAGAAGGAGGAAAAGAAGGTGGAACCTGCAGAACCAGGAGCGAGTGAAGTGAAAAAGACATTGCCTATTTTTGGTAAACGTCGAGGTGGAAAAGTTTTAAAGACTGGAGTGGTGGAAAAACTAAAGAATCCTAATGAAATTGAAGAAGAGCCTAAAGATGCTTGGTCCGTTTACATGAAAGAAGTTAAACGATATAAAGAAGCATGTTGTGATGATGATTCAAAGACAAGACCTCTTGTCAAATAGATCTAGTTTTTTTTTACAATTCGCGTATTTATCAATTTTATTTTAGCACAAAGTTGAGAGTTTTTGTTGTGTTAGATTTAAGATTAGAACTGTAAATATTGTAAAGTCATAGTGTCATTCCTATCAGATTTTTGGTTACACTAATTGAGAAAACTAACTGCAAAATGTACACCATATAAATCATTACTAAGACGCTTTTTATGTCAACAAAACCAACAATTTTACTTCCAGAAATAATGCCTGCCGCAATTAAACAACAGGAACTTTCCACCGCTCCTTTCGACCCTCGTTTCCCGAACACAAACCAAACTCGCTATTGCTACCAAAGCTACTTGGATTTTCACCGCTGCCAAAAACTCAAGGGCCAGAACTATGCCCCCTGCAATTATTTCAAAAAATGTTTTGAATCCATGTGCCCCAATGGGTGGGTAGAGAAATGGGACGGCCAGCTTGAGTCTGGTACATTTGCAGGAAAAATTTAAGTGTTGAAAAATTGTAGCGTTTATTAGCGTAATTTTATATAAATGTTCCATCATTCATTGGATGTTATGTACATAGTTACAAATAAATTAAATTAAAAATCATTTTCCATTATTTTGTTTAACAACTGACTAGTGTTACATCATTTCTGTTGTTTTGCGCAAGTTCATTCATGAAGTATCACATAACCTTAGTTTTGTATCAGGTCAACAGTGTTTCGTGCGAATAAAGTAAATAATTAAAATAGTAATTGATTTATTTTTCCATTATTACAAATCAATATTTAGGTAACTAATTATGCAATAATTAAATGTATTTTATATTAATATTTCAGGAAAACTACATAAGTAACCTTACTTTTAGTCATGGCATTACAAATATTAAGATCAACAAAATTAATAAACAATTTAAGAACAACTACAAGGTATATTTCAACAAAAGATGATAAAATAGTTCTAACAGATGATTGTACAACTTTTGTGGCTTGGCATCCGAGAAGAGATTTTCCTTATGAATGCACCAGACCAATTCCTGAAAAGAAAATTGAAGAAAGCAATACAGTATTGAAAACTGTAATGAGTCCTGAATTAAAACAAATATTTAAATCTAAAACAGCTGATGTTGCAAGACAAGAATTAATGAACATTACTCATACTACGAAACATAGATGGTTTCCTCGTTCTAGAGATAAGAGAGCCAAGAAAACTGATCCAGACAGAGAATATTTATAAATTAATTATTTCATAGCTTACATCAACAATTAATTTTGTAGCTTATATTATGTATTATCGTTTACAATAAATTGATAACATTAACAAATAATTTTACAATTGTTTAATTATGTATAGTAATAAAGTGTGATATAATTTTGATTATTAAAGGAAGGAAATTATTTCATAACAATTTTTAAATTAACCGCCAATTAATGGCGTCCTAGCAGCGCCTACTTCGATATTAAAATGGTGATTTTTGTAATGTCACAAGAAAAGTAAATGGTTTGTTCGCCTAAATTGCATTGCCATGGGTTGGTCTCTCGTAAATAAGGTAAAATGTACAATAATACGTTAGTTATTATCACAAATAGACTTCTGAACATCAATTATTTAATATAGTTGCCACACCTTTAATTTAACAATTGAGTATTTGTTATTAAACATTGTTTATTTTCATGAAAATAGATTGATTTTCTTTAATAATAGTTGGTTTAATTATTGCAAGGTAATAATAAAGTTTAAACAAAATTATTATATCAAGGCAACATATTTGCATGTTCAATGAATTGCTATTTTAAATAAAAATGTTTTCTAGGTTATTACGAGAGACTAAACAAGAACGGCGATGGGTCAGGATGGTGCAAAATGATGAGTAAAAGTAATAGTTTATATTTACTAACTAACGTTTTCTGGTGATTGGTGACTTACTTCTTGCACTGCACTATGGGATGGGTTGCATGTTAATATTTGGGATTCTAGTGCAATACTACCTACAAATCATCTAGTCAATCTTTGCCATTTTGCGCTAACTCGTTTCCTGTAGCGTTGAATGTACTATTCATAAATGACAAATTCCAAAGAGAGATCTCGAAAACACCGCTGCGAAGTGTGTGGTAAGAGATTTTTAGGCAAAAATGATCTCCGAAAACATATTAGAACACATTCGGACGAAAGACCGTACGAATGTAAGGATTGCCATAAGCGCTTTCGCCAAGCTGGTTCCTTGAAGAATCACGTCGCATCACAACACTCTTCTCACATAGACAACCCCGATCTCTTCATATGTAACTACTGCCAAAAAGCGTTTCCGATTAAGGAGCGATTACGTCTTCACATGCGCGTTCATACTGGCGACCGCCCATACGCTTGTCCGCATTGTCCAAAAACATTTGCTAGAGGCGGTCAGCTCGTCCAACATACTCGAACACACACAGGCTCTCGGCCATATACTTGCAAGCAGTGCAAAGCCGCTTTTACTTGTTCTGCTAATTTAAAACTTCACATCAAAAGACATATGGATGTACGGGACTTCGTTTGCGATATCTGCGGTAAGGCATTTATTCGTCGGGATGCGCTAAAAAAACATCTGAATTGTTTTCATAACAATGTTCGCGCTTTTCACTGCAAAATTTGCAACAAAGAGCTGAAAGGACACTTGCCTCAACATATGCGAACACATAATCAAGATAAACCCCATGGATGTGCTGCTTGCGGAGCAAGGTTTGCACAAAGATCACAACTGACTGTCCATCAGCGAATCCATAGCGGAGAAAAACCCTACCGATGTCAGGTTTGCTGGAAAGCTTTCGCGCATTCCACGGCCCTAAAACTACACACTAGGCGGCATACTGGTGAAAAACCGTTCCGTTGTTTGCTGTGCGAAAACGTCGCATTTTCCCAGTTGCCGCATCTAAAAAAACACATGCTTTGCATTCATAAAACAGATAAGCCATATATGTGCAACCTGTGCCGTACTTTCCACAAAACGAAAAACGACTTGGAAGAACACGTACAGATCTGTAGAAGTGTTGTTGAGACTGTAGAAGAAATAAAAATTAAAGATGAGGAACCGAAGATTGAACCACCGATGGCTTTGGATAGAATGCGCCTTTTACTTGCCGTACTTTTAAAAAAGATTTCGTCGCAAAAGCGATTAGATGAATTAGGATTTAACAAACGTTTGATTGATGATGTCTTGTATGAATCTATTGAGGGATCTGGTAGAGAACCTTGCAAAGATGATAGTCTTTCAGAAGCGGAGCGGTTAAAATGTAACGTACAAATTCTCTTAGAATGGACAGTTCCCAAACATTATATGGAAAAGTTTAAAAACGAACAAAGATCTACTGAAGAATTACTCGAGGAACTGACTTCTTGATTTTCTTATTGTTATTATTTTCAATTAGCAGAATTGTTGTCTTGGTAGCTTCTAATATGTAGAATGTACTATTTTTATATATCTTAAGAGCGATTGCGATGCCATTTAACCCATTAACCGCAACACCAAAGAATAGTTTAGATTTGAGTTGCATTTTTCGACTGAATTTAATTTTCCTTCGAATTGGAATTTTGTTTATGACTGATATTGTTATTCGAAATGTTTTTATTTTATATATTATAGAACAAATTTAATTTAGAAAAATTATTATTTTTAAGAAGTGCATATAAACAGAAAAATCTCTGTACTAGTACAAAATGTACATAAAATTTAAGTTTATTTCGTTTAGGGTCACAGTTAATCCGAATGAATTTATTCGAGTGCTTATAGTTATAATTTAATAGTCTAGTCTGCGAAAAGTGCCAGTAATTTTATATTTTTGTTATAGAGGTGTACTATTATTATATATTTTCTTTTTACTACTAAATTTAAGATTATGCATGTTAAATTCTATTTCTATAATACCTTAACTCAGTACATAGTAGGAAATTTATAAAAGACAGGTCACTAGTTTCATTTGCCACAAGCTATTATCTCACATCTTGGATAGATGGTTATAATTGCTTGTCTCTTGGTATTGGTCGCTTCACATATATGGGAGACGGATTTAAAAATCTTTTCTTCTCTAACAAGTGCAATAATTCCTAAAGTATTTATACTAACATCTCACAAAAGTTTTAGAAAAATTTTTGAACAGACGATACTGTGGTTTATGGAAAGTATATTGAATTTGCTTATTACTACAACAATTGACATAGCTTAAGCTTAACATTCTTGTTTGATGTAGAGCTAGTGGCACGTTTTAGTTTAGTTCTGACTTGCCCTGTGAGTTTTTGGGGGAGATTAAAAATTATTTTGCGTACTTTTTGAAAAATCCTACACCTTATTTTTTACCATTATGGGATTCCTCCACATTGTCTTACACAATTCTTGTAACGCCAAAAAGTTTCAATAGGTCTCACCTGGGTTCGTTAAGATTGTTTTTCTATTATGGTTCTTTAATATATTCTTTACGAAACCCATTTGGGTGTCATAAAGTACTTCTTTATGACATCCAAATGAGTTTCATTAAGTACATATTAAACAACTGAAATTGAAATTCCTGGACATGAAATAATGTACATTTTATGAAAAAATGGCCAAAATAGAAAAAATTGTATAAAATACACGTTTCATAAGACATTTCAGCGCACTTGTCCCCTTAGAAAACTCGCGACAAGCCGCTCGTTTCTAAGAATGACGCGTGTGCTAAAATCATGTCTTATGAAACTTGTATCTTAATGTACTATTTCGCGGGTACAAATGGTATTTTTTGCCTCCAAGGACTGCGTAGTTGTTCGGGCATAGTGGGAAGAAGATGGATCAGAACACTTAGATCCGTATTCTCACCTACTGAAGTAGTGTTACATCCGAAGTAGCGCTATTTCGATTTTTAAATTTTTATTTTATTAATACATATACAAGATTAGTTTTAAAATTTTTGTAAATGAAACCTATAACATTTGAAATAGGACATTTAAAATTTAATTTATTTTTATTTCTCTAATTTTTAATAAGTTGCCAGTTAGTAGTAGTAGCAGCGCTACTTCCAAGATGTGAGAATACGGGCCTTAATATCTTCGTTTACATGATGTAAATTGATGAAATAAAGTAATTTCGGCATTTTGTTCTCTTTGGAGACGTCTGCCTCCAAAATTGAACCATTATATTATCTGACTGCATTCACATTAAATTCAATATTAAAATGTTTTGGGCGTTACAAGAACGACATACCACAATCTATAGGAGGCCCAAAATGAAAACAAATAAGGAGAAGGATTTTTCAAAAGGTACAATAAATAAACTGTAAATCTTGCCAAAGACTCATGGGGCAAGTCAGCACTAAACTTCGTCGTATATTAGAAATCGGGCTACTACTTGTATATTAAATATGAATATTAAGGCGTAAGCTATATTAATTATAGTAATATGAATGTTGAATATAGTTTCCTTAATCCGCAGAATCGTCAATTCAAATTTTTTTGGAAAACTTTTCTGACATGTAAATTTGTCTTTCCTGATTTAAGTAGTAAAGATTTGTTATATTTTCAGGTTTATTTACAGAACCGAATGTGAATAAGTGCTAGATTGGAGCTTTAATAAGTACTATGCCATTTTTTTTTACCAAATCATCAACCAAAGTTATAATTATTTTATATGTATATTTCCTAATACTATGCTGTAGCTAATATTTTTTAGCAATACACATCTTTTATTAGATAAAGCAGACAAATATATGTTATTTATTTGTTAAGTGTATAGAAATAAATGCATTTGGTGTGATTAATTTAATTTTATTTACAATATAAAAATAATATATACACTTATGATACTTCTTCCGGTACTATTGATACTGTAAACCTATTTCCTCTTCTTATAACATTCATTTTTAAATCTTGAGTTTTTGATTCTAAAATTGCATATATGTCGTTTACATGTGTTACTGGATTGCCGTTTATATGCGTCACAATATCTCCTGGTTGGAGACCACCACTGAGAAGAAAAAAAGAAGAAAAAGGATAGAAACACTTGTAAAAAATAGTTATTTAAAACTTACGCATGAGCCGGAGATCCCAATATAACTTTCCACACAAGAATTCCATGTCTTATATCTCCAGGAATTGGATGTTGCCTTTCGTGGAGTTCGTGTAATATTTGTGGGGTTAAAGTTAACATAGTTATACCCATATATTTTCTTCTATCGCTTACTTTTCGGGTTCCTTTACTTTCATTTAGGAACTTTTTGACGTAATCTATGGGAATGGCGAAAGATATTCCGGCAGTGACTTTCATACTGTTAACACCTATCGCTTCGCCCTCTAAATTTACTAACGGTCCGCCCGAATTTCCGAAAGTAATAGCTGCGTCGGTTTGTATGTACACCATATTTTCCCTATTTCGAAGGCCTAGTTCATCGGATCCTCTGTGCGTAGAACTAATCTATTTTACAAAAATAATGATATATTACCCACTTTTGGGTGTGACAATTTGTTTATATTATTTAGTTCTGGTGAGGGCGTCATCTCACGGGCTCTGAAAATCGAAAACGGGCCGACCGAATCCGCATAGAATCACGCGAATATTACAAATATTAGTTAGATTTTAATTTTTCCAAAAATCTGTATTTGAAATATATTTCTTGGAGAATTATGGAAATAACAAGCGATATTCATAGTTACTCAACCAAAAATAAAGATTATATAAAATAAAAATTGGTGATATGAAATTTCCACAAATATTTAAGACAATATTGCTGGCATATTAAATAACAAAATATCCGTTGAAATACAAGTTCTACCATTAAATATATTTTTAAATAGTTTATCTTCTACCTTCCGCCAAAGTACATACTCGAAAAAAGGTAAGGCAGGTAATGTTTTCGGCTAACAAATTCGATAGTGAGTTTTTAATGATGTCTGTCTGTGAGTGTGTACATGTGACGATTTTTTCTTCCCCGGTGACATATTATCAAACTTCCAAAAATTTCTATTTTCCGTATTTAAGGTTTCTGCATTCAAATAAAGAGTAGATTAAATTTTGGGCAAAATTAGACAACCGGAAATGATACTTCATTCAAATATAATCCAAAACTTTTCAATTTTAGTATTTAAGACTTTTATATCAATGGAG
The DNA here is from genome assembly GCA_963082715.1 of Harpalus rubripes. Lineage (NCBI taxonomy): Eukaryota > Metazoa > Arthropoda > Insecta > Coleoptera > Carabidae > Harpalus > Harpalus rubripes. The sequence continues at coordinate 9,712,484 of OY720451.1, forward strand.
CAAAATATTAGATTTTGGCTAAAATTGATAAACCAGAAGTGGTACTTTACTTGAAGCTCTGAACAGATTTTTCTGAAAAAATATATTAAAATATGATCCAAAACTTCTCAAATTTGGTATTTAAAACTCGTATGTGATTGGAAACAACACAATAAACCGGATGTGGTACTTAACTTGGAGCTCGTAACAGATTTTCGAATAAAAACAATAAAATATAATCCAAAATTTCGTATTATAGATTTTTCTATTTATTGGAACAACAAATTAGATTTTCTTTGCAAACAATCAACCGGAAGTGATATTGCTATTTTAAACATGTAATTGGCGGGAACATGAAATTTTTGTAATTCAACTTAACTCAAATTCATGATTAAATATTAGAAAATGGATTTCAAGTAACAGAAATAAAACAATGATGAGCAATTAACTATTTATTACTTATTTTTGTAGGGCAATGATTTCTAAAAAAAATTATAATTTGCAAACTGGTATCTTTGAAAGCAGATGCCGTTGTATGTTATGTAACTCAAATTTACAAAATTTCGACTATGGTTGTTTTTCAAGAGGCTCTTCACTTGAAATATGTACGTTATTTTGCAATATTATTTCTTCTGTAGATGTTTGACTTATTATTATATTATTTTTAACTACTACTACCACGACAATTTTGAAAGTAGGATAAAATAAATCGCCAGTATCGAAATCAACGAATTAAAAACAGATTGACACATCCACTAATGGATAAATTTTCATAATTAAAGAAAATATACTTACAACTCCACAGGTACAGGTATTGCTCAACGATAGGGGGCTCCCAATAGCTACAACAAATTCTCCAGGCCGCATATCGCCAGAATTCCCTAATTTCATTACTGGTAAATTATTGGCTCGTATCCTAACTAAAGCTAAGTCACTATTCATATCTACAGCTTCCACAAATCCTGGATACGTTTTACCATTTTGTAATCGAACTTCAAGTTTTGAATTTGGTTTATTTACTACGACGTGAGCATTAGTTACAATTAAACCATCGTCTTTTATTATAAATCCAGAGCCATTAGATGTAGTCATAGGACGGCCAGTAAAGAAATCAAAACGTCTTGTGTCTTTGATTTCAATGTACACAACAGATTGTGAAGATTGTTCGACGACATCTGAGATAAAATTATACATTTTTCTTCTTCCTGATAAGTTGGCAGGCACGGAAGCTTCAGCGGTAGGCACTATGGATCCATATTTAAGTAAATGATAGCCAAAATATCCTGACGAAGCAAAGAATACGTATTTTAAAAATTGAAAACCTCTTCCATGTTTTTTTCTTGAATTATTATCTCCATTATTATTGTTCGTATGAATATATAAAAAACGTAAATTTTTATAAATATTATATTTTGTATAATTTATATTTATTTGACGAGCAATTTGCTTCAATACGGACTGCATCGTGCAAAACTAAGGTTATGTTGGCAGGATTCCAATAAGAATACACTATAAAAATAAATATAATAAATAAAGATGTCTTGATTTACTAATTATTGATATATTTAAATAATAATATTGGATAAATTTATAGGAAATAGAAAATGTTTTGACATATTTGTCACATGTCGCGCGCCCAATCAAAATAAATATCGTAAATATCTATTATCTACTCAGTCGGTAAAGTAGTAAACCAAAAGTACGGTAAAAACCGTTAAAAATTTGATTGTTGTGTAGTTTGCAATGCACTATTCCAATAATTATTGGTAAGTTTCTATGAAAAAGTCGTTACTATAGTAATTTTGATATTTAATTATATTTTATTCCTCCAACGAATGTATTTAGGCCATTTATATTATTTTTATGCAGAAATTTAGGAATAAGAATTTCCTTATTTTTCGTGTACACAATATTGAATTTATATTCCGCATTTAATAGTGTTAGTTACAATTAAACCATCTAAATTTCAGTTATTTTCATAATACAAATTCTTGGTGTATCATTATTATTAAAAGGGTAGGAAAAAAACAGAAATTATTATAGTTTTAAGAATAAAAATATATCTGTAATGTTGATTCTATTAAACTCATATGATGTTTAAATATGTAGGTAACATATATTTTATGTAAGGGAATAATTTCTAATATGAAAATGAATAATTAAATTTTACCAACATAATTAACAAATTTTCCGTTGCCAGGCAACGAAATATGAAATAATTATTGAGACAAAAATTGATTTTGGAATTGTTGATATAAATTATGAATTATTATTGAATCACAGCACACCATTTTTTTAATTTTTCTGCCAAATGAAATTTTGAAAGTTAAGTTAGTAAAATAAATATACCATCACAGCATCTGCTTTGTACAGATATCGGTAATGATGATGACATATTCGTATCGTTCGGGCGTTTACCAGGAGACACCTCACGGGCATTCATTGCTGGTGTGGAGACAGTGCCGGCTCCAGGCGGTAAGCAGACGATGCATCGGGACGCTTTCCTTAAGGGGCGCCAAAGTGAGGAAAAAAATACAATTTAATATTAAAAAACAAATATATGGACTAAATAAATTAACATACTTTTATATAAAAATTCGCGAGTAATTCGTTCTATCAGTGCCACTTCATGTCGTGAGTAAAAGGCGCTTTTGTCAGCGCCCCCCACAATTTATAATTTACAAATTAACATTTGCTTTAATATCTGTACTTTGATACCTTTGATTCTTTGAAAAATGCTAGATTAAAAATATTGATGAAATTCCCTTCTCTTAGTTACTCGTATAAACAAAATCGTTTGTTGTGATCAACAATTTTAATTTGGCAAGATATTTTTTTTTTACTTTCTTTCTTCTAAATTTGAATAGTATCTAAATATGTAAGGGAAATTCAATATCAGCATTCGACAGAAAAGAAAATGAAAATTATCTCAAGATTACAGAATTGTAAAATGCTTGTATTTAAATATTTGATTCATTTTTGGATTCATTGTTGTAATCAATATTCTTGAGCTATAATGAAAATATTCATTGTTGTAATCAACAGTTTCACAGGTCAATATAACAATCGTAAAAAATATTCTTTTGCAAAAAAAAAAATTAAAAAATATTGTTCACTTCTATCTCCTTATTGTTTAAGTTATTATTTTTATGTCGCCCCTGGTCAGGCGCCTTTGTTTGGGGCATAACCTGCCCACCCGCAAGGAGCTGGCACTGCATTCTCTCAAGAATGGTTGTAAATTATTGCATTGCTGAAATTTGAAATTAGTGGCTAAAGTTAAAAATTTAGTAACTTCAACTTTACTAATTTTTCGAAAAATGAAATATTTGCGAAGGCGCATGATTTGAAATTCGATAGCAACCAAATAAAATAAATAAAATCATGAATGAAATCTTCTTCTTACGTAAATTCAACTACAAATTATATTCTTCATGTCCATTAGTGGACATAATATTGTGTAGCTATAATACTAGTCTGTCTAGTCTATGTGAACTTTTATATATTTTGCTTTGTTTTAGTATGTACGATTATGTTTGTTAACATCTATCTGATGTGCACAATCTACATTAATTAAGAAAATTATAGGGCGCTCAATTGAAATTTGCATCGGGGCGAAAGGAACCCTAGAGCCAGCACTACGTGGAGAATGCACCACAGGGGTCATGTACCATTTAAAAGTCGAAATAATTTTGGCGTCGGTTATATAAACAGTATAGTTGTATTCCTTAGCGGTGCTAAATGTGTCGTTCTCATTAAAATTTGAAAAATATAGTAAAGTACCACTTCCGGTTGTCCAATTTTACTCAAAATCTAACCCATTTTTTACAAAAACGCAGAAAGCTTAAATACAGAAAATATAAATTTTTGGAATTTTAATACTCGTAAGAGTTATCGTGGACATCATTGTAAAAATAGTAAAAACATGTTGTGGGACCTGTAATTCGTACTTATTCACTGAAAACTCACTATCAAATTTTTGGACCGAAAACATGTTTAATATTACCTTCCTTACGTACGATCACAGAAAACAGCAAGCTTGCTGTTTGTCTGTGGTACGATGTAGGTTGACGGAGATAACATACAGGGTACTATACCATTTGAAAAAAAAGAAAAAAAATCTGATGTGGCCAGCACATTACCTTCCGTCAGTTATATGAGGCATTTACGAAAATTCTACCTGTGAACTGTTACCAGTAAACAGCTGTTTATCAGGTTATAGCTGCCGGAATCGATATTTTAAGAACGCAAGTGGTAAACAGGGTAGATCCATAACCTATAAAAAAAATTGAAAATTTGAAACAGGTTAGAAAATTGATGTAGTTAACAACCTGAGCAGTCATACTTTGAACCCATTTCCACTTTTAACGCGTGCACTTCGCTTTGCATCACTACCTTATTTTTTGAGATTAGATTCTTCATGAATCCGGTAGATGTATCTGGTAGATATATTACAATTTTCGAACACGGTAACTTTCTACCAGTCGTGTTTTCGAACACAGTCGGTAGATGCGGTATCTACCGGTAGAATTTTCGTCGTAAATGCCTATGTATTTTCTATAAAATAGTATACAGAAAGTTCCTTGTAAAAGATTCTAAATTTCTTATACGTACATTACCTGTCGACAGTTGTATGTACTTTATACAAATTCCATACAGAAAGTTTCGAGCAAAAAATCCTAAATTTCCAGTAAAATTATAATATAACACAAATATACTACGAATATGTCAATTGACACTGACATCTTTCAATCAGAATTTTCATAATATAGTAGCTGTTTTCATAGCTATGTCTACTTTATGAAATTTAATTTCTTTATAATTTTTTAACTCTATATCCATTTAATATTAAGTATAACATGCAGTCAAATCGTATACAGAATACAATGATCTTTAATATTTATAATAACATTAAATGTGAAAAAATGATATTTAACATCGTTTTTTCAAGAAAAACTGTTAAAATCTTCAAATAAGGGTACTTCCGGTTGACCAATTATAACCAAAATCTAATCAGCTCTTCATATGGATGCAACGAAGAGGAATACGGAAGAATTATAATTTTTGGAATTGTAGTTTTAGAGTTATCGTAGACGAAAATTTTGTTACACACACACACACACACACACACACACAGACACACATACATACACACACACACACATACAGACATCATCGTAAAAATAGTAAAATCGTATTCTAGGGACCTTAAAACGCGCTTATTCATCAAAAACTCAACACCGAATTTTTTGACCAAAGACAATACCTTCCTTACCTAAAGGTGACGGAAGGTAAAAACTGTAAGAACGGGATGAAATAAGAATTTTAGTACAAACGCGGCTTAAAAATTTTACGTAATAAGCGAGATATGAATTTTTAAAGTTAGAATTTCTTGCATGACGTAGCTGGTACTTCCAGTGGTCGACAAACTGTTAGTTCTAGAGAGAACAGTTTTTTTCATAAAACTTATACGTTATATTCACGAAGAAATTATTATTAAGCATAAATAACATAAATAATAAGCATTTTTTTCTTAATAAATTATAGAACATTGAAACAGTTTGACAATATTATGACACAAAGTATGACGACGGATGGCGCTAGTGTTTGTTTGTTTTGATTAGTAAATATTATTATTAATTTAATTAATACAAATTGATTTAATTATAAATACATTATTATTGTTAATATTACTAGATATTATAATTAAGCAAATTCATGAAACATAAAATTGTAAAGTTTTTTGTTAGGTTATACAACAAAGTAATCTTTCAAAGGTGACCGCAGCAGATGCATGAATCTCGTTTTTAAAATCAGGCGAACAATCAAATTCTTAGGACCTAACGCGTCATACACGTAATTAGTAATCAACTTTAATCGCTTGTAATTTGCGACCTAATCAATATTGAAACAATTTTTTTTTCACTAATACTCATTAATTTAAGTATATTTTCGTCTTCTTATTTAAGATAGTTAAAATTTGACTATGGTATAGTACTCTATTATTCTAAAGTGACGCACTTTTTGTTCGTTATAAGGTTGCTCCAATTTTAAGCTCATTAAATCTAATAAATAATTTCTGATATAAAATGAAGAATTATTGTGTTCGATACAGGAAGTAACCATAGTATATCATTGTTCTCTTAACGGTTATAAGAGCAGCATCAGTATAATTTATAAGTTTCGCACGATATTTTATTTACTAACTCTCAATCGTGTCCAGATAATCTAACAACAAACCCTTATTTCAAATTTCAACATCTTGCGGTAATTCCAAACGTCAGGTGAAAATTATTACGGAGAGAATTGAATAATTAATTTGATTGAAATGATAGGTTAGCGCTTGGTAATTGATATTTATATTTCAATTTCGACGGCGTAGCTATGGGTGAATCGTGTGGACGCCATTATCCACAGAATGTAATACGTATTGAATCATTGAGCTTTCCTGAAATTGCCGGTTGCTTTTGATAAACTGACTAAGGTTCGGAGCGATTTATTGGCACTTACTAGGGCACTTTATGTGATGTTAATAACGCGAGGAACTATACCATTCATGCTAAGAAATTTATCACCTTCATTCACATTTTCCTTCATTAATATTCGCAATTACTTCCTATATGGTTAAGAGGTATAATTTATTATAATGTACACTCAAATTTCTATTGTTGCAATTTTAACTGTAATTTTAAATTGCTTCGAATTTATATAATTCTAAAACTACAAATCCTTTAATAGTTGGTTATTATTTTATAAATATGAGGGAGGTGATTTAGTACAAAAACAATTGAATTTAATAGTAATTTACGTAATAAGACCTGAAAGTGATACAAGCATATTTTAGGGCGAGCTGTAGGCAAGGTTTGTAAGCTTGTGAAGCAGTAAAGACACTTATTTCTTTCGCGGACCTGAAAAAAAATCTGTAGGTATGCATTATTTTATTTTTTATTGCGATAAATTCCAGCGACTAGTTTTTAACAAATCATTATGTAAAACATTTGAAAATTGAACCAATGGGAATAGTATTATACTGACTATATTTCACTCATAAATTTATAAGCCAATCCAAATTCAGGATTCTACTTAGTTACCAAGTTTCATTTCGACAAAACACCGTCACAAAAATTTTATCGCACCCTTTAAGCCAATAAGATGTCGTATTTTTACAAGTAAGTGAGTTTTGATAAGCGAAATTTTTTTGACGTTTTGAAACATATTGTTTACATACCTGCCAAAGTGTTTATATTATCAGTTTTTATTGGAAACGAGTCGATTCGGTCAGGAATCTATTTAAAACGTTGAAAAAGCAAACTTAAATATAACACCTCAAAACACAATAACAATTAGAAGATTTGGAAATAGTCATCCGAATACCATTCGTGGTTAAATTTTATCCTGGAAAAATTTTCCGATTGCTTTACTCGAGCCTGTTGCCAATTTATCTCGTGACATTGATCAAAAATCACTCGTTTAACAACTCGTGATTTTTTTGTCAATGTCACTCAATAAATTGCTAGGCAACCAGCTCTCGTAACAATCAGAAAAATTTTCCGGCAAAAATTTACCACTTATGATATATTAGCCGTGTTCCTTCGGGCTATGATTCGTAATCTAAATGATAAAAGTGATCATGATTAAGAAGAATAATGTTTTTATGTTTCCTATTCGTTATCCCCACTTTCTCATTTTGTGATCACTAGACAACATTCCCCTTCCCTTCAGAATCAACCTTTTTGAGTGATTCACATGGATTCAGTTCAGAACAAAATGAAAATATACTATTTCAAGCGTAGAAATTTACGAATGTGGGGTTTGTGGCATCAAGGGAAATAAGATATTTCTACAAAAGCGTGTAATGAACCACATAAAGATTTGTTTGAAATAAACATACTTCATATTCCTTACCAAGAAAATTATTTTTTACTTCAATATAATCCATTTTTAATTTTGACTATAACACTAGACATTTGATTATTTATAAAGTAAAGTAGGATAGTTTGCATTAGTCTGCATATGACATTGACATTTGACACTAGATTGTGTTGTTTTCTTGCTATAATTTTTAAATCCTGTTTCAAAAGGATCACGATTAAATGAATCAGGATTTACAAAATCACTATCACAACCCGAAGGTACACGGGTTATATTTGATAAAACTCCGTTACCCCTCTATATATCCGCTACCATGTAAATAAACAGTTGTTATTGTTTGTAACTATCATTGTGACAATTAATATTTCAAGCAATGGCGTAGCTAGCGGGGGGCGGAGGGGGCGTTCGGCCCGGGCGGCACGTTTTTGGGGGTGGCATTTTTTATTACTTAAATAATAATTAGTTTTTAAAAACTATAGTTAAAACTAAAAAATACCAGTTGTGTACTTGAAATCTTTTATACATATAGGGAATACAATGTATTTTTTTTTATTTTGCTGTAGTTACAGAGTTACCTAAACCTACCCATTAACTTCTTACAAAAACGTTTCAAATAAAGGTTGCAGATGAAAAAATTCTACACCTAAATCAGTATTCAAATTTTATTTTGCACGTTTTGTAACGTTGTGAAACTAAATTTGAAATTTTATAAATATAGCTCATTTGCGGTGATAGCCATGGAATTGAAACAAAATAACAAAGAAAAGCATATCGTTTGAACTGTCTGATATTTGATTTTATAGGTTACAAAATGTGAAAATAATAACAATACTTATTAAGTGTAGAATATAAAAATAAAATCTGTTCAGTGATCTACATGCAGGTGCTAAATATTTTATTTCAATTCCATAGCTATCACTACAAATAATGAGTAATAGTAATAAAATATCATATTCGATTTCACTTTGACTTTTTCTAATATCACAGATTAGAAATATGTTTTGTTTGATAATAGATCGGAAACTGTAATGTTATTTGATGGGACCATCTTCAGCGCCACTCTTTGGTTGCTACTGGAACTATTTTACGTATGTAGGCAACCCCATAACATGTAAATATGCAATCCGCATTGATTTTCTGCATTTCATATTTATCTCAATAAAATAGACAATGAAAACCAAATTTTTATAAAACATATATAGTTCATATATATTTTTTTACAATAATACAAATAATTATTTTACATAATATTTATAAACAATTATAAAAAAATATAAACGCTTTTGTAGTTTTTTATACAGGTTGAATCTCTGATTAAACTAAAAGTAATGAGTCTCGGTATGAATAAAAACTACAATTATTTATGCTTTACCTGTATAGAAGGATATTGATGCCAATAATGACGATAAAGACCTCAAAAACCGTTTGTATTTTAAAACATATTATAGGAACACTTCCTGTAGCGTTAATACGAATAGAATAGTAGAGACTTAAATCACACATACACATACGTATTAGACATTATGAAATATATCTCAACAATTCAAATAATCGAACTTCTAAGAAAATTAAAATTCTTGAAAATTTTGTTAGAATTTGGTTAGAAAGCTCACAGGATTTTGACAACATATAAAAAAAAATATGAATGTATTACAGCACAGTTAAACATTTCAATTTATGAAGCTTCCGGAAGCAGTCAAGAGATGGCATTGCAATACGGTCCAAATTAGGGTACCTTTATAACCAGGGTATGGCCACAGATTACCTATACTACCGTATACGTTACGGTAGTAAAGGTAATCTGTGGTATGGCCATGGGCCAAGATCACCGCCATTATCGGTATTTCATTTTCCTATTTATTTGTAATAAATGTGATATTATATTATAAAAGAATATTAAATTATCACACTGTGAATTTATAAAGGTAATAAAAATTAATTAATTTAAGAGATACACAATTATTATTAAGACATACATTTAGAAGTTATGTAGAATATATGACATGGGTTCTTATTATCACATCTAATTTAATATCTGTAGTTCTTATTTACTTAATAATTGTATATTCTAAACTTACCTTTTAAAAATTTAAATGATTGTGCTTAATATTGGTAATTTATAGTTGTTTTCAATATGTCAGTAATCGTGGTGGGTATCTTAACAAACTACACAAGTAAATAAAATAAAATATATTACTTACACTTTAAATACATATTAAAATGATAATTAAATGAGTTTTTCATTAAAATAAAACAAATAGCCACGAAAATACATAATAATTTGCGCAAGAACAACACATATAACAGATGGCCCGGTAATGGCGGACAAAACATGAGCCACGCCATGGCCATACCCTCGTTATAAAGGTACCCTAGTCCAAATGTCAACCATTTAAGTTTCTGTAGCCTGTCTAATATTTTTGGGGCGGCAAATCCATGGATCGCTCCGGGCTCCGGGCAGCAAAAGTTCTTACTACGCCACTGATTTCAAGTTTAAAAATAAAATAATAATTAAATTGCTTCATTTTGCTTTGTCTTTGAAATTTATCTCACCAAATACCACACGACCTCTCTGGTTTTCTCAGATAAACTTTTATTTTTAAGCACTCATTCTTCTTGCTGACAGTTTTTAAGAAAATTGTAATCATTGCAGTAATTTTGCAAGTATTATTCATAATTTTTAAGTCCTATAATTTATACTATATGTCGAACCAATTTAAAATTATTCCATTGAAGGTGAAAATATTTCTCCTTGGCATATCTATATGAAATTCCACGCTATGTTAAATTGAATTAAAATCCACCTGCTCTTTATCCCTATTACTTTAATTCTAGCGTGTTATATTTACTTACGATGAGAACCGTGCTCATCCTCCTATCAGCGTGTTATTTTAGCACAGAGCATCACGTTTCTCCGTAATGTATGCAATTCTGATAAAAGGTGAGTAATTGATTTAAGAAACAGCCAGAGCAGGGTTATTAAATTAACCGGAACAATGGATAATTCTGGTGCAACGATGCTCTATAATTTCTATAACGCTATCATCCCACACATTTAATTTACTCGCAGTCGGATGCGAACAGAACAGTCAGGTGCTTGTGCTTGCAGATATGGAATAGTGATACAGAACGAATTCAGTCAGGGTTTGTTAGCAATAGCCAGCCACGAACTTATCAAATACCAACATCTTATTGTTTACACGGTAATAATTGTTAATTGGACAAAAATTTTATGACTCTATTCAAATTCGGTCAGAAATACTATCTTAGAACATTTATTTACATGGATTCACGATTATGACATAAAATGGAAGAAAGATATTTTGTGAAAAATGCATGGACTTCATCGGGAACTACTAACTTGAGCTATCAAATATGAGAAAGAAAAAACACTGAAAAAATCAATGAAGCAAAAAAGTATTCGGTGTTTTGGATTCTTGCTGTCCTTAGTTTGATAAATACATTTTGTAAATACAATTGTAGACCGCGCGAGTAACCGTGTTATATATTATTTCTAGAGATGTGCCGACTAGTCGGTAGAGCCGACTATCTGGCCACTATCGTAGTCGACGACTATTCGACAAAGAGCGCCGACTATCCGGCTTCTTCAATAAAATGTATGTAGGGGGAATTACATTAAATAAAAACCTTGATTGTTTATTAATATTTTTATTTTATAATCAGTCTTACACATTTTGAAATGTAAAGCAAAGCAACCTTTCCTTTGGTAATCAATTAGTTTCTGAAATTACTTGCTTGTAAAGAAAACAAATCTTTGACATTTATCAAACAAAATTAGTATCTTAATTAACAAACAAAACAACATAATATTAATATCTTCTTATCTGCAATTAACATTTACCTATAATTATTTCTTCTTATTAAAATAAAAGAGTAGGAATTTTTTTAGTAAGTATCTAAGTAATATTAAAGCAAGATTGCATGTACACGATGTACAGTAAAAAAATATATCAAAAAATTCTAAACATTAACTGCTTCATAAAAACAAAAAAAAGACAGTAACGTACTTATATGATTTATAAGTACATAACCTAATCAAATCAAAGCTTCACGGAAATTCCCGAAACCGTGATCGGCTTGGCCGACTAGTCAGCCTCTTTACAACCGACTAATCGGCACATCTCTAATTATTTCTGTTCCAAGATTTTTTATTTTTGTTACTATTATAATTATTTAAATTTACTCTAGGCATTTATTATTGTTGTTAATTGTCTACATATCTACATAAAAACTTCGAATCGAGACTATTATTGATCGGATAAAATGGTTTGAAGAATGGAGGAGTTTTCGAATTTTTGATTTTTTTATGTTAAAATATTTTTAAATCTAAAGCGTTTTTACTAGGTTTTACAAATAGGTACATATTTAAAATAAAATAATTTGCTTTTTGCGATTTGACATTGAATTTGACGTTAATATTATGTGACGTTTTGCAACGTCACAGGTTCGGTTTCTTTCAATAATACTTCTCTTTAAAAATTAATTTAAAAAATTCTGGAACTTTTTGTGAAACGGGAGATTTTTTTTTTTGTAACGGTAGACCCCATCGCTTCTGTCTACGCCGCTCACTTCATCACGTAAAACCGACTTGCAAATTTTTTATTTAAATAGTTTATATTGTATTCAGGGGGTTCTAATGATATTTATTCATTTATTTCAGTTACAGTTACTCCTCTTTTAAATTTTAGTTTTGAATTACCACAGTTGGTAGAAGTTTTGTCTTGATTTCGCAAAGTGGGAGTAGGGAGAAATAAAAAGGGGTGTAACCGGCACCTCGGGATATTTTATTCTGACCTTTTGTTCAGGCATTTTTGTTCAGGCTTTTTGTGCCGGCCTTTTTTTCTGGACACTGAGACAGTTTTTTTTGGCCGAGGCTGAGACTGGTTAGTGTGAGACAATCACCGCTTTTCAAAATTTTCTTTGTCGATTCCGGAGTTTGGTCCGATGTTCTACAGCGCTGAGAATTGGTGAGTTACTCGATTTCATTTATTTTCTTTTTATTGTTGCCATTTTGGTCATAGTTTTTTTTTATTATTATTATAAATTACTTCAGTCAAACACAACCAAATTATTATAACTGAAACGAAACAAATTTATTTCACATTTCACAAAAAGTTCCAGAATTTTTTTAATTAATTTCTAAAAAGAAGTATTATTGAAAGAAACCGAACCTGTGACGTTGCAAAATGTCACAATTAAATATAGAAGACATACATACGTTCATGTTTTCATTCTAAACTAGCGCTCGTAGCGGACAACTACGGCGAACCAAAGATGCTGTATACGTCATCGTATTGCGGGCTGTTTAACTAACGATACATTTATATCGTTTATACAAAAAATACGCTATTTTTATTGCATTTATAGTAATATTACATGTATAGTATTGCAGTAATTTTTATTTTTTTATGATTTATTGTTACGTATAGATAACATTTATTTTGTATATTTATAAAATTTTGCAGCCATTCAAAATGTAAATATATTGTTTTAAACAGTGGCGTTCCCAGGATTTTGGTCTAGGGGGGGGGGCGATATAGAGGAAATTTATATTTATATATAATTTTTGTGTATTTACTTTTCGCGTATTTTTATAAATATATACATATATTTTAAATAATCCCATGTACTTATTTTCTCATATTTAAAATAAACGCAAAGATTTTAAGGCAGGAACGTTATATTAAAAATATTAGAAACATTAAACAAGAAAATTTATCAATCACCTATAATAGCACAATTTATGCTTGAAAATGGCTGTTTCTTCTCTAAAAATTACCGCAATTTTTTCATCACGCCAATTTTTTTCTTGATAACAAGTTCCACTGATCCGCTATCATATTTTTACTGTGACTGATATTTAAGTCAGATTTAGTTAAGTGCGGGGCCATTATTAAAAGAAATTTCGAGATAAATGAACAAAAGTTATAGCAAATTTATGACAATGTTATAATGCAACTAACACGAAATTTTACTGATAAAAAAATATGTGTGGGTCTAGGGGGGGCGATCGCCCCCATCGCCCTCCCCTGCGTACGCCACTGGTTATAAAGCAATATTTAAACGGTCTACATATGTAGACCACGCAACTAAACTCGTCACAAAAGCCCGCACAACTGACGAAAGATTATAGGTTCTATGAATAGGGCTCAGAGCTGGGCAAAGTACCTGTAAGTAGTACTTGAAGTACAAGTACCAAGTATCTTGATGTTTCTAAATGTACTTGAAGTACAAGTACTTTTTTAGTATCTAAAGTACTTGAAAGTACCAAGTACTTGAAAAAGTACTTGTAAATTTGAGTACAAGTACTTTTTCAGATAATTGTTATTTTTCTGATTATATAAACTTTAAAAGGTGATTATTAACAAAAATTTCAATATACGATATTTATTTGGTTATTCAAAACAGGAGTTCCTCACTGGGATTGCCGTATCACCTAGAGATCTCATGACGTAAAATTGACGTCATATGATCGCCAAGCGATATGAGAAGCTGTACAGAGATGTTAAAATGAAGTCAGTTTTACGTCACGTGTTCGTCAGGCGATACGGAAAAGTCCCAGCACTATAGTTAGGTAATACAAACATTATATGTACTCGTATATGCAGTATGCAGATTAGAATTAATTTATTTATGCCAAAAAAATGCAAATATATCTTTACTTTCATATTATCGCTGAAAATATATTTATTAATGAAATTCACATGATTATGTACTACAGGAATAACACCACACAACTGCAAAAGAAACACTGACAGTCAAACAATTCTCATAACATTGTTAACTTTTAAATTATTCATCGCACTTCAAGTACATTTGAAGTAATTCAAGTACATTTAAAATACTTCAAGTACATCTAAAATACTCCAAGTACATTTAAAGTACTTCAAGTATTTAAAAATACTTCAAGTACTTTTCATTGAACTTCAAGTATTTTTCCAAGTATTAAGTACCAAGTACATGTGAATAGACTTACTTTGTCAAGTACAAAGTACTATAAATAGATAGTACTTCAAGTACAGTACTTGAAGTACTGAAAGTACTTGCAAGCCTAATAAAGTACTTTTCTGGCAAGTATTGCCCAGCTCTGATAGGGCTGAGAAAGTTGGGTTTCGTATCTGTGAATTATTGTATTGATCATTTCACTATGTGCTCACATGTCTTTCAATTGTTTTCAATATGGTTTGATTAAATGGTGATATTTTGTGACTGATAACCTTTCTGATTCTGGTGAAATCAGTGCTTTTAACTTCTGAATAATTTCTGTGCGAAAATGTCCAAATATTCATATTATACTGTGTCCGTAAGCATAAGCTGTTCGTTATTATACAGGATGTTTCCTTTAAAACAACCAGCGCTTTTTTGGGCGAACTAATGACTAGAAAAAAATATATACAAGAAATGATCAAGAATAAGGGCGTAATTTATTAATAACAACAAACCGAAAATTCGACTAGTGGTTCTCAAACGGCAGAACAAAATTATATATTTTTAAATTGTATCCTATATATTTTTTCCCCTTTAGATAGAGAATTTTTTTCTGATTTCAACGATATAAATATGATATAGGGTTGTATAACAATTATTTCGAGAAAAATGGTATTAAAAATAATGTTATAATATTACAATAGGCTATGCAATACATACGTCTATTGCCTTGTTACGCTAGTAGTAAACCCATTTTTTATTACATTATTTCTAGTTTTTAATATTATTTTTCACGAAATAATTGTTATACAACCCTATGCTATATTTATATATAAATAATATTCTATTTAAAGGGCTAAAAATTTATATAGGGTGCCATTTAAAAAAATATAATTTTGTTCTACCGTTTGAGAACCACTGGTTAAATATTCGGTTCGTTACTATTGATACATTATCCCCTTATTCTTGATCATTTTTGGTATAAAACATTTTTCTGTAAAGTTGTTAGTTCGCCCTAAAAAGCGCTGGTTGTTTTAAAGGAAACATCCTGTATAAAATGTCTAGCCAGATTGTAAAACGTCAGTAAGTCAACGAAGGTTTGACAATGTGGCTGTATTTTATAAAACGACTAATTACTTTATAAAGTGGCGGATTTTACAATCTGACTACTACATAAATATACTAATCCCCGTTATTATTAACAGACATTTAATTTTAAATGAGCATTTAACGAATAAAAGCCTATCGAAATGATATGTTATACGAGATTTCTAATAATATTGCAACCTGAATTTCGTTGTGCTTATTTTTGATAAATGCGCATTTAAAATTAAATATAATGTTTCAAAATTTCCTTTGAAAATAAATTATGCTATGTTCATTAGTGTCAAAATTGGTTGTTTCACATGTTGAGCAGATATTGAGTTGATTTTTGCATGGAATGACTTATAGCATGTGAAGATTGAATTATTGAGAGTTGTTCTCTACGTGGGTGCGATTTTTCCTCTTCCACTTGTAGCATCTCCCAGCGTTAAATACAATGGCTGGAGAACGTGGAACTTGGTACCTCGCGCTCTCGCGCATGCGTCCGACACCCCACGGCGGAACCCAGCCGCGATGCTAGCGCCATAAATTCACCTCTCACTATGGTATCCACTCCATTTAGCTAATCGTTAAATTAAAATAGTGTCACTGGAAAAATATCCTTCCCAAACTATTAATCAAACGAGAATGAGTGAAATTAACCACCGCTGGACTGTGACGGCCCTATCGCATTCAATCATACGGGGAAGCAATGCAGCATGTGAGAAGAGCACGTGCTGTTTTATAACTCATGAAGGAATATGGGAATATGAATATGCCAACAAATAGG
Organism: Harpalus rubripes; assembly: GCA_963082715.1. Classification (NCBI taxonomy): domain Eukaryota; kingdom Metazoa; phylum Arthropoda; class Insecta; order Coleoptera; family Carabidae; genus Harpalus; species Harpalus rubripes. The sequence continues at coordinate 9,729,153 of OY720451.1, forward strand.
AATATGACCATTAGGAATATTCTACAAGTGTTAAACATCTAACAATATATATTAGGTATCTCTGTTAAATTTTAAATGCGTTTTAAATTACAAAAAAAAAAAAAATGATATAAATTGGCAAAAGGGCAAAAAGACTCCAGGTCTCCAGGTAGTTTTGCATTATATACAGGCTGGCGCTGGAAATCCGTTACATAGGCATTTAACACGGTAAAACAGTTTTTCCTTGCGTTTTCCCCCCAAATTATTTTAGAAAAAAATTCTTCAAATAAAAGTTGTAGAGCATAAAATTCTACTTATAAATTAGTAAACAAAATTCATTTCGTATATTTAGTAACTAGAAAATATATATGAATTTTTTTAAAATTTAGCGCTAGCCGTGGAATTAAAACAAAAAGACAAACAAATGATTGATGTTTTGACTGTCAAATATTGAGACTTTTTCAGATAGATAAAAAAATCTTACATCTGTTATATGCTTTTTGTTTTAATTTCATGATTATCACTATTTTTGACATTTTCATATCAAATTTCTGACATTAATAAGCATACAAAACTAATTTTATTCACAATCGGTTAGTAATATGACGATTTCTGACTTTTAAAAAGTTGGGAAGTTAGTTATTGTTAACCTCATATTCCAAGAGGTTGGAAAGTATAACGTGAAGATAGCTGGGGTTGGAAAGTTGACACTTTCCAACCTCAGCTATCCTCACGCTATACTTTCCAACCTCGAGGCGGGAAATAGCTGCCCCCCGCTTTGAGAGATCAATGCGTATCAATGATGGGTATTTACATATAAACAAAGCATCTTTACAATTTATATGATAAAAATATGGAATAAACTTGTAAATAATACAAGTAATGAATGAAATCAGTATTTAAGGTTAGAAATCAAAGTGACAGTTCATGCAGTTCATGAACAATCTCAGACCATTCGTTTATTTATGTTAGGTTATTATTATTTAAATATCAAATTCAGATTGTGAATAAAATAGTATACAAACCTCCGTGAAAAGTTTCATTGTCTCGGGCTATAGTTAACCTCGGCGCTTCGCGCCTTGGTTAACTATCTTCGCCCTCGACAATGAAACACTTTCCACCTCGGTTAGTAATATACTATTGTTTATTGTTTTAAAAGCAGAATTTCATGATCTACAGCTTTTATTTGAAGCATTTTTTTCTAAAATAATTTGAGAAGGAAAAACTGTTTTTCCACGTTAAATGCCTAAGTAACGGATTTTCAGAGCCACGCAATATCTATGTATAGGTTGAACCACAGACAAAAAGCAAGCTTGCTGTTTTCTGTGGTTGAAGTGAGGAGACGCAGAATGTTATCGATTTCGGACTAACTTTGCATACATCAGGCCAACGAGTCAGGAGAGTTAAAATATATAATTTTGGAATAAATCTATTGTTGAAATTGTGAATTTTAAGTTTATTTTTTTTAAATAATTGACATTTTTATAAAATATTTAAGAAATTAAATCTTACTTCAACCGTTCAACCTAACAAAACAAAATAACAAAACTGGTGTGGCCAACACAATACCTCCCGCCATTTACAGCCCGAGTCACAAAAAAGATTAAGTTAATCCTTAATTTTGGATCAGCGAATTTTACTCCAATTTTGACAGTTTATTTCTTAAAATATAGTCTAATCTAATCCAAGTAACTACCGTTTTTTAAACCCCTCAACAGGATTAAATCCTAATTACAGAGTGGGTTTACATTTATACACATCCAGGCCTTAGTGGGATTTGAACCCGGAGCACCAAGCACACTCATGACTTATGAGGCGTTGCTCTAACCATTGGGCCACCGGAGCTATAATAAAATGAAGATTAAATTTTAAATACCGAGATAGAATAGAATTCACTAATCCAAAAATGAGGATTAGCTTAAATTTTTATGTGAATCGTTAATTTTTATTAACCTAAATACATACCTACATATTTACTTATGCTGGTAACTGTATTGAATTCCTTTTCTATTGTTCTATTTACTTTTTGCTTTTTAAAACGTTGCCAATATTATTTTGAAATGATTAGTTCTTTGATAGTGACATTTATCTGTCAGTTACATATATTTGAATAACTGCGTTTTGTTTGTCTAAAGCGTAGGCTCTGGGATTTAAATTATAGATAATTTTATAAATTTATCCATAAAATATATAGAAAAAGTATTAATGCAAATCTATAGAAAATTTAATAATCTTTAATTTTTATAATAACATTAATCTCAAAAAAATAACATTTAACGGTATTTTTCGAAAAACTATTTTGAGCTTCTAGTAAAGTGCCATTTCCGGTTATCCGATTTCCACCAAAATCTAATAGGCTCTTTCCATTGCAAAAGAAAATCGAAATACAAGGTTTAGAAAATTTTTGAATGATAGTTTTTGAGTTAGAATGGAGGATCCACACATTCATACATATATACACACGCAGACATCATTGTGAAAATGTTAAACTTGGATTCTAGGGACCTTAAAACGAGGTCATTTACCAAAATCTCGATTTTTAGCATGATCCTTATACCTCCCTTACCAAGGGTAGCGGGAGTTAAAAAAAATCATATGGCCAATACATTATTTTCAATCAATTCTGCCGGGTGGCGCTCAATACCCGTTGGGCGTTAATTTTGACCTAATTGGAATTTTCGATTTAATGCGAATTGACTTCTTAAAAATGGAAAACACCTTAAAGTGAGCAAATACCTGCACCCGAAACAAATTCATGGCAAATAATGGTAAAAAAAGGGAGCAGCTGAATTTAAACGAGGGAAGGGAAGGAACACATTGAAGATGATCTTTGTAGTGGAAGGCCTACAACTATTACCATTAAAACAACATCATTTTAATTCACGATATGGTCATAGCAGATCAGTAATTCAAGTGAATTAGGAATAGGAATGATAAAAAGTTCTACGAAGAGGCTTTTCCGGCTACTGACGGTTGATCAGAAACTTACTACTCCGTTTGAAGCTGATATTGATATCTTTATGGAAAGATTATAACCAATGAGACATATAGTTTCACCACTATCAGTCTGGATTAAAGATTAAAGTAACAGTGGAATGAACACATTACACATTAATTAAAATCTTTTTTTTTTGTTTACTTGTGAATCCAACTTGTAAGCATTCACAAGTTTCCATCTTGCCTCCTCATTGAAATCACCGTACTTTATTCCTTCAATCGTATCCCATATAGCACGCAGCCTATATCTCGCACTTGGTCTCGCTCGGTGCTATAGATCAGCCGGGGTAATTACCGATCTCGTGTGGAGTTGGGGATTTATGTGCTTGGCTTCGCAGTGGGGGTGCTGCCGCCCTGTCCGCCCCCGGCCCCGCCATTCACACCTCCACGTGCACGAGAACACGTGAACCGTGAGGGTGGCCATCAAGTCAGATTTATATATAGCGATAGACACTCTACTACACTAGCAAATGGGAGATTAAGACTCAAATAGATAGTATATGGAGTGAGAGAAATTTGTGGGTAATAACAAGTAAATTTATTATCATATTGAGTGTGTACATTTTAAATATACAATCTAATAGAATATCATGCATGACCAGGAAATGCCTGCTATGTACAATTTTTACCGAAAATGAGTTATTAGTATACTTGACCCCTGTGGTGTACTCTCCACGCCAGCAATGAGTGCCCGTGAGGTGACGCCTGATAAACGCTCTCACGGTACGAATATGTCATCATCATTACCGATATCTGCGTACAAAGCTGATTGGCACACGCAGCAATGGGTAATATGCCGTAAAGATATATTTATTTATTTTATTTATTTAGTTATTAGCAGGCCCTATCCTAGCGGGTGTTGATTTTGTTACCAGAATAAAGGAGGCCAAGTATAGGGGCGGCAAAGCCATCCTAACTTTTTATAGAAAAAAAAATTAAGAATTTTAAAAAAAGCAAAAATTTATAAAATAAACATATTAATAAGCATTGTTCTTTTAAATACTTGGTTTGGTTGATTGTAACAAATCTATCCTAATAGGTATATAGTTTATTTTATTAAAAGACTGAGTATACTTATGATGTCAATCAATGTCGTAACTAGAAATCTTGCCCCCCTATGAGAAAATTTTCTGGGCCGCCTTGATTTACAATGCTCCAAGAAAAAATTTAAAAGAAATATTAATTTTTATATAATACGGTGACAGTAATACTGTAATCATTTGTTTTAATCAAGCTTTGCTTTGTTGTAATCAAAAATCTTGAGAAAAAACCCTAAGGAATATAATCAGAGGAACATATTTTCATTAAATTACCCCATTCTTGATACAGTTTCCCTTTGAGTAAAGGTTCCCAATTGATTTTAGACAAAAATGTTTAAAATAAAACTTGTAGATAATTAAATTCAACGCCTAATTCACTAAACTTGTTTTTTAGCATAGTATTAGGTAAATGATTTTATTTTTAATTCATTGTCTGCTGTTGTTTAGAACTACGCTGCTCTGTTGCATTTAAGCCATTCAGCAGATGGTGCTCGCCAGTCTACGCGGGGCGTCATTTTTATATAAGAACAAAGGCGGCTGATAGGTTAGGATCGGCCCTGGTTATTAGTATAGTTTTGGTTATGGTGTGACTTTTCAGATTGTAATTTAAAAGTTTCGTATACTGGCATACTGACAATCTTTCATTTTTAACGGGAATTTTTTTTGAAATTGTAATTTAAATGCCATCCTTAAATTTTAGGTAAACACATACGTGATATTGGGAACACATATACATACAAACATAAGTACACACAAAAATAGTTTATATTTATTTGATCAGTATATTTTCATTAAGGATCAGTTAAATTAGGTTAGACCAGGTTAAATTACATTTTTATTATAAGTTACTGATAATGTAAATATAGCAGCCCATAAAAATAATGATTTTTTACTATATTTTTAAAATAAGTTAATTCGGTCACCAAAACAGTCATTCTTTTTTTTTAATTTAATGAGGAGTAGAGTTGGATGCTCTTGAATGATTAGAAAGATATATTGAGTATGGAAATTGTGCAGTATAATAATGGTCTAACCTGTGGTTATCATTTTTTACCTCCCGCTACCCTTGGTAAGGGAGGTATAGGGATCTTGGTAAAAATCGCATATCGAGATTATGGTAAATGACCATGTTTTAAGGTCCCTAGAATTCAATTTTAACGCTTTCCACGATGTGTGTGTGTGTGTGTGTGTGTGTGTGTGTGTGTGTGTGTGTGTGTGTGTGTGTGTGTGTGTGTGTGTGTGTGTGTGTGTGTGTGTGTGTGTGTGTGTGTGTGTGTGTGTGTGTGTGTGTGTGTGTGTGTGTGTGTGTGTGTGTGTGTGTGTGTGTGTGTGTGTGTGTGTGTGTGTGTGTGTGTGTGTGTGTGTGTGTGTGTGTGTGTGTGTGTGTGTGTGTGTGTGTGTGTGTGTGTGTGTGTGTGTGTGTGTGTGTGTGTGTGTGTGTGTGTGTGTGTGTGTGTGTGTGTGTGTGTGTGTGTGTGTGTGTGTGTGTGTGTGTGTGTGTGTGTGTGTGTGTGTGTGTGTGTGTGTGTGTGTGTGTGTGTGTGTGTGTGTGTGTGTGTGTGTGTGTGTGTGTGTGTGTGTGTGTGTGTGTGTGTGTGTGTGTGTGTGTGTGTGTGTGTGTGTGTGTGTGTGTGTGTGTGTGTGTGTGTGTGTGTGTGTGTGTGTGTGTGTGTGTGTGTGTGTGTGTGTGTGTGTGTGTGTGTGTGTGTGTGTGTGTGTGTGTGTGTGTGTGTGTGTGTGTGTGTGTGTGTGTGTGTGTGTGTGTGTGTGTGTGTGTGTGTGTGTGTGTGTGTGTGTGTGTGTGTGTGTGTGTGTGTGTGTGTGTGTGTGTGTGTGTGTGTGTGTGTGTGTGTGTGTGTGTGTGTGTGTGTGTGTGTGTGTGTGTGTGTGTGTGTGTGTGTGTGTGTGTGTGTGTGTGTGTGTGTGTGTGTGTGTGTGTGTGTGTGTGTGTGTGTGTGTGTGTGTGTGTGTGTGTGTGTGTGTGTGTGTGTGTGTGTGTGTGTGTGTGTGTGTGTGTGTGTGTGTGTGTGTGTGTGTGTGTGTGTGTGTGTGTGTGTGTGTGTGTGTGTGTGTGTGTGTGTGTGTGTGTGTGTGTGTGTGTGTGTGTGTGTGTGTGTGTGTGTGTGTGTGTGTGTGTGTGTGTGTGTGTGTGTGTGTGTGTGTGTGTGTGTGTGTGTGTGTGTGTGTGTGTGTGTGTGTGTGTGTGTGTGTGTGTGTGTGTGTGTGTGTGTGTGTGTGTGTGTGTGTGTGTGTGTGTGTGTGTGTGTGTGTGTGTGTGTGTGTGTGTGTGTGTGTGTGTGTGTGTGTGTGTGTGTGTGTGTGTGTGTGTGTGTGTGTGTGTGTGTGTGTGTGTGTGTGTGTGTGTGTGTGTGTGTGTGTGTGTGTGTGTGTGTGTGTGTGTGTGTGTGTGTGTGTGTGTGTGTGTGTGTGTGTGTGTGTGTGTGTGTGTGTGTGTGTGTGTGTGTGTGTGTGTGTGTGTGTGTGTGTGTGTGTGTGTGTGTGTGTGTGTGTGTGTGTGTGTGTGTGTGTGTGTGTGTGTGTGTGTGTGTGTGTGTGTGTGTGTGTGTGTGTGTGTGTGTGTGTGTGTGTGTGTGTGTGTGTGTGTGTGTGTGTGTGTGTGTGTGTGTGTGTGTGTGTGTGTGTGTGTGTGTGAGTGTGTGTGTGTGTGTGTGTGTGTGTGCGTGTGAGTGTGCGTGTGCGTGTGCGTGTGCGTGGGCGTGGGCGTGGGCGTGGGCGTGGGTGTGGTGTGGGTGTGGGTGTGGGTGTGGGTGTGGGCGTGGGCGTGGGTGTGGGTGTGGGTGTGGGTGTGGGTGTGGGTGTGGGCGTGGGCGTGGGTGTATGTGTGTGTGTTTGTGTGTGTGTGCGTGTGAGTGTGCGTGTGCGTGTGTGTGTGGTTCCTGTTTACGCTCTAACTCAAATACTATCATTCAGAAAATTTTGAAACCTTGTATTTTTACCTTATTCTAATATGGAAAGAAGCCATTAGATTTTGGTGTATATTAGATAACCGGAAATGGCACTTTACTTGAAGCTCAAAATAGTTTTTCTCCGACAAATACCTTTAAATGTTATTTTTTCGAGATTTATGTTATTATAAAAATTAAAGATTGTTAAATTTTTTAAAGGTCTGCATTAATACTTTTTCTATGTATATATTTTATGGATAAATTTAAAAAATAATCTATAATTTAAATTACATAAATTAAATAGCGGGAGGTGTTGTGTTGGCCATATCAGATTTTTTACCATATTTTTAAATAAAGTTAATTCGGCCACCAAAAGAGTTATTTTTTTAAAATTTAATGAGTAGATTTGGATGCTCTTGAATGATTAGAAAGATATATTGAGTATAGAAATTGTGCAGTATAATAATGGTCTCTCCTGTGGTTGTAAACCGACGGATAAAAGCTATTTTATTTTTTTAGATACTATAAACAGTCCTGTGAAACTTGAATATCTTTTTGATCTCCAGTTTACTATTAAGAATAAGTTAATTGTGTATTGAAAGAAAAAATGATATATGAATTTATTAATTTTAAGGTCTAAAAATCTGAAAATATATATGATAGAAAATTAAAGTTCCAAAGAATACTAAAACACTACTTGTCTTGCAACATACAAAACAGTAGTAAAACAAACAGTAGCTAAAATATAAATGAGAAAAGCAACATGGACATAAAGTTAGTGGTCACGAATGTCACTCGGACGCCTACCCTGAAAAATGCATCCTCTCAGCAGCCATTATTTTATGCATAAATGCGCTAATAAAAACAACTCGTTGATTTTATGATGAGTGTGAAGGAATGTGACAAGTTAAGAGCACGGGAGATGTTATGTGTGTGTGGGGAATATATGGGATCGTTAAACGAAAGAGTCGCGCTCAGAGGGAGGCCCAGACCGCGGGAATGATAATTAGGACTATGACGCCAAGGTCACCGGCTCAAAACATTGCAATTTATTGCGCTCTGATCTCGTTAACGCGAATTAGTGGCAATGCTGATAAATTTAATAAAGAGCACCACGTTATGCACAACACACAGACGAATAAATTGCTAGCTAGAGTTCTATAATGCAGATATGACGGCAGATTTTATCAGAGGATCGTTTAGCATGCACAAGAACTGTAATTAGAAAACAGAATATTCTATATTTCTCGTATTTTATTAATAATTAAATTAGTTATTTTTGTAAAATTCTAAGGTAAATGTGCATTTCTTATAAATGAAATTTCATAATTTTGGTTATTTTAATTGAAATTTAGATGTGCCATGAAAAGTGATATTAATCGACGCGCTACCGACAAGTCCGGCAATTAATAAATTTGAAACTAATGTAATTAATTTGGTAATTTATTCGATAATTTAAATCGGTAAATTACTGTGTTATCTAATTTACAAAAAAAAAAATTGGGGACTTTTAACAAAAATCGAATATACTATGGGATTCATAATTATAGTCCATTGAGTTTGAAACAATAAATAAATAAATAAATAAATAAATAAATAAATAAATAAATAAATAAATAAATAAATAAATAAATAAATAAATAAATAAATAAATAAATAAATAAATAAATAAATAAATACATAAATAAATAAATAAATAAATAAATAAATAAATAAATAAATAAATAAATAAATAAATAAATAAATAAATAAATAAATAAATAAATAAATAAATAAATAAATAAATAAATAAATAAATAAATAAATAAATAAATAAATAAATAAATAAATAAATAAATAAATAAATAAATAAATAAATAAATAAATAAATAAATAAATAAATAAATAAATAAATAAATAAATAAATAAATAAATAAATAAATAAATAAATAAATAAATAAATAAATAAATAAATAAATAAATAAATAAATAAATAAATAAATAAATAAATAAATAAATAAATAAATAAATAAATAAATAAATAAATAAATAAATAAATAAATAAATAAATAAATAAATAAATAAATAAATAAATAAATAAATAAGTAAATAAATAAATAAATAAATAGATAAATAAATAAATAAATAAATAAATATATCATTACGGCTTATTACCCATTGCTGGGTGTGCCAATCTGCTTTGTACACAGATGCGGTAATGATGAAATATTTGCACCGTGCGGGCGCTTACCAGGCGTCACCTCACGGGCACTCATTGCTGGCGTGGAGAGTGTACCACAGGGGTCAATTTTGTATATATAAAATTCGAAATATTTGGCGCCGGTGGGGATCGAACCCGGTTCCCCAGATTCGCGACCTGACACTCAGCCACGCGGCCACGAGACCCCATAATTAGTCCATTGAGTTTGAAACAATAACTTGCTAAAAAAAATAAAAAAAAAAATCAAAAATTATTAAACCCATTTGCAATTATGAACTATACATTTCTACGTAGTTTTCAATTTTTAAATTAATTAATATAAAAATAATGGTAATATATGTTATACTGCTAATACCCGAAATCCGTTAATACGCATAATAACTAAGTAAATAAAATAAATAAATTTATCATCACGGCATATTACTCATTGCTGGGTGTGCCAATCTGCTTTGTACGCAGATATCGGTAATGATGATGACATATTTGTACCGTGCGGGCGTTTACCAGGCGTAAATAAGAAGTTCGGGAATTATGTGAAATAATCATATTACTCTGGCAATTCGCCGGAAGCCAGTCACTCTGCTTCGTTCCGTGTTTGCTAACATCCCTAACTTTTCAGGGACGGCAAGAACTACATTAACCGTCGTTTTCACTGAGATGAAGGAGGGGCTTGAATTCAAAATTGAATAAAAATTGTTTCGCATAATTCCTGAACTTCTTAGTTATTATTTCGGGTATTTGCGGTAACATATGTATAAAAATCTGATGTGGCCAGTATATTACCTTCCGTCAGTTCCATGTATTTTGTACAATTTCCATACAGAATGTGTCTTGCACATGATTCCATATTTCAAGTACATTACCCTCTGTCAGTTCTATGTATTTTGTACAAGTACAGAAAGTTTCATATAAGAGATTCTATATTTCCAGTAAAATTATAACAAACATACTGTCTATTGTACTTGACACTAACATCTGTCAGTCAACATTTTCTTAAAATAGTAGCTGTTTCCATAGTTATAGCATAGCTGGCTAATTTATGAAATTTAATTTCTTTATCATTTTTAAATCTATAGCCATATGAAGTATAAAATGCAGTCAAATCGCATAGAGAATAAAATATTCTTTAATATTTATAATAACATTAAATATGGAAAAACGATATTTAACAGTTTTTTTTCAAGAAAAACTGTTAAAATCTTAAAATGAGAGTACTTCCGGTTGACCAATTATAACCAAAATCTAATCATCTCTTCACATGGATGTAAAGAAAAGGACTACGAGAGAATTATAATTTTTTGAATTACATAAATACATACATACATACAGACATCATTGTAAAAATAGTAAAATCTTATTCCAGGCACTCTAAAACGTGCTTATTCATCAAAATCTCTCAACCGAATTTTTTGACCAAAGACAATACCTTCCTTACCTAAAGGTGACGGAAGGTAAAAAATGATTCCCATTTTTAAAGCGTTTGAAGAAATGCTCAGCTTCTTAGATCATAGATGTCTAATATCAATATGTATGAATGAAAAAAATATATAATTTAATATGTTGTAGTCATAGGCTTTATGAAAATATTAACGTTAATTTTGTTCGGTTTATTTACCTATATTTTGTTAATAACAATTAAAAAAATAAAAGTTTTAGATCTCAGATTTAGATTCTATTAATAATTAAGAATTGAAATTTGGTATGTAGATGAGTTTAATTTTAATATTTTTTTATTGTTTACATTGTGTGCTCGTAATAATTTTGTGGTAATTTTATAACATAATTTTTGTTTTGTTTCAGATAAATCATCATTCGTGGGCCAGTGGAAGGTTTACAAAATGTTACCAGTTTTCTACGAAAGGTAAGTGTTTGTAACATATTTCCACATTATTATTATTATTAAAAAATAAAATATGCACATTACCACTATTTTCTGGCAATAACAATAATCTTCGAACATATTTATTCTCCTATACGCAACTAAATAATATTAAATCGTTTGTTAATAATCGTTACAGGTATATTTATTATTTATCTTTATATAGCATGGAATAATAGCTACAGAAACATGATATTTTCTATAAACCTCACGCTATGAAAATTTCTAATATCTAATATTGAATTTATTAATTTATAATGATTCGAATTCTGATGACACAGGTTGAAGAATTTCTCGTAAATATTACTAAAATATTTCTATGTCGTGTTGGTTGTTTTAGAAATATTTAGGGTTAAATGATGACCGTTGTAACCGTATACCTGACAGTGTGGGACATAGACGTCATGTTCGTGAGGCATACATGGTGCGTTATGTTTACGCTAACTTGTGTGACCAACATTTTCTCAGGCTCCACACTCGATTTATTGAACTTACACGTCTCAGACGAAGACATACCTCCTAACAACAATAACTCATAAAACAAGTATTTGGCTTTTGAGGTTAAATATCTTCGCAATGAAAAGTGATATCGAAATGCGGTTTAGATTTAGACGTTTCGAAAGTATTCAGTTATTAATGTATGGAACGAAAGTTTTCGGAAAAATTTGAAATTAATACATCTTTATTTTTTCTGGAATTATTTTAAATTTTTTATTGTTTATTAAAAGTAAAATTGTTAAAATGGATGGTTGAAGAAAAAAAATTATTCCAATTTTAACAAAGAAATATTCGTTTTCCGGGAATGGACTGTGTCATATTTTGAGTCAGAGCTCAACGTTTCGCCCGCAGTCGTATGGGGCATCTTCAGGAGCAAGGGGGATAGTACCATCTTAAACAAGGTTACCCGACCAACTACTTGGTTTATTTGGCCTCTAGCGTGGTTGACACGTCGGGTAACCTTGTTTAAGACAGTACTATCCCCCTTGCTCCTGAAGATGCCCCATACGACTGCGGGCGAAACGTTGAACTCTGACTCAAAATATGACACAGTCCATTCCCGGAAAACGAATATTTCTCATGACTCAGACTGTGGAAGCCTACGCAATTAATTTTAACAAAGTTTTTAATACTGATGCGTTAATTTCTTTTATGTACGACTAAAAAATGATATGTATATTAAATATGTAGTTTTTACTACATAATTATACTCGTTAAAATTAACAACTATTTTCAGTTGTTAAACTGAATGTCAGTTGCTAAGTTCAAAATCCCAATTCACTATTACATCAAGTTGCTAAAACTTAACAACTAGTCGTTACGTTGAGTTGTTAATCTAGCAACTATGCATTTCTCTCGTTGTTAGTATTGAACAACCGTTGGTAAATGGATTTTCTTGAAAATTTTGTGTTAAAATATAAACTTTTATTGGAAATAGAGGGACGACAATATATATACCTACTTGACTAATAATTATATACATTTTTAGGCAAGATTTATGCAAAGAAATTTGCGAGATGTTAGTAATCCATTATCGGGAAAAAAATATTTACAAAAATATTCAAACTGAGCAAGGTGTCGTTCATGATTTAATTCGTGAATTGGATGGTCTCATATGCTTTAAGCATACTGAATCAGTATATATGCTCGAAGGTCTCATGTCACAAGATGAAAGATTTACATTTATTCTAAACTAAAACCTCTAGACGCTGATGGTCATGCCTGATGATGAGATTCTTAAAACTTCGAAATCGGTCGCATTCAACCATGGGAATTGAATAAACATGTATACCAACTTAACTGCAGAACTTCATCAGATTCTCCTAACACTTCATTTCTACGCGTGGTTATGGATCTTATAAAAAGATTACAGGGCCAAATTTGAATTTTCCGTGAAGTCAATCAACGATTTGCAAAGTGCCCAACTAGCAGTTATCAGAAATAAAATGCAAAACTAGCTTTGTCATTTAATTAGTCCAAAATAATCATGAAATCTACCATTAGAGAATATTGTTCCGCGGAACATCTTGGACGCCGAATTTTATTATCACTCATTATTAAATTCAAACGTCAAACTAATCAAAATCTGTCACTTTACGTTGTCAACAGACTAGAATTATGTATAAGTACTGAGAATCGACATGCCTTTTAACTCACTTGTAATAACTTCACAATATTAAACAACGATTTTCAGCGAACGACCGTTTTTAACAATATCGTTAATTATGTATTTATTAAAAATCGTTGTTAATTCTCAATTGTTACCTAACGACTATGTTAACAACTATTTTAGTGAATTAGGCCGAATGACATTTTTAATTTTAAAACAAAATAGTTTGGCTTTACATTACAACTACGTTCAGAACTTTATTACACTTATATCATTTCAAATAAATATATCATCATGGCATATTACCCATTGCTGGGTGTGCCAATCTGCTTTGTACGCAGATTTCGGTAATGATGATGACATATTTGTACCGTGCAAAACAATGGGCATTCCTAATTTTTTCTAATGAAAATCTTACATAATGATTGACAGTTAAATCTGAACTCCCTTTGAAATTAAATATTTTTATTATAAGTTTTACTTTTCCAAATAAGGATTTCAGCATAACAAAATTTTAGTTTATTAAGGTGCATTCACAGTGAAAATTAGGTTTAGATTTATGGTTTATATTTTAGATTTAAAGACTTTGACCGCATATTATACAATAATTCCATTCACACTTCAGAAATTAAGGTCTTTAAATCCAAATCATAAAGCTAAACATTGCAAGGCCAAACTTTGACGTCACAAACTTCACCAATGAGAACGAGTCTGAAGTGATATAGATATATACACCCATCTTTATTTAGTATCCACTTGGTGGATTCGGCTTTTTAAACAAATGCGAGAAGAACATGGAGACTGTCATAACTAAATTGCTGAAATATAACCAATAATGCCAAGCGAATGACAGTTTCACGGCGTACAGGTGTCTTGTTGAGTCCTGCTCTGCCGATATTTTAATCTTGTTTTTGAAGCATTTGCATATTTGCATAGATGTCTGTACATATCAAAACTAATTTTCAAGTAATTTAAACTTGCATTTATGAATGACTTACTTAAACCTAAACAAAAACCAGAAACCTAATTTTCATTTGTGAATGCACCTTTATTCTTTCCTAAAAGAATAAAATATACATCAATTGAATAATTTATCGTCGCTAACAAATACAAATTTGTCTCGTTTGATATTATCGAAACAAATTCACAACTGACAAAAACAAGCTAGCACCAGCACGAAACATTATAAACCATAGAGTCCACAACACCGTTTCCAAGCAACGATTAGCATACGAATTGCGGTTATTAGCGCTGTAAAAATATCGCAGCTTTTAGAATATGAGTTATGTTATTAAACATAGAAAGGTCATTGGATAATAAGCCAAACGCAATAATAAATTAATGAAGAGGATATACTTGTATTGCTATCTCTAACCAATTTCGAGTCTGCTGCGATGCGACCTCTTGCTGAGTTAAGTGGGAGGTTGGAATTGTACGTAAAAATTAATAAATTTGTAGCGTTATTTATTCTGATTTCTCTTATTGGGAAATGGAGATACGGTATGGATAATAATTTAACACAAAAAAGGTTTGTTTCAGGTTTCTTCAATTTTATACACACGTGCTAGGAGTTTTAAACAGGTTTAGGTAAATTAAATTAGAACTGACAGGCATTAATATATGATATATACTCGTAGATACTTACATGTTAGTAATTTAGAAAAATATAACTGTTTAATTAATAAATAATAAATTTGTGCCGGGTTCGGGTTTACTACAGGCAGGAAATAAATCGATACATCAAATTTTGGTTCGTTGATTCTTGGTATTACATTTTAGAAAATACGACGTAAACTTAAAAATTCTTATAAACTATTATTCACGAAAGATGACTATTCAAGATCATTTGTGAGCCGCCTGATATAATATTACTTGCAGATAACTTCATTGCATTTCGTATGCGTAGGCGAGCAACATATAATATTTATGGACACATTTAAACTGAAAAAATAAGAGTAATTTATTTCAAAATTATGTTTCTTTCTAAATAATGCCTTTCTGAAGGATTTATGTTTTTCACTTATGTGTTTGCAAAATACAAAAACATTGACAACTATAATAATTTGATTTACACGTCAACGCCACTGGGTAAATATTAGCACAGAGGGCAGTGTAGTAGATAATTAGGTATCTGTAATTCTACGACATACGTCATTATTATTTATAGGGGTGTATTCTGTAAGGAAACTGTTAATTTTAAACAGTATGTTAAAAATAAACTTGCTGTTAAAATATATTTTCTATTCTGTAACTATCAATTCTGTTAAAATTTTAACACCCGTGTTAAAATTAGGTGTTAAAGCTGTATATTTTAACGTCATTCAAATCGATGCCTTTAAAATTTTAACATCTGTTTATACAATAAAATTATAACAGCATTTGAATATGTTGCACTTCTAATTAATGAAAATGAAATAGAAAACGAAAGAAAAATACCATGGATGATGATAAAAAATATCTAGGTGTTATTTAATAAAATATACAACTGTTTTACGAAGTATTTTATTTAATTACGGTCACCCGTTCCATCGTAACATAATTCGACAAAGAGTGAACTTTGAATGGTATACCGAGAGCACGATTTAGATATCGTAAAACATAGTACTTTATTATAATGTAGGTATAAAATTGCTTATTCCTGTCTTGTTCGTCAAACCAACGTAACTTAACATTTTGGATTGTCAATTCTGAGGATCAAACAGAAGGAATTTTACATACCTAATGATAACTTAATAATTTAAAATTTCAATGTAAACTTTTTTTAATATGGAAACTTAAAAATGAGACATGATTATGCAGCAGATTTTTATTTATTTTCCGAAGCATTTTTTCCATTCGTTTTTTAAAATTTCAAAATGACAGATTAGTTTTCTAAAATTTCAAAGTGACACATAAACTGACAGTTGCTCACTCTTTTTATCATATTTATTTATTTGTGTTATGGTCACAAACTACATTACTTTAGCAAAGACGTGCCTTTTTTCTGTCTTGTTGATCACTTCATTCTGGTGTTTAACAGGCATGTTAAAATTTATGATTTTAACAGTAGTGTCAACGTTTCGCATAGAGAATACCAAAAAATGAATTTATTGTTAACAGTCATGTTAAAATATAATTTTTTAAAGGCATGTTAAAATTAACATATTTATTACAGAATACACCCCATAGTGTGTTAGAAAGTATTGCCATTATGTACGTATATCTGTTACACCATATAAATTAAATAGACATAGGTCAAATAATCTTTCTCTTTCTAATACAAAATATTTCTAAGCTACTGCTATAAAGTGATGTGTATTCTTTCTTCGAACAAATGACCTTGAATAGTCATCTTTCGTGAATAATAGTGTACTTCGTTTCACGTAAGAAAATAGTGATGGGAAGTTAGATGCGGTTTGATATTGTTGTTTGATTGAATAATATCGGGATATTCTCCAATCAAAAAACAAGATCAAACTGCACCTATATTCCCATCACTATTTTCTTATGTGAGGCGAAGTATAGTAATAATTTAACAAGTGACAATAATTTGACAGAAACTGGAGAATTATTTGGTAATTTATCGAACTCTCGAATTACATTATATTAGATTATTTTTTGATCCACAAATTTGTTTCAAAGATCGAAATCAGACTTTCATGCTACTGTACTGAAATTTAGAGGTGGGTGCGGGCCATGATTTTATCGGGTAACGATGGGTCACGACGTGACCCGCGTGATCGTGAATATAATTTAAAATTTGCGTCTTGATTGGACATGAGTGTGAGGCACTAAAAAATTATCGTGCGTGATCAGGCGTGATTGAAATTTAATCGGCCGTGAGTTCAAGTTTATTCCTTTTTTATAAAAAAATTTGTCTTAATTTCCATCTTTTACTTTATATTCTTGTTATTATTAGTATGTCCAAATATGTCATCAACAGTATTTTTTTGCATAAAAATAGTGTTATTGTTGTACCCAAAATTGTATAAACAGTTGCTCCGATTTCACTAAAGATATACGAATCTTTAAGCCCGTTTGACACGTCATATTTTTGTTATCAAATTTTTTCCCAAATTTATAATGATATTTGTGATGAGAACATCCTATTTATCCATAAACATTCGTTTCCAATGAAACCAATTTGTTACCTAACTTATTACCAATTTGGTAACAAATTTGATAATAACTTATGACTGTGTTAAACAGGCTTAAATATACATAGAAACAATTAAGTGACACGAACGTGACTCGCCTGGCGTGATCGGGAGTGAGTGCCAAAATAAAATCGTGAGCGTGAGTGACCGTGAATCAAACATAAAAAGTCGTGCGTGATTGGTCGTGATTACATTTATAGTTGCAATTCCAACTATTGTCGTAATTTACTAGCTTCATTCATTTACATGGCCCAGTGGGCAAGTCTGTTTTGACAACCAAAACACAACTTTGACATGGCAAAATAAATGTAAATAATAAGGAATTATAATTATAGTTTTACTAATTATGGTACTTCTACGAGTGGTTTCTATATAGTTTTTTTGGTTTATTTCATGATCAGAAATGACATCTGAGATATGTCAACAAAAATAAAAGATGCAAAGATTATTCCCGGGAATAGTCTCTAGAGCTTTATTCTAAGTATAATATTGACAGGATTGGTTAAAACGCAGACACGTGACATGCTATTACCCATTTCATTGGTTTTAAGAAACGTCAAAAAATAATCAGTAATAATATAATAACAAGAGAGTGAGAATAAATTGAAAATAATTTGACAGATCTTTCGAAAATTTGTTGCCAGGCAAGAGTCACGAAAGCTCGTAGGGCTTGAGTGGCTGTTACCAAATCTAATCCAATCTGGAAAATTATTTTCTAATATATCGAACTCTCGAATTATATTTAATTAGATTATTTTTTAATCCACACGTTTCAAACAACGGAATCAGGCTCTTATGCTATTGTAACGCTATCTACTTCATTCATTTACATGGCTCAATTGGTAAGTCTGTTTTGACAACTAGAAAACATTTGGACAATGAAAAATAAATAATCAAAAGATATAATTACTAATTATGGTATTTCTAGAAGCGGTTTCTATATTTTTTTTGGTTTATTTCATGATCAGAAGTGGCACAAAATTGGTCTTTTTCGCTCATTTTACTTATGTGTTGATTACTATTTGACATATGTCAACAAAAATAAAAGCTACAGAGATTATTCCCGGAAATAATCTCTAGAGCTTTATTCTCAGTACAATAATGACAGGATTGGTTAAAAGGCAGACACGTGATATACTATGAACCAGTTCATTGGTTTTAATAAACGTCAAAAAAATCGAAACACTATTTGAGAAAATTGAACTTTATTATTTATTATAACAAAAGCATGTGTTGTCCAAATGAGAATCTCAAAGACTACTAATTTTTTTAATTTATTGAATTATCAAACATGACAGTCAAATTTGTCACAAGCTTTTTATTTTTAAAAATTAGGATTTTGATGTATGATGACATATATTTTAACCAAGCGTCACATGGACACTCATTGCTGGCGTTAGAGGGAACCACAGGGGTCATTTTGTGCGTCGCTTGGGATCGAAAAAAAGTCCCCAGATTCGTGAAAGATATTCATGCACGAGGTCACGAGACCCCATAACATTAAATTTCTTTTTAATAATAAATAACCATATTTGCACTTCGCACATTTAATTTTTTTTTCACCAAAATCCTAAGCTCTCTGTTTAATTACATATTTTCACCATTAAAAACACTAAATACCGCTAAAAATTGGGTGCGGAAAGCTATATTTAAAGAGATTTTGGCATTTTTTCTGATAAAAATTAGGTTGGATGTACTACATATATTTCTATGTTAAAGTAGATACTTACGCTTTCATACGAATAATACTGTTTCAGTTAATGTATATTTGCAAAATTATGTCTTATTTTCCTTCTTATACTACGTTTTATAACATTTTTTATTTATAATTTTGCGTTCATCTGTCAAACTATTGTACTTAAACTAACATGAAGATAGTGGGCCGAGCGATGTTGAATGTGTGTGCATGGTGGGCGTTAGGTATTGTTTTTGTCAGGATTTTTTAATAATTTCTTCAAAAATACATGTGTTAGGTATTGTTTTTGCCAAGATTTATAAAAAAATTCTTAAAACATTACTGTGCGTTAGGTATTGTTTTTGTCGGGATTTAAAAAAAAATTTTTTTCCAAAAATATATATAAATACCTGTTACCGCGCTTCAATTTTATGTTTCCTTATTATGTTTTAGCTAAAATAAGACATTACAGCAAAAAAAAAATACAATTTCTACTATTCTGGATAAACTGCAATCCAGCCATAAATAATTTTAAAACCTAATCTAGTAACTATTTCTTCGTTTATATTCTCGTATCATAAATTTCCTCGTAGTTTCAGAGAACGGTTTATTATTTTCCTTGAGTCTCCGTCTTCCCAGTCATATAATAATAAAAATGAACAGGTAACGTCTTGACTCGTGCTCATAAAACACACAAATCATCCATTATGTTAATTACATGTTTTTCCATATTGAATTTGATTAACTAACCAATGTAATCGCTTGGGAGATGCAGCGATGCCTGCCCATTTTATGTAGAGGCGTGCTTGGGATTCGAACCGAGATCTTCATGTTACGTCATCGTTTAGACCGCCTTGCATGGAAAACAACATCATATCGGGCATCATATACTGTTATTTATTTCTTTAGATATATTAATAAGAAGGATTCTTGTAGTAATACTTTATAAACATTATCTAAAGAATGTTACCGCAACTTGTCTTACACGCAAGATCTGTAATCAACTATATTTTGGCGGAATGTGGTCCATAAATATCAGAGTTTTAGATTTTTATATATTTATATATTACTACAGTGTGTTCAATAAAATTCGGAGTAGGCTATGAACAGAGAAACGTAAGTCTGATCATTATTTAATTCAAACGTCGAGATTTCAAAATTGATTTTGAAATGTAATTTTAAGGAGAAAAAATAATAAAGAAGGATGACATTGCAGTTTTCTAATTTGTTTTCATTTCTAAAATGAGATTCAAGAAGAAAACCTTTGATTTCTTTAGATAACATTTTTGACAATATCTCGTCAAATTGATATTTAATTAAATATTTTTAATTTGACATACGTTTATTTGTTCATAGCCTACTCCGAGTTAGGAATTTTTTTGAACACACTGTAAATGAACTATATAGGATTCATTTTTTTTAAAACATTGAAATATATATTACAAATACCAAATTAATGTTTGTAGTAAAAATTCTTTATTTTTAAATTTGAAACTTTTCTGATAATTTTAGTCAGTAAACAATTATTTTATTCACAATAATTATAGTAATATGTCGATTCGTAACCAGGGTTGCCTAGCAACAAACAAGTTTTTATAGGTCTGTTAAAATATATTAATAAAATTAAAGGTTATTACGTTACTAGTCCATGAGTTATTACGAAAATTTTTGATTTAAAAAAAGGATGAACAAAATAGTGTTCATACGTCGGTGAAAGTTTCATAACAGCCTCGCGCTGTATCTCACTTCGAGGCTTCGCCTCTCGGTAATATACACAAACCCTCAGATGCAGGGGCGGATTTAGGCATAGGCTTTATGGGCTGCAGCCCAGGGTCCCGCAGCTGGCAATATAATCCATGCAACAGTCAGCGATGATCAATTTAATTATTTTTAAGAATATGTAATTTTTTGTTTTTCCTTTTCTTTTTAATATTTATCCTTGACTTAAAAATTTGGTTTTCGAAGATAATACATACCTACAGTCTTTGTACGACATTAATTTCAATCTATTTTAGAAAAAATAGCAGATTAAAATCCAATTTAATTCATTTTTTATCCGAAACGAAAATCATTATGTTACGTTTTATACAGAGAAAAAAATAAATAATACAGTTATTTTATGAGGTAAACAATTAAAATATTCCTAATTTTACGACAAAAAAGTCTCCGTACGATACCTTATCATTAAAATTATAATTCTTCTTTAGTTAATTAGTTAGCCCCCCCTCCCCCAACAGTATTAGCCCAGGAACCCCAAACAGTACTAGCCCAGGGCCCTCAAACAATACTAGCCCAGGGCCCTCAAACCGTATTAGCCCAGGGCCCCCAAAGTCCACGGTCCGCCCCTGCTCAGATGTAATGAAATATTTCCCACCGTGAATGTAAGATACAATTACAATTTTTATAATTAAACATATAATAAAATAAGTGTGCAATCGTTTTTGAATATTTTTTTAAGAAACAAAAAACTGCCGTTACCATGTCGTCCATTGCATGACTGTTTTTCCATATACAAGCATAAAAACAAAGTGTTCAGTTGAAATTTTATTTTGTTGATTCATAATTTATTAAAAAATAAAAAAACTGAACTTTTTCAGTTTTTATTTAAATTTTGTAGTTTCGGTTCAGTAAAAAATGTTTGCCTGAAATGCTCAACAGACCAAGAGATAGGAATTATGTTACAAGTTACATAATGATAATGTGCCTTCCTATATGTTAACAGTTACAGTTTTTGGCAAAAATTAATAATCTAAAGATAATAGAACACCCGCCATATTCACCTAATTTGGTAATTTGGGACATTCGGTTTTTTTTTTTTTGGAATTAAAAAAATACGGCGTTGAAAATTTTTGTCTAAAGAAGAGATGCAGCAATTAATGATTATTTTGAAAGCATTCCAAAGAAAGATTGGTTGGAAGTTTTTTAGGATTGGAAGTAAACAATGGTGAAATGTGTTATTGTTGAAGGGAACTACTTTGTTTGACACTTGTAATAGTTAAATAGTTTAGAGTTAGAGTATATCAGATATGATTTTTATAGAATACACCACACTTCCTAGATTCTGCATCTTTAATCATTTTGCCATTCCTCATACCATTTCCTTCCTGACAGTCAGTAATTGGCAAGATTTACTAGTTCATCTCTCCTTTCTGATTTTTCCTGTGCGAGTCCCGTTCGTATTCAATTAGCATTTGCGTCTTTGAGATTGAATGTCATGGCACAGCGTATGGAGGTATGGGGTTATGGAAGTTTTCACGCCGCTCTTCGAGCTGGTAATTGGCTGTGGACGCCTACACCAGCGCCGCCCGTGGCGCATGTGGGAACCAAACTCATCTACTCCACATTGTTTATTTACCAGACTAATCATCCAGCCACACGCAACACCCAATGTAGTGAAACAAATAGAGCCATATTTGAATATAACAGCGAGAGATGAATGCTATAACTATAATATAGAAAATGTAGATACATAAAAGGGTTGTTCGATAAATTCGTGTACAAAGAAAAATATGACCCATGACAATAAAATTGTCATTTAGTTACTTTTAAAAAATTTGCACGTTTTGTAATGTACCAAATCAAATTTAACCCTGCAGCGAGCGTGTTTCTCAAAGTTAAGCTGCGTACACATATGAGGCAAAATGCGAACGAGGCAAGCCGAGCACGAACGATTCCTTGGGTGTGGACGAGTACATATCACTCCCCATACTTCTTATAACTCATACTTCTCATAAGTTATACTACGACGACAGCCGAACACGCTTCGTTTTCTATCGGAAAAATATTTGACATCCGCATAACTCAACTAAAATTTTATACAAGGTGACAGATCTTCAACCTTAAATATAAAATTAACAATATGATGATACGGATATGATGTGATGTTTCCATTAGATTTATTGACATTTTAACAATATTTTAAGAATAATAGAATATATATTATACTATAATAATCACAATAAACAGTTAAATAAGTGACATATTACAAAAATTAGAAGATCACATGCCATTTTCACAAATATTGGAATATCATCTGATGGATGTTGTCATGGTAGCGAAATTTTTCTAAGAACAGTACGTTAATTTATTTATATACTTATGCAGTGCACAGCTACAAGGTTCTGATATTCTGATTTTAGCTCATTGCAGAAATACTTTAACTTTAAAATATTGTGTTTTGTAAAGTTGGTGAGCTGCTACTATACCGAAATACGAGTACAAAACCTGTAACATTGTCTGTAATCATCTACAATTGATTTACTGCAAGCAGAATCTCAAGGTATTTACACATCGATAAGAATATAAGAAACGGAAATTTCAGATAGTTTTGTTCCAGTTCTACAGTATTCTTACTAATGGACTGCCTGCTTCTATTGCTACATAACCATATACTATTTCCTGCGTTAGAATATTATCGTTGGAAGATATATTTCTTGTATCTATTTATTTATTATACTTGTATAGGTACTACAAATATTTGCCTACCTTACCATTTTATTAATTGTTGAATGCTATATTTCATCTTCATTCAATTCAAAAGTATTTAAATTGTAATAATATTTTTTTAAGTATCTGACAAATCGCTATATAAATTTCTTTTAAGAAACTAGAGAGACATCTATTTTCGTAATGTTGAACCTATCTTTCTACTGCATACGTATTTTTTCCCAGTGTATATCGAACTTTGCCGAGAGGACCCGAGATGAGTATGGCTTGTGAGAAGTATGAATCGTGCAGAGTATGAGCTGTGAGAAGTATGGATTGTGATATGCTCCCGTGTGGACGGTGATCCGAAGCGCGGCACATTGCCTCAGCTTGTTCGGCGAATAGGCCGAGGCCATACGATTACTATCTGTCCAGAGTCGGTACATCAAAGAAAATTCGGTTCGGTGTGGACGCTTTTCCATGCACAGACTTTGCCTCGGAGTGCGGCGCGCGGCGCGGCAACTTTCCCGACGCGAATGAACAAATATAGAGAACACGTGTAGCAAATGTATTTGTTTATTTGTGTATTGGCATTCAGTGAAACCATGTCTTAGGATAATGAAAAAATATTATTGTTAATAAAGCATTATGAAGATAGGCCCATTTTATGGAAAAAAGACCACAAGTATTATTTTAACGCCATAATTTGGCAATCACTATAAATGCACCAGCGGGCACTATCAAGTCGTCGGCCATGTTGAAAACTACCCAAATGGATCACGCACAATATGGATCGGCGCCTCGTTCGCTGCCTCAGGTGGCTTCATTCGCAACGAAATAGTTCACGAACGAGGCATCCGTTCGGGCTCGCCTCGCCTCGTTCGCGTTTTGCCTCATATGTGTACCCAGCTTTACAGGGGCGGGCGCGTGGCGCGCATAGTGCACAAAGCAAAAGAAATGATGGTTTTTATGACTTCTTACATTCTAGAATAACATAACTCATTGGAAGTTACAAAAATGGTAACATATTGTGACCCAAGGTTTAATGAAGGTTTAGCTTGAGTGACAAATAATCCATTCGCCCAATATAGTATATTAAAGAACGTGTTTTATAAGACATGTTTTTTTCGCACGCGTCAAAATTTAGAAAACGAGCGTTAGCGAGTTTTCTAATTGACAAGTGCGAAAGAAAGTCTTATAAAATGAGTTCTTTATACTATTTTTTATATTTTGCGCCTTCTACTATAACATTTACTTACTCAATTTGTGATTATATTTGTAACCATTTGTACATTTTTATGTAAATAATCTTCTCTAAATAAAAAAAATAATAATAATTGCGACATTATATTATTAAAATGAATTGTCAATTAACTAAAAATAAATTAGGTAAAAATGGGTTAAAGAAACGTCATCTAGTACCAACTGTCTAAAACAAAAAATTGCGTATCGAAATGAAGGTCATTACGATATGCAATTGCGTATCGTAATGACTTCATTATAAACGCAAAATGTAAAAACATTTTTATGAGACTTTTTAAACTTGGTGCACTCAGGGCATCAGTGCGCCCGCTCCTGGGTTGAAATTTCATAAAAGTTACTTCATTATAATGTTTCTGTTTATAACGCTCTTTTTGTAGTATTATTTTGAAGCAAATTATATTCTATAGTATCTGAGGTAAAACATTACTATAGTTGGCGAGCGTTGAGACTAGACATGCGCTTACTTTGGCTTATAAAAGAATCCCCATTCTCTTTAGATGTCGACGGAGTATTTTCCTCGATATAACAATAGTATAGGTATTATAATTACTATTACATTTTGACTTGTCTGTACGAATTTTCGGTTCTGCGCATTCAAGGTCAGTTTCAACTAAACGCGCTGCAGCTAAACATCTGCTTCTGTTTGTGACATTGTTTTAATTCCATGACACACTAAAAAAATCTGATGTGGCTGGCACACTACCTTCTGTCAGTTCTATATATTTTGTACAAATTCCATACAGAAAGTTCCATGTACCTATAAGAGATTATATATTTCCAGTAAAATTATAACACAAACATGTCAATTGCACTTGACACTGACATCTATCAATCAGCATTTTCTTAATATAGTAGTGGTTTCCATGGTTATAGCATAGCTAGCTGCTTTATGAAATTTAATTTCTTTATAATTTTTTAACTCTATACCTATACATTGAATATGAGGTATAAAATGTAATAAAATCGTATAGAGAATAAAATGTTCTTTTATATTTATAATAACATTAAGTATGGAAAAATGATATTTAACATTTAACAGTGTTTTTTCAAGAAAAACTGTTAAAATCTTAAAATGAGGGTACTTCTGGTTGACCAGTTATAACCAAAATCTAATCATCTCTTCATATGGATGTAAAGAAAAGGAATACGAAAGAATTATAATTTTTTGAATTGTAGTATATGAGTTATCGGATCCGAAAAAAATCGTCACACACACACACACGCACGCACGCACACACACACACACACACACACACACACTCACACATCTTAGATAGCAAACTAATCTTTGATTTGCATATTGATTATATTGTAAAAAAGCATATAAAATGCTAGGATTCATTTTGAGAATTGGGGATAAATTTAAAAATGTATGTACTTTCATTTCTTTATACTATTGTGTTTTAGTCCGTTCTCACTTTGAATTTGCTGCAATTTGATGGTCTCCGTTTTACTACACCTATATAAATCAAATTGAAGGTATTCAGCGCAAATTTATTTCTATTATTAACAAGAAATATCCAGGACGTCACATTTTACTAGTACCTTTGCAAAAACGCAGAGTGATTTTAGATTTATCGTTTTTATTTAAACTAGTAAATAATATTATTGACTGTCCCGTACTGCTTAACAAAATAGGGCTTAGAATACCTTCATATTCCACCAGATCTCAAAACTTGTTTGCATTATTAAGTTGTAGAACTAATTCTGCTATAAATGCTCCCATTCTTAGAATGATATCCACTTATAATAAGTGTTCATTAGTACCTAATTTTCCTTACATTTTTAGTTGTACACTTAGATCATTCAAATCATTTATACATATTCACTGTCTTTAAAATTGTTTTGTTATTCTTAGTTATCTTGCAATGTTTTTCTATTTTTCTAATTTGCTCTATTGTAAATTTATATTATTCATGACAACAGTGTAACCAATTTTGTTAAATTATTTTTTCTACAGTCTGTATACAAAGTAGCCATTTGCGCTCTCTTTTGTCAACGCAAAATGTCACTTTGCCGCTCTAGAGCGACAAAGTAGAAAAAACGCTCGCTCCTCAAATTTCTAACTATATAATGTTGAGAAATGTTACTTGGTTACATTCTCAATGGAAACGTTTAGTCAGGAATTAATGACACTGTAGTTACACATTACCCACTTATATAACCAAATAAAATGCCGCACTGCTGTGAAAATAAAATGGGGAATTCATTTACAAAAACGAAAGTATAAAATGCTTACATTACATTGAAGCAATAGCTCAAGAAGAATGGAATATACCGATAAGTAAAAATAAATAAAAAATAAATTTTTGTTGTGGTGGAGGACCCTATTGTGGTGACTGTAGAAAAAATCTTGTGTGTGTTTCGAGCGCAAATGGACATTGTCGATTTCGAGAGAATACCTCGCTCCTGCGTCGCGCGGCAACAACCTCTCAATCGACAATGTCCTATTTTGCGCTCTTAATACACAAATAGCTATAGTGCTGCACTGTTACTGGGATTTTGTCCTGTTGTTTAATAAATAAATAAATTTATTAGGCTTCTTTTGCGCGAGGAAGAACTGTTTTCTCATTGCTCCGTCTCGCTTTTCATGTTACACCCGAAATATACAGTTTTTCCTTGCTCGTTGCATCCGAATTTATTGTAGTAGATAGATTATCAAATAAAATTTGTAGAGATTAAAATTTTCTTATAAAATATAATCAGAAAACAAAATTGATGCCGTATATGTTTTGTAAATGCAGAAAATAGGTATGAAATTTCCGAAATTTCCAATTTAATAATGCTACTCATGGAATTAAAAACAAAATAAAAACAAATGTGTGATGTTTTAAACAATATATCTTTATTTAAAAAATTTCACACTAAATAAACAATAGAAGTTAATTGGAATTCCAATATGGCACTTAATTTTCTGTATGTAGTATTGATTTTTTAATAAAATGTATTACAAATTTGACATGTCGCTAATTTCATAATGCACGCTTGTAAAGTTACATTGCATAAATAATAACCAATTAACAAAGATACATATGAATTATAGTCGTCGCACATAGTTACATAATTAAATTAAAACCACAAAATATTTTGCAATCATCATTTACACCTGCTGAGAAAATCCACTATTCATAGGTGACATCACTATTGATAAAACATAAAACTGATTTTATATTGAAAATCCCATGTCTGCTCTTAAAATTACGACTTGCTATGAAAAAAGTTCTTTTAGCGCAAACCTGTAATTATCTATTACTTCGCTGGTGGTTTTAATTAATTTTGACAGGACCGAAAAGAATGAGAAGCAGAGTGTATAAATTAATTTGTAGGAGACGGCCACACATCTAAATTATGATTTTTCACCGTGTGATGCAAAGTTTTGAGTACAGTTACATTATAAATTATTGTGACTGCGGTTTTATGTAGGTAATATATGTTTTTCTCAGATTAAATCTTTGATTCTCAGAGATATAATTAGAGAGTATTTTCGTGACTATTTTTTACGAGTTGTGAAGTGTGTGACTATTATTTATTTATTA
Organism: Harpalus rubripes; assembly: GCA_963082715.1. Lineage (NCBI taxonomy): Eukaryota > Metazoa > Arthropoda > Insecta > Coleoptera > Carabidae > Harpalus > Harpalus rubripes. Next base: position 9,757,296 of record OY720451.1, read on the forward strand.
TTTTTCATGTACGTAAATAGGCTATTATTATTTGAAAGGGACATTACTTTCTCATTCATGATGATGACTTTACGACTAAATATAAAAATGAAAAGATATTTTGAACATTCTATAATTACTTAAACATGAAATTCTTATTAATGTTGTGAAAAGCATAGAAAAAATGTAAAATGAATTGTATTTGTTGAAAATTATATTCATTATTTTGGCTGTTAAACACAAATTGAAACCATTGAGATTAAATTTTATTAAACAATAAATTAAGAGTATATCGAAAAACATTTGTTTGTTGTAAACATTTGAAGCTGAATTTGAGAATTTCAAATTTTGTCTTATCAGATCAAAAAATTGTATGTTACGCATTTGTCTGAAAAAAATACATAATTTTTGGATAAGATTAGCAGACGAGTCTTGGAAGCTTTCGAGCCAAATACTTTCTTAGTGTATATGAATGCAAATATATCAAAAACTATAATAATTAATAGTTATTGATATATACGTTTGTTTGTTTCATCATTACCGCATCTGTGTACAAAGCAGATTGGCACACTCAGCAATGGGTAATATGCCGTGATGATATATTTATTTATTTATTTATTTATTTCATTGTTTACTGCAGAGAGTGGATTCTATTTAATTTGTTTTTACGCATAAGCACGTTTTAGGGTCCCTAGAATAGGATTTTATTATTTTTACGATGATGTCTGTATGTATGTATGTATGTATGAATGAATGTATGTTTGTATTGTATGTATGTATGCGTGTATGACGATTCTTTCGGATCGCATAACTCCAATACCACGTTTCCAAAATTTATAATTTTTGGGGATTCCTTTTCTTTACATCCCTTTGAAGAGCTGATAAGATTTTGTTTGTAAATGGTCGACGGGAAATATCCGAATTTGAAGATTTTAACAGTTTTTCTTGAAAAACGCTGTTAAATATCATTTTTTCACATTTAATGTTATTATAAATATTAAAGAATATTTTATTCTCTATACGATTTGATTACATTTTATACTTCATATTCAATGAACATAGTTAAAAAATTATAAAAAAAATCTGATGTGGCCAACACAACACCTCCCACCATTTAATATTTATTAATTCAAATATACATACTTACATATTATTTACTTATGCCAAAAGCTGTTCCATTCCATATGGTATTATTTACTATTTTCTATTAAAAACGTTACTATTATTAATTTGAAATGATTAGTTTATTGACAGTGACATTTATCTGTCAGCTACATACATTTGAGATATGAACTGTCTAATCAAGGAGTTGTGTTTGTTTAAAGCGTAGGCTCTGTGATTATACATAGGTTATATTAGGTAATTTTATAAATTTATCCATAAAATATATAGAAAAAGTATTAAAGCAAACATACAGAAAATTTAGTAGTCTATAATTTTTATAACATAAATCTGGAAAAAATACATTTAAAGGTACTTTGAGCTTCAAGTAAAGTGCCATTTCCGAAATAATGAAAATAAAAATGTTAAAATTGGATTTTAGGGACCTTAAACCGTGGTCATTTACCAAAATCTCGATATGCGATTTTTAGCACGATCCCTATACCTCCCTTACCAAGCGTAGCGGGAGGTAAAAATAAATTTCATAAAGCAGCCAGCTGTTCTATAATAACCATGGAAACATCTATTATATTAAGAAAATTGTGATTGGCAAATGTCAGTGTCAAGTGCAATTGACATAGTATGTTTGTGTTATATTTTACTGAAAATATATAGAATTTCTTACAAGAAACAAAGTAGATAGAATTGACTGAAGATAATGTATGGAATCTTTTGCAAGAAACTTTCTGTGTGAAATTTGTGCCAAATACATAGAACTGATGGAAGGTAATGTGCTGGCCACATCAGATTTTTTTGTTTCATGCTTATTGTGAGCAAGCGTTGCACCCACCTCACGAACAATATTTTTATTTGCAAATACCTACATACATTACATCAACCAACGAACCCGAAAACAATAATTATAATAATAACAACAACCACAACAATAACCATTATACAACAAATATTCCTCAATCTTAACATAATAAAGTGACCGATTTAAATTATGTTAATCATTGTGATTTAATTGCAAGAACTCATAGTGGTGGTATATCTGGAACCACAAATTTGTTTATTTAACAGTTTTCAATATAATAAATTATAATAAAATGAATGTATGCGCTATTCGATAGTTTCATCTTTCTTGAGCGTTGCGTTTGTAAGGTGCTGCCCTCACGCGTCATAAAATGTATTAGTTTAGCGGTTGGAGGAAGATATCGTGGATATCATGCGGTGCGGTATAAGATTCGTTAACATTCTCTCGGATATATTTCAAACACTCAATATGGATAATGAGAAGAGCATCTTCTTTCATGTCTAGCCCCTTATAAGCCTTATTGGAAAAAAATCTGGGATAGTTATAGACTATAATATTACATTTATCAGAAATATAGTTTGTAGATATTTTCAACAACATTTTGTAATATTTCTCGTTCGCTAGCTTAGATATAAAAATAAATTAGCAAATTGGAGGTACAATATAAACTGAGCTTTTATGTAATCTTTCTAAACATGAAGAAAAATAAGAGGGGTCTCCATCATAGTCACAAATTAGAATGTGGGTTATTTATTTTAAAACCTTAAAACTGTATGATAAGTCCCATCAAAGTTTTAAAAATTGAACAGTCATAAACTCAGAAATCATTGTAAAAATAGTAACAACGTGTTGTGGGGACCCTATTCATGCTTATTCACTGAAAACTCACTATCGAATTTTTTGACCAATAGCATTACCTCCTTTCCCTACAATATGACGGGAGGTAATATACAGGGTGTTTCTCGGATACGGGACACCCGATTATTTTCTTTATTATTAGAAATAGAAGAAAATCATTCAAATAAAAGTTTTATAGATGAAGGGGGACATTCACTTATTGAAGAAAATATTTTTTTTAACCAGTGGTTCTCAAACTATAACATAAAGTTATATATTTTTAAATGGGAAAGTATATATTTTTTAGGCTCATTCGATAGATTTTGTTTATAAACGATCAACCGGAAGTGATGCTTTACTTAAATCTCATTGCTATTGTGCTGGCCACATCAGATTTTTTTTTATGTTTCACTTGGTTTATTTGGCCTCTAGCATGGTTTACACGTCGGGTAACCATGTAAACTGAGTCTCTCCCTCTTGTTGCTTAAACTCGGCCTCTAGCGTGGTTGACACGTCGGGTACCTTGTTTAAAACAGTACTATCCCCCTTGCTCCTGAAAATGCCCCACCCCACAGTCCATTCCCGGAAAACAAATATTTCTCATGACTCAGACTGTGGAAGCCTACGCAATTATTTTTTTATGTTTGAAAACAAAATGAACTTAATATTCAAATATTTCGGCTTAATAAATAATAATAATTAATACGTTTCAGAACTACAACTCGCTTTTAATTTAGATTTCGTAAAAAAATAGCTGAGATCCCCATTTTAAAAAGCGTTGTAGTCGTTGTACGAAATCTTATTCAGTATTTTGCTAATAATAAATTTATAAAGCATACTTCAAACAGGTTCAAATAAATATCAAATTCTTCACATAACAAACATATCAGCAACAGATAATATTTCATGTTTTAATATCTCACACGTATATGTTTCGCCATTTAACTTATTATTAATAACAAAGTACTTCTCTATGGGTGGTCCGATTTGAAACTGTCTTCCCGTGCCATAAAACGATTGCGACGCGTTTGATTTGATATGAAGTTATCACCTCTGCCTCTCGCATGGTTTAATGTCGTGCATTAAGATATAGGTGTGTGTATAATGAATGCTGGACCATTATGCGTGATCTATGGAATGTTCCGATACGAGATACGTTTCTTTTTTACGCCGGTGAAAAGACTTTTACTAATTAATCGTAAGATTAGCGTCGATTAGAATTTCTAACGGGATTGGTGCTTTATAAGCTTGATTTATTCTATACGAACTTTGTGAAAATTGATATAATTATTTTTTATACTTTAGTTTACTAATTTTAATGATCGTATGCTAGTAATGAGGAACACTACTGCCATATAGTTTATAATCCTTTTCGAAGAATGTTGTGCTAACTAATGTGAAAGTTCCGGTATTTACTGGCTTATTCATTACACTAGGTCTTTTATTTCTATACTAAAACAAGAACAAGAATTTTAAAGACGTTTCATAAAGCAATATTCCATCAATTAAGCACAGATTCAGGAGATTTCAAAATATTTAACCGAGATTTCACGTTAAATTCAAATTTGTAATTAGGTAGGTATTTATTTTCTATAAGAAAAAGACTACATTACATATACCTATTACCTATAGATTAGTAGGTGCTATGAGGAAAACAAAATATAAACTTTATACATATCAAGCTCTTCTTCGTGAATAAAATTCATTTTCCCACTCCCTTAGGACATTGATTGTAGGGTTGTATGTTTATTTTACTGTCAAGATATCGGTTTCTATTAGCGACGGGAAGTAAGGATTGTCCTTACTTCCCTACAGCTGAATTTATCTCCCTCTTTGTGAAATACAAACAGTTAGGTATTTTAAACTTGTGTCAAATATTTATTAATTCTTGTAATTTATAATTTTGAATTTAATTTCTATCAAATTGTCCTCATTTCATAAATATTTCCTTTCAAAAGTTACCGCTGACGTCACAAACGTGACAGATGACAGCGTTTTTCTTCTTAAATTTTCCATGGAATACTTAGATTCTTTTTTTTAATGTAACAATATTCAACAGTATTACTTGACAGCCTTGACATATCTGACAGTGAAAATGAACAGTTAAAAAATAAATCTTCGGGAGTGGAATAAATCTTATATGCAACACGAGATGTAGATACATTTGACCATTCTCGAACTTATTTGCTAGCCCTCGCTATCGCTCGGGCGCAAAATCGTCATCGATTAGTAAATGGTACCTACATCTCTTGTATCACTGACAAAGCATACGAAATATTTGTTTTGACATTAAACTACAATTAACATGAAACAAAATATTCAAATTGTTTTCTTCAAAGCACTCTTTTTACATTATTAATATAACGAGAGTGAGAATAAAGTGAAAATAATTTGACATTTTTCGAAAACTTGTTGCCTACGGGCTTTCGGGACTATTGCCAAATCTAATCCAATCTGGAAAATTATTTTCTAATTTATCGAACTCTCGTATTTTATTTAATTAGATTATTTTTTGATCTACAAGTTTCAAACAACGAAATCAGGCTGTCATGCCATTGTAACACTACACAGGATGTCTCTCGTATACGGGACACCCTTATTATTTTCTTTATTATTGGAAATACAAAAAATGCATTCAAATAAAAGTTGTAGCAGATAAGGGGGACATTCACTTATTGAAGAAAATATTTTTTCTTCAAGTGTATTATAATATTCATATTATGCTCCTGTACACACACTATAGAAGAAGTTCATTTTCTTACTAGTACAAAAATGTTGATATTGTTGTACTAGTAAAAAAATGTTAGTGTTTTAGTTTACCGCTGGCGGCGGCAGTTGTCACAGCAACACATATTATATTGAAAATTGTTATTTGACAGTTGTGTCGTTTTTGTTTTGTAGTGTACACAGCCAGCTTTGGTTGAAATTGCAAACACTACAATTAAAAAATTCCAAAAAAATGTCAAAAAATTCTTTGAAACATTTGAAGAAAAAATAGTATATGTCATTCGGAGTAGGACGCCCTTTTTGTGTTTTACCCAGCTTGCCTAGCCTCGGCTAGCGCCTCGGCCGCAATAGCTGGGTTCAACACAAAAAGACCGCTTTCTACTCCTAATAACATAATATACTATTTTTAACTAGTGGTTCTCAAACTATAATATAAAATTACATATATTTTTTTTTCTACTCCCATGCGTGAAGTGGGTACTTCACGTATTGATTTTCATGTGTGAAGTTTGATTTTTTGAACACTGTGCGTGAAGTAAATAATTCAGTTTAAACACACACAATGAATATCGGTATATATATACGTAAATCATGTGATGGTAAATGGTCCGAAGAAATAACAACTTCATGAGAAATGTGTAATTAATTTATATAAATAAAATAAAATTTGTAATTCTAAATTTACAACTTTGTGTTAAATATAAATCTAAGTCCAATAAGCATTCAAAAGCAATAAATAAAAAATTTCTAAGCAATCTAATACAAATTTTATGATATTACAGGTTATAGCAATTACAAAATATAAAATTATTATATTTCCTTTTCATTATTTTAAATATTACAAAATGACTTGTGCTTTAATAAAACAAAGTTGTTAAACCCCCGTACCGTTGATAAACATGGTTACACAAGTCGATAATGCAGAGGCTTTACGTTAAAAGAATGACAATGTGAAGAAAAAATTATATTTTATTGCAAGGTCGTAGAAAAAGTATAGTATGTAACACGTGTGTGAAGCCTATTTTACATTCGGGTGGTTTGCAACACTCGCCTTCGGCTCGTGTCGCAATCTCCACCCTCATGTAAAAACTTCAGCTTCACACACTTGCCACATAATATACTATAGGCTTATTCGATAGAGTATTTTTTTCTAAATTCAACTATGTAATCATTTTATATCTTTACATTACAAGAATTTTGAAAAAAATGCAATTGAAATTTAAATAAATTTTATTTTTATAGTTATTTTTCAGTAGGCTATGCATGAAAAAAAAATTGAACCTAAATTAAAACGAAACATAAATATTTGTTCATATCTTTATAAATAGCAAAAATATAAATTATCGAGGGAATTATACACTAAATAATTCAAATTGACAGATAGCTGTTTTGTGTTTCATACATAACATGAAAAATAACTATAAAAATAAAACTTATTTAAATTTTCATTGCATTTTTCTCAATATTTTTATAATGTAAGGGTATGAAAAGCAAAGCCGGCTTGATTTTGAAAACAATTGCTTTTAAATGGGTCAATTGAAAAACTAGTGGGTTTTGATATTCTGTAACAGTGTTACGGATTTGCTCATTTTGTAACAGTTTTCAGTTACAGAATGTGTGAGTTCCAAACTAGTGTTCGAGAAAATAATTTCTAGGTTAGAATTCTGAAGAAGAATCTCCGGAGCGTCGAATTCCATATAAAGAGTAAATCACATGTGTGTCGCCTGTTGAACGACTCTCAGCTCATCTTCCAATCTTGCATCTAAGCGTTCCATTGGTGTTTTTTCTCTATTTTTATTGTTCCACATCGTATACATTTATAAGCGGCTGTATAGGAAAAAACTAGACCCGTTTATAAATTTAAGTTAGTGCGACGTATACACATATATAATCATTAATTTTACGGGTATGCTTGGTGATGATTAATCCGTGTATCCGCACCGGTCACTATGAACTATGGATCATGTCAGTGGCGTCGATATTGGGGAAAATGCCGAATTTATTCTATATTTCTTTCGTTTGGGGCAGAAATTTTATTTGTTTCAGTAACAACCAACTAAAAAATAAAAATTCTGATGTGGCCAGCTCATTACCTTCCGTCAGTTCTATGTATTTTGTATAAATGTCATACAGAAAGTTCCTTGCAAAAGATTCTATTTCTTGTACATTACCTTAAGGCAGTTGTATGTATTTTATACAAATTCCATACGGAAAGTTTCTAACAAAAGATCCTATGTTTCCAGTCAAATTATAACACAAACATACTGTCAACTGCACTTGACACTGACACCTTTCAATCAGAATTTTCTTAATATAGCAGCTGTTTCCAGAGATATAGCATAGCTGACTAATATATAATATTTAATTTCTATATATTTTTTTAACTCTATATACATTCAATATAATTCAATATAAAATGCATTCAAATCGTATAGAGTATAAAATATTCTTTAATATTTATAATAACATTAAATGTGAATAAATGATATTTAACATCGTTTTTTTTTAAACTGTTAAAATCTTCAAATGGGGGTACTTCCGGTTGACCAATTATAAACAAAATCTAATCAGCTCTTCACATGAATGTAACGAAAAGGAATACGAAAGAATTATAACTTTTAACTTTTGGAATAGTAGTATTAGAGTTATCGCATTAGAAAATTTTGTCATACACACACACACACACACACACACACACACACACACACACACACACACATATATATATATATATATATATATATATATATATATATATATATATATATATATATAGACACACACATACAGGCACCCTAAAACGTGCTTATTCATCAAAAACTCACCACCGAAATTTTAGACCAAAGACAATACCTTCCTTACCTAAAGGTGACGGAAGGTTAAAAAGTCGGACAATCCTGAATTAAACACTAGTTACTACTTTGGAGCATAAATCCAATTCTTGCGGCTCACATAGCGAAAACCTGTGGATGATTTGAAATATTAAATAAAATGTTCTATGGACTCAAATGGAAAACTTATACCTGAATTAGAAAATGAGAACAGGTTCACTGATTTAGTATTTTTAGTGGACATGCGTCTGTCAGATTAAAATTAGCTAATTATTTTAATCTTTAAACTATTTAGTTTCACAATTCTATGAAATAGGATTATTTTGAATTTCCTTTAACAGTAATTTCGACTCGAGGGTTGCTTACACCTGAGACGAACGAATTAGTATTTGCGGTATTAAATTTTTTAAATACATCCCTGAATCCTGTTGCTAAGGTCATTTTAAATGCCTCCCGGCATTAAGTACAATTCTAATCCTTGTAACGGAATACATAAGGGTCAGTTTTCTTTCAAATCAAATATAGGGAAATGTTTTCAAAAGAAACCACATCTATTAAATAATCTAAACGTCAACTTTCATTCGCTAGTCATACTGTACTCACTTTGAATAACCTGGGCGCTAAAGCCTTTTATTGCTGTGAATTTTACATATCACAAAGTGTCCATGCAATTCCATCCGGGCTTTAGTCAACTGACAATTTTGAAATACCATGATACATTTTTCACGTAGCACTATCCCTTGGTCTATTAAATTATTGTTCTTAGTCTGAGATTTCCACAATTTCAGTTTCATTTCAAAAGCCGCCATTGTTTAAAAGAAACGTATCTATACTATTTGAAATAGTGTCTCACCCCATCCATGTAATCATCGAGATATATACGGCGTTAAGGCCAAACAGTAACAAAAATCAAACTAAGGAAATTTTGAATAATTACTATGATCTACGTTTATAACATTGTTAAAATAATAATAATTAGTGTACGTTTATTTTTAACTTAAAGTTGTTGTACAACATAACTTTGTATCTTTTTATGGCAAAAATATCCCAAACTCTTGTTCTGTATTTTCCACTTAACAATTTGAATAAAAAATCATTGTATCTCAGATAAAATATTACGATGTAGTATAAGACTAAACATTGTAATTTTCGTAATTAATAATGTTGCTCTTTGACAGTAATTCTTAGAATTAAATCAATATACAGGTTTATGTTCTTTTTTTGTTATTTTATTATCGTGTTCTGTGTTTTACTTGTTTTTCTAATACCACTCTCTGGATTTTTTTGTCTTCTTTGGCTCGCGATCGTTTTGCATAAGATGTAAATAATTTCAAGAAGATCTTAGTATGTCATTAAGTCAAGGCTGGAAGAAAATTGTTAATAAATCTTATTAATTTTTATGTTTTGATTGTTGTTTATGAAGAAAATAATAATAATAATTTTAATAAGCTATTAAATAAGAATTGAAATCAATCGGTTGACATATTTTATTGCTTTATTCATTTTTATGACCGAGTGAAATCCATTTGTTTAGAAATTAATTATTAACTTATATCATCAAAAATTGTAATAAGTTGTAAAAACTTGATATACAATAAAGATTTATGATTTTATATTTTCATAAATAACGAATAACGTAAATGGAACAAGTTTCGGAAACATATAAGCATAAAAAAATTAAACACAAAGAAATTTTAATAAAATATTATTATCTAAAAATATCTAATTTTGTCAACGATATGCTCAGCAACAAATCTTTTCAGCTAATTTTGGGCAACAAGATCACCCGGGATCGATATTTTAAGAACGCAAGTGGTAAACAGGGGTAGATCCATAATCTACAAAAAAAATTAAAATTTTTAAACACGTTAGAAATTTAATGTAGTTAACAAACTGAGCAGAGTCTTACTTTGAACACATTTCCAATTTTAACGCGCGCGCTTCGCTTTGCATCACTACCTTTTTTTGAGATTCTTCATGAATCCGTTAGATGAATCTGGTATATATTGTACAATTTTTGAACACGGTAACTTTTTACCTCTCCTGTTTTCGAACACAGTCGGTAGATGCGGTATCTACCGGTAGAATTTTCGTAAATGCCTATGTATTTTCTTTAAAATTCATACAGAAAGTTCCTTGCAAAAGATTCTAAATTTCTTGTATGTACATTACCTTTCGACAGTTGTATGTATTTTATACAAATTCTATCCAGAAAGTTTCGAGCAAAAAGATCATATATTTCGAGTAAAATTATAACACAAATATACTACGAATATGTGAATTGACACAGACATCTTTCAATCAGAATTTTCTCAATATAGTAGCTGTTTCTAGCATAGCTAGCTAATTTATGAAATTTAAGTCCTTTATAATTTTATAACTCTATATCCATTTAATATGAAGTATAAAATGCAGTCAAATCGTAAAGAGAATACAATGTTCTTTAATATTTATAATAACATTAAATGTTGAAAAAATATATTTACCATCCTTTTTTCAAGAAAAACTATTAAAATCTTCAAATGAGGATACTTCCGGTTGACCATTATAACCAAAATCTAATCAGCTCTTCATATGGATGCAACGAAGAGGAATGCGAAAGAATTATAATTTTTGGAATTGTAGTTTTAGAGTTATCGTAGAAAATTTTGTTACACACACACCCACACCCACACCCACACCCACACCCACACCCACACCCACACCCACACCCACACCCACACCCACACCCACACCCACACCCACACCCGCACCCACACCCACACCCACACCAACACACACACAACACACACACACACCCACACCCACACCCACACCCACACCCACACCCACACCCACACCCACACCCACACCCACACCCACACCCACACCCACACCCACACCCACACCCACACCCACACCCACACCCACACCCACACCCACACCCGCACCCGCACCCACACACACACACACACACATATACACACACACTCACTCACTCACTCACTCACTCACTCACTCACTCACTCACTCACTCACTCACTCATTAGCTCGCACGCACGAATGCACGCATGCACGCACGCACGCACGTACACACATCATCACCGAATTTTTTGACCAAAGACCAAAGACAATACCTTCCTTACCTAAAGGTGACGAAAGGTAACAAATCACCAGGTTCGGGCTAGTAAAACAGAAATTTGGTTGCCTAAACTTGTTTAACTCATACATTGGCTCTCAAAAAGGAAATATTTAACTTGTGAACAAAATAGAAGACAATATCCGTAAAAGAAGTTGTAGCTATATTTTTGTTGCCTCTTTTTAAAATATTAATTATTACATTTAGATCTTTAAATGTATTTAAATGCAACACTAATAATTCTTCTAATGCAATGACAATTATTTTTACCTCTCGCTAAGAGAGGTATTGTATTCATGCTAAAAATCGGATACCCAGATTTTAATGAATAAGCACGTTTTAAGGTCCCTAGTATCCGATTATAACATTTTTACAATGATGTCCGTATGTGTGTGTGTGTGTGGATGTGTGTGTGTGTGGATGTTGGATTCACTATATCTCAAATACTATGAGACTTAAGACATTTTTAACTACGGATTCCTCAATCTAACAATAATGGGAAGAGTCCAGTCAGTTTTGGTAACAATTGGACAACCGGAAGTAGTAGTTACATGAAAAAAATCGTCTAAACATTATTTATCGAAAATTTATGTAAATACTTATATTAAAGAACGTTAAATTCTTTATTCGTTAAATATAAATTCATTATTATATCTTCTATAGATTTGGAGATAAAGAAAGGCATATAAAATAATTTGATGTAAAAAATCTCAGATCAAACTACTACAAGGCAAGAAATTCAAATGTTTGTAATTGACATATAAATGTCACTGTCAAAAATATTTGTATGCCTCTGTCAAAAATATTTGTATATTATTATGAAGATTATGAAAATAAAAAAAAGTCAACAACGCAAAATAATATACGTAAAAAAGAATATAAAAGGAATTTGCGAAAAAATGACGAATATAAAGAAAAAGAAAAGGAAAGTAGAAAAAGAAAATTTCAGGATATTGAATATAAAGAAAATGTAAGTATTGTACATAATTTATTTTAAAATATCCCATAGATATTGCAAATATATGTGAGAATTATTTTGTAGTGAGACATGAATATCTATATGTATTTGTATTTAAAAATATTTTTCGTTTTATGCGTACAACCAGGTAAAATATCTGGCGAGAGGTTATGTGTTGGCCACATCAGATTTTTGAGTATAAAATTTAATAAATAAATTTTCTGTAAATTGCCGTTGTAAAATTAGGTCATTTTCTATGCTTCTATTTTATCTGCAATGACTTACATAAATAAGTTCAATTAACCGTTGGTCGGAGTATTTTTACCCTGGTTAATTGTAGCAATTTAGCAAGGAACATCTTCTGAGCAGAACTTTATTCTCGCTCAGCACTAATGAAGGGCTCCATTGTTTCTCAAAGATTCAGATAATTGTCTTCTATTTGTGAGCTATTATGATTGCACTCTATATTAATAAACTCCGGGGCAGTTGGTAAATTGTTCACGACGTGACTTCGTCGATTCAAGAAAGAACACACAGATGGCGCAGATATGAAAAATTTAAATCGACTTATTCAATAATTTGCTTTACAATCTTTTATTTTCTTCAGGTTTTGTTCATTCTTAGATGATGTAATCTTAGTACTAAAATTTTTGTTTCATGAGAAATTTATGCGGTTTACCTAACTTGACTAAATAGTCGAAAAATATTGGTAGCCCTGTCATTCATGCTGATTTGAGAAAAGTTCAAAATATTCAAAATTTTAATTTTTATATACAGGACGTGATTGGGGAGATGCCCCCCCCCTAACTTTTTTTTATTATATATAAGTAATAGAAAAAAATCTGGTGTGTGGCCAACACAATACCTCCCGCTATTTACATCCCGAGTCACAAAAAAGATTAAGTTAATCCTTATTTTTGGATTAGTAAATTTTCTCTAATTTTGTCGGTTTATTTCTTAAAATATAGTTCTAATCCAAGTAACTACCTTTTTTTAAGCCCCTTAACTGGATTAAAACCCAATTACATAGTGGGTTCATATTCACACACATCCATGACGTAGTTGGATTCGAGCCCAGAGCCCCGAGGGCACTCATGACATGAGGCGTTGCTCTAACCATTGAGTCACCGAAGCTATAATAAAATGAAGATTAAATTTTAAATACCGGGATAGAATAGAATTCACTAATCCAAAAATGAGGATTAGCTTAAACATTTTTCCGAATCGTTAATTTTTAATTTAAATACATACCTACATATTTACTTATGCTGGAAACTGTATTGAATTCCTTTTCTATTGTTTCTCAAAACGTTACTAATATTATTTTGAAATGATTAGTGACATTTATCTGTCAGTTACATACATTTAAAGCGTAAGCTCTGGGATTTAAATTATAGATAATTTTATAAATTTTTCCATAAAATATATAGAAAAAGCATTAATGCATATCTATAGAAAATTTAATAGTCTTTAATTTTTATAATAACATTAATCTCGAAAAAATAACATTTAAAGGTATTTTTCAAAGGAAAACTATTTTGAGCTTCTAGTAAAGTGCCATTTCCGGTTATCCGATTTTCACCAAAATCTAATTGGCTCTTTTCATTACAGAAAAAGTTCTAAATACAAGGTTTCAAAATTTTCTGAATGATAGTATTTGAGTTAGAGTGGAGGATCCACACATATACACATACACACATGCACAGACATCATCGTGAAAATGTCAAAATTGGATTCTAGGGACCTTAAAACGTGCTCATTTACCAAACTCTCGTTATGCGATTTTTAGCACGATTCCTATACCTCCCTTACTAAGGGTAGCGGGAGGTAAAAATTGCTCTTATAAAAGTTTATTATTTTAAATATACTATTTGATGGCAGATCAAATTAATATATATCGATATTTCTCAATCTACTTTGTGAGTTTTTTTTTACTAATAAATAAATTCAAAGCTTAATTTGATTATAACCAGGTGGTTCAAATTTTAAACAAATCGTAGAAATAAGAAAAAGATTCAGTTTTCTTTGTGACACAACGTCTGTATTAAACAGGTAATTTAAAATCTGATTATAAATGTAGATGACTTTTTTTCGGGAAGATCTTCATAATTTATTGGTCTGGTTATTATAATTAAATCTGCTCTTACGTTTAATAAAGTCCAACGTTCTATTTTGGAGATGATAATGTGAAATATGGAAAATATTTTGCGTATTTTCGACCAGTACAAGAAAAAATAATCGTTTCATAAATTTTTTAAGCTAAGTTACGAATACGTACGTCATTTCTTTCAAAATGTTACTAGCAAAAAATAGAAATAAAAGAGCTATTTATAATAAAATATAAAAGATAATAATAATTAGTTTATTTATCGTCATATTTTTTTAGTTGTTTACGTTTGAAAACGTTATTTTGTTGTTTATATTCAATAACATCTTTTTTTTAGTGCATGTTAACACAGAATCTATACAAGTAATGAAAATATGTTTATGAATTGTTTTCTAATTTATGGGGTCTCAGTGCCTGATTTGGAATTTGCTTTTATTCGCAGATTTCGGTAATGGTAATATATCTGTATAGTATGACTATCGAATGAAAGTTGACGTTATTTAATAGATATGGTTTATTTTGAAACATTTCCCTATATTTGATTTGAAAGGAAACTGACCCTTATGTATTCCTTTACGAAGATTAGAATTGTAGGAGGCATTTAAAATGACCTTAGCAACAGGATTCAGGGATGTATTTAAAAAATTTAATACCGCAAATTCTAGTTCGTTCGGAATTACTGTTAGAGGAAATTAAAAATAATCCTATTTCATAGAATTGCCAAACTAAATAGTCTAAAGATCAAAAAATTATTTTAAATCGTAGAAATTGGCTATAGGATCCAGGAGAAATTTATTTAAACGAAGAAAGAATTGTGAAAAATTCATGGACCTCGCTGGGATTCGAACCCAGAGCCTCCCAATCGCTAGTCATAGACTTCAACGGCAACTCGTGGCTCTGGGTTCGAATCCCAGCGAGGTACATGAATTTTTCACAATTCTTTCTTCTTTCTAAGATTTAAACATTTAGGTTGGATCTCAAATAATTATTCTACGTAAAAAAAATATTTTGTTATAATCAACATAAACGAAAAATGTTTAAAATATTTTAAACGCACCCCTGTTTTGATATTCAGATACCCTAGTCGGCCATTGATTTTCAGTCAGACATAGTAATGTATTTCTGTGCTTTCCTAGTTAGTGATGCACGCGAGACGAGACGAGACGAGAAATATAAAATATCGATCTCGTCTCGTTTTCGAATCTGTAATCTCGATCTCGCTCTCGCACATTTTTTGGGGTGTCATCTCGTTCTCGCACGAGAGTCTCGCTATAAAAATAAGCGCTTGCGCACTACGTATTTACGTAACTATTTAACTACAAGAGACAAGTTCGCACCAATAGCACTGTCTTCCATGTATTTGCAGTCGTATAACTATAATAAAGAGACGAAACACTAAATTCTGGTAACCAAATTATTTCAATACGAACATAATGTTTATTCATTTACGGTCACCAAAAAATGTGATAAGTTAGTAATTAATTTAATTTACCTCTAAAATATCCAATTTATCATCAAATTGTGATCTCTAAACTATTTCAATACGAATACATTCTGTCATCAGTAAAACGAATTAAACATTAAAAAAATATTTTTGTTACTAAAAGTAGCTACACTTTTTCATTAAATTTATGCCACTATTTAAGTAAGATTGAGTCATAAAAAACTGCCACACTGGTAACCCGCTGGCAACCAATCACTCCGCTTCTCTCCCTGTTGGCTCCCATCGACGCTTAATATAACATCCTTTACTTTTCAGGGACGGTAAAAATTTTATTTACCGTGGTTTTAACTGGGATGAATTAGGCGCTGAAATGTTGGAGTAAACTTAGTTCTATGCAAAACCGATTTTCTCTTTATTTTGCATTTCCTCGCTCTGGGACTACATAGACTCAAAAATATAGTGAATTCCATATAATTTTGTGTTCTATGCACGAAATCGCGTGGACTCCACTCCTTGTACGATGCATTTTTCATTGAATTTATGAATCAAAGCTATAAAGTTACAAATACTTTTTATTGCGAGATTCTCGCGAGATTCTCGCTTTTCGCTGTCGTTATATCGATCTCGCCTCGAATTTTAAACTGCAATCTCGCTCTCGTTCTCGTCTCGCATAATGCAACGAGACGAGACGAGATGCGAGAGTACTCCCGCCTCGTCGTGCATCACTATTCCTAGTCCAGTGTTTAAATGGGTTCATGTAAAAATTTCATACCTGAATATTTCGTACAATTCTATTCTTCTTTAAGGTTTCAAAAGAAACCACGTCTATAAAATAATTTAAACATCAACTTTCATTCGCTAGTCTCACCATACCTCACGAGCTCTATCGTCGGGAGAGCGCCGCAACGCCACAACTGTTACTTTTGTGCCATTTGAAAACTGGAAATAAATAACTGTTGGACTCGAACCCGGGTCGTCAGAACTACAACTGATCCCTTAACGTCCTCATCAAAGCCACGTGACCTTATTGTTAATGTTTGGTATAATTGTAAATGCTTCATTTATAAAATTTGTTACTTACCGAAAGTGATAAGCACTCTTTTTGTTTTCAAATAAGACAAGTTTATGAAAAGTGAATATATTATCGTAATTAATTAGGATGTGTGTCTTAAAAGTGAAAACGAGTTGAATCTTGTTGGAGTTTACAGTAATGGCGGAGTCCACAGCAAGTCTGTTTATAATAATGATGAGCTGTTATGAATGGTAAGAGATACCCATGCATTTTCAATTAAAAATTCAAATTACGCTGAACGTGTAGATTTTATAACCGGTTTTATAAAATCAAATAATTGCGAAGCATCCACTTTCAGTAACAAAATAATTTTTCTATGTGACATTAATTGAAACATGAGTTTTTATTACGCAAATAACTTACGCTCAAGGATCTCAGGTTCGTCTCCTAATTAATTTGACTTTTTTCCAGTTCAGATGTCATCTAATTCAAAACTGTGATATTTTGAGCACGTGGTGTCCCACGCATACCCGATTTAGATGGAAATAAAAAATATTTTTTATTCCCATTATCTTGACATTTATAATTGTTTCTGAGACGACCAGTTCGGCTGTTTTACCACAAAATTTATTCGTAGACTACAAAACGCAGGAATTAGGTACCTTTTTAAAGATAATTAATGTGGATTTTTCAAAACAAGCAATATGAAATTTGATGCTCTTTTAGCGAGAAATTTGATACAAAACAATTTTCTTCTTGTGTAGTTTGAAAGATGTAATAAAATAGATGTGAAATTGGATCTTTTTATTGATATTAAAACAGTAATACAAAGGATTGAGTAAGGTTATCTGTGTTTAAATGGACGTAAATGAAAAACAAGTCTGATATGTGAATATAATATTTTATTATTCTAGTGTCTTTGAGCTCTTCTAGATTATTACATGCCATGCTTTCATTTCAAGATTTTCAGGTTGAATTTTCCGGCCTACTAATGTGCAGTGCCGGCCCAATCTACAGGCAAGCCAGGCGACCGCCTGGAGCGAAATTGGTTTTAGGGCGACATTTTTTCAGACTATTTTTTTGCAAAATAAATTAAAAATCAATTTATAAGTTTATTGACTTGTCCTGTGTGTAGCTTTAATCATAATACTGACTATTTCAGTTACAGCAAACTTATATTAATTAAATCCTATTTATATTTTTTTACGTTAAGAAAGAAGAAAGGTTAAATTCGTTTAAATCAATTAAAAACATTGTCATATTAACTAAAAGCTTTTTTACGGAATCCTGTACAAAAAAATACACTGATGCAACAGCCCGTCGCCAATTAGGAAAAAAACGACATATTTTGGTTTTTGACATTTTTCTTGAAAACGGTCATTCGTATCGAAATTTTATACAAAACAAAATTCTTATATTTTTTACCTAGGATGAACCGTTAAAGAGTTAAATTAGATTTTCCGAATTTCAAATTAACTAAAGGTATTTATACCGAGACTTATACCTACACTGAGAAATATTTTTTCTTTCGCTACATAAAGGGTTAGTCACGGAAGTGTTATTTTGAAAATCCGTTTGTTTGCAACCCAAAATACTAACGACAACAGACCATATTTAATTGTTTAATGTCTAAATGATAGAACCATCACTAGATAGGCAAAGCAATCGTGAATTAAATATTCTATTTTTTTAAGAGAGGAAGCTAGACGCTGTTGTAAATTGTATTTCGGGTTGCACACAAACGGACTTTGAAAGTAACTCTCCCATGACTAATCCTGTATATGGTATTGGACAAAAATAAAGCGACTCTGTAGAACCCAAAAGAAAAAAATCTCTGAATTATAAATATGAAAAATATTTTTTTAAAAAATTCAGATTAAGATTCTGTGATTGTTCGCGAGTTATGGACACAAATCGCCTCTTTTCTAATTTTTATACCTATATAATCTAATCAAAATTGTAATAAATGAGGGGCGAAATTTACAATTTTCGTCTTGGGCGCTCAAAAGTCTCGGGCCGGCACTGCTAATGTGTATTGTGTAAACATTCTAAAATATTGTATTTTTAAATATTTTTTTGCTGTATCAGTTACCCGTAGAAATTTCTGCTTAACATGAATCATTGGTGAATAGACACTTATACAAATGCAATTTGCAATTAGCGCATCTAGCTGCACTGCTTAAAAGTAATGGTTGCTATGGTTCTTGTAATACAAACAAAGAACTGTCAGCCATTCACAGTACCTGCCTGATTGAAAAAATAACGGGAGGGCAGGACCGTGATAACTACACAACAAAACACAATTTTTACTATTTATAATAATTTATTCATATATACGGGGTGCTACATAAAATATCCGAGAATTATTTTCTGGCGATTGGTAGGGCGCTAGTTCCGACTTCTCCCATTAAGGCGCTACTCGTGCTGTCTATTAATAGTATGCTACTTTTTTCATTTTTTGGATTTACTTTTAGAATCTGAGATCTTATATTTTGTAGATGCATACATAAAGGCTGTCTATAAGTTGTTATGATGCTATATTTCTTAAATAAGTTGTCGGCTTGGTGGCTGAGCGGCTTAGCGCACATCTTGTAGCTCGCAGTGACGTCACCCGAACCATGTTCCGTGCGTTCGATTCCCGTCGACCGACAATGTGTGATTTGTCGTAAAAAATAATAATACAGCTACTTGGATGCTACAAGCTGGTTATTTATACATCTTAAATAAATGTAGCAATGGCTGAAATCCAACCGGCAGTACGGCAGTGGTAAAACACTGCGGCTCGGTGAGTCTTGTTGGAAGGGTAAATAACGACAGGTCCAAACCATAAATAGATAGATAGTTGATACTTTGTGTCTAAAAAAATGTAAAAATAGTCAAATTATGTAAAACTAACTCGTTGAGAATGACTTTTGTAATTATACTATTAAAAAAAAATATGTCAGGGTTGAGAATAATACAAATGATCAATTCTCTATGAAAAATATTTTCATCTTAAAGCAATAAGTGCATAATTTGGAATATAAAATTGTAAAATTTAATTCTATAATTTGCTAAGAGATGTCTCTAGTGTTAGTGCTCGTAGCTTCGTTTGGTATGCCCAGCCCTTCGACCACCACCCAACTGTGGCGGGGGTAAAGGGGGAAGAGAGACAGAATCACAGCCCGAGGCGAACGATTGCATTGCAAGCCTAGGAAGTACACAACATACGGAATTTCTAACTATTAGGCTTAGGCAGGTTTGTAAAAGTCCGAGACATTAGTGAACATGTTAAAATTTTAAAATGTTGTAGTCGTACGTTTTGTGTATAATTTTAACTAACATTAATTTTATTTCGATTTATTTACATTATGTTTATAATAATTACACAAATAAAAGTATTACCTAGATCTCAGTTACTATTAATAATTAAAATCGAAATGTAACACGTTGATTTAGAATGCAATTTTTAAATAAAATACTAAAAAAAATATTTGAAATTGGTCAGTTTAATTTTAATAATTATTTTACTACTAATGCCAGTTACCATGATTTGTGAGCATCTACGCCTATTTTACAAATTGGAATAATTAGATTGCCATGACAATATTTTTTGTACCTTCTTTGATTGAGGAAATATTTTTGATTATTTGAATTCCCAAAAAATACTTGTATTTTAAATATAATAATAAAATTTTACTCTTTATTGAATTGTAGACAGTTCGAATTGTTACAAAAATTAATAACTACTATTTTTAGTGATGCCGCGAGATCTCGCATTTTCGAGATCTCGTCTCGAATTTTCGAGACGAGATTCACCTTATTCTCGTCTCGACAATTCGAGACGAGACAAGAGTAAAGCCCTCGAGATTTGCTCGAGACGAGAGTGGAAAGTCGAGATCTCGAAGGTACTTTTTTTTAATTTTTCCAATTAAAATATAAGTACATGTAAGAGAACAAAATATTCATCGGTATATATAAATATTTGAATTGTCTCTTCATTTACATTCATATTTACTTATTCCTTTTAAAGTTATATTGGGTTTTACCAAAAAAAAAAAAAACGTTACCTATGGTGTACTCTTCACACCAGTTTCAAGTGCCCGCACTATACGAATATATAATTATAATAACCAATATCTGCGTACAAAACAGATTGACACGCCCAGCAATAGTTAATAAGCTCATAATATTGCGTATTTTTTATACCGAACCATTTAAATACCAGACAGTAAAATAATCAGTTTTAATTAGTGGTACTCGTTTCTTTGCTAATTAAATTATAGATTCGAGAAATTCGAGACTCTCGAGACGAGATCGAGAGATGGCAAGAAAAATTATGACGAGACGAGATACAGTGTAATCTCGTCTCGAAATTTCGAGTCGAGACGAGAGTGGATTGATTCTCGCTGTTTCTCGTCTCGCGGCATCACTAACTATTTTAGAATTATAGTCAGTTGGGTTTGAAACTTGATAACTTGCTAAAAAAAAATAAAAATTATGAAACACTTTCAATAATGGACTGTATAATTCTACGTAATTGTAATAATTTTGATATTTTTAAATTAATTAATATAATAATAATATAATATTTTTGTACATTACCTTCTGGCAGTATTATTTTGTACAAATTCCATACAGAAAGTTACTAGCAAAAGATCCTATATTTCCAGGAAATTATAATGCAAACATACTATGTCAATTGCACTTGAGACTGACACTTTTCAGTCAGAATTTTCTTAATATAGCAGCTGTTTCCAAAGTTATAGTGTATATTTAATATGAAGTATAAAATGCACTGAAACCGTATAGAAGATAATAACATACCGAGTTTACATGCAGTTTTCGAACCGTTTTCAAAACGTTTTTAGTTTTGAAAACGCCATGTATACAGTGTCAAAACGGTTTTGAGTTATCTCAAACCAAAATTAAAATTCACGGGTTTGACTTGGAAACTAGTTTCAAAGCTACTCATGTAAACACTTAAAATTCAGTTTCGAGATTGCGCATGCGTATATAGCATAACGTTTCTGTCGCCTTGCATTACTTGATGTTACTAACCTACATATAAACTGACAGCTGTGTAGTTTTAGTGCGTAGTGCTACAAAGTAGAAAAAATAATTGGAATAATAGCAAAACGAAGAATTTGGAATGAAGAGGATCTGTTACTTACATCGGTCAAATGCGCATGCGCCGACACTGTTTTCAAATCAATCTGAAAACCTGTTTTGAAAATTGCATGTAAACAGTTTCGCGTAATATTGACTGAAAACTGAAACCATTCTCAAAACTGCATGTAAACGTAGTAATTAAATGTGAAAAAATTATATTTAACATCGTTTTTTAAGAAAAACTGTTAAAATCTTCAAATGAGGGTACTTCCGGAGGATCAATTATAACCAAAATCTAATCAGCTATTCATATGGATGTATCGAAGAAGAATACGAAAGAATTATAATTTTTGGAATTGTGGCAGACGAAATTTTTGTCACGCACGCACGCATTCACACACACATACACACACACACACACACACACACACACACACACACACATATAGACACCCCCACACCCAGAAACACACACAGATATCATCGTAAAAATAGTAAAATCGAATTCTAGGGACCTTAAAACGTGCTTATTCATCAAATACTCACCTCCGTATAGCAATAGGTAGTATTTGTAGAACTGAACTGAAATTTCTATTATTTATCTTTGTAAATATATTTTCTCGGACTTTTATCTTCCGTTAAAATTGTAAATTTGATTTTTGAATTTAAGGGGAAGTTTAAAAAAGTGTATGTTTTCCTGGAATAAAAAAGTAGGGAATGAAATACAAGTCTTGAAATGTGAAAAATATTTTAATTATTTTCGCGATTTCTTACAAAATAATATTTTTACAAGTGCTCGACCATCGCATAATATAGCGACGTATGTCTGATCCTTTTCTGTACAAGATGGAAGACTAAGGCCTCGAACATTTGCATATTTTTTAAATAATCAAAGTATATTACACAATTTACAACTATATATATACATCACATATTTTCCATAAATTACTGACAACGTAAACATAATTCTGTGCTATTGTGAAATAATAATTATTATAATAAATAGGGAAAGATTGTGATGTACTTCCATTTTTGAGATTGTCCGTAGTTAAATCACAGTTACCACTTTTGTATTTAACTCTAAACAAACTAAATATAATTCAACGCTAAATAATAACAACAACAACATTGCATATGAACTTAACCGGCAATTTGAACATACAAAATTGACTATTATATAAATAAATGCGATAATAAAAATACAAATAAGATACCACTTCCGTAACAAGAATTGCACAGCTTCACTCATCTACTAAATACAATGTAATGTACAATATAAACAATAGGTACAACGAGAAAAAGCATTGCAATGTAGCGAGGAGGAAAGGATGAATGTCATTACAAATATTTTACACTCGACACATTGCGTAGGTAAATTCATCTACTAATAATAAAAGACAAAACAATCTTTTTTTCATCTCATGTAGGTACCAGGAATTTTCGCTTAGCACAATTTAATTCTATACTACAATCTTTTATTTTTAGGAGCGTTGATATTTTTGTTCTCTCTATTATTCGGCAATTTTATTCAAATATTCTTACAAAATAACTTTTTAAATTTCTGTATATACGTTAGAGTGGTTGTAAAAAAATCGTTTCCCCTAAATCAAAAGTGATTAAAAAATATCTATGCAACCCTACCTTAAATATATGTAAAAGGAAATAAATGTCCATTGAAAAGACATGTTTGAAAGTTTTTTTTTATTTGGTAGGTAGGCAGATCTGCAAATTTTAATTGATTATAGAAAAGTATTAAAATATAAGTGTTGAGGACATTTCTCGAAAAAAATAAATACTACAAAAATCAAGGTTTTTTCAATTGGTTAAGAGTATGGAATATCAATTTATTTAAGATGTTAGAAATATTAGTATAAAAAGTCTAGAACACATTAACATATTAATACATTCGTCTTTTCAATAGGCACTAGTTCCCTTTAATTTACACAATCGGGGTTGCACAGATTCTTTTTTTAATCACATACTAACGCTTTAGGAACCGGGAGCGAAAATTTAATGTTCAACGACTGCTTTAATATACAGTCTTACCTCGCTTAACGAATATTGCAAAATAATTAATTAATTTTTGTTCAAGGAGTAATTTTATATTTGTAATTATTTTTGGAATTAAAACAAATTAGCGTTATATAAAATAAATTGTTTAACGACGAATTAAATAAATTCAAACACCACGTATTTTATCACATATTTCTTCAAATACTCAAAATATATTCTAATATTTTGAGTCTTTGACTAATCATACGAATGGATTTCATCTGATTATTATAACATAGTCTTAGTCAGATTTTTAATTAGTTACGTGTAGTTGAGAGCTTCAAATATTTATTATAATTTTTATTTATTCATAATTTTTTATTTCAACGCTCCTTGATTTTTTTGCCCCAGCATAATTAAATATTACAACCGTTAATATTGTTTGTATAATATAAAATAGTTGATTCTAAAAGCTGGTTTATGTTGGTTTTAATTTACAAGTTAAGATTTACAAATTTACATTTATAAATATAAATTGTACATATCTGCTTTTACTGGTTCATGACGAATTTAAGAAATTTATGATTTAAAATTTACATTTAAAATATCACCATATTTTATATTCTAAATGTAAATTTGTAAATGCATCCAATCATTTCACAGTATTTCAAATAATGATTTTGGTGCAGAAAATGACAGTTTCAAGTGACAGTTGAAACACTTTAATGTCGATTTGAAAAATCGATTCTGAAAATATGGATATATTATTAATATCATCTGTAGAACAATACAGATTGATTATGATAAAAGTGATAAATATAATATAACTGTCATCCCATTTGTGTCAAACCACGTGACCCAATATAAGATGATTGGGCAAATATAACTAGACAAAACATTCCCTATTCGTCATCACTGAATGTTTTGATTTCGGCTAGCCAGACAGAGAAACTAGAGATAGAGATATGTCTTGTCTAGTTCAAGTATTTCTCACTAGAGGCCACGTAGAGTGTATATGTTTTTTATCTTTG
The DNA here is from genome assembly GCA_963082715.1 of Harpalus rubripes. Lineage (NCBI taxonomy): Eukaryota > Metazoa > Arthropoda > Insecta > Coleoptera > Carabidae > Harpalus > Harpalus rubripes. The sequence goes on from OY720451.1 coordinate 9,782,341, forward strand.
TTTTCTAGTTGTAGTGTTTCTGTGAGTGACACGTTGATTTTTCTTTAATATTTAACCTTATAAATTATTTATTGTTAACCTTGTTAATCACGAAATTTTAACTAAGAACACTTGCGCCTCTAGTGAGTAACGTGCAAACTAGACACTGATACTCTACGTGGCCTCGGTGGTGACCTCTAGTGAGTAATACTCGGACTAGACAAGATATATCTCTATCTCTAGTTTCTCTGTCTGGCCAGCCGAAATAAAAAAAAAAAACCAAATGAAGTTTTGTCTAGTTATATTTGGTCGTTGATTGGGCATATTTAATAACTTTAAATTCATTATAAACCACCAATGTAAATCGTAAATTTCAAATCTAAATTTGTAAATCTAAATTTATAAATTAAATTCATCGTAAACCAGCCATTAGTGTAATGAATTTACCTACAACAATTGAACTACTAGGTGCGTTCGTTGTGCAACCACGAGACCAACTGAACTGAACTGAGAACTGAGAAGACTTCGTTGCTCACTCGCTGTGTGCGACCAGCGTCCGACACATGAGTCTGTCTATGTTATAAACACGATACTTTCATACAACACTTAACTTTTATGTACAGGTTACCCGCTGTGTTCATTCCTTACACACTAAATTATTTACTTTATGGTAACATTCTTGTTTGTTTCACGACAAACTGGGGGTTTTGAACAATTTACATCAGTTTCTTCTCGTTCCTCCACGCATGAGATGGAGATGATGATCGTGAATGTGATTGAGTTCTCGATGTTCTCGATTGTTCGTAGCCGCGCGATGACGGCTTCAATAGCTCGCAATCAGCCTAACGCGTAGACAATGGTCAGTAATTAACCCCCATCTATAGCATCTATTGTTGCGATATCAATAAAAATACCGACGCGTGCTTGGTGCTTGTTGTCGTGATATGCATAGATATGTCATTGCTACCATTGTGAAAAGCAAAGGATCACACCTTAGTGGTGAGATCTAGAGGCGCGGGGCGATGGTGCAGTTTCAAACGCTTCAATTCTCGGTCGCTGTCACAATCACTTTCTTCATCTGCGTCTAGTTCTACATCACTTCGAATTGTACGAGCGCTTCGCTCGCTTCTAGCGGGGGATGAACCCCGCTCGCTTGCGCCTGTTTTCATACTCAAATCCATTGGATCATCTTGAATTGGAGAAGCAGCAGGTGATGCAACTGGAGACGGCGATTCAGGCTCCACATTTGCTTCGGGTGTTGGTGAACGTTGCGATTGTAACACCGCGTCTAAGAACACACGTTTGGTGAAAGCTTCAGTACCTAAAACGCCTGTTGAAGGACTGTTGTGGTTTCTGACTAAACGGCTGTTATTGTTATGGTGGACAGGTTGTAACAACCCTGGATACAACGGCGGGTATCCAGGAGGTAATAACAATCCTGGAGGGGGGAAAAATGCGGGCGGTAACAACCCTGGAAACAAGGGAAGTGCTCTCCTTGCGTCACTCACTTCCACTGAGCTGTCAGAGTTGTGGGATTCCGGTGATGAAACGCTGGGAGAAGCTGCATGTTTGTACTCGTCTAAACCCAATAATATCAAGTCTTCTTTCGTGCGGGGTAAATGCAACAATGGAGGAGGAAATTGCAACCCCAACCCTCCTAATGTTTGATGTGGAGGGGGTGGGGGTGGTGGTGTGCGCTGCGCGGAAGGTTTTCCCGACATTCCTGTCAATCCCTGCATGCCAATTCCTGCGGCGGCTTGCTGCTGCTGTTCCTGCAGCAGGCAGTGGATTTTGAACCAGTTGGAACGCCGGCCATACCTGGAGCCGCTCTTGGACATGCCAACCAGCAGACATTTGCGAAGACGGCAGGCTTTGCAAGCTGTGCGGTTTTTCTTGTTGATGACGCATTCTCCGTTGTTTTTGCATTCGGATATTGAGTTTAGGTTGTTGTAGGATCTTCCGAAGAATGACTGAAACAAAGAAGAAAACAAATATTAAAATTGCTGCCATTCAAAACTATATAGATTCTTATAATCTTATTAGTTATTAAGCAAGTATTTAATAACTATGAATCAAAATATCTTAAGAACAAAAAAATGTCGACCTGAGGTTTGAAAAAAGTTTGGATTATATAAATACAAATTTAACCGTCATATTTAAATGTAATAGACAGTTGTATTTTTACGAAAAATTTGAAAAAATATGGCTTTGAACAGGTGTAGTTATTTAATTGAGACTTTACATAGCAGATGTAATGAATTAAATAATAAAGGCCTAATCATTTTGTAAATTTATTTGTTCGATAACACTGTCAAAAAATAATTCATCTAGTATTTGTTTAAAATAATTATAGAATTAATATTAATTCTAAACATCGACGAAAAAATATATGTTCAAAATGGCAAAATTCAGATTCAGTATGTCTAAGTTAAATTCAAAGCCTCTTCGCCTCGTCTATGAACACTACTCATTCATTTCGTTTTCTGTGTAGGTGAAAGTTAAAAACTATGACCGGTAGCATTTACTTAAAATTTTAGTCACTCTGACCAACTAACAAATTACCATAATGTTGGCATGAGTAAAAAATCTGATGTGGCCAGCACATTACCTTCCGTCAGTTCTATGTATTTTGTACAAATTTCATACAGAAAGTTCCTTGCAAAAGATTCTATTTCTTGAACATTACCTTCCGGCAGTTGTATGTATTTTATAAAAATTCCATACAGAAAGTTTCTAGCAAAAGATTCTTTCCAGTAAAATTATAACACAAACATACTATGTCATTTGCACTTGACAATGACATCTTTCAATCATAATTTTCCTAATACAGTAGCTGTTTCAATAGTCGTAGCATAGCTGGCTAATTTATGAAATTTTATTTCTTTATACTTTTTACCTCCCGCTACCCTTGGAAAGGAAGGTATAGGCATCGTGCTAAAAATCGCATATCGAGATTTTGGTAAATGACCACGTTTTAAGGTCCCTAGAATCCAATTTTTACATTTTCACGATGATGTCTGTGCATGTGTGTATGCGTATATATATATATATATATATATATATATATATATATGTGTGTGTGTGTGTGTGTGTGTGTGTGTGTGTGTGTGTGTGTGTGTGTGTGTGTGTGTGTGTGTGTGTGTGTGTGTGTGTGTGTGTGTGTCATTTAGAAAATTTTGAAACCTTGTATTTCGAACTTTTGGCCCTAATGGGCTCTTTCCATTACAGGAAAGAGCCCATTAGATTTTGGTGTAAATCGAATAACCGGAAAAGGCACTTTACTAGAAGCTCAAAATAGTTTTTCTTTGAAAAATACCTTTAAATGTTTAATGTTATTATAAAAATTAAAGATTATTAAATTTTTTACAGATTTGCATTAAAACTTTTTGTATATATTTTATGGATAAATTTATAAAATTATCTATATTTTAAATTCCGGGGCCTACACTTTAAACTACCAAAACTCCTTGGTTGCGCAGTTATTCAAATGTATGTAACTGACAGATAAATGTCACTCTCAAAGAACTAATCATTTCAAATTAATAATAGTAACGTTCTAAAAAGAAAAAGGTAAATAGAATAATAGGGAAGAAAACCAATATAGTTTCCAGCATAAGTAAATATGTAGGTATGTACCTAGATTAACAAAAATTAACGATTCGCAGAAAAGTTTAAGCTATTCCTCATTTTTGGATTAGTGAATTCTATTCTATTCCGGTATCTAAAATTTAATCTTCATTTTATTATCAAATAAGGTAGTTACTTGGATTAGATTAGACTATATTTTAAGAAATAAACTGCTAAAATTAGAGTAAAATTCGCTAATTCAAAAATAAGGATTAGCTTAATCTTTTTTGTGACTCGGGCGGTACATGGCGGGAGGTATTGTGTTGGCCACACCAGATTTTTTAACTCTATATCCATTTACTATGAAGTATAAAATGCAGTCGAATCGAATAAAGAATAAAATATTATTTAATATTTATAATAACGTTAAATGTGAATAAAAAAGATATTTGACATTGTTTTTTCAATAAAAACTGTTAAAATCTTCAAATGTGCGTACTTCCGGCTGACCAATTATAACCAAAATCTAATTAGCTCTTCATATGGACGTAACGAAGAGAAATACGAAAGAATTATAATTTTTGAAAATGTAGTATTAGAGTTATCGCAGGGTAAATTTTTGTCATACACACACACTCACGTACAAACACATACAGACATAATCGTAAAAATAGTAAAATCGTATTCTAGGGGCCCTAATACGTGCTTATTGATTAAAAACTCATCACCGATTTTTTTGACCAAAGACAATACCTTCCTTACCTAAAGATGACGGAAGGTAAAAACAACTGAACCAGTCTATAAGTTTTTTACGACAGCTTTGAGAGCACGTGAGGTGACGCCTGGTAAATGCCTTCTGTGGTAGAGATATATCGTCTACGAATATTTTTGTAGCAGTTTTACACCACTTTTGTAAAGATTTTTTATTCAAAATTTTTTACTTTCTGAAAACTAAAAAAATGATTCTATTTTAAAATTAATTTCGTAAAATTAATCTTGTTAGCTATTAATTTACTACTATTTAGGACTATGGTTTTCACATAATAGCGATGTACTTGGAAGATAAGCCTCAAAGTAGGCGAAAATTAAGAAATTAAACAATGTTAATTACTCTAAATTGCATAATTGTGTCATAAAAGTAAGTCAGATAGCGCATCAGACATTTAGCGTGAATTCGGTAGAGTTGAGATGAGTATTTCACACATGTATTCTATCATGTATAGTAGCAGTATTTTGTTGTCAGTGGCGCGTGTTTCCTTGCTCGTCGTCCCATTATCTTTACGCAATTCCGCAACAAGTTGGCAAGTGAAATTGCAGTGGTATTGTTGCGTTAAAGGGCGGCATTGACTTCGCGCGGCTAATTACCCATGTGGAGCAGTGGGTCGGATGTCGGAAGCCTGACGTAACCACCCCCGCAAGACAAGACACCAACACTGCCTTCTTACTAATACTCACGTGGAGCAGCGGAGTTGCTTTTCGTTGGTCCGCTGCCCAACTGTGTAATCGTTTGCTAATTGCATGCAATTATATTCAAATCGAGTGGATGTTATGTCATGTAAATGGATTCGCACAAGTAGAACAATGCCGGTCCGGTGACAAATAGGCAGCGCATATTCGACGAGTGTGGGCAAGGAATTCAAGGTGCTGCAAGAGATACACTAACTTCTCAAGCTGTTCCCAGGGTACACACACTCAAATCAATTCTCCAAAACTTGCTTATCATGATTGATTCAAATTGAAAGAGGTTTGCAGTTTTTGAAATGATTTCAGTACATGAAAATGAGTTTTAAAAGAAGAAAGAAGTTATTGAGTTGGCTTTGCTATTTCTTTCATTTGAAAAAAATCTGATGTGGACACCACACGACTTCCTTGTATGCAAGACTAATATGAAGTATATACTCAATTATAAAATTGCACGTATTTGACGTAATTTGACATAACACCTTTTTTTATTTTTTTTGTTATTTTTTGTCTCAATCCATAGCAAGCATTATTACAAAAACCAAAATGTATATAAGTTTAAATTTATATATCTCGCTTATACAAAGGGCTAATTTAATAATACTAGACGCAGAATTTAATTCTCTAAGGGCCGGTTTTATAAACAAAAATTTAATTGAATTGTAACTAAGTGATGAATAAATTTACTTGTTCAGTAAATATAGGTTGGGTTTTATAAACAAAATCTACCCATTAAATACTTAAGTGGAGATATAATTTTCGTTGCGTTGTGTGAAAATGACTTTTTTAAATTTATAAGTTGCTTGATTATTTTTAAGACAGTATTTATGGTTTTGTTTTCTGTTTTTGTCCGTTTGACGTGAGTTTGACGTGCGTTTGATAGAAAGAAAATAAGGTAAAATATGGACAGAAGACAGGAACGGGGCAAAAATTTTATTGATAGGGAAAAGTGTGATGTTATTGATTTAATATTAAGTTCAATTTCACTTAGTACATGTATGACACTTGGTTTAGATAATCTAAATCGAATCCTAAATTCTTCGTCGTTATATATTTCAAAAAGATGGATTCTATCTCTAAAGATTCTTGGAAGTCTTTGTCGGGGTTCTTCGTTTTCAAATTCGTCATCACTTGATACGCTTGATATACTCGTGGATTCGGATGAAACTGACGATTTATCATTCACGTTAAACATTTTTATAGTAGGTTCGCGAAGCACAAAACTAGTATTTTTACGATAAGTAAATTAATTAATTACTGCAACCATATTTTTTGACAAAGTGTTAACAATATTTATTTGCAATTTATTATTACCCGTATGTCAAACTGACAAATTTTTCACAGGTGGATACCTGCCTACTAATTTTAAAATAAAATAAATTAATAATATTGTAAAATATGTAAATACATGTATATTGCATATTATTGTTCTCTTATAATATATTTTTAGTCTTATAATTATTTGAAAACACATCGATAAAAATCGTTACTTAAATTTAATAGCATGAAATTCTCCACTTAGTTTACTTGGTAGATTTACTTGTTCAGTAAATTTAAAAACGTTTTATAAAACCCAAATCTCCACTTAAATAAATTTACTTGGCAACTAAAATTTAAGTGAAGATTTTTGAGCTTTATAAAACCGGGCCTTAAACTCTTATTTGAAACATTTATTTCTAAAATCAAAATAAAACCATTTTATTCAAGAAAAACTGTTAACAACTTCAGGTAATATATCACTTCCGGTTAGCCTGTTTTAACCAAAATCTGCTATGTTATTCCAATTGATATAAAAGTCTTATATACCAAATTTGAAAAGTTTTGGATTTTATTTTAATATAGTTTTTCATTAAAATCTATTATAGGCTTCAAATAAAGTACCATTTCTGGAAATTATGTAATGACCAAAAAGGGAAGTGCACAACTAGATGTTATAGAAGCCCTAAATACAAAATTTCAACTTTCTACGGCTTACCGTTTTTGAGTTATGCGAGATACGTACGTATGTACAGACGTCATGACGAAATTAGTCAGAATAGATTCAGGGATGGTCAAAATTGATATATCCGTTGAAATCTGAAAACCGAAATTTTTCGCGAATACAATACTTTATTTACTTTGTACAAGGAAGTAAAAAGTAAAGTAATAGTAATTAACGTATCAAGGACAATAACGCCTGAGGTCAACAGTGTACTTTTCGAGGGTCTCTGGCCCGAGATGTGTACGTTGACCGAAGGCATTATTGTCTGTTTAACTCCCGCGGTGCGTTCAACGTTTAACGTCCGACTATAATTTTTAATATTGTACGAATTACGGATCAGAAAGTTTTAATAAAATTTGCGGAGCAGGTAGGCTATGCATGCTTTTGCTTGTTTTTTAGGCTTTATCCCAGTATCAATATCAATTTATTGACATTACCATAGCAACAAATCATAACAGGCTCTAGGGTGTTATTTGGTATATAACATACCAGTCGGACGTTAAAGAAATGACAAACTCTAATAATTTCTAAAACCAAGAAAGCACTAATAACTATTGCATACATTCCTTGTATAAAATGTACCTACTTCATACTGTAATCCGAAAGCCTCGCTAATTTGTGTTTTTTGGTGTAAAACATACAAATTTTGTTCTGTTCTAAATTTTTCAGGATATACACACTCAATATGTAACCAACCGTCTCAACAAAACTAATTCCACAAATCTACCGACAAAAAACATTAAGAACAAGTCTATTTGTTATAGGGATATTGCAAGAACTTTAGAAATTAAAAAAAATTATCTAAAGCGAGGCTTACAGTATTATTTTTATAACTGAAATTAATCACGTTTTGAGAATTCTAATAATAACAATATTATACTCTGTTCCATTTAAGCCATTCAGTAGATGGCAGCCGAAATTCCATTGGGTACATTTGTCTCTTGTCCCTAATTTCAGCCAATCAGAGAAGTCAAAACTATTCCCTATGTTCCGCAATACTGAATGGCTTAAATGGAACAAGGTATAATTAAAAATCTGATGTGGCCAGCACATTACCTTTCCTTCAGTTCTATGTCGACCAATAGGGGATTCCACCATTTTTTTTATATATAATTTAATCTGAACATATAAGTAAAACTAAAACTGTCAGTGAAAATCCGGTGAAAAAATTCCTATTAATAAGCGAGTTATAGTCCCCCGAAATTTGAAAATATAGATGTGAGGTCACGAATATAAGTTTTTATATCAAACTGTTTTTTTCATGGACCTAAATGTTCTTGAAATATATGCTATTTCTAAATTATATTTATAAAAAATAAATGAATATTATTATACTGTACAAGTCTACATGATTTATATTTAGAAGTGTATTTAAATTATTAAGTTTAATGTAAAACATTTATATTTATATAAACTGTTTGAGGATTGCAGTACTGGACTGATAGCCACGCCTCCGCTATTTGAATTTCTCTACTTCCATTGGTAGTAGGCTCCTCCCCTAACTTGATATTCGTTATATATTTATAGGCCGTCTTTAAGCCGCCAATTAAAATAATATATATGGAATTCATATGCGTGACGAGCTGCTATAACAAAAACCCCTTTATCTCCGAAATATTTCAATTATACGTTTTATTTCTTTATTAATATTTATTATTAAGCATATACTTTCACTATTTTTTTTTCTAATTTCTCTTAATTCAATTGCGTTTCCTATTATAACCAAAATCTAATCAGCTCTTCATATGGATGTAACGAAAGAATTATAATTTTTAGAATTGTAATGTTGGAGTTATCGACGAAAAAAAATCGTCTCACACACACACACACACACACACACACACACATATACACACACACATATACACACATTCACACATACACCCATACAGATAGACATACAGACATCATTGCAAAAATAGTAAAATCGTATTCTAGGGACTCTAAAACGTGCTTATTCATTCTTTTCGTTAGTCGTAGAAAAAGTTTGCTGTACAACTCGTCGTGCTCAAACTTCATCCTCATGAGATACTCTTGTTGTAGAAACTACTATTCTATATGATGAAAAGGTCTAAACTTTTTCTCAAAACTTTTGTTACATACATTATTATTGATTATAATAATTATTTTTAAATATCCATGTTATTTTTATCATGAAATAGTAAATTTATTTAGAAATAAATACACATCAATAGATTTTTTTTACAAAGATTTCATTGAAAATAATAGTTTCTGTTAACGAGTTTTTACAATCATTAAAACAAAATAATTAAACATGCATTCAATTTATCTAAATTGGCCATTTCGATTATTATTAACAAATAATATTATAAAAAATTCAATTACCAATTTCCAAAATTATATGCTAAAGTAATAAATACTATCTTATTTAATGGTCGTAAAAACATGTTATTAATTCATTTTCATCAGATTAATTTAAAAACTACAAGTTGAATAGACAATAAAATTTGTAGTTGTATGTTTCTGCCATTCATCAGTCTGTAAAAAAACTCAAACGTCAAATATCATAAATGGGTAATTGATAAGAATAAACAGTTTGTCAATTACACGACCGACATTAAAAGCAGTGTTGTGTTCGCAAATCAAAAACAAGAGTATCAAGGTTTTCTTTTAACATAAATTTCAACAAATGTTCGTTGATAAGCCTTATCACTGTATAACAACGACTGAAACCAAAGTTCTGTCGCAGATTTCGTGCCGGAAAATTGCCCGACCAATAATTGACTATTCGCAATTATTTATTATCTTCAATTGTTTTAAGCCTTAAGGACATTACACGGAACCGATCAATATATCGTGAAAATTGGTTTTTTAATGATTGTCATTAGTTTATGACATGGAAGATTCAATTTGTTGTAATATTTACTCAGAATATGTAAACACAAAGATTAAATATATACATGTATGAAGATTTTAAACACTATGTTTAAAAAAAGACAGTTAATAGAAATATAAATGAAGACTGCAATTCCCAATTGTTCTAAGTGCCATTTCGCGGGTCTAGAATAAAAAGGTTTGTAACTGCAAATTTGGGGTAAAATGAGATTTTTGTATGGCTGGGTGCCATATTCTGTGTCTTTCTGATATTGGTTAATAGATATTGCTGTCCTTTTTGAGATACAGAAACAAAGTCTGCCGAAAATTGAATTAAACCTGTATAAAATGGGCCAAATAAGCTAAAAAGAGACTCAGAAATTAGCGCCGAGAAACGGATTGCTTTGAAACTTAATTTCAAAGCCATGGCGAGTATCGCAATTCATGCGACTGTGTTAATAGTCATTATACATGAATTTCGTATTTTATTTGTTCTACAACTATTCGTATTAATTAAAAAATACACTAAAATCAATAAATTGGTTATAAAATTCATCTGTATCATAATGATAATCTGTATCAAAATGAAAATCTGTATAATGGGTGTCATTCAAGAACAAACGACACTCAACAAGTATATGAAACCATCTACAGAAGTAGAAAAATAAGTATTACCTGAGCTAAAGAGGCTAAAAAGAGATTCAGAAATTAGCGTCGAGAAGCGGAATTCTTTAAAAACAATGATGGCTGTAATGACTGAGTAAGACCAATAAAAACAATATTAAAATTAAATTAGATTAATTGTGCAATGGAGAAATTTTTTTTTTTTTAAAACAAAAATAAAATAAATATATCATCACGGCTTATTACCCATTGCTGGGTGTGCCAATATGCTTTGTACACAGATATCGGTAATAATGAAATATTTGCACCGTGCGGGCGCTTACCAGGCGTCACCTCGCGGGCACTCATTGCTGGCGTGGAGAATGCAACACAGGAGTCAATTTTGTGCCATTTAAAATTCGAAATATTTGGCGTCGGTCGGGATCAAACGCGATTCCCAGATTCGCGACCTGACACTCAGGCACCCGGCCACGAGACCACTATTATTTTTTAATTTGTTTTATTATTATTATTATTGTTATTATTATTATTGTTATTATTATTATTATTATTATTATTATTATTATTATTATTATTATTATTATTATTATTATTATTATTATTATTTGTAGCGCATAAATTAACTATTAATAAAAATATATAATATTGAGATTCTTTTTTAATTCCTTTCATAAATTTGCTAAAAGCATACATTATACTTTGATAGTACTTTTTGGGGTCTCGAGTCTGGAGGCCGCGTGCCTGAGTGTCTGGTCGCGAATCTGGGGAACCGGGTTCGATCTCGCCCGACGTCAAATATTTCTACTTTTAAATGGCACAAAAGTGACCCCTGTGGTGCACTCTCCACGCCAGCAATGAGTGCTCGTGAGATGACGCCTGGTACACGCTCGCACGGTACAAATATGTCATCATCATTACCAAAATCTGTACAAAGCAGATTGGCACACCTAGCAATGGGTAATATGCCGTGATGATATATATATATATATATATATATATATATATATATATATATATATATATATATATATATATATTATACTTGTTTTCTCCAATAATGAATTTATAGGATGAAGAAAAAAGAAAAGAATAGTGCTTTTTTAAACGTGACAAGTTTCTTTTCTGTGTCAAACTCCCTTGGACTGAATGAAGAAAAATCCATGTTCGGCGCAGACGTAATACGTCCATGTACTGAAAACCAACGAGCGAATAATCTGGCCGAGTTTTCACGCTACAATGAGCCAGAAATCGAAACGGCGCAGATGGTTGCGCAACGACGACACGCGTTACGCGTGCGCGACGCTAGCGCCGGCACACGCCCACCGTGGGAACTAGACCGGTGGATGACACAGGATTCACTTTTAACGATCAAAAACGATAGAGAAAGGAGAAATAAGAATTTATATGACTTTTCATTACATTCTAGCATGATTATATTTAAGCGGTGCTCTCTCTACTACAGCTTTAAGAGCTGAAACAAATATTTACAATGTCATTATCACAAAATGTGAATAAAACAGTTTTCTTGCGATCAATATTTCAGTAAAAATGTTATTGAAACTGTTAGATTTCGTATTCCTTATGACGAGTAATTTCTTATTTTAGGTCGTCCTACGTTTTTTCTAAAGTAACGGGAATGGCACTAAAAGAAATTAACCAGTTAACAAAAAATGTTGGTTTGTCAAGTCATAATATTGTTTCATCTTATGAATAACAATAATTCATTGTAAATAGGCGTAGAACTGTTAAAATGACAGTTTCTTCATTTAGAAAATTTCATAGTATTGTAATTTAATTAAAACGGAAAATTAACCTAATGGAGTCCAAATTTACGGCATACCGAATAAGGTAACATTGTTCGTAACTGTTCCAAACTTATGTTGAACATTTTATATAAATGCATAAATGTTGAATGCTTTCAAAATAATCATGAAATGCAGTATCAATTTCTTCTTCAAACGAAAACCTTCTACCCTGTAAATTTGTAATAAGTTTAACTAGCTTAACTTTCGCAACTTATTTTCAAATAACTGTTTAAAATTTTGTACATTTTTTCCACAGCCCATCTGATTTTCTTGTTCTCAATCATTCTCACGTGATCATTATATTTGAAGAGTCCGGGAAAAAAGGTGAATGTAACAAAATGTGTTTTTTTTTCAATACGCGAATTTATACAGGGTGTTAATACTAAGTCGTTACACCCGAAAATGGTAATTAGAACTTCTCAAAACAAACAACTTTTCTTACTTCCAATTTTTGATTTGGTTCCCCGGTTCGTAATTATATTGGAGTTCTTTTGTTTTTCGAAAAATCGTCATAACTCCGTTATTATAATGACTGCTGACAAAAAAATATTTCTTTCAAAATTACCTTTCGGCCTTGTAAAACATATGCATTTACAATTATTTTTTATTTTTTGAAATGACAAAATAGCGATCGATCTAAAATTTCAAAACAACATTTTTATAAATACTCCATCTATTTTCGAAAGTAATACATTTATAAAATCCTTAAACTATCTACTACAATATTTGTCCTAAACATTTTTTCAATGTATCCGAAAAAGTTTTTAATCAAATTTAAATACATTAAAGCTATCATTTGTGTACGCATTTTACATAATTTATACGTAAAAATGGCAGAAACACGCTGCCGGGCTTGCTTTGTCATTGAAAGTAAATGAATAAAGGCTTTTTTTTTGGATACAATGAAAAAATTGTTTAGGACAAATGTTGTAGTAGATAGTTTAAGAATTTTATAAATGTTGTAGTTTCGAAAATCGATGGAGTGCGGTTATCAAAAAATGATGTTTCGAAATTTTTGATCATTCGCAATTTTGTCATATATGTATATATTATAAGTGGAAAATTTTTGCCGGAAAAATTTTCAGATTGTTACGAGAGCCGGTTGCCTAGCAATTTATTGAGTGACATTGACGAAAAAAAATCACGAGTTGTCAAACGAATGATTTTTGATCAATGTCACGAGATAAATTGGCAACAGGCTTGAGTAAAGCAATCGGGAAATTTTTCCAGGATAAAATTTAACCACGAATGATATTCATATGACTATTTCCAAAATAAAAATCAGGTAATCATTTATATAATTTTTTTCTTGACCAAAATCTTGTAATTTTTATTGTGTTTAGAGGTATTATGTTTTAGTTTACTTTTTCAACGTTTTAAATAGATTCTTTTTTGTATCGACTCGTTTTTAATAAAAACTTATAACACTGAAAATATACAGACTTTGACAGATATGTAAACAATGTTTCTAAAACGTCAAATAATTTTCGCTTATTAAAACTCACTTGTAAAAATACGACATCTTATTGGCTTAAAGGTGCGAAACATTTTCTGTGACGGTGTTTTGTCGAAATGAAACTTGGTAACTATAGGTAGAATCCTGAATTTAGACTGGTTTATATATTTATGAGTGAAATAGTAATTTGAAAATATAAAAAATAATTGTAAATGCAATGTTTTACAGTGCCGAAAGGTAATTTTGAAAGAATTTTTTTTCAATAGTCCTTAAAATAAGGGAATTATTGCGATTTTTCGAAAAACAAAAGAACTCTATAGGCCTGTGTCCACGATCCTAGAAATTGATTCGAGTTCTCGGATATAGTCCGCAATTCGATAACTCGGATCGTGGACACTACCAACTCGGACGCAAGAATCGAATAGGAAACTAGAATGGAAAATTGCGTTCTGTTCCATTTTTTCGTACAAGTTGCTAATTTCGTTTACATATTACCAATTTAAAATCTTGACGTTTGATGTTTGAAAATTATAAGGTTATAAAATATTACCTAATTCTACTTATTTTTGATAAGTTATTATAAATAATTACTTATAAATAAATTAATATATTCGTAGCAAAAATTTAATTTACTTATTGCCGGGATAATTTCTTGGTTGTTTTATTAGTTTTTAGTATTGGTAGAAATAGCTGAAACTAACTTCATAAATGCGACCAACCTGACATCTGTAGTCATACAAGTTCAATGATTATGATCAAAAAATATGATCGAGAACTCGAAACTATTTCTAGCATCGTGGACACAGGCCTTAATAACTACGAATCGGGGCACCAAATCAAAATTGGAACTAAGAATATTTGTTTGTTTTAATGAGTTCTATCATTTGCGGGTGTAACGACATTATTAACACCCTGTGTATAGTTTGAATTGAAACCTTATTTTTTAAGTAAGATTCTGTACTCAATCTTAGTCCAAAACTCAGATTGGACATTGTTATACGCACAGATGACTCGAGTTTCAACTTAAGTGGGACCTAATAGAATTTTACCAGTCTGACAATCTGACTACCGAATTTACTGAGCAAAAATGCTTGGATGTTGGACCATAACCCTTTTTAGCTCCCGTATCTTAGAACTGTTCCTGTTTTTGCTTTCTTTAAATATACCAATTGAAAACCCCACCTTCAATTTATTAGTAGGACCAATCAACTCACTTTGCTAGAAAATGGACATTCATCCATTTTCCCCCTGTCTCTTCATGTATAATATTATGCAATAATGGCTGCAAAAACCCGTAGTGATATATTTATTATTATCGAATCGAAAGCATCATATTTGATTGTAAATATTTCATTGGATGATATCACCGATTAGAATGCATAGTATGTATGTCTAACAATATGAATATATTCTCTATGATGTTTGTTATATGCTGTACTAATACAAATGCTATTTTTATGGATAGCGAGTTAGAATTTCAAAACCGGCACGGAAAACCGCTACGGTCAATTTGCGATTGGTGGCATGTCTCGGTTACCTCACATGTCATTGTTTGAGGTACGAGTACGAAGTAATCGAATCAAGACGGCGCTGAATGCAGATCAGTGACGTGGCGTGGCGCGTGCGTGTGTTACGTCACGCCGGCTGCGCGGGAAAATGAAAGTTAGTGGCGCATCAAAGCGCCCGAACTGAACTGAACCAGCACTCTTTCAACAATCTTAATTAGCCTTTTGTGTTCTGCTAAACGCTGTTAAATGCTCTAACTATCGCACGCGGACGAGTTACGAAATGAGGATGCATATGCATGTGTTAATATAGTGAAAATGGACTAGTTACAATGACTCTGTAACACAATATACTACATTCTTTGTAAATTATATGCTACACTTAATGAACTACACTTCTATTTGTAGATATGCAAATATATCTTAGCCGATCACAAACTTGCAGCTATTGTAGCAAACTTTTATCTTAAAAATGATGAGCTACTGGTGTCACATACCGGGTGGTGAATTAAGTTATGCAATATAGGAAATTCAATTCTAATTTTTTACATATGGTGATATTTCGTTCCCTATTTATTTTAGAGCAAATTGTTTTAAATAAAACTTGTAGAAAATTTAATTCTGTATTAAAATCACTCATCACATTTTATTTTACACTTTTTGTAATGCGTAGCCATGGAATTTAAACAAGGGTACAAACAAATGCAAAATAACTTTCAGTAGTTTGTCAGTTCGCGCAAATACTTACTATTAAGTTTATTACTTGGTTTAGGGTAATTTTGCAGAGCCGTAACTAGGGTTTTGAGCGCCAGTGGCAAAATAACTTTTTGCATTTTTGAACCAAGATAGCGGAAAAATTTGTTTTCGTTGGAAACATTACAACAAGAACAACAACAACAACAACAACAACGAAAGTTTATTGTTATGTATAGCTGAAACTCGAAACGTCCGTATTTCAAAATAAATAATCTTTACCTTTTTTATTGAGAAAACAACATATATTTTACGTTCTGGTCCTTCAATCCCATTTTGTATACTAGTTTTAGTTATATTTAACCTTAGACTCCATCTATTATTAATTTTTATAAGATAACCCTTAAAATACCGGTCGAACTATTATCACCAGTCATGCGGTCCACAGTTTTTTAAAAAAGTTCTAAGTCTGTATTTAAAGTAGCCAAAAGAATTTTGTAGAATTTTCTAACCATTTGTAAAGATTTTATAATTTGTTGAAAATGTAAACCGTCCAAGCTACTATGAGTTTGAGCTCGTATTTATATTGTCATATTTACATATCTATTTTAAAATGTCAAAATTTATGAATTTATCCAGAACGAACTGTGCAATTTGTTATTGAAACGTCGTAGATGATAACGATTACTACTCTACTATTAATAATACTTTTATATAAGAGACAGTACGTCTATGACTAAAAAACTGTAACAAAAACTGAATTAGTTATTGGTTTATTAGAGTATTTTTCAATTGAGTTGTTTTTATTTGTTTAAATTTAAACCGTACAACTTTTTACTGTGTTTCTTATTAGAATAGATGGTATTATTGCCCAAATATCTTGGGAACTGTGACAATTATTACAAATGCAATTTAGTTTAATTCAATTTTAATTTTGCAATAATTTAATTGCCTCATATATTATTTTTGAATCATTTTTTATATTGTTATTTTAGATTTATTTTTATAAGTTTATTTTCCTATAGTAAATTTATTAAAATATTTTACACGAAATATAATTATTAATTAGTTTTTTTTTAATTTTGATTTGATATGATATACTCGCATTTCTAGACTACATAATTTAGTATTCACCATTGCAATAAAACTTCATATAGGTAATATGATGGTATGTCTACGATTTTACACACTAATAAATTTAAAACATGTTTAGATAGTTAAAAAGTTTGAGATATACGCTAGCGCCTATATTATGTTATTCTGGACGAGTGCACAGTATTTTTTACGATCGCATTGTTAAAGTAAGTATTATTAATTCAAGAATTTATTAGTTCAGCTATACATATAAATGGCCTACAACTGTACAATAATGAATTTTTTAGTAATGCCCATATGTTGATAGACCGATTTTATGTTCTGATCAGAGAATAAAATATTTTTTTGTATACCTACGCACTAAAGTATAATTTTTTGTTACAAATATGGAAATTATTCTACGAGGCGATAGCCGAGAGAATAAACCATATGAGTAATAAAAAATACTTGTTTCTAAAATTTTCTTGAAAATATTGTATTGTCCAAAATCGGATATGCGGAAGTGGTTCAAAACTGGATTACAAAATTTGACTTTAAGTAACAAACAAACTTAACATAACTAACTATCTAACTAAATAGGCGATGGGAAATAAGATCATAACGCCAAAATGGCTTATAAAGGAACTATTGTTAACGGAATAATTTGACATTTACTAATTTCAGCATTACGTGTGAAATATTAAGAGATACCTAAACGCAAATATTAGGAACATAATAGATAACACTTGTGTTTATACAGTCAAACAAATGTCACATGTATAAATTATCCCGTAAACTATAATTCCTCAAAATACCACCAGATGTCATATTGCTTATTTCCTATCACCTATACCAAGTGAAGTAGGTAAAATACAAGCTTGTAAAAATACAATTTTAATCTAACGGGACTGAATATTTTCATTCAGTGATACAGTTTTCCGAATTTACAATTTTTAATAAAAAGAAAATGGCGGAGCCCTCCCTACCTTGCATCCCTCGCAGGTGAAAGCTCCAAAATGGAAACCAGCAGCGGGTTCCCCGCACACTTTACACTGTTGGTTCATCTGTAACAAAAGACGTACACCTTGTTTATTACTTCCGATCTTCTTTTCTTTCAACACAATTTGTCCGCACACACTGCACACTTCGTATTTATTCCACATTTACATACACACGCCAGCCAGCAACAATATCACATTTAAATAATGTATGACAACTACTTGTTCTTTCTCTACTCACACACACGGCGTTTTTAAACCTTTCAATCATTTCGTATGTTACATTTTAACAGAAGTATGGCTTGCATAACGTTAATTATTTGCATGTATATCAGTACGCAGAAATATAGTACTGTTTGTGTGTAGACAAAGTAAAAAATTTGTTGCGAATGGTTAATTGCTTTTTGCGTGGCTTTGATTTTATTTTACGTTTGAAAATAAAACCGTTTTTCATCGGTTCAGTAATTATATGTAATTTAGTTTATTTATTATGATAAAAAATTTATACGCTTAGGCAATGAACAAAATATTGTTGGAACGTTGTATGTTAATGTTTGAATATTATTGTATATTTAAAAATTGATTTGAAAAATCTGATGTGGCCAGCACATGACCTCCCGCAATGAGATTTAAGTGAAATATCACTTCCGGTTGATCGTTTGTAACAAAATCTAATTTATTGTTCCAATAAAAGTGTAATACGAAATTTTGGAATAGGTTTATTTTATTCTTTTTCCTCGAAAATCTGTTAAGAGCTCCAAATTAAGTGCCACTTCCGGTTTATCACATATAGTCTGAAACTAATATGTATTTCAAATTATATACCAAATTTTTCAAGAAAATCTGTTTAGAGCTTCCAGTAAAGTACCACTTTCGGTTTATCAATTTAAACAAAAATCTAATTTGTCGTTCTCGTTAATATAGAAGTCTTAAATACCAAATTTGAAAAGTTTTGGATTATATTTTAATATAGTTTTTTATTAAAAACAGTTATGGACTTCAAGTAAAGTATCTCTTCCGGTTGTCCAATATTATCCAAAATCTAATCAACTCTTTAGATAATTACAGAAAGCTTAAGTAGGGAAAATAGATAATTTTGGATGATTGATATAAGAGTTATCGTGGAGGAAAAAATCGTCACACATACAGACATGCAGATATCATTGTAAAAATAGTAAAAACGTGTTGTGGGGACCTTAATTCGTGCTTATTCAATGAAAACTCACTATACTATTGAGTTTTTGGACCGAAAACATTACCTCCCTTACCTACGGAATGATGGGAGTTAAGAAAATACATTCAACAGTGAATTCTGTAATGTAGTTACCGTAAAATACTAAAGTATACATATAGAAGAATGATTTGCGAAAAATTCATGGACCTCGCTGGGACTCGAACCCAGAATTTTCCAATATCTAGTTGGACAAGTACAATTTTTACATTTTTGTAAATGA
Source organism: Harpalus rubripes (assembly GCA_963082715.1). Taxonomy (NCBI): domain Eukaryota; kingdom Metazoa; phylum Arthropoda; class Insecta; order Coleoptera; family Carabidae; genus Harpalus; species Harpalus rubripes. Next base: position 9,801,773 of record OY720451.1, read on the forward strand.
CATATAAGTTATATGAAGATTTTAAATTTACGGGTTCAAAAATTACGAGCCATGCTTAAATTTTTAGAAATGGTGTCACAAAATTCTAGACATGGAGTTTAAAATATATGTCGAAGGTTGAAAATATTTGGCATGTATATAAACAAAATAAATAAGAATTTTATATAACAAAAATATTAAGCTAATCCTTAGGATTAGCGAATTTTACTCTAATTTTGGCAGTTTATTTCTTAAAATATAGTCTAATCTAATCCAAGTAACTATCTTTATTGATAATAAAATGAAGATTATATTTTAAATACCGGGATAAAATAGAATTCACTAATCCAAAAATAAGAATTAGCTTAAACTTTTTTGCGAATCGTTAATTTTTATTAATCTAAATACATACCTATATATTTACATATGCTGGAAACTGTATTGATTTCCTTTCCTATTGTTCTATTTACTTTTTTCTTTTAAATACGTTACTGTTATCAATTTGCAATGATTAGTTCTTTGACAGAGACATTTATCTGTCAGTTACATACATTTGAATAACTGCGCAACCAAGGAGTTTTGTTTGTTTAAAGCGTAGTTCCAGAATTTAAATTATAGATAATTTTATAAATTTATCCATAAAATATATAGAAAAAGTATTAATGCAAATCTACAGAAAATTAAATAATCTTTATTTTATAATAACATTAATCTCGAAAAAATAACATTTAAAGGTATTTTTCGAAGAAAAACTATTTTCAGCTTCTAGTAAAGTGCCATTCCCGGTTATTCGATTTTCACCAAAAACTAATGGGCTCTTTCCATTACAGAAAAAGTTTGAAATACAAGGTTTCAAAATTTTCTGAATGATAGTATTTGAGTTAGAGTGGAGGATCCACACATACACAGAGACATCATCGTGAAAATGTTAAAATTGGAACCTTAAAACGTGGTCATTTACCAAAATCTTGATATGCGATTTTTAGCACGATCCCCAAACCTCCCTTACCAAGGGTAGCGGGAGGTAAAAAGAAAAAATGACACTTAAGTACCTTTAAATTTAAATGCTCTACATGATTAACTAGTTCCCATTTCTGTCCATATTTAAGAGTATTAATAAATAACGTAATCTTAAGAAGTTCATTAGGTAAACCAATTTCTACTAACCAAACAAATTAGAACGCAGCCTCTATTCAAAATCTCCCATTCACTGGGTGAAATATGATTCGTTTAAGATATTCTCTGCCTCCTTATGATTTTATTGATTTGTGTCACTTCTTGCTAATCAAAATACCGGTCTAAATAAAATGCGAACGTGTGAACGATCATTTAACGTTAGTTGAAAAAACAAATATTAAAGCGAGTCGAATATTGCCATTAATATATCCGGGTCATGACCCGTACATGTCCCCAATTTACCATAAGGTTCAGCTAGATGTTAGAACCAAGTAGAAGATGCTCAGCATCAGCGCTCCGCGCGGTAATATCGGGAACTAACTGCACATGTTTTGACCTCAAGATGAGACAAGAATGTTGGTAATTTCTAACCCAATTTACCGGGAAAATCTCAAAGTGCATAAACATTTTAACACTTAAAACAAGAGACAAATATTCTATCAATTATTTTTTTCATGAGTGAAAATAAAACAGTTCTGAATCTTCCTGTACCTGTGCCTATTGAATATGTCAAAAAAATAATTGATTTTAAATTATAAAATAATAGTTCCACTATTAGCTTTGGGATATTGTAAATGTGAACGATCTACAATTTCTCCTTCTTTTTTAACGATCTACTTTGAAAATTATCTTGTCTAACGTCAGACTCTAGGTAAATAAAGAAATGTAATTCTTCGATGAAGTTGTCAAAAGCAGTTCGCGATTTCTAAATCTTAGCCCGTACTTTTTGCGTCAAATTTAATTTGATAATCGTGATTCTAGTTTAGTGTTATGCCTAAGGTTATTAGTAGTCTAAATTACTATTTCAAAAATACGAAAATACGATAACGTGTCAGCTTTTTAACACTCATCATTTCCAAGTATTGTTCGGTGGGAACGAAATCATCTTAACAAATGAATAAAATGTGCTCAGAAAGATGAGAAAAGTGAAAATTCGTACTGGTTAAGTTTAATCAATCTAATAACTTTTGTTTTTTAATGTTTTCATCTTCTACTACCGTAATATGCTGACTACTTCTATTATTTTAAAAGATTGCTAAACGTAATTATTAAATGACAAATTAGGTTTTATTTTTTATATACATTTGGCAATGGCGGTTCTGGCTTTATTTCCAAACGTTTTTCATAATTTAAAGCATTATTGTTTTTTAGTTTTTTAATTTCTTGAACTTCCAGGATAAAATACATAATCGAATGAGGTATTTACGTGGAGTATGTGGATATGTAAGACGGGATCGCGTGAGGAATAATTTGGTGTATGAAGAATGTATGGTTAGGAAGAATGTTAAGAGAGTAGGAATGAGCCAGTTGAGATGGTTTGGTCATGTGGAGAGAATGACGAGTGAACGGCTTGTAAAGCGTTTATATCTTGGTGAAATTGAGGGTGTTCGATTGCGTGGCCGTCCAGTGTGTAAGTGGATGGATGTGACTGATAAGGTACTAAAAGAGAGAAAGTTTCCGAGTGGGAAGAGAAGAAGAGCGTGTATGAATGCGATTATGAATGTGGCCGAGGCGAAAGAAGTGTGCTTAGACAGGAATGTGTGGCGAAGGATGATTGTTTCGTAACTATTATTGTGGTCCGGTTGCGGTATTTCGCTACCGAAAATCGGTCACTTTAATATGTTAAGAGTAAGGAATATATGTTGTACCTATGATGTCAGGTTAGTACGAATGTTGTTGAACGAGAGACTGATTTTTTTTTTTTTTTTGGATGATGTTATGTTATTCTTTCGGGTTTGTGCTAACCCACTAAGTGGGAAATGCGTGATTTTATGTATGTATGTATGTATCGAACTTACGTTGTTACTATGCGCTGCTAGTATTAGATTGATGCTGATGCCTTGGTCATTGACCGTGTGTAAGCGAATAGGGTGGTGGTTGTCTTCGTTTAACGCAAGCAAAGTTACAATTCGTTTGTCTTTGTCTGACCCATGGGTTTGCATATACAGCATATAACACAACGTGGTCACAACTTTGATTTGACCCAAACAGTGCGTGCACTCGCGCCATTCGCTGTTTTGATTTCAAAATAGTGGTGCGTGCGCAATCAATGTTAACGACACAATGGACTGACTTTTTAAAAATTATTAAATTTAAAATATTTTATTTTTATTCTTTTTGCTTTGATTTCTGTGTGTAGGCGAATAGTGTGGTGGTTGTCTTCGTCTAACACAAGCAAAGTTACAATTCGTTTGTCTTTGTCTGACGCACGGGTTTGTATATACAGCATATAATATAACACAACGTGGTCACAACTTTGATGTGACTCAAACAGTGCGTGCACTCGCGCCATTCGCTGTTTTGATTTCAAAATAGTGGTGCGTGTGCAATCAATGCTAGCGACACAATGGACTGACTTTTTAAAAATTATTAAATTCAAAATATTTTATTTTTATTCTTTCTGCTTTGATTTCTGTGTGTAAGCGAATAGTGTGGCCGTTGTCTTCGTCTAACGCAAGCAAAGTTACAGTTCGTTTGTCTTTGTCTGACGCATGGGCTTGTATATACAGTATATAACACAATGTGGTCACAACTTTGATGTGACCCAAGCAATGCATGCACTCGCGCCATTCGCTGTCTTGATTTCATCATAGTGGTACGTGTGTAATCAATGCTAATGACGCAATGGACTGACTTTTTAAAAATTATTAAATTCAAAATATTTTATTTTTATTCTTTCGTTTTTTTTCTGCTTTGATTTGGGAGTTCATTGTCTATATGCCCTAATGGAGGAACCGCAACTGCATTTGGGTAATTGGGCGAAAAAAATATCTCTTTTATGGCTTGTAGGTAAGCTTGCGAAAAAATCTTCGTAAACTCTTCTCCGCAACATTAATTCTTCGGCGTTAAGAAATTCTTGTATGCAAACAACAAGTCTAGTAAAACACGAGTAGAGATCTCATTGTATTTTTACTGGTTCCGCTAGAAAAATCAGAACTTTTGGTTTCGAAGCAGTGTTACCGTGTCAGTTTTTACACAACAGGAACTTTCTGTTACAATTGTTTACGTATCATGGTCAAAACGTTTACGTGATTCAAGAAAACAAAACATGCGATCGCTTCCTCGCCCTCAAGGAGAGATATACGGAGAGATCCATAAAACACGAAGAAGAATAAATTGCGTGATGCCAAATCGTCCCGTACCGATTCAACCCAATAAAGAAATAAAATATTTGGTGACGAAATGCGTTTTAGTAATACAACAAAATGGATATAAAGGATATTTCATAGCTTTCAAAATTAGGGAACAATAAACAATTTATAAAGAAACGTTTAATATATATATATATATATATATATATATATATATATATATATATATATATATATATATATATGTATTGCATAAGTACCTGTAAAAAGTAAAATCATTTCTCCAATGATTTGCACAATTTGGAGCAGAACAATCCGTCATTATGGATAATTTAAATGAATAATAATAATAATAATAATAATAATAATAATAATAATACTGTAAAGATGATATTAAATAATTTAAGTGGCGCCAAAATGGTGGACGAGTCAGCTGTCATTTATCTAGTAGCTATAGTATGTGTTCTGACGTCACCTTCTGTTCCGGATCACGTGACTCTTTCAAAATAATACACAAATTTCAATAATTAATTGTAAAATATCTAATGGATATTTCGTGACATTTTCAAATTTGAGGCTCTTTAAAGAACAATTTCTTTAAAAATTAAGTACTTAGAAGTCATATAAAAATTCTTGCAACAGCCCTATGGGGCTGTCCTTAAATTACGTAACGCAAAATTAGGAAATTTTTGATACCCCCCTCCCCCCTTTGTAACGCACCCGTAAAGCAAACACGAACCGCCCCCATATATTACGTAACGCAGTACTTGACCCCCCCCCCATTTTTTACTGGATATAAAAGTATATGGCCTCCTTAATATTCAGTTAAAATTTGAAACAGAAACTATTTAAATTAATGTACATAAAGATGAAAAATAACAGAACAGAAAAGAAACTATTTAAATTAATGTACAGAAAGATGAAAAATAACAGAACAGAACAGAAACTATTTAAATTAATGTACATAAAGATAAAAAATTATATAGCACTCTTGCCCTACGGCTTGTTACCCCAATTTTTTTACTGTATATAAACGTATATGGCCTCCTTTATATTCAGTTAAAATTTGAAACAGAAACTAATTAAATTAGTGTACATAAAGATGAAAAAATAACAGCACAGTAATTAAAAGCATATGCATTTCCATATGCTTTTAACAAACTATTGAAAAGTTTTTCCTTATCAACACTACTTGAATTCATGTTTTAATATGAATTGCATTGCACGAATGAAAGACCACTGGCCCGAATTTGAACTGTGCCCGTCATATTATGTTGACTGTTATTGAAAACAAACGACTGCCTGCATATACGAATTAGCACCGCGAAATTTGAATGTTTCAAAACTATTAAAGCAAGTTTAGCAATATTTTTTATATTTTATCGTTACGTAACACACACATTAACCCTCCCCCACCCCCTCGTAACACTGCGTAACGCTACTCTTGACCACCCCACACCCTTGAAGCGTTACGTAATTTAAGGACAGCCCCTATTACCCCAATAGAAACATATTATAAAAATATGTTTCATAATATACCACAGACATGTTGTCTTGCAATATTGTCATACATCTCTTTGTTAAAGTAGTCTAAACAAATAATAAAACTGTCAAAAAATATTGATAAAATTATTATTTAAAACTCTTTTTTTTTGTTTGCTTTTAAATTTTTTAACATTTTTCTTCAGTTATGTAAATACATAAATAATTAAGCCTTTAAATCTGTCTATATACGTAATGAATACATTCAAGATTGTTTAGTAACACCTATATTGTGATTTTTTGTATTAAAATATCTTCAATAATCTATAGATAATCGTTTAGGATATATTGAGTAACCTTTTGAAGGAATCCGTTGTAAATCATGCGCTAATCGTGGCAAATTCTTCCGGAGTATTGTTAAAAATGAAGTGTGTTATTTTGTTGTAAAACATGTCAAGCATGTGTTGATAGAAAAAGTATTTATGTCTGGTGTGATGGCTGTTAAAATATTTGACAGCTGCACCTATGCGCAACGCAAACCGTGGAACCTTACTTAACTAACATTTCTGTTCGGCGTCGGATCGCAAATTAATACCGCGAGATTGACAATTTAATTAGAAGCGTAATTTTAATTTCAAAAGCGGCCATGAAACCGTTGATTTGCATTTTTGCTTTGTTTAGAAAATAAACTTACGATTGTGGGAAAAAAATGTTTATGGTTCAATTCAGTGGTACACAAAACCAAATGGAATCAAGGAAAAGTGAAAACAATTATATTATTTCAATTGTTTTTAATGTCGCAGCCCAGTTATCAGGTTAGCCATGTCATGGTTCAATACTTGCTACCTTATGACGAATGTAGTGCTCTAATAATCTATTATATCATTAGTTTTTCAAGAGGTTAAACAAAACAAATGAAAAGAAAACCGTTGCTTACTGTGCGGTTTTTGAAGCAGTAGCAATAGCAATGCCACTTGCATAAATCTCACAGTTTTACAAATTCTATTCATTCGCAACTCTAACCAGCAAATGAATTATTTTCTATGTCAAATAAATACATACCGACTATTCCATTTTTGTTCATATGTAAGAAAATATATCAATCAATTTGTTTTTACTTCCTTGTACAAAGTAAAGGAAGTATTGTATTCGCGAAAAATTTCGGTTTCCAGATTTCAACAGAAATATCCATTTTGGCCATCCCTGAATCCATTTTGACTAATTTCGTCGTGACGTCTGTACGTACGTACGTACGTATCTCGCATAACTCAAAAACGGTAAGCCGTAGAAAGTTGAAATTTTGTATTTAGGACTGCTATAACATCTAGTTGTGCACCTCCCTTTTTGGTCATTACATAATTTCCAGAAATGGCACTTTATTTGAAGCCTATAATAGATTTTAATGAAAAACTATATTAAAATATCCAAAACTTTTCAAATTTGGTATAAAAGACTTTTATATCAATTGAAATAACATAGCAGATTTTGGTTAAAACAGGCTAACCGGAAGTGATATATTACCTGAAGTTGTTAACAGTTTTTCTTGAATAAAATGATTTCATTTTGATTTTAGAAATAAATGCTTCAAATAAGAGTTTTAGAGAATTAAATTCTGCGTCTAGCACATCAAGTATTATTAAATTAGCCCTTTGTATAAGCGAGGTGTGTAAATTTAAAACTTATATACTTTTTGGTTTTGTAATGAAGATTAGGACAAAAAATAACAAAAAAATAAAAAAATAGATGTTAATGTCAAATTACGTCAAATACGTGCAATTTTATAATTGAGTCTACTTCATATTAGTCTTGCGTACAAGGAAGTCGTGTGGTGTCCACATCAGATTTTTTATTTTAGATATTAAAGATTGTTTCAAAATATAAAAGAATATAAACAAATAATATAAAATTTTTGGTATTAAAAGTATATTCATAAGAATTAAAATGTTGACGTGGTTTGTTTATTAAAATATACAGGGTATTAATAAATAGATAAACGCTACTTTATGTTGATTATATGAGGTTTGATTAAAAAAAAAAACGAAAATATTCGGTAGTCTCCTTCAAAGTTTATTATTATTAAGCCTGTTTTATCGCAGTCTTCTGGATTTTAGGTTTGTGCCAAAAAAAAATAAAATAATTTGGGGTCCACAGATTCGCGACCAGACAATCAGGCACACGCCCATGATATAAAAATCGTAGGTACAGGTATTAATAATTTTGTATGTTCCAGATATGGTATGACTAGCGTATGAAAGTTGACGTTTAAATTATTTTATAGATGTGATTTCTTTTGAAACCCTAGAGAAGAATAGAATTGTAGGGTATGACTAGCGAATGAAAGTTGACGTTTAGATTATTTAATAGATGTTGTTTCTTTTGAAAATATTTCCCTATATTTGATTTGAAAGGAAACTGACCCTTATGTATTCCGTTACAGAAGATTAGAATTGTACTCAATACCAGCAGGCATTTAAAATGACCTTAGCAACAGGGTTTAGGGATGTATTTAAAAAAATTAATACCGCAAATTCTAGTTCGTTCGTCTCAGGTGTAAGCAACCCTCGAGTCGGAATTACTTTTACAGGAAATTAAAAATAATGCTATTTAATAGAATTGCCAAACTAAATAGTTTAAAGATCAATATATTTTTTTATAATCAACATAAACGAAAAATGTTTAAAATATTTTAAACGCACCCCTGTTTTAATATTCAGTTACCTTAGTCGGCCATCTATTTTCAGCCAGACATAGTAATGTATTTCTGTGCTTTCCTAGTCCAGTATTTAAATGGGTTCATACAAAAATGTCATACCTGAATATTTCGTAAAATTCTATTCTTTTCTATAAAATCATTTAAACGTTAACTTTCATTTGCTAGTCATACCATACAAAATATTCAGGTATGAAATTTTTGCATGAACCCATTTAAATACTGGACTAGGAAAGCACAGAAAATACACTACTAGGTCTTACTTAAAATAGATGACCGACTAGGGTACTTGAATATGAAAACAGGGGTGCGTTTAAAATATTTTAAAAATTTTCGTTATGTTGATTATTTTTAATTTCCTCTAACAGTAATTCCGACTTGAGGGTTGCTTACACCTGAGACGAACGAACCAGAATTTGCGGTATTAAATTTTTAAATACATCCCTGAATCCTGTTGCTAAGGTCATTTTAAATGTATCCTGGTACTGAGTACAATTCTAATTTTCTGTAACGGAATACATAAGGGTTAATTTCCTTTCAAATCAAACATAGGGAAAAGTATTCAAAAGAAACCACAACTATAAAATAATTTAAACGTCAACTTTCATTCGCTAGTCATACCATACACGAGTTTAAGGATTCCTTATAAAAAAATATGCTACTGTTCTTAATACTTATATAAATGTTAGTAAAGTCTTGTAATTATACGTCTGTCTCCCATAATTATTCATTTAGTTTTATCTATTACAACAATTTTGGTGAATAATAGTTAAAATTATCTCTATATCAGATCACATCACGGCTGTTGAGCATCTAAAATGTTCCTAATACGACTACTGTGAAATCGGGAAATTACCTAATTTTCTATATAAAAACGAGGTCAAAAATTAATGTTCTGTTTGTAAAAGATGTAACTGATGGCTCATGAGTAAAAGTACTCCTCAAGTAAATTTGTATCGAAGTTGGCTAGGTTGCCAAGCCTACTAGTTTGTTATCGGTGTTGTCGGGTCACGCTCTATTACCTGTAATAGCCCTTATAAAGAAGGGCGAGACAAATGCAATCTCACGCCCGTTATACGCTAACTTTGATCATTTTTAACGCCGAGAAAAAGTAGATGTTTGGATTTATAAGGCAAATAGCCAGAACCGGCCTCAGGCGACATTCAAAGCGAGGAATTTTTTTATTATGTTTTTAAAATTGGGTATATCTAATCATTTTTAATATCTTTTTACGAGGCCTTTCTCTGAATAAAGTAAATTTTCAGGTGGGCTCTTTGAGTAGATAAGATAATTTTAAAATTTTAACTGTAAAGCGACACTTTCACATATTAAGTAAAATTTATGCACTGATATTAAAAACAAAAATAAATTTTAGGTTGCGTGACGGATTGATTTGCATATTGGATGGCCCGGGTGCAAATCCGAGTCATATTTGAAAATTACTTCCTATATGCTGTTGGGCAAAGCCCATTACTATTATTTTTTTACCTTAACATAACCTAACGCACAAAACTTAAGCTTACTGCGAATTGATAATGCATAGGACATAGCTTTAATAAATAGTTTTAATACGTTAAGAAAAGCAGCATTTTCTGCAACAAAATTTAATTAATAATCTGTATTTATTCCAAATTACTTGTCAGAATTAAGTTTTCATGGCAGGAGAGGATTGCTGAAACATATTTCTTTGTTTAATTTTATTTGAGCATATAGTATTGAAGATTTTGAGATTTTTTGTAAATTCATTTTGACAGCTGTTACAAATTTACTTAAAGCATAATGCGTAATAGATAAAAGTTTGGAATTTGCAAACTTTTGTTGGTATGCATTGTATTTATGCGTTATGTGTTAATATTAAAACTAGCTAGAATGGTCCTGTGCGTTACCATATAACAAACTTCGTTACGCATTATCTGTTAGCACTATGTATTAACGTTACGCATTAAAAAAAAAAACTAGCTGTGAATGAAACTTTACGCTCGCAAAATTATGGTCCGTAGTTGTTTTGTGTGTTTTATTTATATATATTTTTTTGTAAAATACAAAAACGACTAATCTATAACGACCTAGATTTAATTGTGTGAATTTCGTTCATTAGATTGAACAATGAGTTAACAGTTTGTATAGTTGAAATAAATTGTGAAAAATTGTCAGTCATCGAGATTCGAACCCCTTGCCGGGATAGTGCTCTACCAACTAAGCTATTACCTGCTCTCCTCTCGACGACTTTAAAAGTGAAAGATTGTTCTCGGTATGGTAGGTGTCTCGGATTCTAATCCCGATGGCTGCCAATTTTTCACAATTTATTTCAAATGTACAAACTGTTAATTCATTGTTAATCAACCCCACATCTAATCATGTGACGATTAATAATATCCTGAGCAGTTATACGACTTTAAACGTGAAAGATTGTTCAGCCATCGAGAGGAGAGCAGCCAATAGCTTAGTTATTTTAAATATACAAACTGTTAACTCATTGTTAATATTAGAATTTGCTCTGGTAGGGCTTTGAGTAAATTATGACTCGCTCACTAGATGTTTAAACGCAGTGGTAGCTTGGCAACCCTACATCTAATCATGTGCCAACTAATAATATCCTCAGCAGTTATACGACTTTAAAAGTGAAAGATTGTTCAGCCATCGAGAGGAGAGCAGCTAAAAGCTTAGTTGGTAGAGCACTGTCCCGGCAAGGTAGGTGCCTCGGGTTCTAATCCCGATGGCTGACAATTTTTTACAATTTATTTCAAATATACAAACTGTTAATTCATTGTTAATATTAGAATTTGGTCTGGTGGGGCCTTGAGTAAATTATGACTCGCTCACTAGATGTTTAAACGCAGTGGTAGCTTGGCAACCCCACATCTAATCATGTGACGATTAATAATATCCTCAGCAGTTATACGACTTTAAAAGTAAAAGATTGTTCAGCCATCGAGAGGAGAGCAGCCAATAGCTTAGTTGGTAAAGCACTATCCCGGCAAGGTAGGTGTCTCGGGTTCTAATCCCGATGGCTGACAATTTTTTACAATTTATTTCAAATATACAAACTGTTAATTCATTGTTAATATTAGAATTTGGTCTGGTAGGGCTTTGAGTAAATTATGACTCGCTCACTAGATGTTTAAACGCAGTGGTAGCTTGGCAACCCCATATCTAATCATGTGACGATTAATAATATCCTCAGCAGTGAAAGATTGTTCAGCCATCGAGAGAAGAGCAGCTAATAGCTTAGTTGGTAGAGCACTATCCCGGCAAGGTAGGAGTCTCGGGTTCGAATCCCGATGGCTGACAATTTTTAACAATTTAATTCAAATTTAGTAATGTTAAACTTTGTATAGAATAATTGCGAACTAAAAATGTACGAATATTGAGAAAACGGAAAACACTTTAAATTTAATATTTATTTATTTATTTAAATACAAACTCAACAGGTCGTAGCCCAATAAAAGCGTAGAAGAAGAACAAAATTAAGACCATAATACCCGTTTAATTTGACTAAACTTTAAATGGAAAATGTCAATAGTAGAAAATTTGGTTTCATATAAAAAACATATTCGATAAATGGGAGAGGAAAGGAGAATATTAGTGCGGGCAAAAGGAAGATAAAAAGTATGACGTGATCTGGTCACAGTAAAAGGAGTATGGAAATTAAGAAAAGAAAGAGAATGGGAATCGTCGACAATGCCATTTATAAGCTTACTCAAATGCAGGATCATGCAAGCATCTCTACGTTCTGATAAGCTGCTGATATTAAATATTTTTAGCAGTTTGCTGTAATTCATAGTTCTATCAGGGTATGTATTATGTAATTTAAAATAAAGAAATCTGAGAAACTTCTTTTGCACCGATTCTAACAGATCCTGTTGAGCCTCATAAATAGGATTCCAAATAATATGGCAATATTCAAGTTTTGACCTGACTAAGGTGTAATAGAGCGCTAAAATAGCTGACACATCAGTAAAATTTCTAGTATTTCTAATTATGAAGCCCACCATTCTGATAGAAGCGTTATAGACCTCTCTGACATGAAGTGCAAAAGATTCAAGTATTTTCCATTCGTAAATAAATATTTAAAATAAATATTACCCATTACTGGGTGGGCCAATCTGCTTTGTACACAGATATCTGTAATGGTGATATATTCGTACCGTGTAGGCGTTTACTAGTCGTCACCTCACGGCCATCATTCTTAAAATTACGAAATGTTGACAATGGTTGTTCTTGCATTAGGCCACATATATTATTTGTAAATATGGATAAATTCTCGACTGTGGTATAAATTAGGCGTTAGCAATTACTCCAAATCTCAATCATTTATTCATAAGAAACTCTAAGTACAGTTTAAAAATGAGGGTTCTCCTTATATTTTTTGAGATGAGGGATCATATTGTAAAGCATTTGATATTGATAGCAAATATTTAAAGGCGTGCACAAATGAATGAAAAATATTCGTCACCTGGATTTTTGCCAGCAGTTAATAGAAAAGATATGAAGCAGAATTAAAACTAGTACCGAATACGTTGGCTATACAAATAAAGGTTATAAATCATAGTACGCAATTTGTATATCTGACAGGTAAAAAAACAAATTCATATAATGTCTCGGCATACATCGCGCTTGCCTCCCGCCTTAAAAGTATAAAGACGCAAATTCTTCTAAAGATCCTGCAAGTCACTGTTGCCATTGTTGATTTTCAACCGAAAAATTTGTTTTTCACACGCTTGCATACACAGATAATGCATTAATCAGACCCGCAATAGTAACTCTACAACGAATTTCGTAATGGAAATCTTTTACAATCGAAGATTTTTCTGCGGTTATTTTGAAATTATTTTCTTATCTTTAGATTTATTATTACATAAATCATGAAAAAGTTTATGGCAGTTTTTCTTGCTGCAGGAAAATATTTTCTCGACTTGTGACACTCTGTTGCACAATGTATTGATAGAGTGCTTTGTTTCCGAAATGGTTACAGGATTATATCTTTTGTTTAAACAAACAATGAGTACATACCTGACGACCAATAAAAGAAACATCGAGAATCAACCTCGTTTTGTTTACCATAAACTGTACCTACTTACCTACGTTTGAACATTTTAAAACTCATTTTGAAATGGAGCTGATTTTTATTTTACTGCGACCACGAAACAACAGACGAGCAGTACTTTTTGGAAATTTACGAGAATTGATAAAAAATAACCAAAATATTCATTTGTTTTAAAGCGACACTTTCACATATTAAGTAAAATTTATGCATTGATATTAAAAAGAAAAATAAATTGTGGGTTGCGTGACGGATTGATTTGCAAATCGGATGGCCCGGGTTCAAATCCGAATCATATTTGAAAATTATTCAACATTAATATTGTCCTCTTTAAATGATTTCCTATTAGATACAATAATGTACTTGTACCAACGTTGTTTTCAATCTGTAAAACACTTGTGGAATGCATTTTGTGAGATAATCTTCAGCTTTTTAGCGATTTTGCCTTTATTTCCTCTATGGTCGCAAAATTTTGATCTTTCGTGGTTCTCTTTATGTTTAAAAATAGTAATAAGATTGAGGAATCATTATAGTGTTGTTTTCTGAAAAAAATTCGCGAACACGAAAGGTGATGCAATTTCACGAATTGTTTTTCCACAATTCTTGTCGTTTTTTGTCATTATTTCTTTCACAATCTGTCCAAAACTCTCAGCTAATGCTCCTATTAGTGATTGGGCCATTATCAAAAACAATTTTCGTAATATTTTCCACGTTTTTATCAGTAGGTGATGTGCTAGGTCGTCCAACTCTCTCGACATTTTCGACGTCTTCACGACCCTCTTCGAAGCGCTTGTATATAAATATGTCGGAGCCAATCGTAAAACCCGTCTTTAATAAAGCACCTAGACTTTTCATAAACGCAATTAGATTGTCAAACCTTTGTCCTAAAATCGAAAATTGTCTTTATTTTTTAACCAACCTTTTATACTTTTGATTCAAATTGAAACTAGAATTATTGCAAGACTTACACGCTTCAACAACAGATTAATTAAAAAAGCCACAGAGATTTTTAAAACCAAGAATAATAATTTCAATCATTGTGACGGTTTAGTGTTTAGAACTTAGTTGAGAATGGCTTCCTATATTAAATATCTTATAATTTGGCTCGGAAGAAGGAAGCATTCAAAACTAAAAGGTTGTATTATGACTCCTGAAAGATTTTGTGACATTTCGCAAGTTTCTAAAAATAGAAAAAATGCATTTTTGGTTGCTTTTTTCGCAATTGCAGAAAAATATAGTTGTACTACACCTTTTAAACTTCAAATTGGGACTAAGCAACTTCAAATTGAGAATAAACAACTTCAAATTGAGACTAAACAACTTCAAATTGAGACTAAATGATAAAGTAGAACTATCTACTTAATAAATATTTTTACTGTACTTGAGAATAAATGATTTCCATCTCAAATATCTACATTGAAAACTATTACAATAATTAAGTTTTTTTAATAAATATTGTAACGTGTGAGCCCTGCTGCTATGCTGAACAAGTGTCTAAGCCGGGCTACGTAACAAACAAGCCACGATGTGTTTAATTACTTCCGGTCGCAGGAAACCTTTTGTGTTCATTGTTATTATGCGGTCGAACATTCTAGAGGTCTTAGTTAGTTACTTAGTTACATATAAAGTTACATAGTTAGTTAGTTATATAGGGAGAGTCATATAGCGACGTTTACATGGAGTGTTAGAGAGTAAAGCGTTAGTGAGAAGCACAGCAGTATCGTAGTGAGCGTATGCAGTGTGTGTCGAGTAGGTACTCGGGAAGTTGCTGGTAAACTGGGATAGCTGTGGATGTGAATACTCGGTAGTATTGAAGAGTATTGGGAAGCTAGGTATACGAGGGCAGTAACGGCGAGTGAAAGTGGATACTCGGCAGTAGTGGTGAAGAATTGTGGTATACGGACGGTCGGTGATACTGATACTGTGGAAGTTAGACTGTTAGTTACATAAATACTCAGATAGTGAGGTGAAAAGTGTGACTTCTGACCGAGCAGTTGAATTTACAGACGCTGTTGAGTCAGTTGAGTATATAGACGCTGTGGAGATCGGTAGGCGGACAATTGAACGTGATATAAATAAACAGTGACATAAATAGTCGAAATAAATAAATAGTCGTGTTAATTGTTAAATAAATAAATAAATAGTGTTAGTGTAATCTAGTTAATTAAAGTTTTAGTCTTAATTAGTTTTTTAAATAATTGTTTAATATTAGTAATAGTCATTTTCATTATAGTTTAATAAACACTTATTTTAATTAATAACAATTGTCTAATATTTACACTTCACCCAAATAAATAAAAACGTTACAATATTTTTTTTTTTGAATAAATTAATTCTAAAATTATAGCTAGATGATTTAAAAAGTAAAATCAATTTTATTATTATTATTATTATTAATATTGCCTCTTATAATATGCAAACGAAAATGGCTAAATCATTTTTCACACCTGCTCTAAGCTTTCAAATTGTTTATCAGTTTATTCTCAATTTGAAATTGTTTATTCTCAATTTTAAATTGTTTATTCTCAATTCGAAATTGTTTAGTCTCAATTTGAAATTGCTTAGTCTGAATTTGATATTGTTTAGTCTCAATTTGAAGTTTTTGACTCTCAATTTGAAGTTGAGAAGGTATAGAATTTAGGATGTACCTAACTGTGAAGTAACTCTAAGTTATATAGAGATTTAATAATGATTTTAAATTATATAATGAAATATATTAAAATCTCAATTTCCAAAGATGTTTGAACCATGAAATATAGCAGTGATATATTTATTTATGTTGTTTTTAATTAAATTTGGTAACTGTGAAAAGTAAGCTGAAGGTTGCCAGTTGATATATTTATTTCTTATACAAATTAATTTAATTCCTTTCAAAGATTTTAATCTATTTACGCAATGAAAGATATAAATCTTGAAGAAACCGGAACTTTTCACCAAATTACAGTTTTGATGTACATTCAATATTTATTTTCTTGGTTAAAGTTGTTAAAACACATGTATATTTGAAATGTTATGTAAATAATCAGTTCGCACTTTCGCAATAAAAATAAATAAGTGTAGATATTTTAAAAGCTTTCAGAAACATCGCTTTAGTAGATCAGATAAATATTCTAATCACGGCATCTCTGGCCGCGTAAGGAAGATGCTTCAGATTTTTGAGGTTTCTTTAATGAGTTTAAGTGCACATACTCACACATTGCGGTCACGAACAAGAAGAAGATAACTCTAGAGAACAAGACAAATATGCTAAAAATAATAAAATTTTCAACAGGCACTACATACATATATTATTGTTGGCTTTACCTAAAATAGATAGGACTTAGGACGGTCTTGTATTAAATATAAATTCCTCGACTGGGTCAAATATTGGGAAAACTTGGAGAAAAACAGTCTGATGAAAACGTTTGAAAATAGTTTTATTACGTAGCCGACGTTTCGTCACCAAATATGCCTTCTTCAGGGAAATGTAAATATAAAAAGTTGAATTTAAAAAAATATTACAAAAGTATATTGTCAAAATTATTTTTAGAAAAATGTAAACCACACAGTTCATCTTCCGAAATAGTTATTTATTTTCCTTTCGCGACCCACAGTTTGGGAAACAAGTTAACCGATTTCTATACGGATTTATAATATATTTTATAATTGAAAATGTTTGCTCACAGTAGCATGTTGTACCAAAAATATAGTCAAAGGTGCAAATCCGACTTTTTCCTGCATTAATGTATCTGGGAATCACAATTGAGGGGCGCTACAACTGTTGTGGGCGATACTATCACAACAGTAACGCCCTCGGTTAGCCAAGAGAAAAATTATCACATGTAGTAAAAATTTAATACAAAATAATTAGTCGATTAAAAAATTTGGGTATTTTAAGTATTAAGAAAATGAAAATGTAGTTACATACTCCAAGTAGTTCTAATAGTTCAAAGTATAGCCACATTTTATTATTTACTTAGGTTCTTATAATTAATATTGCAGTAAATTTGTGACCGAAACGTCGGTGTTGTTTATTGTTAATGTATGAATAAATAATTTGCTCTTCAAGGACTGGTTCTCCATTAATTTCACCTCTCCAAATCTTATAATTAAGCTTGCCAACATACTTTTTTTGTTTATTTGTTTGTACTCGTAGTAACTATCAGTACCTATAGCTATTACATTCGAAAGAAATAATGTGTGAAGAAAAATTACAGGATTGGATTCAATTCAATTCATGCATCAGAAAAATATGATTCGTTACAATATTCTGAACTCTATAAAATTATCTAATGTTCTAATGTGTAATGTATGTGAAGATTATTTGTCACATATTAGCGGTAATAACCTGGCCATATGCTGTTCGATTTCTAGAGTTGTGTAGGCGGCAGATGAGAACGATGCACAGCTAAACTAATAATTAACATTCCGCAAATGTGGCCGTTTAATAGCGCGTTTTGTCTAGGCCTCGAATCAAAAATGCAAAGGAGAAATGAGCGGGAAGAAATGGATTATTATAACGGTGTGTCACTTGGTGTATAGCGCCTGGCAGTGAAAACAGAAACCGTAAATTGACGAAGATGATACACCAATAAGTGTATCATAATGGTTTTTGCCAATTTCGGCATGCACTAATTTATTTAATGTTGATTTTATTAAAGACTCATCATAATATTGAGCAGAGATTATTATTTTCTTGATTTAATACATTTAGGTTGAAAAACGGTAAAAATACTATTTTTGCACAATTGTTTTTTTTAAATAATCTTTACCGATAGAGTTTCAAAGGCGATAGGTTTTATTATTGATCAGTAAGAGGTGTGAATCACTTACAGATCGGGAGGCAACACGATAAATAAATAATAACAACGATCAAAGCTTACTTTAAAATGACAACTAATTGATCCCTGTGGTGCACTCTCCACGCTAGCAACGGCGCCTGATAAATGCTTGCAGGGTACAAATATGTCATTATCATACCGAAATCTGTGTACAAAGCAGATTGGCACACCCAGCAATGGGTAATATACTGTGATGATTGTATAATTCTTTTAGAAAATTAATGAGAATAATTTTCCAATTTTATTTTTTTAAATTTTGTGCGTCGATCATGCAAAAAATGTTATAAGCATCACGAACGTTAAGGAATTAGCGATCTCACACAAAATTGGGGGCTGAGTGAAACATTGTTTCAGTCTGTAAACTGTCCTTACCGTTCTTAATACTTAATATACCATTTTGGTATGGATATACATATTTGTATTCTAAGTTACACTTCAAAAACACCCATTTTTGTGCAATAACCCTAAAATAATAATACCATTTGATTCTGCGGACAAAATTACATACGAGTACGAATAATTATACCACTTTTACATTTCCTAGTTTTTGAACAACTGGTTTCAGTTGTATGAATAAAATTATGAAAAATCTTAAGAGGTCCTTAGATTTTACTAATTATTAGGCATTTTCATATTTTTATACAAAATGAACCGTTGACTCAAAAATTCTGAAAATTGGAATACCCATGTAATTTTTCCCGTAGAATCGAATGATGCTATTACCACCTATTTTAGGAGTATTGCCTAAAAATGGGTATGATTGATGTATAATTAAGTATAAATATCTCGCGATCGAAATATGATATCGACCTCTGTTTAAATAAAAATTTAGAATCAGCATGATGAAAAGAAAAATTGAAAATTTTGAATTCTACACAAATAAGGGTGTAGATCACTGAACTAAATATAAAACGGGAACGATTGTGTCCTATATCACAACATAGGCATTTCCGGCGCTCGATAGGAGACCGTTATACTATTCTACTTCTAGTGTATCTAATTATTCCAGGTTTGCACTTAGGGATATTTTAAAAGTGTGTTACTTATGAACTTTTCTTAATAATTTTGTAAGATTTCTGAATTTTTTAATGAAAAATTTGTTTCATGATAATGATCAGCTGTTCATAACAATTCTTGGTTGGTGAAGATGGCAATGAAAAACAATTAGTTGAATTAATTGCATGATCGTACTGTAAAATTCGCTTTTACAATTTAGCAGAGAAGCAGTCAGAATGTTTGGGAGGAGCAAATATAAGAACATCTCTTAATAAATGATTATTGATGCGTCAATGATAAATGATTATTAAATATTGGCCTATTTTTTAAATTTGTGTTTTTCTTACTGTCCTTCGATTCATTTTATTTTTATTTTGGAATCTATTACTCGTATAATCAAAACAAAAATTCAAAATTCGCGCTTTTAAAACCTGGAGGTAGAGCTAGGACTACACATTCGGCATTCGGCGAATCCCGAGCAAACAATCGCCAATTGTCGAATGTGTGGATGGGCTGCTCGCCCCGAATATTCGGTGCTCGTCTGTACTCCGCTTCGTGTCGGTTTTTCATACCGAGTCAAAGTGAACGAATATTTGTCTATATAGTTGTATAGAACCCTCTAATCTTTGCTCGGCAAACTACGCATGTCTGTAGACGTTGGCGAGCAATTGGCGAACATTACTCCGCGAAAAGCCAATATTCGGTAATCCGCGAATATCGAATGTGTGGCCCCGGTTTTGTGCGCAAATTGAACCTTAAAGCGAGTTCCCGTTTATATTTAGTTCAGTGGTGTAGATATACGATTTTGGTATAAATTCAAAAAGGTGTAGAGATACAATCTGTAGATAAGTTAAAAATATAATATATACGTACAAGTACATCAATTTTTGATGAACATCGTTATAAGCGAGAATATTTTCTGACATTTCAGTTTATAGTTGTGGTTGAATACGAAATTTGACCTTTTCTTTTAAAGTATTTTGAATAATTCTTAATGTGTAAAAGAATTATATTTAACTCTTTTGTAAAATAATAAATTTAACACTTTTGTATCGAAAATATCTATTATGCATTTAAGTTTAAATTGTATATTACAATTATTATCCTCTTTAAATGTGTTGGAGAACAATGCCACAAAACTAAAAATAATTTCGCAAGGTAAAATTATTGTCGGACAATTACTCCATCTGTGTAGACATGCGGTTTGTTAATACGCATCCGTGTATTCGATGGGAATAAAGCCTGAGCCTGTCATCTTTCCGTATATGGAATAAACATGAACCTAATGTTGACCTTTCTCACAAATGAATTAATTCTATAGTCACAATTTCTATGTCTGCGTCAATTTTGGCACAATTTCATTTTACATTTTTAGAACGAACAAAATGATTTCTCTCTTTGATTCACGTCCTTATTAGATTCGAGTAAAACACTTGACATTAATATTGCAATTATAGAAGTACAATTAATGTTAAACCCGGATATACAGCTGAATTTTCCTTAAATCAAGGATCTTACATGGAAAATAAGATTGAGTCAACCTTCAAATATAATCAATTTTACGGAGTATAAAAATAGCTTATCCACTTGTGTTGAATAATATACATATTTTATTATAACTATTTTTTTATACAAGATGATAAAATTCTATTCTATTTAAAGGCAAAATAAAAAAAATCTGTTTTGGTCATTAAATTATGTATTAATTACTGAGTTTACATGCAGTTTTCAAAACGTTTTTGCGTTATGTCAAACCAAAACTAAAATTCCTGGGTTTGATTTAAAAACTAGTTTTAAAACTACCTATGTAAACACTTAAAATGCAGTTTCGACATTGCGCATGCGTTCATAGCATAACGTTTCTGTCGCTTTGTGTTATTTGGTGTTACTAACCTACAAATAAACTGACACTTGCGTAGTTTTAGTGCGTAGTGGTACAAAGCAGAAAAAATAATTGGAATAATGGCAAAACGAAGAATATGGAGTGAAGAGGTTTTGTCACTAACATCAACCAAATGCGTATGCGCCGAAAGTGTATTTAAATAATACTGTAACCTTTTTTGAAAATTGCATTTAAACAGTTTCGCGTAATTTCGACTGAAACCTGAAACATTTTCAAAACTGCATGTAAATTTAGTAATTATTATTTAAGCACAATATTAAAATTAAATATTAGTTGTGGTTCTAGTCCAAGAATAGATCTCAAATCAGTGGCGGCTCCTGGGTTGAAGATTTGGTGGGTCAAATTTGGTAAATATTGACCTTGTGTAAGCGAATGGTTTGTTGGTTGTCTTCGTCTAACGCAGGCAAATTTACAATTCGTTTGTCTTTGTCTGACACATGGGCTTGTATATGCATTATATAACACAACGTGGTCACAACTTTGATGTGACCCAAACAGCGCGTGCACTCGATCCATTCGCTGTCTTGCTTTCAACATAGTGGCGTCATGTCAAGCAACGCTTACGACAGGATGGACTGACTAAAAATTATTAAACTCAAAATATTTTATTAGTTTTATTCTTTCGTTTTTTCTTTTCTGCTTTGATAAATCTGGGAGGTCATTGACCAGCCACTGACACTAAGAACAATAATTGCACAATTGAAGTTGTTATTAACAATAAGACAAACATCAAATTTTGTACCCTTGCTACTTGATCCACTATTTTGAGTAAAAAAACACACTTTAAAATCTGGTGTAGAAAAAAGATCTTTGTCATATTATGATTTAAAGAAAAAAGTAAATAATTAATAGCAATAGTTGCGCCTTGAATGTATTTGTTACGGAAGAATTTGAATAAAGAAAAATATAATTCATTATTTGGCCCCGCATAAATCGACCATAAATAACGATTAAGGGGCCATAAAATTATGAAACCCATATGCAAAGAAGTGAAGAAGGTGTGCTGACAAAATCAAGCATATTGCATGCATAAAAACACCAATAAAGTAATCATAAGTTTCGCTACAGTGCATACATACACGTACATATGTCACAGTTGACTCCGTTGTGCAACTCTACAAATCCAGAATAGAAAGTGCGTATTTTTATGTGGATCTTCATACCGAACACTCGTTTATTATTGCTGTTTTCCATTTGTCTTTTTGTTTAACGTAGCTCAAAATCAGCTCCTGTGTCACCTTGTACTGAATTTGTTGACCCAATTAATTAATAAAATTGTAAATTAAAATAAAACTGTGCTGGGGTGAAATGAAATTCACAGCTAATACACGTTGACGTTACTTCTAAAATTTGCTTTTTATTCCAAGATATCGATAATGACAATTACGAGCACACTTATAAGAATATAATGCAAAAGCGCGCTCTATAAAAGCGTTTTTATTAAAAAGAGCGCTCGTAATAGGGGTCGATTTATCTAGGGTACCTTTATAACTGGGATGGCCATGGTCCAAGAACACCGCCATTGTCGGTAATTCATTTCCCTATTTATTTGTAATAAATGTGATATTATATTATAAAAGAATATTAAATTATCACACTGTGAATTTATAAAGGTAATAAAAATTAATTAATTTAAGAGATACAATTATTATTAAGACATACATTTAGAGGTTATGTAGAATATATGATATGGGTTGTTATTATCACATCTAATTTAATATCTGTAGTTCTTATTTACATAGTAATTGTATATTCTAAACTTACCTTTTAAAAATTTAAATGATTGTGTTTAATATTGGTAATATACAGTTGTTTTCAATATGTCAGTAATCGTACTGGGTATCTTAACAAATTACACAAGTAGATAAAATAAAATATATTACTTACACTTTAAATACATATTAAAATGATAATTAAATGTGTTTTTCATTAAAATAAAACAAATAGTCACGAAAATACATAATAATTTGCGCAAGAACAGCACATATAACAGAGGGTCCGGTAATGGCGGACGAAACGTGAGCCACGCCATGGCCATACCCTGGTTATAAATGTACCCTAGATTTATCTGTACCCAGGCGTCATCTAAAGGGCTCTCAAAGCTGACCTGGAGAGACCACCATAGATATTGAAAATAATTTTCCCTGTTTCGGAATTAAAATGTCACATTCTAGCACGCATATTGATGTTATAAGGAGATTCATTCTTAAACGATTTTTGGTGATATTTTGTTATTTGAGTTTGGCATGATTGCAATAAATACACTAAATATCTAGGCAACGGACAGAACAAAAAGCATAAATCACTGTCACAAATCTAATAATGCTACCAAAAATATTCCTTAATAATGCAAATTGTCGAATATTTTGATAAAAAAATTATAAAGAATTAATGTAAATCAAAACCGAAACAGAGATAACAGTATAATACCCTTGTTATATAAGGCTATTGAAGCATTTGTTTGTTCGCCCACTCGCCGCTGCGCGCTCCTGTCTGAATTTCAATCTCGTGATAGAATAGGTTGTCTTCTGTAACTTATATTTTAAGATAGATACAATTCAAGTTTGAAGTATGCCGGATTCCGATCAATTTAAAATAATTTCTAAGTGGCACAAAATTGACCCCTGTGGTGCACGCTCTACGCCGGCAATGAGGGCCCGTGAGGTGACACCTGGTAAACGCCCGCACAATACAAATATGCCATCATCATTACAAAGCAGATTGGCACACCCAACAATGGGTAATATGCCGTGAAGATATATTAATATTTATTTTATTTCTAAGTTTCAAATAGAATCTCTTCCACGAGGTAAATCTCAAATGGTACAAATATATCGCCATTACCGAAATCTACGATTAGAAGCAAATTGGCGCATCCAGAAACGGGTAAAACTAAGTCGATGATATATTTACTTATTAAAAAAATGAAAGTTTCTACACTCTCGAATAGTGATATGCTACTAAAAAATTCCCGCAAGGAATTTTGTTTTTTCCCGGGAAATTCCTGCAACTACGATTTGCATTTTTTTTTTAAATTTTATTTTAGATAACATTATACATATCTTGGCGCCTGTTATTTTGCTTTACATGTTTGTGACTTAAGCAGCGTTCAGAGCTACTGAATTATAAATTACAATTAGTAATTACAAATAGTAATCGGTTGGAGCGTCTTAAAACTACCGGTTTTAAATCTGAAATATTGTTTAGAATTAGCACTTAGTGAAAGTGACATCTATTGAAAAATTGATGAAGCAATCTATATAAATAAAAAAATAAATGATTTTTATTAAACAATTGTACAGTGTGTTCCAAAAAATTCCTAACTCGGAGTAGACTATGAACAAAGAAACGTATGTCAATTTAAAAATATTTAATTAAATGTCAATTTGACATGAGATATTGTCAAAAATATTATCTAATGAAATCAAAGCTTTTCTTCTTGAATTTTCTTTTAGAAATGGAAACAAATTAGAAAACGACGAATGTCAATATACTGTATCCTTCTTTATTGTATTTTCTCCTTCAAATTACATTTCAAGATCAATGTTGACAATTTGACTTTTGAATAAAATAATGATCAGACATACGTCTCTCTGTTCATAGCCTACTCCGAGTTAGAAATTTTATTGAACACACTGTAATAGAGTAGTTTTTGTTGTTGGAACACTATAATTGACGGATAAAAATATTTCGGATCATAATATTTTCTCCTCGTATTGTGATAAAAATAGGATTAGAAATAAAAGACATTCTGTAAAAAGTGACAAGTATGGGTACATATGAGTCTTCACCTTTCTATATTCTTATTTATTACAATATCCTGTAACATACACCACATTTAAAACAGATTATATGCACTATGCCGTTTGACGTTTCTGACAGAAAGAGACAAGATGATATATCTGTCGCACAAATTGTAAGTGAAAAGTTTGGGGTTTGTGTACTTACCACTTATCACTTACACTTAACGTCTAAATTTTGTTGCTGTGAACGCTAGAATTGTTTGCTATAAGTCAAAGTGCTTGTATTAATTGTAAGTGCTAATTGTAATTTATAATTCGGTAGCTCTGAACGCAGGTTTATGCCTGCCTGTTACCTACTCTTACTCCGTCAACCAATATTTTTCCTCATCATTCAATTTCGGGAATTGACCCATCACTTCTCTCGAACGCAAGATCGTTTAGAAAGAATTAAAATCTCGATGAGGCGTGGTTTACGCAATTTCTCTAAATACACCTCTTTCTTTTATTTTGTACAAGCTCTGAACATTTCTAGTATCGTGATTTAATTTTAAAAAACGATCCCGCGCTCGGGGCTGTAGGCACATCCTAAAAAAAATATTTGGTCACATTGCATTGCCAGTAAAAACTACCATATTTAACATTAAATCAATTTAAATGATCTATTAATTTATAGATGAAGAATAGACGCATACTACTGAATGAAAATATGCAAGTGTGTCTCCACAAGATTATCTTTGTTTGTGTATCAAATTTACAGAGTGTTAACTCTCGCACAAGGTAATAAAAGTGTGCAATTCTTGCATCTTGGGGTTTTTGAGGTATTCAAGTTAAATATCACATTTGTATGTAGGAAGTGCTAATGTATTTCAGCAAATTCCGTAATTTCCCATGCAATTAATTCGTTTGTAAAGTTACGATGGAGCGGTCGGTAATTAAATTTAAAAAATTCCAAAATGAAGCCGTGCGTTTTGTTTACACGCGTCTTTAGCATCACATTAACAACAACGCATCGAGGGAGTGAAATGAATGCAGAATAATACGGCCGCCAGTGGCGTAGAAGAAGAAAAAGACGCTGTATTCACAAAATAAACATTAAAGTCAATATTATATGATTCAGTTGAAAATCTCGTACTTGTATAAACGGAAAATTCTATCTCTGATGTACTTATCTTATTAAAGGGCATGTAAATTATAATTTGGAGTCTGAGTTTACAAACAATTTTAGAGTTGGAACTCTGGCAAGGTTTAAATGTTCGGTAATTTAAACTTTTTTTACTTGTAATAATAATTTTTTGTAGGTTTCGGCTACTGATATAAAACTTCATCTAAATTGGAAACGATCTATAGTTTATAGTCTTAATTGAAATTCGATAATCCGTAATAATATTTTTTAAAAAATATTTGACTTAGATTTTAATGTTATCTTGTTCGCACAGATTTCGATAATAAATAAGTACATATTATAATCCAAGTTTTGATTATCACTTGCACGATGTTGCTGTGGTGCACTCTCCACGCCAACATTGAGTGTCCGTGCGGTGACGCCTGATAAACGTCCGCACGGTGCAAATATTTCATCATTACCGATATCTGTGCACAAATCAGATTGGCACACCCAGCAATGGGTAATAAGCCGTGATGATATATTTATTTATTTACGTGGTTTCTACTATCATAAATTCAAGCAAGAGTTATTTGGCTTACTTTCGTTATTTCTACATTGATTTTCATGAAAATTAATTCATGATTTCATAAAGGCGGCAGCAGAAAGCTGGAAAGTAGTAAAAATTTGGAATAGAGTAGATGTGTGAATAAGGTGGGTGGAGATAGCAATATTAACGGCATTCACCAACGACCAAATATAACTAGACAAAACATTCCCTATCCCTGTAGTTTTCGAAAAATGTCAGTGTCAAATTAAATTTGACAAGGTGAATAAAAAAAGGCAAATTTTTACCATATATTCAGCCGCTGATTACTTAGAAATGATTATAATTTTCGGAGAATGTGGATGTAACACCAGAGGCAGCACGAGTCTATTCGTTTTTCGGATAGAAATCTTGTGGATCATAAAGTGATATTGAGAGCCATCGCAAGGACGCATGAGACCGGTCAAGTTATGCCAGATCAAATGACAATAATATTTTATACAGCTGCTACAACACATTGCACTGTGCGATATAAATGATGATTTCGGCTGACACCTTCGCTAACCTAAATTTGTTGACAGTGAAAAGTCAACTCTAAAGTGTCAAAATTACAATAAGTCAAACAAATTTTGTAACTGACTAGTAGTATTTTTAAAACCTAGCAACCAGTTTTATTTTGTAATATCATCACATCTCAAGATATCCTTCCGGGATTGGTGGATTAAAAAGTCCTGTAACTCTGTTATGCAAGCAGCCGCAAATTATTTTCTTCTATTTGTTGGCAACCTATTGTCGTCGGGGCGCGAGTTGTGAGACAGCCTGTATATTAATCAGGAAAATAAATTTTAAAAAATTGGTTTTTCTACAGGAGCAGATTTGAAATTCAATTATTTTTCGACATAAATAATGTAAAACAAAGTAACTGTTTATAAGCTAAACTATGGCTTAAGCCTGAATCTTCCTAGCTCGCTTGGTGACTATTTCGTTTCGCTACGCCACTGGCCGTCATAACACTGTAATCTTGTCGATCTGCGAAGCCCGCGCATAACTTGTGATTCGAATAGCCTCCCCGGAACATATCTCCACGCATGTCGGCGGAGTATGCGGCTGCGTGTTGAGCCACCGTGCACTCAACACTGTTCCCTCTATGCCATCAACATCGTTCCCGCACCTGTCAGCACTTTCAAACCATTTTTACACGTTTTACAACAACTGATATACCGTACAGAGTGTGTACTCTCTGCCTACGTAGATGTGGTTTCTCCTACGCAGGAGAGAGAAATGAAATTTGCGTTGGGTAGACAGAAAAAATGATTAATGTAGAATTGAATTTGATTTTGGGGGAGATTAGATCAAAATCTTTTCTAAAATATGATGCTAATTTGAAGTGAAGGATTAATGGTTTATGATGGTTTATTAAGCTAGTAATTGAGACTGTTTTCTAACAAATGTCTACTATATTTCAGTTTTCAATATATGATTTGTATATTATGTATACTTAGTCAAAAAAGGGTAAGCACAGTTTGTTTGGATCCTGTGTGCGCTTTTTCTAAAATTCTACCAATCAGAAAATTTTATAAACTGGTATTCCTATCTACCCTATAATGGGAAGATCCTATTAGATTTTCAAGTTAATGGACAAACCAGAAATGGCACTGAATTTGAAATTATATGTATTTTTTTGAAAAATACTCTTCCATATTATTGTTGTAATTTATGTCATTATAAAAAATAAAAATTCCTATATTTTCTGCAAATCTCCATTTATAAGTTTTTTTGTACACTTTATAGATTTAGAATTTACAAAATAATCCATTTTTATAAATCCTGCAGGCTATGCTTTGAAGATAAAACAACTGCTTGGTTACACAATTTTTAGGTACGTCAATTAATATATTTGTCAGCCAAAAATATAAAATAAAAGATCTGGTGTGGCCAACACAATAACTCCCGCCAGTCACAAAAAAGATTAAGCTAATCCTTATTTTTGGATTAGCGAATTTTACTCTAATTTTGGCGGTTTATTTCCTAAAATATAGTCTAATCTAATCCAAGTAAACTACCTTTTTACCTCCCGCTACCTTTGGTAAGGGAGGTATAGGGATCGTGCTAAAAATCGCATATCGAGATTTTGGTAAATGACCACGTTTTAAGATCCCTAGAATCCAATTTTAACATTTTCACGATGATGTCTGTGTGTATGTATGTATGTGTGTGTATATGTGTGTATGTATGTGTGTGTGTGTGTATGTGTGTGTATGTGTGTGTGGATCCTTTACTCAAATATTATCATTCGGAAAATTTTAAACCTTGTATTTCGAACTTTTTCTGTACTGGAAAGAGCCTATTAGATTTTGGTGTAAATCGGATAACCGGAAATGGCACTTTACTAGAAGCTCAAAATCGTTTTTCTTCGAAAAATACCTTTAAATGTTATTTTTTCGACAATAATGTTATTATAAAAATTAAAGATTATTAAATTTTCTACAGATTTGGATTAATACTTTTTCTATATATTTTAAGGATAAATTTATAAAATTATCTATAATTTAAATCCCGGAGCCTACGCTTTACACAAACAAAACTCCTTGGTTGCGCAGTTATTCAAATATATGGAACTGACAAATAAATGTCACTGTCAAAGAACTAATCATTTCAAATTAATAATAGTAACGTTTTAAAAAGAAAATAGTGAATAGAACCGTAGTTATATGGAATGGATCTTAATACAGTTTCCGCAATAACTAAATATGTAAGTATGTATATTTAAATTAATAAAAATTAAATAGCGAGAGGTTTGGTGTTGGCCACATCAGATTTTTTGATAATAAAATGAATATAAAATTTTAAATACCGGGATAGAATAGAATTCACTAATCCAAGAATGAGGATTAGCTTAACCTTTTTTGTGAATCATTAATTTTTATTAATCTAAATACGTACCTACATATTTACTTATGCTGGAAACTGTATTGAATTCCTTTCCTATTGTTCTATTTCCTTTTTAAAACGTTACTATTATTATTTTGAAATAATTAGTTCTTTGACAGTGACATTTATCTGTCAGTTACATACATTTGAATAACTGCGTAATAAAGGAGTTCTGTTTGTTTAACGCGTAGGCTCCGGGATTTAAATTATAGATAATTTTATAAATTATTATATATCTATTCGCTTTCAAAATTGTCAAAAGAATTTTATTTATCAAATAGTAAGATCATATTTACCCTGATGCAGGTAAAAATGTATGTCGAAACGTCAATTTTGTAAGAATAAATGCTGTATGACTCAGATTTCGAGTAATTGTTATTGTTAATACCTAATCTATATCACAGTAGAGAAATTTTTGTTATATTTGTTGGCACGTAATCCATTTGAATTAAAATACTTCAGTTATAAAAATTATCATTCTTTTAAGTATATTATATTGTTCTTGAAAAAATAAGTGCCCGTCTTATCTACTTGCTTTCTTGCGTACATTTCAACAAAGCAAATAGCACATGTAAATATTGAGACATACATTGATGGATGTTTAAAAAGCAAAGTCAATCCTCATCTACATATGTACTCGTATTTCAAATTCTAATTACCGCGTTGTCTTAATGAACTAATTATCAAAATACGAGGTCACTGCTGATCACTACTTACTTGTTTTGCAATTGCAGTAATTATCAGTCCGACTGTTTGGAAAATTTTAATTCTACGTTTTTACGAAAAAAGCGTTCTTTGGATTGTTTAATCAGTTTACATTGTCCAGAACACGCTATGGGAATTCTAATAGTACATGCAGTTTATTATCTAAATTAGTAAGACTTTTTCTAAAGAATATTAATCAAAGTTTTTGTTACTTACATCAGCTTTGCCCATTTTTATATGAGAAAAAGTCCAGTGTAGAATAAGATCACTTACTCACGTCAAATGTAGCAAAAGAACTAAAATCTATTTGGGATATACCGCTAAGACAAGTTGGGAGGCTTGGCGATGTCTAAGCAAGTAATTTTGCATGATTTAAATTAGTTTCGATCGTTGGTTTCACACAGTTCAATCTTGACTTATTTTATTAATTTTTGACTCAGAAACATTGGTATATGCATCAAACACACATAGGCGTAGGCAATTTTTTTTAATGATTCACTGAAAATAATGATATTGCATCGCCCTCCAAGGGAAAGGTAAAATAAATAAATATGTCATCACGGCTTATTACCCATTGCTGGGTGTGCCAATCTGCTTGTACACAGAATTCGGAAGGTAATAAGCTAAAATTTATTGCATACAACAGTAGGATATTTAGTATAATAAAATATAGATATGTATGTGAAACCAAATATTTTGAAAATAGAACAAATGAAAAATCATCGGAGGACAACTAACATACAAAACAAACAAAACATAAAAAAAAAGATATTTTGTAAAAGAAATTAAGCAGCTCTTGTTATTTGATAGTTTGTTTATTCAGTAATAGATTGCAACTGTTTAAAATCTTTGAAAAGGTAGAGTAAGAAAACTATTAGAAATTAAAATGTTACGTATAATTCTGTATGTCGTGGATAGTCCCTCACCTGCCCGTAAATAGGTCAAGTGCAACACAAGCTATGCTGCGATTGGCTGCGTACCGTAGTTGTAGCACCAATCGAGATATACGTTCATTGAATTTTGAAGTGTTGTATTTTTATTTAAATAATTATAAACTGTGCACAGTTCATGTGAATATTATTGTACGAATCAGGAGATAAAAGATCGGTCTAGGTGGTACATATAATGTTTTGCATAAAAGATTTACTTTTATGAGATTTCTCGGTCTTTAAAGTTGAGCAAAAATTTTCTTGGTAAGAAATACACGGGGAGTAAAATTATGTTCTCAGCGTTATGAACTGAATTTGAATTTTGCGCATAAATTTGACCGTTACACTTTTCTGGTCTATTACAATAAGGATTTGTCCAAAATCGTGTTCATTATTCTCCATAAACATGACAGAAAAATATATATTTATTGCAAATACAGAATGTCTTACAACTCGCGCCCCAGACGAAACTGACACTTGCCGACGACAATAGGTTGCCAACAAATAGAAGAAAATAATTTGCGGCTGCTTGCATAACGGAGTTACAAGACTTTTTAATCCACCAATCCCGGAAGGATATCTTGAGGTGTGATGATATTATTACAAAATAAAACTGGTTGCTAGGTTTTAAAAATACTACTAGTGAGTTACAAAATTTGTTTGACTTACTGTAATTTTGACACTTTAGAGTTGACTTTTCACTGTCAACAAATTTAGGTTAGCGAAGGTGTCATCCGAGATCATGATTTATATCGTACAGTGCAACGTGTTGTAGCAGCTGTGTAAAATGTGTTAAACGAAAATATTATTGTCATTTGATCTGGCATAACTTGAGCGGTCTCATGCGTCCTTGCGATGGCTATCAATATCACTTTATGATCCACAAGATTTCTATCCGGAAAAAGTTCCGAATATACTCGTGCTGCCTCTCTGGCGTTACGTCCACATTCTCTGAAAATTATAATCATTTCTAAGTAATCAGCGGCTGAATACATGGTAAGAATTTGCCTTTTTTATTCACTTTGTCAAATTTAATTTCACACTGACATTTTTCGAAAACTACAGTCGCCCACACATTTTAAAGAAGATTTGATTTGTATAAAACCCTAGTAACGTAAAATTACGGCAAACACACATTAAAGGTATAGGTCTCTGATTGGTCAATTTTAAGACGTCTTTTCTCGAAAATCTTTTAAGCTAGATTTTTTTCTTCGAAATTACACATCCGAGTGCAGTCTCGTGTTTTCTCATTCGCTCTGGGGCGCGAGTTGTGAGACAGCCTGTATATGTTAGAACCCATTTACCAAATGTATGTAAATCATCGTGACTTACAATTTCACATAAAGGATATTTATAATGCAATGTAAATAGTCTGTTATATACGTAACTAGTGTAATGGTAATGGTTCAATTCTAGTGTAAAATATATTAAGTAGAACAGGAATTGTTATAAATAATGCATATAAAATTTATGCGTTGTAAAATACGAGCAATAATATAATTTTTGCTGGTAACGAATATTGAAATGATGTAGTAAGATAAGTAGTCTACGGGTGGTCAGTACTGCAGTAGTTGGCATTAGATAATGATATGCAAATTTAAAACTAGCCTCAATAAGTTGGCTGGCGCATTAGCACTAGCAATATCCACATGATCTAATTTTCAGAATGAGCAATCATTCCATTAATATGATCACACTTACACGGCCATTGCGGAGTATGTAAACAGGCTCGAAGTGTTATAACACTGCTCCCTAATCCCGCTATAAATTTATTGAAGAGGCAAGAATTCCGATGGCCCGTATTAAAAATGTTTTACAAGCGCGCATAAAACGAGTATAACGCTCAGGCGATGGGAGCGGTGCAGTCAGGAATTATTCTACAAATCGCGAGTTCCAAGCTGCCGTGTTCGCACTTCTTGTGCGGGGTTATAAACAATGAGGAGCTACCTCACCGCAAAGGGGCTTTATAACCCTGCTTTTAACTTTTATTTGGCTTACCTGCACATAACTATCGTAGTTTACTCGTAAAATACGCAAAGGCAATAAAACTAACTTAGTACTTTTGCTGATACGCGGATAAATCGCTGAAAAGAGGTACATCAGGTTGTTAACTAACCACAATGTCGCCGTTGCCAACATCGCTGTAGAAATAAATACTGCTTTACTGCCTTATAATTCAATTATACAATAAAATCATATCACACAGCTATTTGAAAAGATTACTTTGAAACTTTTCTCCTTTAGAATTTACTCAATTTACACAAAGTCATCATGAATCCTACCTCAACAATCAAAACAAATTTTATTTTGGACCGAAAGACAGAAAAGAATTTACAATAGGGTCCTCCAATATAGTAACAAATTGTAAAATGGGTCTTTTATTATCAAAGGGATTATCAAAGTTTAAAAAATCTGATGTGGTCAGCACATTACTTTCCGTCAGTTCCATGTATTATATACAAATTTCATACAGATAGTTCCTTGCAAAAGATTATTTTTCTAGTACATTACATTCCGGCAGTTGTATGTATTTTATACAAATTCCATACAGAAAATTTCTAGCAAAATATCCTATATTTCCAGTAAAATTATAAGACAAACACACTATGTCAATTTCACTTCAATCAGAATTTTCTTAATATAGTAGCTGTTTCCAAAACTATGGCTACTTTATGAAATTTAATTTCTGTATAATTTTTAACTATATCCGTTTAATATTAAGTATAAAATTCAGTCAAATCGTATAGAGAATAAATATTCTTTAATATTTATAAATAAATAAATATATCATCACGGCATATTACCCATTGCTGGGTGTGCCAATCTGCTTTGTACGCAGATATCGGTAATGATGACAAATTTGTACCGTGCGGGCGTTTATCAGACGTCACCTCACGGGCACTCATTGCTGGCGTGGAGAATGCACCACAGGGCTCATTATAATAACATTATAATTATTATGTTATAATATTTATAATAACATTAAATGTGAAAAATAGTTATTTATGATATGTGTTAAAAGTGACATTTTATTTTGTGAGAAGGAAGTTTGGAACACAACGCGAAACGGAGTGATCCAAACCTTCGAACAAAATAAAATCACTTTTAACATGTATATCATACACTATTTTTTCTGCAAAGAGTATTTTTTAATTTAAATTTGTATTTTTAATAATTTTTTGACATTCACTTTTAAAACTAGTGTCAAAAGTAACAATGATCTGTCACTTTTAACACTGGCGTCATAAAATGACATTTTTAACGCTAAAAACAATCATTAGAAAGCCCACTTTTAATAGATTTGTAGAAAAATGATATTTAACATAGTTTTTTCAAGAAAAACTGTTAAAATCTTCAAATGAGGGTATTTCCGGTTGACCAATTGTAAGCAAAATATAATCAGCTCTTCATATGGATGTAACTAAAAAGAATGCGAAAGAATTATAATTTTTGAAATTGTAGTATTAGAGTTATCGAAGAGGAAATTTTTGTTACACTCACACACACACACACACACACACACACACACACACACACACACACACACACACACACACACACAGGCGCCCACAGGGGGGGGGTCGAAAGGGTCGACTGACCCCCCTTTCATTTATGGACTGTATCCATTTTTAAAAATAAAATTATATTTTTTTATAATTTTAATAGCTAGATGGTCTATTTCGGTGTTATATTTTCTTTAATATGCCGTAGTTTATTCTAATCATTTTATGATCACGTTCTCAAAACATTCACAATTATCGATTTTACTGTTATATGGAAATAAAGAAATAGAAAAGTAAATAATGAATAGACATTGCATATTTATTTATATTAAAAGTACCTACGTATGATTAGGGTTGCCGTATTTTGTGAGGAGCGCGATTTAATTAACATTTAATTATTATACATTTTATTTTGAGCAGTTCAATAGAATAATTATATTGTTACTCAGTAATATAATATTTTAATTTAATGCAACATTGTATTTTCAGATTGTCTGTTTCTGTAGTTATTGCTTATGCTCGCATCTCGCATCATAAAGCCTATAGTAGAAGGGGCAATTCTACGCTTTTAGAGCGTACATACGCATTTTCGTCATAAGATATCGATTTTAATTTTTTAAGAATTTGTTAAATTTGCTTCATTGTAAAGAACTCTATATTATCTTACTTTACATTAAAACACGTTTGATCTTCAAAATTATTAAAAATTCGCCTGCGGCGCATTTTTTTCTTACAACAAAAATATCGACCCACCTTGTAAAAAAGTCTGCGGGCGCCCATGCACACAGACACAGACACACACACACACACACACACACACACACACACACACACACACACACACATATACACACGGGCCCACGCGCACAAGCACACACGCATAGACATCATCGTAAAAATAGTAAAATCGTATTCTAGGGACTCTAAAACGTGCTTATTGATTAAAAACTCATCATCGAATTTTTTGACCAAAGACAATACCTTCCTTAACTAAAGGTGACGGAAGGTAATAAGTTGAGGGAGGTAATGTGCTGGGCACGTCAGAATTTTTGGTAAAATATTTTTATACTGTGCAATTTGTTTCGTCCTAATTTCTCCAAATTTCTATTATTCTATCTACTCCAAATCTTATTTATTAACAACTTTAGCCTGGTAATAAACTCTTAGCTGCTCGCTTCCTTAATTAAAATCGTGTTTATGGCTCACGCTTTGTGGTATAAAAAGGAGCAATTTGATAATATTTACGACGTTCAGTCATCGATGGATCTCACCTGACGAAATCCTGATGATAGAGCACGCATCTGATAGCTTGCTCGGCGTCCGAGCCATTAGCCGGGCGGCTAATGCCTTTTGTTATCGAATTAAACGCGCCGAAGAATCACGACTTAGTGTAAACTCGTATTGGGTATTTAGCTGTAATGCACAGGCACGTTTATATGGCACCCTCGCAGCGAAACTAACTAAATATACCGTAGCCTACTAATTATCATTCGCGCATACATATTACTAAAATTGGTATATAGTTAATAGCTTAATTAACTGATAGCAGATGAAGGTAATTTATGCGCGAAATTGCTATCTTCGAAATATTGGTGTTATTTCTTCCTACATAACTATTATTTTAAATTTGTTATACAAATTATAGTACTTTGAAAATAACTATTATTAATTGAATATTATTTATTTCCCTCTTCACAAGTTCGTACGCTTATCAAATTTAATAATATACATACGGGGTAATAAATCTGAAAAATCATACTTACGTTATTTCCTTTTTCCGTAATTACGAGGTTCGTTCTAAAATTAAAGATATTTGCTACCAAAAATCGAAAAAAGGAAATTATTTTTAAAAATCTTACAGGAAGGTGTAGGTCTACATCAACTATTTTTATATATAGTCTCCTTCAAAAGAATAAGTAGGCGTAAGAATATAATGCGCCACTTCTAATCATTCAATGTGCCAACTTGGGCCCTGAGAGCCGAGCGATGCCGAAGGTGATACATGTATGTTCCAAGCGTCCGCAAAATCCATTACGAGGGTTGCCTTTTATACAACCCTAGTGTTGCAATCTGGCAACTGACAGCTCTATCGTAAAGTTTGACATTTTTGAGGTTATACGTACTCAGAACGTTTTGACATACGAGCGCTATTTGTGTTGTTTACAGTAACTTAAAAGATTCATCTCGGCAAAAAAATGGAATTAAATCGTGAACATTTTCGTGCGATTATTTTTTACAACTTTCGACGTGGATTAAGTCAACAACAGTGCATCGATGAACTTAATTCAATTTTTGGCGATGAAGCTCCATCAAGGACCAGTGTTTATCGATGGTATGGTGAAATCAACCGAAGTCGTAGTTCACTCCAAGACGAATTTCGTGAAGGTCGTCCAAAATCAGTTGTTGTTCCGGAAACCATTGATGCTGTGCGCGAACTGATATTGCAATATCGTCATGTGACCTATCGTGAGATTGAGGCAACCTTAGGCATTAGTGGGACCAGCATACATTCAATATTGCATGAACATTTGACTGTCAGAAAAATTTGTTCGCGTTGGATCCCACACAATTTGTCAATCGCTCAAAAAAAGGCTCGTGTCGATTGGTCGAAAGAAATGCTCAAAAAATACGATCGCGGTGCTTCGAAACACGTCTATGACATCGTGACAGGTGATGAATCGTGGATTTACGCGTATGAGCCCAAAAGTAAACAGCAGTCGACTGTATGGGTGTTTTAAGATGAGCCAAATCCCACAAAAGTTGTTCGCGCACGAAGCACTTCCAAGCAAATGGTCGCCTGTTTTTTCGGAAAAACTGGACATGTCGCAACCGTACCACTAGAACAACGCAGAACAGTCAATTCTGAGTGGTACACAACCATTTGTTTGCCAGTTGTCTTCCAAGAAATCAGGAAAACCAACCGCCGAAGACGGATCACTCTTCACCACGACAATACGAGCTATCACACATCGGCTCAAACAACTGCATTTTTGAGCACTCAAAACATCGATTAGATGAGTCATCCGCCGTATAGTCCTGAGTTGGCACCGAATGACTTTTTTTTATTCCCGTACGTAAAAAATAAAATGAGAGGTCAACGTTTTTCGACACCTGAAGAAGCGGTTGATGCGTTCAGAATGCATGTTTTGGAGATACCTCAATCAGAGTGGCAAAAGTGCTTCGACAATTGGTTCAAACGCATGCAAAAGTGTATAGATCTTAATGGGAAATATTTTGAAAAACAATAAAGCTATTTTCGATGATTAATATTTGTTTTTGTTCTCTAATCCCGAAATATAAAAGGGTACCCTCGTAGTTTTTAAAATAAGTTTAAATAACAAGTATAAGGACTCGAGTTTTGTGTGTTAGGAATAAAAAAAATTCTGAAAAAATGCCGGCACTGGGCTTTGCTCGGCGCATAGGGTAGTTTGTAACGACTAGACGTTAGTGAGAGCTGCTGGTCCAATACCACTAGTTTAAAAAAGGGGAGTTTCTTCATACGACTGTGGTGCCAACTTCCCGAAACAAATTTTCCTCAGACCACCAGTATCTTTAATTTAATTTAAAAACATCTTAAATAAAAGTTAAAGAGCTTAAAATTCTACACCTAAGTCAATTAGGAAAATTATTATGTTTGCATGCTTTGTAAGAGCAGAAATTAATTATGAAAATGTCAACGATCACAAATACACTAGATATAACTTCAAAGCATTTGTTTTGTTTTCGGTTTGACAGAAAGATACAACTAAGGATAGAGATATGTTGTCTCCTCACGGAGTATTCGCTAGATGTCATTGCTTGTTCTATTAACATGAACTGTGCTATATTTGAAACATTTGATTTATTATTAACGCAAAGCAATTATAAATGTATGAAACAAATTGATATTAGTATTAGGAAAGGATAAAAATAATTGTATATAATTATTTATATTATTCTATTGATTATATTGTTTTTTTACAAATCTACTAAAAGTGGGCTTTTTAATATTTGTTTTTAGCGATAAAAAAGTCATTTTATGACACCAGTGTTAAAAGTGACAGATCATTGTTACTTTTGACACTAGTGTTAAAATTGAATGTCAAAAAATTATTAGAAATACAAATTTAAATGAAAAAATAGTGTTTGTAGAAAAAAAGTGTATGATATACGTGTTAAAAGTGATTTTATTTTGTTCGAAGGTTTGGATAACTTTGCGTCGTGTTCCAAACTTCCTTTTCACAAAATAAAAAGTCACTTTTAACACTTATATCATAAATAAGTAGTATTTTGTATACATGCTTATTATTCTATTTGTAGTTTTTTCTAAATTTCTTTCTGAATGTCATGATTATTTAATGGATCCTGGTCCAGGATATGGTATTAATACAGTCCAAAATTCCCGTAGGTAAATTTCTCATGGTAGTATTAATTAATTGTTTTTAATTAATAAGAGTTTTTAAAATTACGCACATTTTATTTCAAAACTCACTTGAAAAAGGCAGATTTATAGAGAATAATGAAACTGTAAAATATTAAACAAACAAATCTGGGCCTCGATTTTGTAATTTTAAATTCTGTCGGAATTGGGTTTTCCCCACTACGAATTCTACTGCTCCAGACCAGTAGACTTTGAAATTTGACAGAATTGCGATTCTTCCAATTCATTTTTAGGATAGATTTCAAATTTGAAATCTGACAGATGTGAGATTTACCCAATTCTTTCTCCGGATAGATTTCAAATTCTACTGGTCTGGAGCAGGGAAAATCCAATTCTGATAGAACTTGAAATCGAGGCCCGAACGATTTCACAACTTCCAAACAAAGGTCAAATGTCACAAATACATTATAAGGACCGTAGAGACATCTCTCGACAAACTTTAGAGTAGACTTTATATATCTCTATCTCTAGTTGTCTCTTTCTGTCCAGCCGAGAACATAACAAACAATAGTGAGGTATAGGGCATGTTTTGTCTAGTATATTTGTGGTCATTGGAAAATGTCGAAAATCACCTCAAAAATAGTGATAAGTTAACAGACATTTTAACTACAGATGAAAATAGCGGGTTTAAGAATAAAAGCTGTTGACAAATTGAAGAGTTTATGATAAAAACAACCATAGTCCAAATATTGTAAATATAGGAGTTGCACAGGGATATGAACTTTCAAGGGTACTAAACAGTATGGTAAAACTGTGTTTTTGCAAAAAGTATCTTAAAATTATAAGTTTTTACATTTTAAAATTTGAGCGTTTCTACAAAAAGTCCAATAAAAATATCTAATTATTATGTAATTACTCATCATGTTTAACATTCAATAAATAATTTTCCAATATTTAAACATGATCCTAACCTGAGTTAAATTAAGCTACAGAAATCTATAAAAACAAGGAAGCTGGAAAGTTTTTTCTTTGATTATTTCAAATTCAAAAAATGGACTATTTGTTTTTGCATACAGCTCTTCAAATGTTTGCATCTACACCAACAGTTGGGTAATTTTACCCTAACTGCGAATTATTTTTATGATAATATAAACCCATCTTCCTTATATGACGGCGTGTAAACGTAGTGTGTTGGGCGGCGTGTACAAAGGGCCCCGCGTCGCTCGCGTTTGAATATCAGGTTTGGAATGATTGATGAGGTGAACGCCGGATTCCGACACAAAACACTAAACGGTTCAGTCAGCCAGCGTGCTGCACACCAATTCAACACCTTGGTACACACTTCTTGCTTTCACCCTTTAACCACCCAACTTTGAACTTTGCGCATACTTGCTTCACACTTTTTATGAATGCGGTTCTCCACCGTAGAAACAAATTAGACCTTAAAACATTGTGCTAAATACTATCAAAGTTTAAAAAAAGTTATTAGTTTTTAAAATATTTAATACCAATTTCTTCTCTATATCTACGTCACAAATTTATTTAAAGTATAAATATAAAGTATAAAAAAAAATCTGATGCGGCCAGCACATTACCTTCCGTCAGTTATATGAGGCATTTACGAAAATTCTACCGATGAACTGTTACCGGTAAACAGCTGTTTATCAGGTTATAGCTACCGGAATCGGTATATTAAGAACGCAAGTGGTAAACAGGGGTAGATCCATAACCTATATAAAAAAAGAAAATTTGAAACAGGTTAGAA
Source organism: Harpalus rubripes (assembly GCA_963082715.1). Lineage (NCBI taxonomy): Eukaryota > Metazoa > Arthropoda > Insecta > Coleoptera > Carabidae > Harpalus > Harpalus rubripes. The sequence continues at coordinate 9,842,560 of OY720451.1, forward strand.
ATTTAATGTAGTTACAAACTGAACAGAGTCCGACTTTGAATACATTTCCAATTTTAACGCACAAGCTTCGATTTCCATCACTACCTTTTTTTGAGATTAGATTCTTCATGAATCCGGTAGATGAATCTGGTAGATATTGTATAATTTTCGAACACGGTAACTTTTTACCACTCGTGTTTTCGAACACAGTCTGTAGATGCGGTATCTACCGGTAGAATATTCGTAAATGCCTAAGTATTTTCTAAAGAAACCGTACAGAAAGATCCTTGCAAAATATTCTAAATTTCCTTTCGACAGTTGTATGTATTTTATACAAATTCCATACAGAAAATTTCGAGCAAAAAGATCCTATTTCGAGTAAAATTATAACACACATATACTACAAATATGTCAACTGACACTGACATCTTTCAATCTGAATTTTCTGAATATAGTAGCAGTTTCTAGTATAGCTAACTAATTTATTAAATTTAATTTCTTTATAATTTTATAACTTTATATCCATTTAATATGAAGTATAAAATGCAGTCAAATCATATAGAGAATACAATGTTCTTTAATATTTATAATAACGTTAAATGTTACACACACACACTGACACACACACACATACAGACATCATCGTAAAAATAGTAAAATCGTATTCTAGGGACCTTAAAACGTGCTTATTCATTAAAAACTCACCACCGAAATTTTTGACCAAAGACAATACCTTCTTTACCTAAAGGTGGTGGAAGGTAAAAACACAGAAGTAAAGCAAATAAAACACAAGAGTTATTTTATCATATTTACATATTTTTATAAGTGCCGAAAAAGATCAATTTATGCGACTAATTATTAGCGAAGTCCACTGTTTGCGAACAAAATCAACTCTATATTTACCTCACAGAATATTAACTAACGAATAACAATAAAGACTTTCTAAAACTACAAATCGATTTAGTTTAGAAGAAGTTGCAGCATAATACCTGCCGCTATTTCATTTTTATTAATTTAAGTACCTATACATGCTTAAATATTTAGTTATGCTAGAAACTGTATTAAGATCCATTCCATATAACTATAGTTTTATTTACTATTTTCTTTTTAACACTTTACTATTATTAATTTGAAATGATTATTTCTTTGACAGTGACATTTATGTCAGTTACATACATTTGAGATATGAACTGTGTAACCAAGGAGTTGTGTTTGTTTAAAGCGTAGGTCCGGGATTTAAATTATAGATAATTTTATAAATTTATCCATAAAATATACAGAAAAAGTATTTATGCAAATCTGTAGAAAATTTAATAATCTTTAATTGTTATAATAACACAAATCTAGAAAACAATAACATTTGAAAGTATTTTTCGAAGAATTTTGAGCTTCAAGTAAAGTACCATTTCCGGTTATCTGATTTACACCAAAATCGAATGGCTTCCTCCCCTATTAAAATAAATTAGAAATAAAAGGTTTCAAAATTTTCTGAATAATAGTAGTAGTAGTAGTAACATCAGATATCATCGTGAAAATGCTAAAATTGGATTCTGGGGACCTTAAAACGTAGCCATTTACCAAAATCACGGTATGCGATTTTTAGCACGATCCCTATACCTCCGTTACCAAGGGTAGCGGGAGGTAAAAATAGTGTAGGACACCATTATTCATAGGTATAAAGTTGTCTCAAAATTCTTTGTTTAAAATTTTGAGAACCACTTCTCCATTGATGAAAAAACTTACTAAAAACTAGAGCATCTAGATCACTCCTTGTCTATTTCGTAATTTATGACTGGTTTTATTGGTTGTTAAATAGAAAATTAATTTTAATCTAATCTTTTGAAAAGCGTACACTATAATTCTTTTAAACTTCAAGGATGAGTCTAAGATGATTTATTTGTTGAAAACAAACTAAACAAATTCAATTCAAAAATCAAGGATTTGAGGACAAAAAGTTAAATCTAGTTTTTATTGCATTTTGTAGATTTATGTTAATGGAATAGTCTCGTATTGAAAATTCGATATCTTCAGATAAATAAAAGTGAATTTTGATGTTATGTTTCGTTGCGAAAACTTTTACTTTTAATTGCACATGTTTATTTCATTGTTTACGTGTGTTTTCCATTGTTTCGTGAGAGACGGTTTTAAGTATGACACGAACACTAGACGTACATAAATTATTACGCCTTTTATTCATATTTTTTGGTATGACAATTTAGGTTACTTTAACATTTAAATTGACGTCACACAACACACACCCTCCTCTACAGTACTACATGTGTTTGGAAGAAGACAACAAGCCAGAAGAGAGAAATAGTTGAGTATTACGATGGCCTCTCTTCTCTTCTTAACGTATTGTCCTAATACGATTTGACATTTGCTTTGTTTTGTTTCGCCGTGGTGTTTGATGTTTGTATGAGGATCAGTTTTGTTATAACAATAATTTGTTAGCTGATGATAAATTCTACACAAAAATAATAATACCGAAACACAAAATTGCCCAATGCTATTTAAATAGTGTTTTAAATTCGATCAAACAGGTCTTGGTAATACTCAACTATCTTTCTTTTCGAGAACTCAGTAGATGGCAAATATGAAATTCGAAAATAAAACGTTCAGCAGTGCCGGCCCAAGACTTTTGAGCGCCCCAGGCGAAAATTGTAAATTGCGCCCCTCATTTATTACAATTTTATTTAGATTAGGTACAAAAATTAGAAAAGAGGTCGATTTGTGTCCATAACAGAATCTTAATCTGAATGAAAATTTTTTTGAAAATATTTTATATATTTAAAATACAGAGATTTTTTTCTTTTGGATTCTATAGACTAGAGTCGCTTTATTTTTGTCTAATACCATATACAGGATTAGTCACGGGAGAGTTACTTTCAAAGTCCGTTTGTGTGCAAGTGCAACCCGAAATACAATTTACAACAGCGTCTAGCTTCCTCTCTTAAAAAAATATAATATTTAATTCACGATTGCTTTGCCTGTCTAGTGATGGTTCTGTTATTTTGACATTAAACAATTAAATATGGTCTGTTGTCATTAGTATTTTGCAAACAAACGGACTTTCAAAATAACTCTTCCGTGACTAACCCTGTATATAGGGAAAGAAAAAATATTTCTTAATGTAGGTATAAGTCTCGGTATAAATACTTTTCGTTATTTTGCAATTCGGAAAATATAATTTAACTCTTTAACGGTTCATCCTAGGTAAAAAATATAAGAACCTTGTTTTGTATACAAATTTCGATATGGATCACCGTTTTCAAGAAAAATGTCAAAAACTAAAATATGTCGCTTTTTTCCAAATTGGCGAGGGGCTGTTGCATGAGTGTATTTTTCTGTACAGGAGTGCGTATAAAAGCTTTTGTTGCAATTTTTTTTGATGTTGGGAGTATTTTTCAGTAGATTTTCTGAACAACAATTACTTCTTCAGTATTTGATATGACAATGTTTTTAATTGATATAACTGCCAACGAATTTAACATTTCTTCTTTCTTAGTATAACGCAAAAAATATAAATAGGATTTAATTAATATAAGTTTGCTGCAACTGGAATTGTCAGCATAATGATTAAAGCTACACACTGGATGAGTCAATAAACTTTTAGTTTGATTTTTAATTTATTTGACAAAAAAATCTAATGTGGACACCACACGACTTTCTTGTACGCAAGACCAATATGAAGATGAAGTATAGACCCAATTATAAAATTGCACGTGTTTGACGTAATTTGACATTAACATCTATTTTTTATTTTTTTGTTATTTTTTGTCCTAATCATAGCAAGCTTCATTACAAAAACCAAAAAGTATATAAGTTTTAAATTTACATATCTCGCTTATACAAACGGCTAATTTAATAATACTTGATGTGCTACACGCAGAATTTAATTCTCTAAAACTCTTATTTGAAGAATTTATTTCTAAAATCAAAATGAAACCATTTTATTTAAGAAAAACTGTTAACAACTTCAGGTAATATATCACCGGTTAGCCTGTTTTAACAAAAATCTGCTATGTTATTCCAATTGATATAAAAGTCATATATACCAAATTTGAAACGTTTTGGATTATATTTTAATATAGTTTTTCATTAAAATCTATTATAGGCTTCAAATAAAGTACCATTTCTGGAAATTATGTAATAACCAAAAAGGGAGGTGCACAACTAGATGTTATAGAAGTTCTAAATACAAAATTTCAACTTTCTACGGCTCCCGTTTTGGGTTATGCGAGATACGTAGGTACGTACGTACGTACGTACGTACGTACGTACGTACAGACGTCACGACGAAATTAGTCAGAATGGATTCAGGGATGGTCAAAATGGATATTTCCGTTGAAATTTTAAAACCGAAATTTTTCGCGATTACAATACTTCCTTTACTTCGTACAAGGAAGTAAAAATAGTGCCAAAAAATGTCGCACGAAAACCAATTTCGCCCCAGACGGTCGCCTGGCTTGCCTGTAGCTTGGGCCGGCCCTGAGGTTCAGTATATTGTCTCTACCCAGATTTGCGAATACGAGAAGATTGGCACACCCAACAATGGGTAATAAGCCGTAATAATATATTATTATTCTTCATAATTAATTCAAGGACAACATATATAAATTAAAATCAAGCTAAGTAATAAGGTCAGACTTAATCCCTATAGGCAAAGTAATATTTTATCGTTAATTAATTAATACTCAATCGATTCCATTTATGTAAATCCATTATAATCTTAATACACCCATCAATTTATTAATTGCCTAGTTCAGTTTTTGTGCGATACAATCAGAATATTTCTCGAAGTAATAATTTTGCATGTAAACGATCCAAACGCTATCTGAGATCTAGCCAAGAGACTTGTGTCTGTGATAAACAAGATAATATTGAGCATATCACGAGTGAAATACGTTAAGTAATGGTTGAATTTATGCAGATCTCGTGTAATTATGATGAAACTAACTTTGCTCATTAACAGCCGTTGATTAGAGGGAGTGTGCATGGCTTGCTCGATATTGTATGAGCAAATTGTTGGCGATGAACTTGGAAAGAGAATTGGATGTTTGTGAGAACAGGATATCTAAACAATCTTAAAGAAAAACAAAAACAAATAAATAAATCATCACTGCTTATTACCCAGTTCTCAGTGTGCCTATCTGCTTCTAGTCGTATAGTTGCAGATTTCGATATAGACGATATATCTGTACCGTTGAGTATGTTTACCAGACATAACTTCACGGGCTTTCAAAGCTGTCGTGGAGAGAGCACTATAAGGATTACTTGTGTACTATTCCAAGTTTGACGTCGATCAGAATCAAACACAGTCACGCGGTCCAATTCGAATTTGAATGACCAAAAATTATTCTCTTCTTCTCATTTCAAAATCGTTCATTTATGACTGTTACCATTCTTCTCTATACTTATAAGCCTAAAAATAAGCTGTTTATTTAAAAATAAGTTTTTTATTTTCTGGCTAAAATTATTATAATTATCCCTTAACCTTAAAATTAATTTTAATAAAAACTAAATACGTATTTCGAGAACTATGTTCTCATCATCAGTGGTACAACAAGGGAAACATAAACAAGAGTAGTCAAGATTACTCAACATGTCAACCATGCCAGAGGTAACAACTCTGAAAATCAAGGGAGAAAACTGGGATTATATATTGACGGGAAAGTCACAGGTGAATGATTACCTATAAAATAAGATAAATTTCGTCCAATAATAATGAGTCATTAAATTTTAAAACGTCCAATAAAATTTTACTTTGTATTAAATCGAAAAGTTTTGAGTTTCGTATAGGATTTTTATATTTATTTATTATTAAACTCTCGTATGCATCTAAATATCTATCATTATTAACATGTTTTAAAAGTTTAATATTGGAATTGTTAACTTTGTGATTATTAATGAACATATGTTGAGCTACGCTAGATTTTTCTCGATTACCGCTTTTTAGATGATAAAAATGTTCTTTAAACCAAGTGTCAATTTGTCTTTTAGTTTGACCGATGTAAACTTTATTACAATCATTACAACTAATATTAATATTATAAATACCGGATTTTTTGTTAGTATCTGTTTCATCTTTAGGGTTACCTAATAACGATTAAGGGCCGGTTGTACAATCACAGTTTAAACTATGTTTATTGCAAAACCATGGTAACGCGCAAAAATCTTGTTGTACATCAACGGTTTACTGTTTATACTTAGTTTAAACCACTGCACATTTGTTAAACGCTCGTGATCGACAGTTTAAACTACAGGTAAACTTAGTTTAACTTTAAACTGCCGATATTTTAAGCTGCAGTTTAAACTGTAATTGTACAACCGGCCCTTAATGGAATTATTTGATTTGTAAGTTACGGTTAAATTTTGATTTTTAAAATTTTGTTTAAACTTTTGGAAGCTTTATCGTACAGTAGTGTTTTGTGTTTATTATTTTTATTATTTGATGGTGTTAAGGTTGTAAAATTAGATATGGATTGGCGATTTTTAAATTTAGGAACTAATTTAACGATATAGTTTTATCCGGGAAGCCGTTATACTTAGTTATTTCTTTAATATAGTTTAGTTCAGTTTTAAATCGTTTTCTGCTTAAAGGAAATTTAGTTAATCTGTTTAATAATTTTTTTTAAAAAAGATAGAGATATGTTTAAAAAATAAAGTTGGGAATATTAATCCATAATGTTTTGGTTATCTTACGGAGATTTGTATGTCATAAAATTAGGAATATTATCATTGTTTCTCTCATAAAATAAATGTATTATTCATTTATTTCTCTGTATAAAACATAACATAATGCTTTTCGTTTCAGATAAAAAATAAATAAATTGCATATTAGTCTGCTACTTTTTCTAAAATAGATTGAAACTATTGTACAAAGACTGTAGGTATGTATTATCTTTGATAATCAAATTCTTAAGTCAAGAATAAATACTAAAAAGAAAAGGAAAAACAAAAAATAATACTTATTTTTAAAAATAATTAATTTGATCATCGATGCAGAATGTTAACATAGTGTGTCGCGTTGTCGGTCTGTCGCTGACTGTTGCACGGGTTATACCGACAGCGAGGGGCCCTTTATATCTGCGAGGCCCTGGACTACAGCCCATAAAGCCAATGCCTAAATCCGCTTCTGTGTAAATACCGGGCCTCATTAATTATTAATGCAAAAATAGTTTTTTTGTTTGTAAAGCAAATACACTACAGGAAACATGTTGAGAATCCCAGATTAAATTGTAAGAATGTAAAGTACTCTTTAGATGTGACGTAGAAGTCTCTGCAGTTACAAATGTAAACAAGCAAATTAAGTATAAAACATTTTATTCATTTTATTCCGCATTTGTACATTTGAAACTAGTTTAAGGTGAATGTCAACCTTACTGAAGCGTCAAGGAAGGTTCCAAATTCTGAAATTTGAAATTTCCTTATTTCAATTACTATATTTATTGTACTAATTATACCACCACACGCAAAGTAGAAACTCAAACATTAAAATTGAGCAAATGCAAATCATCTTTCTTGTTAAAAAACTTGTAGAAATCTTCACGAAAGAATCATACAAGTTGTAGATGTAGTGAATAATCGATTCCCGGAACTGAGAATTAATTGTAAAGTTGTGATCTAATACTCCCACGTATATTGTGCGATTCGCAATGAGTCAGTGTCTATTTGTAGTAGACAGTCTTTCACGCTCTGCTTCAATAAAACGTACTTGAAATCGTCCTCAAGGTAAAGAAGCCTCAATCATTCATGTTATGTGATCATTTTATTAACCGAGTGAATATCTTTGTCATTGGTGTAGATTTTATTGTACAAATTAAAATATAAACTGTCTTATAATTAGGGTCATATATTCTCGTGTTCTTGAGTCGTTTTATTTGAATGTAGAGGTGCATTGTATGCGCAAGATCTTAATATTTCACAAACCTACGCTTGAGACTTAGTATTGTTTACAAAACAGAAGCAAGGTTAGGCGTAATTAAAAAATTATGAGAACTTAGTTTATCTCGGTCATCTGCTCTTATACAATCGAGTATGGAACACAATATTACTCATTTTACATTGTTAATTACTGTAATATTTTTCATATTAACCTTGCTTTATGTGATCGCGGTAATTCTCTACTTTTCTTTTCATTTTACGTTGATTTTTTTAATAATGAAAGGAATAGGGAATTAAATTGAGTTTTTATTCTGTTACAGGTTAGTGCTGCCCTCTACGATAGTTGTATAATTAGCAGTGGCCTTTATATGTAAGTGATATATAAGTGAAAAAAATCTGATGTGGCCAGCACATTACCTTCCGTCAGATCGTGGTCAGATCTATGTATATTAGCTGTATTCTTTTTGTCCCAATTGTATATGTGAACAAATTTTGTTGAATTATATAACCTTAAAATGCAAACAGAGTGTTTCAAATCATCTTTAGTTTTGTGTAGCATCGGAAAGGGGGGAAGTGAGTTTACTCAGAACAACTCAAATCAGTTGTGTCAGAAAGAACAACGATTTTCTGAATTTATCTGAAGTGATCTGAGATGAGCCGAGATTTTGTCCAAAAAGAATACAGCTATTGTAAAAATTCCACAGAGATTTTCTTGTAAAATATTCCATATTTCCAATTTCCAGTACATTACCTTCAGTGCTATTCCATACAGAAAGTTTTTTTTTGTAAGAGATTATATATTTCCAGTAAAATTATAACACAAACATACTGTCAAATGCATTTGACAATGACATTTGTGAATCAGAATTTTCTTAATATAGTCGATGTTTCCATGGTTATAGCACAGCTTTATTTACAAATTTGTTACTCTATATCCATTGAATATGAAGTATAAAATGTAATCAAATCTTATAGAGAATAGCTATTTGTGTATTAAGAGCGCAAAATGGGGCTTTGTCGATTGAGAGGTTCTCATTCTCTCGAAATGTACAATATCCATTTGCGCTCGAAACACACAAGATTTTTTCTATAGTCCTCCACCATAACAAAAAATAATAAAATGTACACTTTGTACTTACAGTACTAGTCAATAATTTTGCAGTAAAGATTTCGTTTTTTCAAAAAAATAATGCCAATTTTAAAATGAATATTATAAGTTTTTTGTATAATTTATTTGTTTCAAGTACATTAAACTAGTGAAGTGAAAAAGTGGATGTCCATTGGAAGCGTTCATGCAGGTGGCATCATAACTGTTCACACAATTTATTTTATATTTAATTTTAATTTATCGTTATTTTCCATTCTTCTTGAGCTATTGCTTCAATCTAATCTAAGCATTTTATACTTTCGTTTTTGTAAATAAATGCCCAATTTTATTTTCATAGCAGTGCGACATTTTGTTTTGTTATGTAATAATTCCGACAGAGCAGTTATATGTCTGATTGACTTGTGAAGGTGGTAAATGTGTAACTACAGTGCCATTAGTTCCTGACTAAACGTTTTTATTAAAAACATTTCTCAACATTGTACACTCTAAGAAATTTTTAACCAATTTTAACACTAAAATTGGTTCCAGGAGGTCCACCAGATGACGTGTAATTTTAACAAAGTATCTGTTTGGTTAAAAAGTACACTGGAAACTGGTTTAATATTTAACACAAAATTTCTAGTTAAAAATATTAGTGCGTGTTAAAATTTCCACTGAAATTCGTATTTTAACTAAATGTACGAGTTAATTACCTTCTACACTAAATAGTGTAAAGTATGCGTTTCAGTAGCACCTCTTGGTGTATTCATTTACTCGTATTTGAGTATTTTTTTTACAGAATATGTGTTAAATAAGGTAAATAAGGATATCATTGAAATATAAATAATATAATTTTATTATATCAAAAAATACATAAGTAAATAAATCTTATATTTGGCTAATATCTATGTTGTACAAAAATATGTTAATAATATAATTTCCATCGGAACTCGGAACATGAAAACGTTTCATATATGGTTCTTTGTACAAACAAATATTTAAAAATATTAAAGTCATTTCAGACACATCTAATTTTGCAATTTTAGTGGTTATAGAGTTAAACAAAATATATTGTATCCATAGACTCAATAATTTCTGGCACGAGGAAGTTAGTTGGTATTAAAACAACCACATGAAATTCATTTAGAACTATTCATTTTTATATCACATGGTATATTGTATACTCATTTTGAAGTATGTAATAACACTTTTGTAGCAATAAACACGTTCGTACATCTCACAGATCAAATCAAGAATACGTATATTACATATCACAGTTGCACAATCCACACTTTGGTACTGATTTGATCGCTGCTTGTAGTAAATACACGTCATATTAACAGCGTTGAGTGTTATTTTACTTTTAACGAAATATAGTGTAGTTGCAGCACCGTATTGTGCAAATGTACACTAAGTTGAGCATAAGTAACTCAAAAAATTGTTGGTAATTAAAAGTAACCATTTTTTTAAGTAATATATCTCATTTACTCCATATGTGGTTAACATATTTGAAATTTATTAAAATAACACGGACAAAATTTAACTAAACCGTATTTTTAACACGGACGAAAAATGTACTTATTTAAGTGTTAAAATTAACACTAAATTACTTCACCAATCGATTTGGTTACTTTACACGGACGATATTTCTTAGAGTGTATAGTTAGAAATTTGGACATCGAGCGTTTTTCTACTTTGTCGCGCATGAGTTGCAAAGTGACATTTTGCGTTGACAAAAAAGAGCGCAAATGGCTACTTTGTATATAGACTGTAGAAAAATAACTAAATAGTACCCTGCAGTATTAAAAATGAAACAGTATCTATTGATATATAAAGAAAAATGCATTTATTACACAAGAAAAATAATAATAAACAGAAGCGAGATATGAATTTTTAAATATCTGAAATTATTTGTGGCGTCATAGGCTCGAGTTGGTTATGCTTTTCAGACAATTAATTATAGGGGTATCTGCAACTGCATTAGGCATATATTTTCATTTATTTTTATTAAATCTTCTTTCATTTCTCAAATAATTAGAAACGAATACGGAAATAACGAAAAAAGTGCAGTGTTACTATAGTTCTTAATTTGAATTCTAATAAAAACTACGAAATGTCGGTCTAGTTTGGCAGAATTCATCTGAAATTTTGCGATAGATAATAATCGAGTTCTTAGTTTATAGGGATTTTGAGAATTAAAATTTAGATAAAGAACTATACACACATAAGCCGTGATGATATATTCATTTATTTTTCTAATTCCATTATTGTACTATTATTATTATTTAATAAAAAAGAAAGCATTGGAGTTAAATGTATATTCTGTGTTATATATGAGAAAAGACTATGCTAGTTGTAAATCATATAAAATAGAAGATCTGTGTTCTCTTTCCGTCATGATTACAGCACTTTAAAGCACATAAACCATCTCATCTTCCCCATAATCAAAAAGCGATATCTCTTTAAAGATAACCGCTCTGATTGTCCTAATTGTAATGACTATATATACGTAGTGTAATTTTATGAATTGTAGTTCTGGTCATCTCGTCTTCGTTCTAGCCTCAAGAAGGTAATAACTATTTAACTTCGGTAGGATGCTATTGCTTTGCTATGCTTGTCTATTTATTTCAAGCGATGCAATATTTTCTATATAATGAGATACTTGTTAGGATTCATTAAATTCTAAATGATTTCGTAGAGGATGGACTATGTACTCTACTTTAGTAGGAGGGTGATTCTTCCCTAATTGTATTATCGTGAGGAAGAAGATTACTTTGCTGTAGACATTTCGCAAATTATTCATGATAAGAAAAATATTTATTTTAATTTCATGGCGCTCCAATATAACATTAAGAAGAGGTCTCATAAAGTTTTACACTTACTAAACAAATGCCCGGACAATATCTATTTTCTAGCGTTTACAAATAAAACATATTTAATGTTATTGATAAAGAAGATTTAGGTTTATGTTTGGGCAAAGAAATATGGTCTTTGTAGTAATTATTAGAGTGAAAGTTAATTGGCATTTATCGCTCGAATAATAATAAATTATTAATTGTTACTACCATCGAATAGTGACATTTCATGGCATTATGTGAAACAAACCTGACGCTTGAAAATAATCAAAGAAAGTAAAACATTTCGAATTGGCAATATCTCATTTGTGTTTTGATATTAAAACATTTTTAATAATCGTTTAATAACAGCTTTTAACATTTATAATTACAAGAGCATAAATGTGATTTATGTCTAAGGATAATTAAAAACATAAACGCATTGTATATCACAATAGCGCGAGAAAGTTTCACGTCGTGGCCGGTAGATGGCAGAGGAGTACACTTTTCACTAAGTGTTTACTCTATGGGCAATTTTATTCAACGATAATATTTGTTTTCGCCACTGTAGATTGATTTCTTAGCAAGAATTTTTCAATTTAGTGTTTAAACTGCCATCTGGGAAGATGTTCAGGAATTAAATCAACAAAGATATGTAAATATAGATGTAAGAACTTTTGAAAATATGAAAAGTGATGGTATTTTTGTGAAATTAAATGAAGATTCATCAAAATTGACACTATTATCGTACCAAATTTTGAGTTGTGGTGGGGTATACCGTAGTAATGAAATTTTAAATACATATACATGTTCTAGTTTTGACAGAATATCATATATTGTCGCGTTTTTTTTACATGAGATTTCAGTTCGTCTCTGCTCACCTCAGTTGCCTCACTAATTTTAACCGTTCTTTTTATTCTAAAGGAGGTGAGATAAAGTGAGAAGAGTTCCTCCCCCTTCCCGATTCTGAGTCACCTTTGGAGGTTGTGCTTGTTGAGTTTTTAATCTTAGGTGAATGGTGGGGATGAAGATTTTGCTGTCACGGGCTGTCACATGCAATTAGTTTGGTTATTGTAAAGATTATTTGTTTATTCCTTTAATAAATATTATTATTTGAAGAATAAATAAAAATGCAGACAATTCTATGAAAAATAATATTGCAAAGAGACGTACAATTTAAATAACATTTTAGAATGTGTCCCACTACATTTTTTTATGTAATCGACAGAATAACAAGCCCAAATAATGCCCACTCATAGTTTTGGGCGATCCAAAATATTACCTGAAAATATCGTGGTTGATCGTTGAAAAGCTACCTGTCAAATTCAAATTGTTGACACGTGGTATGGTATGACGAATGAAAGTTGACGTTTAGATTATTTAATAGATGCGGTTTCTTTTGAAAACATTTCCCTATATTTGATTTGAAAGTAAACTGACCCTTATGTATTCCGTTACAGAAGATTAGAATTGTACTCAATACCAGGAGGCATTTAAAATGACCTTAGCAACAGGATTCAGAAATGTATTTAAAAAATTTAATACCGCAAATTCTAGTTCGTTCGTCTCTAAGCAACCCTCGAGTCGGAATTACTGTCGGATGAAATTAAAAATAATCCTATTTCATAGAATTGCCAAACTAAATAGTTTAAAGATCAAAATATTTTGTTATAATCAACATAAACGAAAAATGTTTAAAATATTTTAAACGCACCCCTGTTTTGATATTCAGTTACCCTAGAGAGCTATCTATTTTCAGCTGGACATAGTAATGAAATAAATCTCTGGGTTTTCTAGTTCAGTATTTAATTGGGTTCATGTAAAAATTTCATTCCTGAATATTTCGTACATTTCTGTTCTTCTCTAGGGTTTCAAAAGAAACCACATCTACAAAATAATTTAAACGTCAACGTCATTCGCTAGTCATACCATACACAGGTACAAACATAGAAGACATCCAGCGTCATTAGCCGTTCAAGTTACCAACAAAATTTGTCTTTTGTCGGTCGTTTTACTTGATCTCAACTCAGTTCATGTTAAACTCATCTCATTTTGAGATGAGATGAGATGAGGCAAATGATAAAAAGAACGCGACTATTATTCATAGCTGTTTCTTATGAAAACTATATTTTGGTTTTCGTTTCAAAACGAGCTGCAATAATAAATCAAAATTTGCAAGAATAGTTCTGGATTTTTTCAGGGATGCGGCAAATACATTAGATATAACTACACTACTTCTCTAACAATAAAAAGACTTCAATAAACTTTTGGATAATCTCTTTTGAAGACTTATTATTTGCAAAGCAACTTTTTAATCATAAAAATTACAGGTACATCTGTGACAAGAAAGTGTTAAAAGCTCTACTTCAACTTTGCAGAAAATATCTTTTCTTCATCGCTATCGCTATGTTTCGTAAACTTTATGGATGTAATCTTAGAAATCAAAGTTTTATAGATGTAAATTACAGAAATCTTTTAACACATTCTTTACGACGTTCTAATTGTACCAATAAAATTCAAAGGTGGATTTTTTGTTCATGCACTCAAATTCTAATTATTCTGGTGTGATAACGGTTGAGATTTAAAGTAAGTAATAAAACGTGGATTCTTACCGGCGCGGTGGTGAGGTTCGCTTTATGTCCTAATGCCGATTAATCGTAAGGTGTTTTAATGGCTGTGGCTGGAACCATAAGAAACGGCCTGTATATCCAGGGTTTTATATGTCGATGACACGCGTTTATTACAATGATGCGCGTAGATATATGCGCGCGTTCACTTTTATTACCCTTGTAAAACAAAAATTTGGACCGCATTAAACTTTATACAAGCAACGAGATTTTATTTCATACTAAAAATTTTTCACAATCCGTTTCACATTTTTCGTATAAAACACATACTCGGGAAGTTCTGTTTTCTTGTAAGTATATGGAGAAATATTTTTTTTATTAATATTTCAGAAAAGCAGTATTCTAGCATGAATCCTCCAATCCTATAGATTCAAATCAAAATCCCTTAAATCAGTAGTAATTTATGACATGTTCATCTGGGGCTGCTAGCACGAGCGTGGTTCTAACACCTGTGTCAACTAGAACCATGTCAACGACATTCTTCAGGATTCGTCACGAAATCAGTGTTGCCAATATACTGATTAAGCCGAAAATGTACTGAGAGCCATATTCAATAAAATTGGCGGCATTATTTAAAATTGTTTTACCTGATTTGTTTTTACTTCCTTGTACAAAGTAAAGGAAGTAACGTATTCGTGAAAAATCTCGGTTTTCAGATTTCAACGGAAATATCCATTTTGACCATTCTTGAATCCATTCTGACTAATTTCGTCGTGACGTCTGTACGTACGTATCTCGCATAACTCAAAAACGGTAAGCCGTAGAAAGTTGAAATTTTGTATTTAAGACTTCTGTAACATGTAGTTGTGCACCTTCCTTTTTGGTCATTACATAATTTCCAGAAATGGTACTTTATTTGAAGCCTATAATAGATTTTAATGAAAAAGTACATTAAAATATAATCCAAAACTTTTCAAATTTGGTATATAAGACTTTTATATCAATTGGAATAACATAGCAGATTTTGGTTAAAACAGGCTAACCGGAAGTGCTATATTACCTGAAGTCGTTAACAGGTTTTCTTGAATAAAATGGCCTCATTTTGCTTTTAGAAATAAATGCTTCAAATAAGAGTTTTAGAGAATTAAATCCTGCGTCTAGCACATCAGTATTATTAAATTAGCCCTTTGTATAAGCGAGATATGTAAATTTAATACTTATTGGTTTTTGTAATGAAGCTTGCTATGGATTAGGACAAAAATAACAAAAAATAAAAAAATAGATGTTAATGTCAAATTACGTCAAATACGTGCAATTTTATAATTAAGTCTATAGGGCGCAAGCAGACACGTGACTCAGGCGTCTTCGACGTACTTGTAATCAGCTTATTTGTGTGCGCATATCATTTTGACAAGAACAGTGTCACTTTGACAAGACCAATGTTTTGACTTATTTTCATTTTGAACTGCTAAAATGTTATTAATGTACATTTTTCAGGCAGTAATGAAATTAAAAATAATAACTTATCAACAATTCAAAATTAAAATAAGTCAAAACATTGATCTTGTCAAAGTGACGTTATTCTTGTCAAAATGACAAGCGCACACAAATCAGCTGATTCCTAGCACGTCAAGGATGCTCGAGTCACGTGTCTGCTCGCGCCCTATACTTCATATTAGTCTTGCGTACAAGGAAGTCGTGTGGTGTCCACATCAGATTTTTTGACTTGTTTGTAGGATAAACAATTTAAAATAATGAAGCCAAATTTATTAAATAAATTTGTCCCAACAGTTTTGGCTTAAACATAAATTTTTATTGTGTTTTGAGGTGTTATAATTAAGATTGCTTTTTCAAAGTTTTAAATAGATTCCTGGCCGAATCGACTCGTTTTTAATAAAAACTGATAACAGTGATAACACTGAAAATATACACACTTTGGTAGATATGTAAACGACATGTTTCTAGGCACTCTTAAAACGTCCAAAAAATTTCGTTTATCAAAGCTCACTTACTTGTAAAAATACAGCATCTTATTGGCTTAAAGGGCGCGAAAAAATTGTTGTGGCGGTGTTTTGTCGAAATGAAATTTGGTAACTAGGTAATCCTAAATTTGATTTGGTTTATAAATTAATGAGTGAAATAGTCATTGGAAAACCAGAATCTTTGGAATCGCTTTTAAAACGGATTCATTGGGTTTTGTTAGTATTTGAATTTTTTTATAAAAAATATATAATATTTCCTTGTCCAACTTGTGAATATTATTCTTTTCCGCGACTGTTTCGAAACTAATCAAATATTTACTGCCGTTATTTGAATTTCTGTTAAAGTAACATTCAGTATTTTACAAATTTGTTCAAAGTCTGGAAAAGTAAACTGAAAATATGTTCAAGAACCAAATTAAACATTGAATGCTCTCCCAATATTTATTAACAAAGAACTAAATCATTTTACTTTATGTAACAGAGTAAAGAGCAAAATTTAGTTTGCTTTAAAAATTAACATTAAAAAGCGATGACACGTAAACAGAAATTGTACCACTTTCCCAATGAATAAACAGAAAATATTCGCTAAAACTTAACGCAAATAGTGAGTAATATTAATAAAAACCACAATAAAAAGTATTGGTAAAAGTTTAAAATATCATTACAGAAAATAGGTAGGTATGCATCAAGGTACCTACTGATAGTATGTTCCGTAATGCAACAGATTCGATCAGGTTTAGTGTAAATCCTGAAATTATTTACCGGTTTCTATTCGGAACGCGGTTCCTGAAAAGGTTTGGTAAATAGTCGAACCACGGTAACCACGAAATAATCCTGGTTTCTCTGGTATTTATATCCCTACTACCGCTACTTTCAAACATCATCATAATAAAATCAAACGATATACGTCAATGTCTAATTTCTAAAGCGCACTAGGGGTATTACTAATAATTATTATAGATGATGAAAACATTGTTATTTGTTATATTGTTGGTTGTGTTATTATTATTATTAGCATTAAATGTAATAAAATATTCAACTTTATTATCATATTCAACGTTACCATTCATTTGGTTAATGTTTATTATTGTTGGATTGTGTCAGTTTTAAATGTCATATAATTCAATGTCAATTTGTCCCGAAATAGATGAAAATATTCAGGGACCATGGTGTACCCGGAATCAAGATACTGGTTTTTTTGGTTGACTTATGGAACATAGCATGAAGTTCAACTTTTTATCACGAATGTGGAGTTTAGTTGCCGAGGCGTAGGAGCGAGGAAAATAAACCAAATGAATGATAAAAAGGAACTTCAGTGCCGAGGTACATATTAAATTTTATTTGTAATCGAAATTTTGTGAAAATTTTTATTTATAGGTTATGTTGACAAATTTATCAGTTGCTGTCAGTCAAACAAACGAACTTATTATATTCAGTGTTGTGAACCTCCGGACGTTGAATACTGAGTAGGTACATTTGAAATAAAAAAATGAATATTAAAGGAATATTATATTTTATGGGTTATGTGTATATAACTGTCAGTATCAGTCTGACATTCAATGTTGCTAATCTCTCTAATAACAGCTTACTTTAATGTCGATTTTTGAACTTTTAATGACGATTTTCGTACACTTAAGTGACGATTTAAAATAAATAATATTATATTGCATGAGTAGTGGATAATATACCGTGATGATACATTTATTTATTTATACGTATATGACATCACAAACTTTTTATTTGGTCTATTCATTCATGAGCGTGTGAAAATTTGAGAACATCTCACATCTACAGGTGTGAGGTGTGACTTCTGAGAATATGGTTTCTTGGTTGCATCCTGGATTCTCTTTGCAATTTACGACGCCTAAGCGATCTCGAGAAATTATCCACTTTGCGAAACTGGATTTTTTATGATGCGACATAAAGTGCAGAAAGTGTTGTTCTACATATTTTTACACAAGGTTTTTTCTTACACGTACAAGATTAATTAAAGCGTAGACGATAGAAAAGATGTTTACGGGAATACCTAATTAGAAAAAATGAGTAAGAATTTTAGAGTAAACATGATGATTTATTATGACAAATCAAGATAAATTTAATTTTGGTTAGAGATTTTTTTACTTGCACAAAGTACATATCTGCATTACTACATTACATTTATAAATATTTTAATTCAATACAACTAGAATTAAGGATTTATTTAATTCGATAATATTAAATGGAAAACTCATATTATTTGGACTTGTTTATAATTTGAACAAATTATAAAATCTACACAAATGATTAAGAAGATTTCATAAAATTCTTTCGGTTACTTTAAATATAGACTTAAAACTTAAAAAAAAAACTGGTTGTAATAGTCCAGATTTATCTTCAACTTCGTAAAAATTCAGTGCGTTCAGTAAAATCTACCTTGCAAGACATATGGGATAATACTCACAGGAAATTGTGCAGGACTTAGGGATCCAATGCCTAATAGAATTAAAGCTGGTTTTACTAATAAAGGCGATGTAACCCAATATTAAATGGCGGAATACTTGAATAACAAATACAGTTTTTGTAAGTTTAAAATCTATATTTTAAACTAGTCGAAAGGAATTCGTATAAATTTCTCATCATTTGCGTAAGTTTTATAATTTGTTTGTATATTATATTGCGACAGTCGTAACAAACTTATTACGTACAAGTGGAGGAAAATGAATAGACAATAATTAATACAGTATTATTTTTATTTGAAACAATTTTTCGATAACTAATAGTTTAAAAGTTATTTTTTTAAAAATCAGCCTAAATGTTTTTTTTTTGTCAATATGTGGGGTGACCTATGGCCATTTTTTTGAAAAAACCAGAGCAACACTAACAACGGCTTCTTAATATTGCATAGTACCGAAATCGTAGTACTTACCATTTTTGAGATAACCATAGTGATCCAGTTAAAAAATAATGTTAATTTATTTATTTTTCTGTAGTTGTTACTTAGTTATTACCTACTTTTAGGCAAAAGAATTTCAAATAAAAATGTAGATAATTAAATTCTAAGTACACTGGCTTGCAAAAAAATCGCGTACACCTTAAAAATCAAGTAACCGAGTTTTTGTAATTTTTTAGCTCTGTATAATGTAAAAACTGACAATGTTGTCACTGTCATCACTATTTGATCTATTCTGGAGCTAGTTCTTAATTGTGTTTAATTTACCTACTGTTGAATTACAAATATATTCCAGAAAAATAATAGAACAACCAAGTATGTATTTGAATTTCTGATATCTTAATTGACACTAATGACATTGACAAATTCAAAATCAAGATCGACTCAATACAGCAAAAAAGGTCGATGCTAGCTATGCAAAAACACTGGAAACAGTTAATATAAGGCGCTTTCTTTTTAGGGGGAAAATGAACTGATCTTACTTCGTACTGAACTGAACTGAACTACTAAAAAGAACAGAATATTTTTTAAAATAAGAAATAGAAGATAAAAACATATATAGCATTATATTAATAATATAATAATATGCTGAATTTGCTTGTGGTTATAGTCTGTTGTATATGTGATTTAATTTTGACGTTAAGTTCTTTTACCTTTGAGTATTTAAATATGGATGTATTTCTTAAGGGAATGAAACAGGATATAACGTTTCAAACTAATTAATTTCTTCTATTCATGTCATTTTAATATCAAATACAAAAAAGACAAAATACATAGCAGTTCAGGATCTATTTGATCCTGTTTCAAAGGTGGTGCTTCGCGGGGGTGAGGACGAAGAAAATGGGTAGTACAAGATCATTTATCCCCTTTTAAAAACAACGATTTAGGGTAGATGTATGCTACTCGGAGTTGATCTTCTTGATAAAAAGAAAGCGGCTATAATTTAGAAAATTCTGATAAACAGATGATAATTTTATTGCAAATATAGAATCAATTCTAAAAAAACTTTCTGTATGGAATTTATGCAAAATACATAGAATTGAGGGCAGGTAATCTACTGGAAATATAAAAATTTTCGCAAGAAACTGTCTGTATGGAATTTGTATAAAATACATAGAACTGACGGAAGGTCCATAAGATTTTTTCCCTTCATTTTACATTTATGGAACAAACATTTTTTTTACGTTTTTACGAAATTTTAAATTTAAAAGTCATTATATTTTTGATATATTTTTGTAATGAATCATTTTCTAAGTGATATATATTTTTAATAATGACTTACCATAATTGGTATTACGTCTTTGTAAATGTGGAAATCTATACCAATATCATAGTCACATTTTCTGTCTTAATACAGTTAATTTAATTAACTTTTAATATTCTTATAAATGTTAAATATTTGCGGTGACATTCTTCCAGTTATAATTAGTTTTCTTTCAAACATGTCACTATTTATAGTCAATATTACAATTACTTGCGAATATATTTCGCATTACTCAAATTACTTCTTGATTACAATGACAATATACAAGCCACAATTAAAAACAGTTTACTGACCAGACGTCCATATTATAAATATATTTAACAATGTCCTCGTGAACCTTTTCATGACGGAATTAATTCCTCGAAAAGATTATTTAGTTTCTAAATGCAAATATTTCTACCAAGATGATTTACGATCTATTTCTTGGTAGTTCACCACTTCTGGGATGGGATCGAAACTTTAGGGCGGGCACTCAGTATGGGGGCGGTTAACCGTAATAATGGTTTAACCCACAAGATGAAAACCATTGTGGGAAGAATTGGCTACTTGTTAAGTGCCCGTGAAATTTGGGATAATCTTTAGCAGGTTACTATAATTATTAGAAGAGATTATGGAAATTTAGTCTGGTCTCCGACTATAATTCACTTGCGGCATGCAAAAACTACTAGTGGTAATTTTTGACAAAATTATATGGAATGTGTAATCGAAAATAAAACTTACTATCATTAATAAGAACAACTGATTAATGGTGATTAGCAACTGTTGACTAGTATTGTTTCTTCTGTGAATCGTTTATGGATTATATTAAAGAAAAATACTTAAATTACTTGATCTATAACTGTTAGTTGAAATATTTTTGTCTAAAATAATCTACAAATGATTGATACAGGAATAATAATGCTAGTCAACTGCTCGTTAATCACACTTAATCTATTTATTGTTTATACTAAAAGTCAATATTTTTATATACTAGAACTAACTGTAAAGGGACCAGTACATATTACAATAATAAACAGTGTAGGGTCAGTAAAATTTTGAAAGGTTTACAGAATTGATTACACTTGTAACCCACATTAGAATTTTCACATATCGTCAAAACTTTATTATGTACATAAAAATACTTTATTTTTGAATCATAAACTTGTTTATTCGACCTCAAAAGCGGGCGCAATTTGGCTTTTATTGCCCGAGGGCCTATAAAGTTGCTAAACAACAACTATTGAAACATATCAAAATGGTCGTTGATGGATAGATGTGAGACAATACAACAAATTCGATAAATCACATTTTTTGAACACCACCAATCGCAAAACTTCTATATTCTTTTTCGTGTACGGCTTTTGACTTCTATGGAATTAACTTGCTCTGTGCCTCAAATTCATTCCATTTTTTTTTTGGAATAATCGATATCTGACATTTTCATTTAACACTAAATTAAAATTGTTCATAACAAACAACAGCATCACCAACAAATTACGTAGAAACCAGACCATACCTACTTAAAATTCACGAGTACAAAAATATACTTATTGAATCCTTAAATTTCGAGAACCAAAATAAAATAAAACGTTGTATGTACAACGGGAATAATTAATATTATAGCACTTCGGAAAATTAAAGTTCTCCGCTACGCGTCGAGCTTTAAACATTCCCCCGTGTTATAATCTTTCAATTGTGCCCTTAATAAATAAATAACTATTATCACATACCGTACACGTTATTTTGTCATACGCGCAAAATAAAATGTAACTAAAACGTTCCTGCTATCTTTCTCTAAAAGTTAGGTTAGGTCTATTTTAACTGCAAATATAAAATAGTTTTCTACGGAAGCTAGTTCTGGACAAGTAAGGTTAAACGCTATACACATGCCGTGTAAAACTTACGTGCGCATGCGCATTGAACCCAAAATGAACTTTAACGTTCACGCTATTTATTTTGACGTTTCACGAAAACTCTCTAATAATAGTGCGGAACGTTAATGGGTCGATTCTGTTCACATCTGTAAGTTTTACAGATCTGTAAATCTCTGTAAAAAACTGACAAAAACGCATCTAAATTTGTTGATTAATATAAAATTATACATAAAAGTGGCAGGTTTCGTTGCGATTTTGTTTATTATTTATAAATTTACAGATCTGTAAGATTTACAGATGTGAACAGAATCGACCCATAGCTGTCAGTTTCATGTTGATTTTAAAATACGCATTTACAAAATTACGATATGATAAATTTGGTTAAGCCACATTAATGGGAAAAAATGAATCGTGCATCTTACGTAATAGGGAGTTTTTGCATGACGTACGAGAAGATTCCGTCTACGCTAACGTTACGTCTTTAATAACGGTCGTACAAAGTAACGGGTTTGCAAAATTTTAGATTTTGCATTACGTTTTAATCACACGTACGTTGATTTTGACGTTCAAATGACATTGTTTAATTATTTTCATTGTAAAGAAATCAAACACTAATGAAAGAACTATTTAATCTTTGCTCAATAGCTTTAAAATGCGTTCTACATGTTCTCTGAAAGCTCTGAAAGAAAAAAATATTCCTGTGATCCCATTCGAGTTATTTTTAATGATGTTCCAACTACAAATATTTTTATAAAGGTTCATCTCTGTCAAATTATCGTTGATGGTAAATTCCTTCAATTTTAAACATTTTACCCAATTTAAGTAATAAATAAAAAATATCGAATTTTTATGACAGTTCTGACTGCAAAACAAAAAGGTTCTGACGTTTTAAAATAAATTATGTGCCTACTGGGTTATAGTAGACGTACGTCAATTGGCCCGTCTTTTAACCCTGATGGACGTAATGCGTCTTCAAATTTCATGTACGACAAGTAATATATATGATATTGCCTAGCAATCAGGACGTTAGCGTATACGTCTTTCTGAAAAACGCTATTTAAAAACTCCCTAATAAAAATATTGTATATGTACGTACATTAAAACTTAAAGTCGTCGGCAAACTATTAAAATATTATTATATTTATGTATTTATTTATTATAATATTAACGTATTGTTCTCAATTTTATGATAATATTATCCACGCATATAAGCTTATATTTAAATTTATTTTGAAGGTTATAATATCTCAGATAATATTAATTCAGGATTATGTAGTATCCCAGCATGGTCTAATATTAATAATAAGTATTATACTTGAAATATATGTTACGTTGAATCCAAATATGTAAGTCATTTATAATAATAGTCCAAATCTAATCGTACACACTTGCTGACAGCTTTTCTAGTAATTTTTTTATCCAGTAGATTAGTTAACATATCTAAATCCCCTATGATGTATCGTATATATGTAACAGGTTATTATGAAGACATGTAAGAATATTTCTCTGTATACTTGAATAATATTCCGTTGGTTTTCGATCGACATTTTGATCAAGTATTGTTAGATTATACTAGAAACAACTAGATATATATTATTTAATGAAAAACGGGGTAATGAAGTTTTTTTTTGTGATTTTTGTGGTCATTTATCCACAACTGCTTTAAGTACCCGTACAAAACAATACATTATACAGTAGGTGATTGTTTTATTTGAAATTTAATGAAAAATATGCAATTTCCTCGGAATTTTTTTTATTGGACATAGGAAAAAAACATACGAGATAATTTTATATTATATTCTCAGCAGGGCCGCGCCGTGCGGGTGGGCAGGTTGTGTCCCGCACAAAGGCGCCTGACTTTGAGGGGCGCCGTTTCAAGACAGTAAAGTAAATAATACTAAATTTTATAAAATACTCTTATTCGTAAAGTCAATATTACTATAAAACTTACAAATTAACGTGTAGAAATGAATAATATATTTTTTAATTTGTTTGCATTAGAGCTCTTGTTATAAGTAAAATAATTATTGTATCAATCGGTTCGTTATTATTCTAGCATTGTTATATTGAAATAATAACTATGAAAATGTTGATTACAACAATGATTATATTGATTATAACTCAAGAATATTCATTACAAGAATGAATCCCACAATGAATCCAATATTTAAATACTTATTATCATGTTGCAAAGAATTAAATGCATATACAATTCTGAAATCTGTTGTAAAATTGTTGATTACAAACGATTTAGATTATAACCTATCTAGGAAAATATCATCAATATATTAAATCTAGCAGTTTTGAACTTCACCGTTCCTAATATTATAAAATTATTGGGTGTACAATATCAGATGTACAATATTGATGATAATTTTTTTATATTTAAATGGACAAAAAAGTGAATGAAGATTCAAGAAATAAACAAGTAAATAATGTTCTAAATGAATCATGTTTTTAGTGAGTTATTGATCAAGTATGTGATTATGTCGCCTATTTTGTTCTTGTTTTCGATCATGTACGAAACAAGTGAATATCTAGTGTGTCTGTGCTAACCTTGTCACACGGTTGGCGGCACGTGAGCCGAAGACAATTGAATTACGAAATGTATTTAAGGTTACCTCTGGCAAAGCCGTGAGAATTCTAATTTCGTCTTGGAATAATAATGCTCTGCTCGCAATTCTTGTTCGCCTGAAAAAAACATTCAGAATTGCGACGCAAATGGGTGACACTCGACTGTCTAATGTTCCGTAGATCCGTTTTTGCCAAAGAAGTTTTACGGGGAATTAAATTTTTCATGCGGTGCAGTATTCGAGAGTAAATTAAGATATTAATATAATAGAGAGGTAGGGTAGTATACCAGTATTGAATAAATTTTTATTCGATTTCATAGATAGCAATCGATTTTGGGATAATTGCAGAAATTAGTGTAATTTTGTTGGTGGAGATATTCTTGACTCAAGAAAAGTGATATATTGATCCCGAAAACGAATAAAAAAATCTGATGTGGCCAGCACATTACCTTCCGTCAGTTATATGAGGTATTTACGAAACTTCTACCGGAGAACAGTTACCGGTAAACAGCTTTTTATCAGGTTATAGCTACCAGAATCGATATTTTAAGAACGCAAGTGGTAAACAGGGTAGATCCATAACCTATGAAAAACTTTGAAACATGTTAGAAATTTGACGTAGTTAACAAACTGAGCAGAGTCCTATTTTGAACACATTTCCATTTTAACGCGCGCGCTTCGCTTTGCATCACTATCTATTTTTGAGATTAGATTCCTCATGAATCCGGTATAGATGGATCTGGTAGATATTGAACAATTTTCGAATACGGTAAATTTTTACCACTCATGTTTTCGAACACAGTCGCTAGATGCGGTATCTACCGGTAGAATTTTCGTAAATACGTATGTATTTTCTATAAAATCCATACAGAAAGTTCCTTGCAAAAGATTTTAAATTTCTTGTATGTACATTACCTTCGACAGTTGTATGTATTTCGAGCAAAAAGATCCTATATTTCGAGTAAAATTATAACATAAATTTACTACGAATATGTCAATTGCATTTGACACTGACATCTTTCAATCAGAATTTTCTTAATATAGTAGATGTTTCTACCATAGCTGGCTAATTTATGAAATTTAATTTCTTTATAATTTTATAACTCTCTATCCATTTAATATGAAGTTTCAAATGCAGTCAAATCGTATATAGAATACAATGTTCTTTAATATTTATAATAACAATAAATGTAAAAAAATTACATTTTACATCGTTTCTTCAAGAAAAACTGTTAATATCTTCAAATGAGGGTACTTCCGGTTGACCAATTATAACCAAAATCTAATCAGCTCTTCATATGGATGCAACGAAGAGGAATACGAAAGAATTATAATTTTTGGAATTGTAGTATTAGAGTTATCGTAGACGAAAATTTTGTTACACACACACACTGACACACACACACACACACACACACACACACACACACACACACACATACACACATACACATACACATACACATACACACACACACACACATACATACATACAGACATCATCGTAAAAATAGTAAAATCGTATTCTAGGGACCCTAAAACGTGCTTTTTCATCAAAAACTCACCACCGAATTTTTTGACCAAATACAATACCTTCCTTACCTAAAGGTGACGGAAGGTAAAAATATTCAAAACTAGTATACTTACTACAATACACTACCTTACCTTTATACTATATCTTGTATATGTATACTATTATGTATTATTTTATCAAACATACGTTAATATAAAATAAGTATTTTTAATACTTGCTAAAGGTATATTTGAAATTTGAACATGTAGTAATTTCTTATTGAACTTTGTACATAATAATAATGAATTTCACAACTCTTATGTGGAACAAGACACACTGTATTTATATTTGGACAAGCTTTACCTACATTTTAATAGTACAATGAACCTAAACGTCATAAATGATTTCAAATAATTTAAATCACAGACGATGTCGACATTTGTGCGGACACCATATATTTATTTAATTGTAGAATATTCTAGTGCACATTGACTATCTATAACACCCCCGTCCAAATTTAGAAGAACATCGAAATACACTTTGATGTAATTGCAGAACATGTCCCTGTCCCTATTTCTTATCGACGGTTTTCGATGTAAATTTAAATAATTTATTCCATATGCCTATATCAAAAAGTATTCATTTTTAGCGGTGTTAGTTAACAAATATTTTAATGTTCATCTATTGCCGGATAATCGGCATTATAAAACTTACTTACGTTTGAAATATTAGCTGTCCCGTAAATTTTGTATATGGTTGTTTTAAATACGTACATAATTTTGCATGTATAAAATACTGAAATTTTGATGTGTAAATTTTTGTTATAACCGAGTAAACTTTGTTTATAAATGTGTTAAATGAAAATCTAGTACGTATTATTTCAAAAAATGAACATCAGGTTAACTGTCAAACTCCACTTCTTTTTGGTTTACAGATAAACGATGTTCAATTTTTTAATTAATCGCATACTATAGATATACTTTTAAAACGTTACCAAAAACATAAATTGAAATATTTTAGCTTGTTCAATTCTTCTGTTATATAAAGGAAATTTGTGAATAAGATTCAAAATTATTAAGAATTAAGGTAGTAGGTTTGAGGATTTCACCAAACCGATCATCATACAAAATGATAAGCACCCTTCTCTCGAAAAATATGTGTACGGGAACCATAATTTGTATGAAATTTCAGTAGGGCCTTAAGGTACATAAATTTATTTATGTTATTCGTAGCCTCGTGTTCAAAATGACAGGTTGCAAATTAGAAAACCCGATTTCGACCTGATTTCTTATTTTACGAGCTCAAACTCATATTAGTTTGGTCAGTTAACAATTTCAACAAACAAATTATAAAACCTACACAAATAGTGAAAAATTTGTACAACTAATTATATTAGGAATACAATTTTCTGTGAGTATTGTTCCATATGACTTGCAAGGTAGATTTTGTTGTACGCAATGGATTTTTACCACGTTGTTTTTCATTGTGGCAAAAGTAGAGGATCTCGGTAGAAGCTAAACCTGAGCTAGAAGATGACCCTTAATATACCAGTCGAAATATTATCTCCAGTCATTTGGCCCACAGGTTTTTAAAATTATAAGTCTATATTTAAAGTAGACTGAAGAATTTTGTTAAAATTTCTTTCTTACCATTTATGTAGATTTTATAATATTTTGAAAATGTAAACCGGCCGAATTATGATGAATTTGGGCTCTATATTTATTACCAATTACTGGAATACAATTTTAGAATTTGGTCTTGCAACCAAAAATTTAGTAAAAGTCAACAACCAACCATGCCAAATGTGTTTTAACGATTCAATATTGTTCGTGCTGCTCTCTCCGCTGTGAAAAAACCTTCCTGTTTGGGAAAAGTGTTCGGGTCGCGGAAGAAATTACCCAATGAGAAAATAGTCCGTCGCCGCCGGCTCGCGGTGATGAGCCGGACGGCTGTGGTTGACCATTAATCTCTACCGGCCTGAATATCCCAAACCTACTCTAATTTTATTTGTCAAATTAACACGTCAACTTGAGAATATAATTAATGGATTCTGATCGATTTACGTCGGAGAAATTCATCAGGGAATTATAATGCATTGGCCAAATGTTTACATAATTTATCGCCGGGATTAAATTATCAAATAGAGAAGTTGATTCTGTCGAAAGTAATTATGAAAAACGTTAAACAAATAGCTGAAAATATATTGCAAATATAGACGAGTACTTACGTAGAATATTTTTACATGAGAACGTTCTTTGAGCCAAGCTCAATAATTTAGAAAATGGTGGAAGTGTCATATAATGTCAGACCAATCAAAAACGTAGAATAGCATGATTACGCTGCCCTAAGTTATAGTGAATTGGCTTACACAGCAAACTTATAAAGGTTGGGAAGCAAAACTGTATTTGAATATTCCAATAAATCACTTAGTGCAGGTGGTATTACACTTAGGCCCGGTATTTCAGTTTAAGGTTAAACCAAACAATTTTAGGTAACCATTTTTTCCTCCCGCTACCCTTGATAAGGGAGATAAAGGGATCGTGCTAAAAATCGCATATCGAGATGTTGGTAAATTACCACGTTTTAAGGTCTCTAGAATCCAATTTTAACATTTTCACGATGATGTTTGTGTGTATGTGTGTCTGGATCCTCCACTTTAACTCAAATACTATCATTCAAAAATTTTGAAACCTTGTATTTCGAAGTTTTTCTGTAATGGAAAGAGCTCATTAGATTTTGGTGTAAATCGGATAACCGGAAACGGCACTTTACTAGAAGCGCAAAATAGTTTTTCTTCGAAAAATACCTTTAAATGTTATTTTTTCGAGAGTAATACTATTATAAAAATTAAAGATTATTAAATTTTCTATAGATTTGTATTAATACTTTTTCTATATATTTTATATTTAAATACGAATGCCGAGTTAAAATGTCGGTTACAAGTTAAACGGGATCAAGTAACCAAGATTTTAATCCCGTATACTGAAATACCGGGTTGTGGTTCTAAATATTCGAGATTAAATATGTATTCCTCGACTTGATCAAAGTAATACTGGGAAAACTGGGAGAAAAACAGTCTGATGAAAACGTTTGAAAATTGCTTTAATACATAGCCGACGTTTCGGCACCAAATATGCCTTCTTCAGGGAAATGTAAACTTACGAAGTTGAATTTTTTTTTAAATGTTGAATTAGAAAATATTGTCATATATAATATCATAAAAGGTAAATTTTTGCCTGAAAAATTTTCAAATTGTTACGAGAGCCGGTTGCCTAGCAATTTATTGAGTGACATTGACAAAAAAATCACGAGTTGTTAACGAGTGATTTTTGATCAATCTCACGAGATAAATTGGCAACAGGCTTGAGTAAAGCAATAGGAATTTTTTTCCAGGATAAAATTGAACCACGAATTCTGTATTCGGATGACTATTTCCAAAATAAAAATCAGGTATTCATTTATATAACTTTTTTCTTAACAAAATTTTTGTAAGTTTTATTGTGTTTAGTGGTATTATGTTTCAGTTTGCTTTTTCAACGTTTTAAATATATTCCTGTTCGAATCGACTCGTTTTTAATAAAAACTGATAACACTGAAATTGTACAGACTTTGACAGGTATATAAACAATATGTTTCTAAAACGTCAAAAAAATTTCGCTTACCAAAACTCACTTACTTGCAAAAATACGACATCTTATTGGCATAAAGGATGCGATTTTTTTTTGGTAACGGTGTTTTGTCGCAATGAAACTTGGTAACTATGTAGAATTAATGTTCTTCTATTTTTCCTTCATTGTTTTAGTAATTTCTAGTAATTTTAATAACACGTCAATTAAATAATATGACTGTTAAATGTTACTTTGATATTTCAATATAAAAATATCGATAAATGTAAATGGTTGTTGGAAATTGGTAAATTTATTGCACAATTTTAAGATCAATTTATTGAACTTGGCGATGTTCATAAATGTTCTTAAATGTTAAACAGGCTTAAGATTTAAAATGATAAAATACTGGAAAATTATTTCCAATTTCTGAATAGCATATTTCTTTCCCGTAGTGCCCTGTCCATGACAGCTTTGAGAACCGGAGAGGTAACGCTTGTAAACGCCCTCAACGTTACAGACAAAAATCTGCGATAAAAGTAGATTGACACTATAATTAAATTCAAAAAAGTAAAATTTCTTTAAAAATTGTGTCATCTTGAAAATTCTTCTGCAGCTTTTTTGTGGAAATTTTCTTTTCTACTTTACAAAAAACTCCTCATGTTAATTGTGCGTTAATGTCGAATGTTTTCTTACTAAAAGTGTTAGAAACTCGCACTCGACGACGGGAGATATAGATGGGAAATGTGGGCCGATGTACCCAGTATGTTCTACCGTAGAAAGCTGAACCTTTTATTGTTTGTCCAAGTGGTTACGAGATGCAAAGTGAGAAGCATCGAACAACGAACTGTGAATTGGATTGACAGCATTTCAAACGAAGAAATCATATGTGCGAGAGAATCATCACGAAAATATTTCCTGTATGGTTATGGGAATTGAGAATGGTTTCCGAGAAATATGAATCGTTTCTAGCAAGAAATTATAATATCGTTGAGAGCTGAGCGATTATTTTAATGCGGTGTTTTTCAAACTTACACCTACGTACAATAAATATTGTGTTTATGTTTGGTTCTTACTAATATTAAAACTTAAAAACCCCAAAGCAAGTTAAAATTTACGAGAACAGTTTTTATGGTTCCAAACATTATAAACACGAAATGTTGCTAATATACAGGCTGTAAATGAAATAAGTGCATTCAATTTAACCAGTAATGTAACTCGACGAGAGCAACAATATTTCTTAATAACTATTTCTCGAAATCGCATATTTTTTTTAGCATTTTTACCACCCCGTAAATTGACGAGTCGTTCCACGTATTTTTCTAATAATTGAATGCAGTAGCAATAGCTATGAAAATTTTTGTTTTAGCAATTGACAGTTTTGTCAGTTGTTGCAATTATATTTTGGCATTAGTAATAAACTTGTTTATCAGGTAAAATTCTGTCACCTATGGTTTATTTATTTATTGGTATCTTTACATTTTAATTTGTGGTTGATATAAAGACAGTATTATAAAGTTGCCAACGCATTTAGACGGAGCGTTTCCAAATCATACTGTTCCTAATATTCGCACATTTGTTAATCTTGTACATCTTTATCACAATACGAAGTGTCACATATGACAATTTTAAATAAAGCAACAGTTGTATCCATATCATGTGCAAGAAGATTAATGTTTTCAGCAGACTTCGATTTTGGGAATGGCTCAGAATGTTCATTAATGAGACTGAATTTACTTGGGATGGTGTATTTATTATGCACAATACACATTTCAACAGACGAAAATGCTGTAAAAATTTTCATTAAAAATTTTTTGAGCGGGAACAATAAATGGACGACTAATTATTGGTACTCATGTACCTCGTTTAAATGGACAAAAGTTTGTACTTACATTTTTTGAATAACGTATTTAAACTATTATGATTTGTCGACGATAAATAATCATCTCATAACCTAATAACTATGCTTTTGCTCTTCCTCCCCTCGTTCCTCCTTGTCTTCCTCTATTCACAGGTGATTAAAGCCTGGTTTAACACGCAACTTTATAATTTTGTTATCCAAAATTTAAATTTCTTTATTTTAAAAATTTTACTATTACAAATTAATTAATAATAAATGTTATTTCCGTTGATTTGTTTATTAATTACTGTGACTGCAAGTGTAACCGATAATCTAAAAATTTTGAGCTGTTTGTATCCCACTTGAATACGGCCACAGCCATTTGTTCTCAATGGGCGCGCTCCGAAATATGCAGCAAATCTTTAAAGAATTTTAACTCATAATCTAAAAGACTTAGAAAAAAAAATATTAAGAAATATTGTTGCTCTCGTCGAGTTACATTACTGGTTAAATTTAATGCACTTATTTCATTTACACCCTGTATTTAGATGACACTTGTACCATTTCTTCTTTATATAAATATTGTACCATAGATATATTCAATTGTTAATATACTTATCGATAAAGATACCTATATTATTTTGTCTAAAACATAATGATATTAGTTTTTTCTCTTGACGTATCATTAAAGTCTCTAAATATTTCTAATATTGTGCCGTGTATTCTGTTGTTTATTTATTTATTTATTTAATTATTACAATACCTAACAGGCTTACGCCCAGTTCTAAGGTAAGGAAAACAGAACTTGGTAGTAGATTATTAAATATATATTATGCATCAAATAGCAATAGTAGTCGGAGTAATTTTTTTTATATAATTAACATCATGATGGAATAGATCTATATTGTCTTCGAAATGCTTGTAGCATGCTATAAGTTGATGCAACGAAGATTTTTGAAGGGAAATGGTTCGTGCAACATTAAGATGGAATGTGGATTTACTTCTTGCTGATGGTCGAGGGATGTGAAAGCATAATTTGTATATGAAATATGGACAATCAATAGTAGATTTATTATTTTTTGAAGAAAGATTGTTGCATGGATACTTCTTCTGGCATCCAAAAAGTCAATATTAAAAGAATAATAATTGTTCTTGAGGTATTCCTCTGGCGGGATCCCTCAACAATATATGTAGCCCATTTTAAGAATTTGCGTTGAACATTTCTGATGGAGTCAGACTGGTATGTAAAGTTCGGATTCCAGATGACAGAAGCATATTCCAGGTGAGGACGTACTAGGGATACATATAGGAGACGAAGAATAGAAATATCTTTGAATACGTGAGCGTTTCTAATTAAAACCCAAGACATTTGTATGCAACTGCAATAATTTCAATGTGGTGATTTAACCGTAGTTTTGGATCAAAACCCCCATCTTATAGATATTATAACATATATTAATAGTTATCTTCTATCAATTTATTAATTATTAGAACATATGTAATTAATTGTCTAAAATAGATATTAGTTTTGCCTCTTGATGTAGCATTGAAGTTACAAATCCTTCTAATATTGTAAAGTATATTTTGTTGTTAATTTGCCTTATAGACATTATAACAAATATAAATCTACATTACAGATATTAAAACAAATATAAATACTTATTTTCGATTAATTTATTAATTATTTGTACAATTTGTAATCCCTCATTGTAAATAAACAAATCGATTAGGGATCCGACGATCCGAGTTTGAATTCAACGTGTACAAAAGTTATCTTTGTGGTATATTCTCCACATCCGCATAATATTAAATTAGTGTACACAGAGAATATGATTTTATAATTTGTAACACCTGTTCCGTTTACTATTTGAATAAATATTATACTTGTTAATATGTAAGAAATTTCTATTAATTATTATCAGTTATATCGCGTATCTATATCTATTTAAATACTATAAATAGGAACAGTATTGATCTCGCAAGTTTCGCGTATATACTACCATTGAAATCTCCATATACTATAATACTAATTTTCATTTAACGCAATTATACCACAATTATATACAGTTAACTCAATTAATATGTTTGTAAACAATGTAGTATATGAGTAAATGACAGAAATTATAACAATTACAACCAAATTAAAATTATTAATCAAGTTCGTGTTTTGATGTTGCGTTGAGATCTCCGCTTATACAATATACATATTACTGCACTAATTTTGCTGTTTACTAATTATTGTTTACTTTGTCATTTAAATACGGAAATACAATGAATAATATATGTAATTGTATTTATATATTTTAATCCGATAAACATAAAATAGGTATTAGTTTTCTTTATTTCTGTTTTATACGAATATTCTGTCATATATGTTAACATATAGAACAATAATTATTGAAATTAAATAAATATGATATTATAATTTTGATTTACAAATGGCCGTTTTAATACTAAACACTTTTCCGTAGTCGACGACAAAAAATATTATACCCTTGTAAGATTTTTATTAAATATTTAAAAAACGAAGATTGAATTGCATCTTTGAGTATAATTATGTGTTTGTTTATCACACCTTTTATCTATATTTGGGCGTGCCATTAAACTTTAAATAAATATCAATATTTCTGTCATGCAGCCTATATTTGTTTTTTAAACATTGTTACACCTTTTGCGGAAAGCACAGAATCACTACAGTTTTAAAGAGTACAAACTTTAATTAATGATTTTATAATATTAAATTTTTCAGCGATAATTGAAAGATTATTTGAGTCAGAATCGAGTTTGGACCATCCAAACTTTAAGCGATCGATTAGTTTCAATACGTTGAAGTCTACATATAAGCACCCATAATATTGTTTAAAATTTAGACTAAAACTAGTACCTTCAGGCATGCTATTTTTATTAATAATTATTTAATATGTGATTTTAAAACC
Source organism: Harpalus rubripes (assembly GCA_963082715.1). Taxonomy (NCBI): domain Eukaryota; kingdom Metazoa; phylum Arthropoda; class Insecta; order Coleoptera; family Carabidae; genus Harpalus; species Harpalus rubripes. The sequence continues at coordinate 9,877,406 of OY720451.1, forward strand.
TAACTTTAAAGAAATAGCTTTTGCGCATGGTCAACGTGAATTTCGCTTCAAAATCTATTACCAACACAACAATATTCTCGGTTAGCAAATTTCGGTTAAGTTAACCTGGATTTAGATACTGAAATACGAATGCCGAGTTAAAATGTCGGTTACAAGTTAAACGGGATCATGTAACCAAGATTTTAATCCCGTACTGAAATACCGGGTTGTAGTTATAAATATTCGAGATTAAATATGTATAATTGAAAGATTATTTGAGTCAGAATCGAGTTTGGACCATCCAAACTTTAAGCGATCGCTTAGTTACAATACGTTGTTAATTTTATGTCTTGACTTCCTGTTGAAGTCTCCGACGCTTTTAAGAAAATACAGATTTTGCCTGTATTTTTAGAATCGAATTTGCGTCATCCGATTATTTACTTATAATACTTTATCAATTTTGTGTCTTGACGCGCTGTCGAAGTCTCCGACGCATTTAAGGTTGTTTTGTATCTTAACGTCCCGTTGAAGTCTCCACTAAAACACCCTTACAACTTCATATTTCGCATTTAAACTTTGGCGCCGCTTTTTAAAAAACAAAATCCAGCTTACCTTTGTTTACAATCACAATCACTAGGCCACTACACTTTCATACTCCACAGTCCAGAGTCCAATCGTCCGATATCGATAGTCCTGCAGCGTTGTTTTGCTATCCTGCGACAAGCGTCACACACTTCACTCACTGGTGCTCACAACACAGTCCACACCGTGCACCGAGTCCACGGAGAATGACGTTGAGATCGAAGGCAGCCGTGCTTGTGCCGGTGGTGGGGGTAGACGGGTGGGGCGAGCTATTGATGTTTGAATTAGTGTCGTATGTAAGACAAGCATCTCTCGCTTTTTATATGATAAGTTTCAACTCATTGGTGTGCGGTACTGGATGGAATTGGAGTGGGGAGGAGGCTGGACCGTGATGCTGAGCCTGACACTTCCCGAATTGGACTTGAGGGAGTTAGATTTGCGATTTGAGCATGTAAAGGAACTTAACACTTCGAATTTGATCTTCTTTTTAATGTTATATGGTTCTTTTGCAAGCCACTTTTTCGTCTTATCGCAAAGCTGATTTTGATATACCTTTTTACACAAGAGCAGAAATTGATAATTCTCTAAATCTCAAATATTGTAGGAGCATGAGACTGGAAAATTACTCTCATTTTTACCTCTTGCTAAGAGAGATATTGAATTCATGTTAAAAATCGCATATCCAGATTTTAGTGAATAAGCACGTTTTAAGGTCCCGAGAATCCGATAATAACATTTTTACGATGATGTCGGTATGTGTGTGTGGCTGTGTGGATGTTGGATCCACGATTTCTCAAATACTATAAGACTTAAAACATTTTTAACTACGAACTCTATCTAACAATAATGGGAAGAGTTGATTAAGTTTTGGTAACAATTGGACAACCGGAAGTAGTAGTTACAAGAAAAAAATCATCTAAATATTATTTATCGAAAATTTTTGTAAATATTTATATTAAACAACGTTAAATTCTTTATTCGATAAATATAAATTCATTATTATATCTTCTATAGATTTAGAGATAAAGAAATGCATATAAAATAATTTGATGTAAAAAATCTCAGATCAAACTACTTCAAGGCAAGACGTTGACACATAAATGTCACTATCAAAAATATTTGTCTGCCACTGTCAAAAATATTTGTACATCATTATCTCGTGGCCGCGTGCCTGAGTGTCTGGTCGCGAATCTGAGGAACCGGGTTCGATCCCGATCGACGCCAAATATTTCGAATTTTAAATGGCACAAAATTGACCCCTGTGGTACACTCTCCACGCCAGCAATGAGTGCCCGTGAGGTGACGCCTGGTAAACGCACGTACGGTACAAATATGTCATCATCATTACCGATATCTGTATACAAAGCAGATTGGCACACCCAGCAATGGGTAATATGCCATGATGATATATTTATTTATTTATTTATTTATGAAAATAAACAACGCAAAAGAATATACGTATAAATTAGAATATAAAAGAAATTTGCGGAAAAATGACAAATATAAAGAAAAAGAAAAGGAAAGCAGAAAATAGTAATTTACGTTATAAGTCCGGTAAATGAGTTTTTACGGTACGAATAAGATGTTTCCGGACGAGGCGACGAAGGAGCCGAGTCTGGAATTTTGAAATGAGTACCGTGAAAATCATTTAACGGACGTATGACGTACAACATTTTATTTCATATCTGTGTCGCATTTTTGGATGAAAGTTTGCTTTATTTCAACCTTTCTTTTTCTCTTTAAAAACAATCATGTCGTCTGGGTCTTAATAAAAATAAAATAGTCATGATACCATAGCAACCAATTTTGTTTTGTTGATATTTCTAACAACGTTTTGCAACGTTTTCAAAAATGAATATGGAAAATGATATTCCGGATCAAATTTTATTAAAATCTGCGGAAGCAAAGGGAAATTTGATCCCCAAAAAATCCGCAGATAGATATAATAACGAATATCGGCTTTTCATGGAATGGAAAAAAGAAAATCAAGTAAGAAACATAACAGAGGATGTTCTATTCCATCACGTAGTTCATTATAAATTATCATAATAAGAAATTGGTTGCTTAGCAACGATACAGTACGGTAAAGAATAATAATACCGTAAAGTCTCATTTACCGGACTGAAATCACAATTGTAAACATGGAAATGCGACACAGTATGAAATAAAGAAAATTTCAGAATATTGAATATAAAGAAAATGTATGTATTGTACATAATTTATATTAAAATATCCCAAAGATTTTGCAAATATATGTGAGAATTATTTTGTAACGAGGTCATGAATATATGTATTTGTAATTAAAAATATTTTTCGTTTTATGCGTACAACCAGGTAAAATATCTGGCGAGAGGTTACGCATTGGCCACATCCGATTTTTTTCAATGTTATATGGTTCTTTTGTCAGCCACTTTTTCGTCTTATTGCAAATCTGATTTTGATATACCTTTTAACAAATTTGATACATCAAGAGTAGAAATTGATAATACGCTAAATCTCAAATATTGTAGGAGCATGAGACTGGAAAATTGCTCTCATTTTTAATGTTATTATGTAGGTCTTTTGCAAAAGCAGATATTCCACTTTTCGTCTTCTCACATAGCAGATTTCAAAATTTTGAAATTAAAAATAGAAATTAATAAATATATAAAGCAAAAAGGTTGTACGAGTATGTGAAGGAATTTAAGACATGAAAATTGCTCTTCTCTTCAGTGATTTATGGTTTTTTGGCAACAGCAGATATGACAATTTTTCAAATATTTTAGATCAAATTTGTTGCTTTCTAGTAAATTTTGACATTTATTGATCGTAGAAATTGTTAAATCGATAAAACACAAAGGTTATAGAAGCATGCGAAATAACTTAAGACATGAAACATAGCTGCTCTTTTCAATTTTTTATATGATTCTTTGCAAAAGCTGATATGCCACTTTTTTGTTTTATAACCAGATTTTGAAATTTCTTTCAACAAATTTTAACATTTATTAAAAGTAGAAAAACCTTATTGATAAATCTTTAAAGCACAAATTTGTATCAGAATCACACTAGTATTGAGAATAATTTTAAATAAATGTGCGTCATCTATTTTTGTTAGTATAAAAAAATTTGTTTATTATTTACAGATTCACAGATCTGTAAGACTTATAAGAATATCTACGACCATAGTTTGCAAAAGTTAAGTTAGAACCTACTTAAATAAACAATTTTTAAATGTAAATAAGTAGGTATGGAATTACCAGAGAGCATTTGCGAATCATGATTAACAATTTGACAGTTTTTAAGTCAGCCTAATATTAATTTAACAGTTTTTATGTACTCCAGTTTGACAGCTTTGACAATTTTTAAGTTTCCAGAAATAAATTTGACAAATTTGACTCTTTTTAAGTCTTCCAGAATTAAGTTTGAAAGCATTCCAAAAGAACATTGGTTTAGAGCTTTTAAGACGTGGAAGAAAAGAATGGTGAAGTGTATTATTGTTGAAACTTTGAATATAATTAAAATAAAATTCTAAAAATAAAACACAATACATGTGTTTTATTGTCAATAATTCTATCGTGACCCTCGTATATCCTACGAAGAGAAATGATGCCAGAAATGTCGAAAACAATTTCCGTGTTCAAAGTATTGCTCCAGTGTTAAAATGATTTAAACTGTAAAATTGTTAAAAGTGATAAGTTTATATTGTTCGTCAATGTTCTATGTCCCAAAGTTGTTTTTCGTTTGCCGAAAGTGATATATTTGTTTATGCCTTAGAACCACGGATTTCTTTTGAGACTTCATATTTGTTTTATATAATTTCCATATTTTGCACGTTAGCAAATTCCGCGTGAAGGAAATATACGGTACCAAATAGCTGTTCTGTGTATTGCTGTTTTGTTTATTTGGGTCCCCATATCTTCTTTGAATAATTTCCGTTTTTCCCAAATTTGCAAATTTTGTTCTTGTTTACCAATAGTTTTAAAGATTTTATCTTTGAAATAATGAAAATACTTTTAGTTTTATTTGCGGAATATTGGTTGTCGTACACCTGTTATTTACCTTCGGAATTGTACTGGAATATCAACGAATTATGACAAAATTTATTAAATATTTATCTTAGCTAACTATGAGCTGTTTTGAATGTAAATAAATAAGCATTTTCTAAATAAACTACCCTATTATAATATGTATCTTTACCAAGAATTGAAATCTCTTTGAATTTTCTTGAACAGAAATTAACTACAAAAAAATTGGTGAGGCCAACACACTATCTCCCGTCGTTGAAAAAAATCCACAAAAATTTTTAAAAATATTTTTTTGTCGACTCTAATAAAAAATTGAATTTTTCGTTCGCAAAAGCGGCTAAAATCTGGTGTGGCTAACACAAAACCTCCCGCCATGTACCGCCCGAGTCACAAAAAAGATTAAGCTAATCCTTATTTTTGGATTAGCGAATTTTACTCTAATTTTAGCAGTTTATTTCTTAAAATATAGTCTAATCTAATCCAAGTAACTACTTTTTTTGATAATAAAATGAAGATTAAATTTTAAACATTTGGATAGAATAGAATTCACTAATCCAAAAATGAGAACTAGTTTAAACTTTTTGCGAATCGTTAATTTTTATTAATCTAAATATATACCTACCTACATATTTACTTATGATGGAAACTGTATTGATTACCTTTCCTATTGTTCTATTTACTTTTTTCTTTTTAAAACCTTACTATTATTAATTTAGAATTAGTTCTTTGACAGTGACACTTATCTGTCAGTTACATACATTTGAATAATTGCGTAACCAAGAAGTTTTGTTTGTTTAAAGCGGGATTTAAAATATAGATAATTTTAAAACATTTAAAGTTATTTTTCGAAGAAAAACTATTTTGAGCTTCAAGTAAAGTACCATTTCCTGTTATCCGATTTACACCAAAATCTAATAGAAAAAGTTTGAAATACAAGGTTTCAAAATGTTCTGAATGAAACTATTTGAGTTAGAGTGGAGGATCCACTCATACACACACACACACACACACACACACACACACACACACACATACACACACATACACACACACACACGCACGCACGCATTCACACATACACACAACATTATCGTGAAAATGTTAAAATTGGATTCTAGAGACCTTAAAAGGTGCTCATTTACCAAAATCTCGATATGCGATTTTTAGCACGATCCCTATACCTCCCTTACCAAGGGTAGCGGGAGGTAAAAATAATAAGAATAAATTAACCTGCTTGATTTTGTTATCGATTCATGTGCAGAATTTTATCTCTACAACCTTTATTTGAATCTTTTTTTACCTCAAATAATTAGGGAAATAAGAAATTACGAAAGTATTATTTATTATTATTATGTTAAAGAAGTGTGTTTCAGTCACCATCCTATATGGTCTGAGACTAAGCTATTAGCATAATTTCTGTGTACATCAAATAATTTTGTGAACTAATCATTTTGAAAATAAAATTGTTATTAAAAGCATTTTAAAAACAACTTTAATCAGAATCAATATTTGAGAGTATTCTTTGTAGAAATTATTACTATGTAGCTTTTATAATATTTTGTTGAACATTGTAAAGAATGTAAATGAAAGTGCACATAGATGTAGAAATAATCTGCATTGAAATACCGATTACATGCAAATAGATAAAAAAATAAAATTACCTACATTAAAATACAATCTTTCAAACGGTTTTAAAGTCCTGATATAAGTTTCACATAAACATAAATGAATAAAATTTTAAAAATTTTAAAATTCATGTTCTAAAGTTTCTTATAATTTACTAATTCAATAACATAGTGTATAAATTTTGTAATACTGTGAGAATTTTATGTAAATTACACTGAAATTAATTTATTTCTGTTAACCTGTCCTTAAAATTATTTTCTTGTCAGTGTTAATTCCGTAATTGTTTTCAAAGTTCTATTATTTCAGTAAATGCTGTGAAAAGTATTGTAACGTCAAAGTCAAGTTGCCGAAATATTTTCAATGGGCAGTTTACATAGCGTGTCAAATTAACATACAATTATGTTTGTTTAGTAGCACATATTGTTATGTAACAATGATACAACTATTACAAGATTTGTTCTTATAGAACTGTATTAGGTTGTTGAAATTGTAGAAATAGGTTACGATGTTGTGTTGCGAATTCATTTTTAAAGAAAAAGATGTAAGAATGAAGTAGATTTCAACGATGCGGCGAGATACAGTACCGTTTATACTTGGAGACTTTAACGATAGATGAGAAACGATAATATAAAATTTACATAAAACTAGGTATTTTAGTTTTGAAATTTAACACCAGGTCCGTTTTTTTTTTTATAAATTAGAAAATGATTATTATTTATACTTGTATTGTGTTTGGTCGAGAATCTGGTGATCCGGTTCTATGCCGTCAGAGGCTAAAATTGTTTCAGATATTAAATGGCGCAAGAGCAGAGATGGGCCCTTACGCGTTGACATTAGTTGTCTACACCTACGTGTCGACAATGTGTAGACAATAAATTTATACGTAAACAATGTAGACAATATGATAAAAGATTGATTGAACACTGAAGTAAGGTTATGTTCGATCCAGTGTTACCATATTAGAGATTTTATCCCTAAAACTAAGGATATTTGCACCATTTGAAGATTTGGTGATTTTATTTTTATTTTAGGGAAATTTTTGTGGTTATATTTTAAAGTTGTCAGAGATTTTTCTCACATTTTACGTCTATTATATTTAGAAACAAACGCCATAGATCTCAGTTGTTCTTATTACGCGTAGATCCCCATTGCGCATATCTTCTATCTTTTTAAATTGAAAAGGTCTATTGCATTCCTACACTTCTGTCATTCGCTACGTCATCTACAATTGTTACCAGAGGAAATGTCTTTTTTAATTAATGTAATATTTTACGGTTAATATTTTCAAATTTTATTATCTACGTTGTCTATACTTCGGAATATACCTACGTCTACGTCATTGTCGACACGTTAACTATTGCGTTGTCGACGCGAAGTGGTCTACACACCCATCCCAGCACAAAAGTGATTCCTGTAGTGCACTCTTCACGCCAGCAATAAGTGCCCCGGCAAATGCCCACACGGTACGAATATGCATTTGCTATGTTTTTAATTTTTTTTTTGTTCATACTGCCAGCTTCTATTTGTTTCCTATATTAGGCTATTTGTATATCTAGTTCTTGACTCGTGATAATTCTTGTTTTCATTTTTTATAGGTAAGTGTTGAGATGATCAGTTTATGTAACTCCAATTATTAGCGAAGTCTACTGTTTGCGAACAAAATGAAATTAACATCTACGTCAAAATATTACGGCTTATGTGTCTGATCGCGAATCTGGTGAATCGGATTTTTTGATCGACGCCAAAGAAATATTTTAAATTTTAAATGGCACAAAAGTGACCCTCGTAGTACACTCTCAACGCTAGCAATGAGTGCCCATGAGGTGACGCATGTACGGTAAATATATATCATCATTATTTCTGAATCTGTGTAGCAGACTAGCACACCTAGAAATGGGTATACTGAGATTATTTTTACCATCCGTCACCTTTAGATAAGGAAGATATTGTCTTTGGTAAAAAAATTCGGTGGTTAGTTTTTGATAAATCAGCACGTTTTAGAATAAGATTTTACAATTTTGTGTGTGTGTGTGTGTGTGTGTGTGTGTGTGTGTGTGTGTGTGTGTGTGTGTGTGTGTGTGTGTGTGTGTGACGATTTTTTCGGATCCGATAACTCAAATACTACAATTCAAAAAATTATAATTCTTTCGTATTCCTTTTCTTTACATCCATGTGAGGAGATAATTAGATTTTGGTTGTTATTGCTTAACCGGAAGTACCCTAATTTTAAGATTTTAACAGTTTTTCTTGAAAATTCTCTATACGATTTGATTACATTTTATACTTCATATTCAATGGATATAGAGTTATAAAGAGGATAAAAATGTTCCACCAAGTGCCGACAACATCCACAATTAACAAAATTATAACGAAATTAAATTTCATAATGCAGCTAGCTATGCTATAACCATGGAAACCGCTACTATATTAAGAAAATGTTGATTGACAGATGTCAGTGTCAAGTGCAATTGACATGTTTGTGTTATATTATATTTTACTGGAAATATAGAAGCTCTTAGATACATAAAACTTTCTGTATGGAATTTGTACAAAATACACAGAAATGACAGAAGGTAATGAGCTTGAAATATGGAATCTTGTGCAAGAAACCTTCTGTATGGAATTTGTACAAAATATGTGGAACTGACGGAAGGTAATGTGCTGGCCAAATCAGATTTTTTAAAATTTATTTAAATTTAAAAAAGAAAGAGTACAGTATCACATTTTTATTAAATTATCTGACAGTATCAGAACATCGAACAAAATAAAACTAAAAATCCATTCTTGTTCTGAGGCTCAATTATGAGTAACTATCTGGTATGCTATTGTTGTGTTAATTAGCGTTAGATCCGTGGTATATAATTAGATTGTGTAGAACAGTAGCCGATGCATCGGGCACAGTTGCCGTCAAGTCTTCTGGGCTTCTGAAGCACGCGCGTTCACTTGTCTTCCACCAGACGGATTATTAATTAATGCGTTAACATCACAAACATCACTCTGTAATTTTCTTTACATATCCGATATGTAATTAGAGTATTTGAAAAGGAAATAATAAGGCAGAGGATGTAGAATGATTGTTATATAATTTTTTTCATACAAAAGAATACCAGAGAAACGGAAAGTGCTTCATTTGAAATAATTTTTATTTAACAAGTGCAAAAAGTATGTATTTCTCACAAAAGGCAAGCAATGTACAGCATGGGAAATAGTCACAGTTAGGTAATATTATTATGAATAAATTTAATGTGCTTTTTTTGGTTTTACTCATGAACTGTGATTAGTGATGCACGCGAGGCGAGGCGAGACGAGAAATATAAAATATCGATGTTGTCTCGTTTTCGGATCTGTAATATCGATCTCGCACATTCTTTTGGGTCTCGTCTCGTTCTCGCATGAAAGTCTCCCTATAAAAATAAGCGCTTGTACACTACGTATTTACGTAACAGTTTAACTACAAGAGACAAGTTCGCACTAATCGCACCGTCTTCCGTGTATTTGCAGTCGTATAAGTATAAATATAATAAATTTCTAGAAAAAAATAATACAAAAAATCTGATGTGGCCAGCACATTACCTTCCGTCAGTTCTATTTATTTTATACAAATTCCATACAGACAGTTTCTTGTGACAGGTTCTATATGTCCAGTACATTACCTTCCCTCAGTTCTATATATTTTGTACAAATTCCATACAGAAAGTTTCTTAGAATTGATTCTATATTTGCAGAAAAATTATAACACAAACATACTATGTCAATCGCACTTGACATTGACATCTATTTATCAGAATTTATTAAATTATATTAGCTATTTCCAATATTATTGCATATAGTTGGCTGCTTTATGAAATTTAATTTCTTTATAATTTTTAAACAATATCCACTGAATATGAAGTATAAAATGTAATTAAATCGTATAGAGAAGAAAATATTCTTTAATATTTATAATAACATTAAATGCGAAAAAATGATATTTAACAGTGTTTTTTCAAGAAAAACTGTTAAAATCTTCAAATGAGGGTACTTCCTGTCGACCAATTTTTAGAATTTAATGTTGGAGTTATCCACGGAGCAAACATCGTCACACACACACACACACACACACACACACACACACACACACACACTCACACACACACACATACACGCACACACATACACGCACACACATACACGCACACACACACGCACGCACGCACACACACACACACACACACACTCACACACACACACAGACACACAAAAACACAGACATACATACAGACATCATCGCAAAAATACCTAGTAAAGGTAAAAATCATATAGAATAAATTATAATTAGTTTTTTTATATGGTTCTTAAACCTTCAAAAGAAGCCGAAGTCGGACGCATGCCTAACGGTATTCAAAAATTTACCTTTTTGCAATTTTTTTAAAGTATCATAAAACTAAGTCTCCCATTTTAGTGCCCTACTTGTAATGAATTTTTTAGAAAGTAAAACAGCTATATCACCCCTGCTTCAAAGCTGCCGACCGATTGACCTAAATAAATATTGAGAACCGTTTTTTAGGGATGCAAATAAAAGTAAAACTTTTACAACTTTTACCGTTAGTGTCTGTCTCTTCCCAAAACTGCATTTTCAAATTCATTATGCGATATCCGACATAACTGTTGGGATAATGGGTTTCGCTTAGGGGAATTCCGAAGATAATTTGAATTTTTGAGCATGCGATTAGCGCGTAGCTAAATAGATCAATTATTGCTTCAATTAAGCAGTACTTAATTACCAAATTTCTCTTCATTCACAGGAAGACTACGTGCAATGTCTGACGTATTGGATTTGAAAATTATCTTAATAGGTAATTCATATCTGGCGGTGCCTGAAGACATCATTTAATATATCACGAGTCATGTATTATTAATTTTTTTTTTTGAAAACTTTGATTATAATAATAATTAATTTTAAACTTAATAATTAAATCTGATTTTTTATAAGTATTCAGTCCGCTGCTTTCGTTTCTAAGGTGAAAATTTAATAAATAAACGAAAAAAATAAGTTACTGTCAGTTTTGAATTTCTGGTGTGTGCGTTTCTGTTTATTTGCATTTTCTGGGATTAATATATCTAATGTAAAAAATCTGATGTGGCCAACACAATATCTCCCGCCATTTAATTTTTATAAATTCGAAAATACATACTTACATATTTACTTATGCTTTAAACTGTATTAAGTACCATTCGATATAACTATGGTTCTGTTTACTATTTTCTTTTTAAAATGTTACTATTATTAATTGAAATGATTAGTTCTTTGACAGTGACATTTATCTGTCAGTTCTATACATTTGAGATATGAATTGTGTAACGTGTGCAACCAAGTAGTTGTTTGTTTAAATTACAGATAATTTCATAAATTTATCCATTAAATATATAGAAAAAGTATTAATGCAAATCTGTAGAAAATTTAATAATCTTTAATTTTTATAATCACATAAATCACGACGATGTCTGTGTGTATGTGTGTCTGTGTGTATGTGTGTGTAAGTATGTGTGGATCCCCTACTCTAACTCAAATACTATCATTCAGAAAATTTTGAAACCTTGTATTTCGAACTTTTTCTGTAATGGAAAGAACCCATTAGATTTTGGTATAAATCGGATAACCGGAAATGGCACTTTACTAGAAGCTCAAAATAGTTTTTCTTCGAAAAATACCTTTAAATGTTATTTTTTCAACATTAATGTTATTATAAAAATTAAAGATTATTAAATTTTCTACAAATTTGAATTAATACTTTTTCTATATATTTTATGGACAAATTTATAAAATTATCTATAATTTAAATCCCGGAGCTCTCGCTTTAAACAAACAAAACTCCTTGGTTGCGCAGTTTTCAAATGTATGTAACTGACAGGTAAATGTCACTGTCAAATAACTAATTTCAAATTAATAATAATAACGTTTTAAAAAGAAAAAAGTAAAGAGAACAATAGGAAAGGAAATTAATACAGTTTCCAGCATATGTAAATATGCAGGTATGTATTTAGATTAATAAAAATTAATGATTCGCAAAAAAGTTTAAGCTAATTCTCAGTTTTGGATTAGTGAATTCTATTTTATCCCGGTATTTAAAATTTAATCTTCATTTTATTATCAAAAAATCTGATGTGGCCAGCACATTACCTTCCGTCAGTTCTATGTATTTTATACAAATTTCATACGGAAAGTTCCTTGCTAAATTAAATATTCTATTTCTTGTACATTACCTTCCGGCAGCTGCATGTATTTTATGCAAATTTCATACAGAAAATTTATGTCTTAAATTATTATTTTGTGACGTTTTCTATATACAGTGTAATGTATCTGCAGAAATAAATGATTTATTATTATTATTTCTTGTACATTACCTTAAAGCAGTTGTATGTATTTTATACAAATTTCATACAGAAAGCAAGAGATCCTATATTTCCAATAAAATTATAAGACAAACACACTATGTCAATTTCACTTGACACTGACATCTTTCAATCAGAATTTTCTTAATATAGTAGCTGTTTTCATAGCTATAGCTACTTTATGAAATTTAATTTCTTTACAATTTTTTAACTCTATATCCATTTAATATTAAGTATAAAATGCAGTCAAATCGTATAGAGAATAAAATATTCTTTAATATTTGTAATAACATTAAATCTGAAAAAATGATATTTAACATAGTTTTTTGAAGAAAAACTGTTAAAATCTTCAAATGATGGTACTTCCGGTTGACCAATTGTAACCAAAATCTAATCAGCTCTTCATATGGATGTAACGAAGAAGTATACGAAAAAAATATAATTTTTGAAACTGTAGTATTAGAGTTATCGCAGACGAAAATTTTGTTACACACACACACACACACACACACACACATCCACACACACACACACACACACATACAGACATCATCGTAAAAATAGTAAATTCGTATTCTAGGGGCCCTAAAACGTGCTTATTGATTAAAAACTCATCATCGAATTTTTTGACCAAAGACAATACCTTCCTTACCTAAAGGTGACGGAAGGTAAAAAGGTAGTTACTTGGATTAGATTAGATTATATTTTAAGAAATAAACTGCCATAATTGGAGTAAAATTCGCTAATCCAAAAATAAGGATTAGCTTTATCTTTTTTGTGACTCGGACGGTACATGGCGGGAGGTATTGTGTTGGCCACACCAGATTTTGGCCGCTTTTGCGAACGAAAAATTCAATTTTTTGGTAGGGTCGATTAAAAAAATATTTTTAAAAATTTTAGACGATTTTTTCAACCGTTTTTACACGTGTCCATAAACATCCAAGACTTATATTCTTGTTTGACAAAATTATGTACGTTTGGTCTTTAATCCAAAATTGAAAATATCTATTTTTTGCCCCGGTAGTAGCAAAACTATCATGTAATTGTTCAGTTTTAATGGTGCTCTAAATCTTATAGAATGTATGTAAAACAAAAATTATTGCCAGATTTATTACTCGATTAACTATATGTAGGGGTAGTTCAACCATCGGTTAAGCGTTGTACACCCTGTATATGTATTTGTTTATAAAGAATACTTGTAGTACAAAATTGTCGAATGAATAATGCAAGTGTAATTCTTGGTGTATATGTGAAGATTTCAACACAGCGTTGAGCAAGTACTCGTGTTACAATAAGCTTTTAACTTCATAGATGGCACTGGCAGTCAATTTCGTTAACTTTACTATCTTTATCGCTACTTTATAAGCAATTTTTATAAATAAAATTGATTTTAATAGCTTATCTCAGGAATATTACATAATTTGCAATAAAAATTCGGGGTAATAAATGTCATAGTTGTGCAAACATTATTTAATTTAGACGTGTTCAAAAAGCAATAAAACGCAGATGTAAAACAAATAAAATTCGTGAAAAATCAGATTCATTTTATTAATAAATCAATTATTTTACGGAGAAAAGCAATCGTAAAGAAAGATAACAGAGTTTATTAATTCAGTTGTATGCAAAAATGACATTTTTCTACAATTCAAATTTTTTTAGTGGCCTTATAATTTTTCAAACACAGATGTATTAAAACATTCAATGCTTGTCATAAAGTTATAAGTTTGTCATTTTCATATATTTTTTTTTGTATTTCTATTCTATACTAATATGGAAAGGATACATTACATTTTAGTAGAAATTGAATAATTGGAAGTGGCAATTTATTTAAAGCCCTAAATAGTTTTTCATAAGAAAAAACCTATAAATACAAATAGATTTTTTTTGATGTTATAAAAATAGCTTTGTGGCTGCACCGAGAAATAAAAGATAATTACGTGAATTGTAAATTTATTTGTTACAAATAAATCCTAAGCTTGAATAGATCCAAATATATCTACAATTGAAACAATGTAATAATTTATTTGAAGCATTTATTTGTTTCAAATACATATATATATATATATATATATATATATATATATATATATATATATATATATATATATCTTCTATTTCATGAGAACTATGCATCTATTCACGTTAAAAAATATTTTAATTGCGCTAAATTTATTTCATTATTATTGGATATATTATAATTTATTTGAACCAAATTTAAATACCTACCTCTCATAACCTGTCCACTCTAAATAGACTAAAATTGTAGGAAAATAATTAAATAAAGACTAGTACATTTAATTTATTTGTACACCATATTTTTATTAACACACAAATTACATCCTTAAGTGTATTAATGTACTTATAATAAAAAATTATAAATACACAATCTGTACAGGTATGTACCGATGCATGTGCCTTGGCATAAAAGATATACTAAAAATGCAAAGCAAATATCCAAAACTCTACTCAAGTGGTATATTTTTCACTATTTCGTCACCCATATTCACTACTTTTTAGCACACGAATGAAAAACAAATCACCAGAAATGAACACTGTCAGAAATGAGTACCACCATAAACAAGATACAACGTACAACAAATGAACAAGTCCATACAAGTTATTTCACTTAAAATCGTCATTTGAGAAATAGATCATTGTTCACTCAATGGAAATATCATTTTGCCACAAATAATATTTATTTGACAAATAAATATAGATTCATACAAAAAACTATTTTTGATTGTAATTAATATAAAGTTTACACAAATATATTATGAAATTAATTCTAAACAATTACGTATTTGTAAGAAACAAATAAATATTTCAGAAAATTATTTATTTATTAAAAATCTCAATTTAAAATACTAAACATAAATATATTAGGTTGAAAAAAATATTCGGAACTGCAGTCAATTATTTCTTTATTTTCAACTACGCCGACGTTTCGATAGTACAACTATCTTCTTCAGGGCTCTATAAATATATTTCACATATACAGAGTACTATTTTAAAACCAACAAAAACCAAAATACTTACAGTTGAAGTCATGTATAAATATTGATAAAATTGAAAATAAAGAAATAATTGACTGCAGTTCCGAATATTTTTTTCAACCTTCATATCCCATCAGTCTACTATCAACAACCTTTTCATCTCTATCACCGGACTACTCTAACTTTGACATAATGGACTTCATTCAACAGGTATTTTTGACGTATGGAGCAGAGTGTAAATATCATCTTAAAAAACTACTAGATACCAACAACAGAATCACAACATTAAAAATATGATGTGGCCAACACATAACCTCTCGCCAGATATTTTACCTGGTTGTATGCATAAAACGAAAAATATTTTTAAATACAAATACATATATTCATGTCTCACTACAAAATAATTCTCACATATATTTGCAAAATCTATGGGTTATTTTAAAATAAATTATGTACAATACATACATTTTCTTTATATTCAATATCCTGAAATTTTCTTTTTCTACTTTCCTTTTCTTTTTCTTTATATTCGTCATTTTTTCGCAAATTCCTTTTATATTCTTTTTTACGTATATTCTTTTGCGTTGTTGACTTTTTTTTATTTTCATAATCTTCATAATAATGTATAAATATTTTTGACAGAGGCATACAAATATTTTTGACAGTGACATTTATGTGTCAATTACAAACATTTGAATTTCTTGCCTTGTAGTAGTTTCATCTGAGGTTTTTTACATCAAATTATTTTATATGCATTTCTTTATCTCTAAATCTATAGAAGATATAATAATGAATTTATATTTATCGAATAAAGAATTTAACGTTCTTTAATATAAGTATTTACATAAATTTTCGATAAATAATATTTAGATGATTTTTTTCTTGTAACTACTACTTCCGGTTATCCAATTGTTACCAAAACTGACTGGACTCTTCCCATTATTATTAGATTGAGGAATCCGTAGTTAAAAATGTCTTAAGTCTTATAGTATTTGAGATATAGTGAATCCAACATCCACACACACACACACACACACACACACACACACATCCACACACACACACACACACACACACACACACACACACACATACGGACATCATCGTAAAAATGTTATAATCGGATTCTAGGGACCTTAAAACGTGCTTATTCATTAAAATCTGGATATGCGATTTTTAGCATGAATACAATACCTCTCTTAACGAGAGGTAAAAAACCAACGAATTTTCTTACTTACTTGCCGATCAAACAATTTAATACCTAATCATATAGTTAATAACATAAAATGTCAACACACATCATTAATAAACAATAATCCATATAAATCACATATTAACAGCATATTCAACAACTTCCAAAACCAAATACTGAACACAGAAATAAAAATTACATGTTGGAGAATTCAGAAATTAACGGATACATATAATTATCATTTAAATATTCTGGAACAGAATTTAAATGAGACCCATATACAAGTTCTTTTTAATATTTTACACAAATATTTCACATCATTAAATAAAAAACTAAAAGAAAAACATAAGGGAAAAATTAGATCTTTAAAAACAACCCAATATACGTCAAATGAAGATAATATTGAAGAAAAAGAAAAATGGTTTTTAAATTTAACAAAACACAGATTTCCTGAAGAGGTACAATATTTATTATCTCTAGGTCCCAAATTTAGTGTTCCAATAGAAAATCACGAAGTTCCTATATTTAAAATTATTGCAGATGCTGAATTTGCATTATCTCACACAACCGATAATGACACAAAAAATGAGTTTAGAGCAGAAATAACTAATATATTGACAAATTATCTAAATAAAGACAAACATCTAAATCCACAAGAAAAAATAACTACAAAAACATATAATAAAACTAAAAAATTCTTAAAAAATAAAGATGATATACTAATAGTTAAAACGGATAAAATGAAAAAAACCGTAGCTATAAATAAAAATGAATATAATAATAAAATGAATGATCTACTTAATGACAATAATACATACCTAACATTAAACAATGATCCTACTAAAAAAATACAAAATAAGAACAATAACCTGATTAAAAAATTATCTACCAACGATTATATTGATGATGCTACAAAAAAACAATTAATTACGGAAAATGGTGTACCTCCAAAAATATATGGACTAATAAAAGATCATAAAGATGGCTGCCCACTAAGACCAATTGTATCAGGAATTAATTCACCCACATATAAACTGGCAAAATTTTTTAGTGAAACATTAAAACACCTAGAAAATGATGAATACATGGTAACAAACTCTTTTCATTTTAAAGAGATGATAAAAAACATAAAAATTCCAGAGAATCATATACTTATCTCCTTAGATGTTGTATCACTTTTTACAAACATACCTCTAGATTTAATTATAACTACTATAAAAGAAAAATGGAATATACTAAAAGAAAGGACAAAAATTCAACTACAAGAATTTCTTGAATTAATAGAATTTTGGTATAACAGTAGTTATTTCTCGTATAATAATCGTTTCCATCAACAAATTTCTGGAACCAGTATGGGGAGCCCATTTTCACCTATTATAGCAAATCTCATAATGGATCATATACTGTCATCTATTCTTCCAAAACTTCCCTGCGAAATTGTTTTCATTAAAAAATACGTAGACGATATTATCACCATTGTACCATCAGAACACATAGACAACATACTTCGCATCTTTAATAATTTTCATCACAATATACAATTCACAGTAGAAACTGAAAAAAGAAATAAAATAGCTTTTTTGGATATGCTATTAATTCATAACAATAACAATACAATAAGTACAAAATGGTATCAGAAAACATGTGCAACAACTCGATGTTTGAACTTCAAATCATACCATCCAATACACCAAAAAATCAACATAATAATAAACTTAAAAAACAGAGCATTTACACTTACAGACAGGGAGTACCATCCAGAAATAAAAAATAAAATAAAAAACATATTAAAAAATCTGATGTGGCCAGCACATTACCTTCCGTCAGTTCTATGTATTTTGTACAAATTTCATACAGAAAGTTCCTTGCTAAAGATTATATTTCTTGTACTTTACCTTCCGGGAGTTGCATGTATTTTATGCAAATTCCATACAGAAAATTTATAGGAAAAGATCCTATGTTTCCAGTAAAATTATAAGACAAACATACTATAGGGCGCGAGCAAACACGTGACTCGAGGGACCTTGACGTGCTTAGAATCAGCTGATTTGTGTGCGCATGTCATTTTAACAAGAACATTGTCAATTTAACAAGACCAATGTTTTGACTTATTTTGATTTTGAATTGCTAAAATGTTAATATTTTATAATTGTTAGGCAGTAAAACACATTAAATTAAAAATAATAACATCTTAGCAGTTAAAAATCAAAATATGTCAATACATTGATCTTGTCAACATGACATTGTTCTTGTCAAAATGACATGCGCACACAAATCTGCTGATTCTAAACACGTCAAGGTCCCTTGAGTCACGTGTCTGCTCGCGACCTATAGGTACGTTCTATCGGTGTCAGAAATCTTACTACTTCTTCTAGTAGAACCTCAATGATCGTTCTTTTGCGTCAAAAAAATCTGAATATTCCTACGAATCATTCCAACTTCACAGCTGGAAGCGCTAGTTGGAAGATATATAGATTGGAGATGTCAATGTTCAGATTAGACTGTGCTGAAAGAAATACCTCCTTTACATTTTTATTATTTAATATATTTTTATATATTTATAAACTCTGTAATATTTGCATAACAACATTTTGAAGATCCAAAATAAACATACAAAGTTATCTTTAGTTGTTAACTAACAATAACACATAAACACTCCCATTGTTCTATCGTATTTATTTTTTACTTGACAGTTATTTGCCACTGAGCGTTCTATTGCTTTAAGAATATTCTTATTCTAGTAGAAATATTTCTAACACCGATAGAATGTACCTTATGTCAATTTCACTTGACACTGACATCTTTCAATTCAATCAAAATTTTCTTAATATAGTAGCTGTTTCCATAGCTATGGCTACTTTATGAAATTTAATTTCTTTATAATTTTTTAACTCTATATCCATTTAATATTAAGTATTAAATGCAGTCAAATCGTATAGAGAATAAAATATTCTTTAATATTTATAATAACATTAAATGTGAAAAAATCATATTTAACATAGTTTTTTCAAGAAAAACTGTTAAAATCTTCAAATGAGGGTACTTCCGGTTGTCCAATTCTAACCAAAATCTAATCAGCTCTTTACATGGATGTAACGAAGACAAATACGAAAGAATTATAATTTTTAGAATTGTAGTATGGAAGTTATCGTAGACGAAAATTTTGTTACACACACACACACACACACACACACAGACACACATACATACATACACACACACACACATACAGACATCATCGTAAAAATAGTAAAATCGTATTCTAGGGACCCTAAAACGTGCTTATTCATCAAAATCTCACCACCGAATTTTTTGACCAAAGACAATACCTTCCTTACCTAAAGGTGACGGAAGGTAAAAACAATGATTATCCAACAAAATTAATAAACAAAATAATATCATCTTCTACAAATAACCTAGAATCAAATGTCAATGAGAATGGACAAAAACAAACGGAGTGTAAAAAATATATTTCCCTACCATATGTTAAACATTTAGCGCCAAAGTTAAAAAGAACAGTAAAACAAAAATTAGATCTTGAAGTTGCTTTTAAACAATATAAAACAACACACAACCTCTTCAGCAAACTTAAAGATAAAACAAATAAAGATCTAAAATCCAATATTGTATATAAAATACCATGCAAATCTTGTAACAAAACATATACGGGACAGATAAAAAGATATTTAAAAATACGGCTAGATGAACACAAAAGGAATTCAAACAACATGGAAAAAAAAGAAAAAAATACAAAATGTGCCCTTGTAGAACACGTAAAACAAACAAAACATGAATTTGATTTCAATAAAACGAAAATTCTAGAAACAGAAAAAAAATTACAAAAACGACTCATTCTTGAAATGTTACACATTAAATCAGATAAAAACAACATTAATCACCAAACTGATATAGAAAACTTAAGTACAATATATAATAACTTAATTAAAAAAAGAAGAATAAAATCATAATCATATTGGGCACCAACGTCATACGGGTTGTCGGAAAAAATCTGTTTTTTTCAGAATATTACTGAAATTTGCATTTCAACAATTCATCACCCTTAAATCATACGTGACCATAGCTCCAGCTAGACTATTTTATTTTATAAATTTGTGACTGATTATAATTATTCTATTAATCTCATATTATATTTATTTCTCTTACATTATATTTTGTGAAATGTCCATTTTATCAATATTTATACATGACTTCAACTGTAAGTATTTTGGTTTTTGTTGGTTTTAAAATAGTACTCTGTATATGTGAAATATATTTATAGAGCCCTGAAGAAGATAGTTGTACTATCGAAACGTCGGCGTAGTTGAAAATAAAGAAATAATTGACTGCAGTTCCGAATATTTTTTTCAACCTTCATATCCCATCAGTCGACTATCAACAACCTTTTCATAAATATATTAGTTTATTTGAGTAAATTACCTTACATTTAAATGAAATAAATGACGGTAAAATAAATAATTTAACTGAATGAATAAAATACATTTCATATTAAAGATTAAATTGTATTTGTTGCAGGGTTGCAATAATTGAATGAATGAATGAAATACCCCTTAATTATGAATATTTATTTGCTAAAAACCAGTCATTTTTCTCAGTAGCAATGGCTGAAATTCAACCGGCAGTACGGCAGTGGTAAAACACTGCGGTTCGGTGAGTCCGGTTGGAGGGTAAACGGCGACAGCTGTATACAAGCCCTAATAGAAAGAGAAAAATTTTAATGAATACAGATGTATGACTAGAGCGGTGCAAATAATCCAATATTATAAAGAAAGCAGTGAGCGATATGCCGCTGTTGTAATTACGATATTTATATCTACCTTATTATTGCTGCACCCGACTGAGTCAATTTTTCTGACTATAGCAATTGTTTCAGCGATACATACTGTGTGATGGGAATTTCAAGAAATTGTTACCACATAAGATTTATTTCAGTTACTACAGATTGTACCCAGAAAAAGTTTAAAGTAAAGTAGGCTTTCGTATCTAATAAAAAATGGAATTCTTTGGGATCAATCATCTGGATATGATTGTGTTGTGTTAGCGGATTTTTGCAACCTTCAGGATCTTGCTTTCGCGCCGCTTTACGCAGATCTTCCGCTGAGTCGGCACTTGTGGTTTATGTAACAGCCACCGGGCCATGAAGATGAGGCCGTTTAATTTTAGTTTAACTGTTAAACGAAAGTGAAATTCTTAGCAATTCCATTGTTTACCGGACGTACGCTGGAATTGTTCCGCTTGCGTTATCTGACATTGGTCTAGTTCCAACGGCACACAAGACACTGAATGAAATTCAGATGCGCTATGCTATCCAACGCTTTACTTTCATTCCGACCGACACTAATTGTTCTCTGTGAATATGTGTAAATGGATTCACATCTTTTTAGGTAATCGCTAGTTTAGTAATGTTGGATTTACGACTGTTGTAAGCACCAAAAAAAGAAAAAGACATGTGTTTAAGACCACGTATTATGCAAAAAGATACGTAACGTTGAGACATTAATTGTCCCATTTATTAACATGTGTCTTAGTGACAAGTTTATTTATGAATACGGAAGATAAAGTTTTAGTTAAGCCTGATCCTACAACCTCTGGTCAAAGCGACTGTTTAACCATTTTAAGAATTAACTTGAAAATTAGAAGCAACGGAAACAACAGCTTTAATTATTTTTTAAATACATTTTTTGTTGAATAATATTGTTTTAAAGTATAATATTTTTAAAAGTTGCAAAAACCAGCCATGTTGTGACGTCACAGGTTAAGAACTGCAATTTCAGACTCATTTCATAGAGACTTATCATATGAACACAGAATTTCTAAAAGATAAAACTATATAGACTTAATTGTAGGAATTTTATAGGAGCATTGACACAAAAAATGATAGATATGTGTTCGACATTCAAATTATATTATACCAAATTCATAAATAAAAACATCTCTAAAAACTGTTATTGTTTTTGACTATACTTCATTTCACATAAGAAAATAATAATGGGAAGATAGGTGCAGTTTGATTTTTTTTTTGATTGGATAATACACCGATATTATCCAATCGTCACTATTAAACTGCACCTATCTTTCCTTCACTAATTTCTGATGTGAAATGAAGTATAAACAGTGTCACAATATTGATGTACTAAACGGTAAAATAAAAAAAAAATGAATAAAATTTGAAGCTCTAGTAATTATTTCAAGATCTACATATTTCAATATAGCCATTTTGATTTTTAAAACCTACAGCAATAACAATTATTGTGATGTTTATATGTTTATAACTTCCTATATTGAAAATGTTATAAATTGTTTCCTTGTTACATGTTTGCTTTTGTTTTGTTATTTATTTATTTTTGTACCCTGAATAAGGCAATCGTAATAGTCGTATATGCTACCGAAACGTTGGTTTGTAGAAGTATAAACTAAACATTAACTAAAACTATTTGAATAAAATATTTCTAATTTTCAAATAACATAAAAGTGACAGCTTCAGAGCCTGCGAGAAAACAACTGGTAAACGCCTTCAACTGTACAAATATCGTCATTACCGAAATCTGCGAACCTAAGCAGTCTTGACACTCCTAGAAACATATGAATATTTTATTTCTAAATGTCGATTACAGTTTAAGAAACAAAAACAATATACAGTAGACTTACCAGTAAACTTACGTCACAACATATTGTAGAGAGTAGACAAACCTCAACTTACATAATTTTTATTTATTTGATAAATATACTAATAAATTTTTTACCTATTCATAATTTAAATGCGGTATTAAATTCGATATTATAGGTTCTTATTATATCATTATAGTATGTTCTCTTATAAATTTTTGCAAAGAAAAAACCTCTCCGGGTCATTCTGATCTATCACGTCGAGTTGGCTGTGAAATTCCTCGCGTTGTGATTGGTGGACGTGTCACTCGCTTTGCCACGTGCGTGACAAACTCAACACACGTACGCACACACACAGGCAGAGAAGAGAACAGTGTCGTCTTTATTCTCGCGTCGATATTGTTAATTAACAGAGTGTGGTCGACACCAATAATTGCGAAAATACATATTCTGACGCTTCTATTCACTTGACACTTCAATAAAAGCTAATTGAAAACAGAAATCTGCCGACGCCATTTGCATAAACACACAGAAAAATATCAGCAAGAAAATGGCAGGGGAAATGCGAAATGTCACGAAGGCAACCTGCTTTGGAATGCAAAACATGAGAAGAACAATAATATTTACATTTGTATACAGGGTGATTTGTAACGGGTTTAACAAACTTTAACAGATTATTATTCAGATCATATTGAGTAAAAATAATAAATATAGGTTTTATTTTTTTTTATTTACGAAAATACAAGAAGTCAAAATTTTATTGTTGTAAGTTGTAATTGAACAAAACAAACCTGCCGAAAATTCTAGTACATTACCTTGCAAAATCCATAAATAAAACCACATCTTTATATACAGTAATTAAGGTACAACAATGCCAATATCAGAAACATAAGGTATACCTACTAGGGTTTCACGGGCTTGGCTTGAAGCTTGAAAGCTTGGCTTGGCTTGGCTTGAAAAAGCTTGAAAAATCAAGCCAAGCCTGCCGTTCAAAAAAGCTTGACTTTTCAAGCCAAGCCAAGCTTCTGTTCCACCAAGCCCAAGCCAAACCAAGCCTAACATTTAAAAAAGCTTCAATTTTCAAGCCAAGCCAAGCCTTTGACTGTCAAGTAGCTTGGTTAAAAACAAGCTTTTTCAAGCTTTTCTTAAGAAATGTTATCGAGGCCAACAAAACCGTAATTTTATGGTGACAACGTACTTTCTCACTGCTTCGGCACATTTTTGCGAACTTCTAAGAATTGGAGTTTCCAAAAGGACCAGCCTTCACTACCTGCCAGTCCAGTATGCTTCAAAGCTTTGTAAATAGGACACTATACCCTTCATCATTCTTATTATGCAAAGACCACTTATTTTCTCAATCTGAACCAACTATCTGTTTTAACTATAGAGTGATGGGAAGATAGGTGCAGTTTGATCTTTTTGTTTGATTGGATAATATCGGAATATTATCCAATCAAAATAGATATAGATAGAATATAATCAATATTCATTTAAATTTTAACTAACTTGATTTTAAATACCAAGCATCAAGCTTCAACACATAATATTTATTTATTACTCGTATTTGTTGCAATGCTACAAATAGATAATTTTGCTGCAGAATAAAAATTATAAGAAATAATAATATACTCTACACCGTAAGGTAAATTGAGTTACAGACTACATAAATCATGATAATTATTGCATTTTAAAGTTTCATTTTGTACAATGTTTTGTTATTCTGGTATTTCCGAATAATAGAGACGAGACAATTTCTGTTTGTATATATGTATATATTTATATTCAAAGATTTTCAATGCTATTTTTAGCTCAACCCCTAATGTACCCCTAATAAACCGTGACAGGTATAATAGATAATAACAATGTACCGACAAAGAGAGCATTCTCTTTTAAATATTATCTTGATACAAGTTTTCATTGATCCAAAAATATGTGTTAATAAATAAGCAAATAAATATATAATCTCGGCTTATTACCTAGTTCTGGAGGTTTTTAATATGCTTTTATTCACAAATTTCAGTAATAACGACATATTCGTATCGTTAAGCATATTAACTTTTGTATTATTTGAATTTGCACGTGATTACTTTAATTATATTTATATTTAACTTACATGATTCTGTACTCAAAAATCAGTAGAAATTTCATAAGAAGAAGCAAGTAGGTATTTGTCACGAACAAACAAAATTTCGGGGAAATTTCCGTCTGTAGGGTTTTATGATTTCCAGATGTATTTCAAGTAGGTATAAAAGGTCAGTCTCAGGTCACTTCCATCCCATTGTACATTCCAAAATATTTATGTATTTTTTTGAACACTGTTATTGCGTATTTGGTGTCTTGAGTTTTTTTTGTTTTTTTTTTTATATAGGGTGCATATGAACTAAATAGTATGACAAACTTTAACAGTTGGGAGGACATTTCGAGTTTTTAGTTAAAATACAATACAATAAAGTCCAACTAATGCATATGCCTACTTGAATAAATGCAGTCAACGAAAATAATAAAAGAAACATGAAAATTGAAGGGTAAATATTTAATAAAAGATAATAAATTTATGCTGATTGTTTTACTCTTAAAAATAAAATAAATGAATAAAATATACATTTCAATATTTTTATATTTTAATAATTACAAAGAAAAAACACTTGGTGTAAGTTTGATAAATTTTATTTTATCGTTTTGTTTATCTTTACGCATAAGAAGATATTTTTCAATGTACCACAATAAATTTATGTAAAACGAAACGTGATTTGTACATTATTACGATACAATGAAACATCGACATAACATCGATATAATGATACATCAATATTCCAATACATCGATATATCGGTATGTCGATATATTTAATTAAATTCACATCGAATATTTATATTAAAATCTTGATACCGAACAACTACTACTGGTTTTCAAGACCTATATACCTACTGTGCGCATGAGCATTTATAAAGCTTGAAAGCTTGAAAAAGCTTGAAATAGCTTGAAAAGGCTTGAAAAAGCTTGATAAAGCTTGAAAATCAAGCCAAGCCTAAAATAATTAAAGCTTGAAGTTTTCAAGCCAAGCCAAGCTCTGTTTCCATCAAGCCCAAGCCAAGCCAAGCCTAACATTAAAAAAAGCTTGAAGTTTCAAGCCAAGTCAAGCTTTTTTATTTCAAGCCAAGTAGCTTGGCTTGGTGAATCCGTAATACCTACACCTTTTATTTATTAAGTTTCTTGATTAACACAATTTTAAAATTATCTTTTGTTTATAAAACTTTGAATTATTGTATTTTGGTAACTGGTAGATATACTGTATTTCAAATAAGAATAGACTGGGTGGCGCTAATGCGCCAGCCTGTTTTACACACATAAAACTTATAAATTATTTTTGTTTCGTGTATGACATACTTGACAGCTCGAAACGTCAAAATTTGATCATTTTTAGTTATTTAGTAAATAAACAGTTAAGTTGCTAAATAGATTATAAAGTCAAAATGGAACAAATACCTGCTTTACATATTGCTATTATGAACTTGGTTTGCGTTTAGACCAATCAGAAAGCTGGAATCGTAAGACCTATCTTACTCCTAAGTCTATTCTTATCTGAAATACAATATAGAATGCAATTGGTTTTAAGTTTTAACACCGGCGTCCACTAGAACCATGTCAACGACTTGGCACATATGCTAGCTTGCAAAAAAATCGCGTACACCTTAAAAATCAAGTAACCGAGTTTTTGTAATTTTTTAGCTCTGTAAATAATGTAAAAACTGACAATGTTGTCACTGTCATCATTATTTGATCTATTATTAATTATAATTAATTGTGTTTAATTTACCTACTGTTAAATTACAAATATATTCCAGAAAAATGAAAGAACAACCAAGTATGTATTTGAATTTCTGTTAATTTTGACATCTTAATTGACACTAGTGACATTGACAAGTTCAAAATGAAGATCGACTCAATACAGCAAAAAATAGGTGTACGCGATTTTTTTGCAAGCTAGTGTACTTCAGGGTTGTTAACAAAAACAATGATGCCAATATACTGATTAGGCCGAAAATATACCGACAGCTATATTCAATAAATTTGGCTTCATTATTTTAAATTGTTTATCCTACAAAGAAATCAAGCAAGAAATCATATTAAACAATTTTAAATAATGTCGCGAAAATTTTCGACTTAATCACTGATTTCGTTAACACCCCCGGAAGTATGTGGCAAATCAATAAGACCTGTGTTTAACATTAATGAAAATTTTCATTTGTTCCTATATTTCCAATAAAATTATAACACAAATAGGCATAGGGCGACTTTTCTATTACCCAGGGGGGGGGGGGGGCAATTTTTTTATTTCATGAAATATGTATCCTATTAATAATAATTACAGAAAAATTAAATGAAATGCAGTTTAAGTTCCTACGAATCTTATGTCTAGATATATTATTTTAAACATTAAACTTTAAATTAAAAAAACGACATGATTTAACCTATATTGTGTCATTGTCGACTGTGAAACTAAAATAAAAATTGTGGATTTAGTAGCATCTAACGAAACTTGATCAGTGATGCAAATGTCATGTCCCCCCCCCCCCCCCCCCAATAGTCGGCGACTATACAAATAGGTATACTACGAGTCAATTGCACTTGACAATGACATCTTTCAATCAGAATTTTCTTAATATAGTAGCTGTTTCCATAGTTGTAGCATATAGCTGGCTAATTTATGAAATTTAATTTCTTTATAATTTTTTAACTCTATATCCATTTTATAGGAAATGCTGTCAAATCGTGTAGAAAATATAATAATCTTTAATATTCATAATAACATTAATTGTAAAAAATTATATTTAACATCGTTTTTCAAGAAAAACTGTTAAAATCTTCAAATGAGGGTACTTCCGGTCGACCAGTTATAACCAAAATTTAATCAGTTCTTCATTATGGCTATAAAGAAGAGGACTACTGAAGAAATATAATTCTTGGAATTGTAGTATTAGAGTTATCGAAGAAGAAATGTTTGCCACACACGCACACACACACACACACGCACACCCACACACACACGCACACACATACACACACACGCACACACGCACACACGCACGCACGCACGCACGCCCGCCCGCACGCACGCACGCACGCACGCCCGCCCGCACGCACGCACGCACGCACGCACGCACTCACACACACACAAACACAAACACACACACAAACACACACAAACACCCACACCCACACCCACACACACACACACACACACACACACACACACAACACACACACACACACACACACACACACACAAACACACACACACACACACGTGCGCGCGCACTGCCCACTCACACACACGCGCGCACACACACACACACACACACACACACACACACACACACACACATCATAGTAAAAATAGTAAAATCGTATTCTAAGGACCCTAAAAACTCACCATAGAATTTTTTGAGCACAGACAATACCTGCTATACCTAAAGGTGACGGAAGGTAAAAAACTATGAGTTTGTCAAAATACATCTTCAATATGCAGTTGTCAAATATAAAATTAACCTCACAATTTTATTGGATAAAATATTAATGTTGCCTTTTTATTAAAGATTTAATTGCCATTCTTGTGTGGTCAGAGTCAAGAATATTATATAATACGAAATATTTCATATTTACGTGCTATTTCGATCGTAAAGTTGAAGTTATATCGAAATAAAAAGTTGCAAATCTTAGTTGACATTAAGTAAAACAGATGACACTTGCTACCGGATTTAAAAGAAAAATAACACCTGGTCTTTTGTTCTCAATATTATTTATTAAATTATTTAGTCGTAAATTTACATAGAACACATTAGTGATATTAATTCTGACTGATATTTTACTAGGAATTCTAACAAAAGAAAATTATTTATGCACAGAGAGTACTAATATTTATTTTTAAATTTAATTGTGGGATGCAGTATTTTTTATTATAACAATAAAATATAAAATTGATTGTAGATAACAATTTTTGTGACTAAGATTTTCATTACGAAATCATTAAATACCGTACTCCACAAAAAATTAAAATATATTAATCGTTAGTATGAACAAATAATTGATTAAGGGTGATTGGAAGAGAAGTTAACTAGTATTGTTTTATCTTTTTCAATCATTTGTGGATTATATTGGAGAAAAATAAAACAAATAAAAGAATACGTTCCGCGTGGTCGAATTCTACGCGGTCGAAATCCCGGTTGGTCGAAATTCCACGGGGTCGAAATCCCAGTCGGTCGAAATGTACCCCCACCACTTTGTCCGTTCTACAGAAATTCGATAAAACTTCAAATGTTATTTCTTCAAGATTTGCGTTATTATAAAAATTAAATATTATTAAATTTTCTACAGGTTTGCATAAATACTTTTTCTATATGTTTTATGGATAAATTTATAAAATTATCTATAATTTTAATCCCGGAGCCTACGCTTTAGACAAGCAAAACTGCTTGGTTACACACTTCATACCTCAAATGTATGCAACTGACAGATAAATGTCACTGTCAAAGAACTAAGCATTTCAAATTAATAATAGTAACGTTTTAAAAAGAAAGTAGTAAATAGAACCCTAGTTATATGGAATGGATCTTAATACAATTTCCGCAATAACTAAATATGTAAGTATGTATATTATCTTTGACGCGGAACTACCACGAAATATAGATTGTTAGAATGCAATACGATCGATAAAGACAGCGGTACGGGAGCGAGGGATTTGTATCGTGTAACATTTCGACCGGGTGAGATTCGACGGCGTGGAAATATTTGAATTTTTGTAGAACGGACAAAGTGGTGGGGGTACATTTCGACTCCGTGGAATTTCGACCGCGTGGGATTTCGACCGCGTGGAATTCAACCGCGCGGGATGCTTCGAAATAATAGATGTGTAAAATTAAGTTTTCTATAATTGTTATTTGAAGTAATTTTTTTCTAAAACAATCCATTAACGATCTATCTTTTTCTATTTCTGCAGATAGTAAGTAAAATGGCGCCTGCCACTGCCAGCTGGACAACAAAACGTCAAAAATTGAAGTCACTAAAATATCGGTATTCTCGGTGAAAATTTGCATTGTTAGACATTTTAGCTTTAATAAAAGCTTTTGCAATTCCTTTCGACAAGTTTTTTAAAGTTGTCAAAAGCTTTTTTTACATTTTACGTCTAAATTAAAAAAAAAACAAACGCCATGACTCCCGCTAGTTGTTTGCTTTTTATTTGCGCATATCTTCTATCTCTTTAAATTGAAAAGGTCTATTGTTAATGTTAGGGCTGATGAGAAATAATTGGAGATGCAGTTTTGGTAAACAGTGTTTTTTAAATAGTGTAACACGAGGGGGGTGAGGGGTGCTGATAAACTGACTGACTGGTGATAAGGAAGAACACGCACATTCACTTTTACACTTACACTTTACACTGATGAACACTACGGACATGAACAAATACTTGTGTTTTAATAACTAACTAAACTTTATTTACATTTAAACTAAACCTAATATGTTACATTATGTAACCCAGCGGGCGGACGTCGCCCCAAAACTAAAAGACACTACATGTCCAAAAACAAGACACGTCTGCCCGACGCGACAAACTAATTTCGACTTTTACATGTTACCTCCACGAGTATCTAAATTCGACTATCTTTAAAAAACAAAACGCTATCTTCAGGACAGGATTATCTTAGGGTACGGGGTACATAGGCTAGGGCATTCCAAAGTCACGCACGTATACATAATAATTTCTAGACTAATGATAAACAAATAAATGTCGTGACTATCATAATACAATATGAATTTCTAAACTGAATTTTGACATTTATAACTTAGATAAACAGAGTTAAAATATGATTATCGAAACTATAATTTAGAAGAGTTTATAAAAAGTTATTTATCTGTTATTGCGCTTACCCTCGCCTTGTCACAATAGTCATTTAATTAGCTTTCCTACGTTTCGATTCCAAATGAATCAGCATCAAGGATAGTTAATGTACAGTTAGAAAAAAATATCATTACATTAGGCATTACCCTTAACCTTTAAATAATCTCCTTTTAATCTATTCTTTCCACCCCCGTCTACAGAAACATAATCTTCGTTCTCCTGCTTCTCATTTAAGTTCCCATAATCGCATGATACACGTTTATGGATCAAGTGTGCGGGGTAATAATGTGCACGCGTGCTCACTAGCCAGCAATGAAATGTAATATTGGTAAATTATGCGGATCGCATAACAGTTTTTAGCTATTCGCTTGTCTCATTTGAGATATTAATTCTTCTTATTGCCGTGCATAGTGCTCGTTACAGAAGACTGAAATCAAAACTGCAGGCAGCAGGATTCATGACAAACGAAGGATTATTACAGAAAGAAAAAGTTAGTTATGGAAGCTTTCAGACAGTGGTGTTTTTACAAGGAAGAAAGGAAAGGAACATTACCACAGAATTTGAATATAATTTGAAAAAAATCTGTTGTGGCCAACACCAAACCTCCCGCTATTTAATTTTTATTAATTTAAATATATATATATACTTACATATTTAGTTATTGCGGAAATTTTATTAAGATCCATTCCATATAACTAGGGTTCTATTTACTACTTTCTTTTTAAAACGTTACTATTATTAATTTGAAATGATTAGTTCTTTGATAGTGACTTTTATCTGTCAGTTGCATACATTTTACATGTGAAGTGTGTAACCAAGGAGTTTTGCTTGTTTAAAGCGTAGGCTCCGGGATTAAAATTATAGATAATTTTATAAATTTATCCATAAAACATATAGAAAAAGTATTTATGCAAACCTGTAGAAAATTTAATAATATTTCATTTTTATACTGACACAAATCTTGAAAAAACAACATTTGAAGTTTTATCGAAGAAAATCTATTTTGAGCTTCAAGTAAAGTGCCATTTCCGGTTATCTGATATACACCAAAATCTAATGGTCTCTTCTCATATTAGAATAAGGTAGAAATACAAGGTTTCAAAATTTTCTGAATAATAGTATTTGAGTTAAAGTGGAGGATACCCACACACACACACGCACACACGCACGCCCGCACGCACGCACGCACGCACACACGCAGGTACGCCCGCACGCACGCACGCACGCACACACACACACACACATTAAAATTGGATTCTACAGACCTTAAAACGTGGTCATTTACCAAAATCTCGATATGCGATTTTTAGCACGATACCTATACGTCCCTTACCAAGGGTAGCGGGAGGGAATAAATCGCGAGAAAATTATATTTAATAATAGTGGGCACATTAGAATTGTTGAGAATAAGATATGGTTCAGATTTCTTACAAATTTGTTTTAAATATGTATGTTCAGAGTACCTTTCAACAATAATATACTTCACCATTCTTTTCCTCCATTTCTTAAAAGTTCCCAACTCCAACCTATCTTTTTTTGGAATGTTTTCAAAGTAATCATGAACTGCTGCATCAATCGCATCTTCAGGCGAAAACCTTCATCATCAAGTCGAAAATTGTCATATTAGGGTAAATATGACGGGTTTTGAATGAATTTAATAGTTATTTATGCTACAAGAGATAGGATTTAGGTACCATTTACCAATCGAGGACGATTTTGCGCCCGAGCGATAGCGAGGGCTAGCAAATAAGTTCGAGAGTGATCAAATGTATCTACATTTCGTATTGCATGTAAGATTTTTTCCACTCCCGATGATTTATTTTTTACCTGTTCATTTTCACTGCCAGATATGTCAAGGCTGTCAAGAAATACAGTTGAATATTGATACATTAAAAAAAGAATCTAAATATTCCATGGAAAATTTAAGAAGGAAAACGCTGTCATCTGTCACATGTGTCACGTCAACGGTAACTTTTGAATGGAAATATTTATGAAATGAGGACAATTTGATAGAAATTCAAAATTATAAATTATAAGAATAAGAATGACACAAGTTTGGTATTTCACAAAGAGGGAGGTAAGTTCAGCTGTAGGGAAGTAAGGACAATCCTTACTTCCCGTCGCTAATAGAAACCGATATCTTGACAGTAAAATAAACATACATCCCTACAAACAATGTCCTAATAGCCTACGTACGATATTGGGAGTGGGAAAAAGTATTTAAAACACTTAGACAGTATGAAATAAAATTCCTGACTCGGCTCCTTCGTTACTTCGCCCGTAAACTTTTCATTCGGAACTAGCCTTATAACGTAAATAAATATTGAATTTTTACTATGATTTTAGTATATTAACTAGCCTAAACTCGGCTTCGCCGAGTTCAGCCTAGGGCTCCGCCGATAGTGTTTTATGATAGACTATACGTACATCCAATATGACGGATGACAATGTTTATCTTTTTCATTTTGTACATGTTCTTCGATCGATTGTTATATGAATTTTGCCTTTCTGATCCTTTTCGACGTGTTTCCAAAATTATATTTAAAAAATAATATATATATATATATATATATATATATATATATATATATATATATATATATATATATATATATTAAATTAACATAAAACATGGCTTAAAATCATTACATATACCTACCTCGTTAAATTCATCATCTTTTCTTTAATGTTACATATTATTGAAACATTTCTTTACATTTACAAGTATGAAAACCGATAATTTGTAATCATTGACATTGACATGCCAAATGATATAACAGCGTTTATCATTTTAATATTTTCAAGGAAAACTGTGATCAAACACTTGTGTTCGAACTTCACATTAATCTAGTTAGGAATATTTATTTATTGCCTAGTTACTTATGACATATTTGGCAACATTTTCCAGGTGCATATGAACCGTCAAAATTTATAATTTTTAATTATAATGTTTTACGCCATTTTACCTGTGCAGATATAATTGCCCATTCTCATAAATTATGATTATGAAATAAACTTCTTTCAAATTGCCCTCATTTCATAAATATTTCTATTTAAAGGTTCAAAATGACATGTCAAACATGACATGCCAAATGGCATGACAGCGTTTATCGTCTTAAATTTTCAAGGAAAACTGTGAACGTTACTGTGACCATTTTTGTTTTTGTCCCAATTTTCAATCTTTAATAATTTTTTACTCAAAAACCATGCATCCTACAGAAATATTATTTATTACGAGGGCACTCGAGACAATCATTTCCTACAACTTGGTGCAAATTCCACGAAAATTGCTCACACCATTCAGGCTGTAGAGGTGTTCAAAGGATGGCGATCGTCGTGATGAATTCAAATATATATAGAACTATAGATAGTGAATCTAATCGTTTAGTATATAAGATATCTATTTGATTTTGTTGATTATAATTCATCCATTCTCAAAATTACGGAAGATTGATATTGGCTGTTCTTACAATAAACCTCAGATATGTAAAATATCTTGGAGGAGATAATTATGTAGCGAGAGACAAATAAAATCATACCGTGCTTCACAGAAATCATTTTAAAATCTACAATCTGTAAATAAGTATCTATAGTTTTGGCTGATATTTTATGATTGTTATAGCTGACTTTGGAATTAGAATCACCAACTTTGGTTAGCTAAGCTTACACGATATCTTTAAAATGTTAGTTGTACGTACTTGAAAACTCATCTCATCATCTTTTCTCATAGTGGTGTTGCTCTTTTCTCTTATCTATTCCTGCTCCTGGAGCGTGGGTGTCCCCCTCTGTGTCGTATAGTGCCAGCCTCCACGCGTAACCTTTTGCGAAATACGCTAAACAAGATCTTTCTCGCGGCAGACAACCAATAACAACCAGGCCTAACACTGCACCTGTTACCTGATACACCTAGAGACCTGCCCAGTGTCCCCGAGAGGAAAATACATTTTCACAATTTATACTGTTTAAACATTAATATTGATTTGTTAGAAAAGAATGGAATACATAAATTTACACTTACAAAACGTCTTATACAAGGTTGAAGTAGGTATACCATACGAATAAATCGACAACAGAATCTGTTGTAGATTTTGAGAGCGAAAAAATGGGTAGGTGTTTTTTTTGCGAATTTTTGTAAGATGTTTGAAAAATTGAATGTTTAAACAAATTATTTATGTGCAAATCATTTTATTTGTTAAGACGTACCTATTCTATACTGCAGTCGAGAAATTTACCCCCCTTACCATATTTACGAGTATACAATTTATGTCTACAACTATGTCCAAATTCAAGAATATTAAGATATGGTTGCAACAAATGTGGTTATTTGTGTATCAAGGCAGTAAAAGTAATATTTTTTGGCCGGATCTGAAGTTTCTAAGCGAGGAAACGGGTAACGAATCAGATGAGGATAAAATAGATCTTTTAAGCAAAGGTGCACACAACATTTTTAGACGACTTTACAATAGTTATTTGTATCACTAGGTCGGAAGCTGAATATTTGCGAGACTGAGTTTATTTTGACAGGCCGATCTGAAAGCAAGGCCTGCAAATACGAGATCTCGCAAAACAGTTTCTGGGCGTGTGATATACAAGATTTTTGTACCGACTTCTTCATAAATTCTTCATATATTTCTCTACACTTTACTCTATGTTACATAACCTAAAAAACGAACATATATTTTTATCGGTTTTGCATTGCAAGTTTAATTATAATTACTTACATTTGAACTTAAAATGCGTAATTATTTTAAATGTAACATACAAACATTGGTTATATATATTTTATATACTTTCGCATATTTTTAATGACAGATGGCGGCCTATGTCAGCAACAGCGCATTTCTGGACGATTTTGAGAACTGTAATATTAGTCAAAATGGACGGAAGTACGAAAATATAATTTTTTTTCAAAGTTATAAATTTTTATTTAAAAATAAATTTCATAACTGATTGATTTGTGTCAATTGAAGAATGCTTTGCTGTCACCTAGATAACTTACAAAACAATCTTTTTACTGTCAAAATATGTTAGAACCTAAAAGTGACAATAATAATAAGATTTATCAATTTGTTGAGCAAGAAAATAATCGATAGATTCAGCTACAATGATTTTTCTAATACTCTACCTGATATTATGAAGCTGTTAGAAGTGCTACACCAGATTTATTTGCCATTTAAATGTGGTCTCGTGGCTACGTGCCTAACTGTTGGTCGCGAATCTGGGGAACAGGGTTCGATCCCAATCGACGCCAAAAGAAATATTTCGAATTCTAAATTGCACAAAAGTGTCCCCTGTGC
Source organism: Harpalus rubripes (assembly GCA_963082715.1). Taxonomy (NCBI): domain Eukaryota; kingdom Metazoa; phylum Arthropoda; class Insecta; order Coleoptera; family Carabidae; genus Harpalus; species Harpalus rubripes. The sequence continues at coordinate 9,913,972 of OY720451.1, forward strand.
TGTACTCTCCACGCCAGCAATGAGTGCCCATGAGGTGACGCCTGGTAATGCCTGCACGGTAAAAATATGCCATCATCATAATCATTACCGAAATCTGTTTACAAAGCAGATTGGCATCCTAGCCATGGGTAATATGCCGTGATGATGTTTTTTATTAAAATAATAAATAAGCATGCTAGAATTATTGAAATTAAGAAAATCAAGTAGACTTTAAACAGTTATTTATTTGTCATTTGAAATGCAGTTGCGAAAGTTTAGTTAAAACTTAGTTTTTTAAAGTTGTGAGTAAAAATAGGGAATTAAACAAAGCATTATCTGAAGTTTTTGACAAAAAATCTGATGTGGCCAAACCTTCCGCTATTTAATTTTTATTAATTTAAATATACATACATACATACATACATACATACATACATATATACATACATATTTAGTTATGCTGGAAATTGTATTAAGATCCATTCCATATAACTATGGTTCTATTTACTATTTTCTTTTTAAAACGTTACTATTATTAATTTGAAATTATTTGTTCTTTGACAGTGACATTCATCTGTCAGTTACATACATTTGAGATATGAACTGTGTAACCAAGGAGTTTTGTTTGTTTTAAGCGTAGGATCCGGGATTAAAATTATAGATAATTTTATAAATTTATCCAAAAAATATATAGAAAAAGTATTTATGCAAATCTGTAGAAAATTTAATCTTTAATTTTTATAATAACGCAAATATTGAAAAATAACATTTGAAGATATGTTTCGAAGAAAAACTATTTTGAGCTTCAAGTAACGTACCATTTCCGGTTATCTGATATACACCAAAATCTAATGGCCACACACAGACATCATCGTGAAAATGTTAAAATTGGATTCTAAGGGCCTTAAAACGTGGTCATTTACCAAAATCTCGATGTGCGATTTTTAGCATGATCCCTATACCTCTATTACCAAGGGTAGCGGGAGGTAAAAAGAATAGGACATCCGCCATACTCACTAGGGTTTCACGGGCTTGGCTTGAAGCTTGAAAGCTTGGCTTGGCTTGGTTTGAAAAAGCTTGAAAAATCAAGCCAAGCCTGCCGTTCAAAAAAGCTTGACTTTTCAAGCCAAGCCAAGCTTCAGTTCCACCAAGCCCAAGCCAAACCAAGCCTAACATTTAAAAAAGCTTGAATTTTCAAGCCAAACCAAGCCTTCGACTGTCAAGTAGCTTGGTTGAAAACAAGCTTTTTCAAGCTTTTCTTCAGAAATGTTGTCGAGGCCGACAAATCCGTAATTTTATGGTGGTAACGTACTTTCTCATTGCTTTGGCACATTTTTGCGAACTTCTAAGAATTGAAGTTTCCAAAAGGACCAGCCTTCATTACCTGCCAGTCCAGAAGCTACAAAACATTGTCAATAGGAAACTATACCCTTCATCATTCTTATTATGCAAAGACCACTTATTTTCTCAATTTGAACCAACTAGTCGCACATTGTAGAACGCGCACACAATTAAGTACAAAATAAATTTATAAGATGTTGAAAAAGTTTCACATATTTCGGTAATAACGACATATTCGTATCGTTGAGGGTATTTCCTTGTGTATTATTTGAATTTGCACATGATTACTAAAAATTATATTTATGTATTTAACTTAGTACTTAAAAATCAGTAGAAATTTCATAAGAAGAGGCGAGTAGGTATTTATGTCACGAACAAACAAAATTTCGGGGAAATTTCCGTCTATAGGGTTTTATGATTTCCAGATGTATTTGAAGTAGGTATAAAAGTCTCATCCCATTGTTCATTCCAAAATATTTGTGTATTTATTTGAACACTGTTGTTTCGTGTTTGGAGTCTTGAGTTTTTTTTTTTTGTTTATACAGGATGAATATGACAAACAGTTTGTTTGGAGGTCATTTCGAGTAAAAATGAACTTAAGTCCTATTCATTTTACTTATTAAAATAAATAAAGTCCAACTAATGCATATGATTACTTAAATAGATGCAGTCAACGAAAATAATAAAAGACACATACAAATTGAAGGGTAAATATTTAATAAAAGATAATAAATTTATGTTGATTGTTTACTCTTAAAAATAAAATAAATGAATAAAATATACATTTCAATATTTTTATATTTTAATAATTACAAAGAAAAAACACTTCGTGTGAGTTTCATAAATTTTATTGTATCGTTTTGTTTATCTTTGCGCATAAGAAGATATTTTTCAATTGTACCACAATAAATTTATGTAAAACAAAACGTGACTTATACATTGTTACGATACAATGAAACATCGACATAACATATCGATATATTGATACATCAATATTCCAATACATCGATATATATATATATATATATATATATATATATATATATATATATATATATATATATATATATATATATATATATATATATATATCAAATTTATCGGTATATCGATATATTTATTTTAATTCACATCGAATATTTATATTAAAATCTTGATACCGAACAGCTACTAATGGTTTTCAAGACCTATATACCTACTGTGCGCATGAGCATTTATAAAGCTTGAAAGCTTGAAAAAGCTTGAAATAGCTTGAAAAGGCTTGAAAAAGCTTGATAAAGCTTGAAAATCAAGCCAAGCCTAAAATATTTAAAGCTTGAAGTTTTCAAGCCAAGCCAAGCTCTGTGTTCATCAAGCCCAAGCCAAGCCAAGCCTAACATTAAAAAAAGCTTGAAGTTTCAAGCCAAGCCAAGCTTTTTTATTTCAAGCCAAGTAGCTTGGCTTGGTGAATCCCTAATACTCACCTGATTTATCAATTTGAGACATTGTGCTATTTTTTGAATTAAAAAATGATGTATTTCTTAATTCTAGCATGACCCTCGTAAAAAATCCTTCTTGTAATGCGGTGTTAAAATAGAAATGAGCTGTACGAAATCTTTATATTTACAATATGGTAATCACCTTTCGTATTAAATAATAAACGAAGTATTTTTCTTGTAAATAGGTTATTATATCCCGCGGCAATTTAAATTAGTGGATTTATTTACATGAATCTACTAATAGTTAATTGATAAAATAATATCTGTCAGATTGAACGAAAGTATTTTACATATCATTAAATTATATATTGAACGTTTTCTCACAATATGCTTATTGTATCTTGAGGCAATATCAATAGGTTTCAAATTAACAGTATGAAGTTTAGAAACACCAATAATATGCGTAGTTTATGAATTGGTTTATAGTGAATTAATAAACAGTTGTCAGGTTTACATATCATTAACCAATACATGCTTTTGATTGATATTAAATTAGAATAATCTATACAAACTATAGAATCTAATAAATAAGGACGAGTAATACTTTCATGAATAGATTTTATACAAAAATTATACATATTAAATGCTATTTATAACTGTTTTATTATTGTTATTAAAATTGGAAAGTAATAACATTTAATTTATTTCTAAGACCATTCATAATATATGTAATTTAATATACATTTATTGAAAAACACAGAAAAGCAATATAGAAATGTATACACAGTGTAGATATAGTACCTATACAGGTTGTTTCACAACTCGCGCCCCAGAGCGAATGAGGAAACACGAGACTGCACTCGGATGTGTAATCTAGCTTAAAAGATATTCGAGAAAAGACGTCTTAAAATTGACCAATTTGAGACCTACACCTTTAACGTATGTTTGCCGTAATTTTGCGTTACCTACTAGGGCTTCTCGTAGGGTTTTATACAAATCAAATCTTCTTTAAAATGTGTGGGCGACTGTAGTTTTCGAAAAATGTCAGTGTCATATTAAATTTGACAAGGTGAATAAAAAAAGGCAAATTCTTACCATGTATTCAGCCGCTGATTACTTAGAAATGATTCTAATTTTCGGAGAATGTGGTCCATTTGTTGTTTTAATCTCAAAGAATTCAAATTTTCGTTTTTTATACAGCTGCTACAACACGTTGCACTGTACGATATAAATGATGATCTCGGATGACACCTTCACTAACCTAAATTTGTTGACAGTGAAAAGTCAACTCTAAAGTGTCAAAATTACAGTAAGTCAAACAAATTTTGTAACTCACTAGTAGTATTTTTTAAACCTAGCAACCAGTTTTATTTTGTAATAATATCATCACACCTCAAGATATCCTTCTGGGATTGGTGCATTAAAAAGTCTTGTAACTCCGTTATGCAAGCAACCGCAAATTATTTTCTTCTATTTGTTGGCAACCTATTGTCGTCGGCAAGTGTCAGTTTCGTCTGGGACGCGAGTTGTGAGACACCCTGTATAAAAATTATGGTATGTCTTATTTATTTTTTTCTATTTCGGTGTCTTTATAAACGCACTTTAAACACGTCGTTAAGAAGATATATAAACGCACTGTTTTTGTCGCTTTTCGTTTACTAAATGTGCATGTTATGGTATGACTACGAATGGAAGTTGACGTTTAAATTATTTCATAGATGTGGTTTCTTTTGGAATCCCAGAGAAGAATAAAATTGTACGAAATATTCAGGTATGAAATTTTGCATGAACCATGTAAATACTGGACTAGGAAAGCACAGAAATACATCACAAGTAATTTTATTTACAACGGTTCGATTTTTTTTACTGTTAAATAAAATGGCATTTTCTACTTTTATCATAAATACATATATTTTGGGGATCGTGCTAAAAATCGCATATCAAGATTTTGGTAAATGAGCACGTTTTAAGGTCCCTAGAATCCAATTTTAACATTTTCATGATGATGTCTGTGTGTATGTATGTGTGTATGACTGCGTTTATCTCGACGTTGATGCCGCTTGAATTTAATAAATCCCTTTCAAATCTTCGAAATAAACGATTAAGATTAATATTTGAATCCGCTTGAAAATGTCAAGTCAAGCCTATAAAATAACAGGCTTGGACTTACAAAGCGGCTTGACTGCTGTGAAATAAACAGTGAAGCTTCAAATAATGTAACTACGCATGCGTACATCCGCAATATGTTGCAGTGTTACTAAATTCATATGATTTGTTGGTTGTTTGCATTATACCTTATTTTATAAAAGTCGTGACATAAAACTTAGTAAAATTGTCGAAATGCGAAATATTTGGAGTGATGAAGAAATAAATATTTTTTTAATGTTTTTGAAACAGAAGACAAATAACATGACAATTTTTATATTTTGGGGTTATATATCCTGGATGAAATTAGATCATATACCTCTCCCTGTCTGTCTGCATAATCGAATATTTAACTATCTTTTTCTAGTCGACTCGAATTTAAGGAAGATTGAAAATATCTCAATCCTATTTTCAATCCGCTGAGATGTTTGGATCCTCCACTCTAACTCAAATACTATCATTCAAAAAATTTTGAAACCTTGTATTACGAACTTTTTCTATATTGGAAAGAGCCCATTAGATTTTGGTGTACATCGGATAACCGGAAATGGCACTTTACTAGTAGCTCAAAATAGTTTTTCTTCGAAAAATACCTTTAAATGTTATTTTTTCGACAATAATGTTATTATAAAAACTAAAGATTATTAAAATTTCTACAGATACGCATTAATACTTTTTCTATATATTTTATGGATAAATTTATAAAATTATCTATAATTTAAATCCCGGAGCCTACGCTTTACACAAACAAAACTCCTTGGTTGCGCAGTTATTCACTTGTATGTAACTGACAGATAAATGTCACTGTCAAAGAAATAATCATTTCAAATTGATAATAGTAACGTTTTAGAAAGAAAAAAGTAAATAGAACAAAAGGAAAGGAAATCAATACAGCATATGTGAATATGCGGGTGTGTATTTAGATTATAAAAAATTAACGATTCGCAAAAAAGTAATATTATTAATTTCATTTTCATTTTATATAGCAATAGCTATTAACATACCTAGGAATGTTATGTATATCATAACTGCCGAACATCTAAGGCTTGTTATGATTAATAATAATCCGTGGTTTGTTCAATAGTTTATCGGTTTCAGAAAATTAAGACATTATTGATAAATACCATTTTTTGAAATTCTCTCATTAATGCTACTTTCAGGTTGCTATGGTTAACAGAACAATTATTTTGACAAATGTCAGTATGACAAATATTCAAATTATGTGCTTTGTTCCACATGTTTATTATTTTAGAATAAAGTAGACCGTATTTAGAACGATAGGCTAACGTTATCTGTACGTATTAATGAAGAGCATTATATTTTCATTTTATTTTATTTTCATTTTGTAGAGCGTTGTTGACAAGTCAGTATGGTAATAATATTACCATACAGAGGGGCCTATTCTGTATATCAGTGGTTAATTTTTAACCACTGGTTAAATTTTTGGATCAATCAAGTATGTTGACATATAACAAAAAAAGGGATTTTTAGTTGTCAAATCAATAACGATTGGATAAAAAATTTAACCAGTGATTAAAAATTAACCACCGAGTTACAGAATAGGGCCCAGATACAGTTATTACTTAGTTACTAGCCTACTTTTGTATATGTAAACAATGGAATAATATCCTGAAACCGGTAAAATAATAAACTCTTTTAAACATAGCTGTTTACAAACACAACTAGGTTAGTTTTTAGTTCATCTGTCACTTGTCTAGACCGCATTGTGACGTAACGAAATATGGCGGCAAAACTAACTTGAATCGCGAATACTTTCAACAGAAGTGAATTTATTATTTATTCCTTGAGAAATATAATTTTATGTATGTTTATATTTTGTACTTATGGAAACGTTATTACTTATTACTGTTTGGTATTTTAAAAAGCAATTATTCCATCTAAATTGTTTTGATATTTCCCAGGCGTAAATAATTATTTTAATTACCCATACAATAAATAATTATCAGTCTAAATATTTAGCAGATAATTTAAATAATATGATTTACACTTGAAGTAAATGTCTATCAAAATGTCAACAGAAACCCACTCGAAATATTTCGAATAAGCAAATAAATCACGTTGTGAATTAGGAGGCTATGCTGCGAGATGAGAATGAGGTAATTACAGATGCGCCCGCCATATTGGTAGACATTGGTCATTCAACTATGTATGAACGTTGTGTACATACATGACATGTATGACAAATACTTTCACTTGTCTTGTTCCAGGTGGAGGCAGGGGAAATGTTTGCAGAAAGTGTGATCCAGAAAGGAAAACAAAAAGAAGAAATTCACTCCGTGGGAGCTGTTGAAATGGACAGAAGGTAAGACTTGTTTATTTATGTTATTGTAGTAAGTAACTGTTTAAATAAATATCTGCGTTTATAGTATTTTCATAGAATAGAACATTGTTATTATATACATGCCATATTTTTCATATATTTCCGGAGTTCAATTTAAAGTTAATCTGTTTATATAAATCAGATTTTGAAATTTCTTCTTGCATTATTTAAATTTTGTTTGTTTAATATTGAAACATCTGTATATTATTTTGCCTTGAAATGGATACTTATATGTAGGGAATTTCAAAGTTCAAAAATGTTTTTAGTTTTAAAATGTTCAAGCTTTTAATAACGCTAACATGTATGTCACACATCTACTCTACACACTGCAATTTCGAACAACCGTTCTGACTTTCAGTGGATTTTTATACTTGAATGATATGGTTTCTTTAATGACAACGTATTTCAAATATGTTTGACTGACATATCAAATTATGTGAAGTAAAATGAACAAAAACGATGGAAAAATAAAACAATTGTGGGCAAGCATAATTTTATGCGCATCAAACAAAAAAATGTCAACTTCTGACGTTTCTGCAGTTATATTTTACTCTGTAAAGTTTCATTCCTGTACTTGAGAGATGAGAGACAATTGCGCATACGCAATAGAGAAGTCAGCGATAAATATTCAGAGAAAATGACACCAATTCCATTTCATCTAGCAACAGGATCTATGACTTCCTTGTAGTTATTACACTGGAGTAGGGGAGACCGGTGTCAATTGTTACAAAATTTAAACTTTTATTTTTCACGAGTTAACGTAACATCAAAATTTTGAGTTAACGTTACATTTCGAAATTTTGAAATTACCTATTTGAGAACCTACCCACATTAGTGAATAATATTTTGAATTTTAAACTTTTGAAAATGTGACAAATATAAAAGTATAAGGATTTTTAGTCAGGCATTACAAATGTTACAATTGACACCTAACTGGTGTCAATAGTAAAAGGGCCAGTGTCAATTGTAACAAATTTTAACAGTGATGTAATAAGATAAAATAACAGATAAAAGAAGAAATTATTGAAAAAATAAACATTTATTTATTACCTCAGAAAATACAAAATTCAGTTTCAGTAAACATAAATAGGGCTTTCTTCGTACAATTTAACTTGCCCGGTGTCCAGATTTTACATTTTCGCCATTGCAACCAATCTCCTGTGCTCAAAAAATATGGGCCAATACATATCAGTGAGTTTTCTCATCGGAGCCATCTGAAGAGTAATCTGCGACTGTTACTTTCGGAAGTGTTTTTCATTTTTTTGCTATTCTTTTTTTATGTTACCTACCCTTGTTACATTTGACACCTGTTACAATTGACACCGGTCTCCCTAAGTCAGCGATATGAACCGAAGTCATGGATAATGCGTGACAAGTCAGAGATACTTTTAGTGTGATAAGACCTTTATAGAACTACTGATCGCTCTCAATTTTAGATAAAATTTTATATATGTATATAAATAAAAAATGGAGGATCAGAATACAATATAAACTTATGGAAATAAAAACTTATTATTATTAGTTGTTAACGTTTTAGTCTTTTGCCCTGATGAAGCTGTAAGTGGCAGCGAAACGTTTGCCTCAGACTAAATAATAAAAAATTTAGACTGCAATCCTGCTGTTTCTTCATTTTATTAACAACATCAGTCGTTTATTTCATATTACATAAACTTTTGGTTTTGAACCATATTTGTCAGACATATCTTGTTTTGCCAAGAATCTAGAAAGTAATTTATAAATAAATACTAACTAAGCACTTACATTACACATTTTTAAATATTTTTATGTATTCTACATAGCCAGGGGAGTAGTAATAGTCCAGTCATTAGGCAAAAGATCTAGGATTTCTGATTTTTGGATATGTTATATAATTAGAGGTCCTAATAAAAAATACAAGTTTTCGACCTCGGGTCCCCTCGGGAACCACCGCCAACTTGGTAAAAAAGTCGCAAAAAATAGTTTTTTTTTCAAAATATCTCTTCACCAATAAGCATTAGGGCAAAAATAGCTATTTCTGAATTTGTTGCGTATAAAATTCCCTACAACTTTCACCAAAAATATTTTTTTCTATAACTAATAGATAACGAGCTACAGCGCTTCAAACAAAAAAATTTACTTTATGCTTCATTTGAATCAAATTTATTATATATTTTCTTATTTTTTTTACATATTATTTATTATTATTCATTAATTATTATTATTTGGCTAGTACATATATATATATATATATATATATATATATATATATATATATATATATATATATATATATATATATATATATATATATATATATATATATATATATATATATATATATATATATATATATATATATATATATATATATATATATATATATATATATATATATATATATATATATATATATATATATTAATTAATGTTTACCTTTTTTTTCAATTTAAAGAGGTTTTATAGTCTAGGAAATTTTCGATCTTACCTCAGAGTAATTGCAACAAAAGCTATTTTACGGAATCCTATCCAGAAAAATGCGCTGCATAACATATCAATATTTTCCGGAAATCGGAGTTTGGGAGCCTCCCGCCAATTGGGAAAAATGGCGATATATTTAAGATTTTTGCCATTTGCTCATAACAATTAAGAAAGATATTTAAATAATTCAAAAAATAAATAATATTATGTATTTAGTACTTAGTCTAATAACAGTTTACATTCGTCTTGGCATCGAAAAAAGTAAATTATCGATGATTTAAAAATTAAATTCAAAATTTTGAATCGATTAAAGATAAACAATGTTAAGTATTTAATACGTGTCGAAGTGGTTGATGAAAAATTGAAATATGAGCCGATTTTCAGATGTTTAAACTTTTAGAGGAATTTCATATAAGTTTAAGGTGTTAGTAACTCTCAAATCGTTCATCTGTGAAAACGCGTTATACATAATATTCAAATTTTCAAACCTCGTTATCGTAGCTTTAACAGGATCAGAATTAAAAAATTGCAGGAAAACGTTGACAATTTAAGACCCCATTTCTGCAACATGTACGAAGAAAATGCAATTAAATTTTATATTAATGAATAAAGTTTTTGTCTATGTTACTATGTTTCACAAATGAGTTACAGGAACTTGTATGTATTAAATATTATCTGCTGTAACATAGTAACTGAAAGGAAAGTATAGCAATGAAAAAAAATAATTTTATTGGGTAGTTTTGTACGTTTATGATAATATTTTAAAGTGTGGTAATATCGGCTATATATTCATTGGAAGTTATGAATATCAGCAATATCAACATAGCGCATAATTTACTACAAAGTTTAACATAGCACATAATTTATTTGGCTATTAAAGTATCCCACAGCTGCCACCATATGTGTGCTTTTAACTTCCCTTTTTATTATGAAAAAATGTAATAACTTTAGTATGAAAACTCGCTGTATAAAATAGAAAACAAGGAGGGATAAAAAGCCGTGTGCTGTTATCAGCTCGGTCCTCGACTAGCCACGCAGTCATCAGTTCTCGATGCGCGATTGTCCGCTTATTTCCGTGATAAGGCTGCGATAAGCGGCCGCGCGCATAGTAGGCCATGAGTTGTGGTTGTGGTGTATGGTGGAATGGAAATTCGTCCCGTACCAATAAAGCTCCGCTTTCAAAACTATACCAAACGAATATGTATCTAGTTTCGAAGAAAAAAGAAACAATAATGTACTACAGTATATTAAAGAACGTGTTTTATAAGACATGTTTTTTTTGCCTGCGTCAAAATTTAGAAAACGAGCGTTAGCGAGTTTTCTAATTGACAAGTGCGAAAGAAAGTCTTATAAAATGAGTTCTTTATACTATTTTTTAAATGAAATAATTGCGTAGGCTTCCACAGTCTGAGTCGTGAGAAATATTCGTTTTCCGGGAATGGACTGTGTCATATTTTGAGTCAGAGCTCAACGTTTCGCCCGCAGTCATATGGGGCATCTTCAGGAGCAAGGGGGATAGTACTGTCTTAAACACGGTTACCCGACGTGTCAACCACGCTAGAGGCCGAGTTTAAGCAACAAGGAGGGAGACTCAGTTTACAAGGTTACCCGACGTTTAAATTGAGTCTCCCTCCTTGTTGCTTAAACTCGGCCTCTAGCGTGGTTGACACGTCGGGTAACCGTGTTTAAGACAGTACTATCCCCCTTGCTCCTGAAGATGCCCCATATGACTGCGGGCGAAACGTTGAGTTCTGACTCAAAATATGACACAGTCTATTTTTTATATTTTGCGCCTTCTACAATAACATTTACTTACTCAATTTGTGATTATATATGTAACCATTTGTACATTTTCATGTAAATAATCTTCCCTAAATAAAAAATAATAATAATAATTTCGACATTATATTATTAAAATGAATTGTCAATTAACTAAAATTAAATTAGGTAAAAATGGGTTAAAGAAACGTCATCTAGTACCAACTGTCTAAAACAAAAAATTGCGTATCGAAATGAAGGTTCTTACGATACGCAATTGCGTATCGTAATGACTTCATTATGAACGCAAAATATAAAAAAAAATTATGATATGCTAATGGCAATAAAATGTCGCAGATGTCCTTTCTGACTATATTTTTATGCTCTAATTGTTACCTCCACTTCAACTTTTGATATGCATAAGTAGATAAATAGTGTAGCTAGGAGGTCTGGGTCTCTGGCGTGCTTGACACAAATCATTTCATAATCTGTATTTTGTTTAATGTTATTTGTATAGTGGTTTAAGCAAAGCGGCGTTCACAGACAAGTAATTTCAGTAGAGTTCTGCACTCTGCTTTATTTTATTATTTTTTAAATGAAAGTTCTTTTAATTTTGAAGCAATGCGTAGTATTAAAAAGTCTTAATTGTTTTTAGTTTAACTGCATTTGATTTTTAATGTAAACATGACGTCACGGCGACACCTATAGCTACTAGATAAATTACAGCTGACTCGTCCACCATTGTGGAGCCACTTAAATTATTCAATATCAATGTTACAGTATTATTAATTATAGAAATTATACATAACAACGAGTTGTTCTGCTCCAAATTGTGCAAATCAATTGACAAATTATAATTTTTACATATATTTATGCAATTCATATATTTTTCTCTAACCTCAAAAATCTTAACGAACCATATTTTTTCTTGTTTTATGATTTTAAATAAGTATAAAATGGCAAATATGGAAGTTATATTTAATTATGAATAATTGTTAGTACATAAACTTATAAGAAGTGCACTTTTATTTCATAATTTACTGCATTGATTTTGTCACCAATATGGCGGACGAGTCAGCTTGTCAGCTATGTATTATCTAGTAGCTGTAGCGACACCTATTGCTATATCTTTCTCTCGCACAAGCTCTATAGTAGGCAGCGAGAGAAAGGTAGCACTAATGTGACGTCACAGTGACACTGACAAAAAACCTCAAATATCTTGCAAAGTAATTATTAAAAAATTGCTATTTTTATCTTAATTGCTATTTATTGACTAATACTTTAAATATGAAGTGTACATTTTATTATTTTTGATTAAGATGCAGGACCCCATTTCCAATTTGAACTTCTACTTTTTGTCAAAGTTTGAAACATGTGCCTGAACATACCCGATCAAAATAGCATAATTTCACTTTCCAATTTCAATTTCCAATTCCTACCTTGCAAGGTCCAAACTTTTCAATTCCAATTTGGGATAACGCATGCGCATATTGTTGCTTACCGTCACATATGTATTACATTACATATGAATGCACATATACTTTGTTTTCAATTCAGATGATGGCAGCTTTGCATTTTTTTGCTCATGGAAGCTATCAGAAATCAATAGCAACGAGGATATCAGTAGAAAAGGATTCATATGTGGTATTAAGTCAATCATTAATAATCATATCATTAATAGAAATTTGCAATATTATTGTTGATCATTTTATAGACATATACCTATATCAAATTTCATACGGCGCAAGTAGATATGGAGCGTACACACTGTAAAACAAGGGTAAGAATAATAAATAATTTTATGTACGGAAAATTTCAAATTTGAATCAATGTCAAATTTGCATTGAAAAACAAATATAAATTTATTGTGTCAAAATCAACATGAAGTTAGATATTATCGTTAAACTCATCATAACGATAACTCGATAAAGATATGATTAGTAGAATACCTTTTTGTCATTATTAAAGTCGTTCAACCAAATGCTTAGCGACAGTCGTATGGTAACGACATCGTTATACATATTTTTAGTAGAATAGGCCTGTTAGTGGGCATGCTTCTCCGAGGTTACAATCAACTATAGTCACCATCAAAAAGTATGGACTGATGCGCAACTTTTTCGCTTTTTCATAACTTAGCATTTTCAATATTGCCCGTGAAATGGCAACATTGTAGGAATCTCCACTCCATACTAATTTGACGGCAACTATAGGTAATATATGATAATTAAAAAATTACGGCTTTTCAAATTAAATTGAAATTGGGGCAATCTTAGAATATAATAATAACTCAATTTGTTTTGAAACCAGTGGCGTATTAAGGTAGTTTGGCGCCAGAAGCCCTTGAATTTTTTGCGCCCCCCCTCCAAAGCCCCCCCCCCCCGGTTTTTGTTTAACTTTAATGAAACAAAAAAACATATTTAAACTTTTCTAGTAAGAAACCAATACGATAATTATAAAAATTAAATCTAACAACTGACATCTGACATAGACCAATGATTCCAAAAATGACAATCATAGGCGGATAAATGGAAGTATTTTTAAAAGTAAAATTCAGCAAACAATGAAACTAAACATTTAATTTTAATTAATATGGTATAATGAAAAATTAAAATTACATTTTTCTTGCTTTGGCACTGGCATTTCATCTTTTTTCACTATAATACAGGCCCGGATTAACATTTCTTTGCGCCCTAGACCGATATTCATGACTGCACCCCCCCTCTCAATATATACCGAGTGTCTACTTTTTTATGGACCATAAGAAATATGTTTAATGGTGACAAACTTTTGATAATGCTTGATTTCGTTATTTTTTCTATTTCGGTGTCTTTAGGAGTTTATAAACGCACTGCAAACATAACGTTAAGAAGATCTATAAACGCACTGTTGTTGGAGCTTTTCGTTTTCTAGAGATGGTATGACAGACTGCTCTTAGAACAGATACATAAATGACATATATCAACATCAAATAGCTGTCAGTCAACAATGAGTATCCATCTGTGAAGTTTAATAAAAAATAATATAAAAGCATGTTTCATAAGGCCAGTAATCGCACTCGTCCTTTGTAAATCTCACCGCGAAACGGCTCGTTTTCCTGTTGCCTTATGAATTTTTTTTTTAAATACCTACTATTATCAGTCATCATAGATACATTTACCATCAAGTAAACAATAATTTTGGACTTATTAGTTGCAGTTTTTAATTCTGAATAGTTTTCGTACCTATATATACTTTTATTCTAAAATTCATAGGGCAGAAATTACAGTCATATGAAAATTTTGCCATTATATTTGCTAAGATTCATAAAAAGTGGACACCTAGTATATAAATATTAGAATTGTTTAAAATCTTTGACAACTATCATAGTTCAACATGCAGGATTGTCACTTTACTATACTATTCTTGTATAATTAAAGCAAATGTGACTGTTTACGTCGTCTGGTAACTGCAGGCACTTCTCTCCCTTTTTCTCTGTTTTTTTCATTTTTCCAACTATTCGATGTGCGCCATGTGCGCCCCCTCCGAGCCTGCGCCCAAGGCCATGGCCTAGGTTGGCCTTATGGGTGATCCGAGCCTGTTATAATATCCAACTCATGCCTGCGCCTGCTAGTTTATATTTTTTAAATATGTGATTTTTTTTTAATTCCTGGCATATTTTTGCGCCCCCTATAATTTTGCGCCAGAAGCCCGGGCTTCTCGGGCTTCTGGGATAATACGTCACTGTTTGAAACACTATTTGAATCCAGGCACGTTCTCTTCTGGAAACAAATTTCAGGAAACTTGGCTAAAAGCTTCTCGTGCGCGCTAGGCACCTGGCAATATGATAAATTGATACGTATATAAGTTGTGGGTGCAAAATAGCAGTACCGCAATCTGGTGTGGCATATGCCGGCGCATAGAGGAGCCTTTTCACCTCGCGTGTGCGCACGGCTCTTGACTCGCGCTGACCTCTTCACCTCTCTCACATTACCATGGCCGAGCGGAGAGTAGCCCAACTGAGGCTTCCCCGTCTCGGGCCATACGCTCTATCAACCAAACCAACCGCTCCACTGCGCCACCGCGACGACACGTACCTCTGTTCGGCCACAATTAAAACACTTATACGTATAATTACACCTTGGGTTTATGTATCTGCCCACGCACACTCAACCCCTTCAGACCAGACGGGATATTGTGTTTCCTTTTGTGCGACTTAATTTATTGTTATATCGAACGGATCGGTTTTTTCACTTAGCGCTTAGGCAACGCAGAACGCATCGCATAGCGATGAGGATATTGGTATCTTGTGATCAGGTGTTAAATAACTAAGAACTACGAGTATAAGAGTACAAGCCGATAGTTTTTGCGATACTATACTTTTTACTCAAAAATATTACTACCTCTGTCTTAGGATATTCGCAGTTGTCAATAACACATGTAGCAATTTTTATTTCGTTTTTTGGGAATATTCGTTCAAATTGCTAGTTATTTGTATGAAAAAACAAGAAAGTGCGTACTATGAAAACTGTTTTAAAGTATAGTTGGAGGAAGGAATCTATGAAACACATTATAGAATCGGCTAAGTGCCCGTGATAAAGTTTTATGGGACTTGTGGTAAGGATTATTAGAGTCAGGTAAATTTTTTATCCTGGAAATTTGCGTTCAAGATATTTATATATATATATATATATATATATATATATATATATATATACAGGATGTAAATGAAATAAGTGCATTAAATTTAACCAGTAATGTAACTCGATAAGAGCAACAATATTTCTTAATAACTTTTTTTTCTAAGTCTTTTAGATTTTGAGTTAAAATTCTTTAAAGATTTACTGCATATTTCGGCGCGCGCCCATGGAGAACAAATCCCTGCTCCCGTAATCAAGTGTGATACAAACAGCTCAAAAATTGTCGGTTATCGGTTACACTTGCAGTCACAGTAATTAATAAACGAATCAACGGAAATAACATTTATTATTTATTAATTCGGAATAGTACAATTTTTAAAATAAAGAAATAGAATTTTGGATAACAAAATTATAAAGTTGTGTATTGAACCAGGCTTAATCACATGTGAATAGTGGAAGACAAGGAGGGGCGAGGTAATGACAGGAAGAGCAAAAGCATAGTTATTAGGTGATGAGATGATTATTTATCGTCGATAAATCATAATAATTTTATAACAAACTTTTGTCCATTTAAAAGAGGTACATTAGTACCAATAATTAGTCGTCCATTTATTGTTCCCGCTCAGATATGTTTTAATGAAAATTTTTACAGCATTTTCGTCTGTCGAGATGTGAATTGTACATAATAACATTATGAGCCATTCCCAAAATTGAAGTCTGTTATGTGCTGAAAACAGAACTTTTTGCACATGTTATGGACATATAACTGTTGCTTTTTTTAAAATTGTCATATGTGACACTCCGTATTGTGATGTGATAAAGATGTACAAGATTAACAAATGTGCGAATATTAAGAACAGAATGATTTGATGATGATTTAGAAACGCTCCGTGTAAATGCGTTGGCAACTCCATGACACTGTCTTTATGTCAAGTAAAATGTAGTACAGATACGAGTAAAAAAATAAATAAATAAACCATAGGTAAGTAATTAAAATGTCTGTGTACTCGCATTTTGACAGAATTTTACCTTATAAACAAGTTTATTACTAATGTCAAAATTGAATTGCAACAATTGTCAATTGCTAAAACAAAATTTTTCATACCTATTGCTACTGCATTCAATTATCACAAAAATATTTGGAACGACTCGTCAATTTACGGGGTGGTAAAAATGCTAAAAAAATATGCGATTTCGAGAAAAAGTTATTAAGAAATATTGTTGCTCTCGCCGAGTTATATTACTGGTTAAATTTAATGCACTTATTTCATTTACACCCTGTATATATATACTTTTAAATCTGTAATGAAATAATAATGAGTTTTAAATGTAAATAGAAAATCTGACTGCATTTTATTATGTACTCTATATTTATTATAATGTGTTATTTTTTGTTATATGTAAATATTTTTTCTAAATCTGACTGCACCGTATTGCACATGTACTCTGTACTAAATCTCTATTTTGTTTCTAAATCTCACTGTCTAGTATCATACTATGTAAAAATAAAAAATTAGTCACATACCCCGTGCATACCCCATTGTATGCTTGCTAAGCGTGCATATTTTTTATGCTGTAGTCGCCCAGATTGCCGTCAATCACTTAACCAACGCCCATTTGACAATTATCCAGTTGACCAACGCCTAGTTGTGCGTCGTCCAATTGTCACGTACCGTCTTCTACAATGATATACTTCACTATTTTTTCCTTTCACTTCTTAAAAGCTCTCAACCAGTTTTCTTTTGGAATGTTTACGGAATAATTTCCGTGAGACTTAAAACTATCAAAGCTGTCAAATTAATGCCTGGTGTCATAAAAACTGTCAAACCTATCAAACCAATTACTAGAAGACTTAATAATTAATTTCAGGATGACTTAAAAACGGTCAAAGTTGTCAAATTATAAATCTGGAGAATAAAATATTTTAACCCATAAAGATACTTCACAATTTTTTTAACTGTTTTATTAACTTATCTTTTTAATTTAACATAAAACTGACATCCAAATAACTTGGTTATTGATTAGATTAGGTTAAAGCATGTTCATTTGTCTATCATGGAAGAGGCATATTTTAATTAATTATTACCAAAAAAATAAAAAATAAAAAAAATAAAAAAAGAAATAATAAATGTGACGACAAATGATTTTTGGAATAAATACATTTACAACCAATTTAGAATTAATATTAGCTTGCAATGAAAGTATCATGTTGATTTTAAAAAATTAAAAAGTGATTTTCGACCGTGACAGGACTCGAACCTGCAATCTTCGGATCCGAAGTCCGACGCCTTATCCATTAGGCCACACGGTCTCTTGAATTTTTTAGCAATATGACGCCACGCCACGGAACTCAAGGACATAAATGTAAATATTATTTTTATATTATAAAGTTATTAAATAAAAAATCTGATGTGGCCAACACATTACCTTCCGTCAGTTCTATGTATTTTATACAATTTCCATACAGACAGTTTCTTGCGAAATATTTCTATATTTCCAGTAAATTACCTTCCCTCGGTTCTATGTATTTTGTACAAATTCCATACAGAAAGTTTATTAGAATTGATTCTATATTTGCAGTAAAATTACAAACGTACTATGTCAACCGCACTTGACATTGACATCTGTCTATCAGAATTTTAAAAATTATTAGCTGTTTCCAGTGTTATTGCATAGCTGGCTGCTTTATGAAATTTAATTTCTTTATAGTTTTTTTTAACTCAATATCCATTGAATATGAGGTATAATATGCAATCAAATTCTATAGAGAAAAAAAAATACTTAATATTTATAATAACGTTAAATATGAAAAAATGATATTTAACATCGTATAAAATCTTCAAATGAGGGTACTTCCGGTTGACCAATTATAACCAAAATCTAATCAGCTCTTCATATGGATGTAACGAAGAGGAATACGAAAGAATTATAATTTTTAGAATTGTAGTGTTATTATTATTATTATTATTATTATTATTATTATTATTATTATTATTATTATTATTATTATTATTATTATTATTATTATTATTATTATTATTATTATTATTATTATTATTATTATTATTATTATTATTATTATTATTATTATTATTATTATTATTATTATTATTATTATTATTATTATTATTATTATTATTATTATTATTATTATTATTATTATTATTATTATTATTATTATTATTATTATTATTATTATTATTATTATTATTATTATTATTATTATTATTATTATTATTATTATTATTATTATTATTATTATTATTATTATTATTATTATTATTATTATTATTATTATTATTATTATTATTATTATTATTATTATTATTATTATTATTATTATTATTATTATTATTATTATTATTATTATTATTATTATTATTATTATTATTATTATTATTATTATTATTATTATTATTATTATTATTATTATTATTATTATTATTATTATTATTATTATTATTATTATTATTATTATTATTATTATTATTATTATTATTATTATTATTATTATTATTATTATTATTATTATTATTATTATTATTATTATTATTATTATTATTATTATTATTATTATTATTATTATTATTATTATTATTATTATTATTATTATTATTATTATTATTATTATTATTATTATTATTATTATTATTATTATTATTATTATTATTATTATTATTATTATTATTATTATTATTATTATTATTATTATTATTATTATTATTATTATTATTATTATTATTATTATTATTATTATTATTATTATTATTATTATTATTATTATTATTATTATTATTATTATTATTATTATTATTATTATTATTATTATTATTATTATTATTATTATTATTATTATTATTATTATTATTATTATTATTATTATTATTATTATTATTATTATTATTATTATTATTATTATTATTATTATTATTATTATTATTATTATTATTATTATTATTATTATTATTATTATTATTATTATTATTATTATTATTATTATTATTATTATTATTATTATTATTATTATTATTATTATTATTATTATTATTATTATTATTATTATTATTATTATTATTATTATTATTATTATTATTATTATTATTATTATTATTATTATTATTATTATTATTATTATTATTATTATTATTATTATTATTATTATTATTATTATTATTATTATTATTATTATTATTATTATTATTATTATTATTATTATTATTATTATTATTATTATTATTATTATTATTATTATTATTATTATTATTATTATTATTATTATTATTATTATTATTATTATTATTATTATTATTATTATTATTATTATTATTATTATTATTATTATTATTATTATTATTATTATTATTATTATTATTATTATTATTATTATTATTATTATTATTATTATTATTATTATTATTATTATTATTATTATTA
The DNA here is from genome assembly GCA_963082715.1 of Harpalus rubripes. Lineage (NCBI taxonomy): Eukaryota > Metazoa > Arthropoda > Insecta > Coleoptera > Carabidae > Harpalus > Harpalus rubripes. The sequence goes on from OY720451.1 coordinate 9,934,461, forward strand.
TTATTATTATTATTATTATTATTATTATTATTATTATTATTATTATTATTATTATTATTATTATTATTATTATTATTATTATTATTATTATTATTATTATTATTATTATTATTATTATTATTATTATTATTATTATTATTATTATTATTATTATTATTATTATTATTATTATTATTATTATTATTATTATTATTATTATTATTATTATTATTATTATTATTATTATTATTATTATTATTATTATTATTATTATTATTATTATTATTATTATTATTATTATTATTATTATTATTATTATTATTATTATTATTATTATTATTATTATTATTATTATTATTATTATTATTATTATTATTATTATTATTATTATTATTATTATTATTATTATTATTATTATTATTATTATTATTATTATTATTATTATTATTATTATTATTATTATTATTATTATTATTATTATTATTATTATTATTATTATTATTATTATTATTATTATTATTATTATTATTATTATTATTATTATTATTATTATTATTATTATTATTATTATTATTATTATTATTATTATTATTATTATTATTATTATTATTATTATTATTATTATTATTATTATTATTATTATTATTATTATTATTATTATTATTATTATTATTATTATTATTATTATTATTATTATTATTATTATTATTATTATTATTATTATTATTATTATTATTATTATTATTATTATTATTATTATTATTATTATTATTATTATTATTATTATTATTATTATTATTATTATTATTATTATTATTATTATTATTATTATTATTATTATTATTATTATTATTATTATTATTATTATTATTATTATTATTATTATTATTATTATTATTATTAAATACAGTACCCAACTGGCGCAGGCCCAATTCTAAGGTAAGGAGAGAACGTAGTTAAAAAAAGGTAGTGCATTTCTTAATATCGCGGACAGAGTTGTGGAAGATGTCAATGGTACTTTCAATAACACTATATGATCTAACCATATGATGTATGGGGGATTTAGATAAGATGTTTGATTTGGCTGTTTTTAAGTGAAACACTGCTTTATTTCTCGACGATAATCTATTGACTTGAATGGATAGTTTATTGATGATGTACATACAGTCAATGTCACCATTTAGGATTTTATGTAAGAGAATTACCGCCGCAACTTGTCGTCTTTGTTCAAGTGAAGCCAAATCAAAACGTTCCAGAAGTTGAGATTGCGTATTGTTGGAGTTATCGTCGGAGAAAAATTCGTCACACACACACATACACACACACACACGCACACACACACCCACACGCACACGCACACGCACACGCACACACACACATACACTCATACATACAAACATCATCGCAAAAATAGTAAAATCGTATTCTAGGGACTCTAAAACGTGCTTATTCATTAAAAACTCACCATCGAATTTTTTGACCAAAAACAATACCTTCTAAAGGTATAACGGAAGGTAAAAAAGAATTGCTTTCTAGAAAATAATAACGGTTCGTTTCCATAATGTCAAAAGCGCGAAACACTGGATCGGTCAGTGCAGTATAGAACTTGACATTTTCTCGTTCTGTTATAAGCATTTAATTTTATTGAACGAATATACAAACGTCATTTGCAATAGAACATTTTTATCAACGATTTTTTTCTGTGACCGATTAACTGTTTTTGCTACTATACATATAAAATTATCTAAAACTAGGTTCTGCCATGTTAAAATGTAATAAAAATTGTTTCCTTGTTACATTGACAACAAACAATAATTATCGTCTAAGTAATGCTGGTGTACCACATGAAATCTACAACATTGGGGACGGTTTTATAGAATACTCGTGTTACGAATATATCTTTAAATTGTTTCTGAAAGAGGTTTGTCAGGTCAGTTTGTTAAAAAAATTACAATCTATAATTAGCTGTAAACCCGATTTTCCGTCATGTCAATTTGTAAATAATAATTATATTGTTGTATTTTTTCATTTGTTGAACAAATAATAATTATTGCATTTCAAATTGGTTTGGTGCATGATTAAAAAAGTTACAGTGTATGAAAGCAAAATTTATTACACAAATTTAAACATTGAATATCAAATAATTACATATTTTAGTAACCTAAAAAAATTTGAACATTTCAATAAAAAAACCTATATTAATTTAATTATATTGCCTTGGCATCTCTGTGAATATCGTCATTATTTAAATTTAAAAATAAAAGTAAAAATCATAAATGACTTAATCAAACAAGCGTTTCGTCTTGATTTCCGGAATACTAAAGGTTACTTTTTATCTTCAAGAAGATGCGACACTATTTGACATTTGGTATTTTACAAGGATATAAAACTAATTTGTTTATTTACTCATCTTATCTGATTTATTCGAAGATGTTTAATTGATTTAAGTGTTGAATGTACGAGTATTCAAGATTTGAGTAAGCACTCGAAAAAGAGATTGCTAATTTCACCGAAATATTGGCGCTGTATAAATAAGTATAAGTATTTGTTTTGTTGCGTATGCCTATATTACAACATCGATATGACGGTGTGACGAGTATTTTGATGTTATACAAGGTTTGGCCAAAAAGATACGGTAATTTGTATATGTTTTGGGGTGTACAATATTTCCAAAAAGTTATTTATCGATAAGTATCAATACCGGGTGGATATTAAAAAACAAATCCTGTTTGAAACTCCATAATTCCGATTACATTTATCGATTTTAAATTTTTAACTTTTGCAAACAAAGGGGTTATAAGGATTCCTAGCATATTTCAAACATTTATATAGAAAAAACAAGTGAATAGCGATTTTCTAAATTTGCCTTTCAAATCTATTACACATTGATAATTTTAAAAATGGCACCTCACTTAAATAAATCTGATCATTGTAACTTTTTATTAAGAAAAAAATTGCGGAAGAATTTCCAGAGAAGAGATGGCCACTTTTTAGTATACAGGATGTTCCGCGACTCGACCGACAAACTTATACCATATATTGTGGGGGTCATTACGATCAAAAAATGTTATATAACCTATAGGTTATTTTCTCCAGACTTACTTAAGTTAATACGTTCGTATATCAGTGACCGTAAACAATTTGTACAGTACAATAACCACAAATCTAATTTTTTCACTCCCCACTCTGGTGTTCCTCAGGGTTCCATTTGGGCCCCCCTTCTCTTTGTTTTATTTATTAACGATATTACTAAGTGTTTGGAGTTTTCAAATAGTCTTCTATATGCTGATTATTTGAAACTATTTAAAGTCATAAATACTTGTAATGACTGTCATGAACTACAAAAAAATATTAATAACCTTCTAGCTTGGTCGTCTTCTTCATATCTATTTTTCATATTTTCTAAATGTAAATTATGCCATGAAGCACAGTCGGATTATTGTCCCTTACTCTAGAAAGAGTGAATAATCATAGGGATTTGGGAGTTGTATTTGATCCGAAATTACAGTTTGATTTGTATTATAATTATATTGTAAATGCTCCTTATAAAAGCTAGAGTTTTATAATACGCAACTCGCAATTTTTCATAAATCAAGCAACTCTTAAATCCCTGTATTACTCGCTTGTTCTATCTCGACTTGAGTACTATCTTATTGTTTGGAATCCAATATACGACTTGCACAGTAATAACATCGAATGGGTGCAAAGAATATTTGTGCGATATTGTGCACGAAAAATTTCAATAAATTTTAATTCCCTGAACTATAGTTATACTGCAGCCCTACTACATCGCAATATGTTTACGAGTACATTGGAGTCCAGACGTAAGATGTACTCCTGTCTGTATCTACATAAATTATTATCAAACAAAATCGATGATTGGCTTAAATAATGTTTACATTTATATTCCGCGCCTTTCATCCGGAATACATACGAGCATTACATTTTATATTCATCACCTAAGGAGACATTATTTTCTAAAACGTCCAGTTACCCGACTGTGTTTCATTTACAATGATATTGTAAGGAAAATAGATATTGAGGTTGACGTTTTTAACATAAATTACGTTGCTTTTAAAAATATTTTGATTTCTAATCTACGTACATTTTGATATAAATAGAATAAATCTTATTCATATATATTTTTTCCTTCTATTGTGTATTATTTTTTTTATTATTTTTTATGTATGTATATTGTGTTTTACATTTTGTCTACGTCAAACATGTTTTTTTGGGTTTTTTCTAATTTGTGTATCTCTGACTCCCTTGTAATTGGAATATTATATCCTGTAAGGAGGTCAATAATAAATAAATAAAAAATAAAATACGTGAATTCATCTTTGTTTCGAAAATATAGGATTTAAAAAAAATGGTAAAAAAATTATTCATCAATGGATAGCTAATTAACACAAAATTACAGCAACTGTTCAAAATGAGAACCGCCATTTTCTAAACATACAACTATCCTTCGAGTCGTAGAATCTTGCCAGTTAATTATTGTCAATTCATTCTTTAGGGAATTAGTAGCTTCAACTATAAGGTCAGTCAACTCTTCGCGTGTATTTGGTTTACCATTACTATACACATGATATTTGGGGCAACCCCACAGAAAAAATCTAAAGGCGACAAGTCAGGTGACCGAGCTGACCAATGTACAGGACCACCTCGTCCTATCCACCTTTCTGGAAAATTTTCATGGAGAAACACCGTCACTTATCTCCCAAAATGTGGCGGTGCCTCATCTTGCTGGAACCACATGCCACGATGAGCTTCCAGAAGAATATCTTCCATGTAATTTGGCAGTTCTTCTTGTGAAGTGAAGGTAAGTTTCTGCACTAAAACGTCCAGCACAAAAATCATTCATTTGTGAACATACGTTCATTCGTCAAGGTTAACTCAATGATCTTTTTTTTAAAATTCTTTCGATATCTCCGAAACAAAGAATATATGGTATATGTTTCTCGGTCGAGTCGCCGAACAGCCTGTATATCGTGCTATTAGGCAACTGATAGAAACTCGATCTATTTTCAGAAGGCATGGGAGAATTGGTTCTTGAACTGTTTCAGGTTTTCAGAAAATCAAAAAGCTATTCTCCATATTTTATGGATAAATAAATGAGCAATGAGTGCTCGTGAGGTGTCGCCTGGTAAACGCCCGCACGGTACAAATATGTCATCATCATTACCGATATCTGCGTACAAAGCAGATTGGCGCACCCAGCAATGGGTAATATGCTGTAATGATATATTTATTTTTTTTATTTTATTTATTTTAAATGCGCGCCAACTAGTGGCTAACTCATGAAGCTCTTAAAAAAGACTTCACAATGCGGCCAGCATGTAATATGGCTGATGTTACTGTAACATGTACACGTCAATTTGAGTAATTCTGCTATAAAAGTTGTTATAAAGTGTATATTTATTTCATTTTTATCTCTTTCAACAATTTTTTTTCCATGTATATTTATGTGTTCGGAATCAACAATTACTTCTCCCTCACTATAATTTGGGGACTCAGCCGTTGCTTTTAAATAACTTCCTTAAATTTTACTTTCATTGTATATAACAAATTTATAAACTCTCTTAAACATAGCTGTTCACACACACAACTAGGTTAGTTTTTAGTTCATCTGTCACTTGGCTAAATCGCATTATGACATCACAAAACATGGCGGCAAATCTAACTTGAATCGCGAATACAGTTCAGATCTCAAATGTATGTAATTGACTAATAAATGTCACTGTAAAGTAACTAATCATTTCAAAGTAATAATGGTAGTGTTTTAAAAAGAAAATTTAAATTTATAAAATACCGAATAAATAAATAAAAATATCATCACGGCATATTACCCATTGCTGGGTGTACCAATCTGCTTTAAGTATTTGTAAAAGAAAAGAAATTAATGTCTCTTACAAAAAATAAATTTGAATTGATACAACGTTCAAATTCTGGAAAAGAAAATTTATTTATTTATTCATGACAAACTACATGACTATATAAGGGAAAAGAAAATATTGTTAATACTTTAAAAATTGAAACAATGTAGTTATATTATATGCAAGCAATTTTATATAGTTGCTAACATTTAAATTAATAAAAATTAAATGGCGGGAGGTATTGTTCTGACCACATCTGATTTATACCAATAATAATTTTCCTTGTTTGTATTTCCGTAATAGAATGTTGATTAAAGAAAATTGTAAAAAATCCATCATTGCAAATATAATCTGATGTGTGTAAAAAAGTGGTATATTACGAAAACACCTTACAATATCTATTACCAACTCTTTCTATCTTGAAAGGATACCATATATTTATCTCTTTTCCTCTTGAACAGGATTCAGTTCGAGAACATCGATATAAATTATTTCGATGAAGAAAAATGACAGGCAATAATTTGTGGATGATGCTAAAGCTGTAATGATTAGACAAAATTCAATCAAGAAATGAATTAATCTCGTAATATGATTGAAATGTAAATAACATCACGCCTTCTAACCGTGTTTTATATATAGGCAATTTTGGTTTAGATAAATTTTAGTAGGTGATGTATTTTACTTCAATAGTAATTTACAAGTGATATTTTACTGGATGAGCCGTAGGCGAGCTTTGGAAGCTTGTAATAAAAAGTAATAAAAAAATAAATAAACAATTGATCGGCTTGAAAGGATTTACGTAGAACAATTTTCCGAGCAAGCACAATAAAGATGGAATTTTTGTCCAGAATAACTTCTCCAATATGGGGATCTCGGGAACTATGAGAGATTTTATTTTTGTAAATAATTTTCAAGTGTGAAATAATACTGGATTTTAATTTGCATATTTTTAATAGAATTTTTTATGCTCAATTTTTTTTATCCCAGAGTTTTAATTTTTATATAGACGACATATTGGAAAGTTACATCATTGAAAAGAGAAGACCAATGGAGACATCTCAATAGAGACGAAAATATATTTTTTGAATCAGTGGTTCTCATGATACAGTTCAAAGTTATATATTTTTCAAATAGGTCAATTCGATAGCGTATTTTTTCTGAATTCAACATGTAATCATTTTATATCTTTACATAACAAAAATATTGTGAAAAATTCAATTGAAATTTTAAAATTTATTTTTCCGTGATTATGTATAGAAAACAATTGAACTTAAATTAAAACAAAATAAATATTTGTTAATACCATTATAATTCAGTTATTGGGTAGAAAAATAAGGGTTTATTCTACAAAAGGTTGGGTATTTTTTTGTATATTTAGGGGTCCAAATAAAAAATACAAGTTTTTGACTTTTAGTCCCTCGAAGCGCCGTCAAATTGCAAAAATATCGCGAAAAATCGTTTTTTTCAAAATATCTCTTCACCAATAAGCATTAGGGCAAAAATAGTTTTTTTTACCTTCCGTCACCTTTACCAAAGGTAGGTATTGTCTTTGGTCAAAAAATTCGATGATGAGTTTTTAATGAAAAAGCACATTTTAGGGTTCCTAGAATACGATGATGTCTGTATGTATGGATGGATGTATGTATATTTGTATGTATGTGTGTGTGAATATTTTTTCGGATCGCATAACTGCAATACAACCTTTCCAAAAATTATAATTTTTGCGTATTCCTTTTCTTTAGATCCGTATGAAGAGCTGATTAGATTTTGGTTATAATTGGTCGACCGGGAGTACCCTAATTTGAAGATTTTAACAGTTTTTCTTGAAAAAATGATGTTAAATATCACTTCTTCACATTTATAAATAAATAAATAAATAAATAAATATATCATCACGGCTTATTACCCATTGCTGGGTGTGCCAATCTGCTATATACAGATATCGGTAATGATGAAATATTTGTACCGTGCGGGCGCTTACCAGGCGTCACCTCACGGGCACTCATTGCTGGCGTGGAGAGTGCACTACAGGGGTCAATTTAATGTTATTATAAAAATTTAAGAATATTTTATTCTCTATACGATTTGATTACATATTATACTTCATAAGGATATAGAGCTAAAAAATTATAAAGAAATTAAAATATATTTATTTCCATTAAGGAAAAGAAACAACTTCTACTTTAATAAATGAAGTAAAGAAATTAAATTTCATAAAGCAGCCAGGTATGCTATAAACATAGTAACATCTACTACATTAAGAAAATTCTGATTGACAAATGTCAGTGTCAAAGTGCAATTTACATAATATGTTTGAGTTATAATTTTACTGGAAATATATAAAATCTTATAAGAAACTTCCTGTATAAGGAATTTGTACAAAATACATAGAACTGACTGAAGGTAATGTACTGGAAATATGGAATCATTTGCAAAAAAAATTTCTGTGTGGAATTTGTACAAAATACATAGAACTGACTGCTGGCCACATTTTTAAATTTGTTTTGAATAAAATTCCTTATAACTTTAATTGATAACATTTTTTACTATAACTAATAGATAGCCAGCTATTGGTGAAAAAAAAAAACGATTTTTTGCGTCATTTTATCAAGTTGGTGGTATTTCCTGACGGGCCCCAAGGTCTAAAACTTTTATTTTTTATTAGGACTTCTAAATATATAACATCCAAAAATCAAAAATACCCTAATGAAGCTGTAAGTGGCAGCGAAACGTTGGTCTCAGACTAAACAATAAAAATATAGCTGCTATTCTGCTATTATTTCATCCTATATAAATATTGTTTTATTTGATTTTCATCCTAAATAATTTAAATTGATAAATAGCAGTTTGAGTTTTTATACATAACAAATTTATTTAAATATCAATTAAATTTTTTTCAATATTTTTATGTAAAGATATTGCATTGTTGAATTCAGAAAAAAATACTTTTCGTTATATTATAATGAATTGAAACTTTTAAACTATCTACTGTCTCCGTTCTAAATTTAGCAAAAAGTGTAGCATATTTGCGGTATATCAATTAGAATTATAATAACCATCGACTCGTCGGTTTTTCTCTTGTAATTAGTTGTGGTTTATTCATTTAGACTAATTTATTCCCTTATCAGACTTAAATTTTAATTAAATAGATTATGTCGGATAGCCCGGAGATACTAATTAATGTAAATACGGCTCTGAATGCGCCCAGGAGCACGTACGCATGCTAACAACACACTGACGACGTGTTTCAGATGTTTGCACATCATAAATTCGTCTGTGGTCGTCGCCAACCGCGATTTTTTACTCTTCCCACTACCCATGGCTTGCATTTGTTACGGTGGAGATCGCTTTTTATTGCCATTGGAGATTTAGGAGTTTTTACGGGGTAAAGGTTGTTTTACAACCAAATTTGAACTCAACATAATTTTACGCTTGCTTAAAATTGTTTTAAAAAAACTAATCACAATTAAAATTTAGTTACTTTCTGCGATTCCAAAGTGCAGTTAGTCTCGAAGCTTACAAGCCAAAAGCTTTCATTTCAAGTTAAGAGTGTATTCGACATTTGTATATTGTTTACGAAATTAGATGTTCTGATTATTCTTGCCATGAAATTTAATATAGAATATTAAAAACAATCTGTATAGTGACATCACCATTTGATATACTATGATAAATTCCAACCACTAGTTTTTAACAAATCAATGATGAAAAACACTTGAAAATTTAACTAATGGGAACAGTATTATATTGTTAAACTTCGTTACCCTGATAAATTTCCGCTACCAGTAAATAAGCAGTTGTTATTTTTTATAACTGTCAGCGTGGCAGTTAATTAATATTTCAAGTTGTATCATATCACATGAGTTACTAGTTTTACAGAAATAGTTTCAAATATCGCCACAATTTTGCGACCTTGTGTAGTCTCTCTAGTGCTATAGTGTACAAAATTATGACGTCACAATATGACTCAGAATGTTTATAAAGAAAATCATGACTGAAAATTATAATAATATTAAATATTTTCGATGAATATATACGAGTACATAAAATTAGGTAAATTTTACATTTTTTTTGTGGCAACACTGTTCTTACTTGTGCTCTTTATTGTGAACTAAATTTTATCTTAAATAGTGAAATATATTTGAAGAAATTAAACTAGTTCTCCGTAAAACTACTGTAAGTAATTAATTTTTTCTAAAAACTAACCTATTTCTAAAAAATTATCGAATAAACTATTGCATGGAGACCACCTTGATTATTTATTCTTTACTCAACTAGCCCGTGCGGATTTGCTTAAATAAAATTGTTTTTCCTATAACCGTGCGTGAAAAGTACTTTTCACGCACTCATTACAGTGCGTAAAGTGTCACTTTTCAAGCACTAGTGCGTGAAAAGTACTTTTCACGCACTAGTGCTTAAAAAGTAAATAAGCGTTGCTAGGCAACATTAAAATTCGGGTAATTTACCTGTCAAGTATATAATTAGGTAGTAAATAATAATGAAAGTAATAAAATTTATTAAGAAATATGAATATACACTGTAAATGAAACAAATATAATATTTTTTTATAACAGATTGAGTACTAATCTAATTTTTGTGAACATTAACATTTTTTTGACATGTATTCTAACCTAACATAATTTTTAATATTAATATTAAATGTACAATTTGTACATTATAAAAGACTAATCATTGTTTGTCTGAGATTCTTCCAAGTGTTTAAGTTACATTTTGTACAGTATTATGAGAAAGAGTACTAACAGTATTTGAAGCTGCTGGATGCCTGTACACTCAGTATTATGAGAAATATCAATACCATTTCGGTTGTAGGAAAAATGTTGTATGCAACACGTGTGTAAAATAGATTTTTTTCTCTCATGCTACAATTTCCGCATTCGGCTGCGCCTCATCGCACTCGACCAAAAAAGTACTACTTTACACACTTGTTACATAAATAACTATTTTCGTTCTACAAAATAAGTGTTGCCAACGACGTCAAAAACAAATTTTATAAAAAAATTAAAAAATATATATGATTTAGCTGTAAATATGTATTAATATGGGATCTCGTGGCCGTGTGTCTGGTCGCGTATCTGGGGACCCAGGTTCGATCCTGACCTACGCCAAGAAAATATTTCGAATATTAAGAGGAATGTAACCCCTGCGTACTAGATATGAAGCGAAAATTCAAATAAATTGTTCCTATACTAGAACTATTAACATTTCAAAAGTGAAAAAAATCGATTTTTTGCGTTATTTTTATCAAGTTGGCGGTAGTTTCCGAGAGGGCCCAAAGTCTAAACCTTGTGTTGTTACATATTACACAGTTTAAAATAAACACTTTAAAAGCAATTTTATTGTTTTGTTTTTGATAGAAAAATTTGTTTTTTAATTTTTGAAACACATGTCGGCCGAAACGTGGAAAAAGTTTTGTTTTCTAGAAATAACTTGTAAGGTTAAGATCTGGGCGCAACACGAAGAAGAAGAGAACAGAGCTAGCGCGGCAAACCACCCAAAGCGTGGTACCAACTTTTTTTTTATCAAAAACAAAACAATAAAATAACTTTTAAAGTGTTTATTTTAAACTTTCCCAAATTTATAAAATATGTTCATAATAAAAATTTAATGAAGATATATGTTTCTACGACTGATCATTTTCCAATTTAAAACTATATTAAACATGATTGTAAGTATTACAACTTCAACATGTAACACACAAGTTATACAACATAAATGTACATTTTAGTATTCCCTGATGAAATTACAGTATCAGTAACGAAATATTGGAATTTAAAATAAAATTAAAAACCACATTGGGTATTAATATAATTACTGCCAATCACCGCCGAGAAATCCATTACTTATTTTATCAATTATTTTTATTATACTCGTACATTTTAATATAATTGATTTTGTTTCGTGACAAATATTATTGCGATGCTATTTGTTTGCAATAATGGCTGTTTAAATATTTAAATATTGTTGTGGGCATGGCTTCTGTTTAATGTAGTTTTTATTTTCATTTATTTTAATATGTTTGTTTTCTTGTGGTTATTTCTTTCAAGAAATTGCAAAAAGTTGACATGAATAGTATAGAAATTATTATTTGATTTATTATAAAAGCGTCAGAACAATAAAATAAATAGGTTTTCCGCACATCATACGACAAGTAATTACTGCAATTTTTCTTAAGATTGCAAGTTTTTTACGACAAAAACTTATAATGATTGTATGGAATTTATAGCATAAAGTAATATTTTAATTAGCTACGTCTAATATCACCAGTTTTTGTATTTTGCTGCTTCCTCCATAAACGATACTGTGATCTTTGTGATGATACATTTAAAAGGATGATATTATTGTTCATATTAAGCAATAAAAACCTTGTGGATGATTGTTGTATGAAAAGTTATCTTAACTACTGGTCTGGTTGACTTCACGCGATGGTTTGTTGCGATAGTCCGGTGGCAGGCATATACTGTGCTCCTGTTATATCCAGTGGCGTACATGTACCCCTTGGCGTACCATTGTTGTCTCATATTGTCCTTTTATAGCAGAGCGTATCACAATGTCGGAGCGGATGGCGAAGATTGTGTTCTGATCGAGCGTTGAAGACTCTGAAATAAAAAGTTCTTATAAATAAAATAATACAATAATAGGCTACTTGCGTGGTACTGAAAATCTGATATATATATATATATATATATATATATATCAGTAAATACCTAAAGTAAAGTTGAAAACGTTTGTAAAAATATAAATTTTATTTAAAAAAAAAAAAATATGTTTTTTAATAAATTAAGAAAGAAAAATTTCTTTGACGTCATTATTTTGAACTGGAGAAAGGAATGCATATTTAAGAATGTAACCTGTAGATGGCGGGCGCGTGCGAGTTTTAATTTGAATTTGACATTAGTTCATTTTTCTGTCACTGTCTCTCTTCTTTATTATTTACAATTTGCGTGGTGTCTGTTACTTTTATTACGTATTTTGATTTGTTAAGCAGGATCTTGAAGGATTTTAAATTAGCTTTATTGGCGAAGAAAATGAACTCGTAGCCGCCTGGTGGCAAAATTATGAACTTGCCTAGAAAGTAATGTAACTGTTGTGCTTACGGTTGTCATACTGCCTTTTAAGCAATACTGTACTTCAAATCAATTTACATTTAAAAATATATGAACTTTATTTGCTTATATCCCTGTCTAATACAAGTTTTGACAATTACACTTCTCGCCGGCCATTTTATAAAATCGGTGCTGTCTCTATCGGTCATTTTCGTTGCCAATACTCGTACAAGATTAAAATGACAAACGAAAATATTAACCTCCAAACTAATATTCAAACGTCAAACAGATGATCTGTCATGTTTAAATTATCTGCACATGCCGTTGCTATTGGACGTACCGATGTTATTGCTTTACGGTCATTCATTGGTTCTGCGTAATTCTACGTCATACGCGGCGGTAATTTATATATTAAAATTTCATTATTTTTTTTCTGGCTAATTAATGAAAATTTTGCCAAAAGAAAAAATATGGGTTGCAAGTTTTTATCGTCTCTTCAAAAATATTAAATAAAAAATGGCACGCAAGTAGCCCATTATAGTTTTAGAAATTTACCTCCTCAGATTTCTTGTTTGCAGGATTACCAGTGGGGTTAGGGCCGAATTTATAATAGTAGAGTAAAGTCGGTGAATGTGGAATAGTCATCTAATGTGGAATAGATGCTTTTTGAAAAAATGGTACACGACATCTGCGATCTAATGACACAAATGCACGTGTGTAGGGGAGTTATTACCTACAAAGAGACACCAATTTAACTACATTGAGCATAACATGAAAAACCTTGAAAAATAGTATGAGTGCCTGCTGAGCTTTTTAAGCAAGTGCAAAGATACGTAGTTTTATTACTGATTGTGTAGTCGAAAATACGATTTTTTGCAACTGCAGTGTGGATAGGGGTTTGGGGATGTAGGCTAGATTTAAAAAATATTTTTCAAACTAATTCCTAAATGAAATTCGATGGCGGGAATTTAATGTCAACAAATCCGCTAATGTGGAATACCAAGGGGTATGCCAATGTGGAACATTCCAAATTAGCGAAAATGTTATAATATGAGTAGATAACTGTTCTTGGTTTAGGAAAATGTACCAGAAAAGTAAACCTAGCAAGAAGCAAACATGCAGAAGGCAGTGCGGAATAATATAGTTTATTTTGTTACATTCTAATAGCATACTCATTTTATTTTTGTATATATTTTTGAATTTTTGATAAGAAGGAATAAATAATTTAAAGAACATATTTCCATGGTTTTCCGAATTTTCTTATACTGTGAAAGTAAGTATGGTTATGTGGTATATATTCCACGTTAATGCACTATGGTATTCCACATTACCATCCCTTTTTCAACAGGTGTAAAAATTTCCATTTTGAAGAAAATTGCTCTTATAAATGAATCATTTTAGATAATCAACCTGAAAGTGTTACTATTTAGTAAAGTATATATTAAGTGGCCTATATACAATATTTGATGATTAACCGCCATCTTCTCGCATGTTTTTTTCAATGAAATAAAAATGGTATTCCACATTCACCGACTTTACTCCAGTGATCCATTATACAAATTGCTGATATCCACAAATCTGTATCTTTACCTATTTTTGAGTTATACGCCCCTGATGGGGAATGTAGTGTACTGTATTTTTGAATTTAGAAACGATTACAATCAATGCAAAGTGAATATAGTTGACTGCAATTACTAATCTTGAGTCTTTTAAGAAAGAGGATTCTTAGGAACGCAGATTGGAGACCGCGCTCTTGAGTTCTAGTAGAAATGGGATTCCCAGGAACGCAGAATGGAGACGACTCTTGAGTTCTTGTAGAAATAGAATTCTAAGGACTAATTACGAACTAATTCGCGAAGAAAAGAAGTTCTTCGGAACTGATACACTAACTTATAAAGCTTCATTCATAGCTACTTTTTTAATGCATAATCAACCTTTTTGAGTGATTCACATGGATTCAGTTCAGAACAAATTGAAAATATACTATTTTCTACAGTCTATATACAAAGTAGCCATTTGCGCTCTCATTTGTCAACACAAAATGTCACTTTGCCGCTCTAGCGCGGCAAAGTAGAAAAACGCTCGCTGTCCAAATTTCTAACTATACAATGGTGAGAAATGGCACTGTAGTTACACATTTACCATCTTCACAACAAAAGTCAATCTGACAAACTGCTCTGTCGGTATATTACATAACCAAATAAAATGTCGCACTGCTGTGAAAATAAAATAAGGCATTCATTTACAAAAAACGAAAGTATGAAATGCTTAGATTAGATTGAAGCAACAGCTCAAGAAAAATGGATAATAACTATAAATTAAAATTAAATATAAAATAAATTGTGTGAACAGTTGTGTTGCCACCTGCAAAAGTTTGGCGTGAACGCTCCCAATAAACATAGATTTTTCCACTGCACTAGTTTAATGTACTTGAAACAAATAAATTTTTGTTATGGTGGAGAACTCCATTGTGACGACTGTAGAAAAAATCTTGTGTGTGTTTCGAGCGCAAATGGACATTGTCGATTTCGAGAGAATGCCGCGCTCCTGCGTCGCGCGTCAACAACCTCTCAATCGACAATGTTCCATTTTGCGCTCTTAATACACAAATAGCTATTTCGAGCGTAGAAATTTACGAATGTGGGGTTTGTGGCATCAAGGGAAATAAAAATTTTCTACAAAAGCGTGTAATGAACCACATAAAGATTTGTTTGAAATAAACAAACTTTATATTCCTTACCAAGAACTTTATTTTTTACTTCAATATAATCCATTTTTAATTCTGACTATAACACTATACAGTTGATTATTTATAAAATAAAGTAGGATAGTTTGCATTAGTCTGCATATGACATTGACATTTGACACTAGATTGTGTTGTTTTCTTGCTATAATTTTTAAATCCTGTTTCAAAAGGATCACAATTAAATTAATCAGGATTCACAAAATCACAATCACAACCCGAACACGGCTATTATATTTTATTTTTTGAATCAAGCGTTAGTAACTGCGATTGGTAATTTCACTTTGTATCAATTTCTCCCAAACGTTTTACAAATAATTTGTTGTTATTTGTAGAACATTTTGTAGCATAATCTTTACAAATTCACGAAGCATACTATATTATACATTCACAGTAATTCCTGCAAATTTAATCTGTGTAAAATTAGTTCCATTGGTGTAACAGTTGTGCGGTGAAGTAGGTTTCGATTAACTCCTCGAGTGTGAGAATCAAATCAAAATAATGGCAAAATGCAAATAACTGCAGTAACAATAGCGCTTCCAAATACGGTACAAAGGTTAAGCCTTATCTATTATTTACAAGTTTATTACATCAAGTTCGATGTTTCCAGCAAATCAACCAATAAATCCCGGTTTCGCAAGCTATTTACAGCTGGTCGTGCGGTCCGATTTTGAAATCGCGCTGTGATAGTTCACTTGCATATGATGTGTGTAGCGCTGTCATGGAAACCGTTGTTAATAACTGATATTAATGGCAAATGTACCGAGAACAATGCTAGTGGATTTACTATATAATACTTATGCTAATGATATTTAGGTATTACTGTATTAGTTACCTTGCACGACAATTCATTTATTCCAGACCTAACATTAGAATTACTCATTTGTTTGTTTATTCAAAGCAATTTTTAAAGGAAGCTGTAATTGTTTCTCTGAATTCAATGCAGATACAGACGTATAATTCAATACATTTTTTATTTTAAGTTTTGTTTAAATATAGTTATTCAGAGAGTTGTTCAAAATCATTATATGTTATTATTTTACATTAATTATTAAAAAATAACAATTTTTAGAATTCTTCACAAAAGCATTCGTACTCGTACCAAGGGTTCGTAAAAATATTGTTACGTGAATAGGTTTTTAATGGGGAAATTTCCACAATGGAATAGGCTACTTGCGTGCCTTATTTACTTAAATTTTTGAAGAGAAAATAAAAACTTGCTACCCCTATTTATTCTTTTGATAAAATTTGTATTAATTGACCAGAAAATATTAATGAAATTTGAATATTTAATTTACCGCCATGAATAGCACAGATGACTCACCGCTCAGTAAATAGTCTAGTAGCACAGCTGCACGAAATACAGCACGGAGTAGGGAATAGGGCTGAGCTAATGCTACGCTCTACGCTACACATGAAGAGCGCTTGAGCTTGTGCATTCAAGTGAACGGCTCACATTGAACGACTCACTTTAGTGAGCGGAGTAAAATGAACTGACTCACTAAAATTGAACGAACGACCCATCACTAGTTTGGAGGTTAATATTTTACTTTGTCTTTTTGTTACCGATATTTTAAATCACAAATAACTACGTTTTTGCAACAGAAACAACAGAAACCACCCAAGTTGCAAATAATAAGCAAGAGAGACAGACAGAGAGAGAAAGAGAGTAAGAGCGAGAGAGAGAGAAAGAGAGTAAGAGAGAGAGAGAGAAATGATCTAATATCAAGTTAAAATTAAAAGTTCCTCACACGCCATCCCCATCTACACGCGACATTCGTATAAATATGGTTTCCTTTCTCCAGTTGAAAATAGTGACTTCACAAAAAAAACATATTTTTTAAAATGAAATTTATATATTTACATCAATTTATTTGGCTAAATGAAGAAAAGTGTCGGCGATGCAACTGGATCTTAATAACTTAAAAGAAACAACAAACGTTTTTGTATACACTTATACATTCGCCAGGGTCTACAAGTGTTATAAAACAAATTAATACATATAATATAATATTGTGATCGTATCCAAGTATAAATTTATTTACGAAAGATCATCGGATGATGGATAAAAAGGAAGATAACAAATTTTTACAAATTTGCAAGAGGAGATGTAAAAATTTGTTATCTTCCTTTTTATCCATCATCCGATGATCTTTCGTAAATACATATAATATTAATAATAGCATTATAACACTTACAAGTAAGATGTTTCAGTTTCATAAACATAAATTTAAATATATTTAAAGATATTTTCAAGTATGTCACGAAGAGAGTACATCCCAAATCTATCCAATCAGGGCAGGAGTTCCTTAAGGTTGCGTATTGGCACCTACACTGTACCAACTTTACACGGCAGACCTACCATGCAACGAAGAGACAGTAACGGCCACATATGCGGATGACACAGCCATACTTGCGTCACATGGAAATACAACTGCTGTATCCAATATTCTACAAAGATTTCTGGACCAAATACAAAAATGGGCCAGCAAATGGACAATAAAAATCAAAGAAGAAAAATCTACTCACATCATATTTACAAATTAAAAAGTAACATGCCCAACAGTTACAATAAATATCAAACTCTAGAGATCAAAATAGAGGTAACGTATCTAGGAATGCACATGGGTAAAAGGCTAATGTGGCAAAAGCATATAAAAGCATAACGGAAACAATATAACATAAAGACAAAAAAATGTATTGGATATTAGGACGCAAGTCCCAACTGTCCCTTTTATATACAAAACAACCCTAATTCCAATATGGACCGATGGTATCCAACTATGGGGATGCGCAAAGAAAAGCAATAAAAACAGTATCCAAAGATACCAAAACAAGACGCTACGCATGTTACTAACGTACCTTGGTATGTTAATAATCACACGATACACAAAGATTTCAAAATATCATATATTGACGACCATATTAAGAAATTCGAAACGACAAATTAAACTACCACCCCAATGAATAAGCTGTCAACTTGCTGAACAACGAAGAAAACATAAGACGATTAAACAGAACCAAGCCACTTGATTTAAAATTCTTATAACATGTAAAATTTATGGGGGTGATTCTCTCACATGCCATGTAAAATATATCAAATTTGCTTGATGGTCTTTGATAGGCCAATTGTAAATATAAGTATACAATAAAAAAAAAAATATGTACGCATAAATACATTCATTTAAATATTTAGTTCGAAGTTTTCAACGAACGGCAAATGCTGTAAGTATTAAACTATTTAAATTAATTTTGGTTAATAAAATAGTAGGCCATATGTTCCAATGTATATAATCTTGAGTTAGATCACTTAACGTGTACAAATTTTTTGGACGTTTCGGACATTTTTATTTTGTCCATCTTCAGCTGTTTAATAAGCATAAAATATGATACAATAACAATTTTGTAAATATAATAAAATAAACATCGACTTACCAAAAAATATAGTGATAATTTATGATATTAATAACATGTTTTCATACCATGCTATGTTTGATAAAATTTATGGCTCTAAATCAGGGATGCACAAACTTTTTTCACAATGGGCCAAATAAAAATACATTGTGTTGCCGCGGGCCAGTAAGAATTCAAAACATAATTTAGGTTTGGATGGAATAAAAAATGAATTATTTTATATATTTTTTTATTGACTGTGTAAGTGTATAATACAACTGAATAAAAATGATATCATTATATATTTTGCTATAAATATAACAAACAGCAAATAAAATTTTAACTATTTAAATCACAATTTCTTAGATATAATAAAAACAAATGATTGAAGAGATATTAACTAACTTTAGCTCGTTGAAGAATGCGGAGGATAACATTGAATACCAGTAACTTTTTGGCTAATGTCAGGTGCTAAGGAGGTTGTAGCCAACTGCAAGATGTCATTTAAATTTTCGTCATTAATTCGATTTCTGGAATTCATGTGAGCACTACTGTACGTCGCATCGCACCGTGCGTGATTCGTAAAGCATAAGAACGAATACCCGGCCGCTGTTACTTACAAGTGTAGTGGAATAGATTGTGCTAGTAAGCATTTCGAAGACAAAAATATTTATATTATGTGTTAATAGAATAAATAAATTAAATCAATAAAATTAAAGAGTCATATAAATTTATGAATTTGATTTATGTTTATTTTCCATTTTTTTAATATATATATATATATATATATATATATATATATATATATATATATATATATATATATATATATATATATCATAATCAATTGATTTCTACGCGGGCCGGATAGAATTAGTAAACGGGCCGGATTGGCCCGCGGGCCGGAGTTTGTGCATCACTGCTCTAAATTATACTTACGACGGTTTTTATATGTAAAACTATGTTATTAATATCATAAATTATCACTGTATTTTTTGGTAAGTCGATGTTTATTTTATTATATTTACAAAATTGTTATTGTATCTTATTTTATGTTTATTAAACAGCTGAAGATGGACAAAATAAAAATGTCCGAAACGTCCAAAAAATTTGTACACGTTGAGTGATCTAACTCAAGATTATATACATTGGAACATATGGCCTACTATTTTATTAACCAAAATATCAAGTAGTTCCCAAGAATTCTTATTTTATATTTAAATTAAATCATTTATAAATAATAGTAAAAACAATAAATGACCAACAGTCTAACCTTGTGGTACTCCTTATGAAGGAACATTGAGCCATTTCGAGATTCACCATCTTTCCCTGCTGTTAAATATCCCCCTTGTTTGATGCAATGATTCCAATGCAACTCAACGCAGAGCATCTTTCATGTAACGTACTGCCTCCGTTGGACCGTACATTGCAATTTGAACAACACATATATATTTGCATATAATAGAAACGCCAGCTCCAGTACAGTATTTATTGATGAAGGCATTGTATCATAGTTAGTATGCCGACTGCGTGTAATTATATTGTAACAGGACTGCTCTGTGCTCTGTAACTCTCGATTCAGGGGACGGTAGCTTGTTCATTCATAAACAGACGAAAAAAATTCCTCAACGGAAAGAAGACAAAGAGACGATATGGAAAAGACAATAAATGCTGCCTATTACGAGTATATAGCAACCGTTCAATAAACGCATAATTTGATGACGATAACTTTCGAAATAAGTATTAAAAAAATCTGATGTGGCCAGCACATTACCTTCCGTCAGTTCAGGCACCGGACAGCTAAATGAATGTGCCAAAACACTATCATAGTTCCTGGAAGCAAACTGTAGAGGCGCGACAGTGCTTACATTTTAAGAATATGGATTAAGTAACCTTTGGGTTCAAAACATTTTGCAATATTTTGAATTGTAAAGTCACATAAGTCATCACACATGTCATTAAACGTACGCTTTAATATCTTAAATTATTTGGTAATTCAATTTGTAATAGTTTATAGTTTTAGTTATAGTGCCAGTAGTGATTTATTTCGTGATTGCTCTATTTTTAAAGTGTATTAACTGTGTTTATTTTTTGACGTAATATGGAATTGAAATTCAATAAGCTGATGAACATTCGTTGTGCTGTTTGATATAAAGTGTAGTGCAAAGAAGCAAATAGACGTTTACTTTTATATTTAACAAGGAAATGTCGTACCATTTCCAATATCCTTTTATCTTACATATAAACAAATATTAAAATAAAAGTGTATGTCTATCTGATAAGTAATTTTAAATTTATTTAGAAATGAATTTATTGTTATTGTATTGTGATTATTTAAAATATATGTATGTTCTTATGTATATTCAATTTTCTTATTATTCCTTTTATTTTAAAAAATCAAAATTTCAATTTATCTATACATGACATATCCCCTATGTCACAAACTACCAAGCCGACCAAGCCATCACAGTGTGCGTTAGTTCATGGAAGCAATCTGTAGATGTCACTATTTTGTATTTCGAAAAATACATTAGCTGTCCTATCTGTAGTTGAGTTGATCCGTGCGTCAGTTATAGGCGATGTGCACATTTTGAGCGTCAGCGCCTCTAACGGCTACATTGACATTTTTGGTTACCGAATCAATTTTGACATTTCGAGAAAGTGGTACTATTTTATTTTGAGTTTTTGCTATTGTGCATGAATATTATACGTCATAGTATATTGAAATGAATAAAGAAAATATTTAAAATGCTATATATGTGA
This sequence comes from Harpalus rubripes, assembly GCA_963082715.1. Classification (NCBI taxonomy): domain Eukaryota; kingdom Metazoa; phylum Arthropoda; class Insecta; order Coleoptera; family Carabidae; genus Harpalus; species Harpalus rubripes. Next base: position 9,956,279 of record OY720451.1, read on the forward strand.
TGTGACAATCAAAAAAGTCAAAATACCAGCGAAGGTACGGTGGCAGAAAATATAATTTTTCTCATAATATGTGTAATTTCTGCAAACCATTTTATCATATTTAAATTTATATTATAATTTATAATATTAGTTGAATGTTACAAGATGCACAATACATGGAAATTGAGATTAAAAAGTTGGAAAACTTGAATGATTGGAAAGAAGAATATGTCTACATATCACGTTATCAGTATATGATGTTAGCATCTTTCTTTTATATTCGCAATAAATGAAGAAGATTCTTCATTGAAAATATACCAGGCTCTAAGTGGAATCAGTTGCACTAGCTAGGAAAAGAAAATACACGAAAAATACGAACCACAGATCACACTACACTGGCTGCTCTTCATACGAACCATGTGAATTTCTGTCTTTAACATTAACATTACATGTACAAACTCTATAATAAATAGACGAATTATGTCAAAAATAGACTTCTATTTCAAACAACTGCAAGTATTATACAATTTTATGACAATTTTCTTCTTCTTGTAGTATATTTTGTTCAAATATTAACTTCAGAAACATATTTTTATATAATTCATTATTGCAATCAGACGACTATTGTTGGAATTTTATTCATACGATAAGCATCTTTTACAATGAGAAAATATGTATACCTAAAAGAATTTTTCACGTTAGTAGATGAAATAGTATATTATGTTATTAGGAGTAGAAAGCGGTCTTTTTGTGTTGAACTCAGCTATTGCGGCCGAGGCGTTAGCCGAGGCCTGGCAAGCTGGGTAAAACACAAAAAGGGCGTTCTACTCCAAATGACATATACTATTTTTTCTTCAAGCGTATTATAATATGCATATTATGCTACTGTACACACGCTGTAGAAGATATTCATTGTCTTACTAGTACAAAAATGTTGTTATTGTTGTACTAGTAAAAAAATGTTAGTTTCTTATTTCGCCGCTGGCGGCGACAGTAGCCACATCAACACAGATCATATTGAAAATTGTTATTTGACAGTTGAATCATTCGTGTTTTGTAGTGTACACACCCAGCTTTGACTAAAATTGCAAATTTTACAAATAAAAAAATTCCAAAAAATGTCAAAAAATTATTTGAAACACTTGAAGAAAAAAGTTATTTTCTAAAACATCTGTTCCTCATATAATCTTCTAGGAAATTTATAAAATTTGATACTTCAATCGGTAATTTTGTGAGAATTATTACATCCCCCAATGCATCACATAATATTTGACATCCTATCATTCGCATTCATTGCAAATATTTTATAAAATTGAAATTGCAAAATTATTCTGACATAAAACATAACCTTGCTATGTTTCAATGAGTAACCATTTTTGTCATTTTTGTCCGCTGTCGGCGCTGACTACTTTTGTGCACAGCGCCTGTATGAGGTATTTATGAAAATTCTACCCGTGAACTGTTACCAGTAAACAGCTTTTTATCAGGTTATAGCTACCGGAATCGATATTTTAAGAACGCAAGTGGTAAACAGTGTAGATCCATAACCTATGAAAAAATTTGAAAATTTAAAACAGGTTATAAATTTGACGTAGTTAACAAACTGAGCAGAGTCCTCTTTTGAACACATTTCCAATTTTACCGCGCACGCTTCGCTTTGCATCACTACCTTTTTTTTAAGATTAGATTCTTCACGAATCCGGTAGATGGAGCTGGTAGATATTGAACAATTTTCGAACACAGTAACTTTTTAACACTCGTGTTTTCGAACACAATCGGTAGATGCGGTATCCACCGGTAGAATTTTCGTAAATGCGTATCTATTTTCTGTAAAATCCATACAGAAAGTTCCTTGCAAAAGATTCTAAATTTCTTGTATGTACATTACCTTTCGACAGTTTTATACTAATTCCATACAGAAAATTTCGAGCAAAAAGATCCTAACACAAATATACTACGAATATGTCAATTGCACTTGACACTGATATATAATTAATATAGTAGCTGTTTCCATAGCTGCGGCTACATTATGAAATTTAATTTCTTTATAATTTTTTAACTCTATATCCATTTAATATACAGGGTGATTCATCGGTCTGTCCTCTCTTTATAACTCTTTTATTTTAAGTCAGATAGAAAAGCTCTTCAAATATAATTTATATGATATATTATTGTCTATCTACGTACCATATGCATTTGTATACAGGGTGCTCCGTTTAAGCGCAACAATATGTAACTTTATATTTCTTAATGGAACACCCTATATTTATTTATTTATTTATTTATTTTGATAGTAAATTAGATTCCCTTTAAAAAAGTATAAAGTAATAAGGGGTCTAAAATTATAAATTAAGAAGTTATATACGTTCATAAAAAATAGTAGTTCAGAGTGGAAAAAACCATAATATAATACAAAATTTTGATCCTTTTTTATTAATACTTATTTTAAACATTACACTAATTCCAAAGAAGCTATTAAAATTTAGTGACAGACTAAATAATGCAAAATTATAATAAATGCTCAAAAACTTGTACTTCAACTTCAATAGATTTTTTTATTATAAATATTATATTAACCATCTCATTTTTACTAAAATTTGTATTATTCATTTTCACATCAACATCAACAATGATAAACTAAGAGTATTTGGACAACTTGTTTGTTTAAATTCGAAACAATTGATCAAATTATCCATAGCTTACTTTGTTAATAATAACATGATAGAAACATCATTCAACGAATAAAGGTAAATAACTTCTTAATTTATAATTTTAGGCTCCTTACTACTAAATGCTTTTTTAAAGGGAATCTAATTTACTATCAAAATAAATAAATAAATATAGGGTATTCCATTAAGAAATATAAAGTTACATATTGTTGCGCTTAAATGGAGCACCCTGTATACAAATGGATATGGTTTGTAGATAGATAATACTATATCATATAAATTATATTTGAAGAGTTTTTCTATCTGACTTAAAATAAAAGAGATATAAAGAGAGGACAGACCGATGAATCACCCTGTATAGTATAAAATGCAGTCAAATCGTATAGAGGATAAAATATTCTTCAATATTTATAATAACATTAAATGTGAAAAAATTATATTTAACAAAGTTTTTTCAAAAAAAACTGTTAGAATCTTCAAATGAAGGTACTTCCGGTTGACCAATTGTAACCAAAATCTAATCAACTCTTCATATGGATGTAACGAAGAAGCATACGAAAGAATTATAATTTTTGAAATTGTAGTATTAGAGTTATTGCAGACGAAATTTTTGTTACACACACACACACACACACACACACACACACACACACACACACACACATACAAACATAATCGTAAAAATAGTAAAATCGTATTCTAGGAACCCTAAAACGTGCGTATTTACTAAAAACTCATCATCGAATTCTTTGACCAAAGAAAATACCTTCCTTATCTAAAGGTGACGGTAGGTAAAAATAAAAAATAATACATTTGCGATTATAATGAAGTAAAAGTAAATAATGAATTTCAAATTAAATTCTTATATAGCTTGTACAGTATCTTCTTGAATAAATTCACAAATGAAAAAGACTCTTAAGTTTAAATGAAAAAGCCATAAACAGGAAGTCCTTTACTAGCTGAAGAGATCTTGCTAAAGATTGCTTTTCTATATTTGGAGTAATTTGTCATCGTGTATATTTTATTAATATGAGTGAAATTTCCTACTTTATGTCTTTTTTGTTGGTTTGTTTGTTTGTTTATTTATTTATTGAAATGAATTCATTGAAACGACACCTGCTGCAGATATTTTTATGAATAATGGTGACTCATAAATTAACAAACTATACATGCCATGACTTTCCAGTCAGTAGTCATACGGAGAAGAGTTTTATTGGATTCGAATGAATATTTGTTCAAGTGGTAGTTGGCTGATGGCTAAATCATTCAGATCTACGTAAACATTATAGAACTTTCCAGACATTTTGCACCTGAGTTGTCAGCTCGTCCTACGCATTTCAAACAAAACAACTTCAACTTTCTTGTGTGCTACAGCGACAAGAAGATGGAATTCTTCACAATTCTGTCAATAATAATATGATTTTACCAGCATTTTGCTGTAGGTACCGCTATGATCGTTAATTTAAGTCACTTCCAAACCTTCACCTGAAAAATTATGGATTTGTTAACGATCTTTCTTCAGTTATCAAATAGTTAATCTTGTAATTAATTTTAACTGGTAAAAATTCATTTTGCCAGAAAAAAATTAATTCTATAGGTATTTGATAATCATGACTATTTCGAGAACAATTTAATACCCAATGAAATAAAAATTTGAATATTCGGAGCAATTAGAGCAAACTTTTCAGAAACTTACCGCGAATATTGCACTGATTTGTCATATAAAATCCCAAATGACGGCCTCAAATTGCTAACATATTTAAGCAATTTCTTAAGTATTTTGTAATTAAACAGATAAGAGAAATGTAAATAATCCAATTAATTATTTTGTAATGCTATCTTTTAACAAAATTATCATTTTCTTTGTACAAAAATGGAATTTTGGGTATTTTGACACCTAGAAATTTATAGTAAATCCGCATTAAAAGTAGGGCTGCTAATTTGTTTATGTTGCTAAGGATTGATAATATACAAACAGATTTAAACAAAGTTTATTTAGCATTTATAATCAAACCAAAATGAATCGTTTTGGAATGTTTTAATATGACTATTTCACTCATGAATTTATAAGCCAATCCAAATTCAGTTTCATTTCGACAAAACAACGTCACAAATTTTTTTCGCGCCCTTTATGCCAATAAGATGTATTATTACAAGTGAGTTTTGATAAGCGGAAATTTTTTGACGTTTAAGAAACATATTGTTTACATACCTGTCAAAGTGTGTATATTTTCAGTTTTATCAGTTTATATTAAAAACGAGTCAATTCGGAGAGGAATCTATTTAAAACGTTGAAAACACCTCAAAACACGAAAAAAATTAGAAGTTGTCAAGAAAAAAAAATTATAAATGATTACCTGATTTTTATTTTGGAAATAGTCATCTGAATACCATTCGTGGTTAAATTTTATCCTGGAAAAATTTTCCGATTGCTTTACTCGAGCTTGTTGCCAATTTATCTCATGATATAGATCAAAAATCACTCGTTTGACAACTCGTGATTTTTTTTTGTCACTGTAACTCAATAAATTGCTAGGCAACCAGCTCTCGTAACAATCTGAATATTTTTCCGGCAAAAATTTACCGCTTATGATATTATATATGAAAATATTGAAAATAGTATTGAAAAAAACATTCCTGTAAATACTAAAATATCTAAAGCGCACTCGGATGTGTAATTTCGAAGAAAAAAAATCTAGATTAAAAGATATTCGAGAAAAGACGTCTTAAAATTGAGCAATCAGAGACCTACACCTTTAACGTGTGTTTGCCGTAATTTTACGTTACTAGGGTTTTATACAAATCAAATCTTCTTTAAAATGTGTGGGCGACTGTAGTTTTCGAAAAATGTCAGTGTCAAATTAAATTTGACAAGGTGAATAAGAAAAGGCGAATTCGTACCATGTATTCAGCCGCTGATTGCTTAGAAATGATTATAATTTTCGGAGAATGTGGACGTAACGTCAGAGAGGCAGCAAGAGTCTATTTGGAACGTTTTCCGGGTAGAAATCTTGTGGATCATAAAGTGATGTTGAGAGCCATCTTAAAGAATTCAAATGACAATAACATTTTACACAGCTGCTACAACACATTGCACTGTGCGATATAAATGATGATCTCGGATGACACCTTCGCTAACCTAAATTTGTTGACAGTGAAAAGTCAACTCTAAAGTGTCAAAATTACAGTAAGTCAAACAAATTTTGTAACTCACTAGTAGTATTTTTAAAACCTAGCAACCAGTTTTATTTTGTAATAATATCATCACACCTCAAGATATCCTTCCGGGATTGGTGGATTAAAAAGTCTTATAACTCCGTTACGCAAGCAGCCGCAAATTATTTTCTTCTATTTGTTGGCAACCTATTGTAGTCGCCAAGTGACAGTTTCGTCTGGGGCGCGAGTTATGAGACACCCTGTATTTTCGATGTTGTCTTGTTGATTAAAAAAGAAACAAAACTTATATCTTCACAGAGCTTTTTCTATAAAATTTTGAAACTAGAGTTTACCGTTTATCAAAATGACCGATAGAATTTTTTAACATATTATTTATTTAGTATCTCATTATTCTAACTGTACTGTCCTTATAATAAAGAGCTTAGTAAAAATTGTAATGATCTCCGCTTCTTGCAAATGCTTGCGCATCGTGCGTCAATCACGCGTGTTGTTAACCGATGCTGCGTTTTTACTTTCCGTGATACAATAGACCATATATTACGCGCCATCTTGAAGACGAGGCATATAACTCCGCGAAATTATATACATAGGCGGGGAGACTGCTGCCTTCTCGGTACTTATTATTAATTTAATAATTTATTGTGAAATTTATGCTTCAGGAGAAATATGAGAGAATATCTAATGGATGGCGCATTGCAAAATTGACGAACGGACGAGACAAAGGTGAAGCACAAGGAGATATTTTACAATGCCTTAGAAATGGATACGTGTTCTCAGAACTCAGATAAATTAAACTTTTTACAATTATTGTTGAGAATAGGGTTCTTGGCAACAAGCAATTAAAAAATGTTTCCACTACCGACTTTATAAGTGAGCTTTGTTACTCTAGTAATGCTGGAATACTGCGAAAGTGAAACAAATATAATAATTTATTCCAAAAACGATGTTCGACTGTGTTAGGGATAGAATTAATAAAATTTCGGACTAGCAGTCAATATTACAATTTTATTTACGCCGATGTTTCGACTATACAACAGTTTTCTTCAGGGCTAGAATGGTCCAGTTGAAGGAAAAAGTATACATGTGGATAAGCGTAGATACATAAAAGACGGACATTTAAAAATATAAATAAATAAATAGTTAAAAATCACAGATCACAGAGTGAAAATCGTCAATTAATGGATGACTAAAATAAACTTTGCTGAATACAATTTTTTTAAATGGTAACCGTAAAGATGTTTTTTACACAAATATAAGAACTAATCTCTTAGATTAGTCCTTATATTTGTGTAAAAACATCTTTACGGTTACCATTTAAAAAAAATTGTATTCAGCAAAGTTTATTTTACTCATCCAGAAGTTTTTTATTAATTGACGATTTTCACTCTGTGATCTGTGATTTTTAACTATTTATTTATTTATATTTTTAAATGTCCGCCTTTTATGTATCTACGCTTATCCACATGTATACTTTTTCCTTCAACTGGACCTTTCTAGCCCCGAAGAAGACTATTGTATAGTCGAAACGTCGGCGTGAATAAAATAGTAATATTGACTGCTAGTCCGAAACTTTATTAATTCCATAATAATTTATATTTCTAGCCTCCCAAATGACAATTAGCATTTATTCAACCGTAATTGGCTCATTTAACATTTTCCAATTAATTTTTTTAAGTGTATGTATACTATTTACATAAATATATATTTTTCAAACCAAAATTTAGTATTCTTTCATTCTTAGCAGTTATTTGCAAAAATAAAAACTCTGATTTGGCCAGCACATTATCTTCCGTCAGTTCCATACATTTTGTCAAAATCCATACAAAAAGTTTCTTGCACAAGATTCCATATTTCATTACCTTCTGTCAGTTCTATGTATTTTGTACAAATTCCAGACAGAAAGTTTCATGTACCTGAGAGATTCTATATTTTCAGTAAAATTATAACACAAACATGTAAATTGCACTTGACACTGACATCTGTCAATCAGCCTTTTTTTAATATAGTAGCGGTTTCCATGGTTATAGCATAGCTAGCTGCTTTATGATATTTAATTTCTTTATGATTTTTTAACTCTATATCTATTGGATATGAAGTATAAAATGTAATCAAATCGTATAGAGAATAAAATATTCTTTAATATTTATAATAACATTAAATATGGAAAAATGATATTTTACAGTGTTTTTTCAAGAAAAACTGTTAAAAGCTTAAAATGAGGGTACGTTTGGTTCACCAAGTATAGCCAAAATGTGATTATCTCTTCACATGGATTTAAAAAAAGGAGTACGAAAGAATTATAATTTTTTGAATTGTAGTATTTGAGTTATCGGATCATCATGTTAAAAATAGTAAAATCTTATACCAGGGACTCTAAAACGTGCTTATCAAAAACTCACCACCAAATTTTTTGACCAGAGACAGTATTGAGTTTCATTCCATATAACTGTGGTTCTATTTATTATTTTGTTTTTAAAACGTCACTATTATTAATTTGTAATGATTAGTTCTTTGACAGTGACATTTATTTGTCAGTTACATACATTTGTGATATGATCTGGGTAATCAAGGAGTTGTGTTTGTTTAAATTGTAGGATCCGGGATTTAAATTATAGATAATTTTATAAATTTATCCATTAAATATATAGATAAAGTATTAATGCAAATCTGCAGAAATAAATTTAATAATCTTTAATTTTTATAATAACATAAATTTCGAAAAAATAACATTTGAAGGTATTTTTCGAAGAAAAACTATTTTGAGCTCCAAGTAAAGTGCCATTTCTGGTTATCCAATTTACACCAAAATCTAATGGGTTCTTTTCATATTAGACCAAGTTCAAAATACAAGGATTCAAAATTTTCCGAATAATAGTATTTGAGTTAGAGCGGAGGATCCATACATATACACACAGATATCATCGTGAAAATATTAAAATCTAGGATGTTTAAATTATTTTATAGATGTGGTTTCTTTTGAAACCCTAGAGAAGAATAGAATTGTACGAAATATTAAGGTATGAAATTTTTGTATGAACCTATTGGACTAGGAAAGCACAGAAATACATTACTATGTGTGGCTGAAAATAGATGGCCGACTAGGGTAACTGAATCAAAACAAGGGTGCGTTTAAAATATTTTAAACATTTTTCGTTTATATTGATTATAACAAAATATTTTGATCTTCAAACTATTTAGTTTGGCAATTCTATGGAATAGGATTATTTTTAATTTCCTCTAACAGTAATTCCGACTCGAGGGTTGCTTACACCTGAGACAAGCGAACTAGAATTTTTGGTATTAAATTTTTTAAATACATCCCTGAATCCTGTTGCTAAGGTCATTTTAAATGCCTCCTGGAATTGAGCACAATTCTAATCTTCTGTAACGGAATACATAAGGGTCTGTTTCCGTTCAAATCAAGTATAGGGAAATATTTTCAAAAGAAACCACATCTATTAAATAATATAAACGTCAACTTTCATTCGCTAGTTATACTATATCAAAATCTCGATAAGCGATTTTTAGCACGATCCCTATACCTCCTTTACTAAGGGTAGCGGGAGGTAAAAATTGTAAAATTTACATTCTCGGATATATCTAGTGCTATACGCATATTTTGCGGATAAACGATATATCGCCAAAATGGAAGAAAGTAATTAAACAATTGTAGTACAATGTGGAGATGAATTAGCAGCATAGTAGTAGAGGGTAGAAGAAACAAAGGAAAACCAAAGAAAAGATGGAAGGATTGTATCGCGGAAGACTTGAGTGAAAAGGACCAGAATGAGGACGATAAACAGAAATGAATGGAAGAAGAAATTCAGGAATAGCAACCCCTAACGAATGGAATAAGCTAAAGAAGAATTACAGGGTGGGGCAGAAAAACCTATCCGATTTCAAAACGTTATAAAATTAAAACCACTCAACTTGTCAAAAATTTTTTTTATTAACATATCGCAAATTTTATGCCATTTTTAAATTTAAGTTTTGAAAAGCACATCACTCAAATGTCGTCCTTGGGAGCGGATACACTGATTTAGGCGCTCGCGGTAGCTTTCCATGACTTTCACCGTCATTTCCACAGGAATTTCTTCAATTGCCCGAGCAATTTCCCTTCGTAAAGCAAGAAGGGTCCTTGGTCGATGCTGGTAAACCTTCGATTTGAGGTAACCCCAAAGGAAGAAGTCACATGGAGTGAGATCCGGTGAGCGCGGCGGCCAGCCAAGATCACCTCTCAGGGAAATGAGGCGACCGGGAAACAGTTCCCTGAGAATGTCCATTGATCGTCGCGATGTGTGGGCGGTTGCACCATCCTGTTGAAACCACACATTTTCCACGCCATTTTCTTCCATTTTGGGTCTAAGAAAATTTTCCAGCATGAAACAATAGCGCTCGCTGTTGACCGTTACGGTTTGCCCATTTTCTTCAAAAAAGTAAGGCCCCCAGACGCCTAGGCGGGAAAGAGCACACCACACAGTCACTTTTGGGCTATGGAGGGGTTCCTGATGGATTTCTCGAGGATTTTCGTCACTCCAATATCGAAAATTCTGCCTGTTAACGGCACCACAAAGGTGAAAATGGGCTTCGTCCGTGAAGAGCACAACATCGTCGTTTGGGAGTTCTCGGAGATCGCGACACAGGTTCGTACGGGTTTCAAAATCCCTTTCACTTAATTCCTGTGCAACAACCATTTTGTAGGGATGCATTTTGAGGTCCCGGTGCAAAATGCGCCGAATACTGCGGTTGGAAATCGCCAAAGCGAGCGAATGTTTTCGCGCCGAACGACGCGGGGAACGTTCAATCGCGGCTCTCACATTGGCCACGTTTTCAGGTCCTGTTGCTGTCCTGGGACGTCCAGGCGACTTCTTTTTCAATGCTGAACTCGTCTGTCTAAAATTTGACACCCACACTTTAATCGTAGCGTGATGTGGAACAGGATCATGACGCCCGAGTCCGAAATGAATTCGAAAAGCACGTTGTGTAGCAATTATCGAACCGCCGCATTCGATAAACCGCTCAATAACAAAAGCACGATGTTCACCAGACCAAGGCATGTTGACTACTGCCAAATGGCATAAAACCGGCTTTCTAACGGTTTTTACCCCACTACTCTACCTGCTCCCTCTTCTGGGAAAAAGGGATTTGAAATCGGATAGGTTTTTCTGCCCCACCCTGTACAATGTGAAGTTGGTAATGCGCGAAGATTTATTTTTGTGATATTTGCTCTTGTTTGCATAGTCAAACAAACCCGTTCTCATTTCAGTGGTAAAGCACTCGATCTGAGTGCTACATTTCCCTAGCTGGCGCCGAGCCCTCTTCACTTCAGACAGAGTAGCAAGCACTCCACGTAATGACGCCAAGCACTGGAGAAGTCCTCGTCGCCGACCAGCAACACGTTTTAAAACTATTAACCCGGAGAAAAATCCACCGGAGCCCCACAATAGTTCGCATTGTCCCAGCCCCGGCACGGCACCCATTAACAATATATGCGCTAGTGGTTAGCAGTAGTTAAATAACGACTGCGCTGTCACACACTGAAGTCAACGTACGGGGAGCCAAGCTTCTGTGTACTGTACACTCACTGTACTGTATTCATATTGTGGTACTATACAGACATGTAATGTTCCTACATGTAAATGAGTTATTGCTAAATATATGCACTTTGCTCAATATAATACCAGTACAGTTACTGAAGATCCGTGCCGACATTCTTTCAAAGCGGCAATGTATACAGATTGCTGTACTAAATTAAAAATTAATTCGTATTAAAATCTTTTTAGTTGCTCGTTTAGAAGATTTGAAAAGAAATTTATTTTCCGTACAATTTACGCTTATGAAGATAATTTTTTGCAATTTGTTAACTTTGTAAAATGGTGTTTCGAAATTTAAAAAGAATTTGTACAAAAAATGTAATGAAGATGGGACATTACCATATGTCGATATCATTTTTACATTCCGTCACCTTTAGGTAAGGACGGTATTGTCTTTGGTCAAAAAATTTGGTGAATTTGATGAATAAGCACGTTTTAGAGTCCCCGGAAGAAGATTTTACTATTTTTACGATGATGTCTGTAGGTATGTATGAATGAATGTATGAGGGTATATATATATATATATATATATATATATATATATATATATATATATATATATATACAGAGAATTTATTTTAAAATGCAACATATGGTTAATCACTTCCATGGTTACTCACTACTGTCAAAAATGACAGCAATGTAATATTTGTCCATTTTAAAATGCGACATTATAAGTAGTATTGCAGCACAGGAGATACCTCCAGAACACATCAGAAATGGTGACAATTCTTTCTACTGCCGACTAGGATATTGCCTCAGTGTGAATGGGCATATTTTAACCAAAAACGAGTCAAATAAAAGTTTTAGGGCATTAAATTCTGCATCTAAATCAATAAACATAATTACCTTTACATGCTTTGTATCGATAGAAATTAATTATGAAAATGTCGAAAATTACGTTAATAATATCAACAGCCATGGAATTGAACAAAAAATAAATAAATGCTTCACGTTTTGTCTGTCACAACCAGAGACAACTATAGTTGTCTCTGGTCACAACGTAAGTTAACTTATTTGACGTTTCTGACAATTTGATAAAACGTCAAGCATTTATTTATTTTTTGTTCAATTCCATGGCTGTCGATATTTTCAACGTAATTTTCGAAATTTTCATATTTAATTTCTGTCGTCACAAAGCAGGTAAAGGTAATTCTGTTTATTGATACAGATGCAGAATTTTGTGCTCTAAAACGTTTTTTGACGCGTTTTTGCTTTAAATAATTAGGCGAGCAGGAAATTCCAAAAAACTGATTTCCCATGTTAATCTCCTATTTACACCTTTAAGATAGACACACGGTATATTATAATTTTTTGAATTGTAGTATTTAAGTTATCGAATCCGAAAAAATCGTCACACACACACACACATATATATATAATGTGCGTGCGTGTGTGCGTGTGTGCGTGCGTGTGCGTGTGCGTGTGCGTGTGCGTGTGCGTGTGTGTGTGTGTGTGCGTGCATGCGTGCGTGCGTGCGTGCGTGCGTGTGTGTGTGTGTGTGACGATTTTTTCGGATCCGATAACTCAAATACTACAATTCAAAAAATTATAATTCTTTCGTATTCCTTTTCTATACATCCATATGAAGAGTTGAATAGATTTTAGTTATAATTGGTCAACCGGAAGTACCCTCATTTTCAGATTTTAACAGATTTTCTTGAAAAAACCCTGTTACATATCACTTTTCCATATTTAATGTTATATTATAAATATTAAAGAATATTTTATTCTCTATACGATTTGATTACACTTTATACTTTATATTTAAAGCACATAGAGTTAAAAAATTATAAAGAAATTAAATTGTATAAAGCAGCTAGCTATGCTATAACCACGCAAACCGCTACTATATTAAGAAAATGCTGATTGACAGATGTCATTGTCATGTGCAATTGACATGTTTGTTATAATTTTACTGGAAATATAGAATCTCTTAGGTACATGAAACTTTCTGTATGGAATTTGTACAAAATACATAGAACTGACAGAAGGTAATGTACTTGAAATATGGAATCTTGTGCAAGAAACATTCTGTATGGAATTTGTACAAAATATATGCAATCGATGGAAGGTAATGTGCTGGCCACATCAGATTTATTTTGTATATAGAGGTACATATTTTTTTGGCAATAACATTTATTTGTTAATTACAAACTGATTTTCTTAAAGTAGCATATTCCGTTATTTAAAAAAAACAGATTATTTTAATTTTAAATACAGTCGAAAATACAACAAAAAAGAGTAATAAAAACAAAACGTTAAAATGTTTCTAAATATTTTTAGTAACAGAAATTAACAACAATAAAAAAGAAATATCCTTTATAAAAAAACCATTAATTGCTTATAATGAAGTATCATTTAATGCTTAAAGTTAGGAAATATGTATAAGTAAAAACTTATCATCTCTCTGAGGCGAGAACTTTTTAAAAATTGAAACAGAACGATAAATCGTCTAGTTGCTTATTTGATTTAAACGAAAAAGGGAATATTTATTAATTTTTGCATGTCCTTATTAGTGTTAACAGCTAACACGTTTAAAAATTTAATATAAATATCCAGTGAATGTAGATTTCTTTCTTTATATCTAAATTTTAAAAAACGACAAAAAAAAATGCACAGGTACAATAAGAAAATTAAATCATACAACAAATGATTATAAAGTAGTAAAATAGTAAGCCGTGATATTTAATTTAATATATTTAATTAATTATATATATTATTATTTTTTTAATGTTGTAATTTGTTACCTTGGTTACTTGTTGCTATTGTTTTGTGATTATTTATTTATGATTTTCTCTAAAGAATATAGTAGTGTATGCTGCCGAAATGTCGGGTTTATAATAAAATATACATAACAAAAACTAAAAGGTTGTATTATTCTTGTTATAAATGTTCTGAATTTTAAATCAAGAATTTTACTTCTAATGATATTTTTCACTAATTTGCATTTTTAAAAGTTTCAATAAAATACTTGTTTGTTTGCAATGTAGACTGAACTAAACATTTTTGGCGCCCACAGAGAATATTTGGGCTAGCAATAAAATCTTACTAGATGGGCGGTCCAAATCTTTCTATGCAAAACAGTTTTTATTGTTGCTGTCAATGTTTATCTACTTTATCACCCTTAGTTCTCGATCACTATGATACAGCACGTTGAGGAATCTAACGGATTCTGGGCCTATTCTTTTATGCTAATTGTGTCCGAGGTGAGATCGTTCAGGGATATTTATCACACAATTAAATCAGAAACAAATTTTATCGAATTCTTTACATCAAAGCTCGTGCACGTGCTACGTTTATGGTGATAAATAAAGTTTCTTTAAGTGGAATTGTATTTCTCTTATGATTGTGTTTTATTGTGAAATAAGTGGAACGAAAGAATAATTAGTTTAACACACACAACAGAGATTGTGATTATCTTGGATGATACTGTGAAATCGGAGTTATGACCATGCAGATAATTGTTGTTGCGATTGTTCTTGCCGAATAAAAAGTGGATTTTTATAAATTTAATATATCTATCACATTTTACGAGCAAATCTTTATTAAATAAAATAATAAATCTAATTCAATATTTTTTGTTATTAAAAATACAATTTAAAAGTTGTAGGTATATTTCTATTTCTGCACATGAGAAAATGGCGCCTGTAATAATATACCTATAAAACTAAAATATACTGCTGATGCCTTATCTCTCACTTAAGTCGAGTGTTACAAACATTATTGTCTATCCTTGTCAGTTAGTGTAAGAATTTCCCTCCCGCTATTTAGTTTTATTGATATATTCTTGCAACTGCCAGTTGGGCTTTGAGAAGAGACTACAAAAATATTGCAGTTAAACGAAAAATATTTTTTTCCCGAACGGGTTATTTCGTTCCAGATATTTTTATATTAAAATCTGATGTGGCAAGCACACAATCTCTCGCCAGATATTTTATCTGGTTGTACGCATAAAACAAAAAATATTTTTTAAAATTTATTTACACTTTCTTTATATTCAATATCCTAAAATTTTATTTTTCTACTTTCCTTTTCTTTTTGCTTATATTCGTCATTTTTTCGCAAATTCCTTTTATATTCCTTTTTACGTATATTCTTTTGCGGTGTTGACTTTTTTTATATTCATAATGATGTACAAATATTTTTGATAGTGGCATACAAATATTTTTGACAGTGACATTTATGTGTCAACAAACATTCGAGTTTCTTGCCTTGAAGTAGTTTGATCTGAGATTTATTACATCAAATTATTTTATATGCATTTCTTTTTCTCTAAGGGCCGGTTGCAGAAACAAAATGTAACAGCGTAATTAGCTGACATCGCGTCAGATGTAACATAATGTCAGATTTTTTATGCGTTGCATAAATAAAAATAAGGTTGTATTAGCTGACGTAACGTTATCGTGATCTTAGAGAAAAATACAATTTGACAACAGTGCAAACTGTCAAAAGTTTAGTGACTTTCTAGGGATAATTTGTTGAATGGTACTCTTTTGAAATTTAAATCATTTTGTCAGTAATAATATACATCTGAACTATTCTATAAAAAAATATTGAGAAATAAGAATATGGATTATTATTATTTGTTAAGCTAAATAAAAGTACAAGTAATAAAGTTATAATAAGAAATTATATTCGTCAGTTAACTATCTTCCAAAAGTTGTTGCCACTAACATATTTCGTACAGCATTAAAATAATGGCCAGTGTCTATAATGGTTTATTTCTGCGTGTAGAGGGGTTCCAAACGATTTACAAAATGTTACACCAAATTTATAACCGTCTGTTTTGAGAAACGATATCGTATCTTAAAATCTTGGTCATCATAAATATTAAATGGATCCTTGCGATCTGGAACTATGCGAATTCTACTAATTGGTTCATCTTGATTGTCAGACAGGGAGCTTATTAAGGATAAATCTGTCATATATACTAAAATGTATAGATAATATTAATTTATTAAAGTATATTGTAATAATAATCACACTCACAGACATGTAATGATGAAAAATATCTTAAAATCATAAGCAAAGTCGAATATGAACTCTCTGTCAAAAGATAATTGAACGCTGACGTGCAATTAATGTTACGTTATCTCAGATGAACTGTGACAATATGTCGGAGCTTTGTGCAACAGATTTTTCACTTAACAACGCGTTAAACGTACTGTCACATCATTCTGACATAACGTTACCTAACATCGCGTCAGATGGCTTTGTGCACCGAGTACTTTGATCTGACGTAATGTCACATCATCTTATAGTATTTGAGAAATCGTGGATCCAACATCCACACACACACACATCCACACACACACACACACACACACACACACACACACACACATACACACACACATCCACAAACATCCACACACATCCACACACATCCACACACACACACACACACACACACACACACACACATACACACACACATCCACACACACACACACACACACACACACACACACATCCACACACACACACACACACATCCACACACACACACATCCACACACACACACACATCCACACACACACACACACACACACACACACACACACACACACACACACAAACATATCCACACACAAACACATACACACACACACACACATCATCGTAAAAATGTTATAATCGGATTCTAGGGACCTTTAAACTTGCTTATTCACTAAAATGTTGATATGCGATTTTTAGCATGAATTCAATACCTCTCTTAGCGAGAGGTAAAAAACTCTTATAAACTTATTTTTAACTAAGTATTACCAAATTACCATAACTTAAAGATTCAATAATAATTGTTCAAACGTACCTAATACAGGGCAAGATGTTAATGAATAGGTGTGACACATGTAACACGTATTTATTAGCATCCTGTATAATATATCTATTATTATTATTTTTTTCCAGAAATAGCTCTATTAGGGAATTAGGGTATAAAATAAATTGTAGGGCTGAACAGTGAAAATGCTCTCTCGACTATGATTTGAGTAGATGGAACAGCAATAACAATCATTGCTACCAACTATCACACCAGCAATAAGGAATTTCGTTACGTTTCTGTTTTTGTTTCGTATTTTTTTTTTTCGTTTAACTCTTTTATTGTTTTCATTACTAAAATCTATCTAAAATAACTATAAATTTAATAGTCAATCTATACCCTGTTTAATCATAGTGTCATATACCTCCTCTTCGGCACTATATGATCTCATATGATGGCTCGGGGCCTAAAACAAGTGCTTCCGTGTTGCGTGCCACGGCAAACAATCGCCAATCGTCCCCGGGGTACCGTACGACACCCACGGACGCGTCAGAGGAAAACACTTCTGCCAACAGAACAACTACACACTACACTAAGCGCTCTCTCTATGATGTTCGCTACTCTCATTCAGGCACCGTACCTAGCTGCTCAATGATGGAGCTGACAACTAAATTACAAACTAAATAATGTTTGCTTTCAGCACCGTTACAGTAAATAGGTTCATTTTTTCCATATATGACTCAAGATGGAGATATTGTTATAGACGATGAAATTATGAATGGACGGCAGGTTGAATACAATAGATAGTTTTTGAAATTTTTATGCTTATAATTCCTCATTGAATTATCTTGGTAAATAAAGTGCAAAGTAAACAAATATATTTTTTGAAAACCTACTTTTAAAGTGACTCTTTATCTATTGAAATCTCGTTACTAAATCAACACTTTAATGTTGAGATTCTAAACAAATTTATAAGTATTACACTTGTAGGTGGAACAAGGTATAGCTAATCAATTTTTTGAAATATCGTTCAGATTGAATAGATGAAATTAACCACAGAACGTTTCTTACACTTTTGGGCAAAAAATAAAATAAAAAATCTGATGTGACCTTCCGTCAGTTATATGAGGCATTTACGAAAATTCTACCGGTAAACAGCTGTTTATCGGGTTATAGCTACCGGAATCGATGTTTTAAGAACGCAAGTGGTAAACAGAGTAGATCCATAACCTATAAAAAAATTTGAAAATTTGAAACAGGTTAGAAATTTGATATAGTTAACAAACTTTTAACGCGCGCGCTTCGCTTTGCATCACTACTTTTTTTTGAGATTAGATTCTTCATGAATCCGGTAGAAAATGATCTGGTAGATATTGTACAATTTTCGAACACGGTAACTTTTTACCACTCGTGTTTTCGAACACAGTCAGTAGATGCGGTATCTTCCGGTACAATTTTCGTAAATGCTTATGTATTTTCTATAAAATCCATACAGATAGTTCCTTGCAAAAGATTCTAAATTTCTTGTCGGTACATTACCTTTCGACAGTTGTATGTATTTTAAAAGCTTCGAGCAAAAATATCCCATATTTCGAGTAAAATTATAACACAAATATACTACGAATATGTCAATTGACACTGACATCTTTCAATCAGAATTTTCGTAATATAGTAGCTGTTTCTAGCATAGCTAGCTAATTTATGAAATTTTTTTTTATAATTTTCTAACTCTACATCCATTTACTATGAAGTATAAAATGCAGTCAAATCGTATAGATAATACAATGTTCTTTAATATTTATAATAACATTAAATGTGAAAAAATGATATTTAATATCGTTTTTTCAAGAAAAACTGTTAATATATTCAAATGAGGGTACTTCCGGTTGTCCAATTATAACCAAAATCTAATCAGCTCTTCATATGGATGTAACGAACAGGAATACGAAAGAATTATAATTTTTGGAATTGTAGTATTAGAGTTATCGTAGACGAAAATGTTGTTACACACACACACACACACACACACACACACACACACACACACACACACACACACACACAAACACGCACACACACATACATACATACATACATACATACATACATACATACATACATACATACATACATACATACATACATACATACACACAAACACACATACAGACATCATCGTAAAAATAGTAAAATCGTATTCTAAGGACCTTAAAACGTGCTTATTCATTAAAAACTGACTACCGATTTTTTTAGCCAAAATACCTTCTTTACCTGAAGGTGATGGAAGGTAAAAATTGATAGGTGTGTAAGTTACAAGGAATGTAAGTACATTTTAACATTCGAGATGTGTGTACAATAAACAAATGATGATCTGGAATAGATTTTTTCATTTGTTTCTTAATAATTTCCAATATTTTCACCCCAATAAATTAATAATTCGTCTTTTAATAATGTTTAAAACAAAAGAATGTAGACTTGTTATATATCACTGAAAAGCTTATAAAATAAGCAAAAACATGAGACTATTTTCAACATAGGTTCCCGTTTAAAAAATCATAAGTTTGTGTGATATCTCGAGAACTAAGTTTTCAAAAAATCTAATTACGCCCACCGGTTAATTGGCCCACAGTTTTTTTTTTAAGTTTTAGGTCTATATTTAAAGAAGTCGAAATAATTTTGTAGAATTTTCTAACCATATGTGTAGTTTATAATTTGTTGAAAATGTAAACCGGTTCAACTATGAGTTTTGGCTCGTAGTGCGAAAAATAATAAAAGTAGGTAATAAAACGCTCCCCATACTCGCCTGATTTAAAATAAAATGCTAAAGTATGTGATCCACGTGTATTCTCATCTAGAATGACCATCGTATTAAAAATGCAAAATGAAGAGATCCTCAGCACTTTTTTGCAGCCCGGCTCTGAATATTTGACTTTCTTTCGACATTTTTACTAAATTTATTGCCTACAAATTATGCGTATAAATAGATAAGATAAAACTCATATTCCGATAGGATTATGGAGCATTCTTGAGAATCCTCAAATTTGATTCTAATCTCAGCATAATTATCGCTATATTACGCCTAAACTACTTCGATTAGATCTTTGCTTTCTAACAAATTACCGAAAAACGAACGATAAACTACATTCCTAGTGCTCCGATCACTAGAAACATGTAAAACATCCGAGATACACATCGAAACCGGAAAAAATCTTCAGTTCAGCGCAATGCAAGGTTCTCTTTGCGGCAAGGCATAAATTACAACTTGAAAGACACGTGGAGCAAGAAATTCTTCCGACGCACAAGACACGAAGACAAGAAGATGGACTCCTGTGCATATGAAGTAGGATAAATAAACACTGACCAAGAAATGTAGTTGTAAGAAGCAGCGACTAATATCGGCAATGTATGTTATGGAAGAGGAATGTTAGAGGCAGATAAATTGAAGTTATGAAGTGAAATGATTGTGGAGATTTCAATGCGCGCAGAGAATGCGAACTTGGAGTATGCCAATTTGTTTGTGAAATATAATCATTAATTTTGAATAAATATGTACCAAGGGTGATAATATATAGATGGCTGCTACTTTAATAAATGAAGAAGTTGCAACTGTCGTCATTGTTCCATTGAAAATACTTTTTGTTGAATAACTTTGAAACAAATATTTTTAGTTTTATATTACTTGTGAAGGTTTCATTCATATTGGATTTTTGATATCTATACATAGGGGAGACCGGTCTCAATTCTAACAGGTGTCAAATGTCAAATGTAAAAGGGCTATCTTTTCGAAGTAGATAAAAACGCGCTTACAGAGTGAAGCAGAAAGAGTCATAGCTCTTTGGTATTTAGTGCAAGTACATACGCGCAAATACGGCGTCGGTTTCTGACGAATGTCTGTAAATCGACAAAAAAGTAGGTAGTGACACACATTGTTTCTAAAACACTATAAGTGCTTTGCTTGGAAATTGTTAAGTTAAGTTCGAAGGACCAAGTCGCTAATGGACTAATTGTATGTTGTTATTTGCAATAATCGCGAGTGGACTGTATTATTAAATTTGTTTGAGGTATCACAAGCAAAAGCAAGAGTACTGACCTTGACTTAAGGAGACTTTAAAAAAGGGGCAGGGACTTGGGATCTAATGACAGGAAACAGGAATGGGAATCGCTGGATGCGTCTTGAAGCGGTGGCGAAACAGGAGTAGGAGACGCTGGTTGCGTCTCAATGCGGTGATGGGTTCGGATGCGTGAGGAGATGGACACGCTGCGCTTGCATGTGCGCAACGGCAGTAGGGATCTAGTTGAGACGGCTGAATGCCGCTATTCTGGTTGATGATGCGTTGCGCTTGAGGGCACGCAACAGTAGTGGAGATCTGGTTGAAACGGCAATCCTTTGCTGTCCTGGTCGATGCTCGTTCTGGCTCGACTTGAAGACGATTGCCGTTGTCCTGGTCGACGCTCAAATTAGCTCGACTTGAAGACAGGGTTTGAGCTCAAATGGCCCACTGCTGGCGAATACAATACTATTCACAAGCACGAATAAACACTTACACTTTCACTATTTCTGAAAGGAAAAGATCCCCACTAGACAATTAAACGACGATATTCAATCAATAATAATTAATTATTCAAATTTAAGATTATAAAGTGGAATTCAAAGCCAAGATGCAAAAATTAATAATGAATTTTTGATTTTTTAAAGAAAGATTCAGAGAGAATGAAAAACACGAGTGAACCCTCACTTGGTTCGTCACCGACTTTTTTTTTTTTGTTTATATATTTTTTTTTTATCGTTAAGGGTTTTTTAATTGTTGCATCTTTTCTTCTTTACAGATGACTATGATTACAAAATATGAATACAGAGTTGACTTGGTTTTTTAAACAATAATAATAACATTTTTATAATCGTCAGTAACTCTGATCTTGCTTGTCACACCTCATAACAAACTTAACATATTCCCGGGCACAAGAAATTTGCGTGGTGCATAATAATTAATTCGATTTGGCGAAAAAATGCACTGCAACTAACAATTGCTTGGAAAAAACAAGTACGAACAGAAAAAACAAAAAATAATCAACTCGACAGAAACATCGAGTGACAGTTAACAAGTGACATTATGTCTATCTGACAATATGTCAGAGTGGCATAATGTCAAAATGACATTTTGTGTCAAAGTGACATTTTTACAAATTAACAAACAACAATAATGAAAATTGACGACAATTAAGCTATCTATTGAGTTGGTAGTGGACATAATTTATTAATTGGGCGTTTGATTACACCGTTTTCTGTTTTTACCAACGCGACGCGAGCTATTTTGTCGTTTCCAAAGTATAATTTAGTGATAATTCCTAATGGCCATTCTAATGGTGGTAATCGAATTTCTTTAATTATGACTACCTGCCCAATTTTTACTGTGTTAGTTGATGTTAGCCATTTTTGGCGTATCTGTAGAGAAGTTAAATACTCTAATTGCCATTTTTCCCAATATGATTTTATTAGTGAGTCTAGTAAATATTTGCAATGTACCAAAGTGGATTTGGATTTGAGTGGTTCAGCTATAGGCAATCGTTTTAATGGGGTTTGAAGCAGAAAATGGGCCGGTGTTAATAACTCTGGATTGAGTTCTGCACCTTGTACACATAGAGGACGAGAATTTAAAACTGCTTCTATTTGTGTTAAGAGCGTTATCAGTTCTTCGTAGCTTAATAATTGTTTACCTATGACTCTGAATAAGTGTTTCTTACAGCTTTTTATTACAGATTCCCAAATCCCTGCGAAGTTAGCACTGTATGGCGGGATTGTTTTCCACTCTATTCCATTCATTGCTAATTCGTTGGATAATGTTTTATGAAATGTAGTCGACTGCACAAAATTATACAGTTCATTAAACTTGTTTCGAGCCCCTATGAAAGTAGTGCTATTATCGGAATATAAATGTGAAACGGGGCCTCTCCTTGATACAAATCTTTTAAACGCGTTAATAAACGAATTTACTGTTAGATCTGAAACCAATTCAATATGAACAGCCTTTATAGTTAGACAAATGAAAATGCAAATGTATGCCTTTTTTGCGTGTTGGCCTTTATGTCTTGATTTTATGAATTTAATTGGGCCTGCATAATCTACACCTGTGTAAACAAATGGCTTTGAAACAGTTACTCGATAATCCGGTAAATCCCCCATCTTAGGTTGTGTGCTAATCGGTCTTGCCTTAAAACATTTATTACATTTGTATAAATTTCGTTTGATTGCATTTCTACCGGCAATAATCCAATATTTCTGACGAATTATTGCTAGTAACAAATCTGTTCCCGCATGACAATTTGAAATATGATAATAACCTATAATTAATTCGACTATGTGATCAGATTTTGGCAGCAAAATTGGATGTTTAACTTCAAATGGCAATGTTGCATTGAATAATCTTCCGCCAACTCTTAATATTCCGTTTTCGTCTACAAATGGGGAAAGTTTTAATATTTGTTTGTTTTTTATTGACCGATTATTTCCCTCTTGAAGCGTTTTTATTATTTCATAGAAGTATACAAATTGTACAGCCCTTAAAATATATATTTCTGCTATGGCTAAGTTTGACGCGGATATGTAACCTTTGAAAAGTAATTTTTTGCCAAACTTTAAAATGTAACTTGTTACCCTTAACAATTTGCTCCAAGAGGATATATTTTGTGCCAAAGTGTATAAAATGGGATAATGAATCACAGATGCAGTGGTATTAAATGTTTTCGAATTAATTTCCGGTAATTGGTCAACAGACAAAGTATTTAATTGATGAATAGGCCAATTTTCGATTGTTGACTGTAACCAATCGGGGCCATTCCACCATAAATTACATGTAATTAATTGGGCTGGGAGCATCCCTCTAGATATTAAATCGCTAGGGTTTTCTTTCCCTGCCACATAATAAAAACAACTTGGATCTAAATTTTCTTGTATTTGCGCAACTCTGTTGCTTACAAATGTTGTCCATCTATGCGGAGATGATTTTATCCATGATAATGTGATCATAGAATCAGAAAAAGCATATATTTTATCAATTGGGTATTTTTTAATTATATAATCTTTAACATGTTTTACAAGTTTTGCCATAAGAAGAGCAGCACACAATTCGAGCCTGGCTAAAGTGATTATTTTCATAGGAGCTACCTTGGATTTTGAACATAATAGTCTAATTGTGACATTATTTAAATTTACTACTTGAAGATAGATGACGCAACCATACGCCTTTGTACTAGCATCGCAAAAGGCAACCAGGTTTACTCGGCAGCCTTCCGAAATGCCTATATGTCTAGGGACCGACAATTTCTCTAAACAGTTGAATTCTGCGATCAATTTGCAAAAATTCGAGGTTATGGTTTTGGGTGGTATGTCATCCCAATCAACGCCGGCTTGCCATAACTCCTTTATTAATAATTTGGCATATAATATTACAGGTGAGACTAATCCAAGCACGTCAAATAATCTGGCAACTGTTGACAATATAATTCTTTTTGTGCAGTGTGCTGTGTCAAAGTTTGACGTTTGGAATGTGAAAGTGTCAGTGTTAGGATTCCAAGATATTCCTAAAATCTTTAAGTTTTCTCCCTTTGACAAGTCTATACTGGTTTTGTGTGAGGTTGGTAAACTCTCAATGAGTGATGTATTGTTACTCGCCCATTTTATCAAATCGAAACCTCCAGCTGACATTAAATTAATTAAATCCGTTATAAGACTACTAGCTTCAGTTGAATTTATAACAGATACGACTAAGTCGTCCATATATAATTCAGTCTTTGCCCGATTTGTCACATTTGGATAATTTTTACTTTCGTCTTCCGCTAATTGTCGGATAGTTCGCATTGCTAAGTAAGGGCTAGATTTTATTCCAAAACAAACACAATTAAATTGAAAAGTTTTTATCGCTTCAGAGGTGTCAAATCTATAAAGAATTTTCTGATATTTTCTATGTTGTTCTGACACTAATACTTGTAAATACATCTGTTTTATGTCAGCTGTCAAGGCTATGGGAAATAATCTAAAATTTAACAATAAATTAAATAAATCTGCTTGCAAATTTGGGCCAGAGTACAATAAATCATTCAGAGACAGTCCAGTATGAGTTTTAGCGCTAGCATCCAGAACTATTCTAACTTTTGTTGTAGCTTTGTCTTCGCGAATGACAGCATGATGTGGAATAAAATAGCCTTCATTATTCGTCACTTCTGACAGATAACCTTTTTGTAAATATTCATTTATTATGTCATTGTATTGACGTTGCAAATCTACTGACTGACTAAAACGTTTTTCTAAATGTAAGAGCCGACGTTCGGCTATTAAGCGAGAATTTCCCAACAAATTAGGATCTCTCTCAAATGGTAAGTTTACTATGTATCTGCCATTTTCTAAACGTTTAGTGGTTTCCGTAAATATTTTTTCACATTCAGCGTTTTCAGGACTCTTTATTGTGTGACTTGGAACTTCTTCTAGTTCCCAAAACTTGTGCAAACAAGATACTAAATTATTTTGTGCAAATGCAGAAAATGATGAAAAGGATTCAGAAGGTACAACTTTATTATTTATTTCTCCGATTAGCACATAACCTAATGTTGTATCATAGGCTACTGGTGCGGTTCCTAATCGATTCGATAGTATTAAAGAGGGATATATTTGAGCCCCTAGAATTACGTCAATTTTTCCCGGTACATTCCAGGAATTATCGGCTAAAAGAATGGATTTTAAGGACCGAAACTTTGAAGCATCTAGTTTACACGAAGGTAGATTATCAGTTATACATTCTACTACTAATGCATTTAAATTGTACTTATGAGGCGATACTCTCGATTCTATGTCAAAATTTACATACCCATAAACTGGGCGACTTGTCATCCCGATCCCCCGAATTTTTGAGTTTTCGAGCGGTGTGATCGGTAATTTTAATTTTTCACAACAATTCTTTGTTATAAGATTATTTTGTGACCCATTGTCTAATAGACATCTAATCATTAGTTTCTTTTTATTTATGTTCGTTGCATAAACTTGTGCTGTCGACAACAAAACATAACCATTATTATTTGTGGATACATGACATGAAGTGTCAATTTTCTCCGGTTCCGTTATTTGTTTGGTTGGAGATTGAGTAGAAGATGAAAAATGCAAAAATGTATGATGTTTTTTGTTACATTCCCGGCATCTATAGCGTGATGGACAGTTTTTTACTGAATGAACATTGGATAAGCAATTATAACATGCATTTTTTGATTTTATAAATCCAAATCTGTCTTGTACTGACATTTTATGGAATTTTTCGCAAAAATACAGATTGGAATGTTCCGCACTGTTGCACAAAATACAAGGTATTTTACAAGGTATCTTTTGTTTTGGTTTTTCATCTGCCGCCAAAAATGTGCGTGAATGATTCGCCACTTTTGGCGATCCCTTTACAGATGAAAAACGCTCCAAGATCTTTGCCTGATCTCTAACAAAATCTAAGAAGTTTTTGCAAGTAGGAAATTCCGTTTCGCGGAATATCGTATCAAATAGCAATACTATTTCTGGATCCACCTTTTTGGATGCGCAGTTTAATAGCACGAAATCCAGAATGTCTGGAATATTAAGTTGCTTGATAGCCTCTACGGAGGCGGAAAATTTATTGACAAACGTTGTCAAATGACTTGGGTTTTTTGAACTAAATTTTATATTGAAAATATTGTCTAAGTATTGCTTAGCCATTGTTCTTTCATCCTGGTATTGCTTTACCAGGCCGTCCCAAATAATGTCATAGTTTTCAGGTGTGGGCAATATCCCCCCTGTTATTTCTAGAGCATTGCCCGTAAGTTTGCCTATTAGATAACTAATTTTTTGTTCGTTTGAGAGCGCCTCGTTTTCATGTACATTTGATTTGAATGATTGATAAAATAACGGCCACATTTCTACCTTCCCATTAAAAGATGGCAATTCAATAGCGGGCAGTTTTTTACATTTATTTAGTGCAGTACTAGATTTTGACGGCTGCGCTTTGGGGGCCAACAAGGACAGCTCACTTCTCGTTCTTTTTATTTTTGAAAAATACATTTCTATTGTCATTAATGTATCAAAATTTGGATTAAAATTAGCATCAATAGATAGCTCAAGGTCATTTATACGAATTAAGGCATTTTTAAATTCCTCCCTTAACAAATCGACTTCTTGGGATTCGTCCAAGAAGCGTTCATTGGCGCATGTGTCCGTTGGAGTGCACTTTTTCGCGAGATCGTGTATTTTTACAATACGGGATTCGTAGCCTCTTGCTAGGGCCTTTAACGTTTTTAAATCAACTTCCATAGTACTAAAATTGACAGTGGAATATCCGGCTCGAAGGACCAAATTTTTATGTTAAGTTAAGTTCGAAGGACCAAGTCGCTAATGGACTAATTGTATGTTGTTATTTGCAATAATCGCGAGTGGACTGTATTATTAAATTTGTTTGAGGTATCACAAGCAAAAGCAAGAGTACTGACCTTGACTTAAGGAGACTTTAAAAAAGGGGCAGGGACTTGGGATCTAATGACAGGAAACAGGAATGGGAATCGCTGGATGCGTCTTGAAGCGGTGGCGAAACAGGAGTAGGAGACGCTGGTTGCGTCTCAATGCGGTGATGGGTTCGGATGCGTGAGGAGATGGACACGCTGCGCTTGCATGTGCGCAACGGCAGTAGGGATCTAGTTGAGACGGCTGAATGCCGCTATTCTGGTTGATGATGCGTTGCGCTTGAGGGCACGCAACAGTAGTGGAGATCTGGTTGAAACGGCAATCCTTTGCTGTCCTGGTCGATGCTCGTTCTGGCTCGACTTGAAGACGATTGCCGTTGTCCTGGTCGACGCTCAAATTAGCTCGACTTGAAGACAGGGTTTGAGCTCAAATGGCCCACTGCTGGCGAATACAATACTATTCACAAGCACGAATAAACACTTACACTTTCACTATTTCTGAAAGGAAAAGATCCCCACTAGACAATTAAACGACGATATTCAATCAATAATAATTAATTATTCAAATTTAAGATTATAAAGTGGAATTCAAAGCCAAGATGCAAAAATTAATAATGAATTTTTGATTTTTTAAAGAAAGATTCAGAGAGAATGAAAAACACGAGTGAACCCTCACTTGGTTCGTCACCGACTTTTTTTTTTTTGTTTATATATTTTTTTTTTATCGTTAAGGGTTTTTTAATTGTTGCATCTTTTCTTCTTTACAGATGACTATGATTACAAAATATGAATACAGAGTTGACTTGGTTTTTTAAACAATAATAATAACATTTTTATAATCGTCAGTAACTCTGATCTTGCTTGTCACACCTCATAACAAACTTAACAGAAATATTTCAAGTTAAGGATCAGTTTGTGAGTTATATCTGCTTTTATTTTTCATTAAAAACATTTCGAATTATTATCTATTAAATACAAAAAAGCAAATAATATCTTTATAAGTTACAATTGACACCGGTCTCCCCTACAATTAATAATAAAAAGTGTCTAAAATTAATAAAATTGTCTATTAACCTTAAAATTAATTTTATTAAAAACTAAATATGTATATCGAGAATCAAGTTCACATCATCCGTGAGTACAAAATAAGGGAAAGGTAGACAAGCTAGCCAAGATAAGATTACTCAACATGTGAACCATGCCAAAAGTCTTATAACTTTAAAAAACAATGGAGAGAACTGGAATTCCGGTGTTAAGTCGTTTATTTATAAATTATAATCAATCTTTATTTTCTATCATTTGTGCCGTGAAAAATATTGAAAATGATCGATTTGTCTGATAAAAATTGTAGTGAGTATTATTTTCATTTTTTTAATTCACTAGCAAATAAACAGTACTTGTAGTTGTTGCTAATTGGAAATTGAATAAATAAATAAATATATTATCACGGCATATTACCCATTGCTGGGTTTTCCAATCTGCTTTGTACGCAGATATCGGTAATGATGATGACATATACGTACCGTGAGGGCGTTTACCAGGCGTGGCGGGCACTCATTACTGGAGAGTTCACCACAGGGGTCAATTTTGTGCCATTTAAAATTCGAAATATTTGGCGTCGGTCGGCAACGAACTCGGTTCCCCAGATTTGCGATCAGACACTCAGGCACGCGACCACGAGACCCCATTGAATGAAAATTGAATAAAAGCAATTATCAAAAAAATCTGATGTGGCTAACACATTACCTTCTGTCAGTTCCATATATTTTGTACAAATTCCATACAGAAAGTTTTTTGCACAAGATTCCATATTTCAAGTACATTACCTTCTGTTAATTCTATGTATTTTGTACAAATTCGATACAAAAAAATTTCATGTACCTAAGAGATTCTGTATTTCCAGTAAAATTGTATCACAAATATGTCAATTGCACTTGACACTGACATCTGTCAATCAGCATTTTATTAATATAGTAGCGGTTTCCATGGTTATAGCATAGGTAGCTGCTTTATGAAATTTAATTTCTTTATATTTTTTTTGCACGATCGGGTTATTTTTTATATTTACCGATAGTGTTTCCAAGATAGTAGGTCTTATTTACAAATTACTGAACGGTAAGTGATGTGACTCACGTCGGTAAGTGATGCGCTTCACTTACCGTTCAGGAGGCGAGACGGTAAATAAATAAAAACAAAAATCAAAGCTTACTTAAAAAATGACACCTACAATTTTTTAATGTCAAAATAATTTTCAAATCTTATTTTTCTTTTAAATTTTGTGCGTCGATCGTGCAAAAATAGTATAAGCATCACGAACGTTAAGGAATTACCATTCTCAGACAAAATGGGACCTTCGGCTTCACTCAGTCCCCAAACATTGTTTTCGATCGGTAAACTGTCCTTACCGTTCTTAATACTTAATACACTATTAATATTTATAATAACGGTAAATATGGAAAAATGATATTCAACAGTGTTTTTTCAAGAAAAACTGTTAAAATCTTAAAATTAGAGTACTTCCGGTTGAGCAATTATAACCAAAATGTAATCATCTCTTCACATGCATGTAAAGAAAAGAAATATGAAAGAATTATAATTTTTTGAATTGTAGTATTTGAGTTATATACATACATGCATACATACAGACATCATCGTAAAAATAGTAAAATCTTATTCCAGGGACTCGTATTCTAGGGACCTTAAAACGTGCTTATTTATCAAAAACTCATCACCGAATTTTTTGCCCAAGACAATATATTCCTTACTAAAAATAATATTTTCTAATAAATTTCCCGGCATCTCGTCTGTTCAGTTTCAATCCGACCCTGCAAACATTCAAATAAGTTTCTAAACAAGGTGTTTTATATCCGGTATTGACGTCTGATTGGATTTTTAAATCGTTATGTAAATAAATTATTGGATTTAAAATGAGATGATAGTTTTTTCGGCGAAAACCTTTTAAACAAACAGATCGATTAGCGAGTAGGCAATAATTTATTGCTGAATTATCATGGACTGAAAACGTTAGGAGAGTAATAATTTATATTTACGTACAAGTCGCTTAGACCACCCATAAACACTAGACTTTTATTCAGGAATTATACACAATTCTTTATGAATCGTAAAGAGAGAAAAGAAGATGCCCGTTTTTATCTCCCATGATGCATTGCCCGGTAATGGCTGTAATTGCTTCTCTGAAGCAGTTTTGATTCCGGCAGTGAACTGCGCGTTTTGCATAAATCATGGGCCATTGTCTGAAGACTTACTGCCTAACATTAAACAGTAGTCAAATAGTTAGAATATAGAAACTGCTTATTATCTTTACCTTTACGACGGCTGGCTTTTTTACAACAATTAATAACTAGTGTTTCGTCTATTAATAACTTCTTAGTCGGTCTCATTGTTGGAGTGGCAGTTAAGCAGAATGTTGCAGGCAAGCAGCTTGTAAGAAGAAGTAGAAGTTGGTCAAAAGGGAAAACGGTGATGTACTAGTGATCATCGCCGTAAATGTTTAAGTGTTGTCTTTCTTGTATTTGTGGCCGTGGATTCCATTAGAAACAACGTACGCATACTGCTTATTAAATCCGACGCAAGATTTATATTCGAAGAAGAATTTTCCTCTGCCTCCGTGTTTATTGCGTTTGAAATGTATTTAACAGTAAATGGATAAACGTGTACAACTATTGAATTATGTTTTTGTTTCCTGTATTTATTCCACTCTTATTCTTTATGTCAAATAACATGTTGTTATGTTATTAACATGGACCCGAACCGTAACGAAACCGTAACCGAAACCCGCACCGCTATTTAACTTTTTCTGAAACCGTAACCGAAAACCGAAACCTATATTTTATTTCTTCAAATATGGAAACCGCAAACCGACACGAAAAATAAAATCGTTCTGTAACCGAAAACATAACCGAACCGAAATAATATCGGTACTAAAACAGTAAATTTAAAAACAGGTATTTTTTATTAACCCATATTACTCATTTGTTGACATTTTTCATTCAATCACCCATTTAGTTTACGTATTACTATTAGAATAGAATTATTATTATTATTATTATAGTTTAAAATTAAAATATTAATAATTTACGAAACGTATTTAATTTCAAAAATAAACTTAATAGTTACTTTTTGAACCGCAAATTTCATTTTTAGATTACACCTTAAATTAATTACTTACAGATTCTTTTCGAATTTTGAATTCCGAACAAGCCGAATTAATCTATTAGTACTAGTTGTTACTAAAACGTGGAATTAAAATGTTATTACATTACGAAATTGGTACTAAATGTATTTCATATTTCAAAAAAAATAAAAACTAAGCTAATTTTTCATTTATACCGAAACCGAAAAGAACCGAAACCGTAACGAAAACGAAATTTATTTGTTTTTTTACCGAAACGAAAACCGATATAATATTTTCAAAAAAACCGTAACCGATAACCGAAACCGAATTTTTATTAATGTAAAAACCGTTAACCGTAATCGAATCCTAAAACTTTTCGGTTCGAGTCCCTGGTTATTAATACAAATGTATTGTTATTTACAAATTGTACATGTCATAAAATTCAAGACATAGATGTTGTAATACTGAGATTTTGAAAACACCTAATAAAAAATTTGATGTGGCCAATACATGACTTCCCGTCAATTCCATGTTTGAAATAGCAATGAGCTTTTAAGTAAAGTATCACTTCTGGTTTATCGTTTGAAACAAAATCCAATTTGTTCCAATAAATAGAAAAGTCTGTTATACCAAATTTTAGATATTTTATGTTTTTCCTCGAAAAACTATTAAGAGCTCCAAATTAAGTACCACTTCCGGTTTATCATATAGGTTTAGTCAAAATATAATGTTTCAAATGATACACGAATTTTAAATACCATATTTGAGAAGTTTTTAATCTTGTTTTAATATATTTTTTCAAGAAAATCTGTTTATAGCTTCCTGTAAAGTAGTACTGCCGGTTTATATTTTAGAAAACATCTAATATGTCGTTCTCATTAATATAAAAGTCATAAACACCAAATTTGAAAAGTTTTGGATTGTATCAATTTATTTTCTCGAAAATCTGTTCAGAGCTTCGAATAAAGTATCAATTCCGGTTTATCAATTTTAGCCAAAATCTAATATGTTGCTTCCTGTTATATAAAAGCCTTAAATACTAAATTAACAAGTTTTGAAATATATTATAATAAATTTTTCACAAAAATCTGTTCAGAGCTTTAAGTAAAGTATCCCTTCTGGTTGATTAATTTTATCTAATATGATATTTCCCATGATATAAAAGTCTTAAATACTACAATTGAAAAGTTTTGGTTTATATTTTGATATAGTTTTTCATTAAAAACTGTTATGGGCTTCAAATAAAGTATCACTTCCATTTATCCAATTTTACGTAAAATCTAATCAACTTGTTATACGAATACAAGAAGCTTAAATACGGAAAATAGATATATTTAGAAGTTTGTTATAAGAGTTATCGTGGACGAAAAAATGGTCACACACACACACACACACACACACACACACACACACACACACACACACACACACATCATCGTAAAAATTGTAAAAACGTGTAGTGGGGACCCTAATTTGTGCTTATCTATTGAAAAATCACCATCGAATTTTTACACGATTACATTACCTCCCTTACCTATGGTACGACGGGAGGAAAAATGATATTTAACATCGTTTTTTCAAGAAAAACTGTTAAAATCTTCAAATGAGGGTACCGGTTGACCAATTATAACCAAAATCTAATCAGTTCTTCATATGGATGTAACGAAGAAGAATACGAAAGAAATATAATTTTTGGAATTGTAGTATTAGAGTTATCGCAGGCAAAAAAATTATCAGACACAGACACACACACACCCACACACACATACTGATATAATCGTAAAATAGTAAAATCGTATGCTAGTGACCCTAAAACGAGTTTATTCATCAAAAACTTACCACCGATTTTTTTGACCAAAGACAATGGCCTATATTCTCACCTCTTTGAAATAGCGCTACTTCCGAAAAATCGCTACTTCAACTGTCAAATGTCAACTTTAATGTTAAAAATTAAAGATATAAAAATAAATTAAATTGTAAATAGCACTTATTTCAAATATTATAGGTTTTATTTACAAAAATAATAAAATATTAATAAAATATTATTAAAAATATAAAACCTCTTCTTGTCTATAAATAAAATCTAAAAAATCGAAATAGCACTACTTCGGAAGTAGCGCTACTCCAAGAGGTGAGAATACGGGCCATTATCTTTCTTATATACCTAAAGTTGACGAAAGGTAAAAATTATAAAAAACAAATATACTATATACTCGTATATTTTGAATATTATTCTCGCGTGCGGGAGTTGTTTTAAAATTTATGGAGATTTTAAGATGCTTATTAACGGTCCATAATTGCATAAGTCAGTACGTTTCGCATCTATAAATTGTTTTATGTCATGAAATATCTACTGTAAACATTTTTAACTCTCTCCGAAATTACTGTTCGGGTCTTCCCAATTTAGTATGTCGAAATGTGTCCAACAAAGGCGCGAAGGTGCGTTACTGTTATTTCTTTTCAGCGGGACGTCGTTGCAACGCAAACCAGTCCTGCTTAACTCCTATTAGAGGATGACTCTTCGTACAATATGTGAAACTCGTCTGGCCACATAAAAAATGCCATAATTTATTTTTTAGGTTTCTAATTTACTAGCAAAACTGTTCTTGACATTTGGCATGCGCTGGGTGAATATTGGGTATTAATTGGATACTTAATCATAGTTATTTATGAAAGATTGTACAAACTAGTACGTATAAAATTCTTATCACATACTTGTGGCAACAGTCTTGACTTTACGATTATTAGATATTTTTACATATTCATGACTCTCTAATTGTAGAAATATTGAAATTTTCTACGTACAACTTTTTAATTTAATTAATCGGACAGTCGATCACAGTGATTTTGTAATTAATTGTATCTGTGCTAGGCACATTCTTGCTTAATTGTCTTAAATGTTATTCAAAAAATGGGACACTCATTTTCATTAATAACCAGAATTATAATTCGTAACAGTAAACATAGTAAGCGTCATTCATTTCGTTCAAATGATTATAATATTGATTTATAGCATAATCTTTAAATTCTTTGAAATTATAGATGTAAATTTTTAATAATGATTTATTATTTCTATCCGAAAATTTCTTGGATATTTTAACGGCGCAATGGGGTATTCTTATTCTGGCATTTTCTTAAAAAAAAATCGTTAGTTCTGCCATGTAGGATTCTGAATATACAGGGTGTTTTGAAAATAGGGGAATAGGCTTAACCACATATTCTTGGGTCCAAAATAAGACGATTTAACTAAACTTACCTATATCTGACAGAGCACTGTTTAACTAGTATTCTGCTTCAAGGTCCTTCTAAAAAAATCTGATGTTGCCAGCACATTACCTTCCGTCATTTCTATGTATTTTGTACAAATTTCATACAGAAAGTTCCTTGCTAAAGATTATATTTCTTGAACTTTACCTTCCGGCAGTTGCATGTGTTTTATAGCAAAAGATCCTATATTTCCAGTAAAATTATAAGACAAACACACTATGTCAATTTCACTTGACACTGACATCTTTCAATCTAAATTTTATTAATATAGTAGCTGTTTTCTAAGCTATGGCTACTTTATGAAATTTAATTTCTTTATAATTTTTTAACTCTATATCCATTTAATACTAAGTATAAAATGCAGTCAAATCGTATAGAGAATATAATATTTATAATAACATTAAATGTGAAAAAATGATATTTAACATAGTTTTTTCAAGAAAAACTGTTAAAATCTTCAAATGAGGGTACTTCCGGTTGTCTAATTCTAACCAAAATCTAATCAGCTCTTCACACACACACACACACACACACACACACACACACACACACACACACACACACACACACACACACACACACACACTCACACACACACACACACACACACACACACACACACACACACACACACACACACACACACACACACACACACACACACACACACACACACACACACACACACACACACACACACACACACACACACACACACACACACACACACACACACACACACACACACACACACACACACACACACACACACACACACACACACACACACACACACACACACACACACACACACACACACACACACACACACACACACACACACACACACACACACACACACACACACACACACACACACACACACACACACACACACACACACACACACACACACACACACACAGACACAGACACATATACATACACACACACACACATACACACACACACACACACACACACACACACACACACACAGACACATATACATACACACACACACACACACATACACACACACACAGACACATATACATACACACACACACACACACGCACGCACGCACGCACGCACGCACGCACGCACGCACGCACGCACGCACGCACGCACGCACGCACGCACGCACGCACGCACGCACGCACGCACGCACGCACGCACGCACGCACGCACGCACGCACGCACGCACGCACGCACGCACGCACGCACGCACGCACGCACGCACGCACGCACGCACGCACGCACGCACGCACGCACGCATGCGCGCGCGCGCGCGCACGCACACACACACACACACACACACACACACACACACACACACACACACACACACACACACACACACACACACACACACACACACACACACACACACACACACACACACACACACACACACACACACACACACACACACACACACACACACACACACACACACACACACACACACACACACACACACACACACACACACACACACACACACACACACACACACACACACACACACACACACACACACACACACACACACACACACACACACACACACACACACACACACACACACACACACACACACACACACACACACACACACACACACACACACACACACACACACACACACACACACACACACACACACACACACACACACACACACACACACACACACACACACACACACACACACACACACACACACACACACACACACACACACACACACACACACACACACACACACACACACACACACACACACACACACACACACACACACACACACACACACACACACACACACACACACACACACACACACACACACACACACACACACACACACACACACACACACACACACACACACACACACACACACACACACACACACACACACACACACACACACACACACACACACACACACACACACACACACACACACACACACACACACACACACACACACACACACACACACACACACACACACACACACACACACACACACACACACACACACACACACACACACACACACACACACACACACACACACACACACACACACACACACACACACACACACACACACACACACACACACACACACACACACACACACACACACACACACACACACACACACACACACACACACACACACACACACACACACACACACACACACACACACACACACACACACACACACACACACACACACACACACACACACACACACACACACACACACACACACACACACACACACACACACACACACACACACACACACACACACACACACACACACACACACACACACACACACACACACACACACACACACACACACACACACACACACACACACACACACACACACACACACACACACACACACACACACACACACACACACACACACACACACACACACACACACACACACACACACACACACACACACACACACACACACACACACACACACACACACACACACACACACACACACACACACACACACACACACACACACACACACACACACACACACACACACACACACACACACACACACACACACACACACACACACACACACACACACACACACACACACACACACACACACACACACACACACACACACACACACACACACACACACACACACACACACACACACACACACACACACACACACACACACACACACACACACACACACACACACACACACACACACACACACACACACACACACACACACACACACACACACACACACACACACACACACACACACACACACACATACAGACATCATCGTAAAAATAGTAAAATCGTATTCCAGGGACCCTAAAACGTGCTTATTCATCAAAAACTCACCACCGAATTTTTTGACCAAAGACAATACCTTCTTTACCTAAAGGTGACGGAAGGTAAAAAAAGAAATAGTTTTGCTTATAATAACGAAACTTTTTGTTGAATTGAAATTTGGTATGACAATCCGTCTTTTAAGATGCAATTTGTTATTGTTAGTGAACCACTAGTGTATGAAACTTGGGTGTCGCGACCATGAATAGACCATAACTTTTTAATGGCAACGCCAATAATGTAATTTTATTGTTTTTCAGAAAGATACATTCAATAGTAAACTTTCGTGTATCTGCGTAAGTTATGATATCTGTAATGATTTATTCAGAAAAAAAAATGTAAGTGATTGCGCAGTGTAATTTTTAAAATAACTTTTATCTAGCAGTCTTTCTAAATGCCAAACAACAAATTTTTAATGACAGTAACAATTGTTTATGGGTTATCAAAAATTTCCTTTGCCATATTTTAAAACTAGTAACAGTGGTTTGTTCGGCCTTATAGTATTTTACTGCTGTTATTATAATAAGACGATTAAATGTTGTTAACTCACTCCTAAACAACTTTAGATTGCCAACTCAGAAACAATTGTTTCTGTCATTAAAAAATAGTTCTTTGACATTTGGAAAGATTGCTAGATTACATAGCACATTACCTTCCGTCAGTTTTATGTATTTTGTACAAATTTCATACAGTTAGATCCATGCAAAAGATTCTATTGTACATTACTTTCCAGCGGTTGTATGTATTTTATACAAATTCCATACAAAAAATTTCTAGTAAAAGATTCTATATTTCCAGTAAAATTATAAGATAAACACGCTATGTCAATTTCATTTGACACTGACATCTTTCAATCAGAATTTTCTTAATATAGTAGATATTTCTATAGCTATAGCTACTTTATGAAATTTAGTTTCTTTATAATTTTTAACTCTATATCCGTTTAATATTAAGTATAAAATGCAGTCAAATCGTATAGAGAATAAAATATTCTTCAATATTTATATTAACATTAAATGTGAAAAATGATATTTCTTAGCGTTTTTCAAGAAAAACTGTTAAAATATTCAAATAAGGGTATCTTGGGTTGACCAATTGTAACCAAAATCTAGTAAACTCTTCATATGGATGTAACGAAGAAGAATACGAAAGAAATATAATTTTTGAAATTGTAGTATTAGAGTTATCGCAGACGAAATTTTTATTACACACGCACACACGCACGCACACACACATACACACACACACACACACACACACACACACACACACACACACACATACAGACATCATCGTAAAAATAGTAAAATCGTATTCTAGGGACCCTAAAACGTTCTTATTGATTAAAAACTCGTCATCGAATTTTTTTAACCAAAGACAATACCTTCCTTACCTCAAGGTGACGGAAGGTAAAAATCAGATTAGCACATCTATGTTTAGGACGAGAATGTGTTCCAGGTAAAAAAATTAAACTACTGTTTGTATAACCCATTGAAAGATGACTCCACTCTTCTTAGCAATTCCTGAGCAAATTCCATTCTGTAAGTAGGCCCCATGTTACGTCACCTGTTCTCCGAAGTGCCACTCAATGTGACACTGTCAATATTGACATTCATTCCGCGCCCACGTTGCTCTATTTGCACTGGATATAGTGGATCTGCTGTCAACATGACCTGATGTGTAACGCGATCGCTTGCGGACTGGACCGACCGAAGACTCTATTTGATTAACGGAGATGAAGAGAGCATTCGCGATGATTGTTAGGCTTTTAGCAGTACTGCTATTATACGTGACATTTCATAATAATCAATCATTTTGATGAAAATACAGTAGTTGGCTTAGGATAATTATAAATAGATTATGCATTTAAATATCAGATGGACGATTAAAATGATTTTATTAGTTTTTATTAATTAACATTTGGAAATTTGATGGACTTATTAAAAGATATTCATTGGATTTGAAATGCAGTTTCCTCTAATGGAT
Organism: Harpalus rubripes; assembly: GCA_963082715.1. Classification (NCBI taxonomy): domain Eukaryota; kingdom Metazoa; phylum Arthropoda; class Insecta; order Coleoptera; family Carabidae; genus Harpalus; species Harpalus rubripes. The sequence goes on from OY720451.1 coordinate 9,996,229, forward strand.
TTGATTGCTACAGGCCTGAAAGTGGGGTCTCGTGGCCGCGTGCCTCAGTGTCTGGTCGCGAATCTAGTGACTCGGGTTCGACCCCGACCGACGCCCCTGTGGCGATGAGTGCCTGTGAGGTGTATGAAGCAGATTATTACTCCCAGTAATGGATAATATGCAGTGATGATTTATTTATTTATTTTTATTTATTTATCTTACCAATAATTCGAGGCGAGATTCAATTTAGAATTATTAAAAATAAGAAAATCAGATAGGCCTTGGAAAACAAAATTTGCACTTCATTGTAAACAGCTATTTATTTATCATTTGAAATTAAGTTTCAAAGTCAAATTTGAACTTGGTGAATCATTTTTTTGTAAATATCGTGGCTGTGTGTCGGAGTGCCTTGTTGCGAATCTGGTGAACCGGGTTCGATTCCGATCGACGCCAAAACTATTTGGAATTTTAAATGGCATATAAGTGATTCCTGTGGTGCACTCTCTACGCCAGCAATGAGTGCCCGTGAGGTGACATATGATAAACGCCCGTATGGTACGAATATACCGGGTGTCTACTTTATTTTCCGAACATAAGAAATTCAATGTTAAAATTTTGATTTGGCGACGTCTCTTTACCTATTAATTTTGGAAAAAAGTCAAAGGAAGAAAAATGTTCGGATTGAAAACTTGCCTCGATGAGTACCAAGTTTGTCGTTCAATTGTTTCTTATGTACGAGTTATAAGCAGAAGAAAATGCTCGATTTTAAGTAATTGTCAGAGTGCCACGAAAAATAAAACAATAATTTATATTTGATGTTTCTGGCATATCTGACATATTTGACATTTCATTTGATTTTATTATTATTAGAATTTGTGATTAATTTTTTACTTCTAGATTGTCTTCCTATTTTTCTAATAATAATAAAATCAAAATAAATGTCAAAACTGTAAGATATATCAGAAACAACAAACACAAATTATTGTCTTATTTTTCATGGCACTCAGATAATTGCCTTAATTTGTGTAATTTCTTTTGCTTCTAACTCGTACATAAGAAACAACAAACTTGATACTCATCGATGCAATTTTTTATTCGGAACATATTTCTTCATTGCACTTTTTTTCTAAAATTAATAGGTAAAGAGATTTTGCGATATCAAAATTTTAACATTGAATTTCCTATGTTCGTGAAATAAAATAAACACCCGGTATGTCATCATCATTACCGATACCTGTAAACAAACGAGTACTGTACTGATTAGTGCACCCAACAAAGGGTAATATGCCGTGATGATATATTTATTTATTTACTTATTTATCGTTGTGTGTGAAAATTTTGAATTAACCAGAGATAATCTTCTTCAGTTATTGTCATACAAAAATAAAAAATCTGATGTGGCCAGCACATTACCTTCCGTCAGTTCTATGTAGGTATTTTGTATAAATGTCATACAGAAAGTTCCTTGCAAAAGATTATATTTCTTGTACATTACCTTAAGGCAGTTGTATGTATTTTATACAAGTTCCATACAAAAGATCCTATATTTCCAGTAAAATTATAACAGAAACATACTGTCAACTGCACTTGACACTGACACCTTTCAATCAGAATTTTCCTAATGTAGCAGCTGTTTCCAAAATTCTAGCAAAGCTGACTAATATATATGATATTTAATTTCTTTATAATTTTTTAACTCTATGTCTATTTAATATGAAGTATAAAATGCATTCAAATCGTATAGAGAATAAATAATTCTTTAATATTTATAATAACATTAAATGTGAAAAAATGATATTTAACATCGTTTTTTCAAGAAAAACTGTTAAAATCTTTAAATGAGGGTACTTCCGGTTGACCAATTATAACCAAAATCTAATCAGCTCTTCACATGGATGTAACGAAGAGGAATACGAAAGAATTATAATTGTAGTACTAGAGTTATCGTATTAGAAAATTTTGTCACAGACAGACACACACACACACACACACACACACACACACACACACACACACACACACACACACACACACATACAAACACACACACACACATACACACACACACACACACACACACACACACACACACACACACACACACACACACACACACACATACAGACATCATCGTAAGAATAGTAAAATCGTATTCTAGGGACCCTAAAACGTGCTTATTCATCAAAAACTCACCACCGAATTTTTTGACCAAAGACAATACCTTCCTTACCTAAAGGTGACGGAAGGTAAAAATGTAATAAAATAACCACAATACTTACCTGATTAGATAATTTCCGACTTTTGGCTATTTTTAGGCCGTGAAAGAAGGTTTCCATCTAAAGTAGAGAGTGATTCTGCAACCATGTATCATATTCTCAATAATTTTAACGTTACTTTGTATACCGTAGAATAGGAATTTCAATTCTTGTCCTACACAAAGAACAGAAGAAATTTATGATCATTTAATTAATTATAATAATTCTTTTACTAGATTAACATTTTTCAATTACCTGCGTATTAAAGCATGTAACTATAGGAATTGTTAATTTATTTTGCAGAACTAATAAACGGGTATCATTAATAAGCAATTTTAAGCTTTTCAACTGATTTTATTAGCATGGAATCAGCAGATGATTAAAATAATAAGCCAGTGCACATTTGACATAATTAATTTTTGTTGCTTTAAATCGACAATTTCTAGTGCTGCTAATATAAAAGTACAGAATCGCCAAAAATTGGAATACATTTTATTTTTACGGGAGACATAAAAATATAATAAAAAATATGATGTGGCCAGCACATTACCTTCCGTCAGTTATATGACGTATTTACGAAAATTCTACCGGCGAACTGTTACCAGTAAACAGCTTTTTATCAGGTTATAGCTACCGGAATCGATATTTTAAGAACGCAACTGGTAAACAGGGTAGATCCATAAGCTGTGAAAAATCTGAAAATTTAAAACAGGTTAGAAATTTGACGTAGTTAACAAACTGAGCAGAGCCCTACTTTGAACACGTTTCCACTTTTACAGCGCGCGCTTCGCTTTGCATCACTACCTTTTTTTGAGATTAGATTCTTCATGAATCCGGTAGATGGATCTGGTAGATATTGAACACACGGTAACATTTTACCACTCAAGCTTTCGAGCACAGTCGGTAGATGCGGTATCTACCGGTAGAATTTTCGTAAATGCGTATGTATTTTCTATAAAATCCATACAGAAAGTTCCTTGCAAAAGATTCTAAATATCTTGTATGTACATTACCTTTCGACAGTTGTATGTATTTTATACTAATTCCACACAGATAATTTCGAGCAAAATGATCCTAACACAAATATACTACGAATATGTCAATTGCACTTGACACTGACATCTTTCAATCAAATTTTTTTACCTTCCGTCACCTTTAGGTAAGGAAGGTATTGTCTTTGGTCAAAAAATTTGATGATGAGTTTTTAATCAATAAGCACGTTTTAGGGTCCCTAGAATACGAATTTACTATTTTTACGATGATGTCTGTATGTGTGTGTGTGTGTGTGTGTGTGTGTGTGGATGTGTGTGTGTGTGTGTGTGTGTGTGTGTGTGTGTGTGTGTGTGTGTGTGTAACAAAATTTTCGTCTACGATAACTCTAATACTACAGTTACAAAAATTATAATTTTTTCGTGTACTTCTTCGTTACATCCATATGAAGAGCTGATTAGATTTTGGTTACAATTGGTCAACCGGAAGTACCATCATTTGAAGATTTTAACAGTTTTTCTTGAAAAAACTGTGTTAAATATAATTTTTACACATTTGATGTTATTATAAATATTAAAGAATATTTTATTCTCTATACGATTTGACTGCATTTTATACTTAATATTAAATGGATATAGAGTTAAAAAATTATAAAGAAATTAAATTTCATAAAGTAGCCATAGCTATGGAAACAGCTACTATATTAAGAAAATTCTGATTGAAAGATGTCAGTGTCAAGTGAAATTGACCTAGTGTGTTTGTCTTACAATTTTTACTGGAAATATAGGATCTTTTGCTTTCTGTATGGAATTTGTATAAAATACATACAACTGCTTTAAGGTAATGTACAAGAAATAATAATAATAATAAAAATAAATCTTTTATTTCTGCAGATACATTACACTGTATATAGAAAACGTCACAAAATAATAATTTTCTGTATGAAATTTGCATAAAATACATGCAACTGAGGGAAGGTAATGTACAAGAAATAGAATATTTAATTAAGCAAGGAACTTTCCGTATGAAATTTGTACAAAATACATAGAACTGACGGAAGGTAATGTGCTGGCCACATCAGATTTTTTAATATAGTATCTGTTTCTAGCATAGCTGGCTAATTTATGAAGTTTAATTTCTTTATAATTTTATAACTATATCCATTTAATATGAAGTATAAAATGCAGTCAAATGGAATAGAGAATACAATGTTCTTTAATATTAATAAATGAGAGCACTTCCGGTTGACCAATTATAACCAAAATCTAATCAGCTATTCATATGGATGCAACAAAGAGGAATACGAAAGAATTATAATTTTTGGAATTGTAGTACTAGAGTTATCGCAGACGAAAATTATGTTACATACACACACACACACGGGCACACATACATACACACACACACACACACACACACACACACACATCATCGTAAAAATAGTAAAATCGTATTCTAGGGACCTTAAAACGTGCTTATTCCTTACCTAAAGGTGACGGAAGGTAAAAATTATAAATTCGAACAAATAGAGAAATTACGTATTAAATTAAATTTTTCTTGTCAGGGGTGATGAAAAAATGGAACCTCCTTTCCATAATAGTTATTAGTATCACTAGTTTAGAAACTGCATTTTTCCGAGTAAGCGAGGTCTTTAAATCTGAGCACTCGCAAAGCAGTTTCTGGACGCGTAGTACACAAGATTTTTATGTGCCGACTTCTCCCAAAATTTACTAAATGAATTTGATTTATTGTCCAAATATGAAATACTAGGGATTTTTCGTGTGGGTAACATCAGAATATTTGAATAATTTTAAATGACATGGATTTACAAACAAGCCTAAAAAATCAGCAGATATTTTTATACGTTTTACATTGCAAGTTCAAATATAATTACTTACATTTAGCTTATATGTGTTCATTCAAGTTACTGTTAAAAATTTAGTATTAAAAATATTACTAATTATTGAATTCTTGTATTGAAAATAATTATAGATTGATATTTCACCAAACTATAAAAGTCCTTATATTTTTGCCGGTAAAAAAGTGTTTCTGGGCAATTTAAAATAATATAAAACTAGTTATACTATATTTACTATAACGTAAAAAAATTTAACTGCGATTTTTATTTAAAAAAAAACTGTTATGAGCTCCAAATTTGAGTATGTACTTCCGGTTGACCAATTATTATAACAACCAAAATTTAATTAGTGCTTCATGTAGATGTAAAAACGTGGAATACGAAAAATTGAAATTTTTTAGTATTGGAGTTATCGGAGACGAAAAAACTGACACACACACTCACGCCCCCCCCCCCCACACACACACACATACAGGTCAAGAATGTACTTTCCGAGGGCCTCTGGTCCGAAGTGTGTTCTTGGGCCGAATGCATTATTGTCCGTTTAACTACCGTGGTTCGTTCATCGTTTAACGTCCTACTATATTTTTTTTAATATTCTACGGATTAGGGTTAGGTAGGCTATGAATGATTCTGCTTGTTTTTTAGGCTTTATCCCAGTATCATTATCAATTTCTTGACAATATTACTATAGCAACAACTCATAACACGCCCTTGGGTGTTATTTGGTATATAACAACCCTGATAGCAGGATTGTTATGATAATAATAACATACCAGTTGGACGTTAACACTCTAACGGCCCTATTTATTGAAAACTCACTGTCGATTTTTTGACAAAAGATAGATAAAAACAAATAAAGCAATAAATAATAACAAATAATTAACTTCAATTAGATTCGAACACGGAGTATCAGAAGCTTACACCAAGTTTGTATTAAATCCTGTAAATAATATTAACTACTATTGCATTACTAAGAAAAATCATTAAATTATATAATTATGTGTAAACATTATTGAAAAATATTGTTTTCATTATAAAGTACATATAAGTGTCAATTGCTACCGTGTTAGAAATACTTATTAATTACTTTCTGTAATATGATCCTTAAGAAATTAAATTATAAATCTATAAATAGTCTTCGTATCATGTTCTATTAAATGTCAAAAAGTCAGATAGCATCTTAAATGAAAAATATTATGTTGTAACAGTGTATGTCAGATTTATTTACATGAAATCGATATAAAATTTTATTATTCAAAATCAGTTTTTAAATTATCGTGCAAAAAATATTGTTTAAGGTCAAATCATAATAAAACCAAAATTACATATGTTAGAATTTTTTGTTTAATTGAATATTATTCTCCAAAACATGTAATCAAAGACAACATGCTGAGAAAGATCTTCATAATATTTTAATAAGATAAAAATGCATCATCGATCAATAATTTATCAATTTTAATTATTCTATTCGTATTGGAATTAATTATAACAAATGTTTTTATAAGTAATTGCCGAGGAATTTGGCTACTGTACGGTTGTCAATTTGATTAATTATTAAAGACATGTTGATTACCGAAAAGCAGGATGACAGATGTGTTGTAGACAGAAATAATTTTCCAGAACCCGGGTCAAATCACTTAAATTTCATTTAGAGAAGGAAATTGAAATATGATAGCAATCGGTAAATATTTGTAATGAATAAGAAGAATCTTAATGTCTTTGGCTTCTTTAAAAGTAATTAAAACTATTCGCATGGCAATTTTTTTCTTTTGAAAGGATAGCAAAGTTACGAAAATGATTTTAAACGTAGTTTGAACGTAATTACAAAAATATGTATGTACCACTTTCTATTAACGCGTATATCATTGTCAATTTGAAGAAAAAATGATTTAAATACAAAATAATTATAATTTCAAAGAAATATGATGTGGCCAGTACATTATCTTCCGTCAGTTCTATGTATTTTGTACAAATCCCACACAGAAAGTTTCTTCCAAAAGATTCAATATTTCCAGTACATTACCTTAAGTCGTTCTATGTATTTTGTACAAATTCCATACAGAAAGTTTCTATATTTCCAGGAAAATTATAACACAAACATACTATGTCAATTGCACTTGACACTGACATCTGTCAATCAGATTTTTTTTAATATAGTAGATGTTTCCATGTTTATAGCAAAGCTGGCTGTTTTATGAAATGTAATTTCTTTATAATTTGTTAACTCTATATCTATTGAATATAAAGTACCTATAAAATGTAATCAAATCGTATAGAGAATAAAATATTCTTTAATATTTATAATAACATTAAATACACCAATTATAACCAAAATCTAATCAGTTCTTTATTTGGATGTAAAGAAGAGAAATATGAAAAAATTATAATATTTGGAAAGGTGGTATTGGAGTTATGCGATCCGAAAGAATCGTCACACACACACACGCACACACACACACATACACACACACACACACACACACACACACACACACACACACACATACATACATACATACATACATACACATACGTACATACATACATACATCCATCCATCCATACATACATACAGACATCATCGTAAATATAGTAAAATCGTATTCTAGGGACCGTAAAACGTGCTTATTCATTAAAAATTCATCATCGAATTTTTTGACCAAAGACAATACTTTCCTTACCTAAAGGTGACGGAAGGTAAAAAGAAACTATTTCATTGGTCTAATTCACCAAAATATTATGGCTTACATGGACTAGTATTAAAAACAGATTTTTTTTTTGGTAAGGTAGATTAGCTACTTTTTCTCTTACATACATTTCTTCATTTCTTTAAAGTAAGAATAAGAAGAGGAGAAGAAATATAGTAATAAATTAGAAAGAAATAGAAAGTATCGTAGATAGTTTGTGTTACAAAAATAAGGTTAGAGTTTGAATTAGTATCACCAACTAACACCAAAATCCCTATATTTTGAAACTACGATTTGTTTCAAAATGGCATAAAAGGCGCAAAATAGAAAAAATAATATAAATAACTCATTTCATAATTGTCGATTATTTTGTTCGAAGCGTTGAGCCACTCCGCTCTGCGTCGTGACGCAAATTTTCTTCTGAGTGTCTGGTCGTGAAGCTGGGGAACCGGGTTCGATCCCGACCAACGCCAATTATTTCGAATTTTATATGGCACAAAATTGACCCCTGTGGTGCACTGTCCAGCCATCAATGAGTGCCCGTGAGGTGACGCCTGGTAAACGCCTGCACGGTACAAATATGTCATCATTACCGATATCTGCATACAAAGCAGATTGGCACACCCAGCAATGGGTAATATGCCATGATGATATATTTATTTATTTTATTTATGACATTCGTTCTTTAATACTATATCATGATCGTACCTCTACACATTTTTGCTTATAGTATATTACAGAGTTACCACACACTTAGAAAAGGCGTAATGTTATACCAACAATCTGTCTCCAAGTATTTCGGAACATAATACAATCTTTGAGATCTCTTTCAGAAGCTCAAGAGTGACAATATCCTTTTTACAATGAATTTCAAGTATTGCCCTTCTTATCTATTTAAAGCCTTTTAAAGTGAAATATACTCTCCACAGAGTCTTTTCCAGCAATTGACTCTTTTTTCTCACTTTGTCGGTGGTGGATTACGTTAGTGGCGGTGTGCGGTTTTCGCAAGTCGAGTTAGTGAACGGGTGTGAAGCGTGCTTTTTACTGTGGACCGCAGTGTTTGCTGTGCTTTTCTTTGTAGCAAGCCGCGGCTAGCCATTTGGTGCTAGACTGTGGTCCATTTCATTAACACATCAAGATTTACAGCTCAAAAACGCGAGCATGCTACTTTGCTCCAGCCGACGAACCATATACGCACAGAGATGGACTAAGGGAGATTTTAAGATCGTGGGAAAGCGAGTGTTTCTTCATAAATTTTTGAGTCTAAGGAAATTATGTGTAGTTCACTTCTTTGGCTTTTTAATCCGTAACATTTGGATAGCAATACAGAAAACCACAAATAGGAGGTAGCGTTAAAATGTTCCCGGAGTTCACCAATAAAAAAAGTACATTTTTATATTAATTTCCTCTAAAAAATACCCCTCCACCCTTGTTCTGCTCTTCGTACAACACTGTAACACAAGGGGGTGCGGAAGAGGATGATACTAATACTGCTTACTTCAACGATGACACACTTTACACTTACTGGTGATAAGGAAGAACACACATAAGTACACTTACACTTTACACTTTATTCTTATGGACATTTAGAATTTACGGACATGGATATTACTTGATGTTTACTGATTAACTAAGCGTTTTAACTAAAGTTTTATTTACATGATTATTATAAGTTATCATTCTTTATTGATTAAACTAAACATTATTAACAATTAAACTAAAGATTAAACAAATTACATTGTTACACAGTGGGCTGGCAATGAGCCAACACCCAAAACCAAAACACTACAAGTTCCGTCAACAACAAAACGTCTACACGACGTAACGAATTAATCTAGACTCTCTAAAACAAAGCGCTATTTTCAGGATAGGATTATCTTAAGGGTACAGGGTGCATAGGCTAGGACATTCAAAGTCACGCACGTATACATAATGATCAACAAATAAATGTCGTGAATATCATAATACGATAAGAATTTCTAAACTGAATTTTGACATGTATAACTTTAATAGATAAACAGAGTTAAAATAGGATTATTGAAACTAAAATTTATAAAAAAATATTTATCTGCTATTGCGCTTACCCTCGTCTTATCACAACAGTTATAAACACTTCCGAAAACCATTTTCTGAAAGTGCCTCGTCGCATTTTCCATCATCTCTGCTGGATTAGCAAAATGTTTTCTCTTCAATTTCATGTTTAGCCGTGGGAATAGGTGAAATTCTGCTGGTGCAAGGTTGGGAGAATAGGAGGGGTGTTCCAGAGTGGTGTGACATTGTTCTTATCTATGTAATTTTTCACCATCAAGGAGCGATATATCGGAGCGTTGTCATGCAGCAAAACTCAATCGTTTCTTGCCGTAATTTTTAGATTTTTTCGACTGTAGGATCTCTACTAAAGAATTTTATTTACAATTTGCCCTTGAGGAATGAATTCGTGATGAATCATGCCATCACGCCCTGGTAATAAAAAATCTGATGTGGCCGGCACATTACCTTTCGTCAGTTCCATGTATTTTGTACAAATTCCACACAGAAAGTTTCTTGCAAAAGATTCCATATTTCCAGTACATTACCTTAAGTTAGTTCTATGAATTTTGTAAAACTTCCATACATACTATGTCACTTGCACTTGACAGACATCTGTTAATCAGAATTTTCTTAATATAGTATATGTTTCCGTTTTTATAGCACAGCTGGCTGCCTTATAAAATTTAATTTCTTTGTATTTTTTTACTTCTATATACATTGAATATAAAGTATAAAATGGAGAGTAGAGAATATTATATTCCTTAATATTTATTATAATATTAAATATGAAAAATGATATTTAACAGCGTTTTTTCAAGAAAAACTATTAAAATCTTCAAATTAGGGTACCTCCGGTCGACCAATTATGACCAAAATCGAATCAGCTCTTTATATGGACGTAAAGAAGAGGTATACGCAAAAAATATAATTTTTGGAAATATGGTATTGGAGTTATGCGATCTGAAAGAATCTTCACACACACACACACACACACACACACACACACACACACACACACACACACACACACACACACACACGCAAACACACACACACACACGCGCGCGCGCACACATACACACACACACACACACATACACACACACACACACACACACACACACACACACACACACACACACACGTACATACATACCTACATCCACTATCCATACATCCGTCCATACAGACATCATTGTAAAAATAGTAAAATCGTATTCTAGGGCCCCTAAAACGTGCTTATTCATTAAAAACTCATCATCGAATTTTTTGCATACATACTATGTCACTTACAGCTGGCTGCATTATAAAATTTAATTTCTTTGTATTTTTTTACTTCTATATACATTGAATATAAAGTATAAAATGGAGAGTAGAGAATATTATATTCCTTAATATTTATTATAATATTAAATATGAAAAATGATATTTAACAGCGCTTTTTCAAGAAAAACTGTTAAAATCTTCAAATTAGGGTACCTCCGGTCGACCAATTATGACCAAAATCGAATCAGCTCTTTATATGGACGTAAAAAAGAGATATACGCAAAAAATATAATTTTTGGAAATATGGTGTTGGAGTTATGCGATCTGAAAGAATCGTCACACACACACACACACACACACACACGCACGCAACACACACACACACACACACACACACACACACACACACACACACACACACACACACACACACGTACATACATACCTACATCCACTATCCATACATCCATCCATACAGACATCATTGTAAAAATAGTAAAATCGTATTCTAGGGACCCTAAAGCGTGCTTATTCATTAAAAACTCATCATCGAATTTTTTGATTAAAGATTAAAAGGTGAGGGAAGGTAAAAAACACCCAATCACTTTCCCCTGCTTTTGCTTATGCGAAATTTTTGTGCTGCTCCATCGCCTCATTTTCGTATGTATTTTTTTAGCATCTGAAGGATCTCAAATGATGATTTCTCCAGCAGAACGCAGAATTTGATATTTGCACGCTGCTCTGAAGCCACAATTTAATAACGAACGAAAAAAGAATTGTAAGAAACAACTTGCAGCTTTCGCACACATTAACTAATGAAAAAGAAGGATATGCTGATTTGTCAAATTGTGCTTGGGGCAATCAAAATTTGGATTATAATATACGTATGCTCTGTTCCATTTAAGCCATTCATTAGATGACACTGGCAACAACGCAAATCTAAAGTAGCCGAAATTACATTGGGTAAACATGTCTCTTGTCTCTAATTTCAGCCAATCAGAGATGTTTAAACTATTCCCTATGCTCCGCAATATTGAATGGCTTAAATGGAACAAGGTATAGTTTGTTTTTATTAATTATTTTATTAAATTGCTTATTAGCCATGCATATTTCCAATTATTGACTACGAAAGTTATTTTTTCTACAAATCTACTAAAGACTTTTTAATGTTTGTTTTTAGGATTACAAATGTCATTTTATTTCATTTAAAAACTGACAGATAATTGTTACTTTTAACACTAATGTTAAAAGTGAATTAGTTACCTTTGGAATGACAAATAGAAAAACAATAGAATATTAAATAAATTATTACGGGTTCACGAAATATTCAAATAAGTTTTTTAGTAGGTACATCAATTTACACGAAGTTTCATACAAAAATTAAAAATTGTGAAGGAACCCATTCGTGAACTTTGAGTCTTCACGATATATAGAATAAAAAACCTTCAAAATGGCACCTCCAAGATTTGGAGATCCTGGGAATACATAAATAAAGTTTTCAGTGAATCATATTCTGTAAGTTTTTTCATTGTTGCAAGTAAATGTGTGCCATTGCGTTGTTCGTAAATAACTAGGTATTTTTTCCTGGAAGAATGCTGGTGTGCTTTACATAGTTCAGGATAGAATTTCTCACCTACCGCAGAAGAGCACATTGCAGGAGTACTGAGTCGTACAGTATGCAGTGAACAATTACTGCTAAACTCTTTTTAAACGGCGCAAGATCTCACACGAGCACTTCACGCGTATTGAAGCCAGGTCTTCGGCCTTTTGCGCTGCTCATCCTACTGTACTTGCGGATGGGGAGATCAGGGCCGCATCTTTCATAATTCTTCACAAGTTTCATTAAAAAAATCATATTTTTTCTGTTGATTCTTTATTTAAGGGTTTCATTAACGTGTCGTTTATGATATGGGATAAGTGTGATTTTGTCTACTTTTTTTCCCGAACATAGGAAATTTAATGTTAAAATTTTAATTTGGCCATATATCTTTACCTACTATTTAAAGAAAAAAGTGCAAGGAAGAAAAATGTTCATAATAAAAAAGTGCAGCGATGAGTACCAAGTTTGTTGTTCAATTGTTTCTTATGTACGAGTTAGAAGGTGGTTAGAAACAAAAGAAAATACACGACTTAAGGCAATTACCAAGAAAAATAAGACAATAATGAATGTTTCTTGTTTCTGACATATCTGACAGATTTGACATTTCTTTTGATTTTATTATTAGAATAATAGAAAGACAATGTAGAAGTAAAAAATTAGTCAGAAATTCTAATAGTACTAATAAAATCAAATGAAATGTCAAATCTGTCAGAAACATCAAACATAAATTATTTTATTTTTCATGGCACTCTGATAGTTGCCTTAAATCGAGTATTTTCTTTTGCTTCTAACTTGTACATAAGAAATAAATAAACAACTACGTTTTATTGTTAAATAATTAATGTGAAAAATTTAACTCTCGAACGTTACTAATGTAAAAGAAAATGTCATGGAATAAAATTATATTTTCTTCAATTTATGACCGGTTTCACCAACGTAACTTAATTATTATTAAGCTTCAACACCAAATAATTTCAGTTGAATTTCTTCTTTGTATTTTTTACTTTACACATCCACAACAGCATATAATTTTAATTTAACACAGACTATCAGATTCCGCGTGCGTATATTGTTTTTCTTGTACACATTTGTTTATATTGAGACTTTTGACAGAAGATAAATGAAGCAGAAGTGCACTTTTGCGATTCATTTCTAAAGTTTCACAATCACCTCAAGCCAGTAACAAAATAATGACAGCTGAGCTTGAGATTTGACTTTGATCAACACTATAGGCGTTTTTTATTCATGTAACCAGGTTACGTATGGTTACCCGCACGTAACCGGTGTGAATAAAAAATGCCAGGTTACAACAGACGTTTCCCTCATATAAATTATTTGACATTTGTCGAATATATGTATCTTGTTCATAGTGTAATATATTTAATTTAAAACGTATTGACGTAATACAAAATAAGTTGACAGAAAATGACTCAAATTTCATTTTTACTTTTACTGAAAGTTGCCTAACTACCAAAATGTCAGCGTTTTGACAGCTAGAAAAGGAGAGCAATAGTAACCTGACATGTAACCGCTCAGCATACCGTTGTTACATGCATTGACGTATTATATAAATGGACGCAACGTAGGTACTGCTTTACTGTATAAGCATTGACGCACACCTTAGAAAAGGATAGAGCTAAGTTAGGGGCAAAGTCAAAAGATGAAAAATAACACAGAGTGCTTAGAAATATTCATCTCATTCGTAATAAATGACAATGTAAAATATAGTTCATATTCGATTTAACATAAAATATTTCATTCGTATATTAAATTTTTTGTAAAAATAACAAATACAGAAAAGTACTTTTCCTTTAGCTAATATTATTTATTTAAAACTATTTTTATATACATTTTAGGTATAGTCCGTCGATTGAAAATGATTTCTGCATCACAGAATGTTTGGATGGCTTGAATTTGTGACTTCTAACTGCAATAAGCCAGTCTGTTCACAATTCATGATAACGAACTGTGCATCCATTTGCCCTGCATGGCATTACCACTTTAAAAGAATTCTGAAATATAAATGAAATCATACTTATATGCATAGAATGAATGACAGAACATAACCTGAATTACCAGCAAACTACATTCAAATTATTTCTATTTCACATTAAATCAAAATTACTCACTTTGTATTGTAGCTAACTCTTAGTTAGAGATATGAATATTATTTTTACTAATATTCTAAGGAAATATACTGCACTTTTACTAGCTGTCACTACTGTCAGACCAGCAAAGAAAACAATAGTCTGCGACACTGTTCTTGTTTGACGTTGCCCCGCTTATCTATCTTTCCTTTTCTAAGGTGAGCGTCAATTCCTCTCTCTCTACGTTGGGTCCATTTATGTAATACGAGTATGTCAATGGTTACATGTTTGACGTAACCGCAAGTAACCGGTATGCTGAATAAAATGCGGTTATCATATAACCGGAGGTAACCGGTCTGAATAAAAAACGCTCTATGCGCAAACGTTACTTCAATTTGGAATTGAAAAGTTTGAACCTTGCAAGGTTCGAATTGAAAATTGAAATTGGACAATGAAATTATGTTGTTGTGAACGCGTATTCAGGCACTTGTGCCACGATTTGACACAAAGTAGAAAATCAAATTGGAAATTGAAGTTACTTGGTTGTGAATGCTACTTAAATTGATAACATTGCATTGAAATTAAATGTCAAATGAATTATTGCTTTATATTATCAAAATTTCTATTTGCATTTCTTGTCGGTTCTTTTTAGGCAGTAAATGCAAGTAAAATTCTATCAAGACACCTGTAGAATTCCAAAATTTGTTTGAAGAATAAATAATAGGAAATGAAATTCTCCTATAGCAAACAGTAAAAGCAGAGTAAAGGAGAATGCATATAAGAGGTCTATTAGAAAAGTATCCGACCTTTGGCCGGGGGAAAAAAACTGGCATACCTGGAGCGTTGGAAACCTAATAACCTTCAAAATAGTCTCCTTGGGACTCCACACATTTCTCCCAGCGGTGCCGCCATTGTTGGAAGCATTTCGAGAATGCCTCTTTCGGAATGGAGTTTAGCTCAGTTGTCGTTGCAGCCATAATGTCCTCTCTTGTCTAAAATCGCGTTTCTCTCAATGGCCTCTTGAGTTTGGGAAACAGCCAAAAGTCACAAAGGGCCATATCAAGAAAGTAAGGAGCCTGTTGAACCACAGAAGTCTTGCTCTTCGCCAAAAAACTCTGAATTAAATGCGAGGAATGTGTTGGAGCATTGTTGACCAAATCTTCGGTCATTATGAAATGTGCCGAAAAAGTGCTGATGCCCGCCTTTACCGCAATTCCTCGGAAACTCACACGACGGTCCCGCATCACCACAGCATTCACTTTGGCAATGACCTGATCATTTTGGCATGTTGATGGCCGACCGGAGTGTGGCTCACTCTCCACCGATGTGCCGTCGTCTTTAAACCAATTGTACCACTCCTTAATCTGTGTGATGCTCATAGCATCGTCACCGAAGGCCGTCTAAATCTTCCGAATGGTTTCCACCTGGCTGTTGCCCAGTTTCAGGCAAAATTTGATGCAATAGCGCTTCTCCAGTCGTTCCGTCATATTCCTTGTAATGAAACACCGACGAGAGCACTACACTACCTCACTCAAATGCTGCTTACCAGCAACAGACGCTATCGACAGGAGGGAAAAAATTCACGAATGCACTCGAAGGTCCAAGGTCGGCTCATGCAAGCGCGCTTGATTCAAAAAAATATGGTCGGATTCTTTTATAATAGACCTCATACATCGATAGTTTTCTATATGGGCCCTGTTTCTCGAAAAATACAAGTCTTGTAAATAATAATAACAATAATTATAGATGAATACTTGGAAGCAAAAGGGTCAAGTGGCTCTAGTGATGAAAACGACATTGTTGTGGTAAGTCCTAAAATATTTAGGAGGAGGATAGATTATGGCTATATGGAGATATCATATGAAATTAATAGAAGATTTCGACTTACAGCACATAAATGTGAAAATTTAATTAACCTATTAGGGCCAATTTAAGAATTTTCATTGTTCTAATCAAATTTTCTTTATTGTAATCAAGAATTTTTTAATAAACAGAAGGGATATTGTACAAAGAGACATATATTCTCTAAATTATTGCCTTGTTTGGCATAGTAACATTTACTAAAATAAATTTATTGCGTCATTAGTCATTTTCATTATTGTAATCAAGCATTAACGCGACCCTGCATAAAAATAGATCACGATATTATGACATAACAAAATTAACAAATTCAAAAAATTATGTTCGACTGTGTTGGGGATGGAATAAATAAAGTTTCGGACTAGCAGTCAATATTACAATTTATTCACGCCGACGTTTCTACTATACAATAGTCTTCTTCAGGGCTAGAATGGTCCAGTTGAAGGAAAAAGCACACGTGTGGATAAGCGTAGATACATACAAGTCGGACATTTAAAAATATAAATAAATAAATAGTCTAAAAACACAGATCACAGAGTGAAAATCGTCAAATAATAAAAAATTGTCCTGGATGACTACAATAAACTAGGCTGAATATAAAAAAATATTTTAAAATGGTAACTGTACAGGTGTGTTTTACACCAATCTAAGGACTAAATTAACAAAACTTACCAATGTTGCTCGTTTTATGTTTGGCCAGAAGGTATTCCTTATGTATGAATAATCTATTTCAGCGTTCACCAGCCCAAAAGCTTTACAAGATTCTAATATTTTTGTTCATTCGGCGACTTTTATTTCTTTTATCAAATAAAAAATATATCGTGGCATTTTATCCATTGCTGGGTGTGCCAATCTCCTTTGTACACAGATTTTATTAAAATGTTCTGAAAATGCCCCGAAAATAATATCTTTCGATAAATATAACTAATACTCAAATAAATACGCACAAATTAAATACACTTGTGAAAATAAACTACACTAGTAAAAAAGTTACTAGATTTGTAAATTTCTTTCAGGAACAGAATTTACATGTCCTTGTGAATAATTTACAAGTAACTTGTAACTTTTTAACTTGTAGACTTGTATTTTTGAGAAACAGGACCCTGATCCCTGATGGCGGTATTGTCATTCAAGTGGTGTTGCTTTGTGACAAATATGTGACCTCGAACGTCAGGTGGAGCGACACGTCGGTGCGAATCCAGAACTATGTACTACGAACTGTAAGCAGATGCTCTGGAAACAATGTTATGTCTTTTATGAATGAAAAAAATTCAGAAATACAAACTCTTTAGCTCTTCTTCTCTGTCGTCTTTCTTTGAAGACTATATCCGGTGGCTACATCTGCCGATGATTTTTCTTTTTCTGTGTTTACCTTTTGGTGAACGGCGCCGAAACTGTTCATGTATGGTAATTGCTCACTTGTAGCATTGTTACGTTCTGAATGTGTGTTGCGAGGTGTTAAACTAACGCACATTCCGTCCCGAGAATACTTTAATATAATAAATAACTCGAATCTTGCTACTGTATGTGGAATATTAGTTTAATGATAGTGATTTGAAGATGTATTGTGAGTGAGTAATTAGAAGATATGTACTTGTAGTGGATAGAAGAGGTTTGTTTGTATACCTATGGGAGATGGAGGCAATTTCCGTGTGTTGTATGATTGACGGGGTGCACGTTCGTGCACTCAGGTCGCATGCGAGATGTGTTCATTTCTCAGTGACTTGCTAATTAAATCGCAGAGGAAATATTGTGGGCAGGTTACGGGCTTTTACCCTCGGAAATATTTCATGCGGCAAAAAAGAGCCGTTTTTATGCAGCTCCCACACAAGAATGTTAAAGTCTAAAATAAAGTAATATAAAAATTAACACAAGTTTATAAAACAAAAAAAAACTTCGTATTGTAATGTTTTTATTTATTTTTAATAAACATTAAAACTATCGTATTACCTTACATTAGATACCAATAATATTTTCTGACTACAGTACCTATTGGGACCCGCAGAATAGAATGTGACATTAGCGGAATTTTAGGGAACTAAATTCATGGCGGCCAGTAGGACATGTCAAATATGTAAACGTCAAAAATCATCGTTTCCTTTAATAGAAAAATAAGTTCCCACACTCTGATTTTAAAATTTGATTTTAAAATATATGAAAAATTAGTGAATTAAAGAAAATGAACATAATGGTACAACAAAAGAGCTGTGGAGGAATATTTAAATGAAAAATATGAAGCAAAAATTCAACTTAACTGTTCCTGTACTGGAACTATTAACATTTTTAAAAATTCAACACAATACAAACATACTTCCGATAATAACATGTATTTTAAAAAAATAATCATTGAAATCTATTAATATTTGACTTTGATTTTATAGGAAAAGCGGCATTTCTCTTTCTACCCATCAAATCAAGGTCAAATGCTAATAGATTTCAATAATTATTTTTTAAAATGCAGGTTAATATCGGAAGTATGTTTGTATTGTCTTGAATTTTTTAAAATGTTCATAGTTGTAGTATAGGAACAATTTAGTTGAATTTTCGATTCAAATTTAGAACAGGGGTATATATGCCTCTTAAAGCTTATACGAGTACATCCAAAATTCAAGACATATTCCATAATTTTTGGCAAACATGAAAAAGTTAATCGATTGATCGTATGGAAAAGATAATAACATGTATTTTAAAAAAATTATCATTGAAATCTATTAATATTTGAATTTGATTTTATAGGAAAAACGGCATTTCTCGTTCTACCCATAAAATCAAGGTCAAATGCTAATAGATTTCAATAATTATTTTTTAAAATGCAGGTTAATATCGGAAGTATGTTTGTATTGTCTTGAATTTTTTAAAATGTTCATAGTTGTAGTATAGGAACAATTTAGTTGAATTTTCGATTCAAATTTAGAACAGGGGTATATATGCCTCTTAAAGCTTATACGAGTACATCCAAAATTCAAGACATATTCCATAATTTTTGGCAAACATGAAAAAGTTAATCGATTGATCGTATGGAAAAGATAATAACATGTATTTTAAAAAAATTATCATTGAAATCTATTAATATTTGACTTTGATTTTATAGGAAAAACGACATTTCTCGTTCTACTCATAAAATCAAGGTCAAATGCTAATAGATTTCAATAATTATTTTTTAAAATGCAGGTTAATATCGGAAGTATGTTTGTATTGTCTTGAATTTTTTAAAATGTTCATAGTTGTAGTATAGGAACAATTTAGTTGAATTTTCGCTTCAAATTTAGAACAAGGGTAAATATGCCTCTTAAAGCTTAGACGAGTACTTCCAAAATTCAAGACATATTTTGGCAAACATGAAAAAGTTAATCGACTGATCGTATGGAAAAGATATGTAAATATATCGCAAAACTCTAATCTGATTAATAAAAATTATTCTTCTTTGCATTTCACAAATAATGATTATAATACAATTTTGCAGTTATATAGTTTTATATAATTATTGGCAGTATTGGTAAATAAAATTTATAATTTCATTGATTTGACTGATATTTGTGCCTGCAGACTGCAGTTCCAAGTCAGAATTGTAGTCGAGTTACGTCAAAAGCAAAAATTAATCCTGAATTTATGAATTGTTGCCCCTCAACAATGTTTCTTGATGAAGGATTTGTTGATATTTTGAATTGACCTGTTAACAATATTTTATGTGACAAAAAGTGATGTGCCATTTGAAAGTTTCAAATGAAAAAATTCAAAAATAAAAATTTCAAGCCTTAAATTTCATGAAACTTTCATAAGCTACACTGCGCATGCGCCGCCCAACTCTCTGCAATAGACTTGCGCAGATGACTTACATGCGCCTGCACTTTTCTACGCATAAGTTATCTTTGGTTAATCTATGTATTGGAACTTGTATATTTCTCGAGTATAAAATTCAGGATTCAGTAGAATTTAAGTATGGAGAAAATTAAAGGTAGTATTTGGCGACATTTCAATGAAACAACATAAAAGAAAATAAGATACTTTCTATTTTAAATAGCTTAATACTTGGTTTCTACAATTTTGTTATGAAGCTTTTGTTTTTCTTATTTATTTTCAAATTAGTTAATTTGAGATTCAAATATTTCAAATTCAACTGACAAATGTTAAGTTTCTTGAAATTTAAATGAAACTTTCATTAAAAGTTTCAATGAAATTTTTATATGAAACTTTCATTGAAATTCATGGTGAAACATTTTGTGAAACTTTCAATAAAATAAAGATCGGGTAGTTCTGAATTTTTAATATGTTGTATAGGAAGGCTGGTTAGTGAAAAATTTCCAAATCGGCACTTTTTTCAGGTTTTTGTCTATAACTTCTTTCTGGTGCATTATAGCGCAAAAAAGTTATTTGCCGACTTGTAGAGGACAAAATTTCCTGAAAATTTTTTGTTCAAATTTTTTTGTACAATTAATAGCAACGGAGCTGCGAAGCTCCCAAAAAAGGCTAAAATTGCGTACTTACACCTTGTTCCATTTAAGCCATTCAGCATTGCAGAGCATAGGGAATAGTTTTGACCTCTCTGATTGGCTGAAATTGGAGACAAGAGACAAGTTTACCCAATAGAATTTCGGCTACTTCAAGTTTGCGCTGTTGCCAGCTCCATCTACTGAATGGCTTATGTGGAACAGAGTATAGCAATATTTTGAGTTTGTTTCCACTTTACATCGCAACAACTCCGTAACACTTCATTTTATTCTAAAAGTCCTCATAATCAATTTTTATGACCAAAACAAAGGAGTGGGAGTTAATTAAAAAAAAAGAAAAACGAATAAAATGGCTTTTTACCTTCCGTCACCTTTAAGTAAGGAAGGTATTGTCTTTGGTCAAAAAATTCGATGATGAGTTTTTAATTAATAAGCACGTTTTAGGGTCCGTAGAATACGATTTTACAATTTTTGCGATGATGTCTGTATGTCTGTGTGAATGTGTGTATGTGCGCGTGTGTGTATGTGTGTGTGTGTGTGTGAGTGTGTGATGATTTTGTCTCCGTCGATAACTCCAACACTCTAGTTCTACAAATTATAATTCTTTCGTATTCCTCTTCGTTACATCCATATGAAGAGCTGATTAGATTTTGGTTATAATTGGTCGACCGGAAGTCTTGAATAAATCCATGTTAAATATCATTTAATGTTTTTATAAATATTAAAGAATATTTTATTCTTTATACGATTTGATTACATTTTATACTTCATATTCAATGCATATTTAGTTAAAAAATTATAAAGAAATTAAATTTCATAATGCAGCCAGCTATGCAATAACATTGGAAACAGCTAATATTTTAAATAAATAAATTTAAAAAATTCTGATGAATGATGTTCACTGGATTATTACTTATTTACTTACACAACCGTTTGTTCATAAAATTTGTTTCATTTTAAACTTTACATTTTAACATTGTCTAAAATTTGAAACTCTACTAAAGCAATATTATTTATTTTTTATGTAAATAACTAGTTAAATTAAAAGTGTACTGTGGTTATTTATTTGTGAATGTACACAATAATTTCACTGACTGGCTACAATATAATCGTGTATGGCAAACTGTTTAAGAACAAATATGTTCATATTATAATTTAATGGAATACTGTAAAACTTTACATTATTTAGAAATCCATCAATATAAACAGTTACACTATCCCATCTCTATCGTTCACCTGATCTTCCGAATCACTATCTTGCTTTCATCTTCTTCATTCTCGCTATTTTTTCTTCGAGCACGGTGCGTTATGCCTTTTATGGCCGTGTGTGTGAATGGTTTGTTGTTTCTTGTGGCGTCCCACGAACAGCGATCCGTAGCTGAGATGAGCGATCCGAGTTTCGCATTTCGCGTTGCGTTTCAAATCGAATGAAGGATAGATACCTTCCAACGCGTGCTAGATGAAGAGGCGAGATTCAAGATGAGTTTTTATATTAGGCGACTTTTCCTTTGTGAAGAATGGAGGTATGTGGAAATGCGACCTACAAAAGATTGAAAAAATTATTGAAAGAGTTGTTGATGAAAGAAAAATTGTATTCCAAGAGATAGTAATGCGAGACTAACGTCTATCAAGGTCGTATCCCTTAAGCATGCTTACGGAAAAATGTAATATGACTGTTACATCAATACATTTTACTATTGACAAACATGTATATATTTTTGCATATCTACAGTACTTGCCAAAATATATAACTTGTGTCACATAAGTAACACTCATATTTATTATAGAGCTAGTCGCCCGTATTCACTTATACGACAAATCTGGCGAATTTTAATAGTAATAAGATTCCAAATCTCGCCTATGGCTCGCTTTGGAATACGTTTGCTCACCCAGTAAAGTATCACTTTCAGGTCATGTTGGGTACAACATTTTTTTTCGCGGCCCTGACAAAATGAATAAATAAAAATCTACAGCCCTGCATTATTTTATTTTTAGTTGCGAGAAAGTAAGAAATAAATAACTAAATAAATAAACAACTGATTACCATGGATACATTCATGTAGGGAATCGGTAAAGTATATACTTTCCGATCCATTATAATAGTATATTCTATTTTTTGATTTTAACAATTATCATGTACCATCAAAAAAAAAATTGACACCAGTCCATTAATTACTTATAATAACAGCGTTTATATGTATATATCTTTTGCTTTTTTTCCGTAATAACTGGCCCAGCGTATCATAAGCAAGTTCCCATATTTCTGGTGGCGTACATTCCATATCTATATCTTCATTGCCACTTGACATTTTTCTCTACAAAATGTTATTTAGTTATTTTTCTAAGTAATAGATTATTATTTAGATAACCTTACTGCTCTAGAGATCTCCAAAAATCTGTAAAAGTTAACAGAAAACTCCAAAACTGTTCAAAACTTCAAAACGTCAAACGCGAAGTCAGAAATAAATAAATATAAAACAAAGAGTCATACACACAGTAACCGAACTAAGATATTTGAAATTCCACGCTAATGTGCGGCTAAACAGATTCTGATTTGTCGAAAGCCGTGTGGAATTACGGTTTGTTGGAATAATATTGATTCGAACATAATGTTTAGTTGTGGAATGTGTAGTTTCCAAAATAGTGTTGGAGAAACAATTTTCCGAGCTAGCTCGGTAAAAAAGGATATTCCGGTCTAAAAAGTGATTAGAAAGGAGTTCAGTTTCAGGGCAATCGCTAAAAAATATGTTTTGGGTACGTTTTTAAAAATCTTTCTCCTTAATTGTTTTCATTTTGGGGCTCCTACAGACTGTTGTATATCTTTCGTGTAAGTAACACTCAAAAATTGTATTACGAATTAAGTTTCAAAGTAATAATTATTTTTATATGGCCACCAGAGTGGAAAGTTATTCCACTGAAAAAAGAACAACGTGGAAATAGTTGACAAAACTGTTTATGTGCATCAGCTGTTTAATTAAAACGTCATACGAGGTGTGTTCAAAAACTATCGCGAATTTTGAATTTTCGCGGGTTAAGTATATTCGAATTTCGATCTTTTTGTGGCTTTATGTTGGTACTCATGTCTCTCACTTATGTCGACAAGCTCGGCCATTTTGAATGTTCACTTAATTGTTGACAGCTGCTTTGCTTGCACGTGTTTTGGATCGTCTTCGATTTTTACCTATTCAAAAAAATGGAACAAAGAATCTGTATCAAATTTTGTGTGAAAAACGAAATTAAGTGCGCGGATGCATTCCGAATGTTGACTGTGGCATACGGAGAAGCTACCTTGGACCAAAGCAACGTTTATCGGTGGTACAAAATGTTCTCAGAAGGCCGAGAAGATGTGAACGACGAAAAGCGTGCCGGACGCCCGAGCACTTCAACAACAGACGAAAAAATTAATGAAGTGGAGAAAATGATATTGGCCAATCGTCGAATCACCGTTAGAGAAGTTGCTGAGGACCTAAACATATCGATTGGCTCGTGCCATTCGATTTTTATCAATGATTTGGGCATGAGACGGGTCACCGCGAAATTTGTACCAAAATTGCTCAATTGCGACCAAAAACAGCATCGCATGAACATTGCTAATGAGATGTTGGACTCTGTCCGCGACGACCCAAATTTGCTCCAGAGGGTCATAACTGGTGACGAATCGTGGGTTTATGGTTATGACGTGGAAACCAAAGTTCAATCATCTCAATGGAAGCTGCCGCACGAACCAAGACCGAAAAAAGCGCGCCAAGTTCGGTCGAATGTGAAAGTTTTGCTGACAGTTTTCTTCGATTGCAGGGGCGTGGTGCATCATGAGTTCTTGCCACAGGGTAGAACGGTCAATAAGGAATATTACCTGCAAGTTATGCGCAATTTGCGCGAAGCAATCCGCCAGAAACGCCCGGATTTGTGGAAGAACAAAAATTGGCTTTTGCACCACGATAACGCCCCTGCTCACACATCGTTGCTTGTGCGCGACTTTTTAGCCAAAAACAACACACTAATGATGCCGCAGCCACCGTATTCCCCAGATCTGGCCCCCTGTGACTTTTTCTTGTTCCCTAAACTGAAGAGGCCCATGAAAGGACGACGTTACGCTACGCTTGACGAGATAAAGACGGCATCGAAGGAGGAGCTGAACAAGATAAAAAAAATGATTTTTTGAAGTGCTTTGAAGATTGGAAAAACCGTTGGCACAAGTGTATAATATCTCAAGGGGATTACTTTGAAGGGGACAAAATAGATATTCATGAATAAATAAATAATTTTTGAAAAAACACAAAATTCGCGATATTTTTTGAACACACCTCGTATTAACTTGGATCTAGTATGCTTTGTAGCCGAAAAAAGTTTCTAGACTTTAGTATCAAATTTAGCAAAAAAAGTATAATGTACTTAATTCAGGTTTAAGAAAAATCTTTTACCGTAGTTTTATATTTCTCCAGGGGGCTGTTTCTCATAAAATACGGGACTAGTATTAGTCCCTACACTAGTAATACAATTGAAGTTTACTAGTTTTTGTTTCTGAAATATACAAGTGTAAAATACTAGTTACAAGTTGGGAACAAGTATTTACTATTGTATTAGACAATATTTTTAGAGAATGCTCCAAATAGAATATCTTTAGCATCTCTAATTATTTCCCAAAATAATTAATTTCTCATTCAGTGTAGTCATTTTTATTGAAAAATAATTTAATTTCAAATTAAAACACTTGAAAATGTCAACGACAGTCGAAATAAAATCACTTGATTCAAAGAATGTTGGATTAAATATTAGTATTTATTAAAAAAACTACTAGACTATTGAAAATGTTTCAGAAACACTATTTACTTGAATAATAAAATTTCACTTGTACCTAATTAATAACTTGTAAACTAGTAACTTGTAAACTACGAGTGGTAAAGTACTTTTCAGAAACACAATTTACTAGTACTATTAAAAATTTCACTTGTAACTAGTAACTTGTAACTTGTAAACTAGTATTTTTTGAGAAACAAGCCCCAGACATAATTTTATTAATAAACTACTAAAATGTCTTCGGACTCAAATCTGATGATAAAGTTTTTTCTTTTTAGACATAAAAATTTATGCGGGTTTATTTCAATTCTTTTCTGTTTAAATCCTCGTTATCAGAAGATCTTAAGCAGCATGAACACTCACAACATATCTCCGATCTATGACAAACAGTTATGGAGGATGAGACAAAAAATTATGTTTAGGTCATTAGAAAATTCAATACTGGGTTTCTCTGACAAGTTGTGATGCAATTTTTAATAAAAAATAAAAACTCGTTAGCGATTATTGTGGGCGGATTTGAAATTTATCTTTGCCTGATTACAACTTACATGATTTTATCCAGCACAAAAAGATGAAAAGAATCAATTTGTTAAGAAATGTTACGATGTACGATGGTAATTTCCAATAGTCGTGATATGTAATGTGAACTATAGAGTTTTTACATTACACTTGAAATTTTTTCAACTCGTTGTAGCGTTGCTCAATGGAAGATGTTATTCTATTTACTTTTGCTTGCAAACTTGGTTGCAAAATCAGACGTAACATGATAACATAAATACGTGTATTTAATTTCAATGTTTATGCTGTAAATTAAATAAATAACACTACAAAATACTTTTAAACAATCAGAAAATAAACATACATGACCTGGTTTTTGGTTGAACATATTCATTTTGCTAATCTAGTGTCAGTGGAATTCGAACACATTTCAAATGTTCAGATTATTTCAACAGTGCTAATGACTTAGCTGATAAAGTTTTACAGAATATAAAATATTTTATTAATTCCAGCGTCCGTAAAAAATTATTCCGTATTTATTTATAAACATGAAGGGTCCAAAAAAGAAACAATATTAACTAGTTTCGCAGCCGTGAAAAGAAAGTTTCGAGATTGCTAATAAAATTACACTTGTATCTTCAATAATATTCATTTATTATTATTATTATTATTATTATTATTATTATTATTATTATTATTATTATTATTATTATTATTATTATTATTATTATTATTATTATTATTATTATTATTATTATTATTATTATTATTATTATTATTATTATTATTATTATTATTATTATTATTATTATTATTATTATTATTATTATTATTATTATTATTATTATTATTATTATTATTATTATTATTATTATTATTATTATTATTATTATTATTATTATTATTATTATTCGTGTCCAAACCATATACATAATATAAATAATTAATACACAATAAATATATAAAACATTACAACAAATATTTCTTACTCCTTAGATACTGAAGTGACACATTTTCGGTAGCGAAATACCGTATCCGAACCACATGGAGTGAGTTAGCTGAGCTTGTTGTTATAACCATATAAACGGTCAAATTTGTAAATTATGGAAATAGGCCTTATGCATCGCCCGGCATCAACTAGGACGGAGAGGAAGCATCTTCTCCGAAGATTTTCTCCTTCATGCCTGAGGAAAAACCTTCCGCAAAAACTGGCAGAGAAGTGCATGACCTATCTAAATAGTATTCATCCAAAAAAATGCATTGTTTATAGCAGCTGTTGTTGCCTTAGTCAGATCTTCTCTCGTGCATTCCACTTCTAAGTTGGCGCACGTGAGCAGGTGGGCCATTGTTTGTGCTTGACCACAATGTTTTTTTTTGTAAAAAAGTGAAATGTTGTTTAATTGTTTTCTGAAATCAGAAAAATAAATTGATTTTGTTGTAGCCAGCAACAACAAAGAAATTTTTTATTTTTTAATATATGTAACAACATACACAGTGTGGCTATAAAGTTTTAGGACTTCCCTTATAAATAAGACAAAAGTCGTTATATCATCAAAAAAAATCACACAGCGTTTGGTGCGGTCCTCCAGTCCATTCTCGGGCGTTCGGGAAGACTAATCCTTCGTCACGCATGTTTAAGTATGAGTTACATCGTTGTAACTGTTCCCTTTCAGCTGCAATTTTAGTTTGAGGAAGGACTATAGTCAGCCGGGACAAAATCAGAAGTATACGGAGGGTGATGCAACATAATGACATTTTTGGAGGACAGAAATTGACGCACAACTGTTATAGGCCGATGCGTGGATGCAAATCATCGTCGAAAAACAAGCAAGCAGTAATCTTCAGCTTAGGAGACCCCTCTCGTATTACAATATCTTTTAGCTTAAAAATTTGGTTCTTTTAATGTTATCGCTTGTTGAATTCAGCGATCTAAACTTCTTTTAACAAAGCACTAAATTGCATCTCAAGCTCAAAATGGAAAAAAATAATGGAGATTTACTTAGTTTTTCCCTGGACTCTTCATATAGAGAATTTATTTTAAAATGCAACATATGGTTCATCACTTCCATGGTACGCACTATTGTCAAAAATGACAGCAATGAAATATTTGTCCATTTTAAAATTCATTATTATAAGTCAGCACAGAAAACTGCTCCAGAACTCATCACAAATGGTGTCAGTTCTTTTTACAATCGTCTAGGATATAGCCTGAGTGTAAATGGGGGTATTTTTGAACATTTATTACATTAAAATTTTAAATTTTTGTAAGCCAAAGTTTGTTTAGATGATAAGATGTGCTACATTAAAGTTTTGATTTTTTGTTAATCGTAGGTAGGCTATTTTTTGGTAATTACGTATTGATCATACAAAACTACAAATTTTGTATGTTGCATTTTAAAATGCACAAATATTACATTGCTGTCATTTTTTGACAGTAGTGCGCAACCAATGAAGTGATTGACCATATGTTGCATGTTAAAATAAATTCTCTGTATGAATTTTTAAATCACTAATGACCTAAATTTTTTATTTCACTTTACTAGTGACTTACTATTTTATTTGTTGAAAATCACTATAGTTATAGCGTTATTATTAGAAGAATAAATTATTATCAATTTAGTACTTTTTTTATATAAATGTCAATTTCGGTAACTAATCCTATTGAACCTCTATTGGTAGTGTTGAATTCTCATACACTTTGTTATTTAACTGTCTCATATTATCCGAAGTTTATGTACGTGTAAATGTGAGTTTATTGAACAATTTGTAACTTTGTATTCTATGGTCACTTTGAAACCTATTTCGACAAAACGAAATTTAAATTTGTCTATAAAAAAGCAATAAAATCAAGGTGGCGTATAAGTGTGTGAGTTTTAGTATCTGTGATGCAAACTACGTGGAATGAATACTGCATGTGTGAGAGTTACTCGTTCACATGAAAACCACAAAAACAATAAAGGAAATAAAGTTTTGCTTCAGTTGAATTTTGAGTACTACGTCGGTTTTTTCTGAAACCATCCGAAAAACTTTGAGAAATGTAAATATAGTATATAATAAAGCAAGGGAAAGAAACGCATGATTTTTTAGCGCTGTAATTTGTAGCTACAAAGCACTCAAAGAAAATAGCATTCTTTCTAAAGGTGTCTTTTATGAAAATTGCTTTTAGTAAATATTATTTAGTTCGGGATCCACTTTGTTCAGTTGAACCGCAAGAAATAGTCGATGCTCCCGGTGAGGCAGTTTTGAACTTGTTTCCCCCAAAATCCAGAGAAATTTATGATGAAGCATTAAATGTCATTACTTGTCAAAATAATAAAATCTCTAGGGGAATTATGTTTACATTTTTCTCTAGAGGCAAAATGGTGAACTATTTTGATACTTTAAGTCGGGTCCACATTGAAATGAACATTTTTATCTAATAATGTTTGCTAACATGTTTGCTAAAATTTGTTAGCAGATGCAGAATGTTTAGTACGTTCGTACTAACATTTTGAGCCCTAATAACAATGGGTCGAATTCAGCATTCTTCTTTTACTAATGAAGCTTATTTAAAAATAACAAAATAAAGAGAGACATATACATTGATACATTAATAAGAAAAAGATGCAAGCTATTTTCATAGTTACTAGAGACGGTCACTACACTAATGAAGACTGCTGAATTCGGCCCAATGTTCCCTAACAAAAATTGATGTTCCAAGAACAAACTTGAAAGAATTACATGTTATTACGATATTGAAACATGTAGATGTAGGTATTGTAAGCTTAAAATAAATATTTGGTATAATAAAAATCTAATATAGCCAACACAATACCTCCCGCTATTTAATTTTTGTTAATTTAAATAAACATACTTACATATTTAGTTATGCTGAAAACTGTATTAAGTTCCATTCCATATAACTATAGTTCTATTCCCTATTTTCTTTTTAAAACTTTACTATTATTAATTTGAAATGATTAGTTCGTTGACAGTGACATTTATCTGTCAGTTACATATATTGGAGATATGAACTGTGTAACCAAGGAGTTGTGTTTGTTTAAAGCGTAGGCTCCGGGATTTAAATCATAGATAATTTTATAAATTTATCCATAAAATATATATAAAAAGAATTAATGCAAGCCTATTGAAAATTTAATAATCTTTAATTTTTATAATAAAAAAATAATATTTAAAGGTATTTTTCGAAGAAAAACAATTTGGAGCTTGTACGTAAAGTACCATTTCCGGCTATCTAATTTACACCAAAATCTAATGGCTTCTTTCCATATTAGAATAAGAGTTAGAGTAGAGGTTCCACACACACACACACACACACACACACACACACACACACACACACACACACACACACATAGGCACGCACGCACGCACGCCCGCCCGCACCCACACACCCGCACGCACGCCCGCACACACGCACACGATATTTAGCACGATATCTATACCTCCCTTACCTTACCAAGGGTAGGGGGAGTTAAAAAGAAAGCGTTTACAATACAGAAATACTTTTTCTGGAAATTAGTATCCTGGTTTGGATCCAATAAAATATTAAAAAATTTGATGGCGACATTCTCGTAATAGTTATTTAATGCTATAAGAGAGGTAGGTACCATTTACTAATCGAGCATGATTTTACGCCCGAGTGATAGCGAGGGCTAGCAAATAAATTCGTGAGTGGTCAAATGTACCTACATCTCGTGTTGCATATAAGATTTTTCCCACTCCCGATGATTTATTTTTTACCTGTTCATTTTCACTGCAAGATATATCAGGGCTGTCAAGGAATACAGTTGAACATTGGTACATTAAAAAAAGAATCTAAGTATAGTAATTTAAGAAGAAAAATGCTGTCATCTGTCACATTTGTCACGTCAACGGTAACTTTTCAATGGAAATATTTATGAAATGAGGACAATTTAATAGAAATTAAATTCAAAATTATAAATTATAAAAATGAAAAAATATTTGCCACAAGTTTAAAATATCTAACTGTTGGTATTTCACAAAAATTAATAATCCTTACTTCCCGTCGCTAATAGAAACCGATATCTTAACAGTAAAATAAATATACATCCCTACAAACAATGTCCTAATAGCATATTTACGATATTAGGAGTGGGATAAAACTTTAATGCCACTGCCGGTCTTCGGTTTGCAAATCTAATGAAACTACCTTTTATTAAAATTGTGGTGAACACATATTGTTATTGTAGTTTGGACATCATATGTTAACTAACAGGTATGTTTTTTCAAATATATGGTAAAAATTACATTAGAATTTTACAAAAGATTTATTACTTGAAGATGAATATTTTTCTTGACTAATTAAATTGCTTTGAAATTAAAATGCCCTTTATAAAATATGTATGAATTAAACTCCAGGTAGTAATTGCACTTGCAAATTATTTGTTTATTTATTTATAGTAAAACAGACTTTTCTAAATTATGCAAAAATATGTATCATCATTATTCTTAAAACAGTTTACTTAACCAAGAAGGTCGTCGCTGCAATAACTCAAGTTACACAACAAGAACAAATTTATTACAACCAGTGCAAATACAGATTTTTGTAAAAGAGTTTTATTTTTCAATCGCACGGAGAGATAAAGCTAATCTTTGTTTAGAGCAGGAATGACGCAAGTACCTAATAACCAATACATTCCATCATTTTTATCATTGATAGAAAAACAAGGCGTTGTAAGATGGTGTCTATATACACCTATGACATCATTGGCGATCGCTATTTTACGCTCTTTATAGAGAGACGCAATTTGAAGATGATCTTGACAACGAATAAATTATATTGGAATGTGGAAAATCCGAGAATATACTCTTTACTGACCAATTATTATAAGAAAAACTAATAGTAATACGTGCGTTATGTAAAACAATATAATTATTGGAGGAAATATATGGAAAAATGAATGTAATTGTTTTTCTCAAACCTTATTTACAATTGAAATGTACTAATGCGCAACGTGATAATAAAATGACAAATTGCTTTTTAATACATTTTCCTCAATTATATAAAAATTGTAATGTATACTTAACAAATGGATGAGTAATATTTATAAACCAAAATCAACATTTATGTAAAATAAGTTGAAGACAAGATTTTTTTTATTTCAATATTTAAACAGTTTTGTGTTATATTTTAACAAAAAAATCTGATGTGGCCAGCACATTACCTTCCGTCAGTTCTATGTATTTTGTACAAATTTCACACAGAAAATTTCTTGCTAAAGATTATATTTCTTGTTCTTTACCTTCCGGCAGTTGCATGTATGTTATGCAAATTCCAAACAGAAAATTTGTAGCAAAAGATCCTATATTTTCAGTAAAATTATAAGACAAACACACTATGTCAATTTCACTTGACACTGACATCTTTCAATCAAAATTTTCTTAATATAGTAGCTGTTTTCATAGCTATGGCTACTTTATGAAAATTAATTTCTTTATAATTTTTTAACTCTATATCCATTTAATATTAAGTATAAAATGCAGTCAAATCGTATAGAGAATAAAATATTCTTTAATATTTATAATAACATTAAATGTGAAAAAATAATATTTAACATAGTTTTTTCAAGAAAAACTGTTAAAATCTTCAAATAAGGGTACTTCCGGTTGACCAATTCTAACCAAAATCTAATCAGCTCTTCACATGGATGTAACGAAGAGGAATATGAAAGAATTATAATTTTGGAATTGTAGTATTAGAGTTACCGCATTAGAAAATTTTGTCGCACACAGACACACACACACACACACACACACACACACACACACACACACACACACAGACACACATACATACACACACACACACATACAGACATCATCGTAAAAATAATAAAATCGTGTTCTAGGGACCCTAAAACGTGCTTATTCATCAAAAACTCACCACCGAATTTTTTGACCAAAGACAATACCTTCCTTACCTAAAGGTGACGGAAGGTAAAAATATACTTGATATATTATAAGAGAATCCCTGATTTACAGAGGCCTACTCAAAATTCTGACCACAATCTATTTAAATAATGTTGATAGAAAAACACATAATAGGAAAGAAACCCAAAATACACAATTCAGAGAATAATTTTGGAGTTACCAATTGCAATAATACTCGTACATAATTTATTAAAAAAATAAACCCACCTCAGTAGTTCAAAGTTTAGCTACATTTATTTTATTTAGTTTCTAGCTACATTTGGTTTCAAAATGCGCTGGGGTAATAAATCAAAATTTGCAAGAATAATTAGATTATGTAGGGTGCACATAGAATGTCGCCCGCTTTATACCTATAACAAAACTTCTCTAACAATAACAAGACGTCAGTGAACGTTCCGATAATCCTTTTTGAAGAATTCAGCAGGATGTGTTTATGTATATATCATATCTGCAAATAAAAGTTCTTTGTAAAAAAAATATATTTATTTCAGTGTAAAGCGACTTCAGTTGATATTGAAAAAATCAGATGTGGCTAGCACATTACCTTCCGTCAGTTCTATGTATTTTGTTCAAATTTCATACAGAAAGTTTCTTGCAAAAGATTCTATTCCTTTTCGTACATTACCTTCTGGCAGTTATATGTATTTTATACAGATTCCATACAGAAAGTTTCTAGCAAAAGATGTTATATTTCCAGTAAAATTATAACACAAACAAACTACGTCAATTGCACTTGACACTGACACCTTTCAATCAGTATTTTCTTAATATAGCAGCTGTTTACAAAGATATAGCATAGCTGGCTGACATACACACACACACACACACACACACACACACACACACACACACACACACACACACACACACATACACACACAGACAGACATCAACGTAAAAATAGTAAAATCGTATTCTTATTCAATAAAAACTCACCACCGAATTTTTTGACCAAAGAGAATACCTTTCTTACCTAAAGGTGACGGAAGGTAAAAATAATAAAGGACTGAAATGGTCGATATCTTGAATTCAGACTTTTTGGCTATCCCTTACATAATTATTAATTATTGGTGAGCCATTTTGAAACGAATAAGCTGTATTATTTTGGTCAAAATCTCAGTGCGTCTCAGCTCACTTCATATAAAACTCACCACACATTAAAGGACCCGACCAATCGCTTTATGTTCATTTGCGCTCACAACCACACTTACAATTGGCAATTTTTTTCTTCATTTATAGACAATTTAAGAATAAATCATTAATTTTACCTAGTTACTTATAACGCATTAATATTATATTGGTGTACCAAATTATCAAATGGTGATATATCTACCGTTGATGATATTTGAAAATTAGAAATAAATTTCAAGTTTGACGTCGTTCGGAATCAAACCCGGACCGTCCGAATCATTATTAGTCATATAAAACACAATAAATATCCCCCGCCATCAATAGATCACTTTGCAAACAATTTCCGATTTTTGTTGTCTGAATACGAATATTCAGCTACACGGGAATGTGTGGAAAGATAGTTTCTAGCAAACGTTTGTACTTGAAAATTCTCCTGCACATTGGCACATTCCTCCTGACTTACCATGTATATGATTTCGTATGATCGTATTTAAATAGAGTATAGTAACATAAGTTGCACAGGACAAACTATTCAAACACGAGTTTGAAATACGGACACGAGCGCGTAGCAGCGAGTGCGCGAACGAACGAATATTTGGATAAACTTCTGTAACAAATGTTTTATACTATTTTCTCTGTTTCGGCTTTCTTTTACATTATTTCTTTATAAAAATAGTTGACAATTTTCATTAAGGGAATTTTTAAAAGAATAGTTAGCTTGATAACAGTGATTTGTGTCTTTATTCTATGTTGCCAAAATATTTTGTGTTTGTAGTGCAGCCATTCCACTAACACAATGTCACCAAGAATTGTTTAAGAATGAAGCTCCTTCTAGCATCAATAAGCGTGCTAGAAAACATCATTCTAATTTCGAAACAGAGAAACATTATCATATTGTAAACCACGAAAACTATGTTACATTAGTATGTATTGTGAAATAGAGAATTAGTAACGGAAAAAATATCTTAAAAGGTAATAAAATTCCAACGTCTACGTCATAAAATATAGGAAACAAATTCAGTGTGAAACGCTGCAATGTCTTGTGCGGGGGATTATAATTCCTGTTTGCAGGAGCTGTGTATCTCAGCAACGCTTGTTGACAAGGTATGGGAATGGCATGTACATTAGAAATATACAGTTGATACAGGGAATAAATCATACTGGTTTTATGGCATATGAAGATATCATCAATACACGATTCTAACGTATGTTTAGGTATAAATATCACCATATTTACAAACACAAATCAGGATTTATTTCTGACGTAATTAACATTGTAAAGTAGGAGTTTCTTCTGCTTTTTATGAGAATTCATTACCTTGGGATAGATTACTAGAAATACCAATGAATTTGACAAACGCAATATAAAAATAAACACACTACTTTCAATGTTGTAATGTTTGAATATTAAGTACCTTGGTTCGATTGAACTTTTAACTGAATATTAATATCAGAAATAAAGAAAAAATGCCACTGAAAATAATAATATTTTAACTTTTTGTATCAATATGTGTTGAAATAGTATTTTATGTACCAAGGGCGTTACTATGATGATAATGCCAGGAGGGCGACGAGAATTTAGCCCGAGGGCCTCTGGCCCGAGGGATAGATGTCGCCCGATGGGCATTATCATCTAGTAACGCTCGTGATGCATACAAGATTTTATGTCTCACTAGATTATGTGAAATAAGTTTTCATTTATAATAAATTTGATTACAATAATGCTTAAGCTTTGACGTTGCTAAGGAAGTTGTCTAATTGTTTTGTTTATTGTCAACATTTATTTATTTTTAAAACACCAACGTTTTAAATCGTTGGAGATGGTGGAATGGGTGAATTTGATGTTTCGAAAGATATTTTGTCGAAACGGTGTAAAGAATTTATTTTGAATGTTTCTATATACTTTGAGGAAGACAAACGTATAAATGATCTAATTATTCCATTCTCGTCTGTAGAAGATGTAAGTATTATATTTTGAGGTTCGTTATCACATGACAGATCTCAGTTCTTTATTTCTTATGCACTTATTTGTTAATATTATTACATTTTAGAGAGCTTGAATGTGTCACATGTGACGGTAAATAATATCAAAAATGAATTCAAACGTGGATAAATATCGTCCCCAAAAATATTAGTGATCCGTCATCTGTCAAAAATGAATGCGAAACATGTGTGTTTGTGTGTGTGTGCGTTCTAAAAATTATAATTTTTTCGTATTCCTCTTTGTTACATCGATATGAAGAGCTGATTAGATTTTGGTTATAATTGGTGGACCGGAAGTACCCTGTTATCGGAGTGCTTGAAGATTTTTCTTGCAAAAACGCTGTTAAATATTATTTTTCACATTTATTCTTTATACGGTTTGATTACATTTTATACTTCATATTCAATGGATATTGAGTTAAAAAATTAGAAAGAAATTAAATTTCATAAAGCAGTCAGCTATGCAATAACACTGGAAACAGCTAATATAATTTTAAAAAATCTGATAGACAGATGTCATTGTCAAAGCGATTGACATAGTATGTTTTACTGCAAATATAGAATCAATTCTAAGAAACTTTCTGTATGGAATTTATACAAAATACATAGAACTAAGGTAATATACTAGAAATATAGAATCTTTCGCAAGAAACTGTCTGTATGGAATATGTATAAAATACATAGAACTGACCAACTGACCGAAGGTAATGTGCTGGTCACATCATATTTTTTTTTGTTTGAATTCAAATATAGCATTCTAGCAATATAAAGCTTTCCTAACAACATTTTTAAAATGTTTAATAAAACAAATCGTAATAATATTTATTTAAAATTTCTCATTTATTTTAAAATATTTTTTTATATTTATTTACTGATTAACTTGATAAAGGAAAGAAGTTTTAATAAATATAAATGAAAATATAAGATTAATGCAGATACCCCTAAAATTATCTGTTAGGCAAGGATAACCATAACCAACTCGGGCCAGTGACGTCGTAGATAATTTAAGAAATTCAAAAATTCATACCTCGCTTACTATTTTATATTTTATCATCGCCTGTTCATCAATATTCCTACATTTTTATATATTATCAGAAAAAATATAAAAAATACGGCGGAATATCCCATTAATAAAAAATTTGCAATTTTACACTTTTGAATGTAGGTAGGTAATTAGGGAAAAAAACACTGGCTTGCAAAGTACCTACTTTGCAGGCCGTTACTCTTAGTAACCTGAAATATTCACTCTCTGTAACCAAATGACGTTCGAAAAGCCAACTTTTTATCGATCGCAGAAAAAAAATCTCAGTTTTATTTGAGAATACAGTGAATCATTTTCTATTTTATATTTAAATTTTCGTGGTTTTTTATGAATTAATTACCTTGGATCATCGCGTAAATTAGGCACAAGATTACTAGAAAACATCATTGAAGTTTTACATATATTACTCAAACCCGAATTTACTGTAATAAACTTATTGGCCTTGTAAGTATTAACAAGCACTTTTTACAAGGCGGATAATAACTTGTAATCGGAGATAAATTTGTGTATGCATTCATTATCTTAGCCCAGCAAGGGCATCTTTGTTTCACATTTGATCATTTAAAAATTGCTTGTCATCGGACTGACGTTTCTGTGAATTTAAAAGTGAATATCACTGCAGGAAGAGATTTTGGGAATAACGTCAAAAAAATATAACGATGATGCAAGATCTTTATAATACATTTTAATAAATTGTTCTCAAAAATACAGTACCACTGATAAATAAGAACGCACTGCTATGAAAATGGAATGGCTGGTAGTATGAACAACTGATTAAGCGAACAGTTGACTAGCATTTGTTTTTCTTTGTCAATTGTTTATGAATTAATTTAAAGGAAAATACTTCAATTTAAAGATGTGTACAATTAATTTTTCTAGTACTTTCATTTGATGTATTTTTCTCTAAAATAATCCATAAACAATTAAGAGAGAATGTATATTGCTTGTCAACTCCTAGCTGATCACCCTTACCAGCCTGAGAACTCAACTAATAGATGAGAAATAGAAAAGTGTATCAATCTTCACTTTTATTTTTAAAGTATTAAATAGTTATTTATGTATCAAGAGTCGTAGGTGCAGTTTTTTGAAATCTAAAGTTGCATTATACGACTCGAGGTGTATATGAGATTTTACAACAAATAGAATTAAGTATATTTAATTTTTTGTACATATACGTATCTCTCCTATCAATAATTAATAAAGGTAGCGGTGCTTTAAATATCCTTGACAATAAAATATCACATATTTATTTCAACATGTCACAATGTCAAATATGTTATGTGTCAAGTCAATTTATAATTTTGTGTAATGAATTTATACTATTTTATGAAAAATATGTCTCAAGAATAGGCAGAAAATGCAGCCTCCCATATTTTATACCTGTGAAATCCCAATAATAAGGTAGCTATTTGTGTATTAAGAGCGAAAAATGGGACATTGTCGATTGAGAGATTGTTGCCTCTCGAAATCGACAATGTCAATTTGCGCTCGAAACACACACACGATTTTTTCTGCAGTCACCACAATGGGGTCCTCTATCATAACAAAAAATAATAAAATGTACACTTAGTACTACTCAATAGTTTTGCAGTGAAGATAGGAACGTATTCAAACATGACTTCAAGATATTGTTTTGGTTTTCGTTTTTCAAAAAATTAGTGTCAATTTTGTAACGAATATTATAAGTTTTTTTGTACAATTTATTTGTTTCAAGCACATTAAACTAGTGCAGTGAAGAAGTGGATATCCATTGGAAGCGTTCACTCCAAACTTTTGCAGGTGGCAGCACAACTGTTCACACAATTTATTTTATATTTAATTTTAATTTATCGTTACTTTCCATTCTTCTTGAGCTATAGCTTCAATCAAATCGAAGCATTTTATACTTTCGTTTTCGAAAATAAATGCCATATTTTATTTTCACAGCAGTGCAGCATTTTGTTTGGTTATGTAATATACTGACAGAGCAGTTATATGTCAGATTGACTTGTGAAGGTGGCAAATGTGTAACTACAGTGTCATTAGTTCTTGACTAAACGTATCTATTAAGAATGTAGACAAGTGACATTTCTCAACATTGTATAGTTAAAAATTTGGACAGCGAGCGTTTTTCTACTTTGTCGCACATGAGCGGCAAAATGACATTTTGCGTTGACAAAAGAGGGGGCATATAGCTACTTTGTATATAGACTGTAGAAAAAGGTATTTGTAGACAATTTACTTTTTGCCCTAGAAACTTTATGAAAAATATTTCAACCCGCTGCCTATGGTCACCAGCACTTTAATATAAACTGTCACTTACTGTCAATAAATGAATGACGTAATGACATATTTTCGTAGTGCATATTACGTACAATAAAATAATATACTTGAACGGAAAGTGATACTTTGTCCCTTAAGAAAGAGGTTTGACGTGCAAATCCAGTTATTTCTTTTTTTAAGTGCACATAACAAAACTATAAAATACCCTGATTTTTATTACGAATGGAAAATGTCAAAATCATATCCAGTACAATTTACAATACAAAATAAAACATTCTTCAAATTAGTTGTACCTGTACCTACTTTAATGAATTCTACCGCATTTTATACAAATTTTCCTTGGCACAAATAGAAAAGCAAAACAAATGACTACAAGAAGGAAACGTGTTCTCGTATTGGACAAAAATGCCCCAAGGTTCAAATAACAAATAATTTCTTGAAGTAAGTAGTTATTACTCGAGGAATACCGTCGCACCTTTGTCAAGTAAACTCATCACTCATAAGCAAACAAAGATTTTCAATTCGTTGTAAGGATAAGAAGTTTACCTTGGTCGGTCAAGGAATTGATTCTAAATCAAGAAGCGCTTTCCACAATGTTTTCATCTAAATTTATCGCGATGCAGCTACATTATGGTGACACTAAGTGGAGTCTGATCACTTCAGCAGATATCAGAGATGGATTATGGTAGAAATTGTAGATATGTTATAATATAAAACAGAAAAATCTTTTTCTATATACATATTGCTAGATTTATGTAAAGACTAATTAAATTGAAATAATATTTTACAGGGCGGTATCATTAATGTCCAGTTAAATTTAGTTTCATAGTAAATTTAATTAAATGTAGAAATTCAATTCGAATTTTTGACATCAATGATTTAAATGTCACAACAAAAGGGAAATTGATTCGAATTCATTCATTTTATTAAATTTTCTATGGAACTAAATCACAAGTCTGGAATAATAATGTTTTAACTGCTAATTTTTGGTATTTTTTTATGGCTAGGCTCTATCTGCTATATTTTATCTCTTTCTGATATTAGTTTTGCGATATTACTGCTCTTTTTCGAGATAATACTGAAACAAAGTTCAATCTGTCAAAAATTGAATCAAACGTGTAGTGACGAAGTTCTATCTGCAACATAGTACAAATAGAAGTGCTTTAAAAGATTTATTATATGGGCAAAAGTAGTGATGCACGCGAGGCGAGACGAGACGAGAAATATAAAATATCGATCGCGTCTTGTTTTCGGATCTGTAATCTCGCTCTCGCTCTGGTTCTCGCAAATTTTTTTGGGTCTCGTCTCGTTTTCGCACGAGAATAAGTGCTTGCGCACCACGTAATTACGTAACAGATTAACTACAAGAGACAAGTTCGTACCAATCGTACCGCCTTCCATGTATTTGTACTCGTATAACTATAATAAAGAGACGAAACACTAAATTCTGGTTACCAAATTATTTCAATACGAATAAAATGTTTATTTATTTAGTAAATAATTTAATTTACCTGTAAAATTTCTAATTTATCACCAAATTGTGATCTTTAACTATATCAATACGAACATCTGTTAATACATTCTGTCATCAGTAGAACTAATTTAAACATTAAAAATTATTTTTTGTAACTAAAAGTACCTATACTTTATCATTAAATATATGCCACTATTTAAGCAAGATTTACTCATAAAAAACTGCTCACTAGGATCCGGCCGACAACCAATCACTCCCATCGACGCTTATCCTTTACTTTTCAGGGGCGGCAAGAATTTTGTTAACCGTGGTTTTAACTGGAATGATTTAGGGGCTGATATATTGGAGGAAACTAGTTCTATTGGATGCAAAACAGATTTTGTATTTATGTTGCATTTCCCCGCTCTGGGACCGATACAAATCGACTCTAGATTGATTAAAAAAATATAGCGAATTCATATAATTTTCACATTCAAGTGTTTTATGCAATAATTAGTGTTGACTCCACGGTGCATTTTTCATTGCATTTATGAATCAAAGCTATAAAGTTACAAATAATTTAGATTGCGAGACTCTCGCGAGATTTCTTGCTTCTCGCTGTTATATTGATCTCGCCTCGAATTTTAAACTGCAATCTCGCTCTCGTTCTCGTCTCGCATAATGCAACGAGGCGACGAGATGCGAGAATACCTACTCTCTCCTCGTCGTGCATCACTAGGCAAAAGAAGCTAAAAAGTCAGAAATTCCACATTTAACAAATTGATTAACATAGTTCTAAGTAACTTAATTTATGGAACTTAATTTCAAATAACAAATAAATAACTGTTTAAAATGATAGTGTAAATTTTTAATCAAGTCTCAAAAGTACTAGTGTCACTTTTGAGAGACTTGTATAGGGTTTTATTTAAGTAAGCGTTTCTATAAAAACTGAAGCCCAATAGAACTGACCAAATACGTAATAGTTCAAAATTATGTAAAAAATGTGTCCTCTAGGAATAATGTTAATTGCAAAACTGACGATCAAAGTTTTTTTTTTTTTTTTTTCGTATGCGTACAATTTATATTCTGTTTATTTGATATTCTCAAAATGCCAATTACTTTCACCAATCAAGAGCATGCAACCATGTATTTGGTTTATC
Organism: Harpalus rubripes; assembly: GCA_963082715.1. Lineage (NCBI taxonomy): Eukaryota > Metazoa > Arthropoda > Insecta > Coleoptera > Carabidae > Harpalus > Harpalus rubripes. The sequence continues at coordinate 10,038,573 of OY720451.1, forward strand.
ACGAGGTATTACAAAATAGTCTACGATAATATGTCAATTGCGACAAGTGTGAAATTTTTTCCAAAGAACACATAAATTTTTTACCTCCCGCTACCCTTGTTAAGGGAGGTATAGGGATCGTGCTAAAAATCACGTATCGAGATTTTGGTAAATGACTACGTTTTAAGGTCCTTAGAATCCAATTTTAACATTTTCATGATGATGTGTGTGTGTATGTGTGGTTCCTGTTTATGCTCTAACTTAACTACTATCAATTTGAAAATCTTGTATCTCTACCTTATTCTATATGGAAAGAAGCCATTAGATTTTGGTGTAAATCAGATAACCGGAAATGGCACTTTACTTGAAGCTCAAAATAGTTTTTCCCCGAAAAATACCTTTAAATGTTATTTTTTGAGATTTGTGTTATTATAAAAATTAAAGATTATTAAATTTTCTACAGGTCTGCATTAATACTTTTTCTATATATTTTATGGATAAATTTATAAAATTATCTATAATTATCGGAGCCTACGCTTTAAACAAACAGCGATCACAACTCCTTGATTACGCAGTTCATATCTCAAATGAACGTAACTGACAGATAAATGTCACTGTCAAAGGACTAATTAATAATAGCAACGTTTTAAAAAGAAAATAGTCAATAGAACCATAGTTACATGGAATAGGACTTAATACAGCTTCCAGCTTAACTAAATATGTAAGTATATATATTTAAATTAATCAAAATTAAACTGCGGGAGGTGTTGTGTTGGCCACATCAGATTTTTTACATAAAATTTTGAACCTTGACGTAGTTGGCCAGTTTTAAGGGGCTCAAGTTCTTATAGAAAGCATATAAAACAAAAATTATTGCCAGATTTACTATCTATTAGTTAGTTAGTTAGTTCTACCATGGTTTAAGCGTCAGCGTTGTACGCTTACTTAAATAACAGCCTGTAGATAGGTTCACTATGGATTCTTGTAGAGTTTTTATTACTATTCCTAATGCTTCTAAATACCAAAGTGATGTTCCATGTAATACGTCCCTGTGTGAGCGAGTGCAATAATTGTAAATTAAAATCATTGTCACCAAGCGATGCGGCTATAATATTACGCATGCTGAGCGCACGTATGAATAATATATGAACGAATTAAAGTCTAGTAAAAACGGCACCAGGCAGCGTACTTTATACGAACCTCTGCAGTCATTTACTAATCGTAAGCGGGTATTTATCCACTTATTTGTGGGCTCAATAAAATGTTCACCATAGAAAACAACTTACCACAAAAAATATCTATAATAATCTCTCAAGATTTGTTGCTTTCTGTGTTTACACTTTATGTTCATTGAATTAAAATACGATTCTGAGTTCTGCTCTAAAGATCGAATATTTTACTCTTTATTAACAACCAAAGCTGCAGAGCTCGTTAGGAAATCAGCGTTTTCTTATAAAACATGTTATACTTGCCACCACATACCAGTGTTACATTCTTATTGTAATGATACAATCATTACAATTATCGATTCCAATTGACACCTCGGTAATTTACAACCTAATAATACGAATTAAATTTCTATATAAATCCACATATTTAGATAATTTGCGAATGACAAGTGTAATTTGTTGAATCCATTATATCTATTACGATTGCCAATTATGAAAAGTAAAGATTTATTGCAATTACTCTGATGATTCAGTATTGATATTAATTACTATTATTGACCTGATTAAATAGTAAATAAAGACGCCAAACTAAGTCATAAAAAATCCAACAATTATGAAAACCATGATAAAAAGGTTACAAAAATACTTAACTAAGAAATAATTATAATTAGAGCCCATTCTGCAACTCAGTTGTTAATTTTTAACCACTGGTTAAAATTTTTATACAATAGATATTGATTTGACAACTAATATCTTTTTTTATGGGTTTATTTGGCCTTGTGCCCATAGGTCAACTAATATCACTTTTTTACTTCCTTGTACTAAGTAAAGGTAGTATTATAATCGCGAAAAGTTTCGGTTTTCAGATTTCAACGGACATATCCATTTTGACCATCCTTGAATCCATTTTGACTAATTTCGTTGTGACGTCTGTACGTACGTACGTACGTACGTATCTCGCATAACTCAAAAACGGTAAGCCGTAGAAAATCGAAATTTTGTATTTAGTTATAATATCTAGTTGTGCACTTCTCTTTTTGGTCATTACATAATTTCCAGAAGTGGAACTTTACTTGAAGCCTATAACAGATTTTAATGAAAAACTATTATAAAATATAATCCAAAACTTTTCAAACTAGTCAAAAGTATATTACTCCACCGGGCGGAAATATACGGATGAACAGAATATAAATAAATAGAAGACACGCAAGTACGGTACATAAAGTGGATTTTGGGCCTGGACAGATGCACACCAGAGTATATAGTAATGGAAGAGATAAAAGCATTAAAAATTAAAGTAGAAACAAGAAAGAGAGCAGTAAAATACCATGAGCGAGTAAGAAACAACAAAAACTCAATTCTACAAGAATGCTGGCGGGTATGGTATGACTAGCGAATGAAAGTTGACGTTTAAATTATTTTATTTTATAGGTGTGATTTCTTTTGAAACCTTAGAGAAGAATAGAATTGTGCGAAATATTCAGGTATGAAATTTTTGCATGAACCCATTTAAATACTGGACTAGGAAAGCACAGAAATATTTTAAACATTTTGGCTCGTACCACGAGCACGGTTTTAACTAAAACGCTGTTTTAAGAAATGTCAAATTCAAATTTCAATATTTAATTTCGCCCTTATGTTTAAAGAACGATTTTTAAAAAAATATTTGTTTGAATACAAACTCTGTTCTAATTTAAAATCATATTTTGCTAAATTTGATATTATTTATTATTAATAATAAATAATGAAATTTGACATTTCTTAAAACAGCGTTTTAGTTAAAACCGTGCTCGTGGTACGAGCCTTTTTGTTTACGTTGATTATAATAAAATATTTTGATCTTTAAACTATTTAGTTTAGCAATCTATGAAATAAGATTATTTTTAATTTCCTCTAACACTAATTCCGACTCCAGGGTTGCTTATACCTGAGACGATCGAACTAGAATTTACAATATTAAATTTTTTAAATGCATCTCTGAATCCTGTTGCTAAGATCATTGTAAATGCCTCCTGGTATTAAGTGCAATTCGAATATTCTGTAACGGAATACATCTATTAAATAATCTAAACGTCAACTTTCATTCGCTAGTCATACTATAACAAGACAAGGAGAGGAAAACAACTAACAAACGGGGGCTTTTAAGAAAAGTTTATTACGAAAAAAATGGATATTCCACAATACAAGTAGAGAGGCATAAACGGAGAAAACACATATTTCTAGCTTTATCAGAGAGACTGGGATATACTACGGCAGGAACAACAATAAATCAATCCGAACGACGTCAATACTACTGTATGGACGAAAAGAAAAATATCAAGATGATTGCTAGATTCAGATGTGGCAATGAAAAAAGAAACAACAAATACTGTTTAGCAAGTGAGGAGAGTAGGTTCAGACTATGCGAGAAAGAAGAAGAGACATTTAGGCATCTAAGGACATCGTGCAGAGAAATTCAGAGAGAAGGAAGAAATGAAAAAGGTTCTATTAGACGACTTAGGGTCAGGACAAGACTGGATGAAAGAAGTCATCTAGAAACTGGGGTTATTTTTAATATGATGTATTACCAATTGTAAAATGTATATATAAAATGTAGATTCTAAGCCAATTTGGCAAGAATAAATCTAATCAAATCTAATCTAAATAATAAATGAAGTAAAATGAGAAATTCTCTTTTATCTATTATTGGGTATGAAACAGAGGATAACATTTCACACGACTAATCCGAAAATATTTATATGTTTTACCTGCAAAAAATTTGTTGTAACCAACACAATACTTCTCACTATCACCAATTCCATTTTATGTATTTAACAATCCTTATTTCTATAATTCTAGCTTGTACCCTAATATGTTTTGGCATTGGTATCAAGCTCAAGTTATCAAAATCGTAGTACTGATGCTCATTTCATATGTTAACCATCTTATCTTTTTAAATCATATAATGAAAACGAATTCTGCTGCGCCCTGTTAAAATAGTGTAGAGAAATATGATATTGTTTATCTTGAGTGCAAATGTTAGCGTTAACAAATAACAAATGAATCTGGGTTGGTTCGTTGTATGTGTGAAACAAAATCAATGCGATTGCACTTGTTGTGAGGCATAGAGGAGAGCGTGAGATACTCAAACATTGGGTGTGTTTTCGGGTCAGAGTAGAAGTTTGCACACAGCGTAGCGTACATGTTTGCAAACGTTGCAATCTCTACAACTGTTTGGTTTCAACGGATTGCTATGCAATGTTATGTTATTATTACACTCTGATTTGTTTCTTTTACTCAGCGTAGTTCATTCCTAAATCCAATCACTTTACATAACTGTATTTTATATACATTTCAAATTACACTGTGCATACATGAAATATCGACGTGCGATTTGAAAATTTATAATCAACCTATTGAGAAGTATTTATTTATTTTATTACTAATAATACTAAAATTGAAAAAATACAATATGCGTTGTTAGCTTTAATGTCTTCGTTCTTTATTTAGCATTACACTATCCTATTAAATTTTTCTATTGTGAGGTCATTAGCTTCTCACTCAAGACTCAACCCTCAATCTGGAAGACTAAGAATCTCTGAACTTAACTTTTCTAAACTATTAGGTCTATCGTAAAGAAAATTACCACCCCAGTTATATGGGCCGTATCTTTTACAAAAATATTAATTGTGTATAGTCTATACTTATACATATTTAAATTAATATTACAAAAATCTGGTGTGGCCAACACAATACCTCTCGCCATTTACTGCCCGCGTTACAAAAAAGATTAAGCTAATCCTTATTTTTGAAATAGCGAATTTTACTCTAATTTTGGCAGTATATTTCTTAAAATATATTCTAATCTAATCCAAGTAACTACCTTTTTTGATAATAGAATGAAGATTAAATTTTAAATACCGGGATAGAATAGAATTCGCTAATCCAAAAATGAGAATTAGCTTAAACTTTTTTGCGAATCGTTAATTTTTATTAATCTAAATAGATACCTACATATTTACTTATGCTGGAAATGGCTTTGATTTCCTTTCATATTGTTCTATTTACTTTTTTCTTTTCAAAACGTTACTGTTATTAATTTGAAATGACAGTGACATTTATCTGTCAGTTACATTTGAATAACGTAAGGAGTTTTGTTTGTTTAAAGCATAGGCTCCGGGATTTAAATTATAGATACTTTTATAACTTTATCCATAATACAGGGTGCCCATTTTAAAAGTTCCCGCCTGAAAATTCATGAATACATACATACATACATTTCAAGTGACTTGGTTTTTAAAATTTTGTTTTGCTGTTATACCTACTATGATTATTCGATTTAAAGTACTAATATTCACCAAGTGGCTTATGAAATGTATTCTGTTTTGCCTATTCTTAAAATTTCAGGCGGGAATATATAAAATAGGCACGTTGTATATGCAAAAAAAGTATTATTGCAAATCTGAAGAATATTTAATAATCATTAATTTTTATAATAACATATTCTCGAAAAAAAAATATTTTTTTCGATGAAAAATTATTTTGAGCTTCAAGTGAAATGCCATTTTCTGTTATCCGATTTATAACCAAAATCTATAATAGAAAAAGTTCGAAATACAAGGTTTCAAAATTTTCTTAATGATAGTATTTGAGTTAGAGTGGAAAATCCACACATACATACACGCACACACACACACACACACACACACACACACACACACACCCGCAGGCATACACAACATACACACAGACATCATCGTAAAAATGTTAAAATTGGATTCTAGGAACCTTAAAATGTGCTCATTTACCAAAATCTCGATATGCTATTTTTAGTACGATCTCTATACCTCCCTTACAAAAGGTAGCGGGAGGTAAAGAACTCAAAAGTCTCGAAACGTAATTTGAGAAAATTCAATTTTATTTATGACAAAAGTCTTGATAAGGTATGATTCTCAATTCTCAGCGACTTATAATATTTTTAATTCAGTAAATTGTCAAAGATGACAGTCTAAGTTATGACAACCTTCTAATTCCTAAAAAAATGGATTTTTGTGATGCTTCTACTCTTGGTAGGGAGATAATACGAGTAGATATACACCACAGGAGAGAATTTTATTTGCTATTTTTCCTTCGTTGATTTTTGATCTCATTTTGAATGACAAAAAGATAAAAAACTGTTTCTTCAAAATAGTACTTCAACTGTAAAATTTTCTAAGCTAGAGTTAACTCCTTTTCCCCATGACCGATCCACATATCAATTGTTTTATTTTTATTAGGGTAGCTCATCAAACTTTTCTTTTTCTTAATTATCAAATGAAGTTGAAGAAATTGTTGTATCCCTTGCTGAATATAGAGATTGTTTGCCAGAACCAACGAAAAACAGAATAAGAATTTAAACTTTTTAAAATCTTTGGCATATCTATCCTATTCTCTTGTACTCATATCCATCATCCGTGTGACAAATATCCAATTAGATGTTTTCACACCTGTGATTCACACGCGTTGCGTTGTATATGAATTAATTGCGCAAGAGGACTCGCAGTTGAAGACACAAAGGTCCGGAATGCGAGAACCGCTGTGCGAGCGATGGGTTCACGCATAGCCCCGGGACACACCACCCATTGCATGAGAATTATGACTTCGACTACGAGAACTTACATTCATAACCTATAAGAGGAGGAGGCAATACGAGATTATTTAAAGCCTATACTGTTGGAGTGGAGCTCATTCATACCACTTTTTATCTACGTATGTATGAATGCGAGAAGATGCACGAATCTATTATTAATTATTGTTCATTAGGAATTATTTTTATTCATGTTTAAGGTGTGTTAGCTTTGTTCATTAATAATTATTCTAACTTAATTGTCCTTACATGAATTACATAAAAAGAAAATATCGCAAAAGTCACATTCATTTTTTGGTTTTTGATTTTTTATAATGCAACCGACAACCGACGCAAACTTGAAAAGTTTTTTTACAATACTAATTTAGAAACTACACATTCTACAACTAAAAATTATGTCGGAATCAATATCATTTCAACAAACCGTATGGAATAATTCCGCACGGCTTTCGACAAATCAGAATTTATTTTCTCCAACACTATTTTGGAAACTACACATTCTAAAACTAAAAATTATGTTGGAATCAATATTATTCCAACAAACCGTGTGGTATAATTCCGTATGCCGTTTGGAATAAGAGACCTTTTCTATTTAACGGCTATCTTTTTCTATCGCTGCAAATAGTAAGTAAAATGGCGCCAACAACTGTCAGTTGAACTGCCAACGAAACGTCAAAAATCTTGCAGTCATTAAAAAACCTGTATTCTCGACGAAAATTTGCATCGTTAGACATTTTAGCTTGAATAAAAGCTTTTAAAATTGTCTGAGACTTTTCTCACATTTTACGTCTAAATATTTTGGAAACAAACGCCATGAATCTCATGGCTAGCGCGTATCCATGACTCACGCCCACGCCATTTGTTCTTACTATGCGCAGATCCCCATTGCGCATATATTATCTTCTATCTCTTAAAATTGAAAAGGTCTATTCCACACGGCTTTCGAAAAATCAGAATCTGTTTAGTCGCATATTAGCGCGGAATATCTAATATATTGGTTCTATTGCTATGGTTATGACCCTTTGTTTTATATTTATTTATATCTGAATTCGCTTTTGACGTTTTGAACAGTTTGGGTGTTATCTGTTAATTTTCATAGATTTTTGGAGATTTGTAGAGCAGTAAGTTGATCTAAATAATAATATATTACATAGAAAATTAGCTAAATAACATTTTTTAGAGAAAAATATCAAATGGCAATGAAGATATAAGGTCCGTTCTATCGGTGTCAAAAATATTCCTACTAGAATAAGAATGGAAAATTGGGAAATGATCGGACACGCAGTCTAATGTAAATAATTTATTTCCTGGCCTACGTTTCGACTGTACTACAGTCTTCCTCAGGGCTAGAAATGGTCAATGATTATAAACGGTAATCATTGACCATTTCTAGCCCTGAGGAAGACTGTAGTACAGTCGAAACGTAGGCCAGGAAATAAATTATTTACATTAGACTGCGTGTCCGATCATTTCCCAATTTTCCATTCTGCTACCAGTCGATCATCGTACTCCACATTACATCAAACTAGGACAGTTGACATACTTAGTTCCCCCACCCCCACATAACATCATGGACAATATCATCCACCAGAGCCCTGAGGAAGACTGTAGTACAGTCGAAATGTAGACCAGGAAATAAATTATTTACATTAGACTGCGTGTCCGATCATTTCCCAATTTTCCATTCTGCTACCAGTCAATCATCGTACTCCACATAGAATAAGAATATTCTTAAAGCAATAGAACGCTCAGTGGCAAATAACTGTCAAGTAAAAAATACATACGATAGAACAGGGGAGTGTTTATGTGTTATTGTTAGTTAACAACTAAAGATAACTTTGTATGTTTATTTTGGATCTTCAAAATGTTGTCATGCAAATATTACAGAGATTATAATTATATAAAAATATATTAAATAATAAAAATGTATAGGAGGTATTTCTTTGAGCACAGTCTAATTTGAACATTGACAAATGTAACTGAAAGGTACGCGCGACAGTCGACTAGTAAAATTTTGAATTTATCTCCAATCTATATATCTTCCAACCAGCGCTTCCAGCTCTGAAGTTGGAATGATTCGTAGGAATATTCAGATTTTTTTGACGCAAAAGAACGATCATTGAGGTTCTACTAGAAGAAGTAGTAAGATTTCTGATACCGATAGAACGTACCTATTGATATGGAATCTACGCCACCAGAAATAAAGGAACTTGCTAAAGATAGAGTGGACCAGTTATTACGAAAAATAACAAAAGAAAGATATAAATGCTGTTATTATAAGCAATTTATGGACTGGCGTCAAAAATATTATTTGATGGTCTATGATAATTGTTATAATCAATCAACATTTTTTGTATAATTTGTGTTGGAGAAAGTATAGTCTACAACACCTTTGCAATGGCGTAATTCACGCTCGCAAACCATAGTCCTCGCCTTCCGCTCGGATCACAAACTTTTGTGCTCTCTCAATTTTGAGAGTCAGTGATGTGATGTCTGGTCTCAACGGTACAAATACTGGTATCGAAATCTGCTAATAAAATGCAGATTGTCATACCCAGATTTATATTGTCTCTTTAAAATAAATGGATATGGCTTTAAAAAACATTTAGTGAAATTAAAAAACGATATAAGTTAACAGTTACTTTTTTGTATGTATATGTATTTTATGGCAGACACTTTCTTATTACTTTGAAGTAGCTAATAAGCAAATCTTATTTAAAATATACATATAAAAATATTATTAGCCAGCTCTTATGATCATTGAATAAATAGATGATAATATTTAAATTTTAATCATGAATACTAATTTAAAATTAAACAAGCCGCTTCGTTTTACGATTTCTCCCACATACAATTAATCAAAGTACAAAGCATGCGTTAAACAAATTAACATTTCATTCGAAAACTTTATTACTATTCTTATAGAATATAGAATCTTAATAGGATACTGAAATTTCATCGCTAGTTAGCAATTTGTTATTTATGATGAACATTAGTCACCGTATTAATTTTTTTTTATTTTAGAATTCTGTCACATTTGTTTTCATTACCACTCAAAAATATTTTCAAAACATAGTGGCCTATTCAGAGAAATACAGCCATAAAGGTTGCTATGCATTTAAAGATTGTTATCATAGACATTTGTAACAATCTTTATGAATTTGTCAATTCAGAACCTACGTCGGTATTACTAACAATCTTTATAAAATAATACTTGTGAATGAACCAGATTATTTAATAATTGCTAACTTCATTATAAATATCTGAACCTAATCTAAACTTAATCTTATCTGTCAACGCTTTAATTAAAAAAAATAATGAATTGCCAATTATATTTAGTACACAAACGTTTTCCCAAAACATCTAAAAAACAATATGATATTTATGTCATATTTGAAAACTTCTTCATTATTTAGAATGGGTTAGTTAATTCCTACAAATGATCCAAATTTTTTATTTTGACTGAATATGTAACAGAAACATCATATCACAAGTAACTTTCTCCCACCACAGTCTTTATCGTTCTTATGCTCATTACTCAAGTAGAAGCAGAATCTATACATATAATAAACTGCATCCTGCTAAAATATAAAATCATGCACCAATATTTGGCAAAAAGGTCAATATTAATAATATTTGATTGATATAATAAGCTGTCACATGTCACATAACAACGTGATAACAACCATATATACATAGATTTAGCAGTCGTTATGATAAAGACTGTTAAAACGCTTAACAATTGTTGACACCACTTTCAGTACTGAGAATACCAAATTCGATTTTAACAATCTTTATAGTACATAACAACCATAAAGACCATAACGACTACACAAATATTGAGTTCTGAATAGGCCCCATATTTTTTTTTTATCGCAAGACCTTTGAAATAATATCAACTTATGAGACGTAGTGCCATAGATACACTCCCGAGACCGTAGGTCTAAAAATGTTGTGCAGCAATACGGCGATTCAGGAGGCAATAGTATTTTCAATCATTTCGGTGCTCGAATGGTATACGCATTGACTTTTTCATGAATTAAACTAGATATCCGGGCCCGGCTCTTTTATCAACCACATCATCACGGCCTTCTTGAAAACGTTTGTACCATTCATTAACCCTTTGTTTCAATAATGCTTCATCGCCAAAAGCCTTCTCCAGTGACGGATTTAAGGAAAAGCGCCCAGGGAGAAAAGAATTTCTGGAGCCCAGGACCAGACCTATTTTTATTATCTTTAACTGATTTACATATATAGAGGATTAACGAAAATTCATTCGAAATAAGAAACATTTTTCATTGAACAATGAAAGGATTAAGATTGAATAATATTCGTGGTTTGGCCGTTTGCACAACAAAGTAGGCTTGGCTCGAAAATTGACTTGAAATCGAGCTGGGCTAGCATGAAATTGAGTACATTCGGCATTCCTAATTTTGATTTTGATATAAGATCATTAATTTTTTTCGTGTCAAATTTATAAAAAATAACTTTAACTAAATCGTCCAACACTGATTACCATAAATTGTTCAAAATGACACGTTTCTAGTGTAAGCTTTTTAGCATAAATTTTTATTTATAAGTAGTATTTAACACTCTGTTTGCCGAAGAGGTTTTTTTTAACAAATATTGTTCTATAGTTTACGTAACGGATTATTTTATCTAACTTTCTGTTTCAACTCAAAAATAAGATTAAATGTTATTGTACTATATTTCGTTTCACGTACAAAAATAGTGATGGGAAGATAGGTGCAGTTTGAAATTGTTGTTTGATTGGATAATATCGGGATATTCTCCAAACAAAAAACAAGATCAAAATGCAACTATCTTCCCATCACTATTTTTTTACGTGAAAGGAAGTATAGAAACAAAAATTAACCTTTTGGAATTCGTTATTGACTGACTTCAATTTTAACTTGAAATTTAAAATGATTGTAACGGCGATCTTTGAATTTTATTATATCATTGTGATCCAGTTTAAAGCCATACAAATTCTTTAAAATATTAAAGAAACTATGCATGTGATTTAATTTTTTTTTCGATTTTTCGATCCGGGCCAAAATGGTAAGTTCGACTCGGCCCGAAAATGAAAACAGGCCAGTGTCGATGATCGCCTCAAAATCGAAATGGGCCAAAGCTAAAGATCGAAAATATTTCCATACCCAGCATATTAATTATCAAGAATGAACATTTCCCATTCACGACTAGAAACTAAATCTATTTATGGTGAAATTGCATTAATATTAGTTTACTTTTAACGAGTATATATTAACCTGGATACTTTAATTTTTCTCGTCTAATGAAAATATATTTGTTAATTTGTTTGACGAGGGCCCTTTCGTCTCAGGTGTAAGCAACCCTCGAGTCGGAATTACTGTTATATGAAATTAAAAATAATCCTATTTCATAGAATTGCTAAGATCAAAATATTTTGTTATAATCAACATAAACGAAAAATGTTTAAAATATTTTAAACGCACCCCTGTTTTGCTATTCAGTTACCCTAGTCGGCCATCTATTTTCAGCCAGACATAGTAATGTATTTCTGTGCTTTCCTGGTCCACTATTTAAATGGGTTCATGCAAAAATTTCATACCTGCATATTTCGTACAATTCTATTCTTCTTCTGGGTTTCGAAAGAAACACATATATGAAATAATTTAAACGTCAACTTTCATTAGCTACTCATACTATGCCGTTAAATTTGCCACTGGCCTTCTCTATTTCCACCAATTTATTGCACTTTATTCCAATATAACAACAAAAATGTATTAAAGATTCTTTATTTCGTTATTTATAATAAGGAAATCTGATGTGATGATGAAGAAAGACGAAAAGTGATCTACGAATTTTTCATTTTTTGTCAAATTAATGACAATTTAAAACGTAAGTAAAATCGAACAGGATATTTATAAAACAACATAAAATTAATCTTCTTTTCACACACATCTTCAAATATTTGTGATTCATTTCATTCTCAGAATACATAGTCATAACCTAATAAAATTAATCGATGCACTAAAATCTTCCTGGAACTCGATCTAGCAAATTCACGTTTCTGAAAAGCTAATGGCTATGTGGCTGGTCACGTTGCGAGCAGTATATCATGTGCCTATGTGGCAGTCATTAGGCGCGCGGGTGACAAATGGCCTGGCCACTCTGCCTGTGCGCCGTGAACTCTAACCTCGCAATCGGGTTTATCACCAGACAACAAATGCATCATACAATACGTTAGGGAAGATACATTATAGACGAGAAGAGAAATTTTCTTTAAATCATCTCATGAGGTGTACGTATGGTTTTCGAAATTTCTTTGAGTAATATTGAGGAGTATGAAGAACTAGGTACCTTAGAAAGAAAATAAATCTACATTTCAGATAAATAATTATAACACATAAATATGCAATTCGATTCAGATCGACGTCAAATTTGAATTTTTTTCCAATTTTATACTATGCTTGGACGTAATGAATTACTTATGTCCAATTCTGCGGTGAAGAAATTTTTAATTTTTAATATTATAACCCAGCAATATGTATGTATATTGACTACGCCCAGACATAGTAGTGGAATTTTTTTGATGCTTCTTGGTAGATTAAGTAAGATTGGGCTTATTTAGAAAAATCGAGTGAAATTTTTATTTTAATTGCCTAGATTTGGGACTTGGTTAACTGGTGTATTTTTGCACCATTGGGAAGATAAAACTACAAAATTTTGTGTATTTTATTTAATTTACTTTATATTTTCGAGCTAGTTACATACAAATCAATAAATTAAAAGATTTAATCTACAACTGTTATACGTACATCTTACATATAAACGACTAGTGGAATAAGAAATATTCATATTTTACGGAAAGACTCATATTAGTTGGGCCGGTTTACATTTTCAACAAATTATAAAATCTACACAGATGGTTAGAAAATTCTACAAAATTCTTTCGGCTACTTGAAATATAGACTTAAAACTTAAAAAAAAACATTTGCGTAGGTTTTATAATTTGTTTGTTGAAAATGTTAACCGGCCCAACTAATATGAATTTGGGCTCGTATTATTAATTCAACTTACTAATAAAAAAAAAATGATGTGACCAGCACATTACCGTCCGTCAGTTCTATGTATTTTGTGTAAATGTCATACAGAAAGTTCCTTGCAAAATATTCTATTTCTTGTACATTATCTTCCGGCAGTTGTATGTATTTTATATAAATTCCATACAGAAAGTTTCTGGCAAAAGATCCTATATTTCCAGTAAAATTATAACATAAGTATACTGTCAACTGCACTTGACATTGACACCTTTCAATCAGAATTTTCTTAATATAGCAGCTGTTTCCAGAGTTGCTGGCTAATATATGATATATAATTTCTTTATAATTTTTTAACTCTATATCCATTTAATATGAAGTATAAAATGCATTCAAATCCTATAGAGAATAAAATATTCTGTAATATTTATAATCACATTAAATGTGAAAAAATAATATTTGACATCGTTTTTTCAAGAAAAACTGTTAAAATCATCAAATGAGGGTACTTCCAATTGACCAATTATAACCAAAATCTAATCAGCTCTTTACATGGATATAACGAAGAGGAATACCAAAGAATTATACTTTTTGGAATAGTAATATTAGATTTATCGCATTAGAGAATTTCGTCACACATAGACATACACACACACAGACACACACACACACACACACACACACACACACACACAAACACACACACACACACACACACACGCACACCCATACAAACACACACACACACACACACACACACACACACACACACACACACACAGACATCATCGTAAAAATAGTAAAATCGTATTCTAGGGACCCTAAAACGTGCTTATTTATCAAAAACCACCGAAGACAATACCTTCCTTACCTAAAGGTGATGGAAAAATTTCATCTCATCTCATGTCAATATAGTTACTGTCCGGACCCGTTGGTATTTTTTTTACCAAATGTTATTTTAAAATGTCAAATTAAAAAACTTTTAAATGCATTTTACATCATTTGAAGAAGTGTTGGATAAAATTTTGTATGGCACTTGCGTGTTAATTAAATTTTTTGAGAAAAATTCTCTGCTCGGCCTTATTACCTCATGGGCAGGTCTCCGTTTTGTTGCAATATTCATTATGTTCACATATTACAGGAACTTAAAAATCTCATATATTACAGATTTTCGTACTAGTTAACTTTAATAAATTTTATTACTCTATTTCAAATATTTCAAAGTTTAACATTTGTAGTTTGAAGATCCCCTTAAAAAATTTCCTAGAAAGAGATTCTTTAATTCCATTTCTAATTTTTTGTCGAATATTTATATTCCGGACTCAACTAATCTTTATTTCCAATGTGTTCATGTCAACGTCAATCAAACCCAATCGATAGCATCTAGGTTTCATTAAATTTTAGGATCATTTATCCAGTTGATTTCCTGCTAGACGCTATCATAGTTACACAATAACAATTTAGAATTTTATCCGTGACCCTGGATCATACCTTGTCAGTTTTATGTCAATTACAGCGCCGGGTTCATGTGTTTCTTTCTACAACATTTCGGTTGTCAAATCCAACATGTTTCCTCGATGGTCCGGAGATATTTCACACCGTTCGGTGGGTGTGTAATGCATCAATCATAATTTCAATGCAGCGCAAAAAGAAATGTAATGTTCAAAAGATGTAACTAAAAAATGGATGGGAATCTTTAAGATGACCGCTCGTCATTTAGGAAAGTCTAGAAATGCGATCCTGCATCATAACAAAAAATAATAAAATATACACTTTATAAAATAAATAGGAATTAAGATGAAAACAACAATTTTTTAATAATTACTATCCAAGATAATTGAGGTTTGTTGTCAGTGTCCCTGTGACATCACATGGATTGAATCCTATCTTACCAATCGTAAGCAGTTAGTCATATATAATAATCACATATCAGATATTAAATACATAACATGCGGTGTTCCACAGGGCTCCATTTTGGGCCCTATACTGTTTATTATATATATTAATAGCATTAAAAATATTTTAGAATCTAATGTCTTTGTTGCTTATGCAGACGATGTATCCCTGTTAATACCTGGTCATATTAGTACTAGCGAAATATCGACTATTATATCGAATTTATGTAGCTGGTTTGCATCCTTAAATTTAACATTAAACGTAAATAAATCTGCTTTTATCAATTTTTCAAATAAGAAACGTAACTAAAGTTTGCTTATACGATGTAATAAACAAATTTTACCACAAGTTACCAAATGTAAAATTCTAGGACTCGATATGCATGAAAATCTATTATGGGATCCTCACATTGATAATCTCTGTTCACAATTAACATCCCTGTGCTATCTCTTAAAAAGATTAACACATCTCACAGACTCTAACATAGCAAAAACATTTAATTACGTAAAATTGTATCCAATTCTAAGTTACTGTATAATCTTTTGGGGTCTATCAACATCAGCAGAACGTGTATTTAAATTGCAAAAACGTGCCCTTCGAAATATATTTCAACTTCACTATAGAACATCATGCAAAGAAATTTTTAAAAGAGAACAAATTTTGCCTTTACCTTGCATATATATTTTTAATACATTAATAGACGTTTGGAAAACTAAAGACAAGTTCCTCACTAATAGTGACTTTCATAGTTACAATACTCGAGGTAAACATAATTTTGTAATTCCAAAAATTAATTTGAAGAAAACAGTCCACAACCCCCGTCATATAGGGATTAAATTATTCAATCATTCGCCGTGACGTCATGTGGACATTAAAAATCAAATGCAGTTAAACTAAATACAATTAAGGACCGGTTTTATAAAGAAATTAAATCTTCACTTAAAATTTACTTCCATACTAAATTTAATGAAAAGAAAAAATGCAACACGATTTTTTAACAGCAATGATTTAAATGTCATAAGAACATGGAAACTGATTCGAATTTGTTCATTTCATTAAATTTACTTGACAACTAAATTTTAAGTGAAGATTAAATTTCTTTATAAAACTGGCCCTAAGACTTTTTAATACTACGAATTGTTTCAAAATTAAAAGAACTTTCTTTTAAAATAATTATAAATCAGAGCTCCATTTTACTGAACTTTGGGCCACACTGAGTTCGAATTTGATCTCCTATACATAATATAATAGAACAGTATTGGTATGATTGTATTACTAACTGATATGACATCTGGTGGCAAAATAATGTACTACAGGTTAACTAAAAATGAATAAGCAGAGGACTCAGGTCATCAAACTGTTGTTAATTGTTTTAATTACTTACATGCATCTATACAGGATCTTAATGAATACGTGTTACAAATTTATAGGTTAAGTAGGATGCAAAATAGACTAACGTTTACTAATAAACTCATATCCAGAAATGCACTCCATGCTCCTAAAGTGTAATTATCTACCGTAATTTTAGTTGGTTGTGACTATTTATTTTACCTTATAGCATTGAATAATTTAAATAATTCTATTCATTTTTGTAATACATATTATAATAATCGCTCAAAATGACGACCATCAACTTCAATGCAAGCATTGCACCCTCGGAGCATATTGATTCGTTCAAAAGCGGGCGTATATAAATATCATGTTTGTGTAATCGCGAACCATATGCTCGATCATAATGCGTCTGCAATTCAATGCTAAAAGTTAAAATAAACAAAATAATATCTAACTGAAGTGATTGAGCACAGCCAACTAAAATAAAGGTAAATAATTACTCTTTTGAGCCTGTATTATTAGTAAAAGTTAATCAAATTTTGCATCTACTACATGCCCTATAATTTTATAAACAATTTTTTTGTTATAAATAAGTAAGTGGACTAAATTTTGGTTAAGCGCCATTCCTCAAGGCTTTTATAACAAGGCAATGAAGTCATCAAATTAATAATTCCATAAATAAAGTTGGAAAACGCAAACTAGGAAAGGTGTGCGTAGCACACCAATCTCGTCATTCGAAAGGACCCTTAACACCCTGTGTAGTAAGTTATGCAACACGCATTGCATTTTCATTCCTAGAATAAATTAGTACCCTATGTAAACGTAGTAATCAGTGACGTCATTACCTAGTAATATTATTTGATGACGTGCGTCTTCTGCCTATTCATTTTAACTATATTAATGTGTGTAATATTATAAATTCGTTAAATACTAAACAATAACTTTGTTTAAAAAAGAGGTTAGTTTTATAAATGTTCACAGAAATATCATTTAAATTATTTTCACTTCCACGAATACATCGTCTACTAATGTTCACAGGCGAACAAGAAATATAAACATGAAACTTTACTATTTTAATTATTTAAAAAAAAAACATCTGAAAAACAAGTAGTTATAAATTTTTATTGAGAACGACTCTAGATCAGAGTTCCTTTTTGCATGGAATATGGAGGGTGGAAATACTCTGAGTTTTTAATAAATATTTTTATTCATTCTGAGGCTTATCGATTTCGCTAATATATTTATGGGTCGATTCTGTTCACATCTGTAAATCTTACAGATCTGTAAATCTGTAAAAACCTGACAAAAACGCGTCTATTTTTGTTGATTAATATAAAAGAATACATAAGAGTGCAGTTTTCGTTGCGATTTTCATTATTTACAAATTTACAGATCTGTAAGATTTACAGATGTGATCAGAATCGACCCATTAGTATCTTCAGAGCCACAGCGTCAGAGATGTTAATGTTGCCTTGGCATTTCTGTTGATTAACGTCGAAAGATTTTGTTAAATTTTATTCATACAAAATATAAGACCTACATATATTTTTCTTCTATTTTATAACATCTCTCTGATGCTGTGGCTCTGAAGATGCTAAATATATTAGCGAAATCGATAAGCCTCATAGAATAAATATAAGTATTTATTAAAAACTTACATTAATTTACCTTTTATGGATAACATAAAACCTATTACAAATAATATAAAAAGAAAATTAAATATAATACGATACTATGAGAAATACACAATTTTATTAATTTATGTTTTCCCATTTGCCATACTCGTCCAACCTGTAGTTTAAAACTTGCCACCACAGCGCTGCAATCTAAAAATATGCCAATATTATTCAACAAGCTTGTAATGAACGTAGGTTACGCGAAATAGGGTATATATTCTGCAAAACTGAAAATATATCGGTTTTAAAAATTTGTGTAGAAATGTCATACTGAAAATATTGATATATTAAATAAAATAAATATATCATCACGGCTTATTACCCATTGCTGGGTGTGCCAATCTGCTTTCACAGATATCGGTAATGATGAAATATTTGCACCGAGCGGGCGCTTACCAATCGTCACCGCACAGGCACTCATTGCTGGCGTGGAGAGTGCACCACAGGGGTCAATTTTGTGCTATTTAAAATTAGAAATATTTGGCGTCGGTCGGGATCGAACCCGGTTCCCCAGATTCGCGACCTGACACTCAGGCACGCGGCCACGAGACCCCATATAAATATAGAATAATAATCAATGTCAATAAATCTGTTGAAAATGACATTTTAAATTTTTTTATTGGATCCTAGTTGTGAAATTCTTGAGTTTTTATTAAATAATTTATGAAGAGTTCAAAATTTAAGGTATAAATCAAATTTGAATGAAACCATCTGCTAGATTCCTACATAAATAAGTCATATTTCATTATTACTTTCTTCAACTTACAAATTTATATATTTATGTTTTGAAATTATTCTTGTGCCGCATGACTATTTTATTTTAAATGTTAACCAGGTTTTTATAGAACAAAAATTTGTATGATTTGAATATAATTTTTATTTATATTGACAGGATTAAATATTTAAATCTTGTTATAAATTTGATTACTGTAAGAAGCTTTATGAAAATTAATTTCAAGTGGTTGTCAGTGTGTAAACTTATTTATAAGTTGACACGTCATCAATTTCTGCTGCAAGAATTACTAAGGTTTTGTCTAACATCTTTGTCGTATACACATGGCATATATGAGTATGATACTTTTATTAGGTATATCATTATCGTACATGTTACGAGAAACAGGGGAGTACACGCTATCTATGTCAAACCAATAGCTAAAAATCTGATGTGGCCAACACCAAACCTCCCGCTATTTAATTTTTATTAATTTAAATATACATACTTACATATTTAGTTATTGCGGAAACTGTATTAAGATCCATTCCATATAACTATGGTTCTATTTACTATTTTCTTTTTAAAACGTTACTATTATTAATTTGAAACGATTAGTTCTTTGACAGTGACATTTATCTGCCAGTTACATACATTTTAAATATGAACAGTATAACCAAGGAGTTTTGCTTGTTTAAAGCGTAGTCTCCGGAATTATAATTATAGATATTTTATAAATTTATCCATAAAATATATAGAAAAAGTATTTATACAAAGCTGTAGAAAATTTAATAATCTTTAATTTTTATAACACAAATCTTCAAAAAGTAACATTTGAAGGTATTTTTCGAAGAAATCAATTTTGAGCTTCAAATAAAGTGCCATTTCCGGTTATCAAATACACACCAAAATCTGATGGTCTCTTCCCATATTAGAATAAGGTAGAAAACAAGGTTTCAAAATTTTCTGAATGATATAGTATTTGAGTTAGAGTAAAGGATCCACACACATACACACACGCACGCACGCACACACACACACACGTGCCCACACACACACACACGTGCACACACACACACACACACATCATCGTGAAAATGTTAAAATCGGATTCTAGGGACCTTAAAACGTGGTCATTTATCAAAATCTCGATATTCGGTGTTTAGCACGATCCCTATACCTCCCTCACCAAGGGTAGTGGGAGGGGTAGTGGGAGGTAAAAATGAAATAGATACCTACGCCAGTGTAACTGCGGAAACGAATGTCATTTTCAAATATTCGAATGATTGAATATTCCTATCATTCATGTTGTGTACGCCGGGTAGACTTATATAATAAGTCAATTACTAAGTTTATCCCGATAGTTTCAACCCGGATGAAATTCAAGGTTAACACTCTACCGTTTATCTCGCTCTTGTTATAGCGGGTCGAATGAACCCTATTTGAACCCGATCGAAAGTGTTGGTGAAATATTACATTTGTTTGGTTATGTTTACTTGATTTTTGCGGACAAATCGAAAATGGAGCAAGAACAAGTAATGACATTACGCACATATTTTTAAAATAAAAGGTTACGAATGAAAAATAAAATACAAAGTTTTGACTGGTGGGCAAAATTGTGCTACAAATTACAAATACAGATTGAACAGAAAATTTTAGAGTCTCTAAAAGCACTTTTAATTATATTTGCGAGGTACTAAATACTAAATTGAAACCAAACTATATTTTTTAAGCGACCCTTTTAAAATTAAAATTTTTTAAAAAAAGGTTGATGTTTCACTATATTGTCTCGCTAGCTATTAAGACTATGGAGTATTCTAAGTTTTTTTCCGTGTATAAGACCGAGAATTTTCATTTCCTTCATTAAGGAAAGAATATATATTATTTCCTGATTCTGCCAAATGTTTCCTTTTGACATAATTCAATTATAACCACATACGATCTGACTGCTAAAATGCAACTGACAGATAACCTCTAACGATAGTAAATCATACATGTACTTCGATCGGGTTAAGCGTTTATCCCGTAAAGTCAATCCGGTCGAATAAGCTCAACCCATTTGTATTTTAGAGTCGAGTTGAAAATTTCAATCCGGTTGAAAATGCGTTTATTCCGATCATTTCAACCCACTAACTTCAATCGGGTCGATTCAACCCATTTTCAAGCGGGTTGAAATTATCGGGATAAACTAGGTAAATGTAACAATCCACTTAACCTCAAAACGCATCGCGCGATCGCGCCAACTGAAATATTCTGCACTTTTGTTTAATATACTGCAGACTGCGTCTTTATTTAGTATTTACAGTAAATTTTTGTACATACGGCAAACAAAATCAAACACAGTGTAGCTTGACATTACATCATCAATCCCCCTTCGCCTATGGATAATTGAACTACTTACATGCCTACGAATGATGATGTGCATAAATTCGCGGAAACAGACTTAAGTGTCTATACATATTTAATATTTTCTTTGAGATTTTATAATTCTTGCGTCGTCTCGATAATTTCTTATTCATCTGTGTGACACGCAAATTCCTGACAGGTGTAGATTCCATCGACAGAGAAACCTCCGGAAAATAAGAAAGTACACCGTCATTGTTTCTATAAAGACAATCTATCAATCATCTGCTTAGTAGCTATTATCCAAAATTAACTGCTATTAACCCGTGTCTTAACAAATAACATCTTTCAACAACTTTCAACATTTCCGCGATTTACAATACCAAATATTATCCAAGTCTAATTTGCTGGGAACGGACAGTAATAGGAATAAATCGCACGCAACGTGCAACCACTATCAAGCAGTAACACCTTCCTCCACCGATAAAAACCTTAACAGCCGCTAAACCACTCACGCCAGCCTACGACCAATGCTATCTAATTTCTACAATAATTCTCACCGCTAACTCGCCGCTTGATAAGATTCTACAATAACCGACTCTATGCAGCAAATGCATAAAGGCTAGAATCTAGAAGCTGCTGATGAGATTTTGTTTGAAAATAGTTGAAGACTATCACTGTAGCTTAAGAAGAAAATACTGAAATGGAAACATGCGAGTTGCGAGTGTGATTGTAGTGTAGCTACCTATTCTGGATTTGCGATAACGGTTATCAATTTTTATTTTTCAGCTATTCAAGTAGATTATTTCAATTTCTCCGTATTTCTAGATAGAATCTCTTCAGCTCTTGTAATGGCACGAAATAAGTAAAGACCATTTCTGATAAAGTCTACATTTTATTCGCAGACTTTCCTATCAAATAAAATATGGTAAATGAATATTCTTTCCATTTTTACCTCCCGCTACCCTTGGTAAGGGAGGTATAGGGATCGTGCTAAAAATCGCATACCGAGATTTAGTTTTAAGGTCTCTAGAATCCAATTTTAACATTTTCACGATGATGTCTGTCTGTATGTATGTATGTATGTATGTGTGTGTGGATCCTTTACTCAATTACTATCATTCAGGAAATTTTGAAACCTTGTATTTAGAACTTTTTCTGTAATGGAAAGAGCCCATTGGATTTTGGTGTAAATCGGATAACCGGAAATTGCACTTTACTGGAAGCTCAAAATAGTTTTTCTTCGAAAAATACCTTTAAATGTTATTTTTTCGAGATTACTGTTATTATAAAAATTAAAGATTATTAAATTTTCTACAGATTTGCATTAATACTTTTTCTATATATTTTTGAATAAATTCATAAAATTATCTATAAATTTAATCCCGGAGCCTACGCTTTACACAAGCAAATCTCCTTAGTTACACAGTTCATATCTTAAATGTATGTAACTGACAGATAAATGTCACTGTCAAAGAACTAATCATTTCAAATTAATAACAGTAACGTTTTAAAAAGAAAATAGTAAATAGAACCCTAGTTATATGGAATGGATATTAACACAGTTTCCGCAAGAACGAAATATGTAAGTATATATATTTAAATTAATAAAAATTAAATAGCGGGAGGTTTGGTGTTGATCACATCAGATTTTTTTTAAATGGGACTAGGGCTGTTCTCTTAATTTAGAGTTTAATTTAGTAAAATATGGCGTAAATATATGACGTAAGCAGTTTGTAATATTTATCTTTTTATAAAACGCCTAGTCGATCACAAAATGTCCAGGCGAATTGTGAAATGTATTTGTAATTTTTCAAAACGTACCGTAACGCACAAAACATTTATGTTGAAAAAGGATGCCTGTATTCTACGAAATGGAAATAATTGTTTTTGGTCAAAAAATTCGATGCTATCGGTCAAGAAAGAAATGATAAAATGGAATAAAACTTGTTCTTTTTGTAAAATCACAATTCACTGCAGCTCAACTCAGTTATGTACTGAGCTGAGATAAAATTGGGTCAAAAAGAATACAGCTTATATTACCTGTTTCTAGTGTTATTGCATAGCTGGCTGCTTTATGAAATTTAATTTCCTTATAATTTATAAATTAATATCCACTGAACACGAACTATAAATTGTAGTCAAATCGTATAGAGAATAAAATATTATTTAATATTTATAATAACATTAAATTTGAAAAACACACACAAACACATACATACACACAGACATATAGACATCATCGCAAAAATAGTAAAATCGTATTCTAGGGCCTCTTAAACGTACTTATTCATTAGAAAATCACCATCGATTTTTTTGACCAAAAACAATACCTTCCTTACCTAAAGGTATGACGGAAGGTAAAAACTGAGAAAAACATATATTCTTGTTGATTAATATAAAATAATACATAAAAGTTGCAGGTTTTTTGTTCACCATTTATACACTTATATTTATAACTATAATACCGCCAATATAGTAATTTTAATTAAAGTCTTAAAGTGAACCTGGTTATGAAAATGGCCCTATAAGTACATTAAATTTAACCAGTGACAGAACACATCGGGACCAACAATATTTCAGTAAGTTTTATCGAAATCTTAATTTAGTTTTGGATAAAAATTGACATAACTTTGAAGATATTGAAGACAATATCTAGAAGGTTAAAAAAATTGGGAAATATTGTTGCTCTCGACAAGTTGTGTCACTAGTTAAATTTAATATAACATCTATTAAGCCTGTATATAAAAATTTTATCTGAATGAAATAAAACAACAAACAAAAACTGGTAACCTTTGTAACTACCCAATAAATTTGGAAGAGTAAATATAAATTAATAAATAAATCAGTGTTGAATGAAGAAAATCTATATTTTATGGAGTAATCCCGTGGATAATATCTATAAATATTCGAATGAGAGTACGTCATGTTAATACCATTATCTTGTGACTTGGATGGTTCCTAAACCAAGATGAACAGTGACGCAATTGGCCATATTGTACTAGAATTGAGCATCATAACTGGTTTCGTACCAAGACATTATAGAAATGGTTCGAGTCACAGCGAGGGTCCGAGGTAATCTCAATGTATTTAGAAATCTCGCGTGAAACAACAATAAATTCTCGAAAAATTCTACGCAGTCAAGAAAAGATAGGTGTGGTGTGACCGGTGATTTAGAGCTAGAGTACAGGTTATTTCTTCGAATTGTTCACCCTCCAAGCTTTATTTCTTAGATTCCTTAACCACACGTTGTCATTTGGTATTAAAATATGAGATAAGAATTTAACGTTCACTAACAGATTAAGAATATATAGGTCGAATAAAATGAAATCATTCTCATACAGGTGATTTATAACGAGTTTATCAAATTGAAATAGATATGGGATGTCCAAATCGAAAATTAAGAGTGGCAAATTGTCCTCCGTTAAGTTATTTTTTAATCATATACAGGTTGTTCATTTTATTTCTATGTTACAAGACAATCTTAATGAGCATAAAATTATTATTTTTTTTAACCAGCGGTTCACAAATTGTGGAGACCAACTTTGTTATTTTATATGAAACTATATATTTTTTGGAAAATTGGGAAATAATCGGACACGCAGTCTAATGTAAATAATTTATTTCCTGGCCAGGAAATAATTATTTACATTAGACTGCGTGTCCGATCATTTCCCAATTTTCCATTCTGCTACCAATCGATCATCGTACTCCACATATATATTTTTTATTTACTTATTCGAAAGAGAATTTTATTCTGAATTCAAATATATATTTTTTTATATCCTTACATAACAATCTTTTTGAGTAAAATGCATATAAATTTTATATTAACTTAATTAAAGTATGGATATAAGAATGTAAGGAATGGAAAAAATAAATGTGTTATTTTTTTACATAGAATTAGAATTCCATGAAAGAAATACGTGAATATTTTGTTGGTGTTGACATTTATGATCAATTAAAAGAACAAAATAATCATTTTTTATATATAAAACTATGTGTATGCAACTATTATATCAATGAATTCAGAATAAATTTATCTATTTAGCAAGTAAATAAAAAATATATGGTCCCATTTAAAACAACAAAGTTGATGCCTACAGTTTTAAAACCACTGGTTAAAATAGTCTAGTAAAATAGAAATCGTTTGCTAATTTAACCGACCTCGTAGCTCTTATAGTTCTCGAGATAGCAATAGTGGACAAAATCAAACACCCTGTATCGGCCTTAATGATGAAGGAAATTTTTAATTAACGAAGAAAGATTTTGTGCTTTCCTTTATCTAGTAGGACGCTTTAACAACTAAGCTACAAGGTCTCATTGAAGTCAGTGAATCCTAATCTTTTTACAATTCGTTAGGGAGTACACTCTCCTATTCGAAATAGATGAATACCCAGCGCCACAATGCGGAGAATTGTTGTGAATTTCGCCGTCACTCAAACGTTGATTATAATCTTTGTAATCAAATGCAAACGTTTAAATCGTATATAGACTTAATGCTCAAGGAAATTTTTAATTAACGAGGAAGACTTATTAAGGATTCACTGACTTCAATGGGGTTTGTATTTTATAAATATAATATTTACTGCGCAATGTTAACGTTGAGTATTTATCTGTCAAATTGTGAGAGTGGACTCATTACTATTTGTAAAAAGGCTTGTGAAAGATTCATAGATTTCGACGGTAACTCGTGGTTCAGTTGGTAGAGCGCCCGGCTAGAGATTCGGAGGCTCTGGGTTCGAATCCCAGCGAGGTCCATGAATTTTTCACAATTCTTTCTTCGTTCAAATAAATTTGTCCTGGATCCTAAAGCCCATTTCTACGATGTAAACATTTAGGTTGGATCTCAAATAATTATTGTACGTGTGTGTAACGGCTTAAAGCTCGGCTTAAAGTTCACAATAATATAATATTTACTGCGCAATGTTAGCGTTGAGTATTTATCTCTCAAATTGTGAGAGTGTACTCGTTACGATTTGTAAAAAGGCTTGTGAAAGATTCATAGATTTCGACGGGAACTCGTGGCTCAATTGGTAGAGCGCCCGGCTAGAGATTGGGAGGCTCTGGGTTCGAATCCCAGCGAGGTCCTTCGTTCAAATAAATTTGTCCTACATCCTAAAGCCCATTTCTACGATGTAAATATTTTATAAATAATTAGGTGCCGAAAAAAGTTAATAAATTTAAAGGTTCATTTATCTTATCTAATAAATTACGGGAAAAAATATAGGTACATGTAAATTTCTGTAACATTTGTTATTATTTAAGCTTGAATTAATTTATACTATTTTCTCATATTCTCGAACTAGATTTTTTATTTGATTTTCTCAAGTCATTGTTAAGTGTTTGACTACGTTTATCTCGACAATTCAAGCGGCTTCAAGTATATTATGACGTGAAAAATCCTATTGGTTTATCTCAGCGAATTGAAAACAGGATTGAGTTATTTTCAATCTTCTTTAAATTCGTTTCGACTAAAAAAGATAGTTAAATACTAGATCATATAGACAGACAGGGAGAGGTATATGATCTAATATAATGCAGAATGTATAACCTCAAAATCTAAAAATTGTCATGTTATTGTTATTTTTCTCCTCCGAAAACATTAAATAGATATGTTTTTCTTCATCACTCCAAATATTTCGCTTTTGGACAATTTTACTAAGTTTTGTATGTCGACTTTTTTAATAAGGTAAAATGTAACACTAGAATATATTGCTGATGTGCGCTGCTTCACTGTTTATTTCGACATAAGTCAAGCTGCTCCATAAGTCCAAGCCTGTTATTTTATAGGCTTGACTTAACATTTTCAAGCGGCTTGAAATATTAATCTCGAACGTTTTTTTCGAAAAAGGAGTTACTTAATTCAAGCGGCTTCAAACGTCGAGATAAACCTAGTCACTGTCTGTTATATTGTACGAATGCGTAATTTGAGCTAGTATGAAACACGAATGAAAAAATTGAACAGACCGTATTTTTCTGATGTCTGATTTACACTATTACTAAGTTTACATGCAGTTTTTAAAACTGTTTTCAAGACGCTTTTAGTTTTGAAAACGACATAAAAACCGTTTTGATACTGTATACATGGCGTTTTCAAAACTATAAACGTTTTAAAAACGGTTTTAAAAACTGCATGTAAACAAAGTATATATTAGAAATGACTAGAAATTTTCGAACCAGAATCGAACTAAAATCTAGACAAAATGGTACTATACGATTCAAGCTTCATATGATGATGATGAATCGTGCGAATGTCTGCCTTTAAATAGAAGGCAACATATTGTGACAACAGACCTGGAAATATCTTGTTTTCTAATATAAACTATTTGTTTTTATTTCTCAATCTAGTGATGCACGACGAGGCGAGAGTACTCTCGCATCTCGTCTCATCTCGTTGCATTATGCGAGATGAGGACGAGAGCGAGATTGTAGTTTAAAATTAGAGGCGAGATCGATATAACAACAATTCTCGCGAGAATCTCGCAATAAAAAGTATTTATAACTTTATAGCTTTCATTTCTAAATTCAATGAAAAATGCATCGTACAAGGAGTAGAGTCAATGCTAATTCATGCAAAGAACACGTAAATATGAAAATTATATGAATTCACAATATTTTTTGAGTCTATTTAGAGTCGATTAGTATCGGTCTCTGAGCGAGAAAATGCAAAAATAAAGACAAAATCGGTATTGTCGCCCCTAAAAAGTAAAGATTGTATTAAGGGTCGATGGGAGCCAACAGAGAAAGAAGCGGAGTGATTGGTTGCCAGCGGGTTACCAGTGTAGCGGTTTTTTATGACTTAATCTTAGTTAAATAGTGGCATATATTTCATGAAAAAGTGTAGGTACTTT
The DNA here is from genome assembly GCA_963082715.1 of Harpalus rubripes. Taxonomy (NCBI): domain Eukaryota; kingdom Metazoa; phylum Arthropoda; class Insecta; order Coleoptera; family Carabidae; genus Harpalus; species Harpalus rubripes. The sequence goes on from OY720451.1 coordinate 10,067,164, forward strand.
TAGGTATAAAAAATAATTTTTAAATGTTTAATTCGTTTTACTGATGACAGAATGTGTTCTTCTTGAAATAGTTTAGGGATCACAATTTGATGATAAATTGGATATTTTAGAAGTAAATTAAATTATTTACTAACTTATCACATTTGCTGGTGACCGTAAATGAATAAACATTATGTTCGTATTGAAATAATTTGGTGATCAGAATTGAGAGTTTCGTCTCTTATTATAATTATACGACTGCAAATACGTAGTGCGCAAGCGCTTATTTTTATAGCGAGAATCTCGCGAGACTCTCGTGCGAGAACGAGATGAGACCCAACAAAATTTGCGAGAACGAGACCGAGATCGAGATTACAGATCCGTAAACGAGACGAGATCGATATTTTATATTTCTCGTCTCGTCTCGGCTCGCGTGCATCACTATCTCAATCTCTAGTTAAAATTTTAACTGAAGTTAAATAAACAAAATTAAAACGACATGAACTGTCACATGACAGATTTATCACTGCTGTCATCCAAACGATATAATAATGTTTACTTAACTGGATGTTAAATTTTAATTGGAGATTGAAAAATTAGCTGTAAATGTTAATATTTGTCTGTGACCAGTTATTTTTTTCACATATATCTAATTATGTTTATTTTGTTTCAGATTTCATAATGTGGTTCAAATGATAAATGGTGAGTCAATTTTTATTTATCTTTTTCTTTCATATTTTTTTGTGATTGAAATAAATGTTTTTTAAAATGAAAAATAATCACTTTAAATACCAGTGGCTAAATTCATGGTCTTTAAAACTAATTTACTATTCACAAGCTAACGGAATAAAGAAATTAATTTCTACTTAAATTTCATATTAAAAACAGCTCAGCAATCATAACTTCCTACTTTTTTATTTATTTTATTGTATATTTGATTTACCTCCTATGTTTTCTTCTCTGATTTGTGTTGTTAATCATCGATCGCGACATGATGCATTAAATTCCATCGACGATGGTGTTTTATTCGCTTCTGTTCATTGACAACGCTAATGTTCTCTAAACACGGAAGAGAAGAAGTCTTTAAGTAAAGACTGAACAAAGGTGATTATTGCTTGTAGATATGATGGAATATTAGATAAATCCGTAAACGAATGAAAATGTGTAAATAAATTAAGCTGATCGGTCTATCGCTTCAGAGTTATGTGATTTGTATGAGGATTCTATAATCAGGTGTTTAAATTAGAGAAGATGCTGGTAACAGTATACTAGCTGCTTGTTATTTATTTATATACATTTATACTCCATTTTTAACACTTAGACCTGAAGGAGACTTAAGTTAAAACTATCAGAACGGGATCCTCCACCATAGCAACAAATTAGAAATTTTATCATATTTATTAATATCGTGTAAAAGGACTATCAAAATTTTAAACAAGTATTAAAAATATTTGAGTTTTTAATGCCCTTGACATCACATTTCTACTGTATATTCCAATTTTTAAATTATCTTCTCGAAATCCGGAATCCGTTTATAAGTAAATGAACGCAGAAAGTAATTAAACAACGAAAATAAACTAAATAATTATTTTTTACCTCCCGCTACCCTTGGTAAGGGAGGTATAGGAATGGTGCTAAAAACCGCATATCGAGATTTTGGTAAATGAGCACGTTTTGAGGTCCATAGAATCCAATTTTAAAATTTTCACGATGATGTCTGTGTGTAGGTGTGTGTGTAACTTAAATACTATCATTCAGAAAATTTTGAAAACTTGTATTTCGACCTTTCTCTAATATGGAAAGAGCCCATTAGATTTTGGCGTAAATCGGAAAATACCTTTAATGTTATTTTTTCGAGATTAATGTTATTATAAAAATTAAAGATTATTAAATTTTTACAGATCTGCATTAATACTTTTTCTACATATTTTATGAATAAAATTATAAAATTATCTATACTTTAAATCCCGGAGCCCACGCTTTAAACAAACAAAACGCAGTTATTCAAATGTGACAGATAAATGTCACTATCAAAGAACTAATCATTTCAAAATAATATTAGTAACGTTTTAAAAAGAAAAAAAGTAAATAGAACAATAGAAAAGGAATTCAATACAGTTTCCAGCATAAGTAAATAAATATGTAGGTATGTATTTAGGTTAATAAAAATTAACGATTCACAAAAAAGTTTAAGCAATTCCTCATTTTTGGATTAGTGAATTCTATTCTATCCCGGTATTTAAAATTCAATCTTCATTTTATTATAGCTCCGGTAGCTCAATGGTTAAATCAACGCCTCATAAGTCACGAGTGCGGTCGGGGCTCTGGGTTCGAATCCCACTAAGGCATGGATGTGTATGAATGTGAATCCTGTTGAGAGGTTTAAGAAAAAGGTAGTTACTTGAATTAGATTGGACTATATTTTAAAATAAACTGTCAAAGTTGGAGTAAAATTCGCTAATCCAAAAATAAGTATTAACTAACTTAATCTTTTTTGTGACTCGGGCTGTAAATGGCGGGAGGTATTGTGTTGGCCACACCAGATTTTTAAATTTATGTCATATCAAATAGAAAACATGTGCGTTTATATGAAATTGAAAGATATTACGTTGAATGACATATGTAGGTAGTAGCAATCAAAACTTGGACTGTAATAGGTGATATATGTAGCTTTTTATTACTTATTTTATTAAACTGCTTCTTTTATACGCAGATTTCCAATTATTGACCACAATAGCTATTTGCGTATTAAGAGCGCAAAATGGGACATTGTCGATTGAGAGGTTGTTGTTGTGGCACACAAGATTGTTTCTACAGTCGCCACAATGGGATCCTCCACCATAACAAAAATTTGTTTCAAGTAGATTAAACTAGTGCAGTGAAAATCTGGATGTCCGTTGGGAGCGTTCACGCCAAAACAGGTAGCAGCAGAACTGTTCACACAATTTATTTTATATTTAATTTTAATTTATCGTTATTTTCCATTCTTCTTGAGCTGTTGCGTCAATCTAATCTAAGCATTTAATACTTTCGTTTTTGTAAATGAATGCTTTATTTTATTTTCACAGCAGTGCGGCATTTTGTTTGGTTATGTAATATACCGACAGAGCAGTTATATGTCAGATTGACTTGTGAAGGTGGTAAATATGTAACTACAGTGCCATTAGTTCCTGACTAAACGTTTCTATTAAAAATGCAGACAAGTGACAATTCTCAACATTGTATAGTTAGATATTTGGACAGCGAGCGTTTTTTCTACTTTGTTGCGCATGAGTGGCAAAGTGACATTCTGTGTTGATAAAAGAGCGCAAATGGATTGTATATAAACTGTAGAAAAAAGTTATTTTATATAGGTCAATATATATAAATTATATATTTTTATATGTTGAAATACATCAATTTATTTTGTTATAGTGACGTTCATTTTTTGCCACTGGCTCTTCGTCTCGCTAATTATTTATTTCTAACTGAAACATTTAAATTCTAAATCTAATATTTTCATTTTATAGTTATTCAACAAAAAATGCTTTGTAAGAAACAATAGCTGTAACTTCTCTTTTTGTAAATATTCTTATTCATTTTACATTAAAATTATTATAAACACATACAATCCTTTATATAATTCAAAATATTTTAGTACTTGTAGGTACTTATTTATTACCACACCACAACCCTTTGTTAATAAAATAAGTTAAATCTGTACGTTTTTATTTAAAAAGCTTGTATATTTTTTGGCATTTAGATCCTATTGAATTTATACGTTTGTAATATTGGCAATAGGTAGACATAGAAAAAGATATAAAGAACATTAACATTATAATTTTGTAACTATCCAAACTTCGTGCATATATTATTATTATTATTTCAAATTCAACCACTTTCAATCTTTTCCTTCTGTTTGTCCACATATGACAATAGTTGTTATTAAAAACATATCAACGCTTTGTGGTGAATAGTCTTTACAATAGGTCTTGGTAGCCACAGATCCAGCTAATCCAATGTGAATCGCGCGGAGCAGCTGTCAGGACTTGATCCTGATTTACATGATAAAGCCGCGGCTGCACCTGTTATCAAAACACAGAGCTGCTCTGCTCTGATGCTTCCATTCCAACGAATTGAATCAGGTTGCGCGTCTTATGTGTCATTAACATCGCCGAATCCGAGAGGATTACAGCAAGATGTTTATGATTGTAAATATGGATTAAAAAATAACGCGCTTGCAAAATGGGAGAAGATTTTGGTAATTTTGTATGCATACGGTTCGAAATAATTAATCCAACTTATTTAAAGAATTTTTTGTATTTAACGATACACATCACGTAAAATATACAAGATTTAACAAAAATTTAAATAGAAATATATAGGTTGCGGCAGTTTTACAATGGCATAGCGAGACTAGGACTAGTTACAAAAATTTAATGGTAAACATATTGTGGATGAAAGATTAACGAGCTTTTGACGTGGAAGGCTACATACGCGAAAACGGGTCTATAGCTGCCATCCAGCACGCGTTTAGTACTCGTTTCCAAATACCCCCTCGCCAAGCATTTCTGTTCCGAAAATCGATTATGGTTTTGGTGAAAAACTATAAAGGAAACAGGATCTGTTGTCAGGAAAGAACGTGGTCATCCGTAAACTGCTTGAACATTCGAAAACATCGACGCAGTTCTTGAAGAACTTGGCTTGGAAAATGTCTGGCGTCAGCAGGATGGAACCACAGCTTACACACTGCGAGCATCAATGCAGGTTTCAAGAAAATGTTCTCCAAGCGCTCCTTGAGAGGCAATATTCCTTGGACCGTGCACTCCCCAGATTTAACACCGTGCGACTTTTCATTGTGGGATAATCTCAAAGCCGACGTACCTACGAATCCTAAAAGACGTAATTCGCACAGAAATCCACCTTATACCCCAAGATATGTTCGTAAGATATTATTTTAAAAACCAAATGAGATAAAACTTCCCATGTTGGAAGTTCAGGATGTAATAGTATATTACTAACCGAGGTGGAAAGTGTTACAAATTCCATACAGAAAGTTTCTAGCGAAAGATCCTATATTTCTAGGAAAATTATAACACAAACACACTGTCAACTGCACTTGACACTGACACCTTTCAATCAAAATTTTCTTAATATAGCAGCTGTTTCCAGAGTTATAGCATAGCTGACTAATGTATGATATTTAATTTCTTTATAATTTTTTAACTCTATATCCATTTAATATGAAGTATAAAATGCATTCAAATCGTATAGAGAATAAAATATTCTTCAATATTTATAATAACATTAAATGTGAAAAAATGCTATTTAACATCGTTTTTTCAAGAAAAACTGTTAAAATCTTCAAATAAGGGTACTTTCGGTTGACCAATTGTAACCGAAATCTAATCAGCTCTTCATATGGATATAACGAAGAGGAATACGAAAGAATTATAATTTTTGAGATTGTAGTATTGGAGTTATCGCATCAGAAAATTTTGACACACACACACACACACACACACACACACACACACACACACACACACACACACACACACACATACACATCATCATAAAAATAGTAAAATTGTATTCTAGGGACCCTAAAACGTGCTTATTCATCAAAAACTCAACACCGAAATTTTTGACTAAAGACAATACCTTTATTAATTAATAGCTGATATTAAAATAATAATAACATAAACAAACGAATGGTCTGAGATTGTTCATTGTTCATTTGTCACATGAACTATCAGTTTGATTTTTAACCTTAAATTTTGATTTCACATTTATTTACACTTATTTATATTATTTACAAATTCATTCGTTTCTTCACACAGAAAAGGTAAAAATATTTCTAAACATAATTGAAGCAGCTAAGCTATCAGTGATGGGGATATAAATAAAAGTACCAGTTTTATTAAAATAACACTTGAACTGTCAGTTTTATTTCTAACCTTAAATATTGATTTAATTCCATTGATTACTTGTAAAATTTACAATTTAATTCCATTTTTTATCATATAAATTGTAAAGAAGCTTTGTTTATATGTAAATACCCATTACTGATACGCATTGATTTATCAAAGCGGGGGTCAGCTATTTTCCGCGTCGAGGTTGGAAAATGAGGCTAACAATAACTTTCCAACTTTTTAAAAGTCAGAAATCGTCATATTACTAACGATTTTGAATAAAAATATTTTTTTCTTCAAGCGTATTATAATATGCATATTATGCTACAGTACACACGCTGTAGAAGATATTCATTGTCTTACTAGTACAAAAATGTTGATATTGTTGTACTAGTAAAAAAATGTTAGTTTCTTAGTTCACCGCTGGCGGCGGCAGTAGCCACAACAACACAGATCATATTGAAAATTGTTATTTGACAGTTGAATCGTTTGTGTTTTGTAGTGTACACAGCCAGCTTTGACTAAAATTATAAATTTTACAAGTAAATAAATTCCAAAAAAATGTCAAAAAATTATTTGAAACGTTTGAAGAAAAAGTAGTATATGTCATTCGGAGTAGAACGCCCTTTTTGTGTTTTACCCAGCTTGCCAGGCCTCGGCTAGCGCCTCGGCCGCAATAGCTGGGTTCAACACAAAAAGACCGTTTTCTACTCCTAATAACATAATATACTATTTTTAACTCGTGTTTATTTTTTAATTCACCTGTAAAACTAGGGAGGTTGTTCTGCCGCACCCTGTATGTGAAACCTCAATAAAAATAAACTGTTATTTTCTTGAAGACATTTAAAGAACTATGACACCACTCTTCTGCTATTCCGTTAGCAAATCACTTTCTGATTCATCTCTTAATTTTTTACTTTAATTAATTAACAATTTAAAATTTCAATAGACCATCAGCATTGTGTAACATATAATAGTTCCATGTGAACTCTATGTACTCAAAACCTATGTGCATTGAATTGAAAGAAACATATAGATTCATCTCGTATGTGCGTATGTATGTGATTGCGCCACACGTAAGATTAGGTGGCATTACGTTTAACTTAACGATTGTAAGTTGGTCGTTAAAATCATGACAATTAATGCTTTGCAACTGACAATGCAAGGTGAGAATGATACAGAGATACTATCATTGCTAAATAGTTACAGAGAAGAGAGAAGATATTTTATTTGCCATGACATAAAAATATTGAATTTTCAATTAAATAAATAAATATATCATCACGGCTTATTATCCATTACTGGGTGTGCCATTCTGCTTTGTACGCAGATATCGGTAATGATGAAATATTTGCACCGTGCGGGCACTTATTGCTGGCGTGGAGAGTGCACCACAGGGGTCAATTTTGTGCCATTTAAAATTGGAAATATTTTGTGTCGGTCGGGATCGAACCCGGTTCCCCAGATTCGCGACCTGACACTCAGGCACGCGGCCACGATACCCCATAAAATGGAATGGACAATATGCTAAAGGTGTCATAAAAAAGTTATTGGTTTTTATAGAGAAATGGAATCTATATCAATATAAAACATGCATAATTTTCTTAATAGTTATTTACTTATAAGGCTGGGAATGGGCTACTTGCGTGCCATTTTTTACCTCTCGCTAAGAGAGGTATTGAATTCATGCAAAAAATCGCTTATCCAGATTTTAGTGAATAAGCACGTTTCAAGGTCCCTAGAATCCGATTATAACATTTTTACGATGATGTCCGTATGTGTGTGTGGATGTGTGTGTGGATGTGTCTGTGGATGTGTGTGGGGATGTGTGTGCGTATATGTGTGTATGTGTGTATGTGTGTGTGTGTGTGTGTGTGTTTGTGTGGATGTTTGCGTGGATGTTTGTGTGGATGTGTGTGGGGATGTGTGTGTGTGTGTGTGTGTGTGTGTTTGTGTGTGTGTGTGTGTGTGTGTGTGTGTGTGTGTGTGTGTGTGTGTGTGGATGTGTGTGTGGATGTGTGTGGGGATGTGTGTGTGTGTGTGTGTGTGTGTGTGTGTGTGTGTATGTGTGTGTCTGTGTGTGTGTGTGTTTGTGTGGATGTTTGTGTGGATGTGTGTGTGGATGTGTGTGTATGGATGTGTGTGTGGATGTGTGGATGTTGGATTCCCGATTTCTCAAATACTATAAGACTAAAGACATTTTTAACTACGGATTCCTCAATCTAACAATAATGGGAAGAGTTGATTAAGTTTTGGTAACAATTGGATAACCGGAAGTAGTAGTTACAAGAAAAAAATCATGTAAATATTATTTATCGAAAATTTATGTAAATACTTATATTTATTCGATAAATATAAATTCATTATTATATCTTCTATAGATTTAGAGATAAAATAATTTGATGTAAAAATTCTCAGATCAAACTACTTCAAGGCAAGAAATTTCATATGTTTGTAATTGACATAAATGTCACTGTCAAAAATATTTGTATGCCACTGTACATCATTATGAAGATTATGAAAATAAAAAAAAGTCAACAACGCAAAAGAATATACGTAAAAAAGAACATAAAAGGAATTTGCGAAAAAATGACGAATATAAAGAAAAAGGAAAGTAGAAAAAGAATATAAATATATATCATCAAGGCATATTACCCATTGATGGGTGTGCCAATCTGCTTTATACGCAGATATCGGTAATAATGATGACATATTTGTACCTTGCGGGCGTTAGAAAAGAAAATTTCAGGATATTGATTATAAAGAAAATGTATGTATTGTACATAATTTATATTAAAATATCCCAGAGATTTTGCAAATATATGTGAGAATTATTTTGTAGTGAGACATGAATATATGTATTTGTATTTAAAAATATTTTTCGTTTTATACGTACAACCAGGTAAAATATCTGGCGAGAGGTTATGTGCTGGCCACATCAGATTTTTTATTTAATATTTTTGAAGAGACGATAAAAACTTGCGACCCATATTTATTTTTTATTGGCAAAATTTTCATTAATTGGCCAGAAAAAAATTAATGAAATTTTAATATTTAAATTATCGCCATGTATAACGTAGAATTGCGCCGAACCAATGAATGGCCGTAAAGCAATAACATCGGTACGTCCAATAGCTACGGCATGTGCGGGTAATTTAAACATGACAGATCATCTGTTTAACGTTTGAATAGTTTGGAGGTTAATATTTTCGTTTGTCATTTTAATCTTGTACGAGTATAAACTAAGTTAAAATCCTTCAAAATCTTGCTTAACAAATTGAAATACGTAATAAAAGTAACAGAAACCACGCAAATTGTAAATAATAAAGAAGAGAGACACTGACAGACAAATGAAGTAATGTCAAAATAAAATTAAAACTCGCACTCGCTCCTCATCTACAGTTTACATTCTTAAATATGCATCTCTTTCTCCAGTTTAAAATAATGACGTCAAAGAAAATTTTCTTTCTTAATTTATTAAAAAACATATAATTTTTTTAAAATAAAATTTATATTTTTACATACGTTTTTAACTTTACTTTAGGTATTTATTGATAGATATCAGATATTCAGTACCACACAAGTAGCCTATTGCGTTATTACGGTACGAATGAGAAGTTTACGGACGAGGCGACAAATGAGTCTGCTCAGGAATTTCGAAATGAGTACCGTAATACTACTTCACGGCCGTATGACGTACAACATTTTATTTCATACTGTGTATGAATTTTAAAAATTTACATTAATTCAAAACATCATGAATTTGTGATATTTGTGTGTATTTGTTTCATTTGTATTGTTTGCCTTGATTGTCAAAAATAACAGCTGCGTATTCTTTTCGTGAAATTTATGATTTGTCGAGTTAAATTTCTTCAAAATGTGGCGAGGATACGATGAAGCTTGTTCCCACTAAATTGTCAAAAAAAAATACCGGTTATTTTACAATAGACCTTTTTAATTTAACGGTTATCTCTAAAATGGCGCCAACAACTGTTAGTTTTGCTGTCAAACAAAACGTCAAAAAATATTGCAGTTATTAAAAAATCTGTATTCTCAGTGAAAATTTGCGTTTCACCTTCAATAAAAGCTTTTGTAACTTCTTTCAAGAAATGCCCAGGCAGCATCCCCCCCCCCCCATTTACATACAAAATATTAAACATTATACAAAAATGTAAAATTTATTCTATTTTACAATTTTTTTTAGTGTTACTTTTTTATGTAGATGTGCATCGAAAGAAATATATAAAATATAACCATGTTAGGTTGTAACTTACTTTTAATTTTGAAGTTAGTATTATACATAAAATATTCAATGCCCCACTATTATAAAGTTGTGTATCATCCATGTTTAATTTAAATAAAGCTATATATTTGTCACTTCAAAATTAATACAACAAGAGAACCGGAAAAAATCTTAGTCAGAATTTAATAAATTACTTGTATGTCGCAAGTCGTTGTTCTATGCAGAAATTTAAAAAAAAATGCGTGTTTCTTGTCGGATATTTAAAAATTTAAATATTAATTTTCTATTTAAAACATGGAGCAAGAATTTTGTATGGGATTGGTAAATGCAATTAAGTTGGATGGGCAGAAGACAGTTACTGCTAAATGGCACACTGAATTTTTTTAGCCTGAAGCGCTCAGTAGAGTTTCAGAGACCGGAATTATTTTACATTATGATATCGCGTTCGCGTCTTTCTATAAAGGTAACTTCAACACAATTTTTGGCGAAATATCTACATATTTAGAACTAATAGGCAAAAAATCATCAAGGTCATCTTTACCATGAACGACTTTACTAATTGGCGTATATTTATCTCTCTCACAAGAAGCGTGTGCGATAAGGATGGATATAGAACGCTTGTCTTTCAAAAATTCATATTGTTTCGACTAAGTTAGGACATTCCATTTTAATACGATGCTGACAATACTTTCGCTGTATCCATAATTTTATTTACTAATTCAGACATGACTTTCATTCATAGCCGTACGAATAACGTTATTTTCTGTCAGTGTTACTGGTATTGACACTGGATCAGAATCTTATTTTTCACATATTTGATTTTAGATTTGTTAAAAAACTTACCAGTTGACTTAGTTTTGAATTTTAAATACTTTTACTGTAACATACATTTTTATAATAATAAAATAACAGTCGTATCTTGTGTACATTCATAAAAATTAAGTAAACGACACTACTAAATTTGACAGAAAAAATCTTAATTCATACAATTCGAAGATGACTTTGTAGAAGGTTTCTGTATGAAGAAGAAATTGTTAATGCAATTCATGATTATTTTAAAAGAATTCCAAATGAGGATTAGTTAGGAGCTTTTACGAAGTGGCACAAAATATTGGTGAAGTGTATTATTAAGGGAACTACTTACTTTGCACATATTTGAAAGAGAGAGAGCCGAAAAAATGTACTACCCACCATTTACCTAATAAAAAATGGAGTGTTCCATTTAAAAAAATGGGGTGTTTTGAATTTTGTGAACTGCAACTTTACGTTCACGTAGAAATTACAATTTTCAAAAATAGTCGATTATTAATATGTATTATTGTAAACAAAAGCTTTCTTTATAAAACTGTTTTTACAGATTATAGAAATTCGATTTCGTTTTCGAGATATAGAGTGATGAAGAAGTGGCCGTTTTTAGATAAAAAATCAAAAAAAGTTGAATTACACCGGAAGTAGTTGAGCATAATATTTTATCGTTACATATGTAAAATTTTCTGCTGCATTCAATTGTAAAATATAAAATATACCATTCAATTTAAAATAATAAAGTTACGGTCTACTTCCGGTTAAACCGGAAATGCTACTGCTTTGAAAATATTTTATTTGAAACGGGCATGTCGGAAAACCCCTAGATATCAAATTTCGTAAAATAATATTGAATATTTTTTAAAATAATGATAGTGTAAGCTCGTGCTGGGACACGCTGTATATATATATATATACATCGTGTCCCAGGACGAGCTTACGCTATCATTATTTTAAAAAAATATTCAATATTATTTTACGAAATTTGGTATCTAGGGGTTTTCCGACATGCCCGTTATATAATATTGAAATATTAAAAATGAAATAAATTTTGTTGTAGTTCTTCGCATATTTTTAATTTTATACAGCTTCAATACAAATATGCCATCTCCCCCGGACTTACCCTATGTACTTCATAATAATAAGCTATGAATATCAGGATGTAGCGTCTACATATACAATTTATAGTTTATTTCTACATATATATCATCACGGCATATTACATTGCTGGGTGTGCCAATCTGCTTTGTACGCAGATATCGATAATGATGATGACATATTTGTACCGTGCGGGCGTTTACCAGGCGTCACCTCACGGGCACTCATTGCTGGCGTGGAGAGTGCACCACAGGGGTCAATTTTGTGCCATTTAAAATTCAAAATATTTGGCGTCGGTTGGGATCGAACCCGGTTCCCCAAATTCGCGATCAGACACTCAGACACGCAGCCACGAGACCCCATACCTATCGTTTATTTCTCGATTGGACCCACAACATTTCGCGTCTAAAGAATAATTCCTCTTCTTATTTTATCTTATATTTATTTCCCGAAAAAATAAAAATCCTTTCGGCATTTCGCTAATTACACCAACCTTCCCGACGTAATGAAGACGAGTCGCAGGATCTTTGCGCTGTTAATTATTGGCAAGGTGTAACGCGCATGCTCATTACCAGACTGTCAATTGTTTGATGGCCGGCGCCTTTTCAGGAGACACTTCTTCAGCAGAATGCGGATGTGCAAACAATTACATGTTATAACGTCTAATAGCACAAGTATATACATTCATACTTTCATTGAACAAGATGTGTTTGCTTGTAGAAAGGAATTGTTAACATCTTTCTTTATTTTGTCCATGAGAAAAGTTTTATTTGAGATGGCTTATAACATCAGCTTACAGATTCAACAGTGCAGAAAGATATAGTAATAGCTATGATTAAATAATATCTGTGGGACGATTGGTAACGCAACGCTATAGTAAATTTCCATTTATTTTAAAAAGTGAGCGCCGTCTCTATAATACAATAATAATTATTACATGTCATGCTTGCTTACTTAAATATAAATATTTTTTTCTTAGGGCTACTTTTACAATCATTAGATAAACCTCGTATAACGCTATACCAGGTATAAAATTGCAAATTGCATTTTACAAACCTCGGATGAACCTCATAGAATAAACACCAGTATTTCTTATCCCATGGAAATCGGGCGTATAAACCTTTGATAACTTTATCCCTTGTTCTTATGGATACCACGTAAACATAAACGATATTTTGTTATTCATACGTTTGACAGATGTCAATCAAGTATTTCATCATCACTGTCAGAATCAAAAATAACATTTACATCATCTAACATCGTGAAAAATGCAAATTAGAAGGCAGAAATAATAACAATATTGAAGAAAATTAGTCTAACAAGAAGATAATTTTATTGTGCCAATACCAACCAATACCAACCTAAAATACCTGGTATAACTATAGCATTGTTAAAGACAGTCTTGTTTATCGAAGGTATAATTGCTAGGATAAAGTTATACCTCCGATAGCTATACCATAGTTTATTCATCAATTGCAAAAGTGGGCCTAAATGAAAGTTTATATAATTTTTTTCATAGTAATAAAAATATAATAGTCGGCTTGGTGGCTAAGCGAGTTGGCGCACATCTCGTAGCTCGCATTGACGTCATCCGACTCATCCGAGCCATGTTTCTTGTAAAATATAAATACACCTACTTTTATTTATCACACTAGGATGCTAAGATGACGCCTTATACATCTTAAACAAATGTAGCAATGGCTGAAATCCAACCGGCAATAAGGCAGTGGTAAAACACTGCGGCTCGGTGAGTCCGGTTGAAGGGTAAACGGCGACAGCTGTATACAAGCCCTAAATAGAATAGAAAAAATAATAATATAGTATTATTTTCGTAAATAATTAAATATAAAGATTCCGCGAAAAATAGTCATGAAAAGCAACCCCCCACTCCTGTGCATTCAAAGTAAATACAGCACGTTATTCATAACCTATAGGAAAACAATTTGTCCATCAATATTATATAAATAAAAGTGAACGATAGTTTGTCTCATTTTAAGATGTATGAACTACAGCTAGTATATAAATCATAGCTGACTCGTCCGCCATTTTGGAGCCAACTTCAATTCAATATCAGTGTGACAGTGGTGAAACAGTATTAGCCAAATAGAAAGTATCCACAATGACGGGTTGTTCTGCTCCAAATTGTGCAAATCTTTCAAAAAATGGTTACCTATAAATGTCACAGATAAACAATTATTTACGAAAGATGACTATTCAAGGTCATTTGTGAGCCGCCTGATATAATATTACTTGCAGATAACTTTATTGAATGTCGAATGCATAGGCGTGTAACATGGAATATTTATGGACACATTTTTCTGAAAGATTTATGTTCTTCACTTATGTTTTTGCAAAATACAAAAACGTAGACTTAACTAATAAGCCAAGTAATAATAATTTGATTTAAACGTCAACGCCAATGGGTAAATATTAGCACAGAGGGCAGTGTAGTAGATAATTAGGTATCTGTAATTCTGCGACATGTCATTATTATTTATAGTGTGTTAGAAAGTAATGCCACTATTTACATATATCTATCTCACTACATAAATTAAATACACATAGGTCAAAAATCTTTCTCTTTCTAATACAAAATGTTGGTAAGCTACTGCTATAAAGTGATGTGTATTCTTTCTTCGAACAAATGACCTTGAATAGTCATCTTTCGTGAATAATAATATAAATATTTTAATTTGTTTTACTACGTATGCAATATAGGTATATATTTTTCTCTAACCTCTTAATAAACTATACCAACCTAGTACCTATACTATATTTTGTTTTCTTGGAATATTTTGATATACTATTTTATAATGTATACCGCGTTCAATTTGTTTCCAATATGGCGGACAAGTCAGCCAGGTATTATCTACTCTGTAGTATGAACTTTGACGTACCATTCTGTTTCCTATCACGTGACTTTTTTAAAATATCACACAAATTTCAATAATCAATTGAAAAATATCTAATAGACATTTCGTGAGATTTTTAAAGTTGAACAATATTTTTTTTAAATTTAATGCTTAGAAAGCACATAAAAATTCTTGCAAGAGCTTTATTCAGCATATGTCGTATCCATCAAAAAATTAGTCGGGTTCACAAATTTAAAAAAAAATATTTTAATTGAAAGTTTATGCAATATTTTTCATAGTAATATAAAAATAATAATTTATAGTTATTTGCGTAAATAATTATATAAAAAGATTGGTTCCAGGAATATGAAAACAGTTCCGTTATTTAGGCCCGGTATTTTCACTTCCGAATAAAGTTTCGAATAAGTATTCGTTAAATAAATTTATTCTATATATTTATCCAACGAATAATTCAATTGCGTATTTTCACACATTTTACACAAACAAATAACTATCTGTCGAATAACTTTAACGTTCGTGAATAGGTAGCCTTGCAGAGCGAATTTGTGTCAGTAGAGAAGGATGGAGTTTGGCGGAGCCACGTTAAGCAGACAAGGATGAAATGTGTCAACTACTTTTGAATCCGTGTTGTCAAAATTTTGTATGACATCTTTAATGTCAATGTCATCTATATTATGCACTTTTAGCCCCGGGAGACTGTAATTTAACAAGTGCACTATCTAATGCAGCACTCATATGTGGTAAACGAGATATGTATATTGTAAAATTGTTCTTGTACTTATTGTATATTTCTTTCAGTTCAAATAAATGTTTGTCAATGTATTCAACAAAAGTATCCAAAATTCGAAAATATTTCGCCAGCGTCAAATGACAGGATTTTTATAATGATTTACCCATTTACTGTTCGAGATCAAATGCGATCCCCAATATGTGATACTAAATTGTTTTCATAATCGGAATCTGTCAAAAATTATTTCAAGTATGTGGTTATGTCGCTGTCTGATGGTGTGTGATCAATTTCTCACGTTATTTATTAATTCATAGTTGAAAATATCATCATAATATGTAATATATCCATTTTGATCATAAATTTGCACTATGTGGAAATGTAATGAACTTACGAATAAACGGTTATTCGCTACCCAAGTACCAAATAATTTATTCCGCGAATAACAGATGTTATTCTTTCGAATAAATTTATTTGCGAGTGAAAAGACGACAAAAATATTTATCCGACGGATAAATTTATCTGAACCTTTATTCGCAAGTGAAAATACCGGCCCTTATTTAAATAAATGTAGGCTATAGTTTGTCACATGTTTAACTGTATGTGCTCTGACGTCGCATTCTGTTTCAGATCACGTGAATTTTTCAAAATATTACACTAATTTCAGTAATTAATTGTAAAATATCTAATGGATATTTCGTGATATTTTCAAAATAGAGTACTTAAGTCATTTAAAAATTCTTGCAACAACCCTATTATGGTATGTATGTGCATGCAAAGCTACATTCTTCAGTTGGCCAAACGTTATAATTATTTCAAGAACTTACCATAATGAACTTTTTGTCAATAAAATTGATTCAATCTCGATTTCTGAGAAATAAACCGATCATTTAGTGCATTCAACCACGCACGTATGATATTACAGAATTGACAATTAATTCTTGATGGAAACCATTAGTTAGCAAATTACGACAAATAATAATTATAGTTTTTCTTTTTCGTAAGATAATTGTTTGTATTTCTTCGCAATAATTGACGATAAAGAAACATGAATTTATTGCTTTCATTTGCTTTTTACTATTATATAATGTGTAAAATAATAATACTATAAAATTTTATTGTCTTAGATATTAAAACTATTGTTAGAACATGGATCAAATTTCACGCTATAATTTTTCATTTGTCCAGGTGGATGCAATGAACATGTATATCATCGAAGGAATTTAACTGTAGATGTTGACGTTAAATTGAACATTTATTATTATTAGAAACTATTAATGGGGTAAAAATTTAAGTAATATATCTCGAGAAATTACATTCGAAATAAAATAATTTATGATCATAACGTATTATAAAACATTAGATTCGAAACCATTCCTTCTACAATTGCATTATAATCGTAAAAAATCTCAGGGTTGTATTCTATGAAAATTGATTTCACTTTATTGATCGTCAAACGTTATTCGCTATATAAGAAAAAAATAACATGCGGAACGATCACGTAATAATTTTTCTATTTAACATTGTTAAATAGAAATAGTAATTAGCCCTTAGAGTGTAATGGGGAGATTCATAAAAAAGATTACGCTAATCCTCATTTTTGGATTAGTGAATTCCATTCGATTCTGGTATTTAAAATTTAATGTTCATTACATTATATCAAAGGTACTAGGATTACATTAGACTATATTTTAAGAAATAAACTGTCAAAATAAGAGTAGAATTCGCTAATCAAAAAATGAGAATTAGCTTAATCTTTTTTATGAATCTGTTAGGGTTGGAGTAACAACAGGGGTCCTTTGTGTTTAAATGTCGTAATTTTTTTATATCTCTATTTGCCAGCCTATATGCATGTTTCACTAATATCTTATTTTAGGAAATGTTACTTAAACTTAAAAAATCTGGTGTGGCCAACACAATACCTTCCGCCATTTGCAGCCCGAGTCACAAAAAATATTAAGTTAATCCTTATTTATGGATTAGCGAATTTTACTCTAGTTTTGACAGTTAAAATTTAAAATATAGTCTAATCTAATCCAAGTAACTACCTTTTTTTAAACCCCTCAACAATGCCAATTACAGAGTGGGCTCACATTCACACACATCCATGCCTTAGTGGGATTCAAACTCAGAGCCCCGAGGTTTCTATGCTGGATTTATATAGCGTAAGCCGTAACGTAACGTACCGTGCCGTAACGTAACTTAAAGAATAAATCAATGCATACATATGTGATAATTTATACAGATGTAAGCCGTAACGTGACATACCGTGCCGTAACGTGTCAATAACCCAAAGATCGCCAACTTTTATCTTTCTACGTTACGGCACATTACGATACGTTGCGATATTATGAAAATTATTACTGCCCTGCGCTATAGTGTTTTTGTGTGGCTAATTATGTTAAAGTTAGAATTAATAAATTAAATGGATTTAAATATAGAACTACATTACGAATATTCTGTCTTGTGTGACTTTGATTGACAAATGACATGTCAAAGTTTAGATTAATATATTAAATGGAAATATATATGAAATATAGTGCATTGCGAATAAACTAACGAACCTGATAAATACAAATCTGATGTACACTACACTTGTATCGACAGAGCATTAGTATACTTTTTACGAAAATGTACCGTAAAAGGTCTGTATAAAATAGCCTGGAAAAATCACGCGTTACAATACGTTACAATACGCCACGGCACGGTACGTTACGTTACGGCTTACGCTGTATAAATCCAGCATACATTTCAGAAAACCAAAAAAATAGTATATTAAAGAACAAATGTCATAATTGTCATTTTATTTTCTGTGAAGGAAGTTTGGGCAATGATGCGCAGCGGAGTTGCTTAACCCTTCGAACAAAATAATCGACAATTATGAAATGAGTTGTTTATACTATTTTTTCTATTTTTCCTCGTCTCTTCTCGCCTCGCGTGCATCACTATGCCTATTATTAATTATGTCTTGTACTAAAGTGTAGTGATCTTTGGAATATTACTGAAAAACCAAGTTAACACAAGATGATGTACCGGGGGTACGATTTATGTTTAAAAACATTGAAGACAATTCCGTCTTATAATTGAAAAGATGGTTAGAATGCCAAGGTATGAAGAAAAATGGAAATAAAGACGTGGCAGATTACGTGATAAATGTCAAATTGTAGAGCAAAATCTTGCTCACTACATAAATACTTATAAAATACTCCTTTACTTACTAGATGGTCACCGAATTTTTTTATTAACTCTCTAGATGGCGTCCGAAAAATTTGAATTGTGTAAGTCCCCATTGAACTATTGCAGCATTAATCTCTGCTTCAGACCAAAATCTTCTACCTCGTATCTCCAAATTGTCGGGCACCAAAACAGTGCCCAGGCACTAAATCCGGGCCTGTTGGTGAATTAAATTACTCTGAGTACGAGCCTGTAGTGCGTACTCATACTAGATCGTCCATATAGCACCTAACTTAACCTCTCGACTCTTCTCGTTGAGTACTCTTCGAACTGAAAGGAGTGGCCGTCGGTGGTCCACCAATAACAATACGTTATTTCCTTTTCATGGCATAAATTAATACTCAAACAACTCATCTATCAAATTTCGTAAAAAATCCACATTCATACAACGCGTGTACCGTTAATTTATGTCCGTGCGCCGTAAAAATCACTTCGCATAATCAGCGAAGAAGCGACGACGAGAAAGAAATTGTTATTAGTCGCGGGGTCACACTTTAGTACCTATGCGTGTAGCAAGTTCCATCCGAACAACGCTTTCGAAATTTTAATCATATTCTTACACAAAGTAACACACTTTTAGTAGACACACTATTACTAGATGGAAGATGATACCTGCTTCTTATGATAAATAGTGTTCATCAATTTCAACGAAAAAAATATGTAAACGGTTACAGCATTTTTTTATGTTTCATTTTAAGACATTGTTAAAGATCTTGCTACTATGTTCACATAATCAGAATTATACCGTTTTGTTGAGAATGAAAATTCAATAATACAAATAAAATATTTTTTTTAATGCTGAAAATTAAACTTAGGAATTTAATCCTTCTAGTTTTAAATATAGCATCTACGAGTACTTAAGTAGATAATAGGTTTGTTCCTACAGCTAGGCCGGACTGTAATATGTGCGCCAGAAGCATGTGCCTTTAAAAATATCGTTCCAACCGACTGTTTTACAGTCCATTGGACTGTTGGTATGATTATTCCTACAGACTTCAGACGCGTACATGAACGCATCCGCGGACTATCAGATCCATCCGCTGGTTTCTGCTATATGTACCCAAGTATGTACCGTTTGTCATTTGTTTTGTTTGTTTACATGCGTACTAGAATTTTCGCGAGTTGCAAGGAAAAGCATCTAAGCATAATGAGTGATTTGGATTTTCTTCTTTGGATCTTATCCAGAATAATTTTTATCTGATTAATCTAATGAAGAAATGGATTTTATATTTGACCAACCTCAATACCTCGAATAAAAAACAGTAATTATTTTGGTATGTAATATATATGATAAATAATTTCTATTATAAATAATTAATATTTGTTTTTAGACAATTTGTTGACTGATATTTTTTCTGCAGAAAAGATAGTAAATAATTATGATGATATGACAAGTCCGTTGTCTGTTCCAACCATACAAAGTTTCTTACATATGTCTGAATGAGTACATGAACAAGAAATGCGCACAAAAGGGTTCATGAATGCGTACATGAACGCATACAAAAAGGCTTGTACGAACAAAGCTAATGTAATTTTAAAATTTTCATCACATCTACGATGACAGTAGAGAAAAACAATATTTGTTTATCGGGTGTCTGAAGTTGGCATAACAAAGCTAGGCAAAAATTATGAAACTAGTATAAATAATTTGTGCTCAATTTGTGCAAATTTGTGCCCACAAAATTATTTTCGAAAGGTTACGAAATAAGAAAAATTTTATTCTAACTTTACGCCAGCATAAAAATAATAATAACTTTTATTATTTAATTAATTTGTGCCAATTTGTGCGATTCTTATTAAGTTTTTAGAACGATTAAAGCAAAAAATTTAAAAAAAAAAATATGAAAACTATTTTGACAAATAAAAATTTTTGGTTGTCATTTTCAAAGTAGGTAAGCTTTGATCGTTGTTTTTATTTAATCAACGCTTTCGCTTCGTTTAAAATAATTAGAAATTTTGGTTGATTATTAAAAAAGAGTTGATATTGTTCTTTATTTAATTTACAAGGAGTGTTAGAAATATATAAATTGAAGGTATGTCGTGGAGATTTCAATAGGGGGATACAATAGAAACTTGGAGTACGCCAAAATTTTTGAATAGTTAGGCATCAATTATCAATTGTTGTTATTATTTGTAATAACCTTAATTATTTGTTTACTATTAAATTATTTTCTTCTACAACCTACAATACAGACGGACGTAAGATATAAAGGATGTTATTTAACTTGGTATGGCATGACTAGCGAATGAAAGTTGACGTTTAAATTGTTTTATAGATGTGGTTTCTTTTGAAACTCTAGAGAAGAATAAAATTGTACGAAATATTCAGGTATGATATTTTTGCATGAACCCATTTAAATATTGGACTAGCAAAGCATAGAAATACATTACTATGTCTGGCTGAAAATAAATGGCCGACTAGGGTTCCTGAGTTTAAAACAGGGGTGCATTTAAAATATCTTAAACATTTTTCGTTTATGTTGATTATAACAAATTATTTTGATCTTTAAACTATTTAATTTGGCAATTCAATGAAATAGGATTAGTTTTAATTTCTTCTAACAGTAATTCCGACTCGAGGGTTGCTTACACCTGTAACGAACGAACTAGAATTTGCGGTATTAAATTTTTTAAACACATCCCTGAATCCCGTTGCTAAGCTCATTTTAAATGCCTCCTGGTATTGAGTACAATTCTAATCTTCTGTAACGGAATACATAAGGGTCAGTTTCCTTTCAAATCAAACATAGGGAAATGTTTTCAAAAGAAACCAAATCTATTAAATAATCTAAACGTCAACTTTCATTTGCTAGTCATACTATAAGCGTACTACGTTCTACGCTTAACCGGTGGTATAACTAATCCCAAAGATAGTGAATCTGACAGTAATTTTTGTTTTACATGCTTTCTATAAGAATTGGAGCATCTTAAATATGAGATATAAGATCATTGACGTCGCGGCGTATTACAGATTCGAAAAACTACATGTTTATCAACATTGATTTTTGGAAAAATATACCGATCTACAACTAATTTGAATATCAAATAAACCGAATATATTAAAAACGAGAACACAATGATTTTTATTTTAATTTAATTGGTCAGTTTCAAGAGGCTCCAGTTCTTATAGAAAGCATTTAAAACAAAAATTATTGCCAGATTTTCTATCTATCGGTTGAACGTTGTTGTACGTTTGCTTAAATAACAACATGCCCTGTATATATGAAGCACAGTGTAGGACTTCTATTTTTATATAACGTTACGTATTGCCATTTTCTAGAACTCCCCTCCTGTCTTCTTTGCAGTCTTCTATTTTTGATGTCTTCCATATTCCATAAAAACCATCTACTTGTCTGTGCATCGGATATAAAATTCTCGTTGCTGAGAATATTTATGACACTATATTAAAATTAGAAAGTAATTTTTAATAAGCGCGGAGCATTAGTAGCACATAGCAGGACGGTATAGGTATACCGAGGCATGCCAATAAATGTCGCGATGTTTAATGCCTCTCCCATACTGATCCTTTTCTCTTTTCTCTTTTTGCTGAGTCGAGTGCGATACGTGATGCGAGAACGGAACCTGCTACACCGTCAGACAGAATTAGAAACGTCCTAAGGTTACCTTTACACGAGAGGAAAGAATACTCATAATTATTATTATTATTAGTATTATTATTATTATTATTATTATTATTATTATTATTATTATTATTATTATTATTATTATTATTATTATTATTATTATTATTATTATTATTATTATTATTATTATTATTATTATTATTATTATTATTATTATTATTATTAATCGTGTCCAAACCGTATAAATATAAATAATAAATACACAATATAGTATATTAAGTATTAAGAACCGTAAGGACAGTTTACCGCTCAGTCCCCAATTTTGTCTGAAATCGGTAATTCCTTAACGTTCGTGATGCTTATACTATTTTTTGCACGACGCACAAAATTTAAAAGAAAAATAAGATTTGAAAATTATTTTGACATATTAAAAAAATTTATTTGTCATTTTTGAAGTTAGCTTTCATTTTTGTTTTTTGATTTTTATTTATTTACCGTCTCGCCTCCTGAACGGTGAGTGAAGCACATCACTTACCGACGTGAGTCACATCACTTACCGTTCAGTAATTTCTAAATAAGACCTACTGTCTTGGAAACACTATCGGTAAATATAAAAAAATAACCCAATCGTGTAAAAAATATATAAAACATTACAACAAATATTTCTCACTCCTTAGATACTGAAGTGGCCGATTTTCGGTAGCGAAATACCAAATCTGGACCACATGGAGTGAGTTAACTGAGCTTGTTATAACCATATAAAAGTTAAATTTGGAAATTATGGAAATAGGCCTTATGCATCGCTCGGCGTTAACTAGGACGGAGAGGATGCATCTTCTCCGAAGATTCTCTCCTTCATGCCAGAGGAAAAACCGTCCGCCAAAACTGGCAGAGAAGTGGCCTATCTAAATAGTATTCATCTAAAAAATTGCACAGTTTATAGTAGCTGGTGTTGCCTTAGCCAGATCTTCTCTCGTGCATTCCTCTTCTAAGTTGGCGCACGTAAGCAGGTGGGCCATTTTTTGTTCTTGACCACAGTGACAAAATGGGTTCTGCTTGGTACCTCCAGTTGAACATGTTTACTGTACATTTTCCTACTTGATTTCGTAGGCGATTTAACGATTTTAAAATGGGCCATTTCTGATCATTACCTGGTGATAGTTTTTCATCTGGAAGGATACCCATTGCTTTATCTTCTGGCTTTATTGTCTCATCCCACATTAAGCGTCTTGTTGCAGTCTTGGTCTCTGTCATTGGATGCACTGAAGAGAGGAAACTGTCTAGATTTTAGACGTGACCGAGGTGGTTCTTGGCCGAACATTGGGTGTTGAGGATCATGTAACTGTTTAGAGTGCTCTACCATAACTTTAGGTGGAGCTATGCCGTTAAGCAGGTAAATACTCATAATAAAAGCAGAAGATAGTAGAAATTATTTTAACTTTTTTTGGTTTTTAATTTATTGTTGTTCAGTATTTTTATTAAATTGATATAATCACTTTTGTATAACGTGACAATGAATTATTCTGTGGTTGAATACCTATAGAATAATAGCCGAGACAAACGTCGACGCGTCGACTTCTAATTTTAATTAAACTTTAATTCTTAATTTAACATTTCGTTTGTCATATGTAAATTATATTACTGATCATTATAAACGTAATTTCGATTGTAAATGGTCATTAAGTCACGATTAGCTCTTGAGATAATAATAAACCGGGAGCTAGTGCTACGTGAAAAATGTATCATGGTATTCCAAATACTGATCCTTGGTGCTTACTTTAAATACCCTGGAGAACGATTTGCTGTCTTTCCCGGAAAAAAAGACGATATACCCAGCTGTGGGTCATGACCCAAAAATGTTCAAAAAAATTACATTTTAGAATCTAGGTATTCTGTATGGTACTTGCATAAAATGAAATTAAGTATGTGTAAATGTTAGCCGATAATCAATGCCAGACATTTTCAAACGTTACGTGGGGCGGTAAAGCCTTTTATTGCTGTGCATTTTATCTAACACAAATTGTTCATGCCATTCTATCCGGGCTTTAGTCAACTGACAATTTTTACCCTACAAGACACAAAAAAATTATGGCCAGACACCCTACTTGTATATACGGGTCACAATAAAAGGCTTTACCACCCCCCGTAACGTTTAAAAATGTCTGGCATTGATTATCGGCTAACATTTACATATACTTAATTTCATTTTATGCAAGTCCCATACAGAATACCTAGATTCTAAAATGTCATTTTTTTGAACATTTTTGGGTCATGACCCACAGCTGGGTAGATCGTCTTTATTTTCCGGGGAAGACAGCAAATCGTTCTCCAGGGTATTTAAAGTAAGCACCAAGGGTCAGTATTTGGAATACCATGATACATTTTTCACGTAGCACTAGCCCCCGGTCTATAATCGCCACGTCCATACTGTCAAAATCTCGTCATGATTTTAAATTTTAATTGTAATCTCAATAATTTCAAATTTGATGGTTTCATTAATCCAATCAATATGTTGTTATATTTACTACAGCAGTTATGTTTTAATTCAACAAGAAAGGTTATGTGTTAAGGAAAATTATAAAAATGGAAAACTTGTTAAATAATGACATTGCATGTGCATCAAATTAAATTTATTTTGATAATTAAGAATTAAGGTAAATTATTAGTTATATAAATAAATAAATAAATAAAATAGATATATCATCACGGGTTATTATCCATTGCTGGATGAGCCAATTTGCTTTGTACACAAATATCGGTAATGATGATATATTTGTACCGTGCGGGCGCTTACCAGGCGTCACCTCACGGGCAGTCATTGCTGGCATGGCGAGTACACCACAGGGGTCGATTTTGTGCCATTTAAAATTCGAAATATTTGGCGTCGGCCGGGACCGAATCCGGTTCCCCAGATTCGCGACCTGACCACGAGACCCCATAATGAACATTAATATTTGTAGTCTGTCTCGGCTAAGGTAGAAAATTTAACGAAATTGAGACGGTTTTATGGTTTTTTATTTTGAGGAAAATGTAGTAATAAATTTGTATAATATTAGAGATGAGATCATGGAACAAAATACGCCAAAACCTTAAACGTCATATAAGGAAACAAATTGTACTAGTTTAACTAACTTAAAAGAAGAAGATACCCAAGGCAACAAACCAGCTAGGTAATGTTATTTGGAAAACAAAAATGACTAGGGAAAATAAATTGCATAATATACTTAATCACGACTTATCCATTTTTGAATATGCAAATATGCAGTCTTTGGAAATGAAGCTCAATGCTATCTTGGAGAGTGCACTACAAAGATAACTTGAACTATTCAAGTATCATACAGCTTTTATAATTAGCAATAATAAATTCGGTAAGATCAGTTATTATTTTTAGTATTCGAATTTTATTTTTTTGGAGCTGATAAAGTTATATTGTGAAGCAAGTGTTACAATTTTTACTTTGTATGTGCTACTGTTTTCAGTAAATTTCAAAGTTGAACTTTATAAACATGAAAGAGGAAAAAAATATTATGCATCATTTGAAATTTAATAGTTCATTTACTATGTATTAAAATATGTAGAAGTATAATAATCAAATTGGACATGGTTATTGGTTATTTTTATCAACATAGTTGACACCACCGTTTTTCTTTCTCAGAAATAATTAGACGTTAATTCACTCTATAATTACTATTTAAATAAAACATAGTGTTTTCTAACCATGTAACCACATTAACAGTTATGGTTTGATGGCTAATATTATGGTTATTATTTATAGAATCCGCAATAATAATGAAAAACAAACAGTCAGTTATAATTTAATAATTTATATTTTTCTGATACTTATTTTAAAGTGTCTAATATTTCCTTTAAGGGCTTAAATATTTTGTATATTTAATGTAGTGATACCAAACCAATACAACAAAATGTCACTAAAATTGTTTAGGAATGAAGGAAAATTTAGTATCAACAAGCGTGCTACAAAATGTCATTCTCATTCCGAAACACAAAATAGTATATTAAAACATTAGTTATAGAAGGCAAATAATTCTAGCGTGAGTTCCAAATTCGCTCACGAGCGCTCAGCGGCGAAGGAACGAGTGCTTGTATATCCTTCTGTAACGTCGGTTTTAAACTATTTACTCTGTTGAGGATTTCATTTACATTATTTTTACCTTCCTTCACCTTTAGGTAAGAAAGGTATTGTCTTTGGTCATAAAATTCGATGATGAGTTTTTAATGAATAAGCACGTTTTAGGGTCCCTAGAATACGATTTTACTATTTTTACGAGGATGTATGTATGTATGTATGTATGTATGTATGTATGTATGTATGTATGTATGTATGTATGTATGTATGTATGTATGTATGTATGTATGTATGTATGTGTATGTGACGATTTTTTCGGATCCCATAACTCCAATACTACCTTTCCAAAAATTATAATTTTTGCGTATTCCTTTTCTTTAGATCTGTATGAAGAGCTGATTAGATCACTTTTTCAAATTTAATGTTATTATAAATATTTAAGAATATTTTATTCTCTATACGATTTGATTACATTTTATAGTTTATATTCAATGGATATAGAGTTAAAAAATTATAAAGAAATTAAAGTTCACAAAGCAGCCAGCTGTGCTATAAACATGGAAACATCTACTACTGACAAATGTCAGTGTCAAAGTGCAATTTACATAATATGTTTGATTTATAATTTTTCTGGAAATATATAGAATCCTACAAGAAACTTTTTGTGTGGAATTTGTACAAAATACATTGAACTGACTGAAGGTAATGTACTGGAAATATGGAATCATTTGCAAAAAAACTGTCTGTGTGGAATTTGTACAAAATACATAGAACTGACGGAAGGTAATGTGCTGGCCACATCAGATTTTTTTATAAAAATATTTGGCCATTTCCATTAAGGATCATTTTTGGTATAATTATTAGAT
Source organism: Harpalus rubripes (assembly GCA_963082715.1). NCBI lineage: Eukaryota > Metazoa > Arthropoda > Insecta > Coleoptera > Carabidae > Harpalus > Harpalus rubripes. The sequence continues at coordinate 10,094,553 of OY720451.1, forward strand.
TGGTGACAGTGATTTGTACTCTTTATTCTGTCCTTTGCCTAGATATTTAGTGTAGGTTTATGTTGCAGTCAGGCCAATCTTAAATAACAAAATATCACCAAAAATCGTTTAAGAATGAAACTCAATATGGGCCCTATTCTGTAACTCGGTGGTTAATTTTTAACCACTGGTTAAAATTTTAATCCAGTAGTTATTGATTTGACAATTAAAAATCCCTGTTTTTGTTATACATCAACATACTTGATTGGTTAAAAAATTTAACCAGTGGTTAAATATTAACCACTGAGATACAGAATTGGCCCCTATGCGTGCTAGAATGTGACATTCTAATTCCGAAACAGAGATAAATATTTTCAATTTTCAAATAGCACAAAAGTGTCCCCTGTCATGTTTTCTCCACGATAGCCCTTGAGGTTAGTGATGCACGACGAGGCGAGTGTACTCTCGCTTCTCGTCTCGTCTCGTTGCATTATGCGAGACGAGAACGAAAGCGATATTGCAGTTTAACATTCGAGGCGAGATCGATATAACAACTGCGAGAAGCGAGATATCTCGCGAAATTCTCGCGAGAGTCTCGCAATAAAAACTATTTGTAACTTTATAGCTTTGATTCATAAATTCAATGAAAAATGCACCGTATGAGGCGTGGAGTCAACGCTAATTCATGCATAGAACACATAAATGTGAAAATTATATGAATTCACTATAATTTTTGTCTATTATATATATATATATATATATATATATATATATATATATATATATATATATATATATAAATATATATATATATATATATATATATATATATATATATATATATATATATATATATTATAGTCGATTCGATTAGTATCGTTCCCAGAGCGAGGAAATGCAAAAATAAAGACAAAATCGGTATTGCATCCTATAAAACTAGTTTTCTCTAATATTTCATCCCCTAATTCACCCCAGTTAAAACCACGGTTAATAAAACTATTGTCGTCCCTAAAAAGTAAAGGATGTTATATTAAGCGTCGATGTGAGCCAACAAGGAGAAAAGCTGAGTGATTGGTTGCCGGCGGGTTACCAGTGTAGCGATTTTTTATGACAATCTTACTTAAATAGTGGCATATATTTAATGAAGAAGTGTAGGTACTTTTAGTTAGAAAAAAATAATATTTTAATGTTTAATTCGTTTTACTGATGACAGACAGAATGTGTTAACTGATGTTCGTATTGATATAGTTTAGAGATCACAATTTGATGATAAATTGGATATTTTAGAGGTAAATTAAATTATCACATTTTGTGGTTACCGTAAATGAATAAACATTATGTACGTATTGAAATAATTTGGTGACCACAATTTAGTGTTTCGTCTTTTTATTATAGTTATACGATTGCAAATACATGGAAGACGGTGCTATTGGTGCGAAATTGTCTCTTGTAGTTAAACAGTTACGTAAATACGTAGTGCGCATGCGCTTATTTTTATAGCGAGTCTCTCGCGAGAGTCTCGTGCGAGAACGAGATGAGACCCAAATATGCGAGAACGAGAGCGAGATCGATATTACAGATACGAAGACGAAACGAGATCGATTTTTTATATTTCTTGTCTCGTCTCGTCTCGCGTGCATCACTTGTGCTAGGATATGACATTCTAATTCCGAAACAGAGATAATTATTTTCGTTTTTCAAATAGCACAAGTGTCCCCTGTCATGTTTTCTTGACGATGGTTCTTGAGGTCATTAATTAAATCCTCTAATAAAAGCAGACTGACACAGACACACAAATAGATAATAAACCGTGATAATATACTTTTATATTTTGCGACAATGAAGTCATTAGGAAACGCAATTGCATATTAGAAGGTTGGTATTGAGTGCCAGATGAAATATCAAACGTCAAATCAAACTGAAAACATAAAATTTTAAATATAATCTATAAATCTATTTTACTTAATAAATCAGTTTTAATCAATAAATGCAGTAATGAGTAATATTTTTACTTGAACGCGTGCAAAAAACATGTCTTATAAAAATCGTTCTTTAATATATTATTTACTACGTTTACATGCAGTTTTGAAAATGGTTTCAGTTTTCACTCAAAATTAGGCAAAACTGTTTACATGCAGTTTTCAAAAAAAGTTTAAAAATTGATTTGAAATCAGTTTCGGCGCATGCGCATTTAGCTGATGTAAGTGACAGATCCTCTTCACTCCAAATACTTCGTTTTGCTATTATTTCAATTATTTTTTATACTTCGTACCACTACGCACTAAAACTACACAACTGTTAGTTTATTTGAAGGTTAGTAACACAAAGCGACAGAAACATTATGCTCTGTACGCATGCGTAATATCAAAACTGAATTTTAAGTGTTTACATGAGTAGTTTTAAAACTAGTTTTCAAGTCCAACCTATGAATTTTAGTTTTGGTTTGAGATAATTCAAAACCGTTTTGACACTGTATACATGGTGTTTTCAAAACTAAAAACGTTTTAAAAACGGTTTCAAAACTGCATGTAAACTCAGTATATATTTATTTGAGTTTAATACACTGAAGATCCCTTTATAATATTTTGCAGTAAAATATGTCAAACAATAAAAATATCATTAAAAAATAGTAACTTCATTATGTTTTATTAATATATAATAATTTATGATAAGTAAGATAATGTATGCATTATTTCCTTGTTCCTAATTACCTATGCCGCCTTCTCGGTTGTAAAGCGTGCTTTAGTGCGTGTATCACTTACAGACATATACGATTAGTAGATTTGTTTAATAATTTATTAACGTATTTGAAATGTTTTTACTGTCAGAGAAAGTACGAAATTTTATTAATTTTTTGTTTGTTATCGGCAAAGTTGTTTTAACTATTTTGGTTAGTAGAACGTTTAAGGAAATAATAATATGTGTGCTTAGCGCCAAGATGAATAGTTATTAATTTTTTTGACAGCGAAAGTATTATTTAAATTTTGTTAATTATTTGTGTTACTCATTCAATAGGACTTAATTATAAATAGAAATAATGACTGCATAATTTATGTTTAATATGATCTGGATGTGGTTCTAATAGACTTATAAATTATTTATTCAATGTAGGTAGAACTTGGTTCAATTATTTGTCTTGCCCGTGAGAAGTTGGGTAAATTATCATTACCTGTTGTTTGAATTTGCATCTATTATAGAAGTATTTGATTCAGAATTAATTTATCCTGGTGCTTTCGTTGTCTTTGTTAGTAGTGAATAAATCTTGATAGGACCAATAATATAAGGCAAATTTGGAACATTCGTTCAGTCCAAATAGTGAAAAAAATAAATGTGGGAAATTTCCCGACTGTGGTATAAATTATTTACTCACAATCTCGGTCAAACAGCATTTATTCTCTTACAACATCGAGGTTTCGATGCACTCTTGCACCTTCTATTGGGTCTATAATCATTTATAATAATTTACAAACATATGAAAATTTTAACATTGTATTTTCTATGGTCCATAAAAAAGTAGACACCCTGTATATATGTATATATTTTTACCTCTCGCTAAGAGAGATATTGGATTCATGCTAAAAATCGCATATCCAGATTTTAATGAATAAGCACGTTTTAAGGTCCCTAGAATCCGATTATAACATTTTTACGATGATGTCTGTATGTGTGTGTGGATGTGTGTGTGTGTGTGTGTGTGTGTGTGTGTGTGTGTGTGTGTGTGTGTATATGTGTGTGTGTGTGTGTGTGTGTGTGCGTGTGTGTGTGTATGTGTGTGTGTGTGTGTGTGTGTGTGTGTGTGTGTGTGCGTGTGTGTGCGTGTGTGTGTGTGTGGATGTGTGGATGTTGGATCCACGATTTCTCAAATACTATAAGACTTAGGACATTTTTAACTACGGATTCCTCAATCTAACAATAATGGGAAGAGTCGTGTCAGTTTTGGTAACAATTGGACAACCGGAAGTAGTAGTTACAAGAAATAAATCATCTAAAAATTATTTATCGAAAATTTATGTAAATACTTATATTAAAGAACGTTAAATTCTTTATTCGATAAATATAAATTCGTTATTATTTCTTCTATAGATTTAGAGATAAAGAAATGCATATAAAATAATTTGATGTAAAAATTCTTCAAGGCAAGAAATTCAAATGTTTGTAATTCACACATAAATGTCTCTGTCAAAAATATTTGTATTCCACTGTCAAAAATATTTGTACATCGTAATGAAGATTATGAAAATAAATAAAAAGTCAGCAACGCAAAAGAATATACCTAAAAAAGAATATAAAAGGAATTTTCAAAATAATGACGAATAAAAGAAAAAGAAAAGGAAAGTAGAAAAAAAATTCAGGAAATTGAATATAAAGAAAACGTATGTATTGTACATAATTTATATTAAAATAATTGTTTTGTAGTGAGACATGAATATATGTATTTGTATTTAAAAATATTTTTCGTTTTATGCGTACAACCAGGTAAAATATCTGGCGAGAGGTTATGTGCTGGCCACATCAGATTTTTACCTTCCGTCACCTTTAGGTAAGGAAGGTATTGTCTTTGGACAAAAAATTTAATCATGCATAGATGCTACTTTCAGGTAGCATCTATGCACCCAAAAAAAATGTAATCGTGCATAGATGCTACTTTCAGGTAGCATCTATGCACCCAAAAAAAATTTTTAATCGTGCATAGATGCTACTTTCAGGTAGCATCTATGCACCCAAAAAAAATTTAATGGTACATAGATGCTACTTTCAGGTAGCATCTTTACACCCCAAAGAAAAAATTAATCCGGAATGAATTGAACGTTGACGATCAACAGACCTGTAGAAAAAAATTTTTAATCGTGTATAGATGCTACTTTCAGGTAGCATCTATGTAAACAAAAAAAAATTTAATCGTGCATAGATGCTACTTTCAGGTAGCATCTAGGCATCCCTAAAAAAAATTTAATCGTCTATAGATGCTACTTTCAGGTAGCATCTATGCACCCAAAAAAAATGTAATCGTGCATAGATGCTACTTTCAGGTAGCATCTATGCACCCAAAAAAAAATTTTAATCGTACATAGATGCTACTTTCAGGTAGCATCTTTACACCCCAAAGAAAAAATTAATCCGGAATGAATTAAACGCTGACGCTCAACAGACCTGTAGAAAAAAATTTTTAATCGTATATAGATGCTACTTTCAGGTAGCATCTATGTAAACAAAAAAAAAATTTAATCGTGCATAGATGCTACTTTCAGGTAGCATCTAGGCATCCCTAAAAAAAATTTAATCGTCTATAGACGCTACTTTCAGGTAGCATCTATGCACCCAAAAAAAAATTTAATCGCTAGTTAGTAACTAAGTTACTAATGTAACTAGTTACTGCCCAGCTCTGCTACTGAGTCACCTTTTCTGTGGTTATTAAGATTAAATTAATGTTTCCCAAAATAAAACCTCATCTCCAAAAGTTACAAGATAGTCTGCGATGTTTTAATATATTTTCCCATAGTGTCTTATCTTTTTATCCAGTATATTTATAACATTGTAATGCCCGTTTTTGTCTAGATCCAGAGTTTATTTATATCCTAAGCATCATAACAAGTTATATTCATCTGTCTCGGTTGACAATTGCTTAATAGTTGGCTGTGTGGAATTTGGTTTTAATTTTTGAAATATCTTGATAATTTAGATCATAAATATATGTGGCATGCCATGCCTGAAATGAAAACCTTTGTAATCCGTTGTTGTCTAATATGTCGGTGGGACAGTGGTCGTATTTCGTGGCGGGGCCCCCAATAACTTACACGCGATGTGCGTCTGCGTAGCTCCGTGTTGTTGGTGTCGCGGCTGCCGAGAGGAAATTCGTATCGGGATCTTTCATCGACAATAGTAAATTCTACTTGTTCATGTTTAAAGTGTTCATTGTTGTTTATGGTATGGCCCGCTTCCATATAATATCGGGGCCAGCTGTAGTGTTATCCGCATATCCCACTGCTATTTACGATTGCGTTGATAGACCACAGGACCCCATTCGGATATTTTAACCCCGTCGTTTATTAAAATATTTCTACAAACAAAAATAAATTAATAGTTAATTACGTATAGAGGGTTGAAAGGTTTACGGCTGTGGACAAAATTTGAAGCCCGACCCGTAGCAGACGTCTTTCTTTCGTCCAAGGGTGTAATCTTTTTTCGGCTTGAGGTATGTACAATTCAATTGTATTTTTGACGTTTTGTTTACCAGTCTCCGGGCTTTTGCTCTCCTTTACCGCCCGCATGTACTTCTTTGCCGCCCGCATGGCTACTTTACCGCTTGCATGTGCTTCTTTACAGTCCGCAAGGTGTTGTATCCTTTCAGTTTCTGCCATGGTAACTAATATGTAAAAACACAATTTTAATGCAGTTATGCCTAAATTAAAATACACCTTAACTTTTTGTCTTGGCAAATTCTAATTACTAGATGTATGTTTGGCAGGTGTCATTCATAATGGACGCGTAGTTTTTCTTTGAAATCTACATATAAACGATGTATTTTGACCCGCTTAGCGGTTTTTTAAATCTAAAAATGATGGAACAAAGAATCTGCATTTTGAATTAAAAATGGTATAAAGTGCAATGAAGTGGTGCAAATATTAGATACCTTGTGTCAAAACCAAGGGATTATAAAATGTACAAACGTTTTTAAGAAGACCTTTTGAAGACGTGGTATAGACAACAAGAGAGCCAGGCGTTCTAGCACATAAACTGCTGATGAAAATTTGGAAAAATGAAAGATATTATTATTACCGTATGCAAAACATTTTTGTATACAAATAATACAGACAGTATTTTAATTAAATTAAATAATCGTGGTGTTTTGTCATTTTAATAACTCAAACTGTAGAGAGTATTGTAAGGTCTAAAATGCATATGTTATGCCGAAATAACATCAAAATTATAATAAAAAATAAGGTCAAGCGTATTGTTTCCGGACAAATTTTTAAAGCACTGGCCGACCACATTATTTCCTAAGATTTCGCTGTTAATCACAGAACTCAATTAATCGATACAATTTTAAATGTTTATATAGACGTAACATTAAAATTCTCTGCTACAGTTATAAATAAAAATGAAATAATAAAAAGAAAAACATTAAATGCATTGCAAAACATAATTGTTTTATTAAAATAGTTTTAATTTATTTCAAAATATGATATTTACATTTATTATCAAGCTTACTCAGTACAGTATTAATATTATTATTTTCTTACTAGTAAATATTAAAAACATTTGTAATTTCAAACAAACCATGATTCAATATTCAAAACTCGCGCAATACTAGGCTAAGCACGGTGCAGAAAATATATGTCTGTCTCTGTTAATCTGCCTTGCCTCACTTTCTCGACGTTAAGCCATATCCCCCTCTCTTGAACGTCCTTGTTCAAACCTAAGTTTCATGAAAGTTTCATAAACTACCCTACGCATGCGCCGCACAACTCTCTGCAATAGACTTGCGCAGATGACATGCTTGCGCCTGCATTTATCTACGTGCAAGTTATATTTGGTTAATCTAAATACAGGAACTTTTCGAAAATAAAATTCAGGATTCAGTACAGTTTAAGTGTAGTGAAAATTAAAGATAGAATTTGGCGATATTTCAATGAAATAAATATAAAGGAAAATCTTTTGTTTTTCTTATTTATTTTCAAAGTAGTTAATTTGAGATCCAAATATTTCAAATTCAACTGACAAATGTTAAGTTTCTTGAAATTTAAATGAAACTTTCATTGAAAGTTTCACTGAAATTTTTATATGAAACTTTCATTGTTATTCAGTGAAACATTTTGTGAAACTTGCAATAAAATATACAGTGAAACTTTCAAAAATATAAGTTTCCGAAATTTGCACATCACTACCGTCAGGTAATACAGTACATAAGGAGTATAAAAGCCGACACGCATTTGAGCCTGTATTTTTATGTGTATAGTGGCCTCGTTACTCTGCTCTTCGCTGCTCCAAAGTGCCCGTATACACATAATAATACATTGAATAAAAAAACTTCTCTTCGCCTCGCTTCGCTTCGGTCGCTCAAGTGCGCGTTGGCATTTATTCCTTCAAGTGTTGCGCAGTTTGCGCGAGATTTTGCACCGGCACATATTTCACTACTCTTTCTTCATTTTTTCGCTGCACCCACCATACTCATAAGAAATTACCTTCTACGACTTTTACCTCTTCCCGAAGATGAAGAGAACATTCAAAAAACATTTTCCGACGATAGACGAGATAAAAATTGCTGAAGGAGCTGAAATCTTTTTTTAAGATTACTTTTGGATTCTATTTTGTTTTTAAAAATAGACATATTCTTTATCATATGAGATTTAAGTATGGTCATTGCTATAGTGTCATATACGATCTTCAACAAAGTTATTAGATTCAATTTGTTTAATTTACACAGAAATTTCCATCTCCTCCTTAATGCGGGCCTGCAGAATCAGTGGCCACACTAGACACTAGACACCAGCTCGGCCATCTCGACACGGATCCGCGCTGGTGTTAAGTCCATGTTTATAGTCGGAGACCGAAGCGACGGGGGCCACCCAGTGCGCCGTCCCGCGCACCCCCGCAACCACGGGGGGCCAAGCGAGATATGCTATAGTTTTTATTGGGGAGATTCACCACTGACAGATATGGCATTGTGGAAACAGCACAAACACAACATACTGAAATATGGGAGAGAACAGAGCAAGGGAGATTATTACGGTTTTAAAAAGATGAGGGATTTAATATTATGAAGGAATTTTTATTGACATTTTATTTACATTTTACGCTTATATAGTTAACTAAGGGCCAGTTTTACAATCTCCAGTTAAGATTTTAACTGTCAGTTAAATAAACAAAATTTAAACGAAATAATTGTCAAATGATAGATTTATCCTTACTGGCAAAAGGTGTCCCAATAACTACACCAAACCAAATTTAATTATTAAATAAGACATTTTTTCGGTTTAATCGATGTGATTTTTGTAAATATTAAAGTACACATATCCTTGTTTGTATAATTATGGAAAAGGATGCCTTTTAAATGACTCCACAATTTTATTCACATACTCTAACCTTTTTGATTAAATAATCAATTACTTTTTTGCTAATTTGTGACTCATTTTCACTGATAACATGTTAGATTTAGGTTGATACCAGAAGAACCCTGTAATAAGTAACAGTAACAAACACCATTTACTGTTATAGAATATTTCGACCTGAATTGAATCGGTGAGTCCGAACACCCGAACAGTATGAGTCCAAAAAGTTAGTTTTGAGATAATTTTAAAAAAAATGCGCAAAACTAGAATTATTTTATTAATATTTTTTTTTTGCTGTTGGTTGTGTAAGACTGGATTAATAAACGGGAAAGTTGTGTTTCAATGTCTTTCCACGATATTGGATTCCGTTTTCTTTTCTTACTACTACGAACAATATCCTGAATATTAACCCAATTTAAGGAATAAATAAGAAATTTCCAATTTTTATGACAGTTCTACGACAAACAAAAAGATTCTGACGTTTTAAAATAAATTCTGTGCCTACTAGGTTATAGCAGATGTACGTCAACTGGCCCGTCTTTTACCCCTGATGGACGTATTACGTTTTCAAATTTCACGTACACTGGCTTGCAAAAAAATCGCGTACACCTTAAAAATCAAGTAATCGAGTTTTTGTAATTTTTTAGCTTTGTAAATAATGTAAAAACTGACAATGTTGTCACTGTTATCACTATTTGATCTATTATGGAGCTAGTTCTTCATTGTGTTTAATTTCCGTACTGTTAAATTACAAATATATTCCAGAAAAAAGAGAGAACAACCAAGTATGTATTTCAGTTTCTGTTAATTTTGACATCTCAATTGACACTAGTGACATTGGCAAGTTAAAAATCAAGATCGACTCTATACAGCAAAAAATAGGTGTACGCGATTTTTTTGCAAGCCAGTGTACGACAAGTAACAAATATGATATTGGCTTAGCAACCAAGACGTTAGCGTATACGTCTTTTGAGAAAACGCTATGCAAAAGTTCCCTATATTTTGAGATATGCGCGCTATCAAATTTTCGCTTCATGGCGAAAAGAGAAAACAAATGCTTCTTTTGCTAGAATTCTAAAGTGTGTGGTGTCACTATAGGACTCATACTGTTTTTCTACTCATCGCTGTAAAAATACGAGAATACTGTGCCGTAACGGTTGTGCTTAGCGTACTTTTATTACGCTCATTCGATGAGGGGGGGGGGTCGGTGTAGAGAATTTTACACACTTTGTCTATCTCAACTTAAAACCGTCATTTTGTGCTGTTCTTGGACTTTGGACTCACCGATTTAATTACTTCTAATGAAAGAATAATCGTCTCTAATGATTTATATATTTCATATTGTGCATTGCGAGACTAAGCGGCTCAAACAAAGTACCCATTGCTATATAAGTTTCGGGGCATCTATTTGAAATCTTTGATCTGGTATTTTACATTTCTATACTTCGAAGAGATAAGTTAAAGTATGTGAGAGAATTAAATTATGTCCGTTGCTATTCCATTCACACAATTAATATTCCGGAACATTTAAATCAGCAAAAAACAGTTTCCATTTTTCATCCTGGCTGCCTATAACATATGTTTTCTCGCTTATCTGAACAAATACATAACCACAAACACTGCGCACGTCATTTCACCATCCGAACACTATGATTCATTCCTAGCCTAGAGTACAGGAAGTCTTCTAATCGTCTTCGTTGAAAAATTATTTCAATTTGGCCGCATTGGGTTTAATCGAACCCCCATGTAGGTTGCCGGAAACGCACCGAGCTTCGGGTTATAAATGATCCTCCGCAGCGGCAAGTAGGTAACTCTCGTCACTTGTTTACATTTACATAAATAATCAGGACGTCGCTGGATGTAAGAGCAGATACGCCGTGTTCCGATCGTGAGATATTGTCTCGCTATTCTCTCGCTTCCATCCATCATTAATACCAACACCTCTAACACCTAGCAAAGCAACACTCTCAGTTCAACGTTTTAGATTAAGCTAAAGTCTAGCTAGACAACCAAAAGATACTAGGTGACAAGATTAATCATATACCATTCAACCATCAACTTTAATACTATTTTAATTGTATGCTCCATTATTAATTATACTTTTTATATGATAGTATGAAGCATGAATGGAATGACAGATTTTGGAGCTATAAATAGCTTTCAAATTACTGCATGATGCGTTGTTATTGTTAATATATCAAATTTGTGATTGGACAATATTAGTTTCGGACAAATTTGTAAGTTACTCTAAATAAAAATATAAATAAATATATATCATCACGGCATATTACCCATTGCTGGGTTAGCTAGGTGTACCAATCTGCTTTGAATACTGATGCCGGTAATGATGAATATCTTCGTATCTGCGGTCGTTCACCGGCCGTCACTTCACGGGCACTCATTGACGGCGTGGGAAGTGCACTACAGGAGTCAATTTGTGCCATTTAAAATTAGAAATATTTCAAATCAAATGGGTGAATTGAAAACCTAGTGGTCTGTGACTGCCTATTACGGAATATTATTCTGTATGACAGAATGTCCTCATTCTGTAACAGTTTTCAGTTACAGAATGTATGTATTCCATAGTAGTGTAAGAGAAAATGCTTTCTCTGTTTCGGAATTAGATTGTCTTATTCTAGCCCGCATATTAATGTTAGGAGCTTCATTCTTAAACGATTTTTTGTGATATTTTGTTATTTGAAATTGGTATGACTGCAATAAATACACTAAATTTCTAGACAACGGACAGAATAAAAACCACAAATCACTGTCACCAACCTAATAATTCTATCAAAAATTTCCCTTAAAGGAAATTGTCAAATTTTTATAAAATATAAAGAAAGCCTCAACAGAGAATAGTATTTTATGTACGAAGGGCGTTACGATGATGCTAGTGCCAGGAGGGCGACGAGGATCTAGCCCGAGGGCCTTGGGCCCAAGGGATAGATGTCGTCCGATGAGCGTTATCATCTAGTAACGCTCGTGGTGCATACAAGATTTTATGTCTCACTAGAGGATGTGAAATAAATTTTCATTTATAATAATGTTGATTACAATAATGCTTCAGCTTTGGCGTTGGTAAGAATGTTGTTTAATTGTTTTGTTTATTATCAACATTTATTTATTTTTAAAATATCAACGTCCTATATCGCTGGAGATGATGGAATGGGTGAATTTAATGTTTCGGAAAATATTTTATCGAAACGGTGGAAAGAAATTGTTTTGAATGCTTCTGCATACTTTGAGGAAGACAAACGCATGAATGTTCCCCTAATTATTCCATTCTCGTCTGTAGAAGATGTAAGTATTATATTTTGAGGTTCGTTTTCAGTTTTCACATGACAGATCTTAGTTCTTTATTTCTTATGCACTCATTTCTGAATATTATTACATTTTAGAGAGTTTGTACTGCTTTGAATGTGTCACATTTGACGGTAAATAATATCAAAAATTAATTCAAACGTGGATAAATATCATCCCGAAAAAAATGAGTGATCCGTCATCCGTCAAAAATCAATGCGAAACATTGCAGTCTGCAGTCGACGTACTTACTATTTACATGTGTGGTGAAATTAAATTGCTTTTTAAGGCCTTTTTCATAATCAATTTTAAGTATTAAAATTAAATTATAATATGATTTCTGTGTTGTGCTTTCAAAGGTGTGTTCTTATTATATTAATTGTTCTAATCAATTAATATATTAATTGTTGTAATCAATCTTTATTATTGTAATGAATTATAATTAAAAAGAAAATAGTTTTCATTATATACCGTTCATATTATTTCTAATTTAAATTTCATTTAAATGTCATAAAGGATGATCGGATTATAAAGAGGGCATAATGAACTATTATGCCCTCATATAATGCCCCGGTTGTTATAGATATGTTTATATACACCGTATCCTAGCAATAAACAGTTCTTAATACTTTAGTGAGACATAAAATAGTATAAAACACACGTTGCAGAAGGCAATTCAAGCACTTGTTCGTTTGCCCATTTGCCGTTGCGCGCTTTTGAGCGAATTTGTAACTCGTACTAGAATACGTTCCTTTCTGTATCTTATATTTTAATATATATTATTTTATTGTTTAATTTATTTTAAAAATATAAGTAATATTAAAAATCAACACGGCATATTACCCATTGCTGTGTGTTCTAATCTATTGTGTACACAGATTATTTCATGAGCTGTAATATTTAATTATCTTTTTTTGTGACTTACAAAAACTAAAATAAATCGCATCATGTAATATCTACTACGTTTACATGCAGTTTTGAAAATGGTTTCAGTTTTCAGTCAAAATTATGCAAAACTGTTTACATGCAGTTTTCAAAACAAGTTTAAAAATTGATTTGAAATCAGTTTCGGCGCATGCGCATTTAGATGATGCGAGTGACAGATCCTCTTCACTCCAAATACTTCGTTTTGCTATTATTCTAATTATTTTTTATACTTCGTACCACTACGCACTAAAACTACACAACTGTTAGTTTATTTGAAGGTTAGTAACACAAAGCTACAGAAACGTTATGCTCTGTACGCATGCGCAGTATCGAAACTGAATTTTAAGTGTTTACATGAGTAGTTTTGATACAAGTTTCCAAGTCCAACCCATGAATTTTAGGTTTGGTTTGAGATAATTCAAAACCGTTTTGACACTGTATACATGGCGTTTTCAAAACTAAAAACGTTTTAAAAACGGTTTCAAAACTGCATGTAAACTCAGTAATCATATCGTATATATCAAGATTGTACATATTTATTAAAAAGCAAATTCAATATTGTTACTTACAGTTTGTATAGAAGTTATTAAATTAAAGAACGTATTCCTAGCATTCAATTTGAAAAGTGGGGAAATGCGAGATTGAAATCCTTCTCTGGTTATGAACAACAAAATTTAGGAAACGTTGCAATTAGAAAGGAGTCATGTCTTGATGGGATTTCCATCATGAATATGATATACCGTGCCGATGACAGAATACATGCGCCCGTCGGCCAACGTGTTATTATTACAAATGGTGCGAAACTTGTATAAATCATAATTACACTGCAGCGGTCAGTCAGCTGTAGATCGTGCTAATGTCACAGGCGAGCAAGACTCCTCTCCCGGTTCTGGATTAAAGGTGATGATGATGTTGCCAGGCTTTTTTATTACCTGTGAGAATGTTGAAGCACATAACTCCTAGCTAGGCCCCGAGCACACTAGAATTATTATTTATCATCATGTCAGTAAGAGCAACACACGTTTTCTTAATAACACACTTATATCACTCAACGAATTAAAACATTAATTTATTTTGATGTATATTTCACTTTGGCGTGAAAGAATTATACCTTCTCTTTGCCGGTAATATATGGATACTGAACGCTGTTTTTATTGATTACTGTTAAATGAACGCTTATATGATGCTAATAGAACTAAGATCCGGATTTCAATTCATTTCGCATAGAAAAAATAAGGCATACATCATTTTTGATATTTGAAAGGTAATTTAAACAGCCTCAACTCTTCAGGATAGGAAGATCATTAGGTGTTCTACATAGAACACATATCTTCTAATACATTTTCTTAGAATAAAATTTAGTATGCATAGATTTCTCTGATCTTTCTTTCCAAAGTGAATTCATGTGTGTATTAAGGTACATAACGGCTTATAACTTATAATCCATTGTGATATTAATCGTATTTTCTGATTTCGGTAATGACAGTATATATGTACGTTTACCAGGTATTTCCTTACGAATCCTCAATGCTGATCGAGACAAGGTCGACATCTGCAATACATCCGATATCGGTAGAAGAGCACTTACGATAGCTACTTTTGTTTGGACTGTGATTCGTTATAAAATTGAACAAAGTGAACATGATCAAAAAGAGTTATGTTTCTTCGTTCGTTATTCGTTATCCTCATTCTTTCTTTTTGTGATCACAATACGCCCCCTTCAGAATAAGTCTTTTCTTATGATTATTGTTATTCAAATTACAAAAGATTGAAAAATGACGGAACAAACAATTATGAGAAGATTGTTCATATTTCAGATGAGTTATGTACCAATACCAATAATTCGTTGTGTTATTTGTAATATTTCTGTTCATTCGAAAGTGACTTTTAAATTCTTCTTCCGAATAGTTCGGTATAACAGTTTCAACATAATTATTTATACAAGTTCTTCTGTTCCGCAAATTTTCTATGTAAATAATAACCAACACAATAATTTTTGTTATTCGGGAACAGCTGATTTGTCGGTCTGTGAATTTGTCATTTGACTCAAATTCGTTCGACGTTGTGTAAGTTTCACGTCCATCGGGTTAGTTTTAATGTTCGTTTGGAATTAAATTTAATCATGTTTGGAAGGAATCATTCTTAAACGAATCACGAATTAGAAAATCACAATCACAGTCCAAACGTTTCTTGCGCGATCGAAGCACAAAATTAAAAAAAAAACAAATTTGAAAATAATTTTGATATATTAAAAAATTTTGGTTGTCATTTTTAAAGTAAGCTTTGATCGTTGTTTTTATTTGCTTATCGCCTCCGTCTTCTGATCGGTAAGTAAATCACTTACCGATCAGTAATTTGTAACTAAAGCTTACTCAAGTTTAAATTTTGACATTTACAATAAAATTTTTGAACCTAATAATATTATAAACAAATTACTAAAAGATTGATCTGCGATTTTTAGCATAATTTGCAACTAGAAGAACTTTAACGTAAAAGAATTCCAGTACAGAATAATAATAATAATAATAATAATAATAATAATAATAATATTAATAATAATAACTTTATTGCCCAACAGTTTACAAGAGGGAACCAGTTACAGGACAAAGACAAAACATTTAAATATAAGTAATTAAACAAAATATGTATTCATATGTGTATATAAAGAAAAAGCAATGATTCGCATAATTACATTCAATATATGGGAATAATTTAAAGGTTAAATACATTCTCCTTTGAAATATTACAAAAAAAATATCTTCCTAGTGTAGTTCAGCATTGCGATACATGATGTGGATTGATGAACGCTGAAGGATGTCTGTGTGAGTTTTAGCCAAATACAAGGTCCTTGAATATCTATAAACAGATCTGGAGTGTGGAAAGGGTTGCAGGAAAGCAATTAAGGTGCATCAATTTTATTAATAATAATAATAAATTTATTGCCCAATAGTAACCAATTACAGGACAAACATATATATAACATATAAAAAAGTATATATCCCGACATCCGAAAGGGTACCAAAAGGATTTAAAATGATGATAATAATAATATTCAATACAAAAGATAAATGTAAGTTAGATGAAAATATCGTCAATTAAAATATTAGCTGCATTGCAACATAAAAATATTGGAGAATGTTTCATTATGTCAGTACGCTCTGGCGGTAGAAGGAACGTTTTGCAGTGCCTTGATGCTAACCTGGGAACGTGGAATGGTACCCTGGATAGAAAGAAAGGTGCATCTATCTTGTTGCTGATCAAGTTCTTGAGAAATCTAGCAGCGGCGCCTCTCAGCAAGGGATGTCATGGAATGTCGCTGAAGTAACGATTCCTGCTCTATACCTCTTTCTGGGTACACCTTATCGATTTTGAAAGAGAAAAATTTTAGGAACCTACGGTCGATTTGATCCAAAATCTGTAACTGATAAGCATTATTAATTAACATCCATAACAATCTAGAAGTGGTAATAGTTCTTCTTCCTGACAGAGATGGCACGGAATGACGTTCAAGCAAACTATTTTTATTTATGTCTCTTTCTGGGTATACGCCGTCATGATTAAATGACAAAAATTTAAAAAAATTACGATGTATGCGATCAAGAGCTATAGACTGATAAGCATAGAAGAGGTACCAAATAATATTAGTGTATTCAAACTTACTCAGTAAAAAGGCGAAATACAGTGGTTTGAGAATTAAATGATTGTTAAACATTTTTGAAATACGCATCAAGAAACCTAAAGTTTTACTTGTACAACTATATATTTCATAGATATACTCTGAAAAATTAAAATTGTGACAAAAGGTAACTCTAAGATCTTTAATAGAAGTCTTTTTCTCGATGTGAATATCAACCATAGACTAATTAAAATGTAAATATTTAATTTTCCTGGTATACGATACTGAACAGCACTTATTTACATTTATAGTTAGTTTCTTTGTTTCAGACCATTCAACAAAAATATCGACATTAGAATGAAGATGTAGAGCATGAGGAATAGTGGAATTTTTTTGATACAATTTAATGTCATTAGCATTTGCCAATACGGAACATGAAAAAGATTCGATCACATCATTAACTAAGATGTTAAATAATAGTGGCCTTAGATTAGAGCCCTGAGGTGACCCAGAAGTGGTAGAAAATTCCAATGAGCTGTAACCGTTTAATAAACACGACAGGTACGATTCTCCAGGTATGATTTGATAAGTATTGTTATTGACACTCCTGCTCCAAAATTATATAATTTTTGCAAGAGTAAACCGTGATTAATGAAGTCGAAAGCACGCGACATGTCAGTATGTATGACATCAACCTGTCCATGATTATCCAAAATCTCTGAAACGTATTTAGAAAAAGTTGCAAGATTAGTAGTGGACGTGGTGGGCCTACTTTTTATAAAGCCATGTTGGTGACTTGAAATAAAAGAACGAGTATTATTATATATAGATTTTATACGACGATTTCAAAGATTTTGCTAAAATTTAGATAGAATAGTAGATTTGTATTAAAGAAAAAAATTACCCCAAAAGACGATTTGATTATGTATTTATGAAAATGTTTTAGACCTGGTATTTCCATCTCTGGTTAAACTGTTTGTTAACTAAACTGCCAGTTAAAAAGAAAAATATAGCATTGGTATTATAGCAGAAGTTGTAAAAATGACACATGTCAATTTTTTTAATGGGACATTTTTTGTTTTTTGATAGTCAAGTTAACAAACAATTTACCCAGAGATAGTAAAATATCGAATCGTAGTGATTTGCTTTGCATAGAAAAACTAACTCGGAAAAACCTATGCAATACAAGTTCTAAAAAAGCGGTATTCTATATAAATATAATTGGTAGTAAGTAATGCATATCTTTTAATTTGAGTTCGCAAGATGATGCTATATTTAATTTTCTTTTAATTGATATGTATGTATATCCTGTTGAGCTACCAAGAAGATATATTATTTATCGAAATCAAATAGATCTTTATCTATTTGGAAAACACGATGTCTGCAGTAAATATTAATTTTCGCACAGAATATTGCTGACTAATTGATTAGTGTACAATTCTTGCTAACAAATTTTCAAAGAATGAATCTAAAAATATCATTTACTACAATAATTATTTGAACAATGATCTTGGAAATTTCCACCTTCTCAGAACAAACAATAATTTTTCTTCCTATGATCTAATTCAATTGACCAACAAAAAAGTTGTTCGCAAATTACTATAAACAACTCTAACCAATTCAGGACAGCTGTCAATTTTTTCTGCGAGAAAAAAACGAGAGTTGAAAAAACCCACGCTTGCATGTAGAATAAATCACGAAATTAAGAAAAAAAGTTCGAGCAACAACAAGGTGTTGTATTTTTATCTCAGTGCACGCGATAAATTTTCGTTCTCGCCCGAATTTTTAAATGGAGCTCGCGAGAGAACACACATCGCGCTCCGGATAAACACGACAGACGTTTTGTCGAGGTGGGTGTCATGATGTATCGAATCACTTCTCAGATCTAACTCGTGATGTATGCAGCCAATAACAGGCAATTAATTACACATACAAGCCAGCTAATTAAAGCAATTAAATAAATTTACACTTAATCGTAACAATGCTCGATGCTCCTGTCCACAAACAAGATTTATTAGGTCTAGGAATGTCAGGCGATAATGCTTTTCGAGAAATTCATAGAACTCTTTACTCTTTTTATTAAGAGAAACAGTTTCAGTAGATTTCACTTGCATTCATACTGCGAAATACAGAATGTGACAGAAATAATATAACTGTTTAAATGGATAACTAAAGAAAATCTCAAATGCATTTTATATAAATTTAATAAATTATTATAGTTTTTCTTTTTACTTGCTTGTACAAAGTAAAGGAAGTATTGTATTCGCGAAAAATTTCGGTTTTCAGATTTCAACGGAAATATCCATTTTGACCATCCCTGAATCCATTCTGACTAATTTCGTCGTGACGTCTGTACGTACGTACGTACGTATCTCGCATAACTCAAAAACGGTAAGCCGTAGAAACTTGAAATTTTGTATTTAGGACTTCTATAACATCTAGTTGTGCACCTCTCTTTTTGGTCATTACATAATTTCCAGAAATGGTACTTTATTTGAAGCCTATAATAGATTTTAATGAAAAACTATATTAAAATATAATCCAAATCTTTTCAAATTTGGTATATAAGACTTTTATATCAATTGGAATAACATAGCAGATTTTGGTTAAAACAGGCTAACCGGAAGTGATATATTACCTGAAGTTGTTAACAGTTTTTCATGAATAAAATGGTTTCATTTTGATTTTAGAAATAAATGCTTCAAATAATAGTTTTAGAGAATTAAATTCTGCGTCTAGCACATCAAGTATTATTAAATTAGCCTTTTGTATAAGCGAGATATATAAATTTAAAACTTATATACTTTTTGGTTTTTGTAATGAAGCTTGCTATGGATTAGGACAAAAAATCAAAAATATATGTCAAATTACGTCAAATACGTGCAATTTTATAATTGAGTCTATACTTCATATTAGTCTTGCGTACAAGGAAGTCGTGTGGTGTCCAGTCCACATCAGATTTTTTACAAACAATATTGCATAAACTTTCATTTTTTTTTAATCTGATGTGGCCAACACATACGTCCCGTCAATTCCATGTTTGAAATAGCAATGAGCTTTAAGTAAAGTATCACTTCCTGTTAATCGTTTCTAAACAAAATCTAAATTGTTGTTCCAATAAATAGAAAAGTCTGTAATACCAAATTTTGGATTATATTTTATTATGTTTTTTCTCGAAATTCTGTTAGGCTTGATTTACATTAGCGGTACAATGACGGTACAGTGACGGCATGTAAATCAGTAAATATCAAAGGGTCGTCATCGTACCGTCATTGTACCGTAAACGTAGATGTAAATGGGTCCATTAAAATACATTGGAGCAAGAAGTATCCGTACCGTCATCGTAGCGTCATTGTACCGCTAATGTAAATCAAGCCTTAAGAGCTCCCAATTAAGCACCACTTTTGGTTTATCATGTAGGTATAGTCAGAATCTAACGTTGTTCCAAATTATACACGAGTTTTAAATACCAAATTTGGATCATGTTTTAATATATTTTTTCAAGAAAATCTGTTTATAGCTTCCTGTAAAGTAGTACTTCCGGTTTAACAATTTTAGAAAACATCTAATATGTCGTTCTCATTAATATAAAAGTCTTAAATACCAAATTTGAAAAGTTTTGGAATATAGCATAATATATTTTTCACAAAAATCTATTCAGAGCTTCAAGTAAAATATCACTTCCGGTTTATCAATTTTAGAAAGCCTTAAATAGCAAATTTGAAAAGTTTCGAATTGTATCAATGTATTTTTTACGAAAATCTGTACAGAGCTTCAAATAAAGTATCACTTCCGGTTTATCAATTATATCCAAAATCTAATATCCCTTCATATAAAAGTCTTAAATACTAAATTTGAAGTTTTGGAGTACATCATAATATTTTTTTCACGAAAATCTGTTCAGAGCTTGAAGTTAAGTATCACTTCTGGTTAGTTAATTTTAGGTAAAATCTAATATGTTGTATTCCTTAATATAAAAGTCTTAAATACTAAAATTGAAATTGAATTGGATTATATTTTAATATAGTTTTTCATTAAAAACTGTTATGAACTTCAAGTAAAGTATCACTTCCGGTTATCCAATTTTACCCAAAATCTAATCAACTCTTTATATCTATGCAGAAAACTTAAATACGAAAAATAGAAATATTTGTAAGTTTGTTATGAGATATCGTGGAAGAAAAAATTGTCACACACACAGACAAACACACACACACACACACACACACACACACACACACACACACACACACGCACACACGCACACACGCAGACATCATCTTAACAATAGTAAAAACGTGTTGTAGGGATCCTAATTCGTGCTTATTCACTGAAAAGTCACCATCGAATTTTTGGACCGATAACATTACCTCCCTTACCTACGGTATGACGGGAGGTAAAAATGTGAAACTGGTTTATTAACATAGCTTCAACTTTAACATTCATGTTTAATATTCAATCTTGTGGTCCATTTTCTTTTAGTTTGACGCCCCACGCCACGAGCCTTTGGCAAGATTAAAGTTTATTTCACGTACTTTTTGAAAAATCCTTCATTGGAGCTCCTACACATTATTGTTTATCTTGTAAGTAACTCCAAAATATTAGTTACACAAATAATGCATTAGCTATATTAGGTAATAATTGTTCTTCTATGAATAAACAAAATTTGAAATATTTGGAAAGTTAAGATTAAAGACTTCTGCGAAACAATTTCTCTCATTCAAGCAGAAAATTATAGAATGTCTATATCGCTTAAGAAAAATTCATCAACGTCGAATGTATGTTAGTGCTGTACGGATATGTGTACCTGTATACTATTGGATGGAAAAAATATGTAGAGATATGCTGGATGTTTATTTCAAGCGTTGTGTAGCTTCCCAGAAAGGAAGTGAAGACGATGAAAAATTACAGCGAGTACCGTGTGAATAATTTTGGCCCGGATAATGTGATTAATAATTTAGAGTTTGGTTGCGCTTTGTAGAACAATCGTGTCGATTAGTAGAGTGCGTTGGCGTGCGAACACATCGCTAAATGTGAAATTCTTCAAAATTATCTCAATTACAATATAAATACCTACACAAAAATTTTGAGACGCCGAACTTAGAACTTAAAAATTATTTCCAATTTTCAATTCGCACAAAAGTGAGCCCTGTGGTGTTCTCTCCACGAACTTTTTGAGAGTCCGTAAAATGACGCCTGATAGACGCCTTCGATGGTATAGATGTATGTATATCTTCATTATCGAAATCTGCGATTGGAAGCACGTAAAAATGGATCACCTTTTTGAAGATTATACTTTTATCCGAAAATGATTGTATATTTATTGAAATTGAAGATAAAAAATCTGATGTGTACACCACACGACTTCCTTGTACGCAAGACCAATATGAAGATGAAGTATAGACTAAATTATAAAATTTCACGTTTTTGACGTAATTTGACATTAACATCTATTTTTATTTTTTTGTTATTTTTTGTACTAATCCATAGCAAGCTTCATTACAAGAAGCAAAAAGTATATAAGTTTTAAATTTACATATCTCGCTTATACAACGGGCTAATTTAATAATACTTGATGTGCTAGACGCAGAATTTAATTCTCTAAAACTCTTATTTGAAGCATTTATTTCTAAAATCAAAATGAAACCATTTTATTCAAGAAAAACTGTTAACAACTTCAGGTACAATATCACTTCCGGTTAGCCTGTTTTAACCAAAATCTGCTATGTTATTCCAATTGATATAAAAGTCTTATATATCAAATTTGAAACGTTTTGGATTATATTTTAATATAGTTTTTCATTAAAATCTATTATAGGCTTCAAATAAAGTACCATTTCTGGAAATTATGTAATGCCCAAAAAGGGAGGTGCACAACTAGATGTTATAGAAGTTCTAAA
Organism: Harpalus rubripes; assembly: GCA_963082715.1. Taxonomy (NCBI): domain Eukaryota; kingdom Metazoa; phylum Arthropoda; class Insecta; order Coleoptera; family Carabidae; genus Harpalus; species Harpalus rubripes. The sequence goes on from OY720451.1 coordinate 10,117,325, forward strand.
TACATAATTTCACGGCTTACCGTTTTTAAGTTATGCGAGATACGTACGTACGAAATTAGTCAGAATCTATTCAGGGATGCTCAAAATGGATATTTCCGTTGAAATCTCAAAACCGAAATTTTTCGCGATTACAATACTTCCTTTACTTCGTACAAGGAAGTAAAAATTAAATGATATAAATAGGTATAGATGCATTGGTATCGAAAAACAGGCTCATTAAAAATGTTATGGTCTTCTATTGTACTAATTGATAATATGGGTTACATTGAAGTCATAATAGTATATTAAAACTAAGTTTAATTTTTACACTATTTTTTCTGAGGTAATTTTATAATTCTGTTCCATTCAAGCCATTCATCAGTGCGCCAGTTATAATTAGAAAAATTACATTGAGTAAACTTGAATCTTGTCTCCAATTTCAGTCAATTAGAAAGGTCAAAACTATTCCCTATTCTCTGCAATACTGAATGGCTTTGACTGAATAATTTGACGTGGTGCTTTTTATCAGTTATGTTGGCAGCGCTTACCGCTAACAATTTTAACTTCACAGATAAAAATTCATTGTTTTCATCTGTCAGTTTTAAAAGTAGTTATACCACCTCTATAAAACGAAAAACCAAAATAACAGTGCGTTTATAGAATTTCTTAGTGACGTGTTTTAATTATGTTTGTCTCACTAAAGTATTATCAAGTGTTTATTGCTAGGATACGGTGTATATAAACATATCTGTAACAACCGGGGCATTATCTGAGGGCATAATAATCGTTTATGAACTTTAAATTAGAAATAATATGAACGGTATATACATAATGAAAATTATTTTCTTTTGATTATATTTCATTACAATAATAATAAGGATTGATTACAACAATTGATACATTAATTGATTATAACAATTAATATAATAAGAAAACATCTTTGAAAGCACAACGCAGATATCATTTTTAATTTAATTATAATACTTAAAATTGATTATGAAAAGGGCCTTAAAGAACAATTTACTTGCAGACTGCAATGTTTCGCATTGATTTTGGACGGATGACGGATCACTAATTTCTTTGGGACGATATTTATCCACGTTTGAATTCATTTTTGATATTATTTACAGTCATATGTGACACATCCAAAGTAGTACAAACTCTCTAAAATGTAATAATATTCAGATATAAGTAAATAAGAAATAAAGAACTCAGAAACTGAGATCTGTTATGTGAAAACGAACCTCAAAATATAATACTTGCATTTTCTACAGACGGGAATGGAACAATTAGGGCAACATTTATGCTTTTGTCTTCCTCAAAGTATGCAGAAACATTAAAAAATAATTTCTTTACACCGTTTCGATAAAATATCTTTCGAAACATCAAATTCACCCAAATTCACCCATTCCATCATCTTGATGTTCTAAATATAAATAAATGTTGATAATAAACAAAACAATTAACCAACATCCTTAGCAACGCCAAAGCTTAAGCATTATTGCAATCAAAATTATTATAAATAAAAACTTATTTCACATATTCTACTGAGACATAAAACCTTGTATGTACCACGAGCGTTATTAGATGATAATGCCCATCGGACGACATCTATCTCTTTGGCCAAAGGCCCTCGGCCAAGATCCTCGTCGCCCTCCTGGCATTATCATAGTTGGTACATAAAATACTATTATAGAAACAGAAATATAAATATTAAATTCTATATCCGATCCTTGATCAATTTTTATTGGGCCATGTGGCCCAGAAGATCCAAAAGGTTGGACATCTATGTTCTACAAAAAATTCCCAGGTAACATTTCCCTATCTTCAAAAGAGAGCCCAGAATAATATATCTTATTTTACACTGAACGATAAACCTACGAATCATTATTGAAAGTAAACATTGTTTATTTATCTAAAGTTTAGGAAATAACATTTACAAAGAGATCTTGCAAGACCTCGAATAAACAAAATTTTTGGTGGTAATTTCAAAATAAAAATCTATCGTATTTGCAGTATATCTTCATTATCAATCCTGGTGATTGTCTGTCTGTTAAGTGAACTCCTACTCGTACATGAACGTTATGTAGAAGACGCGCAATGTTCGTGCCTCGTGCAGAGTGACTTGCTGTCTGAATGGACGGTACTCGGGCACGCGGCCGCACCTTCGAGGATCTGTGGGAAACAACGCGTGCGTGCACTTCCGTGTCTGCCGGCAACCTGCAGATGCACAGTACAAGTGCACAAGAACATTCCACTAAGTGCGGGAGGAGATATTCAATTCTAAATCAAAACTCTTCATTTGCGAAAATTAACCATGTTTTCGATAGCAATATCCCTACCAATACCATTGCAACTATACGTTGTAGTCAAATGGTAAAACCCGCCTTTTAATAAAACGCGAGTGAAATGCAGCCAGGTTATCTTCGTTGAATTAGCGATGTTTTATAGTCGGGATAATCGTCTAGTGTATATAGGCGTTTTTAAACGACGAACAGCTTACTTAGCTTGTATATTTCTCTAAATATAACAACAATAACCTAACACTCAAAAGTCACACTTGGAAAATTCGGGCTAAGTTTTTTTTTGCAATAGCTTAGGTTTTTGTAGCTATATTTTATGTTAAAATTTATTTTAAATAGTAATAAAATCACTGTTTCCGTCGCTAGGTTCAAACAGTGGTTTTAAATTATTGGTCTGAAATTGCCATAATTAATTCAGTTTAATATTAACCTTAGTGACGCATGTCAATTGAAAATTCTAAATCAGTACAAGATTTTTTTTGAGATCATAAAATACTTTATTCCATTTTTCAAATACCAAATAGAAACGCGACGTGTATTGAAAGAATATATTATACAGGATGGTGACTCGAATACCCGAACATAACATGTTAAATCAGATTTTTGTAACTTTCTGCTTCCCTTATTATTTATATATGTAGAAAAGCTTCAAATAATAGTTGTAGAGCTTAAAAATCTACGTTTGAATCATAAACACAATTTTTTTTGAATTTTTTGTAACGGCAGACATTAGGTATGGAAATTTCGAAAATCACCCCAAAAATAACAATAGCCATGGAATTAAAAAAAAAAATAGCAAATGTGAAACGGTTTATCTGCAAATTTAATTTAATTTTTATTTGTGATTTATGTGAATAATTGTGTATTTAATTAAAAAATAATTGTTCAATTTCATCTGAAGCTGTAAAATTTACTTGAAGGGACTTGTAGTTTTGAATTAAAGCTTCATACGTTGTTATTAACTGTTTATTGTGATACAATTTTGGACAACGTTTCGGCTCTGGTTAGAGCCATTTTCAAGTCAAAAGGATGTTAATTACATTTTGTCAAAAAAATGTTTAAATGAGTTGCATAATATAAAAATATTTGTTTGATCTATTTCAAACCATGTTTGAATACAACAACCTGCACATCCTTTTGACTTGAAAATGGCTCTAACCAGGGCCGAAACATCGTCCAAAATTGTATCACAATAAACAATTAATAACAACGTAAGGAGCTGTTATCCAAAAAAATCTGGTGTGGCCATGTGGCCAACACAATACCTCCTGCCATTTATAGCCGGAATCACAAAAAACATTAAACTAATCCTTATTTTTGGATTAGCGGATTTTACTCTAATTTTGGCAGTTTATTTCTTAAAATATAGTCTAATCTAATCCAAATAACTACCTTTTTTGACAGTAAAATGAAGATTAAATTTGAAATACCGAGATAGAATAGAATTTATATCCAAAAATGAGGATTAGCTTAAACTTTTTTGCGAATCGTTAATTTTTATTAATTTAAATACATATCTATATATTTACCTATGCTGCAATCTGTATTGATTTCCTTTACTATTGTTGGCAGTGACATTTATCTGTCAGTTACATACATTTGAATAACTGCGTAACCAAGGAGTTTTGTGTGTTTAAAGCGTAGTTTCCGGGATTTAAATTATTGATAATTTTATAAATTTATCCATAAAATAAGTAGAAAAAGTATTAATGCATATCTGTAGAAAATTTAATAATCTTTAATTTTTGTAATAACATTAATCTCGAAAAAATAACATTTAAAGGTATTTTTCGAAGAAAAACTATTTTGAGCTTCAAGTAAAGTGCCATTTTTGGTTATCCGATTTACTTCAAAATCTAATGAGGTCTTTCCATAATACAAAAAGTTCGAAATACAGGGTTTCAAAATTTTATGAATAATAGTATTTGAGTTAAACTGGAGGATCCACACATACATACACACAAACACACACACACACACACACATACACACACACACATACACACAAACACACACACACACACACACACACACACACACACACACATATACACATATACACATACACACACATACATACACACACGTACACAGACATCGTGAAAATGTTAAAATTGGATTCTAGGGACTTTAAAACGTGCTCATTTACCAAAATCTCGATATATAATTTTTAGCACAAGCCATATACCTCCCTTATCGAAGGTAGCGGGAGATAAAAACATCTCCTTTCAGATAATTGTTCACTTGAACAGAAATGATAAAAATGTACTGACCTAAATTGACAGATATGGTCAAACATTTGTTACTTCATTTGTTTCAATTCCAAGATTATCGCTATTTTTGTGGTCATTTCATACCTAATAGACCTTTCAATTTACAGATAGAAGATATGCGCAATGGGGATCTGCGCATAGTAAGAACAACTGAGCTCTATGGCGTTTGTTTCTAAAAAATTTAGACGTAAAATGTGACAATATCGCAAATAACTTTAAAAAATCTTATCAAAATAAGTTACAAAAGCTTTTATTGAAGTTAAAATGTCTAACGATGCAAATTTTCACTGAAACTTTTTTAACTAAAATAATTAGGGAAGCAGGAAATTACGATAGTATAATTTCATATGTTAAAGACTTAAATCGGGTGTTCGAGTCACGACCCTGTACCTATGTATTGTTATACATATATGTAATTAACTAAAATAAATAATTCTATATTGTATTTCTACATATACATACGCATTCATTTGTCCTTTTGTCTACGAACAATAATTTCTTACGATATTAAAATAAAGTTTCAATCATTGTTTATATAATCAGTTTAAATTATTTTTTAGTTTCTATTTATATTTGAAAATCATAATTGTATTATTGGACTATTGCAGAACTAAATAATCGATCAAATCCTTACAATAATATAGTGATAAGACTAAAGCAATTCATTCAGGGAACAATAATTTTATAATGAGGTTAGATTATTGGTGAGCATGAAGTATTTTGATATAATTATGCATATTGATAATAATAAACGTAAAGATATAAATAGTTATATTAACCTTTTATAGTTAAAAATAAAAGGTTAATACTCGTTATTTATTTCTTTATTTGCAATGTATCAAATATTTTATTAAATAAAAACGCCAATCCCTATTCTCGTACACTTTTCAAATACAAAAATGTAATTGAATTTTAATGTTCATGCTCTTCGCATAACGGTGATTTTACTACACCGTATGATTTTTATTTATTTTTTATTTATGACTGTTTTTAAAGGTGATGTTTAAGGCTAAATAAATCCACCTACAGTGACATCTGGGAATATATTGTAGAGTTAATGGGTAGCGAAAGATAAAGCGAATTTTATATCTTTATATTTGTTATAAATTTGTTAGCACGAATCATAAAAATCGTGATTTCTATTGTAATTTATCCTACGTGGAATCATACAAGGAAATGAAATACTTTTATTGATGTGAAGCTGTGAAAATGCGCATAAAATCAAGTGCCATTTAACTATGATAATCATTCGAAGAAGATATGTACCTACACTTTTGGGTAATCGTGGTGATATATGAATATACTGAACGTTATGACGTGGCAAACGTAGTCTATTAATTTTTTTAGGCATAGTACTAAGAGTAGGTATAGTCGTATAATATGATAATAAATGTAACATATTCTCCCAATGAAGAGGAATACGAAAGAATTTTAATTTTTGGAATTGTAATATTAGAGTTATCGCAGGCGAAAATTTTCGTATATAATTCAATGGTTCTTTGTTAATGTTAATTCAGATTCATGTAGTGTCTGTCGTTGTTTAGTGGTAATATATATTTTTTTAAATAATATAATAATGTGGTCTAGTGACTCTGAGTCTAGTGATGAAGAAGTAGTGCGAAGTCAAAAACTAATTAAAGCAAGAATAAATTATGTCCATACAGAAACCCCATATGAATGAGAGGTTACTCATGGCAACTAAGTTAGAAACATTAATTAATTTATTGGGACTTATTCTTCAGCTAGATATGAACAGAAACCATGCATTAACCGTAAAAATACAACTTTTTTAAGTTTGACCAAAATGTGACCCTAATATATTTCTAGTCTTTGTCTTGTCTACTCAACCCGAAGTGTGACAAGTTTGACAGATTTTTATCCATTCATTGAATTTAACTGCTTTAGACAATTTATTTAGAGAATGCTCCAAATAGAATACCTTTAGCATCTCGAATCATTCCCAAAATAATTAATTTCGCATCCAGTGTAGACATTTTTATTGAAAAATAATTTAATTTCAAATTAAAACACTTGAAAATGTCAACGTCAGTCAGAAAATAAAATCACTTGATTTAAAGAATATTGGATGAAATACTAGTATTTATTAGAAAAAACTAATAGAGTATTGAAAATGTTTCAGAAACACTATTTTACTTGACTAATAAAATTTCACTTGAAACTAATAACTTGTGAACTAGTAACTTGTAAACTACGAGTAGTAAAATATTTTACAGAAACACAATTTACTAGTACTATTAAAAATTTAACTTGTAACTAGTAACTCGTAACTTGTAAACTAGTATTTTTTGAGAAACAGGCCCCAGACAGTACCTCCCTCACTTAAAAGTGACGGCAGGTAAAAAGTGTTATCCTACATAATAATTTAAGATAAAATCGCTCAACCTGCGGGGTTTTTTTTCAAATTATTGTGTACTAAAACACTTTTTAAGCAAAATTTATTGCATAAGCCACACGTCAAATTTAATCGATTAAATTCTTAGCATTCGGCATATAACTATTGAATATTTTATGAAAAATAAAACTTTTTTACCCATGCGTGCGCGGTAATCTGCGAGTTTTAATTATTAATATTCAATTCTGGGTGACTAGGAATATTGGCTGACAATAATCGCAAGCGAAAAATTGTCTCAGAACGCAGAGTATTTAATACGGAGTTGACAAATAAGTACTTGTGTATATTGTATAAATGGTAAAGTACGTTGTTTGGTTTGCTGCGAATTAATCGCTGTTAAAAAAGAACGTCATTCTGAATCCGAACATGGAGACATGACTCGCGCTTCAGTTTCCGGTTTTTTTTTTTTTTTTTGCTTTTGAGTTTTGCAGGCATGATTTACGCCAATGTTTCAGTAAAGAATTTGATGACCTGGGTCCTGTTTCTCAAAATTACAAGTCTACAAGTTAACAAGTTACTAGTAAATTATTCACAAGGACATGTAAATTCTGTTTCTGAAAGAAATTTACATGTCTAGTAACATTTTTACAAGTGTTGTTTATTTTTATAAGTGATCATAGCTATATTTAATTTGTGTGTATTTATTTGTGTATTAGTTATATTTATCGAAAGATATTATTTTAGTTTCGGGGCATTTTCCGACATTTTGATAAAATCTGTGTACAAACCAGATTGGCACACTCAGCAATGAGTAATATGTCGTGATATATTTTTTATTTGATAAAAGAAATAAAAGTCGCCGAATGGACAAAAAATTAGAATCTTGTAAAGCTCTTGGGCTGGTGTACGCTGAAAAAGATTATTCATACATATAAGGAATACCTTCTAGCCAAACATAAAACGAGCAACATTGGTAAGTTTTGTTAATTTTGTTGATTACAATAATGAAAATGACTAATCACGCAATAAATTTATTTTCATTAATTGTTACTGTACCAATTAAGGCAATAATTTAGAGAATATATACCCATCTTTATACAATATCCCTTCTGTTTATTAAAAAATTCTTGATTACAATAAAGAAAAATTGATTACAATAAAAATTCTTAAATTGGCCCTAATAGATTAATTAATTTTTCACATTTGTGTGCTATAAGTCGAAATCTTCCATTAAATTCATATGACATCTCCATATGGACATAATTAATCCTTCTCCTAAATATTTCAGGTCTTTTTACCACAATAGTATATTAAAGAACGTGTTTTATAAGACATGTTTTTTTCGCACGCGTCAAAATTTAGAAAACGAGCGTTAGCGAGTTTACTAATTGACAAGTGCGAAAGAAAGTCTTATAAAATGAGTTCTTTATACTATTTTTTATATTTTGCGCCTTCTACAATAGCATTTACTTACTCAATTTGTGATTATATTTGTAACCATTTGTACATTTTCATGTAAATAATCTTCCCAACCAATAGTACCAACCGTCTAAAACAAAAAATTGCGTATCGAAATGAAGGTCATTACGATACGCAATTGTGTATCGTAATGACTTCATTATAAACGCAAAATATAAAAAGGTCATTTTCATCACTAGAGTCGCTTGACCATATTGCTACCAAATATTCATATATAATTATTATTTGTTATTTTAAAAAATAATATAAATCGAGGTATAAAACAAACTCTCTTTTAATTCTGAACCTTACTAGACAACTTGTAAGTTAGAGACACTTTTTTAATTGTAAATAAAAATAAATATTTTTTACATTATTAAAACTGTAAACTGTATGATAGGGTTGTTTGAGACTGCTAAAATTTTTAATGTATTTCACAAGTCATTACTTGTAAAATATATTTTGAGAAACAGAACCATAATTACATTTGTAAAAAACAGATGTATAAAATAGATTTTCACTTGTGACTTGTATCTTACAAGTGTAGTTTTCAGAAACAAATACTTGTGTAAATTAAAATTCTACAAGTGTACATACTTGTATTACAAGACTTATATTTTTTGAGAAACAGGGCCCAGGTCTAACTTTTCTCAAAACTTTTGTAACATACGTTATTTATGTTCATCTTTCCCATTTCATCTTTGTCAATATCCTCTGCTGCACATGACTGTAGCGCAGTTATGCGGCCATGATTACCATGAAATATAAAAATAAAAGTAAATTTTGTATGACACAATTTCACGCAATTTGCATAGTGCAACACCTTTAAAAGTCCATCTTCTTCCCATCGTGCTGTGCTACACTTCTTACTATCTCTTCATCAGCTGCGTTGATGGCACGCCTGCGGGAAAATGTTTCACCACTCAGTTCTGGTCGACGTCGACTACCGCCGCGGGTTCGTGCTACACTTCGCGCGTATTACCCGCGCATATATTTACATAATGGCGCGTGACTTGAAACAATTGTTCCCTACAACACCTACCGAACTATGTACCAGTACCAGCTCTTCCTTCTTCGCCACTACGGGCTGCAGAAGATCTAGACCGAGATAGATGCTATCAGTGAGAAATCTCACGTTACGATAGATAAGGAAGATATAACAAATTGTGGGGATGTGGTATATACTTTGTTGAAAACATATTTTTCAATCAAAGGTACGCATTAGTAGTTGACAAATTGAGTTTAAATTACAATAAAATAAACAAATTTGATTGTTTTTAATATTGTTGCGTTTTTTATCGTATGGTTACGTATATTGATAATGCGTAATTATTATTGATATACCATAGTTTTATTTTTATTTTGGGGTGAAGTTGACCGACATAATTGAACACATAGGTAGGTACTCAATGGGCGCGTTCAGCACTGAAGAAGCCCGGAGAGGTATTCTGGTATTTTCTGCCTGTCTCTTTATAATATTGAATGAATGAATTAAAATTTGGATTGTATTTTCAACAATATGTATCTTTCTACACAAGTAATTTGATTTTTTTTTATTTAGGTGTAATAAATATTTCTTTCTTATGCAAGTACGAATATTTTTATTTAGACAACTTCACCACAACTCCCACAGATACGTGTTTAAAGTAAGAATTAGATATTTGGTCAATTACACCCCATAGTGAGGTGAAGTTGACCAGTCTCAGATTTTTTTAAAAATAATACTTTAGAATCATTGCAAATGAAAAATATCAAAAATTTATAAATAATATAAATCAATACCCATAATACAGAAAAAAAATCAGATATGTGGTTTACGTAGAAAAAGTTATTTGAAGTTAAAGTTGAAAACTGGTCAACTTCACCTCATATTACTGTACCAGAATAATCATCTGTGTTGAAAATGTGTAACATTGGTTAATGTCAAAACCATTACATTGTACAAAGGTAGAGTTTCATTGAACAGTGGATT